>CM062819.1:1890202789-1891602789 GCA_031772625.1 Pinus tabuliformis
TAGGTATCAACATCCTGCACACTTATTGAGATATCTCCCAAAAATATCCATTGTCAAGGGTCTTCATCTTTTTTCAAAATTTCATCAAAGTCTTTATATCTTTCTGGCAAATTTCCTAGTCAAGTCTTCTTGGTATTTTGGATGTTGATTGCCTTCATCATAGCTGCACATCTCATGATATCTTCCTTCCTCACACATTCCATTTCCCAAAGATTTTAATCAGAGTTTCTTAGTCAACTACCTCATACTTCATATGAGGACATATTATGTTGGTTTCATCTAGTGTGACTTATGTCTTCCTGCATTGTTTCAGAGGAGAAGATCATTTTTCTCTTGATCATGCTTCTCAAGATATAAGTAAGGATCCATTGTTACCAGAAACCATATGACATGACATTATAATATTAAATACAAGCATACATACCTCATTTTACCTTTAGGTAATCTAGGCTTCTTCCAGCAGCTTCATTCATTGAAGAGATCTTCAATCCGTTGGTTTTCTTCATGTCATCAAACCTTTATCCCATGAATTTTCTATGTTGGAGTTCCTGATGAAACACTTGCTTCCTCTCTAGATTAGTGAACCCTCTAATGAGGATTCCATCAGAGAACCTTGAGGATCTTGCATATCCTCATCTGGCAAATGTTTCTTGGTGTATGATGAGGCTTGTCCTAGATGACATCTTTCTTTCCCTCTCTAGTCTGATGAACCTTGTCCTTTTAGTGTGTAAATTTACCAACCCTAAAAAAATTTAACAAAATATTTTAATAAAAATAAAAAAATAAAAATTATAATTTTCAATTTAATTTTAACAAAAAATTTAATTTAATTTTAAACATTAAATTCAATTCTAATTTCAATCTTAAAAATTAATAATAAAAAATAATAATGGAAATAATAAGTTTATAATCATTAACAACTTTGGAAAATCATTAATAAATATTGGTTATTTATTATTATTAAAAAACATATATATTAAAAGTTTTAGAATTTTCAATTTAATTTTAACAAAATTTTAATTTAATTTTCGACACTAAATTCAATTTTAATTTCAATCTAAAAATAATAAAAATTAATAATGGAAATAATAAGTTTATTTTATAATCATCAATAACTTTGAAAAATCATTAATAAATATTAGTTATTAATTATATCAAAAAAAAATGATTTTAATCATTCATTTTAAAACTAAAAATAATTTAAACAACCTATTAATACTTTTATTAACCATTAGTTACTATAGTCAATTATTAACAATATAAGTAAAAATTCCTTTATTAGCAATTAATTAATTGTGAACTAGTTTTTATAAAAAAATTCTAAAGAATTTTTAATTATTAATTAGCAAGGCTAAGAATCTTGATAACAATTATCATTTTAAAACATTTAGTATCATCAATAATCTTTAAAAGAAAACTAGGTATTGAAATTAAAATTAAATTAAATCATTATCAATTTATTCGGCCTCCTTCCTTCAAAACTTGTCGGCCGCCATTCATTCCCATCCTATCGCACACCTTTATTTATTGACGCTATTGAGATCTACCTTATTCACTCATGGATCTATCCTGATGATGAACCACAGAGAATGGTTCGAAATGTCGATTCCAAAAATATGAATGTGATGGCTCCGTAAGATAACACAACACAAAATATAAATCACATAAGCCTCAAATCAATAATTAAAATATATCTTATTCTTTTATATTATATCATTACTAGCCCATGGGACCTAGAGTAAAGAGTGATAGGGTGTTATTTTAAGGCACTCCATGGTGTAAAGGTCACTAGTTTTGAAATCCATGGGAAAAAATCCAACCATGCTAATGATGGCATTATTGTGATTAATGGAAAAGGAGAAACACAAGGGAAGTGAAGAAAAACGAGAAGAAAAAGGGAAACAAAGGAATGGGAGCAACAAGGTATGGTGTGGGGATATTTCATAGCGAAAGATGAAGGTGAAAATAATGGACCATCAATAAGTTTGTATGGTTATGATCAAGGCAAAGAAGCAATAGCATGGCAAATGAGAAACACAGTAGTAGCAAGGCAAGGAGAAACAAAGGAGAAACAACAAGCATGCATGGTTATGACCAAGATAAAACAACAAGTTATTCTTGATGAAAGCGGAACAAAGGAGCAACAAATACCTTGATGGATTGGCAAAACATTGATGCTTGCATGTGTATAAGGTTGATTTGAGGACTAGTTTGTTGGAGAAAATTGTTGTGATGCAAGGCAATACTCCATGATAGTAAAGGAAAGGAAAGAATCCACGTCAACTAAGGTAAGGAAAAACTCCATGATAGCAAGGAAAAGGCAAGACTCCATGACAACAAAGGAATTTCAAAGTCATTTTTCCTTCTCCAATTAGTTGGCATTTTAGTGGACCATCTCCCTCCTTTTAGGTATTCTCTGATTAAACCAAAACATGTCATACCAAACAAGCACGAGATGAACAAGAACATAAAGATGACATTTGCAAGCCATTTATTTAGGTCACTTAGTTTGACAGACCTAAAGGTTTGAGGCACAAGTTGGCATTCTACACAAATCTTGGTGCTCAGAGATGACCTTGTTTTCCAATCCCTTGGAAGCATTGGAAGCACATGCTTCATACCCCCTGGGCCAATTTTGAGTGGCCTCAGGGTTCATGTTGAGACCAAGCATCAAATTCCACGATAGGACATGATATTCTAGCTATGTCATTTGCAGAACACCAAGTTGGGGAAGCATTTTAATTTTCACTTCCCTGTCTACAATGAGACACAAAATCAATTCTATTGCCTCTTTGAGGTGTCTTAAAACTCTATCTTTTTTTGGTGCCTAGACAAGAGGTATTTGGATTTGTTTATGAGAGAGGCATTGGGTCTCCATCCTTCCTGGTTCAAGACACCAATTGGATGATCACATCCTTTTTTTCAATTAAACCAACAAAGTGAAAATCTATGAGACCCTTGCATAATCACCAACTCAAATCCCAAGAAAGGGCCAACCATTTTAGCAACATCACTCTCCCTTGAGACAACAATTCACACCTCATATCAGCTCTTCTTCCATTACTTTGTGACAATCCTATATCAAATGTTTTCCTTTCTGCCTCATATGGAAAGAGAGATAGATATTTAGAGATAGATGGCTCACATGAATGTAGTGTTCCTTCCTTGTCTTTAACAGGCACATCGAATCAAAATCAGGTTACATTCCCTGCCTTTTGTATCCTCATCCAAGGCATCACTCCAAGGAGTGTTGATTGTCAGTTGTAATGTTTCATGCATCACGTTAGTTTTCAAATCAATGTTTTCTTTTTTGTATATCCTATGATATATCTTCTTAACATCCTTTTATGTAGGAGCAATCTTTTACACTCCCAAAGTGTGCTGATACTATTATACTTACTAGTCATGTTGAGCTATTTGTGGTCATTTTCTTAACATTGATAAAATTATCTTAACTCGTCTTATCTATTATCAACACAAACACGCAACTGATTTGGGTATTACTTTCATAGAGATGTCTTTCTCCGTATTTTAGGCTATGAAGATGCAATTCCAACCCTTGGTTTGTAAGTTTCGTAAGTCACCTAGGGTTATTATTGCTGACAACTTTCCTAAGTGATCTTGAAGAAATATTTCCTAAGCAGTGTTTCTAGGTAGGTTTGTAAATGCTCTATCAGTGTTTCTCTACCTTGTAATGTCAAATATTTTCTAGGCTGATACATGTGAATTGTACATGTTACACTTAGGGTTGCACATGAACTTATTGGGGTGTGCATCTATCTGCTTTTGTGGGGCATATTTCTCTCTCCTGTCATGCTGCAATATTCATCTCGCCTTTCACTCAAGAATATAATATTTGATTTGTGTGTTCAAGAGGGATAATCTTTTAATTTTGTTCTTGTGCTAGTCTAGTGATCCATAATTTCTTAGTCTATGACCTATATGATTCATTAACATGTATACTAATTTATTTTCTATTGTTCCTTCTTTCTGCATTATGGTGCTTCTGTGAAAATTAGCTATTGTTGTTTATTTTCCTCTTAGTGCTATTGTGTATTAATCAACAATACAGTGTTCACATACATCAATGAACACAGATTTATAATGGAAAACCAATACAGAAAATTGGCATCAATAGAAGGCTCTCAGTGCTTCTTTACTTTAGTTAATGCACATTGCAAAGGGACTCTTCTTGAACCTCTTGTGTTGGAAACTTATATATACACCAAGTGATTTACATCTTTAGCACTGTGATAGTATTTCCTCTAAAGCAACAGTGAGTTGGAATGAACGTTCTCCTTCTCTTCTCATTGTTAGTGGAATGATGAGTGCTTTAGTATCTGACGGCCAGTGGGATGCTTCTTCTTCCTACTACAAAGTCATAGATGGCTGAAATATTAGAACTCTTCTTCTTTTTTCATTAAATGGAACTGCTTTAGAATTATGAAATAAGCTTTCCTTCAGTTAGAATTCCAAATATTTTCAAGCTTCTGACCACTACTTTGGTTCAGTAGTTGGTCTTGCAAACTATGATCTTTGTATAAAGGTTGTAATAGTTTAACCATCTAATTTGACTCTACTTTCTTATGGAGTGGTGGTTTCTATTGCATAATTACAATTATACTCATTTAAATATTTTCATTGATGTTGAGTAAAATTTTGATCTGTTTATAAGTGCTTATGTTATTCGGGCCCAAATTGGGTGAAGTACATACTTACAAAAATAGTTGGGAAGTCTAAGATAAGAACTTGAGATGAGATTTTTCCCAACATAGACTACAATTCTTGGCATATCGGTCCCATCATTTATGAACAAACCGAAAAACAAAGTATTTATTCATGCCCCACTTTATTTACTATGTATTTATGACAAAAAAATGGCCAAACAATTTGGCTACTTCATTTGTAATGTCAGACATATGGAAAGACCAAAAAAATCTCTTCAAGGTAGACATTCTAGAAAAGAAACTCAAAGTATCAAGGACAAAATTCAAGCACCAACACTATTTTTAGAGTCATCAATGCCCTTTTCCTCAATGTAAATAGGATTTTAATGCTCTCTTTCAAACATGTTTTGAACCTACATTCCACTATGTTAATGACCTGCTTGATGAGGTCCTCATTTTTGTAATTTTCCTCTGAGAAAAATAACCATTGCCAGCTAAAGATAATTTAGCCTTTTTGTCTGCAAGCTCCTCCAGTTTCTTTTTTCTTTATACTTTTCCTTATCTTCTAGGAAGACACCCCAACCTACAAGAAATTGGTGAACCTTTTGCTTCATGGGAAATGCAACAATGAAAATGTTCTAACAAGATGTATATTCCTTGGGGTATTGAACTTCCAAATCTCCTTTCACATGGATTACCTCTGTGCCTGCCTTACATGTATATGTAGAACCACTCATCTGGAAGACTGATTCCAATTGAAACTCTCATGAAACATTGCTTTCTTAGTTCTTCAAGGATCAAGGGAGATGGGCTATTCCTTCTCTTTCTTCTCCTTTATCTCTTGTTGGCTCTTTTGATGGCATATTATCACATGACATCTCCTAGAATTATATTATCTCAACCACTCAAAATGAATTTTATCCTTATTCCTTCAATTGTGATGATTGCGTCCTTGCCTCATTCTCACATATACACCACCGATTATCTCTGATAAATTGTATTTATTGCTACCCTGAGGTAGCTCCTATTAAATGCAATATTATATCTTCTTCAATGCTTTGAGGCATGCATCTTTCTCTTGTATCAAGGTTTTCATTTTTCATCTTATTATTCTTTTTCAATGTTCGTTGTAGGGAAGTTTAATCCATGGACTATGTCACTTGGTCAGTCTTTTGTTTTCTATTGTTCACTAGCACATATTTTCTTTTTTCCATTCCGATGTCAATTACTTCAATTTCATTTTTTTGTAGTATTTGGAGGAGAAAGTTGTACTTTTTTAATGATCTCCATAATTATCTCTATGTACTATGAGTTCTTTGAGTTTCAAATCTTTGTATGCATTGTCTTTCATGTTTAGATTGTTCACCATTTATAGTATATGGTGTGTAGGTGTGGGACTTGATAAAGTTGATGGACTACCTTTCTGCAAGAGAGGACATTAACCCATTCTAACTTAGGGATGACTGGTGAATCACTAGGAGGTGATAATTTCATCTTCATGCAATGTGTTCTTTTTGGTTTCTTTATGTTGGATGTTTTATGTTGATTATGATGCCTAAGCTCTTGGTTGGAATTTCGTCTATTAGTAATAGAAAATACATAAGATCAATAGGTTTTACATATTTTTAATTATTGTTGCATTTGAAATGCTTTGAGGTTTGACATAGGATAAATGTCAAACCATTGCCATTTTCTTGAATGCGAACAAGGCTTTTTTGTATTTAGTTACTCTCACTTTTGAACTTCTCATGATTTGAAGGGATTGATGCATGGTTTGTTGCTACTGCTAACCCATTATATGTTGTAGTGGTTCCAATTATCGGGGTTCATGTATTGGTTGGGCATGCTTTACATAGAGTTTGAAGAGATGTTTTTTTTTTTCTTGAATAAAGACCCACTTAAGAGTTCATTTTTTATTGCTCGGTAGGCATATAGATTTGTTTAAGAATTTCCAGGAAAGTATGTGTAGGGTTTTAGATTGGCCATATATAACAATGATGACATTCCAAATTCGCAAGTCTAAATGATGTATTTGAAGGTGAGCTTGGATTGATTTCCTTTGGATTTGATTTATTGTTGCGCTGAATTATTTTTCAATATTTTCCTTTGGTTGCAGAGGCTAGAAGTAAATTTGGCAAGTCTTCCATTGAAGTTAAAGTGGTGCAAGCAATATGTCTAAGGCTTAAGTTGTCTTTCTATCCATTTTAGGAAAACAGTCTAGGCATGCTTGGTGTTCTTTGTCTAGTTGCTTATGAAACCATTGTGCATTTTTCCAAATGTTGATGCTTCTTAAAAACTCTATGAATCAGATTTGGGACAAAATAGTGTAGATAATTATGATGCTCCATTTTCAGTTCCATCCATTGCACCTCCTCTGCTCTTGATCCTCAATGGTATGTTCATTGGATTTATTATGTTAATGCAAGATTATTATTTGCATGCCTTTTAACTGTGTGATGGAAGCATGTATGGAGTGTGTCGAAGGTTTACCTTCTAAAGAACTACTCAAGTTGTGACATCCTATATTGGCAGGCCGAGATGATCCTCAATACCCAGTAGAAGGTTTGGAAGACACATGCTCGAGAGCTATTGAGGTATACAGTAAGGATAATGTTTTAGAGAAGTTCAAGTTTTGTTTATAATTTTCATTTGTGGGAATATCATTATGTTTCCCTTGATCGGAGCCTGGTTAGTTTGATCGTTCACCTAAAATTCTGTTGATGAATAATACATGTTAATTCTGCAAAATGATAGTGCATTTTGTTTTGATGTGCTTTCCAATCACTTTGTATATGATTACACTATACCTTTTCTTTTCTCTTCTCCTTTCATTAAGGATTTTATTTCTACCAAGTGCATAAATCCAATCTGACAAATGTCGATACATTTTGTTTCTCCAGTCACTTTGTATATGATACACATGTTTTTTTTCTATTATTTCTTCATTGCACATTTTGTTTCTATCATAAATATAGATCATATTACTTTAGGTTGCATTCTACACTTAATAGCCCACAATAGATGCTTCCCGAATTTTCAGGACTAGAGGCCCCTCTTTAATTTCCTATAGAGATTTCCTTTTGTACCAAGAAGTATGGCTTGAGTGTAGCAATTTATATAACATATTATTTGTGAGTCAATTTTAAGGTTTGGATAAAGGTGGGAACATAAATTTTCTCATTGTAGTTCCTCATGACTTTGAAAACATGTTTTTGTTTTGAACTTGCTTTTAGAATTTCAATTTTCTTTCAGAATTTTTTGGGATGACTCTTGATGCTATATCAATTTTTAGATTGACCTCTTTTACTATCATTATTTGTAGCAATCTCAATGACCAGTACATGAAATGCACCGCTCAACATGTAGTGTGCCATTAACTCTTCACATAATTCTTTTATGGTGCTAACTTAATGGAAGAGCACCTGCCTAGGAGGTTGGTGGTTGGATTCCACTGTGTCGTCACATGAATTAATCAATAATATTGTAGTTTATTTTAATTAAATATTTTTTATTGATTCATTTCAATGGTTAGATATTTTTTTGTATTCCTTATTTTATATCGACAAGACAATAGAGATATTGTATTATCTTTAAATATAATTTTTATTGCATTATCTTTAAATATAATTTTTTATTGTCTCTAGAGAGACAATAGTTAGGATTAAAGACATAATGTCTTTATAAAGACAATCTGTTTCTAATCCAAATTATTGTCTTTAGAAAGACAAAAATGAAGTTAGACAATAATGCTTGTGTTATATATTATCTTTATAGAGACAATATGTTAAAACAATAATGAAATTGTCTCCTAAGAGACAATAATACTTGTGTTATATAGTGCCTTTATATATTGTCTCAAATTAATACAATTTAGCCATAAATTATCTTAAATATTGTCTTAAAACACCCTTTGTGTTATAATACTACAAAGCTCTCTTGATATCTACAATTAACCATTTTCTTTTTTTTTAATTCCCTTTGCATGTTCTACCTATCATAACCCTCTCGAAATAATAACAGTAACGAGAGAGACGAACATGACACTAAAACTGTCCTCTGAAAAGTAGAATAAATAAAAGACAGGAAAATAACTGAGGGAAAATGATAATAGTAGCCAGCTCAAGAATGGATGACTCCAGATTTGACGACCTTCTTTTTGAACTAAAGCAACCACTTTTTTGTAATTCTTTTTTTTTTTGTTGTTGTTGTTGTTGCAGATAGTCGTTGAAAACAGGCAGCGCACAAACAACTCCGCATAAGCAAATACACAGACAACAAAATGGACGAATGACGCCACTCGGTTTTTAATAAAAGAGACTGGATCTAGACCTAGAAGGCGAATTCATGTAAACGACTATGTAAAAGAAATCACCACATGTCTCGATATGTAAAATGACTATGTTAATATGTATTAAATCATGCTTTTAATATGTAATCAAAGTTTTTTTTTAAATGTATTCGAAGCTCGTACCATCTAAATTTCTATTAAATTTCGGTGATTAAAGCTACTGAAATAGTTTTGAAAGCTCGTACCATGGTTTTTATCGCAACCTATCGAAATCTCGTACCATATTTTTCAATGCAGTTGACATATCAGATTTGAACAATGTTAAAAAAAAATCACAGCAACAATGTTTTTATTGCTTATGCTCCTGCCTGAAAATGTATAGCCCTCAATACAACAAATTTATCGGCCATACGGGAAACTCATCATATTTAATATGACCTCCACTCAAAAGACAGAGGCTGAGGTATGGCCCCGCGTTTCGCTGCCCGTTGTGATGGCCGCGGACCGATGTCAGCCCCAAAACATTTCCAAAATCCGATATTGAACTTTGGTATAGGCCAAAAAAATTGCCGCACAGGCCAAACAAATAACCCACACCGTCACTAAATATCACTTGACAGTAACATAATATCGTTATGCTTCTTTACATCACTAATTAATTGATTTTACATTGAATTAAAAGAAAAAACAAAACAAACAAACAAAAAACAACATTGAAATCAGGTCCTGAACAGGAGGGCGCACCAACTAATACAAATAGGCACTTGGATATTTACAAATATTAATGGGATCAAATAGCCATTGTATATTTACAAATATCAATTGAATCAATTTACATCCACTTGATATTTACAGATATTTATTGGATCAAATAGACATTTCTATATTTACAAATATTAATTGAATCGCTTTACATCAACATCTTCATCCTCACTAGACACACTATTCTCTTTCCTATATAAAGTATCGTCAGCATCTCCGCCGGTGGATTACAATATACCCACAGTGCATACAACTTTTAGCAAATTGGAAATCTCTTAAGCTGCAGGCGGAGCAGGCATCAACTTGGGGGACGTTGGCATCGCAGAAAGAAATGAATCGTTAGCCACTTGGTGCAGATCATTTAATTTTCCGTCCGACTCTGGAATTGGATCTGGAATCGTAGTATCTTCCGATCCCAAGTGATCGAGAGAGGGGTCATTGTATATGTCCCACCATTTCTGCACCAACATCTTTATATCTTCCCTCTCCATATTTTCTTGCTTCCCACTAAACCTCCACGGCTTCGATCCCTGCACATCCACATAACCCTTCATGGTTAGAACAGCGATCTATCTCATATTTTACATGATATTGCGTGTATCTAATGCATTTGCACAAACTTTGGCTAAAAACAGAAGCTTACAGCTGCACAATAGTGAACAACTTTGACAGTCTCCAAGTCCACATTTTGGGGATGTCGCCATAGCATGGCCAGAACCAAATTGTACACCAACGGAATGGGCTTGTATATCTTCTCAAAAAACATGTTCAAGAAATCCTACAAAACGTTTACCACAATTTAATCAAAATCAGATCTAATGAAGAAAAAAAGAATGTCATCATCTTAGAATCATTAACAGATTCAGACCTGTTCTGCGAAGGGCGTTGGCACAGTCTTCATGAGAGTTTCTAAAAGGCATTTGAAGGTCAGGTGATTGGGCTCAAACACGAACATTCCAGCGTTGAAGTATGGAGAAGGTGGCTTCCCTAAATCCATGGGCCATGACACCTTCTCTGGGCACTGTTGGCAGTATCCGATCTTGTACTGCGAAGTGTGGCTCCATGTCTTCTCACAGAAGCAGTCCATAACCGCATAGAAATATCCATCCCGCATGTCAAATAGATTGTCGATGCTGTCAAAGACCTGGATGTCTGCATCCAGATATACCATCTTGCTGTACTCCTCAAACTGCCCCACAGTCCCAAAACAAGTTTCTCAGTAACTATGTGCACGTGTTTAGGAAAGATAGTATTGCTAAAATCTATTTATTTATCGAGAGTTGCAGAAAAAAAAATACCTCCCAAATACGGAGTTTAGAGTAATTGAGGACATAGTAAGCCATTGCGAATTGTACTTGATTCTCGGGGGGGAGAGTTGCAGAAAAAAAAATACCTCCCAAATACGGAGTTTAGAGTAATTGAGGACATAGTAAGCCATTGCGAATTGTACTTGATTCTCGGGGGGTTCGATGGGCTGAATCTCGCGAATAATACAACCTTGACGTTGCAATTGCAGGCGATGATCGTCTGGAACATCGGGCAAAACAGCAACGACAAGGGGATATGCGCTCTTCACCTTGCGAAGACCCTTTGCAAGACCTATAACACCTTTCACGTAGTCGCCACATCCAGCCAAGAAAGTCACGTACGCTCTACACATCTTCGTGGCTGTCGTTCCCCTTTCCCTGAAGAGCTGATCTGCAAGAGGAAATTCTGGATTCATTGTGAGAAGAAGAGAGTATACTGAAAGTCAAGAATCTCTTGTAAATATGAAGGGCCAATTTGCATAACACGAGTACACTAGTGTAGTTTGTATGTTTGGGCAGTCAGAGGAGCATGCCTTTATAGGCCCGGGCGACTGTAAGAGATAAAGCATGTTTAAAACAATAATATCCAATGCGTTGTAGCAAATAGAAAACCGACAGGTATTATTCACCTGTCGATTTCTGCGGAGTCCGCTGTATATGATCAATTTTTAGAATTGGAAAAGGTTAGTCATGATCGTTGGAAGTTAGATTGGAAAAGTCCATCGTGTTGAAAAAAGGTTGGAATGAAGGGAAAGTTGGGGACAAGTTGACAGGTAATCATCCGTGGACCGCGACACACACAAAGAGAGACAACCGTTCCTGGAAGTTGAGGAAAAGCAACGGTCGGTCGAATCAGATTTTTGAGTTGGGTGAGCGAGCGCAATTTTGGTTGATTTCTAATTTTATAGAGATGAAACTGCTACGTAACCTGCTTGCCGGACACAATATTCGCAAAGTATTTACTCCGCTGTCAATATTTCAGTGGCCGTCGACAAGACCTTCCCTTTTAAACGCGTAACTAACGGCGTTAACGTAACCGCTCGGCTCCGTTCTGTTCTGGTGAGTGTGAACCCGGTAGGGGACGTAAGTTACGGCAAGGGCTAACCAGCCATATATTGTGTCATAAATGCCTTTGCCAGCTATGTATGTGGTGCAAACTTGGGATGGCATACATAAACACTCCGGCGGGCGACCTCGCGTTTCCGGTGACATATCCGGGACCCACCAACGAGGGCCCGCGTCCCTCCGTTCCCGCTATCCACGTCAGCGCACGGGATCCATTTTCAAATGAAACTCTTCCCTCGCGCCCATTTCATTAAAATTGATTTTCGAACGCCGATGGCTCTGCAACCTGCTCTGCGCATCCGTTGCTAACAACCACTGCATCCTGCTTCGCATGTCCTCTGCTACTTGCTCTACGACTCCTCTGCGATCACAGGTATTTCTCTGCAATCTAAAATTCCATAAGACTTTGGACATTTGACAAGTCTGCTATTTGTCTGCTGCGAAATCTGGCACTTATTCCGCCTTTCATCTTCTATTCAATCATTTCTACACTTATTCAACGGTGGGTTCTTCTTAGGATTTGGGAGTGAAGTGGGCAGAATGAGATGGGCTGAAACCCATAAACAAACGCCATGGTTTCATCAACGCCGTGCCTTCATTTTCGGGCGCCCCCTGATTAGTTCACTGTTATATGAAAATTGTTTTACCATATGACATGCTCAGCACAGATAATTTTAGATACGAGAATGCATTAGAAACAACATTTAAATTTTGCATCTAAACATTTTCTTGCCTCTGCAACCTCGTTTTCTCCCTCTGAGCGCGCTTAAAATTTCGAAGTTGAATATCTAAAGGTTCTCGGTGATCCGAAAATTCATTACTCTAGTTTAGCAGGCGTGATTAAAGATTTCTCCAGGTTTTAAATCGATATCAGTAGTTATTTAAGATTTTCTCGATATCAGGAGCTGTTGCAATCAAGAAAGACTGCTGAAGGAGATAAAATTCATAGGCATGGATTTTAACCAAAACACCAAGCTGGAGAACACCGGAGTGCTTGGAACCCATAACCTTTTATCTGTAGATATAAATTGTTAACAAAAATATCAGAACAGGGTATCCTGCAGAAACCCACCTTATTCCCTATTCATTCATGTATATGGAATTATCACAATCAATAAAGATAGCTTGGTATTAAGTTTAGATAATGAGCACAGAAGACTTTCCACCTGTTAATGTTGTAAACAGTCGATACAACCACGTCAACGGATAACTTTGTAAACACAGATACAGCCACATCAATAGATGGGCCTGAAGGCACATAATTTTCAGTCGGATAAGCCAAATGCATCTAGACATTTATAAAAATGGTTCAAGAAACAAGGTCCAAGTAAACAAATAGATGCTCACTTTCTTTCTTTTTGCTTGATGCTTTTTTAGATGCTTCTCGTTCTGCTGCTGCCTTCTTTTCGTCCTCGGTCTCCTCACCAAAGAGGTCCAAGTCATCATCATCTTCCTCATCTTTAGGAGGACACTGACAACAAGTCATTAAATTCTCAGTACATGACCATGAAATAAGATGTAAATTTTCTAGATCATAAAGTCAAATGTGCCACTATAATCCTAAATAACTCATGATAGGTTATAAGTGTAATCTAAATAATTGTCAATGAGAAGTTAGAAATAAGTAGGTCTAACAGAACCAAAGTTTCATTCTTTGTGTTAACTAAAAAATAACAAAAATTATTTACAACTAATAAACAGATATTCATTTATGGATTAGCATAGAACATAAAAAATAAGATTGTGAAGTAGCCAAAGACCTCCCAAAATCAAAACAGAGAATAGAATTCATAGTTTGATACTGTAGGTCCTGGTCTACAAGGGCCTGGACGTGCCTTTTATTGATGGATTATATAGTACTAAACACATTAATCCCAGTAAGAAATTTATAATTCAACTTAAAAGTATTTTTATCAGATCATTACCAGCCTGAAATGCTTGCACTTTCATGTCAATGTGGATGCAGAATGGATACAAAGAAAAGAGAGAAAAAGCAGGTTAAGGGGCATGAAGTTGTAGCTCAAACAACTTTAAATTTCCTACTAACTTCTAAGGACACAGCTGCCATCAATATCAACTTTTCAAAAACACACCTTCATCGAGAGGGTTTCCAGATCCATCACTGTACGATGTAAGGAATTGTTTGGTGGAATACCATCCTAGTAAACAACCTTCCATCCAGCCATTAACGTGGCTTGGATAATTTTTACATGAACAAAACCAACTTTAATAAACTATAAAATTAAAATAAAAGAAGGAAACAATTTTAAAAAAAAACATTTGAAGGACAACTCTCCAACCTGCAATTGCAGCTGGCCAAATAGCTTCTCTAATATTTTACATTTCAAAACTAGTTCGGTAATTTGAAGGAAATTTGCCCATTGTTGCTGTAAACAGTTTCAGGAAATTGGCCCATCCCTGAGCTAAGCAGTTTCACAAAGATGAGATTTGGGCCACTCTACCCAGAAGGAATATCTATAATAAAGCTATCCCCATTGCTAAGTTTTCCTCTCTAAAAGCCAGTTACATTACCTTGAGTGAGGTTTTGTAATTTATAGATATAGAGGTGTTTTTCTGCAGTGAGGCTAAGAATATATCCCAAATCATGGAAAAAGCTCTTTCTTCACTCTTTCTCACAGAGAGGGAAGAAAAATGACAAGGGTGAGAATACCAGAGTCAAATGAATTTGGTAAAAGCAACGATTTCTAAAGAGAATCCACTGGAAGACGGAAAAGGGCTATGAGAAATCTAAAAGAAAATCTTAATTAGTGCTGGCATTCCCAGAATATAATGAAAACGTTATAAACAATAAATATAGTTGCAGTTACCTTTGCTTAAAGGAATAGAATGTTAGAAAGTTAAATAGGACACGCCTACAAGCCTTCTCTTGCATGTAATATGTGTATCTTCTAAATAAGAAATTTTCAATTTTACCAAAAACAAGTGTGTTTTCATTTAAAAAGATAATAAATCTCACTAAGCAAATCCAAATTCTGACTGTTAACATCTGTATATCGTAAGAAAACAGTACCTCGAAGCCAGTAGGGCACTGATATGGTTGTACCACCGAGACACATTAGGAAAGTTAGGTGTAGGTGTCTCTGACACTTGCTGATGCTGAGGATGTGCATCCTCTAAGTCTTATCACTGATATGGTATTTTCTGTTATTTTTCAAGGATGTGCATTCAGACTTGAGGTAGCATGAAAATAATCAATTTCAATCAGGATATTTTGTCATGTTAAAGTATTCTAACATGAATCTATTTTGTTGTTGTCACTATGCAGTGCTTCTAAGCCCACGGAATGGTGGAAAAGTGGACACTATGCATTGAAGTATCATGCCGCCCCAATCCGGGTCCAGCATCTTTAAAAATTGTCCTTCACAATGGGCAAAAAATCATGTGATTTATAGAATATGGGAAGTGCAGGGAAAGACAACCAATAACGAAGCATACTACATTACACTTGTTGCAGGTTTAAAAGAGGCAAAACACAATGGGGTGAATAACATAACAGTGCTGACAAACTCAGAATTAATCTGTAATCACATGGAAGGCATCTACAATGTTCGCGCAGACAATTTGAGGCCCCTCTACAGAGAGGCAAAAATCTGGAGTGCTCGATTTAATTCTTTTTCGATAAAAGCACGTTGCAGAGATCCATAAAATCTCTACTCATCTCATGGTTGGAGCAATCTCAAGTGTAGATGCAGGTGCCAGAGATGATTCAGGATCATCGTTCATTCCACTGGCAAACATTGATCAGCATCAATATAGGTCTCGACTATGTGTATACACCATGGTTGTCATTTTTATTGGGATTCTCATACCGTGGTTCTTTCAGTAAAGTACTCGTTAATGTACTTTTTTTTGGTTTTGTAATATCATTCGCCTTGGATGTCCAATCATGTTATAACTGAATTCATGTGTCCAATTATGTACATTATATTTGAGGTGAACTAATTATTCTTAACCTACTGGTGATTCTGAAGGCCATCCACAAGTTGGCAAATGTGTGGATCATTGCTTTCAGTGCATATGAATATGTGAATGTTTGATTGGTTTTAATTATGTCCATTTAATATTTTTCAAACTTGACTAGACTACTATTGGACATGGAATTATAACTCCTCAGCTTAATAATATGTATGCACAATCTTCTTCAAGCATCATTCATGATTGCCTATTAATACTTGGAGGGTACCAAAGGCTCATAGTTACCTTGTTATCTACACCTGTTAATTCCATCCACATACTTGCAGCTGCTCCATAAAACAACACAACTATCTGCACAAGCAATCTGATTTCCTTCATTTGAAGCATTTTTGTTGAGTAGGGTTTGCAACACACAAGCAATTCTAGGTAATGTATCCTTTCTTTTCCTTGCTTTCCATACTATATGCACTCACCACATATTTATTTCCTTCAACTTGTTGCTTGACACGAAGTTGGAATCCTTAACACCTACATATAAACTTAGAATGCTGATCACTTGGAACATGTAAGTATTAATTCTCTTTTTGTTTCTTTAAGGACAACTGTTTTATAGCCAGGTTCAAGCATGTTTGCAAACCTCTGGTCGTCTGATGATAACCGTTCTTCGACATTTGGGTGAGACAACCGTCACAACTGAACTTTAGTAACATTCATGTTAGACCTCTTATTTCTTGTAGGTTAATCAACCTCCATGCATAATTACGCTACACTCTCAGTGCATGGATGCTCACATTATCATGGAATAGCATTAATGATCCACAACTTCGTTAGAATAAATTTCTGCAAGAATACATTTCATACATAGAGCAGAGCAGACGACTTAAAGGAAAAAAAGGATGAAAATAGTCAACTGAGAGACCACGTTCCTCTTGAATAATGTGCCAACGACCAGGAATCAACCAGAAAGTAGTTATGGAAAGACCATCTGCCATCTCAATCCTTTCCCTGTACTCATGTTGAAAAGAGATTGGTTGTGATGAACTCGACTTAAAATGGATCTTTAACAGTTTTGGAAAGACCATCTGTCATCTCAATCCTTTTCCTGTTACACATGTTGAAAAAAGATGGTAAAATTGTTTTGTGATGAACTAGACTTCCTCAAAATCGATCTTAACATTTGTCTTTCCATAGTGCATGCACTCTTCATCTAGTTTATTACCATTTATGAATCACATAAATTTGGATGTTGTTTACACATTTTTCCATCAGCAAGAAAGAGAGTCAGCTTTAAGGTCACGAGCTTTCAAAATTTGTTAATTGAACTCTGAAATTTGTTAATGGTTAGTTCTTTCTCTAGACCGGCTTTAGACTGAAAAAATAAGCACCTCTTAAAGAAAATTATTCCACCAGCTCCACTGAATTGAGGTTGTCCCTGAGCATCATCATCAAAAAAAATTCCTAAGCCATTGATTTATCAATTAGTTGCACAACAATCTATCTTGGGTAAAATATCTGGGGGGTTTGTTATCTTTAAACTGTTTGAAAAAACTAAGATTGTTCAGTCCTTGCTATGTAGATTGGATTATTAGGGTTAATTTATTCTCAAATAAGCTAATTAAACTCCCCAGGCAATGATAGTAAGTAAAGCTTCAAACCTCTTCACAGTATGATTTTCACACCAATGATTTAATCAGTCTTCTGCAAGAGGACTCCTACAATCAGTCTTCTGCAAGAGGACTCCTACAAACATATCTTGCAAGCCCCTCTATCTCTTTCCAAAACTTGAATAGCGAGAAAAGGACAGAATATAAAACTTGAATAGTGAGAAAAGGACAGAATATAAGCAAATGATGCACACTCTCTTCTTCAACCTTGTTCCAGGTGAAAACATTATTGTCCAAGTTCTAGCCAGTGGAAAACCCTTAATTGTAATGAACATTTCATTTTCCATATCACCTTGAAGTACCATTTAAAGCCCCAAAAACCCTACTTTCACCCAAAAAAAAATAAAAATTGAGACCCAATATTGGGAATATAATGCTAACCAACTGGTCTCTTTGACCAAATAATCTCGTCTGGCTAACCTTTAATCCTTACATGAACATCACAGGGATGCAATATATTTCTCTCATTCCAGGGCATCGTCCCCATATAATCCAAGCTCCTAAGTAGATTTCCATGCTAGGCCCCAATTGACATATTCATAGATATGTTCTCTGATTGAGAGTAATGAACCTTTTATCGTGCAACATAAAAAAACTAGTGTAACGTAATACACTATTCAACCATTTTGATGATTATGTTATAATTCAATTTGTATCATTTAAAGACTAGTCAATATGATTTTGCAAACTTAGTAGAAAATCCATGACTCCTAATTCTTGTTGTGGCTGCCCTGGTTGAAGCTGTTGGTTCCAGCATGTGATAGTCGATGTTAATTTCAAGTATAAATGATAAATCAAATAGTAGTAAATGACATTTAATCAGGATTGTTCATGATGAGTGCAATCCTATGAGCAGGAGAAATTATTACAATCTTTATAGTTTAATCATTATTAAATAACTAACTAGCTGAACAAAGGACAGGAACTCTGTGAAGGGATTGGTTGATTTGCAGACATTGTAGAAATGCATAATTGTAATGTGTACAATTGTTAGTAATGGTTCTAACTAATAGGCCACAACACTGAAAGTAATAATATTAGCCATTCATGCCACCAAAGGCTGAGAATGACAAAGAATGACATAATGGGGTTTGGGTTCTTTTTGAGGCTGAGCTGCTTTAGCTGGGCTTTAATTTTTAGCTTCCTCACTTCTTTTGCATCATCAATTAGAAGCTCTTGCAATAATATTATTGATGTGTTGGATGGCATTGCCCAAGTAGCTAGAAGTTTTCTCCTTAATTCTGTTGGTATTAATCTTGTTTAGTTACATGCTTTGATAGGTAAGTGATACGAACAAAACTATTTTTCTTCTGTATTTCAAGCTAAAGCAAACTTTTGTTTAAAAACATACAAATGTACACGGCCTGTTGTAGTGGAACATGTGTAAATCCAATAACGACAATAAAGGCATATGTTATGTGCACTGAACAACTTTAGCTAATATATGTAATTATCTCTATATAAACGATCTTCTACACATATCACAATCGGTAATTTAGTTGAAGTATACGCATTCCTATCACCATGAATACAAAAGCAAATTGCTATAATAAGCATGAACAAATAAATAACAGAGACATTAATATTGCAGAGGGAGATATTTCTTGAACTCTCTGTATCCAGTACTCATAATAACATGATGATTAAGAATGCAAACTTGATTTTTACAAAGTTGTATATGCCAGATTAGAATGCAAACACTAAGCAAAATCAAAAACAGATACACCCATGAAATGAAAGTATGAACTGGCTAACATGTAAAGTCATTTGCCCAGCAATAGGCTAATAGCTGTATTTTAATTGCAAAGTAGACTGATATCAAAAAAATAAATCTACATAAAACAAGATAAAGTAATCCATAATATGAAAATGAAGGGTTGCTTATAACAATTCTTAGCAGTAAAAAATCAAAAACCATGCCCTTGGTTATTTAATCTCAGGCTCAACAAAAGAACAATAATCAATGCCACTTTCCAAAGTAAATTTTGAAAACTAATCCGAGCATACACAGCAATGAGAAATGAGCACAAGCAAGCCAGTAACCATTTAATCAGAATGAGATGGTCTTAATTCAGTTTCTAGAAGATGATCAATGCTACTCTATTTACTAAATGCAAGTCTGTTAAGATAACACAACTTCCCAACTTAAGATTGCAGTCCTAACAACTGAGTAATCAAAAACCATGACCTCTGTTTCTAAATCTCAGGCTCAACAAAAGAACAATAATCAATGCCACTTTTCAAAGTAAATTTTGAAAACCAATCTGACATAAATGGTTAAACGAGCTGTGATAATCATGTCCATTGATGCACAACAATGGGAAGCCCATTCACTTTGTATGCCTCTGAATGTTTCAAAGATCCCACTGTCCTCATTTCATATAGCAATGGGAAGCACAATTTCTTTGGTCATTCTGGAACCTTGCAAAAATTCTGTTACAGTGATTCAGGCTTCCAATAGAATGTCAGAGTTGCCATAATACACTAGTTCTTATCACACCAATATGACACTGGTATCGTTAAGTTGTTTCCTGCAACATCATATGCAGAGATGCATAGACTTTCTAGTCAACCAAGAGATTAATGATGCCAATCATTTTACAGTGCTGGATTGTAGTTTATATTGCTGATGGTTGTGCCTACCGAGAGTTTCATAGCATGAGGGTACTGTCAAGGAAGCATTATCTTCCTCAATAATTACAAAATTACTTCCTTATCAACAATTCCAGAGTTTATTAGGTTTTGTAATATATTGTCTGCCTTGACAGCTTCAAATGCTATATTTTAGACATTTCTGTGCCTCTCAATCTCCACCTGAATTATGGTGTGCTATCAATCCACACTTCTTTTAAGGCCTGAAAATATGGATGGAAAAAGAGGTTTGATATAGATTTGACGACAATGCTGACAGAATAGACTAGAAACAGTGCACTACTCCTAGAAACTTGCTTGGAGAATCACAGGTCATCAGCAGCCAAAGTTCAGGACCAAGTGGGAAATGTGTATAATTAATGAAAACAAGAAAAACTCAGAATTTGAAATAATTAAAAGAGTTCATGAATTTTTCCCTTAATAATATTAACAGAACTGTTTCAATGGTCGCAAAAATGCAGAGCTTTTGATATTACAAAGACCAAGTTGGTTTGCCTGCGAAGGAACCACAAGCATAGTTAAACATACAAATAGAAGGAAACCAGTTTCAATGCCCTAACTAGCCAACAAATTTCACCAACCACTAAGAAGTTCAAGTTATTCAAAACTGTCCCAAGAGATTCACACATAATTATGTTCCCTGTCAACCTTTTAAATGCTCAATAAATCAAAGCTGGAGGGCCAAATCAGGCTGTGAATCAACCAGCATTCCAGAAGACTGCCTAACTGGAGACCTTGGAGACTGTTTTTCTACATTCAAATCTGGTGGAATCGAATTTGAAAATTCAGATGTCTGTTGAGAAGGCTGTTTTGAAGGTAAAGACTTCCATAGTTGTTTTTGAGATTGGGATGTATCAGCTCCCATTGGTATCTGCCTGCAATTAAAAGGACTCTGTGTGGTTGAATTCGGCAATTCTAACATCGAGTTTACACCTCCCTGAGAAGTGGCATGAGATGACAGATTCTGAGGATGCATCCAGCTCAGCTGTGAACGCATATACAGAGGCATGTCCATGGGTGCCTGCTATTGAATAAATTGAGGAACACTACTAGAAATGCCTGATAGTTTTGTATCACCATATGGTTCCCTGGCCACAAAATTGGAATTACCATCCAACCTTCTATCAAAACCAGTGCTGCCAGAAGTTGTCGTCTGGACACTTGAAACAGGTTGCACATGTTCAGCTGGTTTGGCAGAAACCCATTGCATAAGTCGGTTACTTCTGGAGACAATCTCAAGCAATTTTGACTGGGATACATCTGAGGTAAATTTTGCACCTGCCAGATTGACTTCACTGGATTTAGCAATTGATGAAGCTGATTTCAACTCACTCTGTTTGACTCCTTGCAAAGGCGTTTGAAAATTTATATTGTTGGCTGACTGTGAACTCATAGATAGAGGAACAGGTAACCCAGTAGATTGAGACAGAGATACTAGTCTTGTAGATTGAGCAACTGTTGCAACTGTAGATTGAGCCAAGGTCTGTTGATCCTTGATCTCCTCACGCAATAACAAAGCACCAGGAGGAGCTTCAGCTGTAACAAAAAAGAAAAAAACACGTTGTTATGCAATCGCATACCTGCCATGGCCTTATATAACAAAACGAGCCAATTATATATATATACTCTTTGTCAGCTCAAAATTTATAACCAAAAATAAATAATCAAAATACAAGCATTATCCAAAAGGAAAAAGTGTACTGTAGATGTTATGAAATCAGAGTAAACAATCTCAGGGATCTGAGCAATTGTAAATAGTGTGATCTTATGAAATAAGAGTAAACAATCTCAGGGATCAATGCTCAGAGCACTAGTTTGGTGACTTGCGGGCCTAAATGTTAAGTTCTAGTAGATTCGGACAAACAATCAAGGGTGAATGTTCACTCCTAACAGTCCAGGCCAAAAAAATCATATAGCAATCGAGGCCAAAAATAATCATTTATACAAGTCCCTGGGGGAGTAGCTTCATGTGTCTACAAGCTGGTGTTGCACATCCACTTGCTAATATTGTGTATGTAATTGTGGTTATCCATATATCAGTTTAACTTGAAGTAACCATTTTTCCTTTTTCTGTTACTAGTCTCATAATTCAAGAATGCTTACACAGCCTTGTGAATGATCCGCATTAAGTAGCCAGAACTTATTATTATTAAAAAATGTTAATGGAAACCTCTAATTTATTGCAGTGTAATAGAAAAGAGCATACAGTTTGTATATAGAAATTTATAAGCATATTGATGCACTTTTACTGTTCAGCTTCATCTCTCCTTCAAACTTTCTTTCAAATCATTTCAAGGATAGTGATCCAAAAAGTGCTCATAACAGGAATAGCTGACAGGAATTTTTTGAATTTTTTGAATTCAAGGCTGGATTAGGTGGAAGCACAAAAATACGCTGAGCTGTTGGCACTCAAACTTGTCTTATGCTGCCTTTTCAAAAAGGCGTACAGAAATTTCAAGTAATAGTGATTAAGCTGGAACCGAAGAGGTTTAATATTTATCAGAATCACATTTTTTTAAATTTAAGGCTGGATTATGTGGAAGCACAAACAACAGGGCTGACTGGGCACTCAAACTTGTCTCATGCTGCTTGTTCAAAAAGGTGTGCATAAATTACAAGTAATGGGTGATTCTATCATCTATGGTGGTGATAAATTGGTTGAGAGGACTCTATCCTATAGAAAATTTCCCATTGAGACCTATCTACGAGGAAAATTACTAATTTGAGGAACATTTTTTCTAATATTTCTTTCTGTGATGTTTGCAGAGAAACAAATATGCTGGCAGATTCACTATTTAAAGAAGCCTTGCAGATGGCTCCTGGTCATTGACATATTTGAGTGCAACAGGAAGATGTTTTATCTGGATATGACCTGGGTCCTTTCCTTAGTCAACTGCCATATGTTTCTGAACTCTTTAGGCACCTTTGCAGGTCTATATGGCAGACATCTGAGGTTAAATTTTGGAAAACTGTATAACATTTTGATATACTCATTTAGGGCACAGCTGGGATCCTTTTTGGAATCACTATTAACTGGATTAAAGATTGTTAGGGGTCTTTGTATTTGGTCAATGACTTGATGAAAATTGTGTATGGGTTTCTACACAGTCGATCAATCCAGCCAAACCGTTGGTTAATATGAAATGCAATACCCTTGGTTAATATGAAAATGCGAATCGAACTCCTTAAGCGAACACAGAGATTTATAATTACAGAATGTTGAGAGAATGCGAGGGTTTTAGCAGTCTTTAAAACAGATTTAAAACAAAATGAATGTTTAAAACCATGATTTGACGGCTGCAGAGACGGTGCAGGAATTTACCAGGAGGTAACAGAGCTCAGTCTGGCGGGCACTGGGTTGCAGAGTTTCAATGCGCGCAGCGCTTCAGTCCCGCGGGCACTGGGTTGCAGAGCAAACGGGTTCTGGTTGCAGAGTTAAATTGGCGCGCGAAAGTATTTCTCAGAATTATGTTATTGAACGAGACGGGGTGGGTCCCGCGTGGGTCATCGGAAACGCGAGGTGGCCGCCGGAGTCCGATGCCTATGGATATGTATGCCATCCCAAGTTTGCACCACATACATAGCTGGCAAGGGCATTTATGACACAATATATGGCTGGTTAGCCCTTGCCGTAAGTTACTACATACCTATCAATTTGCTTGCACGCATTACAAAGCGATTAGAGTATTATTTAACGTAGAATAGTAAAGTGTCGTGTCGGTCACCCACGTTCCTTGAGTTGGGTGACGCAACCAACGGGAAGTTTAGTTGGTGACGTTAAAAAACAGAGTTGATAAAAATGGATTCAAAATTAGGTGGGGTCCAATTTCCAATACAATATTATCCACACAAAGATTAAAGTGTGAACTGCGGAATATGCCTCTCCAGGAAACATGCCACCATGGTTCAGGGTTTGAATATAAATCTAGGAACATGTCTGGTTATTGGATTATTTTTAATTAGCCAAAGGTTTCCTATTTCCACCTCACGGGGGAATTGGATTATTTTTAATTAGCCAAAGGTTTCCTATTTCCACCTCACGGGGAAGGATGTTGGTTGACTTTTGAATCCATAGTTACAATTTATTCTTTAGAGAATATATTTTGTCTTAACATCTTATTTTCTATGATGGGGAGAAAATATTATGCGTAAGTATCAAGATTCGGTTAGGGTTAGATGAGAGAAAACATTCTACGTAAGCGTCACTTGAAGGAATAACAGATTCTTGGAAGCCGTCACGTTAGAAGAACCGTTAGGAGGTGGGATTTTCATAAGAATTCCTTCCAAAATCCATTACAAAGCGTTTCATCTAGACTTAATAGCGGGTAATGGATACTTATGTTTCGTCCAAACTGGAAGAGTCGATCAGTGAGGCGGTCGTCGGTAGGTGTGACTTCTAGGGAGAGCTTTGTTCTAATCGAAAGGTCGTGGGGTTCGAAGCCAAATACAAGGATGTGGTCGTCAAAATGCAGTGGGGTTCGAAGCCAAATACAAGGATGTGGTCGTCAAAATGCAGGGATGAAACATATTTGGTGATCTAGTTCTGCAACTAGAAACGATCGTTGTGGGAGTATTGAAATTAATGGAAAATAGATATTAGTGGAGAAAGTTTGTTTTATTGTTGAACATGTGTCTTAGATTAGGATTAGTTCCTATTTTCTAGTGTCAGTTCGTAGGTGTAAGGTCTCCGAGTTTAGCCGGGCACGGTTGGGCGCGGGCGAGCTGGGCCGCACAACGAGCAAGAGCGTGGGCACGCGGGGGCGCAAGCGGGCGGGCGCGAGGTTGAACAGGCGGGCGCTTGGTGCACGGGCGGGCGCACGGTGAACGGGCGGGCGCGCGGGTGCACGGGCGGGCGCGTGCACACGGACGAGTTGCGATATGCGACAAGCATTGCGACAAAAGGTGCGACGAAAGAAGGTTGTGCGATGGACTTATACCCACACGAAGTGCGTTTGCGGTGATGAGTGGCCGACTTGCGATGAGCGGGTGAGGCCGACCTTTGGAGCGCCCAAACGATGCGATGGAGGGGTGTGTGGGCGGTCAGCTGGGCAGCCCACCCACGCACGAAGACGCATATATATTGTATGGCGTTGGAGCTCAAAACTCATTCGAAAATCAACGAATCATTCAACATCTATCTTCGCTCTTGGAGAGTTAGGAAGTGCGCAGTTTTAGAAGGGGGATGAGCACATAGCTCATGCGCACTCCTTGGTGATGCACACTTATTGGAATCGCTCACGGTGAGAGGTGAAGGTGTTGGGCAAGACGTGCCCGGGTTGGATGTGCAGTTGTGATATTGTGCCGGGACTTGGCGAGGGTGTCTTGGTGACTCGGGTGAGCACCCGCCCATCGTGCAAGGTGTGCACGAAGTTGTATTGATGTAAAATTGGCTAAGTATGGGACTTGGTCTTGCCAAGACATACTTGTATATTATAAACTGATATTCTTAATATATTATCGGACAGACTCGTTGTTCAGGGAGTTGCCCCTCCCTTTATACTGTGCAATTGTTGTTCTCTTTTATAATTGCTGTGGATAATGAATGAGTATGGGTGTTCATTAGTATAAAGGATAAACATAATTTTACTTGGTTGCGAAACACAAACTAAATAAGGACAAGTGAATTAGGCGTAGTCCATGAATGTTAGTATTGGTGAAAAAAAAGCATTCGGTGGTGCCACACCTCGCTATAAGCGGTTGGAAGACTACCACAGGTGTAGGGGCGTGACAGGTGGTATCAGAGCTGGCCAATGATCGGGTTGACGATGAAGTGCTGATCCCACTGCACTATCGTGACAGGTGGTATCAGAGAAGGGTTTCTCGTGACAGTGGAAAGGGTACTTGCAGGTGAAGGAAGCCGTTTCACACAAGTGGAACAAGGGTTGGTTCAAATTGTAGGTGACTTGGTGAAGCTATTGGATGGTCGAAACTAGATCACAAAAGAAGAAGAAATTGTTAGAGATGGCAGCTGAATCTCACACCGGGTCTAGTCATCATGGTGTGCAGGATGCTACCATCACACTTATGGAGAAAGTGTTGGTGAGAATGGAGGTTATGGAGACTTCCTGGGATAAGAAGATGGACTTGCTCGCTAAAGAATAAGAGGCCAATTCGAAGGTGAAGGAAGAGCTCGATGAACTCCGAACACAACACAATGAACTCCGGACACAATATGAGTAAACGGATCTTATGTGTACATAACTTGAAATAAGAGTCAAGGATGTTGAAGAAGCAAGGGATCAGGGTCTTGCAGAGATCGTGAAATTGAAGAAATCTCTTGACGAAGCCAAAGATGAGATCGCGGTGTTGAAGAAGGCCGTGAGGCATAACTCAGGTGGAGGAGTGCCTCATGTAAAAGTCAAGGAACTAGAATCTTATGATGGCACAAGGAATGCAAAGACTCTTGGAAACTTTCTATGGGATATGGAGCAATACTTGGAAAGGTTGGGTCTATCTGATGATGAGACAAAGGTCAAGGTAGCTGCTCAGTTCTTAACAAAGGGTGGTAAGATGTGGTGGTGAAGGAGGCTGGATCAGATTGCCAATGGTAGTGCTGATGACATCACTTCGTGGGATGACATGAAGAAAGCTTTACAGACCCATTTTAGTCCTCAGGATGAAACATGGGAAGCAAAGACAAATATTAAGTACATAAAGCGGACCGGAAGCCTACAAGCATATCAGCGAGAGTTTGCAAGTACAGCTCTGGAACTTCCTGAGATGGCGGAGAGGGACAAGGTGTTCAACTTCATTATTGGGTTGAAGCCTTGGCCACGCAATTAAGTGAAGAGACAGAAGATTAGGACACTTGAGGAAGCTTTTGCTGCTGTTGACAGGTTGGTGGAGCATTATGATGAGACTTCTGATGATAGGAAAAAGAAGTCCGATAAACCGAAGGATAAGAAGAAGGATGATGCTTCGAAATCGGATGATAGTTCGAACACGAAGAAAGCCTTGAAGTGTTGGATATGTGCTGGACCACACACGGTGAAGAATTGTCCTTCTAAACTGAAGGTGGCTGCTATTGCACAATCTGATGCGAAGAATGAAGGTGCTTCTATGGGGATGATGCAAATACTTGGTGCTTCTACTACTACGGAGGTGGTCTCTAGGAGGGATCCTGAGAGGAACAAATTGGAGTATGTTCGAATGAAGGTTGGAGTTGCTGATGTACTCGCTATGGTGGATAGTGGGGCTTCTCACAACTTCATGGGCGAAGATACTGCAAGACGAATTGGGTTGAAATTTGTACCAGCAAAGGCACAAATGAAGACAGTGAATTCTCCTCCTATTGAGATTCTTGGTATAGCTGAAAGGGTGGACACTACACTTGGTGAATGGACAGGGAAGGTTGATTTCACTATAGTGCGGATTGATGACTATGAGGCTGTATTGGGGATGGAATTCATGAAACAATTTGATGCTATGATTGTTCCACATTTGAAGAAGCTCTACATTTATGATGGAAGGGAAGATGTACCCATTGGTGTGCCAACCGTTGGAGTGACAAGGCCTGATTGTAAATTGGGAGTGATGCAAATGGAGGATGAGAGGAGAATGGGAGACATGAGTAAGCGATTGTCTACTGTTGAGGCAAAGCTTACCGAGCAGTCATTAGTCATCAGGTCACTTTCAGATAGCATCTTGGACTTGTCAAGAAGGCTAGAGTTGGTTGAGGATGATGATGATGAGGAGGTATATGTGAGGCCGGATGTCCAGAAGGAAGACCGGGTTGCTTATCTACAAAGGATGGAGATTGAGGATCCTGATAGATGGATCGAGTTGATTAGTGAGGGAGAGCCTTCAGGCTCTACTCCCTCCACATCTTCTTAGATGGATGAGAAGATGGGACTCATTGTTAGCTGCTCATGGCAGTGAGTCCTTAAACATGTTGAGCAGGTATGACTGATGGTGCAGGGATGGCTTGGCATCAAGCATCATGACATGTTGCAGATGAGATGGATGGAATTTCCATGGACCTGAGCATGGTTTGCACTTATGGAGATAGATTCTTGATGAGTCAAGAATGTGGCAGGTTGTTTTGAGAAACGACTGGTGGTGATGGATGAATGTGCATTCTTGTGGTTTAGGCGCATGGTTGGATTAGCTACCCAACTAGCTTGAGTCATGAGGGGATCCAGTGTACAGAATGATGTTGCTATTGGGATGAGATGTTGGCACATGATGGACGTGTGTTAGCTCTTGTTGGAGTATCATGACAAAGGTTCACATTGAGGACACATGATGGAGTCGACACAGGATGTAGCAGTGGAGATTGTGGCAGAGGGGTCGATGATCATGGATCGAGATGATATCTGATGGAGGACATACCATTGGGGTATACCTTGGTAGGTGAGCTTGGTGGCAGTTGGTCACTAAGTTGGAGACATGACGGAGATGGAGTTCTACATATGTTGCATAGATGTTTTCCTTATGTGGAGGAGTTGACATCATGGATATTGATGATCTTGGTGGATGGCTACCGAGATGGTATGTTGTCGAGGACGACAACGATTTCAGGTGGAGGAGGATGTAAGGTCCCCAAGTTTAGCCAGGCGCGGGTGAGCCGGGCCGCACGATGGGCGAGAGCGCGGGCACGCGGGCGCACGGGCGCACAAGCGGGTGGGCGCACGGTTGAACAGGCGGGCGCATGGTGAACGGGCGGGCGCGCGGGTGCACGGGTGGGCTCGTGCACACGGTTGCGATATGCGACGGAGGTGCAACAAGAATTGTGACGAAAGGTGCGACGAAAGAAGGTTGTGTGATGGACTTATACCCACACGAAGTACGGTTGCGGTGATGAGTGGCCGACTTGCGATGAGCGGGTGAGGCTGACCTTTGGAGTGCCCAAACGATGCGATGGAGGGGTGTGTGGGCGGTCCGCTGGGTAGCCCACCCACGCACGAATATGCATATATATTATATGGCGTTGGAGCTCAAAACTCATTCGAAAATCAACGAATCATTCAACATCTATCTTCGCTCTTGGAGAGATAGGAAGTGCGCAATTTTAGAAGGGAGATGAGCGCATAGCTCATGCGCACTCCTTGGTGATACGCACTTGTTGGAATCGCTCATGGTGAGAGGTGAAGGTGTTGGGCAAGACGTGCCCGGGTTGGATGTGCGGTTGTGATATTGTGTCGGGACTTGGCGAGGGTGTCTTGGTGACTCGGGTGAGCACCCGCCCATCGTGCAAGGTGTGCACGAAGTTGTATTGATGTAAAATTGGCTAAGTATGGGACTTGGTCTTGCCAAGACATACTTGTATATTGTAAACTGATATTCTTAATATATTATCGAGCAGACTCGTTGTTCAGGGAGTTGCCCCTCCCTTTATACTGTGCAATTGTTGTTCTCTTTTATAATTGCTATGGATAATGAATGAGTATGGGTGTTCATTAGTATAAAGGATAAATATAATTTTACTTGGTTGCGAAACACAAACTAAGTAAGGACAAGTGAATTAGGCATAGTCCATGAATGTTAGTATTGGTGAAAAGAAAGCATTCGGTGGTGCCGCACCTCGCTATAAGCGGTTGCAAGACTACCGCAGGTGTAGGGGCGTGACATTAGGAGTATTGAAATTAATGGTGAATATGTATTATTGGAGAAAGTTTGTTTTATTGTTGGTGTGTACTAGATTAGGATTAGTTCCTATTTTCTAGGTGTCAATTCCAATCTCCCTATTATGATGTAACTGAGAGTTGTAGATTTCAGATTTATAGTTTGTCCTCCTTTATTTTAACATGGTATTAGAGCCTTGGTGGATGGATTTGAAAGCCTCGGTGGTTGAATCATGAGCTTGCTCACATGAGAGCTGTAGGTTTCAGATTTATAATTTTCCTCCTTTATTTTAACATGGTATCAGAGCATTGGTGGCTAGATTCGAAAGGCTCAGTGGCTAAATCATGAGCCTTAGTAGCAACGTAGAATCGTGGTGGCGAGGGAGACACATTTTTTCTCTTCTCCTCTCACTTTGGAGCAACACAGATCTGATATAATTTTTATGCGTTGGTTAATTGAGATTTGACTGAGGTACAGCACGGGTCTAAACCTAGTTTACGCATTGTTTCACCCTTCCTCGCACCAATTTCGTTTAGTGTGCCCAAAAAGCACGGATCTGGCCTCTCACTGTGCACCGCAATGGTGAGTTGGCATGTGCCCAATAGTTATTTGACATTGTGGCGGTGACTTGTGTGGAACATTTGGCAGATTGCCATCTACAGACATCGTTGCCTCAGTGGTGAAGGTGATTTGAGTGAGGGCCAGAGGAAGATCGTGCAGGAGGTCGGCATGATTTTGCATCGGATGTTGGAGACTGAGATCGTGGTAAGGTATCCGAGATCGTGCCATCTGAAACTTGGTAGTAGCAGAGGAGAGGCACGAAAGCCACAGTGGCATTGTGGCCGAAACCTAGTTATTTGCTTGGTAGAAGCGTATTAGAGGCACAAAAGCCGTAGTGCCATTGTGGTCGAAACCTGTGATCTGCCTAGTAGAAGCAAAGGAGAGGCACGACAACTGTTGTGACATCGTGGTTGAAACCTGGTGCCAAAACCTGGAATTTGTGGAGAAGGGATCGTTCCCTGATTTTTTTTATTTTTTTTTATTATTTTTTTTATAACGATTGTCAGATCTTAGATGTGTGGGTGATTTTTCAGTGGGTCTGCCCAACGTTGTGGAGCAGCGAAGTCGTTGGTTAAGTATGGTGGAGCCTGTCAGTGCCCGTTCGAGTAGCAGTGGAGAACGGTGAAGTTGACAACCGATTTTTTTTTCATAGTGAAAAGTTAACTGTGGTGGAGCCTGTCGATCCCTGTCGCTTTGATGTAAGTGGATGAGTGAGCGTGTTTATTTATTTTAAATTTAACAGCCTCAGTGGGAGGAATTATCAATTCAGAGCGAAAGAGGAGTGGCATTAGAGTGGCCCAGTGGAAGTGGGGGGTTGAATTGTAACCCCCCATCATGGGTCGTGGTGGTGAAGTGGTCATCATCCTCTCATTTGTGTTTCATGGGTCGTAATTTATAACTTCATTACATATTGTATTAAGATCCATATGAAATGTCTATATATATTTAAAAGTTTGTCTGTCCAATGATGTTTTGATACCTTGGTGACCGAGATTGTTGGTGTTCTTTATTGAAAGCATTGATCGCTGAAGGATTGAGGACCATGAGAGAGATCCATAGGTCAGCCTGTCACGATGAATAATCATATGGCAGAGGCATACTTGAATGAAATAAACAAGCTCGATGGGTCTAATTATTCGATCTAGAAATTCAAATTGCAGAAACTGCTTAAGGGGAAAAGTGTGTGGGTGATTGCAAATGGGGATGAATTGAAGCCAACTATAGTCACAGGCGAAGAAACTGCATCAATTCAGGATTGGGAGAAGAGGGAGAACAAAGTGAAAGTGTTGTTGAAATTGTCAGTGAAATACTACATTATTCCTCACATCAAAGAGTGTAAATCAACAAATGATATTTGGAAAACTCTCAAGGATTTGTATGAGATAAAGAATACAAATTTCTTATTGTTCCTAAAGAGAAATATTCTCTCAATTAAAATGGAGGAGAATGAATTGGTCACTGCATTCATCTCTTAGATCAAGGAGTTGAGAAATAAGTCGGCCGATATAAGGGAGACAGTGTCAAACATTGATATCGTCATGGTTACCATGAATGGTATGACTGATGATTATCATATGTTTATTACAAGCCTGAACACGAGGAAGAAAGACCCCAATTTTGAAGAATTAACAAGGATCTTGATGCAAGAGGAAGAGAGGTGGATGACTCTGAAAGCCCAGAATTTAGATCTCGCATTAATAACAAAGAAAAATCCTTTCAGAGGGAAATCAAGCAAAGGACAGAAAGACGAAGGTACACCACAGAGAAAGCCACCTCAAGGTATGTCTTCAACTAGAAATGATTTAGGAACCAAGTGTTTTTACTATGGTAAGGTTGGTCACATTATTAGGAATTGTCAAAATAAGAAGCTTGATGAAACTCGACATAGACAAAAGAAGCATGCAGGGAACTTTGTTGATGAAGATCAAAATCAGGATCTCAAACTGTTTGTGTCTGATTATGCTTTCTCTGCTAAGAATGATGAAGCAAAAACTTGGTTTGTGGATTCAGGAGCTTCCACTCACATGACAAGTAAGAGACGTTGGTTTGAAGATTTTAAAGAGACCAGTAGTGGTGCTAATATCTACCTTGGTGATGACAGAGGATACTAGATCAAAGGATATGGAAATATTCCTTTAATATTTCCTGATGGTAATATCCATCTTATTCAGAATGTGATGCATGTACCAGTTATTAAAAAGAATGTGATCTTTGTTTCTATGATTACAGATCAGAATCTTAAGATAGAGTTCTTCAAATATTACTGTGTTATTAAAGACCCGCTATATCATTTGAAGCCAAATGCGACATGAATATGAGTTGGAGGTCTGTATAAGCTAAGTGTTACAAGCGCACCACATCAAGTGTTAACTTCAACATCTGTGACAGTAGTGAACCTATGGCATCAAAGATTCAGACACATCAATCTTCCTGACCTATTGCTTCTACAAAAACAAGGTATGGTCAATGGACTCCCTGTTTTAAAAAATGCACATATTGACTATGAAGGATGTGCACTTGGGAATATGCACAGGGACAGATTTCCCTCAAGTTTAAATAAACGAAAGAGGATATCCTAGAACTTGTGACACTGATCTATGTGGACCAATGCAAACAAGATCATTAGGAGGAGCATATTATTTTTTATTATTTTTTTATGATTTCACAAGATATACATGTGTATATTTTCTCGGAAAGAAAATTCATACATTTGAATATTTTAAAGAGTTTCGAAGTATGATTGAAAAACAAACAGGTAAGGTCATCAAAATTCTCCGCTCAAATCAAGGGGTAGAATACAATCTTGAGAACTTCGTCAAATATTGCAGGAACCATGGAATAATTCAACAGTTTACAATACCCCACACTCCACAGCAGAACGGGGTGGTAGAGAGGAAGAACATAACTTTAGTGGAGTGTGCACGCAACATGTTGAAAGGTAAGAACCTATCTAATGGCTTTTGGGTAGAGGCTATAAATACTGTAGTTTATTTAAAGAATATGAGTCAAACAAAGAGTCATGATCTTGAAACTCCATTCGAGGCATTATATGGTTTAAACCCTACAGTTAGTTATCTAAGAGTGTTGAAAATAGCAACAAGAGATGCTAAAAATAGTATTTCAGGATACATTCCAGTTTTAGTTAGTCCCTAAACTAAAATTGAGAATTAAAATTCGAATTTGATCTTAGCAACTGTTTGTAAAATAATTAATTAAGTCATCTTGAGTTAATTAGTTGTAGAAAATCAAACATGAAGTCTATGTGAAGACATGCACAATTTCCCCTTTGATTGAGGAAGTTATCCCTTGATTAAGGAGATCAGGATGAGTTGTACTTTGAGTTATAATAAGTTAGTTCAGTTAACCGAATTAAGTCTAGTTAGATTAGTTCCAGCAGTTTGTGGAACTGATTATGAGTTCAGTTAGTTAATGCATGCATGCATGTAACTACTGCACTTCAGATAACTGAATATTCTCTCATAAATAACTCATGCATGTCAGTTCAGTCAGAGACCCACTTGAGATCAGATGATGGGACGACATACTATCAGTTGCAGGAATATTCCATTGAGAATATCTCTTACATGCAGAAGGAATTCATTCCTTGGAGATTGCGCAATTACTTTTGAGTTTGGTGAGTTGTGTGAGAGGTTAATTCACACAGGTGGTAGCCAGAGGATCTAGGAGAAACTGCGCAAGGAAACATGAGGCTTGGAGGATTGAGGGAAGCCATATGGCAGCATTGAGGGATTGTACTGAGAGCTGGATAGCTTGTGAGCTAAAGCTTTGTGTAATCTGGACATTTTCCCACTTGTATGATACTATAGAGATCAAGGTTTTTAGCTAAGGCTTTCCCCAAAGTATTTTTCTGTGTTCATGTGCAATTGATTTCTCATTCTTTGTTATATGTGTTCTATTTGATCTTGCTCAAAATCGATTAAGCTTCCGCAAGTTTGTTTGTAGAAGTAGATCAAGTATTTTGCTTTAGTATATTGCATAATCTGTTGATCTACAGTGGGAAATTCTACATGGTATCAGAGCGAAGGTGATCAAAGAGAAGAACATTATACAAAGAAGGGAGAAGTTTGAAGGTTGAAGTTCCTGATTATAGAATTCAAATTCTTATCACATCTCAAATTTCACCAATGGCATTCAACGGTTTAAAACTCGAGTATGCCCTTGATGGCAGCTCGAATTATATAGCCTCGAAGGATCGCATGGAAGCAGTATTAGAGGACAATGTTTTGAAGGACTTCATTGATCAAGAAGTCCCCAAGCCAGTAGTAGCTAATGTTAGAGCGAGGAGGATTCTTCTGGAGGGAGTTCAAGACCACATAGTCTCGAGTCTCGATGGGAAGGAGACAACATTTTCAATGTGGAAAACATTGAAAGATCTATATCAGAACAACAGTGATCAGAGGAAGCTGGCACTGAAAGACAAGCTTCGAAAAATCAAGTGTGAAAAGGGTGACACGATCTCTACATATTTGAATAAGCTCACCACCTGCAGGAATGAGCTTGGAAGTGTAGGGATCATGACTGCTGATGATGACATGGTGAGTCTTGCTCTCCTTGATCTTCCTAAGAGCTGGCATAGCTACCAAGACTCGGTAAATGGAAGAGAGAAACTACCAGATTGTGAACGACTTTGGTTGGATTTGATGCAGGAGGAGATAAGAAGAAGCACCAGAGATGGATTTTCATCAAAGCAAGATGATGAAGAAAATCTAGCCTTAGCGAGTAAGGTGAGGAAAGGGAAAGGGAAGGCATCCCATTCCAAATCTAGTTCTTCCCATGGTGGGAAGAAGATTGACAAATCGAAAGTGAGATGCTTTCATTGTCATGAGGTGGGCCATTATGCTATGAATTGTCCACAGAAGAAATCCAAGAAGGGATCCTCGAAGGGATCATATGGTGAGGCACTGGCCTCACAGTTTGAATTGGATTTCTCCCTCATCGCATGCATGGTTTCATCGATGGTGGGATGTGTTTGGTACCTGGATAGTGGAGCTTCATTCCACATGACCGACGACAAGAATCTTTTAAGTACCTTGGAGGAGAAGGATCTCTAGATGCGATTCAAGATGGGCGATGATGGAAAGTACCCTATTTTAGGTGAAGGTACGGTTGTGCTTTAGAGGGAGCATGGAGCTCCTCTCACCTTAACTGATGTAAAGTATGTACCGGGTCTGAAGAAGAATTGTGTGTCTATTGTTACACTGGAAGACAAAGGCTATGATGTAGTCTTTAGTAAAGGAAATGTATTCCTAAGGCATATCGGCATTGGACAGACCAAGAGGATTGGGATTCGAGTAAAGAATCTCTATAAGCTAGAGGTAGATGACTATGCTACATTGAGTTCCAAATCAAATTTGGTGCAGAGCCAAGATATTGGTGAGCTATGGCATAGAAGATTGGGCCACTTGCACCATGGGGCCTTGAAGATCATGCAGCAGATTTCTACCAGACTTCCCAAAACTGGAGCAGATGGATACATGCAAAGGTTGTACCTTGTGTAAGTATGTGAAATCTTCCTTTTAGGATTGAGACAGTAGAGCTAGAGAAATCCTGGAGCAAGTTCACACAGATGTGTGTGGACCATTCTATACAGCCTCCACTGCTAAATAAAGGTACTATGTTATTTTTATTGATGACTTTTCTCGTAGACGTTGGATCTACTTCATGCAGAAGAAGGATCAAACCTTCTCAAGTTTTTGCGAGTTTAAAGCCTTGGCAGAGAAAGAATTTGGAACGAAAATAAGGGACTTGCATAGCGACAATGATGGAGAGTATGTCTCCCAATAGTTTAATGACTTCTGCGCAGGAGAATGAATTAAACAGGAGTTGACGACACCCCATAACCCACAGCAGAATGGGGTGTCCGAAAGGAAGAACAAATCGATTGTGGGAGCAGCTTGAGCGATGTTTCATGACCAAAGCCTACCACTTCGTTTGTGGGCTGAGGCATGCAATATGGTAGTATACTTGCAGAACAGAAGCGCACATCATATACTGGGAATGAAGACACCAATGGAAGCCTTTTCTGGGAAGAGACCAGATGTGAGTCACTTCAGGATCTTTGGATCATCGGTTTATTTCCATGTGACCAAAGATGTCGAGAAGAAGCTAGATCCAACAACTAAGTTGGGGATACTTGTGGGGTACATTGATACACCCCACAGCTATCGGGTGTTCTCTCCTACCAGTCAGAGGATAGTGGTATGTAGAGATTTGAAGTTTGACGAGCAGAAATCCATGTGATTATCACTTGAGAGGGAGCTTAAGTTTCATGTAGAGGAGGAACTTTCAGTTCCTAAGGAGGAGGAGCCTCAGATTGATGCAGAGCAGCCGCATGTAGAGGATCCAGGAGTGGAGACATCCAATCATGTTGAGTCTTCCAGAGATGGGTGGAAATGCTCAAGGGAAGCTGATAGGTTGATACTGGATGCGAGAGAGAATGTGGGACATCCATCTTCTCAGCGTAAACAGAGGAGGTCACCCGAGTGGTACACTGGTTACATGGCCCTGGTTGGGGAGTGTGTAGAGTCCGAACCTTCTTCATTTGAGGAAGCAGTGCAGCAACCAGTCTGGGTTGATGCTATGGTGGAGGAGTACGACTCCATTGTTCGGAACTATGTTTGGGATGTTGTCCCAAGACCTCAGGACAAGTCAGTGGTGAGTTCTCGATGGCTTTACAAGGTAAAGAAAGCAGCTGATGACAGTGTTGAGAAACATAAGGCAATGTTTGTTGCCCGTGGCTTTTCACAGGTCGAGGGGATCGAATACGATGAGACTTTTGCTCTTGTAGCAAGGTACTCATCTATCAGATCGATGTTGGCACTATCAGCTTAGATGGGTTGGAAGATCCATCAGATGGATGTGAAGACTCTGTTCATCAATGGGAAGATTGAGAAAGACTTGTACATTGAGCAGCCAGAAGGTTTTGAGACATTCGATCATGAGTCGCATGTGTGCCGACTCAAGAGGGCTTTGTACAAGCTGAAGGGAGCATCTTGTGCTTGGTACACTAGGATCGGCAGCTATTTCACCAAGTTGGGCTTCACCAAGAGTGAAGTAGATGCAAACCTTTACCATATCATGATAGAAGGTAAGCCATTGATCATTGTTCTTTATGTTGATGATCTGATATTGACAGGTGATGATCAGTTGATCAAGTCTTGCAAGGAGGACCTTGCAATAGAGTTCGAGATGAAAGACATGGGTCTTATGCACTACTTTCTAAGCATGGAAGTGTGGCAGAAGGATGGGGAAGTGTTTGTGTCTCAAGGCAAGTATGCCAATGAGATACTCAGGCGATTCCACATGGAGAGGTGCAAGCCCATGTAGACTTCTCTAGTTGGTAATTGGAGGAAGGAGGATGCTACTTCAGGTGAGGTAGTAGCTGCTATTGTTTATCGGTATCTTGTGGATTCATTGATGTATCTAGTGAACACACGAGTAGATTTGTGCTTTACAGTGAACCAACTGAGTCAAGCTATAGTTCAGCCTACCAAGCTATTTTGGAAGGTAGTGAAGCATGTGCTGAGATACCTTAGAGGCACATCTCAGAATGGATTGTGGTACAAATGGACAGAGGGAGTGAAGTTTCAAGTCTTCACAGATGTAAATTGGGCAGGGAGTCCATCAGATCGGAAGATAACTTCAGGAGGAATCTTCAACATTGGTTCAGCTATAATTTCTTGGTACAACAGGAAACAGAGGTAAATTGCACTTAGCTCAGCAGAGGTTGAATACATGGCTGCCAGTGAGGAAACATGTGAGGCCATTTAGATACGGAAGATTCTAGTTGGATTGTTTGGTCAAAGGATGGATCCAACTATGATCTACTACAATAATCAGAGTTGTATCAAACTCTCTGAGAATCTAGTATTTCATGACAGGTCTAAGCACATTGATATATGGTATCATCATCTTCAAGACCGTGTGGTGAAGAGGATCATGTTGTTGCTGTACGTTTCGACTGAGGAACAAGATGCATATATTTTGACTAAGGCATTGTCAAAATGCAAGTTTGAGTTCCACAGAGACAGGATTGGGGTGACTGATAATCACTTTCTTGTTGAGAGGGAGTGTTGAAAATAGCAACAAGAAATGCTAAAAATAGAAGTGCTAAAATAACACTGCTATAAATAGAATTTCGGGATACATTCCAATTTTAGTTAGTCCCTGAACTAAAATTGAGAATTAAAATTCGAATTTTATCTTAGCAACTGTTTGTAAAATAATTAATTAATTCATATTGAGTTAATTAGTTGTAGAAAACCAAACATGAAGTCTATGTGAAGACATCCAACAGTTTCCCCTTTGATTGAGGAAGTTATTCCTTGATTAGGGAGATCAGGATGAGTTGTACTTTGAGTTGTAATTAGTTAGCTCAGTTAATTGAGTTAAGTCTAGTTAGTTTAGTTCCAACAGTTTGTGGAACTGATTGTGAGTTCAGTGAGTTAATGCATCCATGCATGTAACAACTGCACTTCAGATAACTGAATATTCTCTCATAAATAACTCATGCGTGTCAGTTCAGTCAAAGACCCAGTTGAGATCAAATGATGGGACAATGTACTATTAGTTGCAAGAATATTCCATTGAGAATATCTCTTGCATGCAAAAGGAATTCATTCCCTGGAGATTGCGCAGTTACTTTTGAGTTTGGTGAGTTGTGTGAGAGGTTAATTCACATAGGTGGTAGCTAGAGGACCCAGGAGAAACTGGGCAAGGAAATAGGAGGCTTGGAGGATTGAGGGAAGGCATATGTTGTGTCTATTCAATCTATGAACAACATTGAGGGATTGTACTGAGAGCTGGATATCTTGCGAGCTAAAGCTTTGTGTAATCCAAACATTTTCCCACTTGTATGATAATACAAAGATCAGGGTTTTTAGATGAGGCTTTCCCTAGAGTATTCTTCTGTGTTCATGTGTAATTGATTTCTCATTCTCTATTATATGTGTTCTATTTGATCTTGCTCAAAATCGTTTAAGCTTCTGCAAGTTTGTTTGTAGAAGTAGATCAAGTATTTTGCTTTAGTATTGCATAATCTATTGATCTACAGTGGGAAATTCTACAAAGAGTATTTGGTTCAAAAGATTTTGCTCATGTTCGAAAGGAGGATAGGAAGAAATTGGATTCTAAGGCCATCAAATGCATATTTGTAGGGCAGTGTACTGAGTTTAAAGCATACAAATTGTTTAATCCATCTACTCACAAGTTGTTTGCGAGTAAAGATGTTATATTTCATGAGTAGGTTGATAAAGCAAACATAGAAAAAGGTAACGAGGAGGGGCACATTCCTTTTTTTATGGAGGGTAGAAGTGAGGAAATTAAAGAAAGCCATGTGAAACAACAACAATAGTAGCAAAAAGAAGAATCAAGTGATGCAGGTATAGTTAGCAAGCCAAGTCCACCAAGGAATGAGCAAGACAGATTTGAGGCAAGTCCACCACTAAGGAGATCAGGTAGGCAGACTCAATTACCAGCAAGATATAGGGATCATGCTCTTATAACTAGTATGTTAAATGTTGTTGAACCCTCAAATTATAAAGAAGCAAGTCAATATGATGAATGGAGGGTAGCCATGGAAGAGGAATATGAGTCAATACTTAAAAATAAAACCTGGGATTTAGTTGAATTGTTGGAAGGGAAGAACCTATAGGTTGCAAGTGGTTATATAAACCTAAATTTAAATCTGATGGTAGTGTAGACAAATACAAAGCTAGGCTAGTAGCTAAAGGTTACTCATAAAGAGAAGGAATTGATTATGAGGAAACCTTTCCTCTGGTAGCTAAGATGAACACTATTAGAATGTTGATAGCTTTAGCTACAAAACATCATTGGAGCCTACACCAACTAGATGTGAAGTCTGCAATTTTAAATGGAGAATTGAAAGAAGAGGTTTATCTAAAACAACCTAAAGGTTTTATCAAACAAGGGGAGGAGAATTTAGCCTGCAAATTAAATAAGGCATTATATGGTCTAAAACAGGAACCCAGGTCTGGTATGAAAAAATTGATTCATTTTTCCTTCAACATAATCATATGAAGAGAAAAAATGATCCAAATTTGTATACTATGTTTTATGGAAAGGGGAAAAATGTTTTGATTTATTTATATGTAGATGATTTAATTAATACTAGAAAGGCTGATAAATTTATTAAAGAAATCAAAGTGCAGATGTCGCAAGTGTTAGAAATGAAAGACCTCGGATAATTACACTATTGTTTGGGTCTAGAAGTTTTGAGGAACTCTGGGAAAATTTTTCTCACTAAAGGGAAGTATGTAAGAGGTTTATTGAAAAATTTCAGAATGGAGCAGCATAAAGCTGGCTCAGTGTCTTTACAGCATACTGTTAAACTTCAGATGGAGGATGATTCCAAAAAGGTGGATGCCATACTGTATAGACATGTAGTTGGGAGTCTAATTTATTTGACTACTACTAGACTAGACTTAGCATTCTCAGGCAGTGTGTTAAGTCAATTCATGTCAAAACCTCTTGAGAACCACTGGGTAGTACCAAAAGGTGTCTTGAGATACCTTGAAGGAACCATTCATTTTGGTATTAAATACACTAATCGTTCTAATGTTAATGTGACAGGTTTTTTAGATTCATACTGGGTAAGAAACGAGGATGATAGAAGATCCATAACAGGTTATAATTTCAACATTGGTTCTGGGGTAATTGCTTGGAGCATCAAGAAGCAAAGTATTGTTTCCTTATCTTTTGCAGAAGCATCGTATGAGGTAATGTGCGCAGCCACATGTGAGGCTATTTGATTGAGGAGACTTCTCCATGATGCTGGAGAGGAACAAAAAGATGCAACATTAATTAGATGTGACAACCAAAGCTCAATCAATTTGGCAAACAACCCTATGTTTCACAAAAACATAAAGCTTATTGATACTCGGTTTCATTTTGTTAGAGAGAAGGTTCAGCCTAAAGAAATTATTCTTGAATATTGTAATACTTGTGATAATGCAGCAGGTATTTTCACTTAGCCTCTTGGGAGGATTAAGTTCGAAATATTTAGGGAGATGTTAGGAATATAGGTGAACCCTTTCTCGATTAAGGGGGAGTGTTGAAATTAATGGAGAATAGGTATTATTGGAGAAAATTTGTTTTACTATTGAACGTGTGTCCTAGATTAGGATTAGTTCCTATTTTCTAGGTGTTAGTTCAAATCTCCCTATTATGATGTAAACTATATATTTTGTTTCTTAATAATGAATTTGTAGAGTGTGTTTTCTACTTTCGACAGTCTCCAGATGCAGCTTGCTCACTTGAGAGCTACATGTTTCATATTTATAGTTGTCCTCCATTTTAATAGGGAGAAACCAACAAGATTGACATGAATGGGTAGTAGTATTTATAGGGTTTTAAGATAAGCGAGGTGTTCCAGGGTATTGAAGTGAGCAGAATGCGTGAGGGATTTTTTGATGGAGGATGGAAGAAAAAGGAAGGAATCATTTGTAATGTGGGGTTCATTCCTAGCTCGTTCCACCATGGTTGCATCAAGCCCATATGGAGAAAGAAATGAATCTATTACCAGTGGTGTCAAGGTTAAAAAGCTGAGAAATATCAATACTAGACATGGGGATTCACAAGCCCTGAGCCTTGTGGCAGCTGAAGCTAAAATCACAATTGTTGAGGGTGTTCCATTGTGGTTTCACTGGGAATCCATACCATACCATGTGCATTCATATTTGGGGATATATATTGAGGAAAAAATGACTTAATATATTGGGGGATATATAGCCGATAAAGGGTTCTTATATTGGCAGGTATAAAAAATGGAGCTCAAAGCTAATGAAAAAATATAAAGGGGTATAAAAAATGTTAATGAGAAAATGGATACCTACAATATCTAGTGAAAGTAGGGGTTTTTCAAATTAGGAAGGTGCATTGGGTTCGTATTAGTAGGGGGTTAAATAATGTGAGTTTTAGAGGTATTTTCTAATATGTTGCCAAATTAAGGGTATTGTTTAATATGTCACGAACGCACATGATATGTCAAAGATTCATTTAGTGAAGCCCTCGTGTGGCATTCTTCTCACACAATAAAGCTAAGTGGAGCGAACAACATTGTTGATCAGGAAGGGATTCGTCTTGGACTGAAGTGAGTTATTGATAGATCTTGATGCAGGGTTGCAAAGACACTCCGCGAGACCTTCCAACACGCCCTTGACTATTTTCTATGACAGATAATTAGTTTTTACCTCAGTCATTGTGGGAAAAAGTATGGGGTGGTTTGACTTCGCAACCATAGGTTTATATTTGGATCTTCAAATGTAACATGCTAAAATTTGTAGTACCTTTTGAGTGGGTGAGGGATCATTTTTAAGTGTGTTTTAGAGGCTCTTGATTTATAACATCCCGAAATATATTTGGGTGGGGTATAATATGTAGGTGTCTTATTAATTCAACCATATTTAGTAATGATATTAAGGTCTTACTACTACCTTAATTTGTGGTAAATATGATAATGTTTGATATTAACATATAGGGGATTAAAATTATATTATATATAAGTAGTGAGGGAAAATATAAACCTTAATACCTATTAATGCATAACATACTTTATTCTAGTTCAGAACAAAACTGTATTCTTATTGTTGTTGTAAACTAAACTTAATGTTGTTGTTATTGATGTTGTTGCAGTTTATACATTCAGGCAATGAATATATTATTCTATGTGGTGCAGTTCACATAGGGACATTGTGATAGGTTTACAAACATTCAAAATATTTTTTCATTTTTTTAATTGCTTAACCAATGACCTAATGAATTAATAATCAATGGGTGCATTCATTTTTTGAATTTTATGGGCTTGTCTATTATTAATTTTAGCAAGAAAAATATTGCTTCAATATTTCATGAAAATACATTATAAAGATACATGATATAAATTGTATAACCATCATCTCATTATGATGATAAATGTTTTAAAACTATATATTTTATATACCTAGGTTTATAATATTTATCATCTTCACAGAGTTGTCTATTATTATTTTTAGCAAGAAAAAGATTGTTTCAATTCTTCAAGAACATGCATTGTAAAGATAAATGTTTGAGATTGTATAACCATCATCTCATTATGAAGATAATTTTCTTAAAACTATATATTTTATATATCTTGGTTTATAATATTTATTATCTTCATAGGGCTGTCTATTATTAGTTTTAGTAAGAAAAAGATTGTTTCAAGGTTTCAAGAACATACATTATAAAGATAAATATTTGAAATTGTATAAACATCATCACATTATGAAGATAAATGTTTTAAAATTATTCATTTTACATACATTGTTTCAAGAAAAAGATATAACACATCTTGTTTCAAGAAAAAGATTGTTTCAACTTGAGAAGAGGTTTGTTCTAATATGTCTTTAAATAAAGAAATTGTTTCAACTTGAAAATATTTGTTCCAACAAGCATTTTAATATTTATTAATTAAATTTAAATTTATTGTTATTTAATATAAAACCACAGAAAGGGTTTGTTCTAATAAATATTTTATAATTATTATTTGATTTAAATGTGAAGTTTCAAAATAGGAAAGTTAGTAATATGAATGATTAGGGTATAATATTATTCATAAGGTTTATAATATTAATCTTAGGGTTTCATATAAATCTTTTGGGTTTATAATCATGGTTCTATGTCACATTGTGACAAAAATTGTTTCAATATGAAAGTCAATCATGGTCAAGCATGGTGTTATGTCACATTGTGACAAGTATTGTCTCAATATGAAAATCAACTATGTTACAATGTCGCATTGTGACAAAGATTGTCTCAATATGAAAATCAACCATGATAACCGAGGGTCAATAACCATGTTAACATTGTGACAAATATTGTCCCTTGGTCCAATGTCACATTATGACAACCATGGTGATCCATGGTCTACTATGGTCCAACGTCACATTGTGAAATAGATTGTCTCAATATGAAAATCAACCATGGTCAACCATGTTATACCATTGTCCAACGTCACATTATGACAAAGGTTGTCTTAATATGAAAATCAATCATGCTCAACCATACTCCAATGTTGCATTATGACAAAGATTGTGTCAATTTGAAAATCAACTATGGCCAACCATGATCAATCATGTTTATTTTCGGGTTTAGAATATTTATCTTAGGGTATATATACCTTGGGTTTAATATTATTCACCTGGGTTTTTAGTATTAATCCCTTAGGTTTATAATATTTATCTTAGGGTTTATATATATTAGATTTAAAATATTAATCCCTTGGGTTTATAAATCTAAGGGTTCATATTCCTAGGGTATAATATTATTCATAAGATTTATAATATTAATCATAGGGTTTAATATAAATACATTGGGTTTATAATCCCTTGGGTTTTGGTATTAATCCCTTGGATTTATTATTCCTTTGAGTTTATAATATTTATATTAGGGCTTATATACCTTGGGTTTATAATATTAATCCCTTGGGTTTAATATTAATAAAATACTAATAATAATTAGTTAATTATTATTATTATCTATTAAAAATATTAATATTGATTAACAATAGTTATATTAATTAATATTTAATTAACAATATTTATATTAATAAATGAATAATCATTATACCTGCCTATAAAATGGGGATAACTATCTTAAGAAGTTGTATGACTCTCTAGACACCATGGGCACCATCTTAAATGCTCCTATTAAGGATGATATTTTTTCTCTGGAAAACGTTTAGTTTGGGGTTAATAAGCTCACTAATGGGAAAGCCAAAGATATTGAAGGTTATCAAGATGAGATCTTTAAAATGGGAAAATCTATCCTCATTCCTCATCTCCATAAGTTTCTCAATTTGGTTGTAAAGCATGGCTTCCCTAAGCTCTGGACGCAAAGCCTTATTGTGCCTATCTTCAAAAATGGGACAAAAGCATTCCCTATAACTACATGACCATTATGATTAGCCACATCCTAGCCAAGCTTTATCCGCTCACTATGGAAAAAAATCTTAGCCTTTGGCTTGAGAACTAGGGTAAAAGAGCTAAAGGGTAAGTTGGTTTTAGGAGACATCACTCGACCATTGACCACCTTTTCACCCTTAAGATCATCACAAAGGAATGTCTCAATAGTAAAATCAATCTCTTATGTTTTTTTGTGGAATTTTGAAAAGCTTTTGACATTGTCCCCTAGGATAAGCTTTAGGAGAGGCTTCAAGAGATCATGGTTCCTCCTGAACTGATGGTTTATGTGATCTGCCTCTACAATACTATTATTTCCAAGCTTAAGGCCAAGGAAGGATGGTATAAAGATATTAATGTAATATCAATGTTAAGCTAGCTTGTCCCCTTTCCCCTAACCTTATTGGCATTTACATTGATAAACTAGAGAGTCTGGAAACTGCGAGCTGAAAAGGCACTGAGCTTGCTGGTATTATCATTACTCTTCTTCTTTATGTTGATGATATCATTCTTCTTATAAGGAACCATGATCACCTAGACAAGCAACTTAAGGCTCTTCATGTCTACTGCTCCAAGATGGGTACGATAGTTAATACCAACAAGACTAAAGCCATGATCACTAAATCCAATAAGATCATCAATGGTAGTTTCGTCTATGATAACCATTGTCTTTAGCAGGTTTCTTCTTATAAATGTTTGGGTATTGAGTTTCTTCATCAACAAATTTTAGTATCGAGAAAGAATTATTGGAGGTTGGAAAGATTATTATGATCTTGAAAACAATTGTAAGTCAGTTGATCTTTACATTTGGAGTAAAAAAGGGTTCCTCTTTGAGACCGTCATCACCCCTGTTATCTTATACGAATGTGAAGTTTGGGGGTGTAGTATATATAGGGAGTCATGGAGAAATGTTGAGATGATCCAAAAGTAATTCATAACCTATAACCTCAAGATCAAGGGAAATACTCCCTATCTTATCCTCTTGATCAAAGCTAGACTGTCCCCCATTGAAAGTGCGTCTATGTTTAGATATCTGATGTATAAGAAGAAGCTTCACAATATGGAATCCAAGAGGCTCCCAAAAATTGCTTCTAACTTTAGTCAAAACCCCCACCTGCGCCTCAAGCATGGGTGGCATTGAGATATTTAGTCTTGTCTCAACCTTTCAGGGATTAAGGAGAAGATCATCATGGGAAGCAAGGACAATATCAAAGATATTATTACCTCTAGTTTTAAGGACAATATGTGGGATGCTAAGGAGTTGGAGGGTAAAAGGAAGCTAAGGTACTATAAGGAGGTGATCAACCCCATCCTCGATAAGCAGAAGTATTTATCTATGTAGACTAAGAAAATTAACATTGCTACGATTAGAACTAACTATCATGAGATTCGGAGTGAGACCGGGCGATGGTCTACTCCCAATACTCCTTGGGATGATATAATTTGTCAAATTTTTGATACTAAGAAGGTGGAAGATGAAAAGAACTTCCTTTTAGACTACCTGACACTTGCCCACATCCACTATCAATTCCCTATCATCAACCACATCTCCAATCTTCTTGACTTATTAAGCCAACCCAACTATAGCGATGTTGGAATGCTTCTTTCCTTGCTCTTTGATCATAGAAACAAGATTTGAAGAATGCCAATTGGACTCTCTTTTCTTGAGGTCTAATAGACCACGTTAGTCTTAATGGACGTTAATCATCATAATCAATAAAATTTAATTATTTATTATTATTATTATTATTTAGTTAATCGTTTAATAATAATAATAATAATAATAATAATAATAATAATAATAATAATTATTATTATTATTATTATATAATAAAGAATGAATTATTATTATTATTTTTATTTATTAATTAATAATGCTACTAAATTTAATTTACAATAAAATTAATAATATTAATTAATTACAATATTAATCATAATAATAATGTGGTTGTGCATATGATTAATACATGTATTCAATATATATCAACCAATTTACTAATGTAGTTGTGCTAGTAATTATCATATTGTAATGGTGAGTAAAATTGTGATTTTCTTCTTTCAATTATTATATATATATATATATATATATATATATATATATATATATATTTCAATCTTATTTTTAGAATGAAATTTATATGTTATATAACTAAAAAGTAACATACATTTTCTTTCACTGGCCAATTTGGAAACTAAATCAAAGGTATAATTTGAGGTTCTAGCAAATGTTTACCAAATACCAAGCTAAATAAAAGATGTCTACCAAATTTCTACCAAATGAAACATAGCCAATAAATAGATAGCCTGGCCGTATAAAGTGTGCTTATGTATGGCAAAAAATAAAAGCCCTCAAGCTGGAATGAAACAAAACAAGTGACCATCATCAATAGTAGAAACAACAAATTCCATAATCAATGAGTGTGATCATTTTTTTAATTTTATGGAGTTGTCGATTATTAATTTTGGTAAGAAAAAGATTGTTTCAATGTTTCAAGAAAATACATTATAAAAATAAATGATTGAAATTGTATAACCATCATTTCATTGTGATGATAAACGTTTTAAAGCTATATATTTTATAAACCTAGGTTTATAATATTTATCATCTTCATGGAGTTTTCAATTATTAGTTTTAGCAAGAAAAAGATTGTTTCAATGCTTAAGAACATACATTATAAAGATAAATGTTTGAAATTGTATAACCATCATTCCATTATGAAGATAAATGTTTTAAAACTATATATTTTTATAGCTTGGTTTATAATATTTATCAAGAACATACATTATAAAGATAAATGTTTAAAATTGTATAACCATCATCTCATTATGAAGATAAATGTTTTAAAAATATATATTTTTATACTTTGGTTTATAATATTTATCATCTTCATGGAGTTGTCTAATAATTTTAACAAGAAAAAGATTGTTTCAATGGTTCAATAACATACATTATAAAGATTAATGTTTTAAAACTATATATTTTATATACCTTGTTTCAAGAAAAAAGATATAACACATCTTGTTGAAAGAAAAATATGGTTTCAACTTGAATGCAGGTTTATTCTAATAAGCATTTTAATAAAGAAAAATATTGTTTCAACTTGAGAAAATATTTATTCTAACCAGAATTTTAATAATTATTAATTAAATTTAAATGTATAGTTATTTTATAAAACCACAGAAAGGGTTTGTCCTAATAAATATTTTATAATTATTAGTTAATTTAAATATGATGTTTCAAAATATGAAAGTTAGTAATATGAATGACTAGGGTATAATATTATTTATAAGTTTTATAATACCGATGCTAGGGTTTAATATAAATTTTTTGGGTTTATAATCATGGTCCTATGTGAGATTGTGACAAAGATTGTCTCAATATGAAAATCAACCATGTTCCAACGTCGCATTGTGACAAAGATTGTTTCAATATGAAAATCAACCATGATCAAGTATGGTCAATCATGGTCAACCATGGTCACATTGTGAGAAAGATTGTTTCTTGGTTCAACGTCACACTGTGACAACCATTTTGATCGATGGTCTACCATGGTCCAACGTCACATTGTGACAAAGATTGTCTCAATATGAAAATCAACCATGGTCTACCATTGACCAACGTCGCATTGTGATAAAGTTTGCCTCAATATGAAAATCAATCATGGTCAACCATACTCCAATGTCGCATTGTGACAAAGATTGTGTCAATTTGAAAAACAACTGTAGTTGACCATGGCCAATCATGTTTATTTTAGGGTTTAAAATATTTATATTATTACTTATATACCTTGCTTTTATAATATTTATCCTTTGAGTTCAATATTAATAAATAATAATAATAGTAATTAGTTAATTATTTTCTGAGTTTAGACTTCTGTGATCCATATTAATAATAACAAATTCTTTCAGAAACAATCACATAGGAGAAATTTCGTCGACGCGTTTCGAACCATCCAGTGTGGTTCATCTTCAAGACAAGATGATGAATCAGATCTAGGCAATGAAATAAATAGATGAAGAGAGCAACTAACTAGCCATTAGAAAAAACAACTAGTTTGAAAAAATATATTTAATTTTCTATTTTATTATTATATTTCTATTTTTTTAGTTAAAAAGAATTTTAATTATTATTATTATTATTATTTTGTTTGAATAAATCAATTTAAGTTAAAAATTAAAATAAGTAAATAAATAAAAACAAATAATAATGGAAAAACAAAATAATAAATTATTAATTATTATTATTATTATTATTAAAAGAATTTTAATAATCATTATTATTATTTTAGATATTATTTAATTTTATTAATAAGATTTTTAATATAATTGGGATTTTATTAAATAAAATTATAATATAGATATTATTTAGTTTTATAATAATAATAATAATAATAATAATAAAAAATATATTTTTAAGAGATCAAGGTAGGGATCCAATATTATTATTATTATCTATTAACAAGATTAATATTGATTAATAAAAGACTATTAATAAATAATAATAAAAATTATTTATTTATTATTATTATTTACTAATTAATTATGAGTTAATAGTTATTAATGATTAATTATTATTAATTAATTTACTATTTAATAAATTAATTATTATTATTATTATTATTATTTAATAATAATAAAGAATCCATTATTACTGTTATTTATTAATTAATAATACTATTGAATTTAATTTACAATAAAAATAATAATATTGGTTAATAATAATAATAATAATAATAATAATAATAATAATAATAATAAGTATTATTATTATTATTAATTAAAACATTAATCATAATAATAATGTGGTTGTGAATGTGATTAATATACGTCTTCAATATATATATCAATCACATTTACCAATGTGACTGTGTTAGTAATTATCATATTGTAATGGTGAGTAAAATTATGATTTTCTTGTTTCAATTTTATACATAAATTTAACATTATATATATATATATATATATATATATATATATATATATATATATATATAATTTATTATTATCAATTAAAATAATATTTATATGTTATATAACTAAAAATTAACCTAGATTGTTTTGGCTTTCCAATTTGGAAACTAGATCAAAGATAGAATTTGAGGCTCTAGCAAATGTTTACCAAATACCTAGCCAAATAAAACATGGTTATCAAATTTCTACCAACTGAAACATAGCCAATAAATAGACAGCTTGGCCCTATCAAGTGTGGTTATGTATGACAAAAAGTAAAAGTTCTTAAGTTGGAAAGAAGGAAAACAACGTCAATAAGTTGGAAAGAAGGAAAACAACGTCAATAGTAGAAACAACAAAGCCCATATGATCAAATCCCCTTGTGCATAAGGAGAAATATTGGCTAGGAGAGGAGGGTCAAAGAAGGACAGTTTCAATGCATTGTAATAGCTAGTCCATAATTTGGTAAAGTTGGTGAGATTCCTCCATCCTAAGGAGGAGTTCATCATCATTCGAGTTACATTCAAATAATACTTTTCCTATCAGCTCTTTGATATAGACAATACAAACCAATAGTAAGTAGATATTGGTTTCTACATCGTCCCTTTGTACCCAAATCAGAGCTCCAATTCAAGAATTCAATTGGAGATGGATGTCAACAGCTTGGAATCAAACACGTCTTTATGTTCATCAGCTACTTCTTGTTAGATGTCCTTGATTTTTGTTGCAATACCAAGGGCATATGAGCCTGGTACCTATCTGAACTAGCGTATGTTTTGACACATACTTCAGCATTGCTAGGACCATTAAGGCCCCAACACCTTGTAGTGTGAATAGTGCTCTTTGACAAGGCATGCTTGATAAAACAATATTTTATAGATTTAATGTTGCTACAGATATTTAATTTATTATAAAAAACTATAATTTATTAATTAGGTTAATTAAGGGATAATTAATTACAATTATAATTATATTTTTTTACTTTTTAATTAAATTTTAATCAAACGAACCAAAAAATATATATTTTCTTTAAGAGGGGTTCTATAGCTCTATGAGAGACGCTGTTCCATAACATTACATTTAACACTAATATTTTTTTTTTACATTAACATGTTAGAAAATACTAATAACAAAAAGAAACAAAAAGAAACAATGTTGGTCATAAATAAAATGCTTCAATTTCCACCTTAATTTTATTGTACTTTATATAGACAGATAGAGTGACTGAAAGTAAAAAAAAAAAAAAAAAATGTCTTTTAGTATAGAGGAGATATGCAATTTCTTGACGACTTAATATGGAATTGACAATTGACATGTAAAAATACTATTATTAATATTATATGATGTTTAATTTATTTTATGTTCGACTAACATGTAATATTTAAAATATTAATAACAAAAAATTAATATCTGCTATAAATAAATTATTTTGATGTCCATATTAAATAACATAATTTTACATCAATTTTATATAGAGAAAATAAAGTAATTTAAATGAAAAAAATTCTTACATTTTCACTTTCCATTGGGAGAAAAATCTATAATTTATTCCATTCCTATATGGAATTGATATATGCTATTTAATAAAATCTAATAACAAAAATAAAATGTAGATCCCAAGTAAAACATTTTAATATACATGTTATATAGAATATTTTAACATCTAATATATGTAAGAGAGATATATCTTATTCCATTAATAGTTTTTTTTTTTTTTTTTTTTTAAACTCAAGATATAAAGGAGATTGGTAATTCGTTTGGAGTTTATATATATATATATATATATATAGTCTTTCTCAAAACTAGCATAGATTTTTAGAGGTGTAAACCTTTCTTCAAAATTTACACTCAAACAAGGATTCATATATTGAAATATTTGATCCCTCATATAGTAAATTCAAAGTTAAGATAAATCTAAATTAATATTAAAAGATAATTAAAATCCAATGTTCAAATTGCATATACAAAATTCAAAAAATTTAGCTTAAAATACATTATGAAAAAATATATTGTTTTTAGAAGTGTTAAATCACTGTTAATATTTTAAATTTGAGCATTTGTAATATAGCGATTTTTTTGAACTTCCATAAATATTATTTTTTCTCCAAGTATATTTAAATAAACAAAACAACTATAATTAATAAAAGTAATTTATGAGGTGTTATTGTTAGAATTATAATATCTTTTTTTATGTTTTATTAAGAATTTCTAACATATTTAAAAATAGTAGTACTTTTATCATAAATTAAGTTGTAATTTTTAAATATGCTTTATTATTAGCCCTTGTCAAGGAAAGACTTTAGAAATCGATTTGTCTATTGACCACTATTAATTTAGCATTGACAATGCAACTTATAATGTTTGACTTTGAAAAACAAAATCAATATTATTGTAAAAATTATTTTTCAAACATTTGATTGGACCATAATTTGAAGGCCTTATTGTAGCCTTTGAGTCATGTGGATAACTTCATCATATGTTTCTGCCATAAATTTCAGATGCAGTTGCAATATTTATGCCATGAATTTTATATATTTGTGGAGTGATTTTTCATTCTTAAGCTTCATATCAAAACCAACCAAAAGTAAAATCTTTGAAAATAGTTCATACTCACTTAAATAACATATTTAGCATGAGTTATTGCCCACCATAATTCAACAAGGAATTTTCATAAAAAATGGATAGGAATAAGATGTAAATAAATATACTTACTAGGAGTTACTACACACCATTATTTATGTGTTATTTCACACTTTAATAAGTAGGAGTAAAAATGTAATTAATTTTTCCATTTCATATATTAATTTGCATTTTTTTTATGAAAACATAATTTCCAATTAAGTGGCAGGCACTAAGTTTCCCTACAACACTTGTTTATTTTTGTAGAAAGTGTTTTATTTAAATATGTGGATGAAGTTATTATATTTTGTTACACTTAGACTTGTTAAAGAGTTGTGAAACTTAGTAAGAAAGATATTAAAATTGTGATGGTGTGAGGGATGAAAAAGATTTTGAAGCCGTTTATTTATATATTATAAAAATATTTAATACAAATTTGGAATTTATGAATAAAAATTTGCAATATATTGTTAGCATCTTATTTAAACATATGAATATATTATTTAGTAGTATTGAAAGGAAAAAATTAAATTGAAGAATATTTGAACTTAAATACATAAGATGGACAAAGGAACTTAAATATAGCAAAAAATGTTCTTTCGTATAACTCCAATTTATTATCAATTTAAACAAAATTGTAGATGTACATGGGAGAAATAGGACTCACTTATGCACATTATTGGTTGTATCAATAATTTTGCAAAGACGATTGTGTTTTTTTCCCATATTTATGGATAGTTTAGTTGTAACTATAAGAAGTAATGTGGTGTGGACTAGTTTAGTTGTAGTTGCAGGAAGTAACGTGGTGTAGAATTACTTTTATATTGATATATGCATGTGTTCTTGTACTAGTTTTAAAAAATCTTATGGCTTGGTGCTAGATCCAGAACTACAATACAACAAATGAGTGGACCTTAACACATCAGGCTATGATATACCATGCATTTTGGTGCTAGTTCAATATAACTTAAATCTATGTGCTAGGTTCTTTCTCCCTTAAAAGTCCTTACCTCTCAGAAATTTCCTTCATATATGTAGCACTCGACTCTTAGTGGAAGCACTACATGATCTCATCTAGATCCTTTACTAAAATTTGTGATTAGGACCAAATACTAGTTGAAAGACAAGTGACCTAGATCTAGGGACATTCCCTCAAATCATGGTCTCAACCTTTTCCTTAACAAGCCACTTTTCCACCTCCATAAACACCCGATATTGAGATCCCAAGATGGACTTCCTAGTCATTGAAATTGCTAGGGAAAATGTTGTTATTCTCGTTGAAAGTTGATAGTTCGTCCCTCGACCAAAACTCTCAGCTTTCCTCATCTTATGTCGATGAATTGCCCCTGAGGAATCTCGCCTAAGATTCTTGCCAAAAACAAACAAGAAAATTTGTGTTAATTAACACCTCGCGCTTGGTATAATAATTCATTTCTCGTGATGGACGATGGAAAACCTTTCTTCCATTTCTTAACTGATCACTCAATTTTTTTGAAAAATAGATTGCATGAAGGGTTTTTCCTTGAAAATATACTCACTTAGATCCCAATTGACCTCACTCTCTTTATATCAAGAGAAACAAGGAACCTTCAACACTATCAGCAAGTAATTTAGACAAGGATTATGATAATTAGATAGACAACACAGGTCATACGACATTGTTAGTGGCACACAAAATCCAACCTCCATTAACACTCAAATATGACATAAATATATATTTGGGTTCATTCAGATCCATGGAGATAGGATCAATTGACTAAATTTTGGGTTTAAGATGAAACTTTTGATGCTTATTTTTCTAATCTAAACAAATGACTAAAAATACTAGATGTGAAAATGTGAAGTTGGGTTACACTTTTATGATAATTGCTCGTGAAAAATTCATAAGTGCACTTTTTTTGTTGAACTAAATAGTTTTTTGGTTTAGCTATTTAAAATTGTTTGACCGAAAATTTGAATTTAACATTCGGCCGAAAAAGTGGTCATTTAAATTAACGACAAGTGCGACGAATTTTAGGTCGATGGGGGGGAATCCAAAGATTAAGTTTTTTGGGCAAAAAATGTTTTTCGACAGAATTTTTTTTTTGGCCAAAAATGTTTATATATATATATATATATATATATATATATATATATATGTATATATGTATATATGTATATGTATATATATGTATATATATATATGTATATATGTATATGTATATATATGTATATATATATATATATGTATATATATGTATATATATATGTATATATATGTATATATATATGTATATATATGTATATATATATATATATGTATATATATATATATATATATATATATATATATATATATATATATATATATATATATATATATAGATAGACGTCGGTTGTTAAATCACTGACGAGTTTTCATATTGTTTTATTTGTGCTCGTCTGTTGAGTTTTCTTGTGTTAGTCCATCCACTAAGTTTGTTTGACTTTATTTGTGTCAGCTCATCCGTTGAGTGTTTGGGAGTAATTTTGTGTTGTCATCATGGAGGAATGTTTGCACGTTAAGTTTTTGTAGGTTAAATTTTTGCAGGGTAGTTAACATTTTCTCAGTTTTTTTTTGCAAATATTAATTTTTTTTTGGTTTATTGCAATATTGTTTGGCGTTAGAGGAGTTCTTGCACCTCGTTGTCACTGGAGGAATTGTAGTAGCCTCCTCATCTAACTGAACACTAGTAAAAAATTAAGTATGTTGACGCTTGTGCCTTGTTCGCTTTCTTTCATTCAATGTGTGCTTTCTCTATGCTTTCCTTGTGTCTTGAGGATCAGTGTCTTCAAACAATTTATGTAATGTACTTAATAATCTAAGAAGTATAACAAAATTATCATCACGATGAATAAAAAACATTTCTAGGGACTTCATTTTCAAGAAATTAGGATGTTTTGCATAGGAAGAAGTTAGTGACAAGTGGCGGAAATCACTGTTGGGAAGATATAGAACTAACAACCGAGGAAAGATAAGGGAATGGAGAAATACTATCAGTTGCGGAGGGGTGGTGGGAAGAAGTAGATACAACCAAGAAGGAAAAGAGCAAGGGCAATCGAGGAATGAAGACAGTCGAGCAGGGGAGAAGAAACTGGAAGTTCAAGTTAGCGTGTAGGAAAAGGGGAAGAAGAAGATAAAAGGGAGAAAGGAGAACTGAGAAGAGGTTGTTGTTAGGTTGTGTTGCAATTGTGTCGTGATTGTTCCTAGTGATATTATTTGTCTTGTTTTGTAGAGCTATGAGAACAAATCTGTGACCGTCTCTCTATAATCTTGTATTTCGCCTGATAGCATTTTGATGTTGAAGAATAAGTTGCAAGCCTGATGTAATGGAATTACCTTTATATTAATGAAGAACAATGTTATGGGATCATAGCATATTCACTGTGCGTTATTCTAGCTATTTAAATTTTTTATGTATGCACATGTTTAGGTATTATTTATATTATAACATGTTTAGACTATTTCGATCTGATTTCTTTGAAGAATTAGTCAATGCCCCCTTCTCTCTATTCCTTGATATGGTTTTCCCTAATATTGAATTCCAACCCTCATTTAACTAAGGTTCTGGCATGCCCCGGGTGAGTATTCTTACCCTTAATAGGTAAAGTGAAAAGGTCGACGTTGTGCTAGATTACAACAAAGCCTTGTTGGCCCCTACACATGGACCCGTGGGCTTAACCCTATTGTTATTTCTACACCAACAAATGGTTTTGTTGTCGGGACCTGAAATTCAAAAAGAGAGTTTGGAATATGGTATCGAGGATCTTTAAGAAAAAACGATGAAATTGGTGGGATGAGAAAGTGGATCAATTTGTTTCTCAGCAAGATCAACTCCTCCGACAAACTCTTGCAAAACTGAAGGACAAGATCCTTTATTTGGAACTGGCAAGTGATTAGTACAAGATTTTCAAGTGAAATTTTTTGGAAGAACTTTACAACTGGTTGTAGATATTGCAAGTGAAAGGGAGTTCCAATGGAAAAAACCCATCTCATCGCAACTGGACTCAAGAAAATCTCACTACACTATATTATCTTGACACGGATCCAACGATAATAATAGATTTATGAGTACAAACTGTGCTGGAAGGGTATATTATCAAATTTTCAGCGGAACACCATTAGTCCTTTACAAAGGTTGAAGTTGTGTTCGGATCAGGGTTGTGAGGGAAGTTTCTAAAAGAGGTAACTCTTGGATCAAGATCTTAATGGTGGAAGAGGGATTACTGGTGTTCTAAGTCTAAGCATGGTAGCATAAACAACTAGTACTAGGGGAAGGACCTAAAGGGAGAGATTCTATCGTGAGGGGAACTATGAGGTTATTAAGAGGATGGACGCAGATGTCTCTCGAAAGGCCAGGGATTTAAGAGTGCAAAGGAGAGTGTGGATAACAGAGAAATGGTTGGAAAGGGCCATACAGACGACTAAAGGGGAACAGAAGAGATTGCATCAAGCAAGAGAAGTGTTGAGAAATCCATAATAAAGAGACATGATTGAAGGAATCGCTGTGGGAAGGGTAGAGATGGCCACAACCATCATGGGTCCGAAAGGTGATAGGGATCCACCCTTACCAGTGGAGAGGGAGATGCTAGATGGAAAGGGCCACGTAGGCTTGGAGGAAAGCCTAGAAGATGACATCAAATTTGTTATACAAACACTATTTGTCAAAGATTATGTGTCCAAAAGAATCAACAATCTGCCTCCACAAAGCTCGGGTAGGGTCTCCCCAAACCTTCCCATGATACTTTATAACAATCCTGACAAGTTCCTTTCTAAGCTAATAAAAAATATAAGAGTTCATAATGTGCATGTTAGTTACAAAGCTAGTACTTGTAGTAGTGGAACTAGTAGTAGTGGTATGAGTTTGCAAGGATATTTGCAATTGAGATCACAAGGATTTGTTCTTTTAGCACGAACTCAATAAAAAATGGTAGGATCATTCAAAAGGTATCCTGAGTTCTCCAGCAAGGGGAAAGAAGACGTAGAGACACATTGTTATCTTTGCAAGGCCATATGGAGAGCTCACCAGATCCCAGATAATGTGAAGCTAATCGAATTTTATACCACTCTCAGGGAAAGGGCCTTGAGGTGGTTCATAAAATGGTTAGAGTTACACCAGAACTCAACTGTGGATGATGTTAAAATAGTATTTGTAAAAGAATTCAAACTTCCCCAAACTGATCAACAAGGGTTGTCAGAGTTGTGGGAGATAAATCAACAGGAGGGAGAGATTGCATGGGAGCTAATGCAAATATTTAAGGATGAAATCAATAAACTTAGTTTCCCAATAGATCTTAACCACCAAAAGGATTGGTTTATTAAATCATTTCTACCTCTCACTCATACACCATTAACACAATAGAAGATTGATACACTACAATATGCTCTCAAGAAAGCAACTCGTATAGAAGCTATGGCTGGATACCCACATGAATACCTGGGGGGAGCGACATTGCATGATCCATATATCTTGGGTATCCAACATCATATTGTAAGTCTAATAGAGAAGTTGAAGGATCTGCATCCAGCCCACCTGGCAAGGCTAAACACATGGTGTAAAAATTCCTTGGTGTAAGGTCACATGGCTGCAAAATGTGAGAGGTTACAAGGCACAAACACCATGCCTACATTAGTAGGGCCACTAGGGCCTATGCTCGCAGGGGGATTTGCACAAGTAGGATTGCAAGGTTTGTATCCTGGGCACAACCAACTGGAATACAGTGAAGTATGAAGGGGGTATCGGCACTCCCCTCGTATGTGCCAAATATTACCAAAAATACTCCAATGTTCCAAATAACAATTATTTTAAGTTATGTGCTTCCATATCTCACCACATTAACTAGTATAGAGTGTTGGATGCTCTAGTAGATAGGCTAGACTACTCAACCTTATGAGTCAATGAGACTGCTTGAGGACAATAGGGAGGAGGATTAAGGGATGGAAGGGGTAGGAGGCACATGCCCATTTCACTATTACAACTCTGACCAAGAAGAAACTGTTGTCTGGGATTGCCCGCTACCAAGAAAGCCATGGTGCTTTCAGTGCATGGTCAATGCACATCCACAGAGGATTGTCCGGAACAAATTATAAGATAGGAGGATCAAAACCAGTAGATGGGAGCAAACTTTATTCACAGAAAGCCAAGGGTATTATAGGAAACCCCCTTCTCAAATATTAATATAGTCACTCACAGAGGAAAAAATGTTGGGATTGATTTAGGAGCTGTTAGTTCCAGTCTTCGTAGCCTGTCACCAGGGATCAACATGAGCTCTTACTATGTCTGGTTTTGTTATATGTTCTGCACATGATGTTCAGCACAAAACATGTCACAAGTGTTTCTATCAGAAGGATCTCGGAAAAATATTTTCAACGGCATATCATACTCCTGTAACCGGTTCCTGGATTAGAAGAAATGAATGAGTGATTCTTGGTTATGCATGTTTTGAGGTCAGTTGCTGCACACAATGATAAGTTTAGTTCAAAATCAATTTCTAAAAGAATGGTAAGGAATTGTTTAAAAGTGAGAGAGGTTTTTGCTCATCACATACCAAATAACAAAAACCTCCTTCCGTTTATGCACAGGTGCTACTATGTGGGAGATATACAGTGATATTTGTAGCTTATATTATAACAAAGCAAATTTTTCATATTTTTTACTGTTTTAGTCATTTTAGTGCGGGACCATTTTACAGAAGATGGAAAGTAATTTTGCAAAACCCAAGGAGGTTTTTCTTAAACACGAGCCATATAACAAAAACCTCTTTCAGTTTATTCACAGGTGTCATGGATTGGGATGTGTGACTAGATCGTTACAGCTCATTTTCACATAATTAAATTTTTAATGATTTTCTGTTTTAGAGATGATTTTGTGGAACAAATTACAAGCTAATGGAAACGAATTTCCCAAATTTGAGAGAGGTTTTTCTCCAGAACTACCGTATCTACAAAAAAATCTTTCCGTTTTGCAACAGGTGTTATGGTTTAGGAGATACGAGTTCATCTTCAGCACCTATTTTCAGAAATTCGGCCCAAGTTTAATGTAACTAATTCTATTTTGAAGAAAATGTTTGAGCACAATCCCTTAGTACAAGGATGAGAAAATGTATATATTCTATGAATTTCATAGTGTAGGGGTTGGATTTTGGTAGAGAGTTGGACTCTTGGGAAGATTTTGGCACATTATTGTACATATTTTTCATATTTTGGCTAAGGAAAGATCAGAGGTTTTGCAGCACCTGTTGGGATTCTTGTGGCTTTCAGTTCTTGATGGTGTTATCTCTCAGTTATTGTAAGTTTATTCATGTTTAAATGTATTCCATTCCCTTCTTATGCTTCTGAAACTAAATGAATGAGTAAATGAGGTTGAATTCATTGTTCACAGTGCTCTTCCTTTAAATTTGTTTAGTTTTATATGTTTTTGCTAGTTTGGAGAGGATCCATGTTCTCCTTTGCCCTCTTCAGCTCCTCGTCGTTCTGATCCATCCATACACCTGATTAAAAGCATCAAGACTACTGCCTACCTCGCCCCAACTCGAATTCTGCAAAGATCTGACCTCAATCCCCGGACCCAAAATTGGTTTTCCCGTTTCTCCAACAAAAAACTCAAAAATCTAAATCAAACTTTCCTATCTCTTTACTAGCCTAAAATCAGTATTAATTTTGAGTCATCTCAGCCCCTTTGAAGACATTTTTCCGAGATAGACCTGGAGAGAGCCCTCTCCTGTCCTCGTAGGGCTAGCTACGAGGCTGAGCTTGGTTTGATGTTGCCTTGAGTTTTGCCTTCTTCAGCCTGAGGCAGATTTGAGCGCTAACATAGTGGCAACCATACTGGGAATGAAAATAGTTTGTTTGTTAATGTCATTTGTTTTATAAGCTACAGACGGAGCCTGAAGATTAGCCAGGTAGCCTTCGAAACGCTTTTGCTTTGCATTAGCGTAAGTAGATAAACGCTACTTCAATCAATCTCCGGTTTAGCTTGTAATCGTGACATCTAACTTGTTAATTTCCCCAATACATGTATAAAGTTCAGATCTGATTGTTGATGGTGGACAATGGTCAGACACATATGAAGGCTGAGACATTCACCTGGCGACTCCAGCTCGATCCAGAGATTCCAGTGCTCACTGATCCATTCATGCAATGGTAGGGTATGTGGCAAACCCTGCACTTTGTGAAGTTGTAAAAGAAATTAGAGATCAGTTAGCAGATTTTGAAATTGATGAAAGATTTTTCAGTGTCGTGCTTCAATGTTTAAAATCTCCGAAGTTTCCTCTTGAAGCTAAAATGGGTGTCTGTGAGTTAATTGTTGAAAGAATTGAGAAGGAGATTCAGTGTTTAAATGATCAGATCCAATCATATGATTTCCGAGATCCCAGAAAGTTCTTGGAAACTCTTCCTCCTTCAAAACAAGAAACAATAGAGCTGCCCGTAGATGTTTGCATTGGCAGTTTGCAGTTGGAGGTCTATGTTGAGGAATTAGGGCAGCAAACAGAGTCTGGTTTCTTTGATCCTATTGCAACATACATGGAATTTTTTTTCAGTTTGAATGATAGATCAAATTGTCTTTTACACAACCAGACTCGTTATGTGCATGTAGGGCTGCAAGCAATTGCATTTGTGATCTGGTTGAAGCACTCTCAAGCAGCATTCTTCTCAGATTTACTTGATTGGTTGATATGGCATTACAACATTACTTGATCTATCAATTTTGCAGCAAAGTAGGTTAGATTTGTACATAAATAAGCTGCCCGAGGCAGCATTTCAGTTTGCGGTATTTGTTTATGTACATGTTGCAGCATGTATATGTTTTTGGATTGGTATGAGTTGTTTTGGGTTTGCAGTTGTTTGACCATCCATGCCCAATGAAAGAGGCACTGTCTACTTTCCAGAGATCTATAGTTCTTGGCACCTCCAAGGAGCTACCATCCCCATTGGAGCCGATGTTAGTTCCAGTCTTCACAGCCTGTCACCAGGGATCAACATGAGCTCTTACTATGTCGGGTTTTGTTATATGTTTTGCACATGTTGTTCAACACAAAACATGTCACAAGTGTTTCTATCAGAAGGATCTCGGAAAAATATTTTCAACGGCATATCACACTCCCGTAACCGGTTCCTGGATTAGAAGAAATGAATGAGTGATTCTTGGTTATGCATGTTTTGAGGTCAGTTGCTGCACACAATGACAAGTTTAGTTCCAAATCAATTTCTAAAAGAATGGCAAGGAATTTTTTAAAAGTGAGAGAGTTTTTCATTCATCACATACCAAATAACAAAAACCTCCTTCCTTTTATGCACAGGTGCTACTATGTGGGAGATATACAGTGATATTTGGAGCTTATATTAAAACAAAGCAATTTTTTCATATTTTTTACTGTTTTAGTTACTTTAGTGCGGGACCATTTTACAGAAGATGGAAAGTAATTTTGCAAAACCCAAGGAGGTTTTTGTTAATCACGAGCCATATAAAAAAAACCTCTTTCATTTTATTCACAGGTGTCATGGATTGGGATGTGTGACTAGATCTTTACAGCTCATTTTCACAGAATTAAATTTTTAATGATTTTCTGTTTTAGAGATGATTTTGTGGAACAGATTACGAGCTAATGGAAGCGAATTTCCCAAATTTGAGAGAGGTTTTTCTCCATAACTACCGTATCTACAAAAACCTCTTTAATTTTTGCAACAGGTGTTATGGTTTAGGAGATACGAGTTCATCTTCAGGACCTATTTTCAGAAATTCGGCCCAAGTTTAATGTAACTAATTCTATTTTGAAGAAAATGGTTGAGCTCAATCCCTTAGTACAAGGATGAGAAAATGTATATATTATATGAATTTCATAGTGTAGGGGTTGGATTTTGGTAGAGAGTTGGACTCTTGGGAAGATTTTGGCACATTATTGTACATATTTTTCATATTTTGGCTAAGGAAAGATCAGATGTTTTGTAGCACCTGTTGGGATTCTTGTGGCTTTCAGTTCTTGATGGTGTTATCTCTCAGTTATTGTAAGTTTATTCATGTTTAAATGTATTCCATTCCGTTCTTATTCTTCTGAAACTAAATGAATGAGTAAATGAGGTTGAATTCATTGTTCACAGTGCTCTTCCTTTAAATTTGTTTAGTTTTATATGTTTTTGCCAGTTTGGAGAGAATCCATGTTCTCCTTTGCCCTCTTCAGCTCCTCGTCGTTCTGATCCATCCATACACCTGATTAAAAGCATCAAGACTACTGCCTACATCGCCCCAACTCGAATTCTGCAAAGATCTGACCTCAATCCCCGAACCCAAAATTGGTTTTCCCGTTTCTCCAACAAAAAACTCAAAAATCTAAATCAAACCTTCCTATCTCTTTACTAGCCTAAAATCAGTATTAATTTTGAGTAATCTCAGCCCCTTCGAAGACATTTTGCCGAGGTAGACCCAGAGAGAGCCCTCTCCTGTCCTCGTAGGGCTAGCTACGAGGCTGAGCTTGGTTTGATGTTGCCTTGAGTTTTGCCTTCTTGCAGATTTGAGCGCTAATAGGAGCCACGGACCAGCCCACGATTATCATACTAGCCTCCCTAAATTGCTCATATGACCCCAAGCAACAAAAGTAGTACGACAAGGAGGCAACAAAAATTTTCGACAATCTGATTGAAGGTGCGGGATCACAAAAGGGGTAGCCAGAATCTCATAAATCTAAAGGCCCAAACCTTTCACAGTCCACAAAAATCCAACCTATTGAGGAATGGTTTCAATTGTTTATGCCGATCCTGAATGATGACCAAATTTTGGGGTAGTTGAGGAAAATTATGAAAGTGTGCATCTTAGAAGAGGGGGTTGAGGGAGCAGTTATTTCTACTAACTTACATGAAAGACACACTAGGGGAGTATGAAGGAACAAGAAGAGAACATGTAGAGAGTTCAGAATTTAAGCTCAAATTGTAGGAATCCAAATCAAGGAGACTATGCTAGATCTAGGCTTTGGTGTCAAAATTCTACCAAGGAAAATATGGGAAGCACTGGGGAAACCTCAGTTGGTATTCTCACCAGTCCAGTTGTGGATGGCCAACTAGTATTGTTTCCTTCCAATTGGGATACTAGAGGATGTAGAAGTGGACATAGCAGGGGTGAAGACCCTTGCAAATTTTAAAGCAATAGATAACATGGGAGACAAGGATCGCTATCTAGCACTGGTCACGATATACTGGGCATTTGAAAACTCTGCTATAATTGAATTAAGAAAGGAACTAATAAATTTTGAGGTAGAAGGGGTTCGGGTGATTCAACCTATAGATCCATATCAGGGGCCTAGATGCACAAAAACCAACAGATGATAGAGAAGATCCACTATGTTAGATCAACTCTACAGAATAACAGTGGGAAAAAGGGAGGACTACATAAACCCCATAGCTAAAGGGTTTGTTAGCTGGCGAAGTATTCAGAGTTCATAGGTTGGCTTAGAAGTCTCTTGGGATGATTGGCAACGGAGAGGATATGAGATCAACACAAGATGTTGTGTCACAATATATTGGGTCAACTGGATTGGCATTGAGGTAAGGGACTTCCTGATATTTAATGGTATAGACTCAATAAATTCATTTCTCAACAAGATTGATGCAACTATTATTGAGGAACATAAATACCATTGCTAAAAGTTGCATTGCAAGTGACAACGACAAGATGGTGGGGAGTTCACTATAACTACCTTCCAGATTGGGAGAAGATCAAAATAACAATGGAAGTAATATTCAAATAAGAGGGGGAGCACTCTCAAGTTTTCATTAACTACAAAGGGGACTCTGACCATTGAGAAGACCTGGAAAATTGTAAGGAAAGATGGAACTGGGAAGGAGTTCCAATGGAGTTGTGGGTGCATGGGTCCATACACACCTTGGGAACCTTTCCAAAAGCCTGGTATATCCAAGAGGAAATAAAGAGGAAAATGAGGAACTAGGATAGCTTGGTTGATCAGTTTGTTAACATCTTTTCTTTCTTAGACAACAATAGGAGGCTGACTGAGGCATTGTAGGTTGTCAAACGGATTTTTCTCACAACGGTTCAGCTAATGGATGGATGCATAGCCCAGAGGACCTTAGAGCATCTCTATGAATTAGGGTATCCCAAAGAGATGGCCTGTGGAAAGGTGGAGAAAGAGGATAATGAGGATGATTTGGAGGAGTTACGACATTTTCCATTCCACAAAACTAAAGGGGAAGGGGAATCAAAGATGGACTTGTGACTAATGCACCACACTTACTCCCATTGAAGGTGTGAAAGCATAATATCGGGATGGATGACAAACCAAATGTATCCTTAATTGGAGATAATTGGGATGAGCAAACTACAAAAGAGATTTCTGACATCCTAAAAGAATATGAATATTTAGTTCCTTTGTCAGTTGCGGAACTGAAATGGATCTAGGGAGACCTACGTGAGATGGATTTCTATTAAAACCATATGTAAATCTAGTGAAGAACCTACCTTACATACTGAACCTGAGAGTCAAGGAGAAAGTTAAGAAAGAAATAGACAAGATGCTATAAGCAGGGCTTATTTTTATAGTGGATGAGGTAGAGTGGGTGAGTCTAATTGTAATACAAAACAAGAAAGATGCTACAAAGATAAGGGTTTGTGTGGACTACCATAACTTGAACAATGCTTACGTGCATGACCCTTTTCCTACACCATCCAGTGATGAGGTTCTAGATAATGTAGCGAGGAATGAAGCCTACTCCTTTACAGATGGATTCTCGGGCTATCACCAAGTCAGGATCGCCGAGGAGGATAAGAAGAAAACTACCTTCACTACAGAATGGGGATCCTATTCCTATCATGTTACGCCATTCGGTCTCAAGAATGCATTTTCAGTGTTATTGAGAATTTTAATTGCATTCAAATTCCTTTTATATCAACGTTTCAAACCTGCAACGGTGGTTCATCTTTAGGATGTGAAAGAATCATTGCAATGAATTCTTTCACATCCTGAAGATGAACCACCGTTGTAGGTTCGAAACATCGATATAAAAAGAATTTGAATGCGATGGATCCAGAAGAAAAGCTACACAAACATGAGACTCGCAGAAACCTCAAAGACAAAATTTTAATTGCATCCATTAGAAACTATATCCATAAGTTCCTAGAGGTCTACATGGATAACTGGATAATATAGAGCCTGTTGAAGAAACATTCTAGTCTACTCAATATTATGTTTGATTGATGTAGATAACTAGAGATATCATTGAACCTGAAGAAATCCATATTTGCAGTTCCGTTTTGGACACTTTTGGGCCACATGGTGTGTAAAGAAGGAGTATGTGCATATCCTACCAATGTTGTGGTGATAATGAATATGGACCCACCCACAAGTGTAAAATAGCTTAGAACCACTTTGGGACATACCGGATAATACAAGAGATTTATCCGCAACTATGCCTCCGTTACTACACCGATGGAGAAACTCTTGAGAAAGCTTGAATGATTTATGTGGTTAGAGGAGTGTTAAGCTACACTCAACATACTGAAAGAAAATATGGTAAGTGCACCTATTCTGTTCTACCCTGACAGGAACAAACATTTCCACGTTGACATTGATGCATTAGGCATTACTTTGGGGGTCGTTCTGGCTCAGCTGGGGGAAGGTAGCCTCGACCACCCAATTTATTTTTCTGGTAGAAAGTTCTCCACAATAGAAAATAACTATACCATGACAGAGCGGGAAGCACTCGCAATGGTATATTCACTCTAAAAGTCCATTCACTATTTGTTGGTGGGCTCATTTAAGTTTTTTACTAACCATTCCTCTTTGAAATACTTGGTGAATAATCTTGTTCTTGAAGAAAGAATTTTTAGGTGGTTGTTTTTATTCAAGGAATTTGCTTTTGAGGTAATTATTAATCCTGGTTGATTAAATGTGGTACCTAATCACCTCTCACGCTTGGAATCAAGAGAAACTGGAGGATCCCTGGATGATTAGATACCATACAGAGATCTATTGTGGATTGAAGTAGTGCCAAATTACCGAGAAGATATTGCATCCTTCTTAGCTATAGGGGAATGTCCAGATGAGTACATAGCTTTAGAAAGGAGACATATGGTTGTTCGAGTAGCCGATTATCAAATAATTATGGGTAAACTGTATAAATTGGGCCTTGATCATGTGTTGCGCAGATGTGTCCTTCACCATGAGAGACAATATGTGCTATGGGAATGTCATTCAGGAGTCGCGCATGGCCACATTAGAGGAAACTCTACTACAAGGAAAATGTTGTAGGCAGGACTATGGTGGCTGATGATTTTCAAAGATGTGAAATAATATGCTAGAGGATGTGATATTTCCCAAAGGGTTGGGAGGCCATCACACTGAGATGAACTCCCATTGCAACCGATACACACACTACAGATATTTGATAAATGGGTGGTCGATTTCATAGGGCTTATCAATACGTTAATGCATCACTCTCATGCTAGGTATATAATCACCGCAATAGAGTACCTCACTAGATGGGCCGAAGAAACATCTATAAAGGACTGTATAGTGGATACTACCACCAGGTTCATATTTGAGAATATCATATCCAGATTCGAGTGACCCAGGAGTCTCACTAGTGATCAGGGGACCAACTTCATAAATGACACAATTTCTTCCTTCAAAATTTCATGATACAACACCACAAGAGAAACCCGTACCTCCCACAGGCCAATTATACTGTAGAGGCATTCATCAAGATATTAGAAAATGGTTTGGCCAAGATATTCTTGGCCAACTAGGATGATTGGGATGAGAAGGTGTCAGTGACCCTATGGGCATACCACATGACTGTTAAGCAGCTACACAAGCATACACCTTTCATACTTGTGTATGGATGAGAAGTTGTGGTACTTGCTGAATTCATTATTCAAAGCCTTTAGAAGTGGTTCGATGAACTCTCGAAGCTCGATCAGGCAAGATTTATTGAAACTTTTCACCAAATGGTCGAGAAGCAAAGGAAAAGTGTGTGGCATGTCCAACATATCAAAAGGAAATCATTCATAGTGATTGTGCATGTTTTTTTATATGACAACAAGTTCTTGAAGTTTCTCGGGAATCTACAAATGCACTAGTTAGGACCGTTTGTTGTTGTAGAGGTAAGGGATTTTGGCACAGTTAAGCTCGCACAACTAGATTGGGTATTGCTACCAAGTTGGGTGAATGGTGCATGCCTGAAACCCTTCCACAAGTCAAACAATGTTACTCATAATTGATTAGATATTTGAAAGGATACCATAGGTAGGAATAATTAAGAGTCAATACGATTCATTTAGTTGCGTCGTCACTAGTCACGTTAGTCATTTTCTTTTCTCTGGTCAGTCATTACTTTAAGTTTCCATATAAAACTTCTGCCAAGTAAGTCCTAGATGCGGGTTTTCTTCCACCACACCACAAATGTTTATCGTCATGGGGAGTCACAAGTATCAAGCATCCTTTTCGTAATGATTAGTAAATAATTCTAGTGTTACCCAGATTCCCGTAAAATATTTCCCATTATACCAATAATTAAGTCTAAAACATCTTCCTTTATGATAACATAATTACCCATCAACTCAACCTTTCCTTTTTCATAATTATGTTATCTAAGTCAAGTCTAGCACAACTGATGGCAGGATTAACATGATTCAGTATGCATATGGAAAGTTGTTGTAATATTCAGTTAGTAGGTCTCGTAAAAAATGTCTTGTCAAGCTGGTCTATTTAATTTGCATGGAAATGTCAAATTCCTCAGAGTCTGAAACCAAGGTGGTTGTGTCGCTCCATTTGTAGTTTGGTTCTAAGTGTTGGGTTGTGTTATATTCTTTCCACGACTAGCCCACATAGTTAACTAGGGGGTTAGAAGGTGGGCGGAGCCCCCCCTTCGTTGCACTGATTGCGTAGCGTGGGGAGTCACAGGGAGTTTGAAGGGTGTAGGTAACCCCACTTTATGGTGTCTAGGGCAACACCCCGAAAATTTTTGGTTTTGGACCCTATATTAGGTTGGGTGGACCTACCTATGGTTTTGTGCATGTTTTTCACACATGGTTTTGCACGCGATTGTTTTCGGTCCATAGTTTTGGACGCGATGTTTTTTGGTCCATGGTATTGGATGCTTAAACATGTATAAATATGTATTGTAACATTGAAAGGAACATAATGAAAATCAAGCTAGTAGACCTGTTTTTGGGATCCAGGGAGAATCTCTATGTACATGTGTTTTATGTGTTATTCTCTCTCATTGTTTATTTTCTATGTTTTAGAATTCATATGCAGGTAATTTCTATACGGGGTTAAAACCTACATTTGGTATCATAGCTATTTTGGCTTCAAGGTGATGCCTTTGTTGCTAAGGGTTTCGCTCAGGCCTGTGGCAGATCTTGTTTAGTGGGAGATCTATGAGATCGATTCTAGTGGTGAAAGAAGATGGCGAGAAGTGGAAAGATAGAGATTGATAAATTTAATGGTCAAAGTTTTGAGTTGTGGAAACTCAAGATGGAAGATCTGTTGGTGGATAGAGATCAACGGATCACAGTAGATCCAGGTACTAAACCAACGGGAGTGTCCAATGAAGAATGGAAGAAGTTAGATCGGAAGGCAAAGAGCATAATATGATTGTGTGTCTCAGATTCAGTATTGCTGAATGTATCAGGGGAAGCTACGGCTAAGGCTTTGTGGGACAAGTTAAGGACTTTGTACAAATCTAAGTCTCTGGTGAATAAACTGTTCCTATGGAAAAAATTGTATAACCTGAGGATGAAAGATGGAGACTCAGTGACAAAGCATTTGAATGCATTTAATACTATGGTAAGTTAGTTATCATCTGTTGATATCAAAATTTCAAATGAAGATGAGTGCATTAGTTTGTTGTGTTCTCTACCAGATTCATGGGATAGTCTCGTTATTGCAATAGGTAGCAATGCAACTACCTTGTAGTTTGATGAAAGAGTCTCAACCTTGCTGACGGAGGAGATGAGATGGAAAAATATGGAGAGCCGGAATGGTGATGCCTTGTCTATACGAGGATGGTCCCAGAACAGAAACAAAAATAAGTCATCGAATGGTAGATCTAAATCTAGAGGGAGATCTAAATCTCCAGGAAAACCTGTAAAGGTGGTGTGCTAGAACTACGGAAAGGAAGGGCACTACAAAAGGGACTGTAAATCTAAAGCTCCTAACAAAGGAAAGGGATCTGATGATGCCCCTTCTGCAGAGGCAAAAACCACATCAGATGAAGGTGGTGATGTGTACTTGGCTTCTTCAAGTACACATGTATATCATGAGGCATGGTTGATTGACTCAGGTGCATCCTTTCACTTCACTGCCCATAGAGAGTGGTTTTGTGAGTATGAGAAATACGATGGTGGTGATGTCTTCTTAGGGGATGATAGGAAGGCTATAATCATTGGTCATGGAAAAGTAAATTTGAAGTTGCAAGGTGGAAGGGTTAGAACACTTCTGAGTGTTTTACATATTCCTACATTGGCTAGAAATTTGATTTCTACAAGCAAGCTAGATGATGCAAGTGTAAAAATAGTGTTTGAGAAGGATACCTGCAAGATGGTTTGGGGAGCACTGGTATTGATGTGAGGAGTTCATATTGGAAATCTGTAAAAGTTTCAAGGTAGCACTGTTGTTGATGTGTGCAATAGTTCTGTGGTTCCTGAAAGTGGAGCAGAAAATCTAGTGGTCTCTGGAGAGAAGACCATGCTGTGGCATCAAAGGCTTGGACATATTAGAGAGAGGGACCTTCGAACACTTCATGGTAAAGGTATGGTAGAAGGTATGAGTAATAACTCTCTGGATTTTTATTTCTGTGAAAATTGTGTATATGGGAAGCAAAATCAAGTGAGTTTCCACTCTGGTGGTAAGAGGGCGAAACAAATATTAGAGCTTGTGCACAGTGATGTGTTTGGACCTGTGAAGGTTCCATCACTGGGTAAGTATGTGTACTATGTATCATTTATAGATGACTTCTCAAGGAATACATGGATATATTTCCTTAAGAAGAAATTTGAAGTCTTTGACAAGTTCAAAAAATTTAAGGCTCTAGTGGAAAACCAGACAGAAAAGAAGATAAAGGTGTTGAGGAGAGATAACGGTGGAGAGTTTTATAGTAAGGAATTTGAAGAATTCTTTAAGAAGTGTGGTATAACACGGTAGAGGACTGCTCCTTATACACCTCAGCAAAATGGAGTTGCAGAAAGAATGAACAAGACGTTGATGGAAAGGGCAAGAAGCATGCTCAGTGGTGTTGGGTTAGGACAGGAATTCTTGGCAGAGGCAGTGGAAATAACATGTTACCTAGTCAATAGATCACCTTCATCAATGTTGGAGGATAAGACTCCATAAGAGGTATGGACTGGTAAGAAACCCTCTCTTTCACATCTAAGGGTATTTGGATGTGATGCATATGTACATGTTCCAAAGGAGAAATGAACCAAGTTGGATAGTAAATCTGAAAAGTGGATTTTTATTGGGTATAAGGATGGTTTAAATGGTTATAAGCTTTAGAACCAAGTAATAAGGAAGGTTGTGCACAACTGAGATGTGGTGTTTAGAGAGGTAAAATATGTTATTAAACATGAAGTCCAACCAAAGGAACCTAAGAAGATAGAGTTTGAGCTAAAGGAGGAAGAATTAGACTCTACAGTGGAGGAGGAATCAGAAGATGAAGAGCCACAAATTTCGAGTGTGAGAATATCAGTTTGAGAAAGAAGGTAGCTAGAAAGGTATAGTCCATCTGCTTTTTATTCAAAATTTGATTTATCTATTACTGATGATGATCCCAGAACTGTGAAGGAATCAGTAGATTCAGAGGATGGAAAAATCTGGAAAGAGGCCATGGTTGATGAAATGGCATCTTTGCACACAAAATGAGGCTTGGGATGTGGTGGAGTTGCCGGTTGGAAGGAAACCAATTGGTAGCAAATGGGGGTTCAAGAAGAAGACAAATGCAGAAGGAAAGGTGGAGAAATAAAAAGCTCGGTTGGTAGCAAAAGGTTATTCCCAGGTGTCGGGAATTGATTTTGGTGATATTTTTTCTCCTGTTGCCAAGGTAACTTCTATTAGATTACTTTTATCTGTTGTTTTTGCTTTTGATTTTGAGGTAGAACAGATGGATCTGGAGACAACATGATCCGGGTGGATCTTGGTGGCCACCTGCCAAGTCCACTTGGACCCCCACCATTGTTTCTTTCAGCATTTTCAATTTCCTTAATTGTAGCACAATTTACTATTTTTAGCATTTTTTCGGGTCCTGAACTTCCGGAGCCGTTTTGAGGCCCTAAACGACGTTTTTTGGAAATCTGGGGCAACATGGGTCCATGGTCCATGGACCCATGTTGCCTCCCAAAGTGGTAGTGCTCGGATAGATCTTTCTAACGAGCTATTGTACGTGTCAAACGGAGATCGTATCCCAAAGTTATGACCTCGGGAAATTGATGTACCAATTTACCCAAACGGGGCCCACAATTTGGCGTTTCATCTTCTAGGGTTAGGTTTCGGGATGTGAAAGGTTTTCCATTGTTTCTCAACAATAAATTAGCCTTTGAGCCTCATTGTAACACAGTTCAGAGGCCTGTAGCCACCACATCCCTTCTCAGAGATAAGCTACCATCGCCCTAGCTGGTTTATTTCCATTACTGTTTGTAAGCATATTTCAGTATTTTCCATTAATGAAATGAAGTATTACTTCTGCTGCATCTTTGTGTATATGGTTATCTATGTAATTGGTTGCATTCCTGTTTAAATCCGGATCAGTGGTATCAGAGCGGTCTGCTTTTTCTTTGTTTTTCTTTGCATGTCCCCAACGAGGTCAGGATATAAGGAGTTAGGGCTTGAACTGGTCGAACCTTTGTAAGACCAGCCCCGCAAATCCCGACGGCCTCCCATGGCAGATGAGAAGAAAGACAAGGGGGCAGGAGATCCTATCAAAATATTGCTTGAAGAAGCCATCGAGCGACAACAGAACGCGATGATGGACAACTTTGCCCAGATCCTTCAGCGGCTACCCAGAAGCGACGCGTCGGCTTCCAGTAGCTACTCTGGAAACGCCATGCCCTTTAAAGTACAAGTTAATTTTGAAATCCCCATTTCCGAGGGTCAGAAAGACGCAGATGCCGTAGATAAATGGTTAAATCTGCTAGAGGGTTATTTTTCTGTTCATGAATTTTCGAGTCGGGAAAAGATTGTTTTCGCTCTGCTCAAAGCAGCCCCCCACGTCAAGGACTGGTGGGAAACCTACTACAAGCAGAAGGATGAAAGTACCGGCTCACTATTTTTAGCCGCACCCACCTGGAATTCATTCCGGGATGCCATCAAGGAGCAGTACTACCCTGTCGGAAGCTATGAGGATGAATACATAAAGTGGACCACGCTGCGACAGGGAAGGGACCAAAACGTGCCAGAGTTCACCAATCTTTTCCATACCCTTCGCACAAAGTTGGGTATCAAGGATTCAGAGTAGCATTTGATACTCAAATACCGCGGCTTCCTGCACAAGTACATCCAGGAAGAAATACAATTCCTGAAAATCTCGTCGCTCGGCGCAGCATACCGATATGCCGTCAAGGTTGAGCAGAAGTTTAAACAAAATAAGCGAGACTTTGGATCTGCGAATCCAAAGCAAGGGAAAGGTGCCCCTAAACCACAAAACAAAGGACACAGCCAAGGCGGGGCAGCCCAAGACAACCCGCCGAAGCTACAAGCAAAGAACAGCACCGCGAAGCCGAAAAAGGACACGGGAAAATGGTGTGAGTTCCATAAGAGCTCCACTCACAACACGAGTGTCGGGCCAAGCAGTCACTGGTGGCTGAGCTAAAGGTTTCAGAATCAGATGCATGTTCCGACTCTGAGTCAGAACCTGACAAGGGGAATGACAAAGGGAAGCAGATCATTGATGCGGATCCCAACGCCATTGTTGCTACCGCCAAGATCCAGAAAAATGAACCCGAAGATCCAGAGGAGGAGGAGCGTCTCTTCCACTCCCAGATGTGGGTAAAGGGCTCCCCGCTACAGTTCATTGTCTATAGCAGAGGCCAAAAGAACCTCATTTCGGCAGAGGTCGTGAAGCAGTTGGGCTTACCGACCACATCACATCCACAACCATATACCATTGGGTGGCTTCACCAAGGACAGGATCTTCGCGTGAGCTAGCAATGTCGCCTTCCATACAACATCAAGCCCTTCACGGATGAGGTATTGTGTGACATTGCTCCCCTTGAAGTTTGTGATGTATTATTAGGACAACCATACTTGTGGAAGTGACATCCTGTGTATGAATCAAAGCCTCGTGCTGTTATTATTACATTGGGAAATAAGTTGTACAGGATACCAGAGGTAGCACCGCCTACCGCCATCTCTTTGATTACTGCAAAGCAATGCAGTAAGCTAATTTCCAAAACCAGGAAATTTGTTTTCCTGATGATACGCCCTCAAGGAAAGAAGAAGACAGTGGCCACAGCCTCCAGACAAGGCCCCTCCGCACAACAACTACAGATGGACAAGGTTGTGGAGGAGTACAAGGACATCTTCACCTCCCCTGCAGGGGTTCCTCTGCACTGCCAGGTCAAGCACTCCATCGATCTGACCCCAGGTGCGCCGCTACCCAATGGACCAATTTATTGGCACTCCGTTCTGGAGAACGATGAAATCAAGAGGCCGATTCAGGAGCTCCTACAGAAAGATCACATCCATCCGAGTTCATCGCCTTGTGGGAGCCCGATCGTGTTGGTACAAAAGAAGGATGGGACTTGGAGACTCTGTATTGACTATAGGGCGCTGAACAAGATCATTGTTTGTAATAGGTACCCGATCCTGCGGATCGATGACCTCCTAGACCAACTAAAGGGGGCGAAATATTTCAGCAAGATCGATCTGAAGTCAGGATATCACTAGGTACCAATTGAACCCTCTGATGTGTGGAAGACTGCCTTCAAAGCCAAGGAGGGCCTTTTCGAATGGTTGGTGATGCCTTTCGGATTGACGAATGCTCCTGCAAACTTCATGAGGCTAATGGATGACATCTTGTGGCCATTCACCAACTCATTTGTTGTGGTATACTTGGATGACATTCTGATCTTCAGCCAGAGTTGGGAAGGGCACCTCCACCATATCCGACAGGTTCTCCAAACACTGCGGCAACACAAGCTATATGCCAATTTGGAGAAATGTACTTTTGGCATGACTCAGGTTCAGTATCTGGGATACATTATTGATGGACAGGGGGTGCATGTGGATCCAGCCAAGATCCAAGTCATTCGCGATTGGCCATCTCCAACCACTCTGAAAGAGCTCCGCAACTTTCTAGGTCTTGCCAACTTCTACCGCAGGTTCGTGTTGGGGTTTTCTCATATCACTTGGCCCTTGAGTCAAGTCACCAAGGGAGGAGCAAAAGAAAAATTCTTTTGGTCTGATTCTCAATAGAAGGCATTCATAGAGTTGAAATATCGCCTCTGCACGGCACCAGTGCTCGCGTTACCAGATTTACAACAACCATTTGACGTCGAGACAGATGCCTCTGACTATGCTATTGGGGCAGTCCTTACTCAACATGGACATCCAGTGGCATATCACAGTTAAACACTTTCAGACACAGTCTGGAAGTATCCCACTTATGATAAAGATATGTATTCCATTGTGCAGGCCTGCCGACAATGGAAGCATTACATTTTGGGGAAGGAAACGGTCATCCACGCAAACCACCGACCCCTGTAGTTCATATAGACCCAAGGGAAATTACAAAATGATTGCGATCAGAAGTGGTCTACATACCTACAACAGTTCCATTTGAATATCAAGTATAAGAAGGGCAGCACCAATAATGTTGCAAATTGCCTCAGTCGACCACCGATCATGGCGTTAACCACCTTGCTCAACTCTTGTGGGCACGAGACTTCTGATTGGCCACTTCTCTACAAAAGCGACCCAAAATTCGGCCACACATACCGGACACTCTTGGAGGGTCGGCATGTTCCAGATTTTCACCTCCAAGATGCCTTGTTATGCCACCTGGGTCACCTTTGTGTTCCTTCAAGTGAGCATGCCAAGATGATTTGGGAAGCACACTACAGTTAGGCTGCTAGGCATTTTAGGGTTGAGAAAACGGTGGCAGTACTGCAAAAGTATTTCTATTGGTCGAATCTTCGACATGATGTTGGGAAGTATATCAGATCGTGTATTGCCTGTGCCATTGCCAAACCGACCATCAAGAAGCAAGGCCTCTATGCCCCACTACCTACCCCTAGTCGACCTTGGGAATCCATCTCCATGGATTACATGTTAGGCCTTCCTTCCACTAAGCATGGAAATGGCTGTGTTTTTGTGGTCGTCGACAGGTTCTCGAAGATGGCTATTATGGTGGCCTACAAGAAGAATATCACAGCAGAAGCCACTGCTAAACTCTTCTTTGAACGAGTGTGGGTGCACTTTGGGATCCCACAGTCTATCATCTCAGATCAGGACAGTTGGTTCCTCAGTAAATTTTGGTCCAGTCTCCGGTCAATGTTGGACACCAAACTCACGAAGTCCACAGCCTTGCATCCTCAAACTGATGGCCGGATAGAGGTTGTCAATAGGATGATTATGCACATTCTCCGCATGTATAACTCAAAGAATCCACGCACATGGGACGAGAGCTTCCCCTATGCTCAACACAGCTACAACCGAGCTCTTCACAGCTCAACCGGCCATAGCCCTTTTCAGGTGGGCTTGGGATTCTAGCCACTATGCCCCATTGATGTGGCCATGCCACTTGCAGATACTCAAATAGATTCGGATCATGTCTAGTCCGAAACAGACAAGACAACCAGCTTCATTGAGCACATCCAACATATTCGCCAGCAGGTCCACGACATTCTGGAGAAATCAAATTCCAAGTACAAGCAGTGACATGATCAACATCGGGTGCCACACAAGTTTCAGGTGGGCGACAAAGTCTGGTTGCATTTTCAAAAGGAGCGCCTTACTGGAGCCTATCGGAAACTGAGACCACTATGATATGGTCCCTACACCATTACTAAGGCGGTGGGAGACAATGCATTCAAGCTCAACATTCCCCCATTCCTTGGTCTGCACCCAGTGTTCAATGTGGATGACCTTCGGCCATACTTTCCACCATTGCTAGACACATCCGACATTGCAGAACAACTCACACCCATAGAATTAAATCCAGATTGCATAGAACAAGCTACAACTGATCGGAACATGGACACACAAATCAAGAACACTCGCCAACAGAATATCCAACTGTATCGAGTTGTCAAAGCAGGCCAACTCCTTCACTAGGGCAAGTGGCTCACTAGGGACCAAGTTCATCAAAAGTTTCCTCATCTCATGGAGGAACTCAACGCAATGGGGACCATTGCTTCCTGAGGGGGCAGGAATGATCCGGGTGGATTTTGGTGGCCACCTACCAAGTCCACCTGGACCCCCACCATTCTTTCTCTCAGCATTTTCAGTTTCCTTAATTGTAGCACAATTTACTATTTTTAGCAGTTTTTCGGGTCCTGAACTTCCGGAGCTGTTTTGAGGCACTAAACGACATTTTTTGGGGAATATAGGGCAACATGTTGCCTCCCAAGGTGGTAGTGCTCGGATAGATCTTTCTAACGAGCTATTGTATGCATCAAATGGAGATCGTATGCCAAAGTTATGGCCTTGGGAAATTGATGTACCAATTTACCCAAACGGGGCCCACAATTTGGTGTTTCATCTTCTAGGGTTAGGTTTCGGGATGTGAAAGGTTTTCCATTGTTTCTCAACAATAAATAGGTCTTCGAGCCTGATTGTAATACAGTTCAGAGGCCTGTAGCCACCACATCTCTTCTCAGAGATAAGCTACCATCGCCCTAGCTGGTTTATTTCCATTACTGTTTGTAAGCATATTTCAGTATTTTCCATTAATGAAATGAAGTATTACTTCCGCTGCATCTTTGTGTATATGGTTATCTCTGTAATTGGTTGCGTTCCTGTTTAAATTCGTTTCTTCATGGGGATTTGGAAGAGGAGATCTACATGAAGAAACCTGAAGGCTTTGCGGTGAAGGGTAAGAAAGGATTGGTATGCAAGTTAAAGAATTCTCTGTATGGTTAAAACAGTCACAAAGGATGTGGTATCAGAAATTTGATACATTTATACGGGGACTTGGCTTCACTAGAATCAAAGTAGATCACTGTGTGTATTTTAAATTAATTGGTGACCATGTTATTTATCTGGTCTTGTATGTGGATGATATGTTGCTGGTCCGAAATGATAAAGAAATTATCCAAGATTTGAAGACATATTTGTCCTCCAAATTCGACATGAAAGATCTTGGTGCTGCAAACTATATTTTTGGCATGGAAATTAAAAGAGATCGGACAAATAGGAAGCTCTGGTTAAACCAGAGGAAGTATGTCATGGCAATATTGCAGAGGTTTAATATGTAGGATAGTAAATCGATGAAGGTTCCTATTCCTATAGGTGTTAAGTTACCTATTGAACAGTGTCCCAAGACACAAGAAGAGGAAGAGGACATGTCTCGTGTTCCATATGCAAGTGCACTTGGTAGCTTGATGTATATGATGGTCTGTACTAGACTAGACATTACACATGTAGTAGGAGTATTGAGAAGGTTTATGTCAAAACCAGGGAAGGAGCACTAGACAATAGTGAAGCGGGTTTTCAGGTATTTGCGTGGCACTAGTGATTATGGTTTGTTCTACCAACGAAGACCAGAATTGGGCAAAGTGTTGGATATTCATGGATTTGTTGATGCAGATTGGGCTAGAGATCTAGATCAGAGAAGATCTACAAGTGGGTATGTCTTTAACCTATTTGGAGGTGCAGTCCGTTGGATGAGTAAGAAACAATCCGTAGTGGCACCATCAACTACAAAGGCAGAATACATGGCAGCCACTCATGCAAGCAAGGAAGCAGCATGGTTGCAGAGATTGTGTTAAGGTATGGGGTTAGTACAGGGAGCTATAAGGATAGATTGTGACAGCCAAAGTGCAATTTTCTTGGCAAAGAACCCTGCATACCATTGAAACACAAATCACATTGATGTTCAATATCACTTTGTGAGGGATATGATAGAAGAAAAAAAGGTGTTGCTGGTAAAGGTGGACACTTTGAAGAATACTGTAGATGCATTGACAAAATCTGTGAGCTCTGAGAAGTTCTCTTGGTGTAGAGAGACAATGGGCATTCCGGGCTCAATAATGATTAAGATCTCTTGTGGCCCCATGTGGAAAGAAAACAAGAAGTGGGATAATGTTGGGTTGTGTTATATTCTTTCCAAGACTAGCCCACATAGTTAACTAGGGGGTTAGAAGGGGGGCGGAGCCCCCCCTTCATTGCGTTTATTTCATAGTGTGGGGAGTCACATGGGGTTTTAGGGGTGCAGGTAACCTCACTCTATGGGGTCCAGGGCAACGCCCCAAAAAATTTTGGTTTTGGACCCTATATTAGGTTGGGCGGACTTACCTATGGTTTTGTGCATGTTTTTCGCACATGGTTTTGCACGCAATGGTTTTCGATCCATAGTTTTGGATGTGATGGTTTTCGGTCCATGGTATTAGATGCGTCGGCGTGTATAAATATGTATTGTAACATTAAAAGGAACATAATGAAAAATCAAGCTGGTAGTTCAGGTTTTGGTATCCGGGGGAAAACTCTTTATGTATATGTGTTTTATGTGTTATGCTCTCACATTGTTTATTTTCTATTTTTTAGAATTAGTATGCAGGTAATTTATATACGGGGTTAAAACCTACACTAATTTCTATCATTCTAAGATTAGATACCAACCCCCTGTGATTTTTGTTTATCAGTGTCACTCCAGTATAATGAAAACCATTGTATATGTTCCATAGTTCAGGGTGGATGAAAGAATTGAAGTCAGGAAGCCGCTTTACGACAAGTATGACAAGGTGACACTAGTCCACAATGATCTTTCATACTCCTTCCAATTTCCAGCCATGAAGCGTGAGGTCTAAATAGATTCAGTAACAAAGGAATATGGCACTGCAACAATCAAAGTCAAGGCTGACTTCAGTGGAATCCAACATTCCACCGTAATGAATTTGAGGAGTTTTCCTATGTTTAGCACAACTTCGGCAGCGATGCAATGCAAAAACTCATTTGTCAAGAAAATGCACAGAGGATCACTCTAGCTCAACAAAGAATACCCAACTCATGTAGTAGACATTAAAAGGCTTATGGGTTTATGAGCGATAGGAGATGCAGTTTCAACCGCATTCCAGATGCTTTCTAAGAGAGCGAATAAGTCAGGGGATGAAGACTACTATATACAAAGGGAGGAGGAAAGGGAGTGTGAATAGACTTGATCAACTCCCCAAAAATTAAGTTCACCTGCCACATTGTTGTGGGAAAGTTGATGTGTCACTTTTGAAAGAACAGGTGCACATTGGATAAAATTTTATTTGTGGATCATTGTGTAGCGGGTGCCCTTCTAAATTGGTGTGCTATCCTCCTCCATGAATTGTTCGAAGCATGTGAAGATGTCTATAAGTGGTCTACCAAATTTATTTATGGTTATCTTGTTTTCGCCATGGAAATGTCGAAATGGTGCCCACCAAAGGGTTGGGATCTAGGTCCAATTATAGAAGGCTAGCCTTTGGCTCTCAGATATGCACCCACGAGAACTTTAGGGGACTTGAGAAACAAAGAGATAAATGAGGCTTCATTCAATAGTTTTTACATAAAGATGTTGACAGTAATTAGGGCTACATAGTGGATTCCCAAGTCCCTAATTGATGAACATTCGACAAAGATCTAGTTCAGTGTTTCTCATAGGAGCACCTGGGTGAGGCCGCACTATGTCGATCCTCATAATTTTCATATGTGGGCCCATAATTTTATGTTGTCAATCGAAGCATTCCACATAGAGGTCGGATTGTGGTTAGGAGTTACAGGGGAAATTTGGGAAGGAAGATACATCTATTTCTTTGATAAGATGTTGCCTCCACCAATACTAGGGGAAATAGTTATGGATTCCTAAAAGCACATGGGAAAGTAGGAGATAAATTTGGTCATAAAATAGTGGAAGAAGTAGATGAGCTCCTTAAAGGAAACCATCACCAATATCGACATATCAGCAGGTTTGGTTTCCAACATTCCTGAGTCTCAAAGTTTAATATAACAGAATCCTTTGGTTACTTCCCCTCTCATTGTTGTAATGTCCGTTATAGGACCTCACTCGTAGTCCAAACCCACCATCCAAAAACTACATAAAGAAAAAGTTACCAAACCTCCAATTGGGGCCAAGAAGTAGAAATCAACTTTAGCAAGTCACATTGTCGACCTGACCCTTGAAGAGCTCCAATCCAATACTAGCTTGCCCATCATTGAAGATATTCCACCTTCTACTTCAATTGTGTCACCTAGCTCGCACAACCTATCCCCACATATTGCATCCATATCTACCACCCTCTTAGACACCATACCCTCTGGGACACCATTGGGCATGGAGACATACTTTCAAGTCGATTCAGTTATCTAGTCCCTCGCGACAGTATCTAGTGGATAAGTCATCATCGATTCCATGATGTCTTTATTACTAGAGTTGGGTCCACTACTAAGCACGAGACCCATCATTACATAGTCACTCACCACCACTTCCAATCTAGTTCCACTACCACTTCATCTATTTCCTCCCATCTCCATCCAAGCCACTACTACATTGGCTAAACTGTCACGTCAAGCTACCTTGCCTCATGGACACTCAGAAAATTATGTCCCCAATGGGTAGTCCCTGTAAATTCGGTTCCTAGATCCATCATCTATGCACCAATATGATCTTCAAGGTTGGTCCTCAGCCCATTTGTTTACTTTCATTCAACAAGCTACACAGAATTGCACAACACTCCACAATGACCTAAATTCCAACCATGAGCAACATCAACAACAAATTGTTGCACTCACAGATGAACGTGATCAACTCTGTCAAGATAAGAAACAACTCTAGGAGTAGCTAGAGTAGATCGCCTCAAAATTCAAGGTATTGTGGCCATCCATTTCTGGTGTTGTAACTAATGCTCCATAATAATTTTTAGCTTGCACATTGGTTAAATTCTACAACCATATCCAGAATGCATGCAATGATTTATTCACTACTAATCAAGAGCTCAGGAAAACCCTCGCAGCCAAAAGGAGTGCACTATCGGACCTTCCAATGACACATGCCAATGATATTGAACAAAATATAACCGTTGCAACTGCTCTCAAGGACTCCATTATCAAGGCCATGAGTGATGCCTACACCATCCTACAACAAGTTCATAACTGGTCAGGAATCATGGCAAAGAAGAATCAATTGGTCTACCCACTCCAAGACCAAGTCAATCAACCCCTCACCAATATCAAGAACATGAAGGAAAAGGAGCAAAGAAAGAAGTTCCGAGTAGAGATTGACACTCTTGAGGTTTGTGTCCAACATATCGAAGATGAGTCAGCCAAGATAAAACCAAAACTTTGATATTTCTAGCACTCAGTTCAAATACACCTCGATGAACTGTAGGAGATAAGTGGGGACATAGAAACACAATGGAATTCTTTACTGATGGCATGGCCAGCCCAACCAACGTCTAACAAAATGACTGAATTCCTTGAGTAGACAGCCATGATCACAAAGACCTGGCAAGCAACGCTCGATAACTACAATCAATTATGTCAGGCGACCATTGTGGTTGTCCCTAAATTGGGGCCTTTTTTAGAAGAAACCAGCCAAGAAGAAGCATCAGCAGCAACACTAGCAAAACCATCAGCAATAGCAGCAGCAAAAGCACCACCATCAGCACCAGTAGAAGCATCAACAACACCGACGGTGCCAAAGAAATATTTACTCAGAAACGAGTCAATGAACTGTGGTCAGGGCCTATTGGGGTCTTCCTTTCTGAGAAATTAGGATGTTTTGCAAAGAAAGAAGTTGGTGACAAGTGGAGGAAACAACTATTTGGAAGCCATGGAACTAACAGCTGAGGAAAGATAAGGGACTAGCAGAAGACTGGCAATTTTGGAGGGTTGGTGGGAAGAAACATATATAGCCAAGCAGGAAAAGATCAAGGGTAGTCGAGGAATCATGACAACCTCGTAGGGGAGATAGAAATGGCAGTTGAATTTTCATGGAGGAAAAGGGGAAGAAGAGGATAAATGGCATAAAGGAGAACTGAGAAGAGGTTGTTGTTAGGTTGTGTCAGGGTCATTCTCAGTGATATTATTCTTCATGTGTTGCAGAGCTATGAGAACAACCTTGTCACTATCTCTCTATAAGCTTGTATTCCACCTAATAGCATTCTGATGTTGATGAATAGGTCGTGAGCTTGATGTAATGGGATTACCTTTATATTAATTAAGAAGATTCTTACAGCATCATATCATATTCATTGTATGTTATTATATATCTATTTAAATTTTTTATGTATGCACATGTTTAGGTAGTCTTTCTTTTACAGCATGTATAGACTATTGTGATCTGATTTGTTTGATGAATAAGTCAATGCCCCTATCCTCTATTCCTTGATATGGTTTTCCCCAATATTGAATTCCAACCCTCATTTAATTAAGGTTGCGGCACGTCTCGAGTGAGACTCCTTAGCCTTCCTAGATAAGGTGAAAATGTTAGTGTTGTGCTAGACTACAATGGAGCCTTGTTAGCCCCTACACCCGAACCCGAGGTCTTAACTCTGTTTCTATTTTTGTGCCAAAAAACATATTATATGGGGTTCATAAAAGTAAACAAATATTATTAGTTCTATCAAGAGGAAAAAGTAATAGTCATAATCAAATACTTTCATTAATAATAGAGAACAAAATTATTAACTTTTGCACTCCGGGGATGCTTTGATATTTAGACATATCTAACAGCCCTTGTTGCTTACCTTGAGAATAAATGTCAGGTATTTCTTTATTAAGATGTGTTTTCTTCCTCTTACATGATTCTATCTTTTCTACAATGAGAGAGGAAAATTTAAGGTCAACATCCGAAGTTTTCCTCTTCCTTTTTCACTCCACCTTGCATGATGATTCTTTTTGTGTGGAATATTTACATCCTTGGATCGATTGATCATCCTGTCGCAATTTTGGTTCTATATATATACAGACACCAGAGAAACCAAGGTTGACTTTATCAACAACCACATTTTAGAACCTTTTTGGATCGACCCCTTAGAGATTTCCCACCATAGGGCCTCATGCTACATGTTATCGAACCACAGACACATAATGAACACACACCTTTTTTGTGGTGTCTCAATAGTTAATGGCTCACGCTTGAGGGCTCCTAACTAATATGGCTTAGTACTTCTTAGCCTCCTAGGTACCTGCCCACCTTCTCTGCCTCCTTCTTGCTTGTACACTTTCTACCCTGCCTTTTCATTCTTTGTTCAAGTTCTAAATATCAGTCAATTAAATATCCCAACAAATCCACCACTGAGACTAGGTAAAGGAAGTCAATTTATTTGGTGTCTAGAGCCATTATAAACTCTAGATTGTGCATCTTACTAAAATTATCCAAAGGACCAAGGTGAGAAGGAAGAAATGATGGGGAAAGAGCCAAGAAAAGTAACTACTTTAATTCATTCAATCAAGTGCCTTTTGATCTCATGCCCAAATAAGACCATACTGTTATTTAAGGTAGAATCTAGCTATTAGATCTTCATCATATTACCCCTTCCTCTTCCAATGTAGGTGCTTGGGTGCTCTTGGTACGACATAAACATTGATTAATGAAGCTACTTGATCCGTCATTAAGAAATTTTCCTACAATCTTTGTATCTCTGCATCACAACAAGGTCCTAAGACCTTTTCACTATGTCAAAATATTCAGAGATTTCATTAGCTAACTTCATAATGCCTCATCCTAACCCGAGGTACTTATCAAGTATGCCTCGTTTTCTTTTTCCTTGTTTTCTTTTTCGAATGATTGTTGCTACTGGAGGAGTGATCATAATATGATCTGCAATAGTCAGAACTTCACTCAGAACCAAATTTGCACCTTGTGATTTTTCCCCATATTGTTCTAAAGATCCCTCTACCTCCAAGTTTTCTTCATCTTCGGGACCATTCTTGTCTGGACTCCTATTAAATAAATTTTCAGTGGAATTCCCCTGAAACCATGCAGAAAGAGAAATAATGAGTTCATAATTACAATTAAAGGGGATTTCAATATTTGAATATGTCTAGTAGAAAAATATTCAATGATTAATGCCATTATTATAAAGATAAAGTCAGAAGCATCTGAACCTGAGATTCTTGGATTTCACATATTACCAAAACATGTTTCACAACAAATCAAAAGAATAGAAAATGCATTTACTACAACAAAAAACATACCTCTAGATGGGCATGTGCACTCCCGTCTAAAGTTTTATCGTACCATCTTGGGAGTGATTTTGGTATTTCTTTACTTTGTGTGTTGGGTTGACTGCAAGAAAAGTCCTTTGTGATGGAAAGACCAAGATCGCACAAGGTACAAAGGATCTGCAAATGTTGAAATTTTCCAAACACTTACTAAAAAAATATTGAAATTTGAAATCTTCACTTGCATAGAGATAACACAAATAAGGACATAACATGAAGAAAATTCAAATACACCAAATAAGGTAACCATAATAGAGTCTAACAAATGATCAACTGCAAATATAAAAATATCCAATCACCTTTGACTTTTCTTTGTCAGCTACATCTCCCAAATTTTTCTTGATAGTCTGAAACACTAACATGATCAAATGAATAGTAGCGACTTTACTTGTTTTTTGTTGGATCATGGGTTTTACCTCAATTTTGATTCAACATTATTGAAATAAAAGAATGTAACTTCCTGCAAGACAATTTGATTTTATATTTATATGGAAAATCTCATTTAGATTCAGAAAATTGGTTAAAGACCGCTACTTAAGAAGACAACCCTGAGATATTTAATCCAAAATAAAAGTGGATTAGAAATATAATAAGAACATACTCATAAGATAGATCAAATGATTATGGACATAGATTTCATTGGAAACATAAAACTTAGCATGGTGTTCCATGACACATATCAAATAATTGAGAACACATTCTGAAGAACCTCTACATGAGTTTCAATCTAACTACAAATAGGACTCATGTAACTAGGTATATTGACGTTTCTCAAAACATTCAGGAAAGTAACATCTGGCTTGCAAAAATGAGACCATAATCATAATATATAGCCTACAAGCATCATCGTGATCTTATTTTGTCCAAAGCATTAACATTGAATGTATCATGGAAAATAAGTATCAAGTTTCATCCTCTACCTCTAAATTATCATGCTCAATTCATCCATCTGTGCTGAGTACAAAAGCACATGCATATTTATGGTGAATATTTCCATCCTTCAAGTATCTATGAACCTTAGCAAGAAATTGATTCTTCACATGAGGGTCAATGTCCTGAAGCCAAGACATACAACATAGAAATTATGTGTGTACTTATGTAGAACTAGAACTATTAATGATTACAACTCATGTTAATAGAATCAAACAACATAGTTGTTGTAAACCAGCTCGATGGGTTAAATTGAGAAAGAGAAATCCATTTGAATATATTTTACAATAACATCTAAATAATGATTTTTAAAAAATTATATCATATTTTCATTAATAAAAATAAGTATATACATATTTTGGTGTTTTATATCACGCCCTTTAATCTTTGTTCCTCATAAAATGACTCAAAAAGTAAGTTGTTTACATCTAAAACACAATGATTCTACAAACTCTTCTGGAATACTATATCATCCAACAATTTACATTTCTCTGTGACATTTTCTGCACAACAGAAATTCTAGAGTGTTCTAAATATGAACAATGACATGTTCCTCTAAGAGATACACATGGAAAAATAATATTTAAAGCGTTAGCACTAACCTGTGCAATTCGCAGTGTCAAATTAAAAAGCTGAGGATTTATATGATTGTCTCACCGCCTGGGAATCCGCAAAACTACGTTTGCAACAACAAGCCTCATGTGAGATTTTCCAACATTGCTAGCAACAAGTAGAATCATTTTAAATAATGCGAAAATTAGTCATATTATAGACCATTATGTTTGTTAGATATCAAGCCAAATTAAAGATAGCCTTGTATCATATGTACCTTGAATTCACATCCTATGATATTTCGCCTATATTTATAAGATTGTCTCACCGCCTGGGAATCCGCAAAACTACGTTTACAACAACAAGCCTCATGTGAGATTTTCCAACATTGCTAGCAACAAGTAGAATCATTTTAAATAATGCGAAAATTAGTCATATTATAGACCATTATGTTTGTTAGATATCAAGCCAAATTAAAGATAGCCTTGTATCATATGTACCTTGAATTCACATCCTATGATATTTCGCCTATAGTAATTAGTTTTCTAAGAAACTCAAACAAACATTTAATCCTTGGTCTTCTTAAATGAGTATATTTTTAGGGTAAATAACCTTTCACGATTGTTTTAATACTGCATATCTGAAATAAATATAAAAATGCATTCTTAACTCGCATAGCTAAAAATACAAAATAAAAAATTAATCTCAATGAAAATAAACATGGAGAATGCATTCCTAGCACATATAAACATTAAAAGTAGCATGTCAATGTACCTTTTAAAAAACACAATTTACTTTTTTCACTACTCCTTGTCTCGGACATGTCAGTTGGAATATAGAAAGATATACATTGTAATGTGTTACTGGAAACTAATCCCCTGATAATTAATTTTACGAGAAAAATGTTTAAATGTATATGCTGGGAATATTTGAGAATTTAATGGAAAACGACTAGGTTAATGGTTTAACTTGCTATCTATAAAATTTTGGTAATATTTTAACTTGCTATCTATAAAATTTTGAAATATTACCAAAAACTGTCAATTGTTCAACCAAGCTACTATCAATGGAATTTTAATGGAGTGTAGCATGTGTTTTGAATGTTATTTTTATGCAAACTAATTTTTTATTGTAGGTTTTGCATTAATATTTTTATTTGGGAACCATTCTTGGGAATTAATTAAAATTGGACTTTTATTTCTCCACCATCTATAATAAATATGATTTTGAATACATCATTTTATTATATTTGTTTTTTCGTACCTACTATACGTAGGTTACATCACGATACTCCAAATTATTATAAATCATAAGATATGTTTATTATTGATTTTAACTCTTATTGATTTCAACTCTATCATCAATATGATTTAATTCAATATTATATATTCATCGCTTTTCCTCTTCACATATTTTATAGATAAATGATAAGTGATATATTCACGTCTTTTTCCCTATTTTATTATATTTATTTAAGTGATAAGCCATAAGCGATAAGTGATATTTAAGTGGTAGAATCACTAGCATGAATTGATATAATTTGATATTTAAGTCATAGGCATAATAACTCTCCAATTCACAATGTTACCTTATTCACTTGTCCTATCCATGAATAACATCCAGTATGTAGAAATCTTGTTTAATGATCTAATCCATGGATTTAGGAAAACAAGCCAACGATCTTATGCATATGAAAACTGTAATATTTTTTTATCTTAATATTGAAGATAAATATAGGATTTATGGATGCTAGTGTACTTAGCGGCATGATCGAAAATCAACCCTTATTGCCTCATAGAAAAGTATTAAATGACTTATATAGAATATGAAATCCCTTACAAACTAGTGGTTTATTGATTTGAATGTAGGTATAAACGTTTTAAATGTGGAATTTTTTGTAACAAAATCATACACGACATGATGGAAAATATCCATTGATAGGTTAACCTGTAAAGTGCAAACTTGATAAACATGAAAATACATATAATTTCAAGGATTGGTATTATCATGATAAGTATAAGCTTCATTGATTAATGAAGGAATATCATTAGGCATGGAAGTACTTATAATGATTTTAGTCTTTGGTGTATGGAGAGTCAGGGGATTAACTATTAGAGTATTAGAGACCCTAGCTTGGGTTGAAAATCACATTACTTTTTTATGATGATTTTTTTTTCTCATCATCGAAAATGAATGTAGTGTATCATGTGTTTAAATGTTATTTGTGTGCATTCCAACATGATACCATTTGTTAAGATGTTTTCCCAATTTCATTGATTTGTAAACTACCATTATTATTCCATTGCGGTGGTTCATCATAATAGATCGTGTAATATTCCATCACAATATATATATTTATTTTTAATCATTCTCCCATAATCTAAAGCATTTGAAAAAAAAATATATTATTCATTTTATTGAATTTGTCTTTTACAGGAATCAAGAAACCCATTAAAAATGGTTGAGAAATGGGAATTAGGCATATAAGTTTCTTGTTATCCCAATCTAGGAAAAGTAGTGATTGCTTATGTGCTATACAATATTGCGATGAACAAAGTCCTCCAGAGGAAAAGGAATGCACCTGGAAGGACAACAAACAATGAAGTGTACTATATTGCATTGGTAGAAGGCTTAGGAACAACTAGGGAGTATGGATCCAAAGGAATTGTAGTCTTCACCAATTTTGAACTCATGTGCAACCAGATGAAAGACATGTACCAAGTCAAAAAGGAGAAGTTCAAACAATTGCATGGAGAAGAAAAAAATATTGCTAGTCAGTTCCAATAATTTGGCATAAGTCATTGCACAAATGTTAATAGGATGTATAGTGATCTATTGTATGGGGCAATGCCAATTCAAGATTTGTGTGTGAAAGATGAATTTGTGTCAAGAATATCTCCATAAAAAAAAAATTATGGACATTGCAAGATATCTCTGATATGTCTGTGCTTTTTAGTTATAAATGTGGTGTCTTTAATGACCATGTTTTTCTTTCAGTACTATACTAAGTGTGCCCCCCACTGTGTAATCACAACTTAGTGAATTATTAGGTGAATTATTGGGACTTGACAAGTTTTAGAAAACTTTGTATTTAATTCTCAAAATGTGCACTTCAGCATTTGTGTTTTTAATCTTAAGTATATTTGAAATGAATAATTTACACCAAATGATTTTGAAGAAACCCTTGGATAGTTACATTTATTTGTCTTATATTGCATGGAATTTTTTTAAATAGTAATTTTAAAGATTTTTAAATGCATGAGGTAACCTGGGTGTTTTCAAAGATTATGTGTATATATATCAAGGGCCTAGATCATCACATGAGCATTCACCACCTGATTCTTTGAGGCATAAATGGGATAGAGCATCAACTGAGTCTCATGCATCGACTAGAGGGTGACTTTCTATGCATGCTAATGAGATTGGTCGTGGATCGAGGAGAGTATCAAATGAATGAGGGGAGGGCCATCATTCATTACATCATGATATATATATATATATATATATATATATATATATATATATATATATATATATATATATATGTTTATGTGCTAGTTATTTAATGTTATTCGTAGAATCATATGCACATACATATTGAATTGATTTTTGTAAATTTAGCTAAATATTAATTTATAATAAATTCCATCTTTTGTAGCAGCATCTCTCACTTGGTCGAAAAGATTATCGGATCAATCAATGGAAGGCCATCATTCATATCATCATGGTATGGTATATATATGTTTATGTCCATTTACTTTAAAATGATAAATAGGTAGAATCATATGTACATACATATTGAATATATTTTTGTCTATTTAACTTAATTAATTTATAATTTCTAGTTTTTTAAGAAGCATCTACTGTTAGGTCGTTGTGTGAAGGTGCTCAACATTCTCCCTGTGGTCAACAAGCTCAATCAACTCATGTAATTGGGCGTGATGGGGCTCAACCATCTTCGGGTCGTCAAGGAATTAGGCGTGATAGTGCTCAACCATCTTCGGGTGGTCATGAATCTCAATCAAATCATCACGATCCTGTTGTAGGGAAAACCCAACACCCCCCATTACTTCAAATAATGGGGACTCTTTCAATTAATTTTTGGCAAAACACCTTTTATAATTTTCATTTAAAACAAATTCCTTTTTACTTTCTTCAGATTTATGTTTTGACTGTTTCTTTGAATCCGAATTTTCATAAGCTTTGCATTGATACTTGTTTTGCCTCATTTGGTTAACCAGTTTGTAAATGACACTACTTTGAAGTTTGATCATTTCCTTGCCTAGACTAAAATTGTAAATAAATGTATAATATTTCAATTTTTGTAACTAATTAAGTTCAATAGTCATTCATTGTAAATATTGAATTTTAGTTAACTTTTATTAATTTTTCATTTTTCACTAATGGTCCTACAAAATGACCCAGCTAAATCATACAACGGATGAAAAATTGTTTTAGAATCTTGGTAATTTACTCCAATTTATTATTTTAAAACAAATTGCCAAGACTAGATTCTCAAACTTGCAAAGTGGCTATAGTCTAATTTGTAGGATTATTAGTTCCACTTGGGTCCCACTCCATATCACTTGCTTCTTTCCAAGCATTGTGATTTTCAAACTGCGATAAAAAATTACGATGCGATATTGCGATTGCGATAGATCGAAAATCGCATATCACAAAAAAACTTTTTGTTTTTTATGCACTGGTATTAAAAATATGATACGTGATGTTTTAAAATATTCAGGAAATTAAAATATTTAATTCTCCTTATCCCTCTGTGACATCATCATCACATCACCCTCACACCTTATCCCTCCACCTCACTCGCCTCACCATCACCCTCACCCTCATGTCACACCTTATCACTCCATACCCTCCTCACTAATTACTACACTCTCCACCATCCTCACACTAATACATGAACCATTGATTTTGTAATATTAATATATTTGTAAATTAATATAATATTATATATATATATCTATATATATATATATATATATATATATATATATATATATATATATATATATATAATACTATTTTAACTAATTATTAAATTAAAATTGTTAATTAAATAGTTACTAAGAAATTAATAATAAATTTATAATTAGCTAATAACAAAAATCTAATTTAGAAATAAAATTTAATAAAAAATTCTGATTTTTAGCCGAGGCAACAAAAATTCCTGAATTCTGAGAATTTTAATATACCAACTTCAGAATCTCATAAATGGAGTTTTACTCGGCCAAATGAGGCCCAGGATGGCTCATTGGAAAGATAAAATAATGGAGAAATTTTTTGAGTAGTTTTAATTAATATATTTGATAATTTATTGGGTCTAAAATCCAACAAAAAATCAAGCTTCGAATTTTTAAATAAAACTAGTTTTTTTAAGTTTTATTTTCTACATTTTCATTTTCCCAAGCCTCTTCTGAATGCAAATCCATTCATCAATGATATCCTTGGCCAATTAAATCATCACAGGCTTCAATAAAAAACTCAAACTTTCTTTTTAATTATTTATTTAATTAAATTTGATTTGATTTATTTTAATTCCAGATTTGGCATTGTGGTTTTATTTTTGCATTTTAATTTTGTTTTGATTTCTTTTTAAAGGGAAATAGCTGAAGAGATGAGGAAAAAAAGATTTCAATCAATGAGAATTCTCCAACAATTGAAAAATGGAATTTTGAGCCAATAAAAAATGATTGAGCAAATTTCTCCTTCAACAAACTTTCTTGTTAAGAATTCTTTTGAAACTATTGTAAATAGCAGATTGTAAAAAGTAATAAGGGGCTTCTCTCCTCTGCAATTCTGGAATTCTAAAAATAACTTCTATAATAGGGATTTAGAGTTGTAGGTGGGAGGAGTGAATATATCAAATCTAGGGATTATTGAGGATTTTCCTTTTGCATTTTGAATTATGTGTGATGGGAAAAGTTTGCACTCCTGCAGCTCTTGTTGTAATAACAAAAATTCAAGCAATGTAAAGGACTGTTGGAGACCAGAGCGAGAGAAATGGATTCAATAAATTGGTATTTGTGATACTACTGTTTTAAAATACTAGTTTCATTTTATGATGGCAGGAACGTGTCATTTTGTTCATATATGTGCACTTTTATCGGTGTGAGTAGTTTGTCTAAATCATATGTTATTATTTATCTTTTCTCTTATGGGTTGAATTTTAATTTTTGAGTAATTATTTATTTAGAAATATGTCTTTTAATACTGGTTTTACAAATATTAATATGTTGTGAACTTCTTGCTCATATTATTGTTTAATTATTCGAATTAATGATTAAACAATCAATATCATTTTTGTGAACTTCTTCCTAAATTTTGCTGGTTGATTATTTCATTTGTTGAATTGAGGCTTCTCTGATCCATATCGAGTTTATGAGAAAATGTTTTTTGGCTTAAATCACATGATAATACATTTGTCAACACGTTTTGAACCAACGAGTGTGGTTCATCGTCAGGACAAGTTGAAGAATCAGATCATGGCTACAAATTAAATAGGGAGAGCAGAGTCGCTTTTCTAGCCGTTGGAAGATATGCTCTCCCTATTTAATTTGTAGCCATGATCTAATTCTTCAACTTGTCATAATGATGAACCACACTTGTTGGTTTGAAATGCGTCGACAAATGTACTATCATGTGATTTACACCAAAAAACTTTTTCTCATAAAGTTGATTATTTCAGTGAATAGGTCTCTTAATAGAATATGACTTGGTATTCATAATGTTAGTTAGTTGAACTACTTTGTTAGCTTGATATTCATTATAAGCCAGACCTATTTAAACCCCAATAATTTAAATATCTTGCTCTTAGTTGGGTTAGATCTATATCTATCTAATTTAGATAGGAATAGGATTTAGTTCCTTTTGCTTGAATTATAGAATAAGTTTGCATTTAGATTTAGTTTTATATTATTATAAGTCCTCTTCATAAAGAGGAAAACTTTAGTTGTGGCTTGGCTGAGCCTCGAAACAGCTTAAGGATCACTTTCTTACTTGATTAGCAAGAGGGTTGATCTGATGTCTCTTCTCCATTGGTGGACAAAAGTCATATTTTAATCCATTTTGGATATTGAGGGAAGGTAACTAGACCTAGTTAAACTAGTCGAATCCACCATTCCAAATGAAAAAGAAGTTTCTTTAAGGTCCAAACCAGGAGGCCAGCCCCCATGTTGTTATAGTGAGTTTCGAGGCTTCAACATTTTGGTGCTAGAGGGAGGGCCTGAAACTTGTTGTCTATTGGAGTCTTTGTATTCTAACATCTTATTTTTATTAGAATCGCTCCTCTTAAACTTCCAATTTGGAGTTGTATTTCTGAACGTGCATCTTCCAATACTCCACTAGAAGTAGTAATACTCTTGTCTCAAGTAAAGTTTAATGGTAAGATAAATTCTTCTGCTTTTAATCATGCCTTTCAATTTATCAATTTTTTTTTCAAATTTTAATCAATGAATTGAAAATGGTATTTTATGCACGATTTTTACTCTTACATTGTTGGGAAAAGCTAGAAGTTGGTGTCAATCGCTTCTAGTTGCCTCAACTCGTAGCTGGGATCAATTTGTTACAATGTTTCTTCGCAAATTTGACTGCTATAACTAAGAATAGGTATGTGACGAAATCGAAGTTTTAAGAAGGTTTGAAAATGAGTCTTTGATCGATTTTACCATTCGATTTCGTTTAAATTGCTTTAGATTTAAAATTGAAGAAAAGCCTTTGGAAGAGGAATTATTAGATTGGTTTGAACATATTTGCTCTCTTCCTCCCATTCATAATCCATGTGAAATTATTTCAAGCTTTGCTCGAACTCCTTCCAATTACATTAACACAATTGAGAATTCCAGTATGAAGATGCAAACAAATGATGATGAAGTGGCCTCTATTATGTACGATCAATTTCTTCACTTAGTGCATACTTATTACAGTATTGATAGTGATCAAGATGCGCCTTCATATGTCAGTGAATATCAATCACAAATCTTAGAAAATTTTACTACTCAAATTCAAGAAGATATTAGCAATAATTGTGAGGAAAATATGGCTTTGAAATCTAAAAATTAGTATGTGTTAAATTCAGAAAATGAGAACATAAATTAACAAGTACAAGTAGCAATCAAAGTTTCCAATAACACACAATCGGTTGTACACATTTCTAAATTCTTTTATGATAGTAAATGCCAAATTCAGAACAACAAAGAAACATTCTTCAAGAGAGCACAAGTACACAAATTAATGATCTCAAATATGAAATTTACAATGAGTAGAAAGAACAGTAATTCTTAAATGAAGACACTTTTAAATCCACTATTTCTAATCCTCATTTTCCCTTTATCCTGATATTTTTTCTGATGGAAATTTATCCCTTCTTAATATTAATGATATTTCATAAAACAGAGAGGTTGATCTTAATGAATTGGTAATTAGTTTTTATCATGATTGAGAATTAACTATTGATCATTCTTCTGGCATTAATGAACATGTGCTTTATATTTCTTCTTGTTTTCGTACATTGGATAAGGTCAAAGGGAATTCTGATGAATGTCGTGAGGTCATTTATGATAGTTACTTTCACATTTAGGAAATTTATTTGTCTACTTCACTATTGAATCCTCATGATCAAATTCTAATCAAATGTGAAAATGAAGAATACTCTAATTCAGAAATTGTTTCAAATAATTCTCATTTTCAAATAAGTAATAATACTCATGATTTTAGCATTTGAGAAAACATTCCAATCTATGATTTATATGACGATCAAGATCTCATTGCTATTCATATTCATGATTCTTTTTCTAATTCACAAGTTGGTATTAGAAATAATTTGAATTCTATTATTCCGGCACATTCTTTTGAAAAGGAAATTGTTTTAGATCATTCCCAACTGTGCTGTAATAGTATTGTAAACTATGATTTGATTTTATTATTTTTCCTTCACTTATTTTGTTTAAATTCATATTTTTCTATTTTTTTATTTTTATTTTATTTTATTTTATTTATTTATTCATTTTATTTTTTTTCTGTTTGTAATTTTCGATTTTTAGATAATTTGTGTTGGCATATTGAGTAACTTAGCATTCAGCACTCAATTGATGTGTTGCTTGAATGGGAAAATGAAGTTTCAAATTCTAATTGTGGACATCAAGAGCTATTTCTCTTCAAATTTCAACTAATGTTCATTTCTAATCGATTACTTCTACCTTCTCAAAGGCAGTATCAAAAAGAGAGTATATTTTCACAAGATGACTATAAATCTAATTCAATTAATAATCTTCCACTGTATCCAATAGATTTTCATTCATTTTACATAGACCCCTTTGAAAAATATTTGGAAACTTTTCCTTCACGGAAGATTGTTAATAGTTTAACACTTGCACATAACACTAACAAATTTATGCAGAGGCCATTGTATCTAAAAGCTTATTTCCATGATTTGGCCTGCCATCTTCTCTTTTGAATCTCTTCCAATCATCAATAGAAATTCATCTAGATTTCTATGATCCAATTGAAATTCAGTTGGAAAGGATATTTCAGGAGAAACTAATTGTAAATAATATATTAGCAATAATTGTATATTCTCATTTCAGATTTATTTTCTTTAGTTTAAATTTATTTGTATTTTTTTCACTAATGATTGATTTGTATAGACAAGTGGGAATTAAAATGAGAAAGTGGTTACATTGGAAGTACCACTATACCTAGCCGTGTTTCCTTAATTAAGTTAGAAATAGGAATAGATGGTCATCCTATCAAGGGTCTATATCTGTAGATGACTATTTGATTTATGTACATGCAATGGGAAGTTTATATGATGAGCATGGGTATGCCTTCCCTCAGCAATTCATAAAAAATTCAAAATATCATGATGTTATGTATTGTAATCGAGGTAGGTCATCATTTTCTTCAGATCCTCCTCAACACATCATAAGGCATATCACTCGACATTATCATTTTTGACTTCATGCTTTAGGGGGAAACTATTACAGGTCTATTTGGGCACATCACTCCCAAAATTGAGATCAGTATGATTATGACTCATCAAACCCTAATTCAGTTGCTACATGCCCTAGACAAGTCATCTCATTGAATGCTTCCATTCATGAAAGCTTCCTAGCCTGAAACCTTGCTGAAATGCCTCCTTAGGACACTAGCACAGCCTTGGTAAGGGGAAACTGTGTTGCATTGCAGGTAGTCCCATTCATGCCTACACTTCAGTGCACTTAGGCCCACTTACACTTGCACTGGGTGAGAACGAGCAAAATTTTCATAGGGTTCTAAGAATATTCCTTGATTATAGATCATTCTAGAAGGATCCCAGATCTTATCTCATCCTATGAGCTAAAATTTGGATAGGCTATGGATCAATTAACCTCCTATCCTCTCATCCCTTGCTCAATGGAACTAACTCCAATTTTGGAAAAACATTCAATACCCTCATTTATGACAAAACCACCTCCATTTCCCTATAAATTGAGAACTCATCATAGTGATCAGGAGGCTAGAATTTGAAGATTGTAGAGAAATACTATTGGTTTGAGATTTGAGTTCATGTCAAGTAATGTTATGTTGCTGGATTGGTGTGCGTTTGGTGTGATGAGGGTTGGACTGAAGCTGGATGAGTGACATGGGATCAAACCCCATTGGGTGAAACTCTTCCTTCTACATTAATAAAGTTGTTTATTCCTTTTCTCATATTCTTGTTCATATATATGATGATTATGTGTTTCAGTGTTGTCGATTCCATTGGTTTATAGTGGATAGATCATGTATGCTTTAATCGTTGTCGTTTCTATTTCTGTCGACACAGGTACCAATTGAGCAGATTCAATTCAAGTGGGAGCAATGGGAGCAATTCAAAGGAGATAAAGGAAGCAAAAGACTACAAGTAAGTTCCTTCATATCATATATCTACTATAGGAAAATGTTAAACTACTTTCCTTCTGTTGTTCTAAGTGTAGCTACCCACTTAGGGAAAATGTGTTTATCTGTAGATACAAATTCCATGTAACAATATTCTCTTTTGAATCTCCTCCAATCATCAATAGAAATTCATCTAGATTTCTATGATCGAATTGAAATTCAGTTGGAAATGATATTTCAAGAGAAAGTAATTGTAAATAATATATTATCAATAACTGTATATTCTGCTTTCATATTTATTTTATTTAGTTTGAATTTATTTGTATTTTTGTTACTAATGATTGATTTGTACATACAAGCAGGAATTAAAATGAGAAAGTGGTTACATTGGAAGTATGACTATACCTAGTCATGTTTCCTCAATTAAGTTAGAAATAGGAATAGATTAATTTAAATTAGATTTTTTTTCTTTTCTTTTCTTTTTCTGTTAGCACCTATTTCATTATTTCATATTTCAATAAAGCAAGTAACAAATCTAACTTATTATGGGTATTCCCTTTCATTTTTGGAAAAAGTAGCCTAGAATGTTTTAGAAGCTCTTGAATAATAAGATCATGCATATTTGTGAAGTCCCTAATTGTCTTGTTTGAAAAACATCACATTAATAATGTATGAAGAAATACAAAGAATTTTCATGATTTGACAATCGTTGATTCATGAGTATTTCTGCAAAGCTCATTGCCAACACTCTTCTCGTTTGATATGAATTTCAGGTGGATGTAATATGAAATTTCATTACTTAAAATTTTAGATTAAATAAATAGATGATCTAGAACATATGAGAATTTTGAAATATACATGGGAGACATTGAGGTAAACATACAATCAAGATTCTTATAGGTATGAATTTTAAAAGGTTCCTCTTCATCTGTTGTTTGATTTTCTTTTTCACGATTTATTACCTATTTATGTTCTGTTTATTTTTGCAGGTTTTCATTGCTTTGATTTTGGAGACTTGAAACAAGAAGGAAACTATTTTAAATCTGCACCATGCTCAGGGAAGTATTATTTGTTTTATCAGAATTTGAGGATTCATGAATTTTTCTTATATATTTCATTAAAATTTCGTTCAGACCTTGAAATACATTATTAGAACATTCATATTGGATCATTATATTATGACAACTTTTGTTATAGTAAAGCTATAATAACATCTTCCTCCAATTAAATAATTTGAAGGTTAATTAAATTATTTAATGGAGTTTTTATAAAAAAAAGGTAAAGTTGAGTTGGGCACTTCCATGTAAAATGGATACTTTAAAACATCCCAATCTCGACGGATTATTGCGTAGCATTATTAGATAATCCCAATTTCGGGACATTTTCATATAAAGAATCAATTGAAGTATTGTAATCTCTACACAATATTAGATCCAATACCACATTTAAATTCATTTTGAATGATATCGCGTTCGTTCATAAATTACAATTTTGGTTGAAGCGTGTGTTTTAAAATTTCAATGCCCTGGACTCGATACAATATTTAAATCCAATTTAAAAAACTATCACATCTGTTCTTCATCACGTATCAGAAGTTTTAAAATATGAATGCACCAAATATCTCCAATCATGTGATAGTCCCATCCCCTCTGATCTCTGATAAAACATTTCACGATATCGCACCATCCATATTGCAAAATTTGATCATGAGCATTCCCGATAGGGAACATGCGATACAAGATCCCCAATATAACTTCTCGTAAATCTTTCATATTGCAATTTTTATATCATGCGTATAAAATGGTCCCACCAATTTGTCACGCCATCCATCGCATCCCCGCAGTCGCAAAATAATATTGGTGTGTCCTTTTAACAACTCCTATCTTTGATTCTCCAATATTGATATCACTCTATCGCATCACATATATTCATATAGCAATTGCGCTATCACATTTTCACATAGCATATGCCCATATCGCAAATTTGTTATTGCAACATTGGATCGCATATCGACAAATATAAATCTCACAATTTGAAAATTATGCATGGTAGAAAACTTGCGATGCGAAAAATTCGATAAGTCATTGTATAAAAGATTTTAAGGCACTCTTGGGCATCCACTCTGGTAATGTAGCAATTCGTGGCAAATATGGAACAACTAAAGATAATAGATCATGATTAATTCATTTGGAATGCTCTTTCATTTTGAATTTTGATATTCACCCCATACTTATCATTTAAAGATTAGAATCATCTTCATATATATGATTGGTATCATTTACGATTTTGAATCAAATTCAATATAATGGGGCTATTACAAACTCATTAAATAAATGAAAAAGAGAATTTACCACCATGATTTATTAAATATCATATTTGTATTCTAATCTCTGATAAATTTAGTTCACTTCAGATTCCTGGAACATGAAACATTGTTTTCTTCTAGTTTGTTGTTTGTTTTAGTTTAGATTTAATAAGTGATGATTGTGGGTAAATAAATATTACAATCAATTCAACTTCTTCACCCTTTTACTTCTAATTAAAGGAAGAAGTTATATTTTGTTGGGGAAAATGATACCTCTCAGGTAAGATTAAACACAATTCTCCAAATGGTAAGTTCCATGTGCCCACTTTCATTTATTTACTTTTGATTTCAGTTTTATTTTTAATTTTTGTTGATATAAAACTCTATTTTGCAGCTCCCCATAAAACTTCTCATGCTTCCACTAGATCATATTTGGAATTTATTCTCCTTCGTTCAGTAATGATCCTCATCGAATCAGCTGCACTAGCGAGTTTATTAACCTTTAGTTTGTTTCTTTAAGCATTTCTTTTGTTAGAAAATGGTTAAGATGATGCTTGGAAACAAAACAATTGACACCAAAGAGAAATTTTGTCATTGTCGCTGAACTTTATCATCACTACTATCGGAAGCCAAAACGTTTATAACTCTACAAGATCAAATTTATCTAAATCTGAACAAAAGAAGGAACATTCACATTATTATTTCTTTTACTTCATCTCATTGAGATATTGTTATAAAATTTCTTGTTGGAGTTTATCTTTTAAAATTTGGATTTTTCTTTCACATTTCACCTTCTTCATTTTTTAGTTTTGATTGCTGATTTCTTTTCTTACTTTAGCTTAGGAATTATTTTACTTTTGTTTTGAGTTTTGCTTTGATTTTTGTGACTCTGCCATGATATATGTGAAAGGAATTTTCTTGTTCAACAACAGTTGACATATAGGGGGAAATTTTAACTCTTCCTATATCAGTGAATTTCATTTATCATTAAAGGAATATCCTTATGGAACCATACTTTCTCTTGTTTTAAATAGTTTTCATGAAGGAACACACATCCTTTCTAGGTGATTGAGTTTACTTTTTGAAGGAAAGAATTGATTTGAGTTTAACACAATGAATCTCTCCCACCCCTCCACATAAAATCCTTTGATTGATATCTGCAAGGAAATAATTTGGAACAAAAATTATGAAAGTATTATGTCCATTAAACATAAATCTCTATTACCATCCCACCTCTTTCACTCAAATACATCATAAACTAAAAGCTTGCAAATACACTTATCAAAGAATGATTAAAGAGGAATCATGGGAAATACGAGTAAACCTATTAGGGCTATGGACACTCGCTGGCAGTGGGACTAAGCTTGTATGGCTTAAAAGACAACTTCATCGAGGTACAATTCAAGCTCGCTGGCATTGAAGCAATGTCAGAGATAATCATAAAACTGATATATGCCTTATCAAAAACTTCTATCTCTACCTTGTTCTATTATTATATGAAGTAATTCTAAAACAAATTTTCCCAAATTTGTTTTCATGACCTTTAATCTAGTCTTCTTTAAGTACTTATCTTTACAGACACATATTGCTTAACCTATTTTATGTGGGACCTATGGAAATAGTTTACTGTTAGATGATTTTGTGAATTCCATTATTTATAACCTTTGGTTAAATCAAAGTTCATTATATTTAACCAAATATAACTAGTTCTTCCCAGTGTGTCACCATTGTTGTAGGGAAAACCCAACACCCCCTATTACTTCAAATAATGGGGACCCTTTCCATTATTTTTTGGCAAAACACTTTTTATAATTTTCATTAAGAATTTTTTTGCCTTTTTTTACTTTCTTTGGATTTATATTTTGATTGTTTCTTTGAATCTGAATTTTCATAAGCTTTCCATCAATACTTGTTTCACCTCATTTGGTCAACTGGTTTGTAAATGACACTACTTTGAAGTTTGATCATTTTCTCGTGTGGACTAAAATTGTAAATAAATGTATAATATTTCAATTTTTGTAACTAATTAAGTTCAATAGTAATTCATTATAAATATTGAATTTTAGTTAGCTTTTATTATTTTTTCACTAACGGTCCTACAAAATGACCCAGCTAAATCATACAACGGATGAAAACATGTTTTAGAATCTTGGTAATTTACTCTAATTTATTATTTTAAAACAAATTGCCAAGACCATATTCTCAAAATTGCAAAGTGGCTATAGTCCAATTTGTAGGATTATTAATTCCACGTGGGCCCCACTTCATATCACTTGCCTCCTTCCAGGAATTGCGATTTTAAAACTACAATAAAAAATGCGATAAAAATTGTGATACGATATTGCGATTGCAATACATCACAAATCGCATATCGCAAATATTTTTTTTTTGTTTTTTATCCACCGGTATTAAAACTTTGATATGTGATTTTTTAAAATATGCGTGGGATTAAAATCTTTAACATAAAGTTTATTCGATTCTCCTCATCCCTCCATGACATCATCCTCACATTACCCTCCACCTCACTCGCCTTGCTATCACCCTCACATCACACCTTATCACTCCATACCTTCCTCACTAATTACTATACTCTCCAACATCTTCACACTAATACATGAACCATTGATTTTGTAATATTAAAATATTTTTAAATTAATATAATATATATATATATATATATATATATATATATATATATATATATATATATATATATATATATAGATATATAGACACACACACACACACACACACACATATATATATATATAATACTATTTTAATTAATCATTCAATTAATTTTTTAAATTAATTTTGTTAATTAGATAGTTACTAAGAAATTAATAATGCATGTATAATTAATTGTTATTAGTTAAATAATAACATAAATCTAATTTAAAAATGGAACGTAATCATAAATTTTGATTTTTAGCCGAGGCAACAAAAATTCCAGAATTCTGGCAATTTTGATATACCAACTTGAGAAGCTCATAAATAGAGTTTTACTTGGCCAAATGAAGCCCAGAACGGCTCATTAGAAAGATAAAATCATGGAGAAATTTTTTGATGAAGTTTTATTAATATATTTGATCACATTTTGGGTATAAAATCCACCAGAAGATCAAGCTTCGAGTTTTTAAATAAAACTAATTTTTTTGAGTTTTATTTTCTGCATTCTAATTTTCCCAAGCCTCTTCTGAATGCAAATCCATTATTCAAAGATATCCTTGGCCAATTAAATCGACACAAGAATCAATAGAAAAATCAGACTTCATTTTCAATTATTTATTTAAATGAATTTGATTAGATTTATTTTAATTCCAAATTTGGCATTGTGATTTTATTTTTGCATTTTAATTTTGTTTTGATTTTTTTTTGCAGTGTATCAGTTGAAGAGATGAGGATAAAAAGACCTTAATGAGAATGCTCCAATGATTCAAAACTGGAATTTAAAGGCAATAAAAATTGGTTGAGCAGATTTCTTCTTCAACAAACTTTCTTGTTAAGAATTTTTTTGAAACTGTTGTAAATAGTAAAAAGGGGCTTCTCTCATCTGCAATTCTAGAATTCTAAAAATCACTTCTGTAATGGGGATTTAGATTTGTAGGTGGGAGGAGTGAAAATATCATATCTGGGCATAATTGAGGATTTTTATTTGCATTCTCAATTATGTGTATGGGCAGAGTTTGCACTTCTATAGCTCTTGTTGTAACAAAAGAAATTCAAGCAATGTAAAGGACTGTTGGAGACTAGAGCTAGAGAAATGGATTCAATAAATTGGTATTTCTAATACAACTCTTTTAAAATACTAGTTTCATTTTATGATGGCAATATTGTGTCATTTTATTCATATTTGTGCACCTTTGTCGATATGATTAATTTGTCTCAATCATATGTTATTATTTATCTCTACTCTTTTAGGTTGAATTCTGATTTTTAAGTAATTATTTATTCATAATCATGTCTTTTAATACTGGTTTAACAAACAATAATATGTTGTGAACTTCTTCCTCATATTATTGTTTAATTATTCAAATTACTGATTAAACAATCAATATCATTTTTGTGAACTTCTTCCTAAATTTTGTTGGTTGATTATTTCAGTCAAGAGGTCTCTGAATAGAATGTGACTTGGTATTCATAATGTCAGTTAGTTGAACTACTTCGTTAGCTTGATATTCATTATAAGCTAGACCTATTTAAATCCCAATCATTTAAATATATTTCTCTCAGTTGGGTTAGATCTATATCTTCCTAATTGACATAGGATAAGTTTGCATTTAGATTTAGTTTTACATTCTTATAAGTCCTCTTCATAAAGAGTCAAACTTTAGTTATGGCTTGGGTAAGCCCCAAATCAGCTTAAGGATCACCTTCTTGCTTGATTAGCAAGAGGGTTGATCTGATGTCTCTTCTCCATTGGTGGATGAATGTCACATTTTAAGCCATTTTGGAGATTGAAAGAAGGTAAGTCGACCTAGTTAAACTAGACAGATCCACCATTCCAAACGGAAAAGGAGCTACTTTAAGGTTCGGACCAAGTGGTCATCCCCCATGTTGTTGTAGCGAATTTCTAGGCTTCAACATATCCTCAATTTGGTAAATTATATAACAAAATAATTATGTTAAAATAAATTCGTACACGTAAACTAATTGTATGTATATACATGTACATATCTATCTTTCATTTGTATAAATACATTGGAATGTTTTAATATTTATGTAATTATATTGAAGAGTGGGGTCAAAATGTTGATTGAAGTCGACATAGGCAAAGCAGGGTGATTCAAGAAGAATACCATACACCAACTACCACCTATCTATATGATATTCCTGATGATCTTCCTTGGGAAACAAACGTACAACAACCTACATTATATAGGTGCATAGAGCATTATTCAAAATTGAAGAAATATATTAGGAGTTTGGAGCTCCCTCCAAAGAGTGGGCAAAGATTAGATATAGTTGTGCACTCTCTAGGTTCATTTAATGATATTTAAAAAAAAATCTTGGGTCAACAACTAATGGATTCATAGATATGATGAGGTGTAGAAATGAAACAATGATGGGTCCCAATAAATGGATCGAGGTAAGTAGGAGGGTTACAAAGGCACATGCCAACTCTAATGTCAAAGAAGGGTCGAAAAGAAATATGTTGAAGGTATAATATTTCAAGCATCCTAAAATATCCCATGCATTTGTATGATAGTTTCCTTAGAGTGTATGGAAATGTTCCATGGAATGACGAGGTTCCATATTATTTTCCAAAATTATTTTATGTAGAATTATTTTTGGGTATGAAACCTTATTATACTAACCTTCCATCTGAATTTTACGGTACTCGGAGAGGTCAAAAATATGAACATGATGGTTCTATAAAGGATACTGAATTTCCCTATCCTCCACCTCCTTTGGTACTCAATCTCCACTTCTGGTAAATTTGTGGTCAGAGATGGATGCCAACTCTCATATTGGTCGAGAAGCAAGGGATGTCATTATAGACAACATCCAGACTACATTGACTGGAATTGATGTTGACTTAAATCGACAAAGAGCATGAGTTGATGTACATGTTAATTTTGTATATAAATCAGTTGTGGAGATAGATAATATGAATATTGAAGAGGTTAAAGTGTATACAAAGGCTTTTCATGATGGTTGGAAAAACCTAATGGGTCATGAGGAAGAGGGCATGAGATCAGTATGTGTTAATGTTTAGGGTGGATATATTAATGTAATGTATATGTTCATGTTGATTCACATACATTTTGTAATTTTTTTCAGATATAATCTAAAATGAATGTATCATATGTTCATCATTTTCAGTAAAGTCATTTGTTGAACGAAAATTTTGATAATATAACGGTGCTAGGTTCAGGTTCAAATGAAGATATGTTGAGAGATGTTAGTTTTTTTTTAAGAACGTGTTGATACTATTAATTTACTTTTATTATATTAGTATTGTGAAGACATATTTGTAAAAGAAGTAATCGCATATATAATTAAATGTTAACAAATTTCCATTCCATCCATCATTTTTGACACAATGCGACTCTCTTCCTCCCTATTAGGAGATGTGTCAAATATTTGATTGTCACAAGTATTAAATATTTCACTTTTGTTTTGTTATATATTGAAGTAAGTTTCGTTAAAAAATTAGATCTCTATTCATAGTTTTAAAAATTTTGAGTTTTAGATTTGTGGAGACAATTTCCCTTCTCTAGGGACAGTAGAAATGGATTCAGCTATGGGGATATGATCATCTAAACAATTTGAAAAAAAAATTACAACTTTTTTAATATTACAGGTTTATACATTTTCATGTGCAATTTTAAATTTTGAAAATATACATGAACATGTATTGTACATGGCATCCATGAGTGCACAATGTAGGGGGAACACAATGAGGTATTGCATGGAATTTGAAAATTGAGTCAGCTACAATGATTGGATCGTCTAGATAGTTTGAAAAAGTTGTTACAATTTTTTTAATATTGTTATTTTATGCATTTTCATGTGAAATTTAAAATTTTTAATATATAGTGTATGTAAATGTATTGTATAGGTAATCCATGACGATGCAATGTAAGGAGAACACCATGAGGTATTACATGGAATTTTAAACTTTAGTTAGCTACGAGAATTGGATCCTTTACACAATTTTAAAAAGTTGTTACAATTTTTTTAAATTTTACGAATTCATGCATTTTAATGTGCATTTTTTAATTTTTAATATATACATGTACATGTGTTGTGTAGGGATTCCACAAGTACACAATGGAAGGGGAACACCACGGGGTATTGCATGGAATTTAAAACCTTTTATAATTTTGTTTTGATGATAAAATTCTCATTTAATTTTAATACATTAAAATTTAATTTAAAAGTACACAATCTTATGCATATATGCATATTACACATGTGTGTAGGGCACCCATGATTCTGATGATAGAACGAGGATGTTGATAGATCGTATATTTTAGCGAGATTATATTTGATGCAAAGTTTTGACAATCTTTTTATTATATTACTTTTATCATGATATAATTTTTGGACATATTTAAAGTAAAACTTATTATTATGAATTGATCCCTTTGATGTATATTTTTATTTGACAAATTTTTATTATATTTACTTTTATAATGATATAAATTTTGGACATATTTTAAGTATAACTCTTTATTATGAATTGATCGTTAATACGCTAATTTTGGAGTTTATATATTTTACATGATGATTCTTATAATGTTAATAGAAGACAATATAGAATTGGGTTCAAATTCTTAGGTTTTGTGGAGTTGTTTTGTCAGGTTGTTTAATGAATAGCAAAATTACAAATTACAAAACATGGTACGTTTTGCATTCATGAATCTTATCATGGTGTATATGTCTAAAACAATCATAACTTATAATTGCATTATAAAACATGGTACATTTTGCATGATTTGCATAGTTTTATGCTCAAAGGTTTTACATTTAAGTTCATGAATATGAAGCAATGAAAGTAAATTTTCATTTATTTGGTGAATTTTGCATGATGATTATTATAATGTTAGTGGAACATAATATGGATTTGGGTTGATTCTTAGGTTTTTTTTGAAGTTTTTTTGTCAATTTGTTTAATGAATAGTAAAATTTCAAATTACAAAACATGGTACATTTTGCATTCATGAATAGATCACCCTCTTGTATAGAAGAGCTACTATGCACATGGGTTGATATTTAATTTTTAATATAAAGTTGTTCAAAGAAAACATACTATAAAATTTCATTATAATACATGGTACATTTTCATGATGCATGTCTTGATGCTTAAGGGTTTTACATTTAAGTTCATGAATATGAAGAAATGAAATAAAATTTGCATTTTGTTGGTACATTTTGCATGATGATTCTTATAATGTTAGTAGAAGATAATAAGGATTTGGGTTGGTTCTTAGGTTTTGTTAAAAATTGTTTTCTCATGTTTTTCAATGAATAGTAAAATTTAAAATTACAAAACATAGTACATTTTGCATTTGAATGAATCTTATAATGGTGTAGATGTCTAAAATAATCATATAACTTAAAATTGCATTATAAAACATGGTACATGTATAAATTTTGCATTCATGAATATATCATCATATTGTATAGAATGGATACTATGGATGTGGGTTGATACTTAACTTTTAATATAAAGTTGTTCAAAGCAAACATACTATAAAATTGCAATTATAAAGCATGGTACATTTGCATGATGCATGGTTTAATGCTTAAAGGTTTTACATTTAAGTTCATGGATAAGAAGCAATGCAAGTTCAATTAAGTTCATTTAAATTTGCATTTAGTTGGTACTTTGTATGGCTCTCATATGTAGAGTTTTAGAACCAAAATTTTGATACCCTTTGTAATAATTATAGTTTCCCCATACCAACTTTTCAAGTGATTTATGTTTCAAGTTAAATGATAAGTATAATGCATGCCATTTTGGATGCCATTATTACCCACGAAGGTTCTTATGGATCAACCTTCACATGGTTGTCTAGTTAACTTCCAACTCTTTGTTTATGTAAGGTTTCAAGTTATAGTTTGTGAGTTTAATCAACAATAAACATTATTTAAAACATGTTAAATTTTGCATGTTGCATGGTTTGATGCTTAAAGGTTTTACATTTAAGTTCATGAATATGAAGCAATGTTTGTAAATTTGCACTTAGTTGGTACATATTGCAATGTTGAATCAACTAAAGTTGCATTAAAGTAAATAAAATTTTCAAATATTAAATACTATGTATGGATCATGCATTGTTAGTTTTAATAGGTTTCTATGCTCTACATGTATAGGAAAAACACAATAAAATGAATTTTTTTGAGCTATCATGATGTGAAAGAGATACAAAACATTTGAAATTCATGGTAATATGATTTTAATAAAGTAAATTTAATGTTACTAAGATAGCACTAAAAACATTTGAAAAGAAAAAATGATGACATATAATATAAAAATGTAGTGCAAACATGATTGGTGTATAATCAACAACAAACAAGAATATTATGGTATGCTACATCCTTACATTATAGTAAAGTTGCATTATAAAACATACATTCTAAATTTCCTTCTTTTCTTTAAAGTTTACGTTCAGATACTATTGTATTTTTCATGAAATTTGAGGTAGCTTAGAGATTGAGAATTAAAAATTGCAATGTTGAATCAACTCAAGTTGCATTAATATCAAAAGTTGCATTAAAGTAAATGAAATTTTCAAATATTAAATACTATGTGTGGAGTATGCATTGTTAGTTTTAATAGGTTCTGTATGCACTGCATGTATAGGACAAGCACGATAAAATGCATTTTTTTTAGCTATAAAGATGTACAAGAGATACAAAACATTTGAAATTAATGGTAATTTGATTTTATTAAAGTAAATTTAATGTTACTAAGATGGCACTAAAAATATTTGAAAAGATAAAATGATGACATAAAAAAGAAAAAATACAACGCAAACATGATAGGTGTATATTCAACAACAAACAACAAGATTATGATATGCTACATCCTTACATTATAGTAATATTTGGGATCTTTGAGTTTATTTTTAACATAACAACAAAGCCACCATATTAAAGAAAACAATTTTCTAATACTTAGTACTAGCTAGAATGATCAATTTAACAGTGCATAAAAAGAAAGGCTAACAATCTACTTGTACTCTTTCTCAAAGATGAAAAAAATGAGGAGAGATTATTGGGAAGTTTAATTAAAAAAATTATAATGGAATTCCATCCTCAATGATCTCTTCATGCTCAAATTTTGTCATTCTCCATTTTTTAATTTCAGTTTTTTTCTTGATTGAAGTTCTATCAACTCTATGCACACTGCACATACCAAGTGACTATTTTGACAACTTATGGCATTGGGTTGATAGTATTGAAAGTAAACATGACTTTCGGTTTGATGAGTTTCTTGGAAAAAATATCATTTTAGTATAATAAACCCTCTTTCATATATAAAATTGTTATCATCATAGTCCTCCAATAACTTCATCTTTGTTCAGTGCACTGGATCAAATAATTCTTGACATTTCATGTGTTGTTAATGGGTACAGCTACAATAAATTTAACTCTTGCACAATAAAAAAGTATAAATTCATATCATAATTAACAATAAATTAGTTATCAACATGTAATTGATTTTATTATATATTCAGATTTATATTTTAACTATTATCTAGATACTTATACACAATGATTTTAAAAACATAACATATCTACATATATATATATATATATATATATATATATATATATATATATATATATATATATATATATATATATATATATATATATATATATATATATATATATATATATATATATATATATATCTTTTGGAATCAATTGAAATGTTACCTTCTCTAACAAGATAATAAACTCGAACACATTTAGATGACAAACATCATTGAATTGTGTGTCCTTTATGCAAACAGGACAAAAAAAAATATTATTCTCTTCTATCAAATTCAAATGCATTTCGATACTCCTTTGTTTTAATTGAATGCAATTTTTTAGTTCCCTTTTACGATTTCAGCTTCATATGTAATCGAGTTATCTACATCTTGGACTCCAATATGCCAAAAAAACATATTTTAAACTCAAACAAGAATCTAAATATGTTATTTAAAATAAATTTTTATATCAAATACAATCATTGATAAGTTATTGAAACTATTTAATTTTTTAATTTTTTATATTTAAAATTTAATAAAATGATCATATATTAAAAATATATACAAGTTTATTTATATGCACATACCTGCATACTCCCTTGATGGGTTTGTCTCATGCCTTAGTTCAATAATGAACCATCGAACAACTTTTTTAGCTAATACAAGTCAATTTGAAGAGCGGTCGATCTGATATCTTCGAAGTGCATGTTTTATACATGCCCCTGCGCCATCATGTTATCATTTTCCATGACTAATGTGAAAGAAATTCCAACAATGTTTAATGTTGTTTTTCATATAAAGATGACACAACCAAAAGAATTCTTGTGAAGATTCGAATTGACTTGTTCATACATTTGAACATATCAAATGTTCATTGAATTATATTCCATGACCTTTCAATGAGTCATAAATCTTATCAGAGAAATGTTGTACAAAATGTGTATCATGTTTACGATCATTAATGGTACAAAAATGATATTCTTTAATAACATGTTGATTCTCACCGGTGCTTTTTATATGATAAAAATTTTATTTAGCATGTCTATATAGAACATCGACAAGCATATAGACTTGGTGAAAATGATAATATTCACTCTGTATTTCATTTTGTGCAACAAATGTGTAATTTTATGCAAAAACAACTATCGACAAAATGGTCCTTGGCAGAAAAAATTCATAGGATTTTTTGAATTATGGGTACTTCCATCAAGCTCTATGAGAATTCTTGGTGTATTTATAAATTTATGTCTCAAGCTTCTTCAAAAACTCTATCACATAAATTTCTTCTTGTTGTAAATCAATCCTTCTAACACTTGTACTACTACTTGAACCAATCAATGTATGGATACATTCATATCTCTTAAATTCAACTTTTATGCTGGATAGTGATTGATCATTCATACCAATAGGATATCTTTCATGAAAAAAGGTCAGATTTCCACAATGATCACATTTTTTACCACCAAGACATTTCTTTCAACAAAATAATTCATGATTTTCTCTTCTACATAGAATTTCGGATATGAAATCATGGATAGTGGAAGGAGGAGGTGATCTTTTCCAAAATGTTTTACTAAAATTAAGGAAGGCGTCATAATAAAATTGAAATTTCACATGATAACGACAACAAAAAGTGTCACATACAATGATAGGCTTAATATGCCATGGTTTTTGTTGCACAAAAGTACTGATTGAGACACTAATTATGTGATTCTCTTCTTTCAACTTATTGAACAACTCTATCTGAGTGGTGTCCAAGATATGTTTTGCATGTTCTTCATATTAATTTTGTGCTATTTTTCTCCACATCACATCCCTTATTTTTGGTGAAACACGTGAATTTTTCATCCAATATTCATATTGTTGGGAACAGGTCCCCTGAGGTCAATTTTGGGGTTAAAAGCCCATGTTTTGGGCTAAAGGCCCAAGTTTTGTATAAAGGAATGTAAAGTCTCCACATTTTGTGGTCATGCAGCATGAAGATGTCAAGAGTCAATAAAGGGTTTCCACCCTTATTTTGTGTAAAAGAATGTCGGCTTTGGAGATCTACCCATGATCCACGAACCATGGGATTGTATAAAAAGGAGGTCTTAGAGGAGTCTAAGATAGTTCAATTTAGTTCATAGTTGATACTTGATGTTAATGAATGTAATGGGTCTGTGAGAGCTAAGAGCAAAGAGTCTTAACATAGGAAGAGGCTCTAAAGTTCAGTGCGTAAAGGCCTAGGATAGAAGTCCATAGCTGAATGCACGGACCCCTGCAACTGTGTGCGTAGGGTAGTCAGAGTCTGTATTGGATATTGGAATCAATAATAAAGAGGAGTATTCTGAAATTTCTTGTGTATTTTACTTCTGTTCATTTCATGCGATTATGTTATATTGAATACTGGGTTTATGTTTTAATGCTACTCTAATGCACAAATCTATATGTTTCTCTGTTTTATTTTAACGCAAGTAGGAATATTTTTTTATGCAAAGATAATCATAATGCATGTTAAAGTAACCAATACTTAACAAAATTTGAGTAAATATAGAAGTAAGAGTAATTACAGAGGCACATAAGTGCCTGGCATATCTATTTAGGGCCTGTAGAGGACGACTAGAGCCTTTCACGTAGGCTTCAAGGATGAATAAGAGAAGTACTTTGATAAACCCTAAAGAGCTTATCGATCTGCGTGAATGAATGTTATGGAAAATAACCAACATCACAACCATCTCAGGGTGCGGAAACTTGGTTCCTATATCCCCCCATACTACTTCAAGTGAGACTTTAGTACACGCTCTGTGGATTGATTCTGAAATGACCAGTATTATAGGGATTTTCTTGGCTACTTAACATTGAACCTGGGTTAGAGCCCATTGTTATAGAAATTTTTGTGCCTTATAGCATTGAGCATGAAATGTCCATAATCTAAGGGATCCAAAGTCCCTAAACATGTTGTTCCTACCCCTAGAGGAACAAGGCCAACTAACCACAACAATTCACTAAAGTTCTCCACCTGAAAACACTAAAAAACAAGCCAATTCTGGATCATGTCAACTGCTCCACTGAGCATCTGCGCTGAATGTCAACTACTCCACTGTCTACCTGCGTTGAATGTCAACTGCAACAAAGGCTACCTGCGCTGAGCGTAACTGGACAAGTGGCAGAGTCATTTCTCAAGGTGTCAATGCCCAGGAAGCTTCCAAAATGACACTTGGATCAGGGAATTCGACTGGTGATGAGTAAGAGGTTCCAAATCTCCAAGTGGAAGCAAGAACCTCCAAATGGACTCAAGAACTATGAGAGGGAGAGGACACTAGTCAGTTTCATACCAGCCTCAAGCTGACTCATCCTCTCTCCAATATCCCTATATATAGATCTCTCCTACATGAGATCAGGGAGGCTGGAATTTTGTGAATGCAAAGAATTGCTGTTGGTTTGTGGCTGGAAACATTGGGTGCTTAATGCTTTGAAGGGAGCTGAAGAAGGAATTCCATTCTGCTGGGAAGGAGATGCTGGATTGGAGCCCTATGGGTTGTATCTCTTCCTGAACCCTGTTACTTATCAATAAAGCTATCTTGATTCTTTCCTATATGCTGGTGTATTTTGTATGATTGCATTAGTATATTTGATTTACTTCTAATCCTAAATCATTTATGAATATGTATATTTTGCCTTTGCATTGTGTTCTTCTCTTGTCGCAAGTAGCTGTTCTCTTGTCACAGGTAGCTGTTCTCTTGTGATCTCATGGGATTCAAGTAGCTGTTCTCTTGAGCAAGCGAGGAGACAAGTAGCTGTGGATATGCAAAGAGAAGAGGATCTAGATCGAGGGACAACCGGAAGACAACGGTAAGTTTTCCAATCTCCCCTCTTTCACATTTCATAAAGGAAGAAATCATAATAGTTGTATTCGTTTGTTGCTAAGGCGCTGTCACACCTTAGGTGGATAGGATCATCCTGCATAGGCATTTTTCCCCACAACAAATTGCCGACTCCACTGGGGAGAACTTGTTTATTCATTTCATTTGTGTTTCCGTCATTTGTTTACTTCATAGACTTGACAGCAACTATTGAACTGCATCTTTCCCGGATGCAAAGTAAAAAATTGCTGCTTTGATCCAGTTTTTGGACTTGTCTATGATCTAAACTAGATCCACAAATGATTTGATGATCCTTGTGATAGTCTTTAGTACCCTATCAAAGTATCCCTCTGTTTATACCTTGCTTGTGTTTCTGATTTGGCCTGAAACAGTTGATTTTTGAGCATTTTGTGACCCAGAAACCAAGGGAAACGAGAGTTTTCTCTTTCAGTGTAGACACTGTGAAGGCAGTCTGCATTTCAACGCAGGTCCCAAAGGGGCTACCTGCACTGAATGTCAAACTGACAGTGTTGGACCTGCGCTGAACCAGTGTGGCCTTGTGCAGCTGGGCTTCTTTGTCCTTTGTTTCCCTGTTTTGATCTCTGTTTTTGCAGCCTTTAACCAGCATACGTGCCAGTCTGATAAACCCTTTTCTTTGCTTGAATTCCGCCTCATTTTTGTACAAAAATATTGTGAATGTTTTTATGTGTTTGTGGCATCATTTACAGTCTTCCTTTGCATGAGTAAAATAGTCATCCTGAAGCCTTTGATTCAGATTTGATTGTAATCTTAGAAGAGAGTTCGTTGGCTGTTTGCAGATTGATTATAGATTTACTTTTGCTTATTGGTTTGAATTTGTGTCTTTTAAGTGTCAAAACAAGTCTTTATTTCGAAAGTAGCAAAGTGATTGTAATATCTTCTACCCTTGTTGTTTTCGAAAAGAGTGAACTTGTTTGTATTGATCATTTTAAAAGCAAATTCAAAGTTGTGCAAAAGGCTTTCTTTGTAGGCATTTATACTAAGAAAGTGGAAAACAAACACCTGCATTGTACATTTTGCATTTGATAGTTTGCATGTTGGATTTAGGGAAAGTGCATTAGAGTGTGCTGATTGCTCTTTGAGAAAAGATAGTGTTATTCTTTTCCCTTAGTAGCTAGGATTTTCAAAGTTGAAAAGATAATAAAGCTTGCTTATCATCTTAGACTGCATTTAGGAATTTGTATCATACATCTCGTGGTGAACCTTGAAAGGCAAACTTTAAAAAGATCAACCTAAAATAAACTGAATGAACCTAGCAACGCTTTGTAACATAACGCACAACATAGAGGTCTAGGCTAGAGACGTGTTCCGACGTCTTTAAGCCTAGTGACTGTCGATCTCGAAGAAGGTGGGTGATTCCTCCTGAGAGACGGTAGCGCTAGTACGGATTTGTGCTCCCACGTACCGTCGCGTATATATTGGGAGACCCCTATAGGCATATATCTTTTATCCTTAGGAAGCCGTGTCGGCCGCCCTACTGATTGCAATGCAGTGAACACAGCATTCACGAAGATCGACCACCCGTACCGTAAAAAGTATTCTGTGGTTTTGCGAAAAGTTTGGCACACCCTCTGCCTAGATCTCGAGAGAAGTTTCTTTTGGCCTTTTTCAGGCTCTATAACAGAAAAAGTCCATCCGAGCATTTGTCACTTCGGGCTCGTTAAAACATCGAAGGAGACTAGAGTCATCTTTAGCTTTTTCTCGACTCTTTAAAACTGAAAAAGCAAGTTGTGTCTAAAGCGTCATTAACAATTTATTTTAAACGGAACAATCACCCTTTAATCCTACGTTGATCTTTAGGTTGAAAAGATGGAGCACACCAACCAAGGAATTCCCTTGGGTGGAAATCCTAGTCCCTTCTCCTCTTGGGGAGATGTTGGTGCGCCCCACATGGCCACATTGTCGCTTCCAGGACTGACAATTGGCCTACCAGTTTGGCTCTTTTCAACCAATGTCGTTCAGAATACCACCATTCCTGAACAGTCGAGTCAACAGTTAGATCAGACAAGAGTTGCCTCCCAGCCTTCAACTTCATCTTCCTCCCCTCCTTCCTCTTCGCTTGACGGAATTGGTCGAATTAAAAACCAGGTTCCTAAAGAGAAGAAGGAGAAGAAGAAGAAAGAGAAGAAGAAGAAGGAGCCTAAGGCGACTGGGGGCAAACAAGTGTCATCTAAAAAAAATCCACACACCGCACTCGTAAGGCCTAAATCGCCATGCGTCATATGCAGGGGAGACCACTTCCATAGAGGTTGTCCCTGTATCCCCCGGATACTAAGAGACTGGTCCCCCCGTTTGCACAATTCGGTAGCATCGACCTCTGATAGCCATGTCGACTGCTCACCGTCAACTAGTGGGAGTGAAGCTCCAGGACAGAGCAGGAAAGCTAAAATTCCTTGCAGACTGTGTGAAGGCGGTCACGCCATCCACCGTTGTCCCTTCTTAGATGAGGCAAAAAGAGTTCTGGAAGATCGCCCGATTTTACGAGCGCATCTCCCTCCTGGATATCAAAGACTCCTGCCAAGTCCCTCACTAGTCGAGAATCCGGCTGAGCCACTTAGGTGGTCAGCCGAAGCACCTGTCATTGAAGATGAACCGCCTGGATCCATGCCTGACGAAAGTCAAAAGGTTGATACGGCAGTTGACCCGGTTTTGCCTTCAGAGGCTCCATCTTCGAATGACACCATCACAGGAGAAAATCAAGACGACACCGTCCAGATTCTCTTCATCAGCACTGACTCTGATGATCAAGGGGGCAATGCCACCATTCCTTTATCGCAGGAAGGAAGTTCATCAGAGCGCTATCCAGCCGTATATTCGGTCCCACCACCAAGCAACCTGGTTGTGTCCTTTGATTGGAACCAGCTAGGCAGACCCCGGTTGCCAGCCAGTATACCATTCAGAATTATTTGTCAAATATACAGAATGGTAATGGCTGGCACTATCATTGATGACGGGCATCTGTGAGTATCCTTTCCTCTATTGCTTGGAGAGCACTTGGTTCACCAACGCTCTTACCTGAGATGAGAAATCTATCAGGTTTTGATAAAGGAACTAGTCGACCTTTAGGGATCCTCCCCAATGTGCCTGTAACATTGAAAAGGAAGACCGTCCAAATGAACGTGATGGTCGTTCAAGGACCCTTGGATTATAACCTAATCCTTGGACGAGACTATATATATTGCATGGGAGCTGTAGTCTCCTCACTCTTTAGAGTAATCTGTTTTCCGCATGAAGGAAGAATGGTCAAGCTCATAGACCAACTTTCGTTTCCCGAATCACACATCGCAAATAGTCATGTACTATCCCTAAATGGTCTATACACGCAAGAAGTGTCTCAACCCACGGTCCGTCCTCCTGATGAGCGCGAGTAATCCGGGAGGATATGACTGGAACCCAGGGGGCATGCATCCTGGCCTGCTTCGGCAGGGAAACTTTGGGTATAGGGTAGGTTTCCGCGGGAGAATATGACTAGTCCGTACCCCGTCCGTGGAGGGAAGAGGGGTTGTTCTAGAATAAGATTCTTTTGTCAAAGTTATGTGGGTGGAATAATCTATTTTTTGCCCACCTCTGTCTATTTCGGTAGACATTGCCAAGGAAGTGTTCTGTTGAAAGAATAACAGAACAATCCTTGGGTAGCCTGAAAGAGGTAGGCCTCTCCCGGTAAAACAAATGTTTTATCTGCAAATTGAGGGGTAACCTTGAAATCGTACTTTATACCTGGGGGCATGCAAACCTTTCGGAGTGCAAGCAAAGAGCGGTTATTTATCTGTTTTTTGGATTAGCCGTTTCCTAACTTGCATAAAGAAAGGAGAGTGAGCATAGCTTTGGTAAGGCACAAGCTCTATAAAAAATGCGATCTTTCATGAGACACTCTTATCTTATGACTGGGTAATCGAGCAGTTTTAGCATAAAGTTCATGCTCGTTAAAAAATAAACGCAAGATCCGAGCAGTTTTAACGCGGTCTTCATGCTCGTTAAAAAATAAATATAAGCAGTGAGCAGAGTTTCCTCCAGCGTTTAAGCTCATTTCTAACTAAAAAATGAACCTATCTCGGTAAATGACCACTGTGAATGTAATTTATCAGCCGTTAAAGCCTTGGTCGTGTTTGCAACTGCCACCTCCACTTTTCACTTGGCCGATCGTTCACCTCCATATGATTGTTTACCCATTTTGAGGAATAGCTGCGAAGAGTGATTTCACCTAGCCATCCTTGTGACACTGCCGTGATTGGAAAATTCCAACCTGTACCTGGAATCAGCTGCTAACCCTGTTCATCACTCGTTCCTCAGAAGACGAGTCTTCTTTAAGCTCTTTTCAACTGACTCGTAAAATATGAAAAGATTGCCGAGTTTTGGCCTTCTAGCTCGTTAAAGGACAGGAAGAGCTATCCCTCCTCTAGATTTTAATCTTTTTGGACCTGAGGGATTATTGCACAAAAAGATCGAGCGCTTGTTTTGTTCGGCTCGTTAAAGATATCGAAAACTCATCCCTTCTGTATTGTTTTAGACTCTTTCGGACTTAAGGGATTAGATGACGAAAAATGAATTTTGGAGTTAACTTTATGTACCTTTTCAGACTCTCTAAAAATGAAAAGGACCGAGTTATCCTTGTCGTTAGACTCGTTAAAATTATTAAATAGCGACAAACTTGTCTTTAGACGAGAACGAGTTTCACTATCGCTAGGCTCGTTAAAACATAGCGATGGGCTTGCCCGAAGGGCAGGTTATAGAAGAAGCATATGTTATCCTCCTCAAGCTTGACAAAAATAAAGAGGTACTAGTCAGCAATGACTGGGGAAAAATTGGGAAAAATCAAGAAATCTTTGATGGTAGCAGGTCGCTCTTGAACATGACACTTTTCCTCCGTACCACATTCGGGTTGGGTTGTTTCATTCACCGGTCACATCACCATGGTCTCGCCATACCATCCATATTTGGGGTAATGCTACCAATCCATCGCATCAGTGTCGCCATATGTTCAAGAGAAGTCGTTCAGAAAGAGTCATCCGGGTCCCATCCACTGCCATACATTATCCTTCATCCATTCATGACCGCCACCCTGAATCATATGTCACAGATCGTTTTCACCTCCATTAAAATCATTAGCTCCGTTCCGTGTCACTGATGTGGGATTCATTAAGGCCCTCCTGTGACGGATCGCTTCTTGTCGACATCAGCTCATTATCCAAGAAGTTGATCTAGGAACAACCCCTTCAGTACTTTGAAGCTTGCATGCCTCAATGGCAAGTTTCTCACTTCCGGCGACAGGTATACATTAATGACCTTCGACCAGAAGATTTCGCGTGGTGTTCGATGCCAAGTCCTTTATTCACACCATGTGAATTGTACTGCAGTACCTTGAGGGTCATTATCATTATCGGTGATTCCTCTCGCGGTTGTTAACGGTTTACATCATTGACCGGTAATCAAGCGATATCTTTCCATGTTCTACTTCAGCGTCGTTCTCACATGGATCAACTTGTACTTAGAGTGAAGATCGAACGAGTTTGAAGACCCCGGATCTAGTTTCATCCATCCGGGCTGCGATATATATTCAGGAAAAAATAAAGACATTTGACACGTACATCATTGCAGCAGATGATCATCCTGCTCAAAGGATGATAATTTCGCCAAAATTATCAGTCTACCATCAGACGATCGTCTGTTCTATGTACAAAAATGAATTTATAAAGCTGAGCATGGGAATGCCCGCCTCAGCTAGATCATGAAAGCAGTATGAATCATAATGTATTGTATTGTATTTTATTACAGGTCTCCTCCCAGCAGATGGATGAACTTCGGACCCTCCTGGATAAAGCATTTCACCCGATAAACGGCCTCATACTTTAGGGGGCAACTGTTATAGACATTTTTGTGCCTTACAGCATTGAGCATTAAATGTCCATAATCTAAGGGATCCAAAGTCCCTAAACATGTTGTTCCTACCCCTAGAGGAACAAGGCCAACTAACCACAGCAATTCACTAAAGTTCTCCACCTGAAAACACTAAAAAACAAGCCAATTTTGGATCATGTCAACTGCTCCACTGAGCATCTGCGCTGAATGTCAACTGATCCACTGTCTACCTGCGTTGAATGTCAACTGCAACAAAGGCTACCTGCGCTGAGCGTAACTGGACAAGTGGCAGAGTCATTTCTCAAGGTGTCAATGCCCAGGAAGCTTCCAAAATGACACTTGGATCAGGGAATTCGACTGGTGATGAGTAAGAGGTTCCAAATCTCCAAGTGGAAGCAAGAACCTCCAAGTGGACTCAAGAACTATGAGAGGGAGAGGACACTAGTCAGTTTCATACCAGTCTCAAGCTGACTCATCCTCTCTCCAATATCCCTATATATAGATCTCTCCTACATGAGATCAGGGAGGCTGGAATTTTGTGAATGCAAAGAATTGCTGTTGGTTTGTGGCTGGAAACATTGGGTGCTTAATGCTTTGAAGGGAGCTGAAGAAGGAATTCCATTCTGCTGGGAAGGAGATGCTGGATTGGAGCCCTATGGGTTGTATCTCTTCCTGAACCCTGTTACTTATCAATAAAGCTATCTTGATTCTTTGCTATATGCTGGTGTATTTTGTATGATTGCATTAGTATATTTGATTTACTTCTAATCCTGAATCATTTATGAATATGTATATTTGCCTTTGCATTGTGTTCTTCTCTTGTCGCAAGTAGCTATTCTCTTGTCACAGGTAGCTGTTCTCTTGTGATCTCATGGGATTCAAGTAGCTGTTCTCTTGAGCAAGCGAGGAGACAAGTAGCTGTGGATACGCAAAGAGAAGAGGATCTAGATCGAGGGATAGCCGGAAGACAATGGTAAGTCTGCCAATCTCCCCTCTTTCACATTTCATAAAGGAAGAAATCATAATAGCTGTATTCGTTTGTTGCTAAGGCGTTGTCACACCTTAGGTGGATAGGATCGTCCTGCATAGGCATTTTTCCCCACAACACCCATCAAGCCAATAAATGGTTACGTTGGTGGGACCAGGATCTACATAACGAGATGTGTGATGTCGTATCATTAGAATCTAACTACAAAGGAGATTGAAGACTGGTTGGATAGAAAGATCCACGAATTTGCGGCACAATAAAACATGAATCCGCGATTGATGAAAGAACATGGTTGGATAGATATATGTACACAAAGATACACGAAATTTTATTTTTTTCCTTCCCGGTTGAATTATATGAGTGGATCGTGAAGTTGGAAAACAACCAAGGGAGGTGGAGGCTTGACGGTCCAACTTTTTGGATCCCAGAGTTAGTGCGGAAATTGGAAGCCTTTGAAGATAAGATCGTGTGCATTTTCGACCATTGGCTCAACCGTATCATAGGAGGGTTTGTAACAGAGTTCGTGGTCAATACTTCAGTTAGTTACAACAATGCAGAGCACCACTTCTTCAAGGCTCTGCGAGGTAAATATTTGAAATCATTAAATAATTGGATTAAGATGCTCTTGTGTCAAAATCGGGTTATGCAGTTACCTTGATGTTTAGTGCTAGGGGAAGTGGAAGTGCTTTCAGGGACAGAGGAAGACAAGGACCTGAATATAGCACACTGATTTGGCCTCCTCTAAGAGATGATGAAGGAGTAGCACAGGCTTCTTCGCTGAGCGTTATTCAGTTGATAGGATAGGGGTTCCCATGAATACCTACACCACCTCCATCTTCACCTCATCCATCCACACCGCCTCCTTCCTCACCTCCATTGCTTACCCCCTCACCCACACCGTCGCCACCTCCACCACCGTTCAACATTGCGAACTCCATAAAGCTACCTGTTCTTAAGGGCATAGGCAATGAAGATTCAGACCATTTTTGGTTCATCGGAAAGGTTGTATGAGAAGTTGAGGGTATCATGGATGATCAAATGAAGAAAGCAACACTCGTTAGTGCCTTACAAGACCACGCACTAACTTGGTACATTAAGTATTGCACTTATAATTCAACGTCCACATTGGCCGATATCTAGGCTGTGCTAAACAAGGAATTATATAGACCTAAGTCTGAGGCGCAATCAATTATGGAATTCAAGGAGATCATGATGAAGCTTAGAGAGACGCCATGGGATTTGGATGAAAGATTGAAGTGTATGACTCGTGAAGCCAACATGAATCTGACTGATGGGTAGCATCGTGAATGGTTTGTGGCCTCGCTTGTGCCTCACCTAAGGGTTCTACTATCACAACAGAAGATCGGGACCCAGGCAGAAGCTCTGGACATCACGATGAGATTACACAAGACACCAATGAAAGATGCTAATATGGGGGTCCAACAAATTCATCGCATTTGCTGAACCTTTACCTCGAAATGTAAATTATGAAGAAAGATAGAACAACTTGGCTAGAGGTGTGCGAAGAAGTGTGGTGCCTAAAGTGCAAAAGCTAGGGGCATGACAAGGATCACTGTCCTATTTTCACAAATTATGTTGCATCAAGGGGACCAATGCCTCTGAGGCTAGAAGATACAGTAGAGCCAAGTACAGGGCCCACACTATGGTGTGTTATCTGTCAGGTAGCTGGGAAACATGCCACAGACAATTGCCATTTACTACAGAAATTCGTACATGTTAGGGTCTAGATTGACCTCAGGTTGAATTGAAGCAATTCTAGGGTAACCACAAACCACGCTTAACCTAGTAGCTAGCCTACCAGGTCGGGAGAGGGCTCTATCCTTATGAATCTCAGTCAAAATGACTAGATCATGAACAATATTTTATGCTAGGTATAGTAGCTCTATGGTTTTGATTGATTTTGTTGGTTTTTTGCTGGATCAGATGGAACTGAGCAATTTGGGTCTAGGAAATTAGGTCATAGTGCAGGGTGCTCGATGGGGCAAGGTAGGTACAGGCTTTAACATTGGAAATTAAGTGATATGAGATGTCTAATACTGGTGAGGAGCTGAGGAGGGCATGGAGCAATCATGTATCCTTGTCAAACAACAGAAAACATAAACTACTAAAAGATTTCCCAAGGTAGAGCACCGTAAACAATGAATTCTACCTATCAATCTTGATATCATTCAGTGATAAGTAGTGAAGTAGATGATGGCATACATAAAACATGTAAAAAAACTAATAATAAAGAAGAAACTATGCAAAAACACCATACCACAGGTATCCCATAAAAATAGATGCAACTCCTATTAATTTCCTTGCCAAACTGCTTACAATGATGTACAATATAGTTTAGAGCATCCAAGAGTATCCAACCCTTGAAAATGAGAAAGAAAATACATAATATAGACATCAAAACTACTCAACCTGACCATCAAGGGTCGAATCCATGACAAGAGGGATAGTTTCAACCATTTTCCAACTAAGAACTGGAATATAGGCAGTCAAACAACTTGCCTCTATAAGTAAGGAAACTGATTCATTAGCCTCAAAACCACCTCTAACTAATGAATCTACCTTATAAAATTATTTTACGATCACATTTACATTCCATGTCATTAATTACATGAGTAAAATCATTCATGAGGAGAGAGAAAACTAATCCACAGTCAAACCAGGCAAAATTTTGATTTTCTGGGCAAACTAGTCAAAACCACAGTGCCACTTTCCACCTGCTTTTGGAGGCCTTCCCCTGAACCAAATTGATCCCAAGATAGCTCATTTGGAAAGGTCTTCAAGTCTAGTTTATGGAACAACTAGAATTTTTGAATTTGGAGGACATTTGCCCTCTCAAAACTTGAACCTCCCAAGACTGCTTCTGTGTGTCCAAAAAGTGGCAGAAAGGTCAGTTTTTGGTAGTTTTTGGACCTTTTGGTGACCCCGATTTGCTCCAAAACTTATGAAAATTTCTAGGGAGTATTTTCTTATCATGCTAAATCCAAATATGGAAAACGTCTCTCCATCTGAGGCCTTAGGAAAAAGCGCAGCGCCGATGGCGTTGCACTTCTAAGCCAGTTCTCTGTGTTGAAAATTTCAAAATTTGAAAAATGCAAAAAATCTCCAAAACTTGCCCAAATTTGGCATTGGACACCACCATTAGCTGCTTTGATGGGATAGTGAAGCTTCAACTAGTATTTCCAACCTATCTTGCTCTTTCTCACCCTCTAAGGCTCTCCTTAACCTAGCTTTTAGCTTCCTAATCCTCATATTGCAGACTTTGTTGCGGGTCATGTAATGGTAGGCCATGTGTCGAAGCATTTCCTTATCCCTATTGGCCTTCTCAATTAGTCCTTCAAGATGTATGTTGACTCTCTCAAGCTATGTTTCCCTATCATTTTCAATATATTTCTCAATGGAAGTCAAAATGACATGAGCCTTTTGTCACTTTGCCTCTTCATCTTCAAAATTTCAAGTTCCATGAGGACCTGCTTATCATTCAATTGTTTGTTTCTCCTGCTCTAAATATGTGATGATATATCTACCCCTTGGTATAATGTCCATCAACATTCGAATGTGTGCATCCCTTTCCATCATAAGCATGTTTTGAGCTGTAGTTTCATCTTGGCTTTCTAAATCAATGATCTCTACTCCATGATGGGTATGGTGTTGTGGTTCATCATCATGCTCTTCTAACTAAAATTCCCTCTCTTGGTCATCATCCAAGTCATCCTCCAGTATCTTCTCCTTGCCTTTGCTCAGCTGCTCAACCTGTACCTGTTTTGCTGACGAAGAAGGCAAAGTCCCTTCCACACCTTGTGGAGTAAACACCTGCCTGGTAGTTGCAAACAACTTCCTTGACCCTCTCTAATATGTCAAGAACACTGGTATCTTAGCAGTTTTTGTCTCTTGGTGTTCATCTCCTGTTTCCACATGAGTTGAAGGCCCAACTGTCTCTTCATCATAGTCAGAATCACTTCCTCTGTCCATTGAACTAATTGTTTAATTGCACAAATGTTGACAATGTAGATGGGACAATATAAATGGTGTGAAGGGTATGCCCTAGGGTTTATGAGTGAATGTATGTGGTTAGGACACAAACTGTAAGGGTGAAAGGAGGGTTTATGGGACTGAAATATAAGTGATGAAAAGTAGGTGAGGATGGAGGAAATGATAAGTGAAAGGCTTGAGTTTTGAGGCTAAACAGTGAAATGGACAAAGAGATTAGGGTTTTAGTGAAATGAACAAAGATATTAGGGTTTTATGGAGGAGGATTAGGGTTTTAGTGAAATGAACAAAGAGATTAGGGTTTTATGGAGGAGAGGTTCAAAACATGAGATGTGCAATCTAGAAACTATATAGGAGGGAGTACTTACTTGCAAAACATGAAATTAGAGGATATTTGAGTGAAATTTGAAGTTTGGAGTGATTTTTGGCTTTGCTAGCCAAATTGCAAAGCCACCCTACAGAAGCGCAGTGCCTCCCTCAAAGCGCAGCACTAGTTGTTTTTTGCACTGGAAATTTTGCCTCAAAGCGTAGCGCCACTTTCTCAAAGCGTGATGCCTTTTGCAGGTAACTTTTGGAGGCCTTCCTGGTGTCCAAATTGGGCTTGTGATAGCTTGTTGGAAATGTTCAAGTCTACTTTCCTGAACATCTTGAATTTTTGAATTTGGAGTTCCCTTTCCCTATCAAAAGTCCAATCTCCAAACACTGGTCAAAATGTGCGAAATGAGGCTGCCTAAATGTAGAGTTCTATTGCAGTCAACCTTTGAAGGTCTTCCTCAACTCCAAATTGATCTCATGATACCTAATTAGAAATCTCTTTGTGTCTAGTTATCATTTGACTCATCAAGCAAGTCATATGGTCAACCTGGCTAGGAGAAATCTTGATTTTCCCAAGGTCACTCTAGAAGTGCATCAACTCTCTTGTAGCGACTGTATGTTTGACATTTATCTAAAACCATGACACCTGTGTAAAAAATGAAAGAGGTTTTTCTTCTTGGGTCTATAATGGACACAAACCTCTATCACTTTTGTCAAATTCATTGTTTCTTGGTTAGAAACACAGTTTGAAGAAAAATCGTCCCATACGTGTAATGAATGGCTTGTTCCTTAGAATGACTTCTTGAAAAATGATGGAGACCTAATGTTTGATGATATGTAATGGCCTCATACCTTCTGATATCCCTTATGCCCCCTCTGCTCAGATATCTCTGCTCTCAGAGCCAACCCTAGCTCAGTGGGAGAGGAAATTAGGGTTTAGTGCTTGTTCTCTTTTGCTTTTGCAGGTGGATTTGTGCTCATGATGACTTGATTTTTGCAGGGGCAAGTGCTTGGAAACATCATCAGATGCTTAGGAGCAGCTAGGAACCAATATTACATATGGAAACATAAAATTACATAAGAAATGAAGATAAAAACAAAATACTTTGTTTTCACCTCAAAACAAGTTTTGAGGTGAGAACTACCTTCAGCTTTCAAAATGATAAATTATGACTTTACCAATCATTATTGGCTTCCTCATGTCCTTGTTGATCATTATTAGCATGTAATCACTGAATTTGACCATGGAGGAAACCCTAAGACCTAATGAAATGAATTACAAAGTGAACATGAGCCATGACTGAAATATATGAAAGAGGATCAACAAGTACAGATCATGAGGGAAAATTGAAGTAAACCCTACCATCAATGAATCCATGACCTAATGGAATGCAAACTCATCAGTATGGGACTCCTACTATGAAATGAAAAAGAGTAGATTTTGATCACTGATGGCAGTGTGAAGACACTGACACTAACAATACAGACATTGCAATAGCTCTTCTACAACTTTTTTCAATCTGTGGGTCATGATGAGCGCAATTACCGAAGTTAGGAATTAATGATGGAAAAGGCATCTGCATACAGGGTGCAGGTAGAAACGCTACCCCTAGACTAAGGTGATGGAGGAGCATGAGGTGAGTATCAAGGGCACGACCGAGGCCGAGGTGGAGGAGGACCTGGTAGAGGTTGAGGGAAGATTATTTGTTACAATTGTGGAGGACCAGGACACTACACGCGAGACTGCCCAAATCTGATGTGGCTGTCTGACGTGGCTGTCATGTCGCTATTGTACTCAGTTTTACCATGCAACAAAGGATTTCCCTATATTGTTAGCCAAAATACATGAGAAGGGGGCACAACCTCAGCAAGCAACTCAGAACCTGTAGATGATGAGGGTTGAGCCTCGCAAGGAAGACGCCAAGGTAAATATTGTGCTGCAGAGTGGAGTGACAAATAGTGAGGATAAGGGGAAGTAGCCCAAAGAAGGCGAGTGGGTCTGCAAAGCACTAAAAAAGGAGACCGTGTTTGATCTAGAATGTGCAAAAGAAAAATTTATGGAAGAAAATAAAATTTTCGCTGAGGCCTCTACCTCAGGAAGTCAGGTGAAACTGGTTGAAGAGATGGACCCATCCATGATTATCACATTCTTGGAGACCTACATGAAACTACTCCACGATAGTAAGGCTGTGAAGGGACTATAGGAGATGATCAGTAGGTGCGTTGGCAAGGAAACCACTACTCACAGATTGCGTGTAGTTAGGAAGCTTGGTAAGAATAAGGCATGAACTAGACGTGAGATGAGAATCACCGCGCAGATAGGAGAATACGAAATGGACCAATTTATCTTGTACCTAGGGTCTGACGTGAAATTTTTCCTGAAATAGACATGGGAATGAATGGGGAAACCTATGCTACAATGGTCTCTGATTCAGTTAAGGATGGCGAATCAGCAGAAAATCATGCCAATGGGGAGGTTGCAGGGGGTAACAATTGATATTGAAGGCGTGAGCGCACTAGTGGATTTTGAAGTGATAGAGATTGTGGATGACAACAATCCATACCTTGTGCTCCTTGGGATCGATTAGGCCTATGACATGAATGGGCTAATCAACCCAAAGAAGTGAAAGATGATATTTGAGAAGAAATTGCTCCGCATAGTGGTGCCACTGGACCCTACAGAAGGACCGCACTATACTGAACCGGTCTGCGATTATGAAAGTGATGAAGATTTGGACCAGATTTACAAGATAATGGCATGAGATCAGGATTGGTTGAATCTGACAGCAGATGGAATTATTGCATGGGACCACGAGAGCTCCTGTGCATCAAATTCAGATGAAGAACTGTAGCACTAGCAGAATCGACTGCATGAAGTGTCCACGCTGCATTGTAATATGATGACCAAATCATTGCACTGTGTATCATCAGAGGTAAGAAATTTCCCTTACTATGATGGGTTAACTGATGTTGATCACTTTTTGGATGCATTTTAAAGGGAAGTACTAGAGAAGCATCGCTTCCAAACATTAGATTCGGTGAAGTGTGATACACATGCAAGATGGTGGGGTACACACAAAGATAGTTTTGATGATTGGCACGAATTTGGAAGGATGATGAGGGTATGATTTGTTCATTCGAAGGTGCAATTAACAGAAAAATATGATGTGAGAAATGATCTACATGACCATTTGGCCAAATAGACTGAAGTGCACGGAGCAAAGCCTCAACCAGAATGGCTCCATCTATTTTGTCATACCTTGGATGTTCTACCAATGAATTGGTACATGGAGACGGAACTTTGCCATAGCACTAAAGAATGGGATATTTTGCACTAGGGATTTTTTATGACGTTCAGTTTTGAGGACAGATTTGAATATATAGATGAAGCATTGCAGGAGTTTAAGATGAAAATCTCCAGGATACCTTAAGATCTTCTAGATTTGATTCAACCTGATTGGACCACCCAATTGAACCACACGCTAGAGTGCTACAATGTCACAGCAGAAGAAGAAGACGAGGACCCGTGGAAGATTAATATTCCAAGGACTGAAGGACACCACAAAGTTGAAGGACCGTAACTAGAGAATCTAGACATAACTGAGGTGCTCAAAACCATGCAGGTGAAAATTGGCACGGAGGCAAAGTCAAAGTTTGCAAATATTGGGGACTACTGGGATGATGCGATAGTAGATAAGGTCATCGAACTACTCAGCAAATATCAGGATCTATTTCCTACAAAGTTTTTAGATCTCAAAGGGATAATAGGGGACCTGGGTGTCATGAAGATCACTCTAAAACTGGACGCGAAACCTCTGAAGCAAAGACCTTACCACCTCAATCCAAAGTATAAATAAAGGGTTTGCTTATAGTTAGACAAGATGCTCACTGTGGGTATTATTGAACCAGTGCAAGAATCTAATTGGGTAAGCCCAATAGTAGTTTAGAAAAAGAAGCAAAAGGAAGAAATAAGGATATGTGTAGATATTAGGAAGTTGAATGATGCCTGTGTGCATGATCCCTTCCCAACTCCATTCACCGATGAGTTCCTGGATAATGTTGGTGGCCAGGAATCATATTTGTTGATTAATGGGTTCTCTGGGTACCATCAGATCAAGATCGCACCAGAGGATAGAAGTAAGATGACCTTTGCGACTAAATGGGGATGCTTCCAGTATACGGTGATGCCTTTTGGGCTGAAGAATGCGCCGATGATATTTCGCATGTAGTCATCGCGACATTCAAGGATTTCATTCATAAATTTCTGGAAGTATACTTTGAGGATTGGACAGTGTTCGGACTGGTGAAGTTCCATCTGGCAAGTTTACGCTTGATGCTAGATACATGCCGAAGGTACCAGATCGTGCTCAATCTAAAAAAATGTTTATTTTTTGTCCCTTTTGTGATCTTGCTGGGCCATGTGGTATGTAGACAAGGCCTGATGGTAGACCCTGCGAAGATCACAGTCATAATCAATTTGGAGGCACCAAGGAGTGTGAAATAGTTGCACGCAACGTTGGGGCATATGGGATACTATAGGAAATTCATCAAGGTCTATGCCCATATCACCAGTTTGATGGAAAAACTGTTAAGGAAGGATGTTACATTTTGTTGGAATGAAGAATGCTAGAAGAGCTTGGATGTGCTAAATGAGAAAATGGTCACCGCACCGATCCTAGTCTTCCTGAATTCGAAGAAGGAGTTTCATGTGCATGTGGATGCATCATATATTGTGCTAGGAGAAGTACTGACATAGTCCAGTGAACGGGACTTGGATCACCCAATAGTGTTCACAAGTAGGAAGTTGTCAAAAGCTGAGAAATATCATTCCACGACAGAGCGCGAAGGATTAGCTATGGTGTACGCGCTCCAGAAGTACAAGCATTATTTGTTGGGTGGACATTTTAAGATGTATACAGACCATTCGGTATTAAAATACCTAGTCAACAAGCCTGTGTTGGGGGGGAAGATATGCAGGTGGTTGTTGTTGTTCCAGGAGTATGATTTTGAAGTTATTGTGAAACCAGGATGCTTGAATGATGGACTGGATCATCGGTCACTCATTGAAATGGGAGATGAACCTACAAATTTGGAGGATGGATTACCTGATGCACAACTCTTTTCAGTACGTGTCGCGGACACCCACTTTGAAGATAGTATACACTTCTTGATGACAGGTACAGCCCCAGAAGGATACACAAACCAACAGAAGAACGAACTGGCGGTGTATGCAACAAACTTTTCTGTCATTGTAGGGCACTTGTACAGAATGGGATCAGATAAAATATTTCAATGTTATGTGCCAGAGATTGAATGAAATAGCATCCTCATTGAGGGTCATGGCGGAGCCACAAGAGGACATTATGCAGGTAAAGCAACAATGCAGAAGATTCTATGCACTCGGTTATGGTGGCCGACCTTGCATAAGAATTCAAAATCATATTGTACGGCATGCAATGCATGCCAAAAGATGGGCAGACCCTCGTGCAGGGATGAGCTTCTCCTGAATCTGTAGATATCACTACAGCCCTTCGAGAAGTGGGTGATTGACTTTGTAGGACCAATTCAACCTCTAGGGAAGAAGACGGGTGCGCAGTACATCATCACCGCGATTGAGTACTTAACCAAATCGGTGAAGGTGCGACCTATGAAGGACTATACAAGCACGACAATAGCAAAATTCATCTTTGAATACGTGTTGACAAGGTTTGGTTGTCCAAAAATTCTAATGAGCGATCGCGGTACACACTTTCTCAATGAGACGATCAGCATGATGATGGAAGAGTTTCAGGTTTACCATCAAAATAGCACACCCTATCACTCGCAAGCTAATCAAACAATAGAAGCTTTTAATAAGATACTGGGCAATGCACTAACATAGATTTGAAATGCTCAAAGGGATAATTGGGATGTGCGCGTACCCACGTTACTATTGGCTTACAGAACGACTTGCAATAATTTGACTAGACAAACACCGTTCAGACTGGTTTATGGTGTGGACGTTGTGATGCTGATGGAGTACATTGTACCTAGTCTGCACATAGAGGCATTCATAGGAATGGTGGATTGCGAAGCTCCAGAGGACAGGCTCATGCATCTAACAAAGCTTGAAGAAGATAGATTTCTAGATGCATTCCATCAACAAGTTCAAAAGGAGCATGAAACGACATGGCATGATTAGCACATCAAACTATGCACCTTCAAGGTAAATGATTTATTTGTATTACATGACAGCAAGTTTGATAAATGTCCAGGAAAATTTCGGCTGCATTGGCTAGGACCATATGTCATCAAGGGGATTACCGATGGTGGAGCAGTTTAGTTGGTAAAGTTTAATGGAGAACCATTGCCAGGGCAATTGAATGGTAGCTTATTGAAGGCATAAATTGGTGATCCAATTAGATGACTACATGGTGGAAGCACAGTTTTAGCACTCCAGGCAGCAAAAAGGAGCCATGAGACTATAAACTACACTACCAGGGTTATGGATTTGTGCAATTGGGGAAATACGCAGAATGAAGGAATTTCATAGTGTCAACAGAAACATGCAAGGAGATGCGCTATCCAAGAATGGACCACGCAGGGCAGTTGGAAAGTGACCATTATGGTCACTCTTCATGACTTGGAAATGGGAAAATGACCAAATGGAGTGGGGGGGCAGCATTTAAGGCAGAATTTAAGGGCAAGATCTGTGAAAATCTACTACCAATCCAACATTTATGAACGAATTTTTGGGGGAATGGTCGGATTTGAATTTGAAAATGCCTATAAATTACAGATGGTTGCCCAACGAAAAACACTTGGCATTTTGAGAATTGAGGTGTTGAGCTCTCAGGCGTGCATGAACCGTGATAGCTTTGAAGCTTTGATAGTGAGTTTAGTGTTTGAGAGGTTGACAAAAGAGACGCAAGAGTTGTTGTTCAGTATTATATCGATGCTTGAAGAAACTGTGAGTGCAGGAGAAGCAATGACAGTTGAGGGAACTACCCTAGAAGTAGCAATGGCAACTAACGAAGCTGCCTCAGAGGTTGAGAGCATCAAAGTACTAGAGAAAGTTGCCAAATCACCGAGGATGCCTAGGCCAAGGCCTACACCGACCCAAGTGGGTCCAAAATCAAACAAAGATAAGTAGAAAGCGCCACAGCCAGTGCACACATCACCGAGAAGGAACCCGCAGAAGGAAAAGCCCACTGTGCAGGAGAAGGGAAAGCTAATTGACCTTGAACCAGAAGAGGATGTTGAGGAGATCCCTATGGATGATGAAGACATTGACATGGGGCATGAGGATGTTTACATTGAGGGGTCCAACCCTATCTCTAAGCTACCCAAGTATATTCCTCTGCGTAGAGGCAAGACAAAGGTTCCAAAGGACATTAATGAAAACAAGGTCCCACTCCATACATCCTTGCTGCCTAATAAAATTTCCTTTTAAGGAAAGCACCTAGGGAACATCCCCTTATTAAAATTGGAGGATTGGGATTTGGTTGATACGGAGTGATTTCCCCACTTAGCTGTAGATCAACTCATCCACCGCGTCTTTTACAAAAAGGTTGGAGTGACCACGCTGGAGCCAAGAAAGTGGGTAAAAGGAGTGGATAAGGTTGCTTTGTTAAACATGTTGTGGGTGCCACATTACAACCACATGCCCATAACCATGATAGTGACCAGGCAACTATTGTGCTTGGTCCATGATGGGTGCCTCTAGCTAGATGAACCGATACCAATCACTGACATCCTGATCCATTGGATCACTCAGTTGGTGAACACAGGAGAAAATCTGGCCATGGCATTTGGAGGAATGACAGGTGAGCGCAACCTCGCCAAAAAAATGAAGGATAAATTTAAGCTCGCAAAGAAGTCACGCGACTACTCCATCTCTAGCATAACCAATCTTGAAATCAAGGTAGCCTCTCATATGCTAGCAAGCAAGATTATGCGGAAGTGTCGCATAGATGAAGTGTTGGCAGCAATAATGTCTTTAGCAGCCTTGTGCATAAAGGCCATACAGTTCAACTTGGCGTGATAACTCTATAGCGAGTTTCTCGTTAACTGTAGAGAGGCACAGGATCAAAACAAGGAATTTCACTACGCATGGCTACTGCTATCCATAGTGTTGGTCGCATGGGAGTTACCAGAGAATAGTCAGTTTCCTCTTGTTGCGTAGCACTTATCGGAAGTGGCGAAGTTTGCTTCACACTGGGCTACGAAGTACCACCAAAGGGTTAAGGATATAAAGTTATTTTAGATCTTGATGGAGATGAATACCCACATGGCCATCAACCACAAACCGCAGTTGTCACCGACCGTTTATGATCAGCTAGCAGAGAATGTGGAGTTCAAGGTGGACTCCCACCAAGTCTCCATGCATGCGCGGAAGGATCCAGAACAAAAGTGGTATGACCTTCCATACCTAGCCACATATGATGCGATCACAACAGTCCTCGACTGCTGGCCAACAGATTGGCACACCGCTTTGGACTTGACAACTGGGTCTAGCAAGTCTACAATGTAGCGAAAGAAAGAAGAGGCCAAGCAGAAGATGGAGCAACTAGCATAAAATAGGAAGAAGGAGGCTAAGGACAAAGCTAGGGTAGAGTGTGCTGCCAAAAAATATAAAAAGGAAGAAGAGGAGCGCAACTCTGACAAGAGTCATAAGTCGCCTTCCCTGGAAACAAAAGAGAAGGAATAATAGACAAGGCAGGGAGGAGCAGACCCAGAGACTACTCTATTATAGATTAAGTGTAACAGGGAACGAGAGAAAGTAGGGATGCAGAAGAAGTCGAAGGCCAAAAATACTTCCCTCAACCCAATCACCTTGATAGAAGGTGATCTAAATTACCTTGGTGATACGGTGATGGATACCACCGTGGAACTGCTACAGCAGTTTGAGTAGCAGTAGAAGCAGGCCTTGGGTGCCATTCAGATGGGTTTGCACAAGTTACAGATCCGGGAATCACAAGTGCAAACCACTATGTGTTGAAGTAGCACGACGTCAACCAGCTTGGCGCCTGGGACAGTTGAAGTAGTAGAAATGGTTTTCCCATTAGACCCCTAGTTTCTCACGCTGCCGAATCGAGCACTAACCACGAAAGAAAAAGATGATCGGGCCACTGTCCACACCCTCCAGAAGGTCGAGCTAAGCTTGGTTGTTCTTCCAAGATAAGCCCTTCAAACCCTGAATGATGGTGTGATCACAGAACTTTGGGCTCAGGAATAGCGAGCATTGAATGTCATCAGTGAGAAGAAGGTGAACAACACCCAAATGTTTTCCGAGAAGAATTCTTCCATTGAGCTCTTTAAGGCTATCACCACGAAGGATGAGTGCACTGCCAAGGTAGTGGCAGAGGCATGCAGGTCTGTCCCCAAGTTGGATATTCCTGAAAATTCACCGATGGACGAACAAATTTGGAAGCTCGCTTCCGAAGTGCGTGAAGCAAGATTAGCACTGGTCAAGGTTCAGTTGGAACGGAAACGTAAGATCACAGAACTCGCGTTGAGGGACCAGCCCTTGACTCTGCTAGAGGTAAAGGAGAAGCGCGAGGCCATTGTCAGAGATGCAAGAGCCACTGTAGATAGTGCAATGAAGGAGTGCACAGTGCTCTTTGAGCAGGCGCTTGAAGTGGTTACCAATATGCAGGAGGATCCCACCTTGCAAAGGTTAGAAGCGTAGGCCCAGTAGCTACAGAAAAGATATGATGAAGTCAAAGCGATGGCAATTAGTGTCGCCATTACAGAGAGGCTAGAAAAATTGTAGGAGCAAGGGTGCTAAGGGAGTAGGTGGATGCAGTGCAGTGCAAAGAGAGTGTCCACAACGCATAATTAGGGCATTGTCTTGATGAAGCCTATGCGCTCACAGTAACCATCGAAGGAAAACTGGCTAGTCTGCATGGAATGCAGCAGAAGGTATAGGCAGATGGCGTAGGGCCAGCGACGGAGTAGCTGGTCGTACAGATGAAGCAGGTGGCAACACAATGCACCATCGAAGTTGCAATGGTATAGGTGGAGCTGGGAGGTCCTCACGACAAGTTCTTCATGCCAACAGAGTGACTTGAGGGCAAGTCACCAGATTTGTGTTGGGGGCCTGTTGGGAACAGGTCCACTAGGGTCAATTTTGGCATTAAATCCCATGTTTTGGGGCTAAAGGCCCAAGTTTTGTGTAAAGGAATGTAAAGTCTCCGCATTTTGTGGTCACAGAGCATGAAAATGTCGAGAGTCAATAAAGGGTTTCCACCCTTATTTTGTGTAAAATCATGTCAGCTTTAGAGATCTACCCATGATCCAAAAACCATGGGATTCTATAAAAAGGAGGTCTTAGAGGAGTCTAAGATAGTTGAGTTTAGTTCATAGTTGATAATTGATGTTAATGAATGTAATGGGTCTGTGAGAGCTAAGAGCAAAGAGTCTTAGCGTAGGAAAAGGCTTTGCAGCAGAGTGTGCAAAGGCCTAGGGTAGAAGTCCGCAGCTGAGTGCGTGGACCCCTGTAGCTCTGTGTGCAGGGTAGTCAAAGTCTGTATTGTGTATTGGAATCAATAATAAAGAGGAGTGTTATTAAATTACCTGTTTATTTCACTTATGTTCATTGCATGCGATTATGTTATGTTCAATATTGGGTTTATGTTTTATGCTACTTTGATGCACGAATCTATATGTTTCTCTGTTTTATATGAATGCAAGTAGGAATATCTGTTTACGTGAAGATAACTATAATGCATGTTAAAGTAACCAATACTTAAGAAAATATGAGTAAATATAGAAGTAAGAGTAATTACAAAGAAGCGTAAGTGCCTGGCATATCTATTTAGGGCCTGTGGAGGATGACCAGAACCTTTCATGCAGGCTTCGAGGACGAATAAGAGAAGTACTTTGATAAGCCTTAAAGTGCTTATCGATCTGCACAAAGGAAGGTTAGGGAAAATAATCGACATCACAACCATCTCAGGGTGCGAAAACTTGGTTCTTACATCCCCCCATTCTACTTCAGGTGAGACTTCAGTCCACGCTCTGTGGATTGATATCGAAAGGGCCAGTAGTGTAGGGATTTTCTTGGTTTCTTAACGTTGAACCTGGGTCAGGGCCCATCAAGCCAACACATATATTATGTTTTTAACATCTCCAAGTCTTTCTTTGTATGGTTTCCTACAAATAATTGTCCAACAAGCAAGCTCATCATCTGCATCTATTTGCAATCAAAATTTCCTATGCTTGGGCAAGGTATTTTGTGAGATCCCTAATTCTTTTGCCATAGATTTTACCAAACAATTTTCTTTAGTACTTTATGAAACCACTGTTATTTGTATTGCTTTATGTGCATCTAGACCATTTTTGTTTCTATAAATTCTAATTGATTTTAGAGCACGATTTATAATTTTGAATCACATTTCCCTTCACCTTTTTATCTTTCATTGACTTTTGAATGTCCAATAGTGTTGTAGCTTCTTTTAATTTCTTCGATGTTAAGAGGAAAATCAAAATCTGAGCTTGAATAATCACAGTTTCATCTTTGAATAACTTATTAATAATGAGCTTAACATGATATCTTATAACATGGTCATATTTTTTATCTCCATATCTGTCCGTGTCAACATTTTCTAAAATCTCATCATCGATATTGATTTCATTTGTACATACTAGAATTTAATGTAAATGAATATAAATATACATTAAATAATTAAATAAAAAAATAGTGTTCATGAAATTGAAACTAATAAATATGTATAATTTCAATAATACATAACATATATATACATAACTAAGGGTGGTTCAACTTCTTCTTCACTTGAATCTCTTTCAACATCTTCAGCAACATTATCAATCATTGGTTCATTTTATTCTTCACTTCGTCTTTGAACATTTTCAATCTCTTCATCAATGTTATGAGGAAAATCTCTCTCTCTTTACACTGCAAAATATTTTTCAAATTAGTTTATGAAATAAAAATTAAATTGCACAATACACTATTAAATTTTAAATACCATTTATAATATCTAAATTTACGAACCTGGTTCAACATCTTGTCGATATTTATTTTCTGTTTCAATATTTAAGTGATATTCCTTCTTTCTTTTGTAATAGTTTCTCGAGTATTCTCTGTAAGCCTCAATGTCTCTAATTTGATCATATTTTCTCTTGAAATTTCTTTGATTCCCCATGATAATTCAATCTATATATACATTTAAAATCAAGCCCAAAAAACTCACTTTCAAAATCCATTCCAAAAAAATCAATTTCAAAATTCAGCTAGAAAAGCTTTCTTTCAATATCTAGCCCAAAAAACTTACTTTCAAAATTCCTCCGAAAAAACTCACTTTAAAATTATAGCCAAAAAAACATACTTTCAAAATCCAGCGAAAAAACAAAATTGGTCCAAAAATTAGATTCAAAGAAGTTTGGTATTCAAAAGCTACAAATGAAGAATGTGAGTGACAAAATGACATTCTGATCAAGTTTATTTATAGCGTTCGGCCAAAATGGTTATATTGGAGGGTCGCATCATTTCAATTTCGCAGCCGACACAAAATATGGATAAGTTTTTCGGTCCAACTTTTTAGATTTTTGGTCAAAAATTTTTTTCCCTTAATTTCAATGTTCATTCATGACAAAAACAAAACTGGCAAAAAGGATATGTATTTTCAGCCGAAAAAAATTCGGTCAAAATCCTACAACTCTACAACATCTCGACACTATTCAACCTTTTCTAATTTTGGAATGGTTAAACTCTATCAAATATAGTGAATTTGTTTTCGAAACAAATATGAGCATTTGCAAAATTGAATCTACTTTCAGTAGATATAAATTTTATGGAATTTCATATATATTTGTTAATTTTAACTAATTTTCTAACAAAATGTGTGCAAATTTTGTTTGAAGGTCATTATGATTCAACGAAATCAAAATTATGTATCTTCCAAAATACACTATGAAAAAATATGTAAAAGTTATGGTGCATTATGTTGGTCCGTATTATTTAATGGGTAGTTTTTAGATTTTTTTTACTTTTAACTAATATGTGGAGAAACATGGTGTGATGTTAAAAATCTTGAAAATCTACAATTTATTTATATTGGTTCAATTAAAAAAATTCTAGTAATTATGATGTGAATTTGTTGGTTTCGTAAATAAAGACATACCAAAGTAGATTCTGTCTAGATTGTTGTAGCACATTTTGTTTTCAAAAACGTGAGGTTAACAAAGAATACACTGAGGCCAAAAAAAATGACTTTTTATGAATCCCTTGATTTTTAAAGAATACACAACCAAACAATTTCTAAGTTGACATATCAAATTGAATAAAGTCTCAAAATAAGTAATGGAAAGCTAATAAAACTTCTAACAATTTTTTCGTTTTTCTATAAAATGAAATTTTAAACCAAAAAATTACTTTAACTTGTTCAAAGTTGAAAACTTCTAAAAATGATAGTTTTTCTCAAAAAAGGGCCAAAAGTGTAACCCAACTTCACATTTTCACTAGAGATTACATGGAAATTTGAATTTTTTTCTCATAATCTACTGAATAAAATGCAAAAAATTGAGGAACCAACTCCTCTAGTAATGATTCTTCGAATTTCTCAAGCTTAACTCGGATTTTCACAGATGCCCCTGCATCATACTCCCAATGTAAAAAAAAAATTATGGTTTCCTAGCCATGATATCTTCAATTGAACTATCATTCTTTTGTATTATTGTAGTAGCCATCCAAGTAGAACCTACTACTAGATGATTCTGCCACTTCACCAAGTATTTGTAGTACTTCTTACCCCTTGTTCTCTTGATCACTCTCTTGTCCAAAATTATTTTTGGCTACAAATTCTCTGCTATTGGAAATTTATTTTTTCCATTGAAATTGTTGTCCTTCATTGTCATCTATTGTTTGGGTTGCTTCATCTATATGATATTTATATAAATATACAAGATTGAAAATGGGAGAGATACCTATTCCTAGTGGCAATGTGCTCTCGTAGACAATGGTTGAAAACCTACTGAGGATTTTTCAAGGTCTAATCATCTTTAGTTTTAAATTGTTATATTCTCCTCTAAGAAACATATCTTTCCTCAAATGTGTCAAGACCAAGTCAACTACTTCAAAATTATATTCTATCCTCTTTAAATATGCTCTTATTTTATACTTTAGGCTACAATCTTGTAGCTTTTGTTTCACTTGCTCACGAATTTCATGTATTTTTGTTGAAAAGTATTCTCCTTTTGCACTTCTCTGTTCAGCTCGTCCCAAACTTATGAGTTCATGAATTCCCCTAGGGTGTAGGCCATATATCATTTGGAATGGAATTTGACTTGTAATTATATTTGGAGAATCATTGAGTCGAGAGGCTTATTCTACATCCCAGTATGAGAGGGATGCGTAAGTTTGTCCATCCGTTCCCATTTAAAATAAAAAATAAAAGTTAAAAATTTTGTTCAAAATAGAAAAATAATGTCGGATATAATATAAAAAAATTAAAATGTTGTAAAGTAATTAGAAGTAAAAACAAATGTGTGAACAAGATGTTTGAATATTATAATTTGGTTATTGATAAAAAAAGTTAATACGAGAAAACACGGCCTTCAGATGTCGAGGTTGTCAACAAATAGGACATCTTCGTAATAACTGTCCACAAAACAAAAGAGAAAACAGAAGGAACAAGAAACAAGTTCATAAACCAAGAGGCTGGCAATGCACAGTGAATCCAGAAGAAGAAACAGAGGATGAGGGGGCAGTTAACCCCCCACCTGAACAACATGATGACCCTATTGGGGAGGATGCCACGACAGCCACCCCCATGGCAAACAATCAGGAACATAAGTCCCCAGATTCCGGAAAAATTGCAGCACAGGCATCGATGGACTCTCTGGCAGAGAAGATACCAGATTTAGAGGACATGAGTGGGGCTAAAAGACAACATTCTCCAGAACACTCTGATACGGACAAGGACAATCCTTGCGTTTTGGGGGACTCTTCTCTCGTTCTTTTTTCATCCTCACCGGCTCTGGGGGAGTGGCGAAAAGTAGAGAAGAAGAAGGGGAGGAAAACATAATTTCCACCCCATTGTACTATATTTCTTGTTTTTTTTCTTGTTTGAGAATCCTTCTAGTGCTTACTGTGGATTCTCTGAGGAAGTTGATTGCCTTGCAAATCTTTCGGCCTCTTAGCTTCTGTTTGTTTCATTCCTCTGCTGTGTGTCATCCCCTTTTGCATCTCGGCAGGTGTGAGTGGTCAGGCCGGGTCTTTCTACTTGTTTTGTAATTGTGACTAGTGAGCAGATAGCCATCCAGTTGAGACTTTTTTCTCCCTGTTATTCGGCGAAAAATGAGTCTTTCCGAAATGCTCAACATTTTCTTTGTAACTCTCTATTTTTAATAGATGGTTCGCTTTTTTCTTGTGGAAAAAAAAAATAAAAAATTAATACGAATTAATATTGACATACACTCAAAAATATGTTAATAATAAAAAATCATTTTAATTTGTGTCATAAGATTCTAAATGTACATGTTAAGTAAAATATTATAATGTCAATTACCTATACATTACATATCATTTAAAAAGATTATTTATATATCATGAAAAAAATAAGTTTTTATGGTAAAAGTGTTTATTTGGTAAAAACATTTATTTGGTCCTATATATACTCTATTATCATTCAAAAATACAATTTAAACAATGAAAAATAACAAATTGTATTTTACACTCTAAAGAAGTTTGCACGTGAAGAAATTTGATCCCTCTCAGCTCACGTTAGATCCATACTTAAGATGGATCTATGTTGGTTATAGGAAATTTCTACCTAAGCAAGCACGTGATCCCACCATTTGAGATGTTGTCCAACTAAGCTTCCTAAGATATTCTCCAAGCTTGTGTTGACTACCTCAATCTATCCATCAATCATAAGGTGATAAATTAAGCTAAAATTTAACTCTATTCCAAGTTTTCTCCATAAGGTTCTCCAAAAATGCCCCATGAATTTTATGTCTTTATCTGAGATAATGCTCTTGTGTATTCCATGTGATTTCACCACTTCTTTAAAAAATAGGTTAGTGATATGGGTAGCATCACTAATTTGAAACAAAGGAATAAAATGAACCGCTTTTTCAAAAACTATGAACCAATACAAATATTGAATAATTACCTTTTTTTTTTTTTTGGAAATCCCAGCACAAAGTCCATACTTACTGAATCCCAAGGCCTATTTGGAATTGGTAGTGGGGTATACATACCTGTGTTTTTACTTTTCCCTTTGCATGCTAACAAATTCTATAGTTTCTCACAAACTTATTAACGTCAATCTTCATCCTTGGCCCGAAATAAAAATGTCTCAGTCGCTCATAAGTTTCATCATGCCCAAAATGTCCACCTAACCCTCTATGTTTCTCTTTAACTAGATTTTCCCTCATCAAACCCTTTGGAATGAAAAGCTTACTATTTTTGAATAGTAGTCCATCCTACAACATATATTCAAGCAACTTTATTTTATCCCTGACTACTAGATTTTTACATGCCTCATAAGCCTCCTTGAAATCTGCATCATCTTCATATAATTACTTCATGAAATCAAAATCCTTTACCTGTATTTGACTCTCCTACATTTTCAAACTCCTTCTGTGCAAGGAATCAACAATATTTTTAGCTTGGCCACTGATATTATTTGATACAAAAGTGAAATTATGCAAGTGCTTTATCCATTTAGCATGCATTTGACTCAACTTTGATTGCTTCATTATATATTGTAAGGCACGATTGTTTGAATACAAGACAAATTCTCTTGACATTAAATAATGTCTTTGTTTCCTTAATTCTTGGGTAACAACATAAAACTATTTTTCATGGTACAATTACTTCTTACTTACTTCCTTTAACTTCTCACCAAAATATGGGATGAGCTTCTCTTCTTGACTTAGCATGGCTCCAACTACCTCCTTGCTTACATCACATTTCACTTAGAAGGGCTTATTAAAATATGGTAGTATCAAGAACTATTGCTCTGTGATCTTATTTTTCAACAATTGGAATCCTTTTTTAGCTTCAATAGTTCACTGGAATGGTTTTTTATCTTTATTTATAGTTTCTATTATTGAAGCACTCATCCTACTCAAAATTATGATGAATTTCTTGTAAAACATAGCTAAAACATGAAAAATTCTAGCTTCAAAGATATTCTTGGGAGAAGGCCACTGTATAATTTCTCTTACCTTCTCAAGATCCATTTTTAACCCATTTTTAGATATAATAAAACCAAAAATAAATCAGATTTGGTTTGAGAAATGAACATTTTGTCAAATTAACCAACAATTTCTCCTATTTTAGCTTTTCCAGGACATACTTGAAATGCCTCAATTGCTCCTCTTTTGATTGACTATACACCAAGATGTCATCTAGACACATAATCATAAATTTCCCTATAAATTCCTTTAACACTTCATTCATTAATCTCTAGGCACATTAAACATTTCAAATGGAATGACCAACTATTCATACAATCCATCACTGGTTTTAAATGTCTTATTCCACTCATCTCCTTCTCTAATATTGATGTGATGGTACCCACTTTTCAAATTGATCTTAGAGAAATATCGAGCACCACTTAAGCAATCTAATAAATCATGTTTGTGGGGTAAAGGAAGCATATATGTGATTGTGATCTTATTTATTTCGCTAGAGTCTATGGACATCCTCCAACCATCATATTTCTTTGGCCTCAACACTTTTGGCACAACACATGGGTTGAGGCTTTCTCCATTCAATCCTTTGTCTAATATCTCCTAAACTTGTTTCTTGATTTCTTCATTTTCTTGAGGAGTTATTTTGTATGCAACCTTTTTTGGTAGGCTTGCTACAGTTATCAAGTCAATATGATGACTTATGCTTCTCATAGTTGGAAACTCACTAGGAAATTCATCTGGAATGATACCATTATATTCATTTAACATTTCTTGAATTTCAAGATGAAAATATGTAAATGTAGTTGTTGTAAGAATTACCCTAGGCTTGCAAACTAAAGCAAAATTTACATCATTATCTTCAAGATAATGTAAGAACTCCTTTCTAGTTAGAAACAAGGCATGTGTGTCATTATTCTTTGTTGCACCTTCCTCTTGAAATGGCACTAAGGTATGGTTTACTCCATCCTTCTAGAACTATAAGTGTTCTTATTTACACATGCATAACATTTACTTCATATTTCCACAACCTACCTGCAACTCCACTTCACATTGCTCATTCACCAATAGTTGGTGGCCTTTTGGAGCCAAGACACTTTATAAGGTGTTTGGTGTTTAATATTTTTAAAATTTAAATTTTATGCCACCTATATGGACATTAGGTTGCTTGTACTTTCCATTTTCAATACCACCTTGCAACACTTCCCTTTTACCTTGCAAACAGTCTTGAGCAAAGCCTGTGTATGGGCTAGCTCAACAACTTATTTCTCATTTTTTAACAATTTCTTCAACAATTAAAACTCCTTTGTCTTAGGTAAATTCTCTACTTCTTTTACTTTTTCTTCTCCTTCTTCTACTTATGCAACAACAACATTCCACTAGCTCGTTCTTTCATTTCTATGAATTTGAATGACCTATGTCCCATCTTGGCACATCTATAGCATCTATACTCTCTTCCTCTACCTCTACTTCTTCCTCTCGAAAAGGATCTTCATCCTATGGAATCACCTTCTAATTTTCCACGTTGACTTGAGCTACTAGCTATATCTCTTAGTGTTGTAGATATCCCCCTACTAGATTGTTGTCCTCAGCTTCCTCTAACAAAGCTCTTCCTTCTTCTAGGTTTCCTCCTTGCAAGTTTTTCCTTAGCTTTCAGAGCAAGTTGACATGCTTATTCCATTGTCTTTGGGGGGAATCATAGTATTTTCACCTTGAATATCCAACCACATGTAATTCATGTATCTATTTATCTTCTCTGCAGTCTCTTCTACATAACCTATCATGATATAAACTTTGTAAAACTCCTTTGTGTACTCTCTTACAGAGATTAATCTTTTCCTAAGATTTTGTGATTGTCTGGACAAATAAATTTGGTAGCCTTTGGGTAGAAAATTAACTCTGAGTTTTTCAACCATCCTATCCTAGCTTTTAATCTTCTACTTATTTGTCCTTTCCCTCTCAGCCTGCACACCATACCACCATAAATTTGTGTGCCCTTTTAGCTTGGTAAAAAAAAACTTGAATTCATTTTCATCATTCATCTCCTCATATTCAAAAATATTGTCCTTATTGTTCATCTAATCGATGAGCTCTTAAGGATTTAAATTTCCACTATAAGTTGATGCTTTAGGTTTAGTACTTGAGGTAGGTACAAGAATTTCTCTCAACAACTTAAGCTAAGTTGTCTCTTCAGTTGTTGCTTCTTCTTCTGGAGACTCTTCTTCTTCCTTACTCACATCTAAAAATTTAGGATCCCTTTACCTCACAACTTCCATGGCATCTAGTTTTTCCTCCAAATGTTAAATCGTTGTTATTACATCTTCATTGGCTATAAGCCTCCTTTCTCTTCAACCTCTATGTCAATTTTGGATAAGTGGATAGGGGTGCCAAGATGTAAATGTTGTAAATTTATACATATTTTTATATAATAATAAAATAAGGTTGGCCATGGAGACCACTCCATAGAAAACATATGGGGGGCACAACTTGAGGGACAAGGAAATATTTGGTTGTTTTTTTGGTGAATAATGCACCCAGGGCTCATGTGGCTATGAAGGGTTCCACATGGTGAAATTAAGCCATATGGATAAAAGGAAGTGTAGTTGGATATTGTCGGAGGAGAAGGGTGAATTGAGTCTAGTTATTAAGGAGCCAAGGAATCCTAGTGGCTGGACTGTGGAATTGGATCAGGTGCAGTTATTCAGTTAACCATACTAAATGGATGCATCCTGATTTTATGTGATCCCTGGTGGCTCTGAGAGCTTTCTATCTCATATTATGGCTTGAAGACCATGGATTTCTAGTGTCGAGTCAGTTTTGGTGAGAGTCAGTGAGTCTTAGATGGGCTTTGGCACTGACTGTGGGATTATTTAGTTCAATTGTTTGGCACTCAAAAACTGTAAAATAGGAGATATCCTAGAGCTATAGGCTAAGAATGTTATAACCAACCATAAGTCACCTTGGAAGATGGGCATCATCGAGGGATTTGAGCTATGCCACTTGGGTTTCGGTCAGGGGGACATGAGCCTATGGTTGGACACTCAGGCTACTAGGGTTGGTGCCATGGCCAAGGTTTTATTATTGGTTTTAAAGCTCTTTCTTGGAGTTTTTGTCGCAAATTAGGGCTAACATGTGGTTGATACTATGAACCATAAGCTCTATGATTTGGTGGAGTGTGGAGAAATCATAGTTATTTTCTCTTTATCATTAGATAAGTGTTTGAATTAATGTATATGGTTGTTTAGACATGTTTTTCATATTTTACTATTTTTGATGTGGTTAATTAATTACATTTATATGAGATGTATGGTGCATTGGCATGGCATGTAGTACTGCATTTCATATAATTATAAATGTCCGCCATAGGATGAAAACTATGGAAGTTTTGAGTATATATATATCTATATCTTTATATATATATATATATATATATATATATATATATATATATATATATATATATATATATATATATATATATATATATATATATATATATATCTATATATATATATATATATATATATATATATATATATATATATATATATATATATATATATATATGTGTGTATATATATATATATATATATGTATATATATATATGTATATATATATATATATGTATATATATATGTATATATATATATATGTATATATATATATATATATATATATATATATATTGCCACAATTAATTTTATTATATTTAAGTTGTATTGGTTGAGTAGTGTCACCTGGCTATGACTTAGGAACATTACATCTACTATGTGAGACATGGAAGAGGTCTACCAAAATTCAGTCAATAATTCCAACCCAGTGGAATGACACACTAGGAGTTAGAAGATGGTGAGAAATGACATAGCTATAGATTGGAAGGTACCATGTGCTTTTCCTTTCTCACTTACATACCATTTAGGTGATGGGCATATGAGGGTGTGCTAAAAAATCCTTAGTCGAACTTAGAATTTAATGATCTAATTGGAGGAACATGAAAGGTGTAATGACATGATATGGCTTGTTCACCTGCTTACCCTCAAATTTGGGAATGTTTGAGGGAAAATTGGCTGGAATATCCAACCCTATAGCCTCATGGGTTATTATGTCATTTGTAAGATTCAAAATATTGAGAAGATTTAGAGAAGATATAAAAAGTAAGTTAAGAATGGTACCATCCATCGTGGCATCACCTAACTGAGATGTAGTTTTACCTTGAGAGGAGGAGATTCCTAACAAGGTAGCACCAAGGATTGACATGCCTGATAAAATAGGATCAAGATGGGATCTTTGAGTGGTATATTGAGTAGGTGACGATCCAAGACTATGGAATTGTCCTACCAAAGGTGGGAGGTTTTGCAGGTTTCTAGAGCAATATAGTACTATGTGGTCCCCTATGGTGCCCTAATCAGTATGTGACCTCTGAGAGGAATTTATGCAAAACCAAAGTAAACAAACATAAAACAAAGTGAAAAAAAATCCCTTAAAATGAGTTAAATGTGTGAAAATAACCAAGTTTGGCATGGTTTTTTTTGTGTATATAAATACTATAGACCTAGTGTCCACTCAATCAATCGTTGGGCCTTACAGAAGTTTTGTGACAATGGGGTTGGAAGCCACCAAACAAAAACTAACGAAGGTATGGAAGGAGGGTTATAATGAGTGGTATTGGTGACACATCCCAAAGAAACTAGTGATGCTTCCAGTAGTTGTTGAAAATTGCCTCTAGGTGCAAGTGCTCCGGCACCCACCACCTATAAGGTAAGATTCCCTAATATTTGGCCACTACTACATCTATTTAGTGAAAGTGATATATACTCAATTTTTGGGTGTTAACCATGGATTCAAAGCCCCTAACAAGAGTCAAGAGACTCAAGGAGGCCCATGAAATCCTTGGTATAATAATTCCCCCCTTCATGGGTTTCTTGTCACCACTCAATTTATGAACACTAGACTATGGAGGATTTTAAGTTCCCTAAAAATTCAAGTTCTTTGTTTTAGATGAAGACAACCAAGGGAGGTTATTTGGATTCCTACTCCCAAAGCCATAAATTAAGCTATAATTTCTTTTATGACCCCCCAATGGAGTATGTTAAGTTATATTATCAGGAAATTAGTATGTTAAGTTAGGTTTCTTTTAAGGGTTTTTTGACTGAGGGATGTGATGAGACCTAATATTACAACAAGAATGTTGCAACTTTTGAGGCTATAGAATTAAATTATCAACTCGAGGTTCATACAAACTTAAGAGGGGCCAACATTATATGTGTAACATACATCTTCCTCTTCCTAGTATGACTCCCTTTAATGCAAGTGAAAGAAGGAAATGAAACAAATTCAAATGAACAATAAGAAAACATATTCTACTTGGAATGTAAATGGCAAGAAGGAAATATATTCTATTTGCAAAAATGTACAGCATAATGAAAACTAAGAAAATATAATCATTATTGTTGGAAAGAAAATGGAATTAAAGTAAATATATTTTATTTTTCATGAAAGGAAAGTCCTATATTACTCTTGCAGAAAAAAAAAAAAAAAAAAAAACAACCACGACAAAACAAAACAAAACAAAAACAAAAAAAACAAAAAAAAAAACAAAACAAAAAGAAAAAAACAAAAAAAAAAAAAAAAAAAAAAACAAAACAAAAAAAAAACAAAAAACAAAAAAGAAATCACACTTTTCATAAAGGAAATCTAGACTAATTGAAGAAATAAACATTCAAGAAGAAAGAAATATAAGAGCTAAATGGCAGCCTAACCAAGCCTCAACCCAACCAAAGTGGCCTCGTAGCATTCATAGCCTATAGATTTACTTCTACCATGAATTTGGAGTGAATCTAGGCAAGGAAGATCTCAAAAGCAAAAATGTAACATGATTCCTACGTGATTGTTATTTCTCGAGTTAACTTGTCGAAGGCCTAAGTAAATAAAATGAAAGAGAGATGGAACAAATTTTTTTATTAAGTAAGATGTCATAGGACTCCAACCCAATTTGAATCACACAAAAATATCCCAGTTAACATGTGCTAAAAAATTGCAGAAAATTACTACTCTAAAAACCAGAAGGTCAAGAATTAGTGACCTAGTTAACCTACAAAATGACTAACCTGATCAAGTGCAAATGATATGGGGGAAATTTTATTATTAATTTTGACAATTTTAAGCTCCAATACAAGGGGAATAAACTTGAAATAATGTCATTACCAGGTGCTAAAAATTAGTAGAAAATTACTACTATTTTTCTACAAGATACTTCTAGAAATTCCCAATTTGTGAATTAAGAAACCAATCCAACTAGCTCAATGATTAATATGACCTTTTAGTGTATTTCTGAGGATGCATCATGATTTTCACTCCGTAAATAACATGAAAAATAACTCACTTCAATCATTTCACCTATATAACCCACAACAAAAGAAGCATGGACATTAAATGCAGAAATAAGAAATGAAAGTGAAAAATACATTTGAAGGAAAGATATTGTAAAACACGGACTTGAAGCTACTAGGATAGCCAAGCCCAACAATTATTAGAGTCCTATGAAGTAAACTAAGCTTTATAAGCAAAAAATTGCACCAAACTTCATTAATTTAATCAATCCAAGTACATCCCTACTAGAAATGGAAGTAGAGTTGCTAAATAACATTTTTTTTCCATAGGAAGACTAAGAAATACATGCCATACAGGAAAATTCAAATTGGTACTTACACAAATAGATGGGAAGCATACTCCTTAAAAGGAGGCAACTTTCCCCTCCAAAATCCCTCAAAAGTTGGATCTAGTTCCTAACACTAGGAATCTTCATTAAATGATAGGGAGCACATTCCTGCATTTTCTCAATCATTGGAGCTCCAAAATATATTCAATAATTTCATAATATTTTATTTATTTATTATCCAATCTTATTCCATTCTATAGTAAGGAGAAAGTCCCTAAATTATCTCATCCTCTGCATCTTCATAATCTGCTCAATATTCTCACAATATTTTACAAAAATAAATAATATTAGACACATAATATGCAATTATCTTTAAACCTTCCTAATGAACATATTAAAGCTAAAAGGATGTCATATAATGCAAATAGATATATTGAATCTGTTTAAGGATGGTCAAATGGGCTTTAAATTATAGCTAATTTGGAGGCCCATTATACCTCCCTACTGAAACTTTTTTCTCATCCTTTGAGAAACTTAGTGACCTCGTTGTGCCTGCTTCATAGCCCTGGTGGCCTCTCTTTTGTACATTCCTCAGTCCTTTCTCTTAAGAAGCTTAGTTGTATATTCTGCAATGACATGCAAAAAAATATAGTTGTCATTTTCATGCATTTGATTAACATCCTTTTCAAGCACAAAAACTTAACTTTTCTCTTTGTTAGCTTGTAGGACAAAAGTGGCATCATCTCCATTTCATTCACACCATCTCCTTTGACACCTTCATTCCATTTTCACTCATTTTTCCAAAATTCTTTGTGCATAGGAAAATCACATTTTTCCTAGAGACCATTAAAATGTCATTTTCCCCTTGTGAAAGATTGGTTCCTGAAGACTTCTAGGTTTGGAAAGGTCTTCCACATCCTTTTCCAATCTCTTTCTACCTTTTTCTACCATTTTGACACCTCTAGAACCCTTAAAATGACCTTAGTTGCAATCTTGTAGCAATACATAGCCTCCTGTAGAAGACTTGTAACATCCTATAGCACCTCACAAAATCCATCAGAACATGAATTTAATTTCGCCTTAGGCCTATTCTTTTCTCTTACCCTTCTACAACATCTTTCAGGCTCTAGACACAAGTTGGAAGACATCAAAGACCCCTTGGAAAATATCTTTTCATCACTATAGTTTGATTTCTGCAATTAGGGTTAGTTACTTTAATGGTGAATTCCCACTTTCCTTCTTCTCCATTCTTATTCTTGGTTGTGATCTCTCTATGGTTAAATCCACCCCCCATAGTCTTTAATACAACTTTTCAAAGTTGACAAGACAAATCTCCCTTTCTACTATAAGTTTTAGAGATTTTTGTGCAATGATGTTTTTTGAGATAGAGGAAAAAAGAAAAGTTTTCTTGCTACGTGGAAGAGAGAATATTTCACACTCAACTCAAAAAAATTGCAAATTCCCTTCTTATCATTTTTAATTAAAAATAAACATACATACTTCATCTTCCTTTCATTCTCAAACTTCTATCAGAAATTTCTATAGGATGTAGTATTGAAAAGATAAAATATTTTATAGGGTTTTTGTTCAAAAGGGGCAAGGAAAAATGTGTACTTACTTCCCTTTTTATTCTCTTCATTTGAATTACAAGGTTTTGGTCATAAATTTGCTTAAAATAAGGATTTGTGTAACTCTTTGTACTTTCCTATAGCACATTGTCTTATCTTATAGTAGATTGTCTCAATCCTGTAGCAATCTATTATCATCCTCTAGCAGTCTATTATAATCATGTAGCAATCTATTATGATCCTCTAGCAGTCTATTCTAATCCTATAACAGTGCTTTCTAGGTCATGTATCCCCTCTAAAATGGTCTATGAAAGAAATATCTCAAGTGTTTTGTCCTCCAATCACTAGTGACAAGCCTCCTTACCTTAAAATATGAATTTTTTTTTTTATGTGCCACATGAGGCTCTAGCCTACTTAACTTATTGATGGTTTGGTGTGAGAGAGAAAAAAATTGCATGCCAATATCAAGACAAGTTCATCTTCTTATTATAATTCTCATGTTTAAAAGAGAAAAACTTCACACTTCAGTTTATTTGATTTTCAAGGTTCTATTATAGGATATAATGTCAATTATTTTTTCAAGAATTCACAAACTTTTAAGTTTACAAGAGGTGAGGAGGATGAAGTACTTACCCCTTCCTTATAGTCTCCTTCAAAATTATAGGTTTTTTAGGCCATTACTACTCATATTGGTCTCCTTTACACCTCTTGAAACAATAATGTAGCACATATTCTGCATCATGTAGCACACAGTCTAAATATTGTAGGAGTTGTGTGCAATCATGTAGCAGTTAGAGTTTGACCTTAGAGCTCTTTTGTGGCAGTCTATGGTACCCATGGTGGTCGCTAGTTCGACTCTTGATGATGTAATTGGCATCTATTACCATTTTTGGAATGAACTTTTGGTGCAAATGGAGTTGGGGTGCACTTTTATTCCCTTTTTGGTTTGGTGGTGAGCTCAGCACATTGTACTAGTTGGGCCCCACCTACCACCTCCGAATTTCTATCATAGGCTCGATGGCCCTCCCTTGTATTCATCACCCACTTTGGTTTTGTCATTTTATCCATGTATGAAAAAAGACAAGCATGTACCTTCACTTAATTGTTCAAGGGTGGCCAAGACTACTGACCACCTTCAGCCTACAAAAACTTCTCTCTTGTGCATTGAAAACAATTTTTTAACTCTAATGTGCTCAAGAGGAGAGGTGAAGAAAAATACATACCTGTGCTTACCTGATGTCGATCTATTGTAGATGCATGCATTTTTTTGTTCCACCAGTGATTATCTTTTGGCCTCTGGAGGTGTTATCTTCCATGCTCTTGTTTCATGCATTGGTCCCCATTTGAGCAAGACATTTTACCTATATTCTTTGATAGGTGTTTGATTTATGAAGTATTTTTTAAGTAGTTTCTTCTAATGTTTGATTGTTGTCATTGAATTTGGTTAGTTACCTTGCAACTACCTCTCAAGGATAGCTTCTTGATGCTTAAAAATGGCCAAATCTTCATTATGCAGCTACAAGAGTTCTTTGCTTCTAGTTTTGTAGGGTTTGTGTAGGCTACTACAGGATTGGTTCTTTTCTTGTAGCAGTCACACATCCCCTTCCAAAACCACAAATACCTTCATGAAAAAAATTCAGTAACTTGGATAATTCATGGTGAGCCTATGTACAAGGATTAGAAACTCTGATGGTGTTGAAAACTTGTGAAGAAGGAGTGAAAATAGGGTCATTTTATGAACAAAGGTGATTTTTTGGATGGAGAAGTGGATAAATGTCATGTAGGATGGATTCTGGTGTTTTGGTGGACTTATTGTTTCATTCCCCCAAGGAAAGCATAATATTTGACCCCACTCTCTATGTCCATCACAATCCTGTAGCAAATATGGACAATCCTATAGCAATTCCAGACAATCATGTTGAAAAATTGTTTAATCCATATCTCTCAAAAAATATTGTATTCATCTGCAACTTTTTTATCACATTTTCATCATCCTTATGCATCTCCACATAAAAAACATTGGCAACCAGATATACGAATATCGTGAAAAATGGAAAATGCTTGTACGTGATGGAATCAAATTTCTCGAAAAGTATACACTGGAATCTGTTGAAATTGATTGAGCATGTTACCATCATCCCTATGTGTCTCCCCATGAGAAATATAGGAAAAAATATGCATATTATTTTATATATTGTCAAAACAATTTTTACCTTGTGTATTTTTTCAATTTTATAGCAACACAGAACTTTCTTATAGCACTTCAAGACAATGAGAAAAATAAGTGAGAAATTATTGGGAATTATTGGAAATGTAATTGGAATGGATGATGGTGATGGATTGAAATGTCCTTGGTCTTGTTGGAGCATCTAGGAAAAGGAGGTAAAAGCTTAAGTTTGAATTCCCTTAACTAGAATTTTTATCAGTTTTTTCTTATGGGGCTAACTTTTTCTAGTTGCTGGCAATGGTTGGAGAGAAATTTTGTTCATCAAAGAGATGTACCTAGAGCAAAGAATTATTTTTCCTTTTCAATGTTCATTTTTTCTCTCCTTTTTTAAAGCCCATTAGCTGGCTCAATGAGCACCTCAAAAGACGTTTTCACCTAGGATCTTTTTCCTTTTCTTCTCCTTTTTTTTCTTTCCAACCCACTAACCACCTCAAGAAGGTTTTCAATCACTGAGTCAATCTCAAGCACCTCAAAGGAAGTTTCCCCTGTAGATTTTATTTTTTTCTCTTATTTTCTTTCCTCTTTTTCCTTTTTTATTTTATTCCTTTATCATACCCTACATGAAAAAAAATAAGAAAAAAATCTTTCAAGTATAGGAATACTTCAAATGAATCCATGTGCATAACAAGATGAAAAATTAAATTATGTGTAGGCTCGAAACATATACTTTGACATGTGCCTAAATATGAGAAACCAGTGGCTTTGATGATGTCAAGAACTGTTGAAGAAGGGAGTGGTTTTCTTTCTTAGTGATTGTTAGGAACCAAAGTTCAATATAGTTGTGATGCCATTGGTTCACTTTCTCATATAGATAATTATGTATCACTTCTTCTCCCATATAACTTAAATCTTCTATTTTTTTCTATTTATTCCCTTGAAGGCATAAATGATCTGACGATAAAATAATAAAAATTCTTCAATCTTAGGCTCCAATCTCTTCTCTCAATCAAAGGTGGTCCATGACTCTTTATTCTCCTCTGGATATTCTTATTCTTGATGTTTTTCTTTAATGACATCATGGGAATCTTCTTTTCAGAATACTCTCCTTGATCTAAGATGACTATCATTTAGATCAAGAGGACCTTTTTGGATATTTTTCATCTCAACATTGTAAGGGGGTTGGGGCATTTTATTGTTTGGGTTTGGAAATGGTTTTGTAGGTAGTTGAGTGAGAGTACATCTCTGACATGGTTGTGATTGAGGATGTGGCTATCATGGAGGTGGATGGGATGGGTAGAATTGAGTTTGGTATGGAAGATATTAAGGATGTTGAGGGAAATATGGATCACCCCATTGAGGAGGTTTGAGTTGATATGGATGAAAAGAAGTGATGACATATTGAGGAGGATAAGACCATGTGTATTGAGGAAAATATGGATCACCCCATGGGTGATGATATGGGTGAAAATAAGGAATGGCATAAGGCCCTCGATGTGGCTGAAAAGGTTTGGGAGGATAAGACCCTTGTTGATATGGGTTGATAGAGTAGAGTTTCTCCATGCCTCTTGCTAACTTCCCTACCTTATCTTCTTCTTCTACCTACACATCATCAAGTGTGGGGGGGAAGGGGGGGGGGGGGGGGGTTTGTGGTGTTCAAGATTTTTTTTTTTGTTTTTATTATAAAAAAATTAAACGAAAATTCTAATGCAATACAATGAAAGATGCCTATTGTAAAATTTTTGTTTTTGCAAAAATTATTAATGCAGAAAAGAAAGAGGGAATCATGGAAAATTTTAGGGGCTAATATTCACTAATGGACTAATTTTCCATGTTTTTTCTAAAAAAAGGATTCACCAATTTCCAATTTTCCTAAAATCGATTCACCCAAATTTTATAGGATAAATTTATTTTACATTAAAAATCGCAAAATTTTTATAGAGACTATCACAAAAAAATTAAAGGCTATATAAAATCATTATAAATTTGAATTTTTTATAAAAATATTAACAAACATTTTACAATTTTCATATTAGGGATTAATAAGATTCGCCAAGTTTCTAAACTTTAAAATGATTTTACTTCCTTAAAATTTTCCTTGGAAGGAATCATTCCAAGAGCAAGAGAGTGCTTGCTTTGACACCCTCCCCTTCAATGACACCAAAAAGTGATGAGCCACAATATTGAAACAAGAATGTCGCAACTCCTAAGGCTATCGACTTCAATTATCAACCCAGGGTTCCTACAAATGTAAGATGGGTGAGCACTGTATGTGCAATAGACAAATTCCTCTTCCTAGTCTGACTCCCTTTGATGCAAGAAAAAGAAGGAAATGAAACAACTTCAAATGAACAAAGATCTAGGTAAGATGTTAATCCTAAGTTTAAAAAGGAAAATAAAAATAAGAAAATATATTCTGCTTGGAAAGTAAATGCCAAGAAATAAATCTATTCTATTTGCAAAAATGTAAAGCATAACGACAACTAAGAAAATCTAATCTATCCTCTTGGAAAAGAAATGGAATTAAAGGAAATCTAGACTAATTGCAGAAATCAACATTCAAGAAGGAATAAATATAATATTTAAATGATAGCCTAAACAAGCCTCATCTCAACCAAAGTGGCCTTAGAGAATTCAGAGGCTATAAATGTACATCTACCATGAATTTGGAGTGTATCTAGGCAAGGAAGATCTCAAAAGCACAACAAATACATGATTGTTATTTCTCGAGTTAACTTGTCGAATGCCCAAGTAAATCCATTGAAAATGAGATGGAATGTTTTTTCTTAAGTAGTATATTCTAGGACTCCAACCCAAGTGGATTCACTCAAAAATACCCTTGCTAACATGTGCTAAAACTTAACAGAAAATTACTATTCTAAAAATGGAAAATTCAAGAATTAGTGAGCTAGTTAACCTATAAAATAATTTACCTGATCAAGTGAAATTTCTATGGGGAAAATTTTTCTATTAAGTTGAATTTTCTTAAGCTCCAGTACAAGTGGAATCAACTTTAGATAATCTCATTAACACGTGCTAAAAATTAGTAGAAAACTACTACTGTTTTGCTACCGGATACTTCCAGAATTTCTAGATTTTTGAACTAATAAACCAATGATTAATATGACTTATAAATGTTTTTCTAAGGATTCATCATGTTTGTGACTCTGTAAATAACCTACAAAACAACTCACTTCAATCATTTAACCAATATAACCTACAACAAAGGAAGCATGAACACTAAATGCAAAAATAAGAGATGCAAGTGAAAAAGACATTTAAAACAAATCAATTGTACAACAGGGCTTTAAGGCTCCTTAGATGACCAAGCCCAATTATTCTCAGATTTCGATGAAGGAAAACAAGATTTAGAAGCTAAAACCGGCACCAAACTTCATTATTTGAATCAATCCAAGTGCATCCCTACTAGAAATGAAATTGGAGCTACTAAATAACAAGTTTTATCAACAAAAAGACTAACAAATGCATTCCCATAGAGGAAAATTTGAATTCGTACTTATACAAATAGATAGGTAAGAATCCTCCTTGAAAGGAGGCAACTTTCCTCTCCAAAATCCCTCAAAAAATTGGATCTAGTTCCCAACACTAGAAATCCTCATTATATGACAGGGAGCACATTCCTAGATTTTCTCAATCACTGGAGCTCCAAAATTTGTTCATTAATTTCACAATATATTATTCATTTTTTATCCAAACTGGGTCCATCATGTTGTAGGGAGCAAGTCCCTATATTATCTCATCCTCCAAATCATCATAATCTACCCAATATTCTCATGGCATTCTACAAAAATGAATAATATTAGGCAAATAATGTGCAATTATCTCTAAACCTTCCTAATGAACATACTAAAGCTAAAAATATTTCATCTAATGCAAAAATAGAGGTTTAATGTGTTGAAGGATCGTCAAATGAGCCTTAAATTATAGATAATTTAGAGGCCCATCGGGATGACAGCCCAACACTTAGTTCTCTTAGGGTGTGAAAATTGGGTTTTAAAGGATCTAAGCTTAGGTTTATGCTTCTCCAATATTACCTAGGGTGCGACAAGAACATAGTACTCCTCAAACATAGATTCAACTAAAACTAGTGTGGAGGTGTAGTGTTTGCAAGAAGTGCATGTGTGAGCATTACACTATTTGATTGTTGAAATGTGGATATCGAGTGATCTAATACTAGTATTGCCTCATTAAACTTTGTTAATTGAACCTTGCAAAAAAGGAAAAACATGTGTGTATCGTGGGACACATACTCTTCCTTCTAATTAAACTATGAGAAATTCTCTAATAGAAAGGGAGATGGAAAATGGTGTTTTAGAAAATACTATTGATTCCCCAAGATCTCCTAAGTATCAGGGGAAGACTATACTTCATATTGTACTCTCTCCACAGGACAAGCTACCAAATTTGTAGAAATATTGTAGGAGTGGGGGAAGTTCACTAAAGGTTGTCACCTAACTCAGAAAAGAAAATTACATTGTATGATGTTGTTCATTTGATAGTCGTCGGGAGTATCATTGTGAATGTTTTTTAGATAGTTGCATGGATATCACTGCATATGTTTTCTTGATACCCAGGGTGGCAACCATAAACTTGGGTAAGGCTGAAAATTCTCTTGTATTGCGGCCTCATGATGGCCTACAAAGTTACCAAAAGGGTTTGTTATAATTGAAGTGTTAAAAGAAGTGTGAACGGAAAATAGAAAAAAGAGAGGATAGGCCTTCAAAACAACCAAAAATATTAGTGAGGAAACAATGGAGTCATCATTCATTGTTGCTATGAATTTTTCACGAGGGTGTGCAAAAATCCAATCATTCCCTATAGTTGGGCTACTAACTGCAAGAGATCCCACAGTTAGCCTGGTTAATGAAAAATATTAACAAAAGATAACAAGTAAGTAACTGAACAAAATACTAAACATGATATCCAATAAATAAAGATAACAATAACACTCCAATAAAAAAGGGAAGTAGAATCCTCTTTATTAATCTAGAGGGTAGAAATACACATAGAATCTCTTATAAACATGATAGGGATCTTTTGGTGAGAATTCAAGGTTCTAAAAACGTCCTAAAGGAAGGTCTCTCTTTCTAATCATTTTGCAAGGACACTCTCTCTTCTCATAGAAGCAATGAATAATCCTAAACTATAAAAAAATGTCTAAGCATGGGAAGGATGCACAAATCATCCCTTTAGCTCCCCCTATCTCATTAGTGAGGCTGATGTGAGTGGACGACAAGTTTCGTGTTAAAAACTTATATATTACGGAGCAATGGAACACATAAAATATTGCACAAATATAAACACAGAAAACGCACAAAACATGAGAGACAGAGATATACGTGGTTCACCCAGTTTGGGCTACATCCACCCCGAACAGCCAGTCCTTCCTTTCTATTATCCAGCAAAATGAAGAGACACAACCTATAGCAAATCCACTGTAATATCCTCTGTTTTCTCTCACAGTCTCACCTCCCCCCGGACCCCGCGGGGGGGACAAGTCCCCCCCACACTCCCCCACGTGGAGGGGTGTACAAACTTCCTGGGGTATACATCCGGCTGAAACAAAGACCTATGAACAATCATGCTCCACACACAACTATCTCCCACTTGGAGAATGATTGTAGAAACTCCACCGCTGCTTCATTTGCTCGACAATGACTCCTCTTTGGACCTCGTTGTTTCTCATCTTCATCTTCATCCTTGAAGACCAATTGAAACTGAGCATATTCTCAGTTTCTCCCTGGTTACAACTTTTGTTAGCATATCTGCAGGATTCTGGCTAGTGTGTATCTTTTCCAGCTTCAACTCTCCATCTTCCAACACTGATCGTATGAAATGGTACTTGAGCTGTATGTGTTTAGTCCTAGAATGAAATGCTGAGTTCTTTGCAAGATGAATGGCACTTTGGCTATCACTGTATAATGTGCCCATATCATGCTCCTTACCCAATTCACCCATAAACCTTTGTAACCAAATCATTTCTTTACTAGCCTTTGTAGCAGCAACATACTCTGCTTCTGTTGTTGAAAGTGCAACAACACTTTGGATTTTTGAAACCCAACTGACAATTTTTCCTCCAACAGTAAATACATATCCTGTAGTGCTCCTCCTGTTATCTCTGTCACCTGCCATATCTGCATCAACATATCCCTGTAGAGAAATGTTTGAACCACCAAAGCATAATGCTTGATTTGTGGTACCTTTCAAATATCCGAGAATCCATTTCGCTACCATCCAATGTTCCTTTCCTGGCTTGTTCATGTACCTGCTTACAACTCCCACTGCATGTGCAATATCAGGCCTTGTGCAGACCATTGCATACATTAAGCTTCCAACTGCTAATGCATATGGAGCTTTAGACATATAATCCATGTCTTCTTGGGTCTTTGGGCACATTTCCTTGCTAAGTTTGAAATGGCTAGCAAAAGGTGTACTAACTGGTTTTGCATTTTGCATATTAAATCTTTTCAAAACCTTTTGTATGTACTCATTCTGAGACAATGTTAATTTGCGATTTTTCCTGTCTCTAGTTATTCTCATACCAAGGATTTGTTTTGCAGCTCCCAAATCCTTCATTGCAAATGAATTTGCCAATTTTCTTTTGAGTACATTAATTTCCTGCATGTTAGATCCTGCAACAAGCATGTCATCCACATACAATAACAATATAATATAGCTGCCATCATTTTGCTTTTTCAGATAAACACAATGATCAGAGTGACATCTAGTGTAACCTTTTTCAGACATAAACTTGTCAAATTTTAGATACCACTGCCTTGGAGCCTATTTTAAGCCATACAAGCTCTTCTTCAACCTGCACACTAGTTTCTCCTTCCCTTTCACCTCATATCCTTGTGGCTGCTACATATATATCTCTTCCTCCAAATCCCCATGGAGAAAGGATGTCTTTACATCTAACTGCTCAAGATTCAAATCTTCAGCTACTACAAGACTTAAAATAGTTCTGATTGAAGTCATTTTAACAACATGAGAAAATATTTCATCAAAATCGATACTTTTCTTTTGTGCAAACCCCTTCACCACAAGTCTAGCTTTGTACCTCTGTTTTCCTCCATCTTCTTCCTTCAGCCTGTAAACCCATTTATTCTTCAATGTAGTTTTTCCTGCAGGCAACCTGACTAAATCCCAAGTCTGGTTATGCATTAAGGAGTCCATCTCTTCTTCCATGGCTACCTCCCACTTCTTCCTGCTTTCAACCTGCATTGCATCTTCATAACATTCGGGTTCACCAGAATCAGTCAACAATAAATAATATAATGAAGGAGAGTATCGTTCAGGGAGTCTACTTATCCTGGTAGATCTTCTAACACCACTTTCAAGTGTTTGGGGTGCATGTTGCTGTTGTGGTGGTTGATGTTGTTGATTATTATTGTTTCCAGGAACCTTTACCTTTTCAATGATGTCATCAAGAACTGCGTGTTCCTTGTTTTCGTTTTCTTTCTTCTTTTCCTACAACTGATTCTTGGACAAGACCTTTTCATTGAATATTACATCTCTGCTCCTAATGATTTAGTGATTTTCATAATCATATAAGCGATAACCAAAATCATTAACACCATATCCAATAAAGGTACATTTCTTTGACTTTGCCTCAAGCTTTGTTCTATTTTCTTTGTCAATATGGACAAAGGCCTCACAACCAAAAGGCTTTAAAAAAGAGTAGTTTACCTTTTTACCTGTCCATGCTTCCTCCGGAATGCCACCATCCAAGGAACTTGAAGGCCCTCCTTTTATTAGATAAACAACAGTATCTACATCATCTACCCAAAACTATAAAGGCAATCCTGCATGCAATCTCATGCACCTTGCACGCTCCATGATTGTTCTGTTCATCCTTTCTGACACACCATTTTCTTGTGGTGTTCTTGGAACTGTCTTCTCTCTGCGAATTCCATGTTCTGAACAGTACCTATCAAACTCTTTGCTGCAATATTCACCTCCATTGTCTGATCTAAGACACTTCAATTTCTTTCATGTCTCAATCTCAACCAAAGCTTTCCATTTCTTGAAAGTATCAAATACATCAGATTTATTCTTAATACAATAAATCCAATTTTTTCTAGTTGCATCATCAATAAAGGTAACATAATAACGAGAGCCACCGAGAGATGATACCTGAGTAGGTCCCCATACGTCTGTATGCACAAGATCTAATTTTTCGTTCTTCTTTTCTTTCCCAACTCCGAGAAATCTAACTCTCTTCTGTTTTCCATAAATGCAGTTCTCACAGAAGTCCAAATCAACATTCTTCAAACCCGGCAACAAATTCCTTGAGTGAAGAATCTTCATCCCCTTTCCACTCATGTGTTCGAGCCTATGATGCCATAATGCTGCATCTCCTCCTTTGGAAGTTAAAGCATTAACAGAGTTAGAAATACCATTGCATAAATACAATGTACCAACCTTTTCGCCTTTTGCTATTACCAGGGCTCCTTTGGTGACCTTCCAAGCTTTATATGTGAAAGTTGTCACACAACCTTCACCGCCTAACTGCCCTGTTGAAATCAGATTTTTCTTTAGATCTAAAACATGCCTTACCTCCTTTAATAGCCATTGGTTTCCATTATGTTGTTTTAGAAGAACCTTACCCATTCCAACGATTTTACAGGGTTTATCATCACCCGGACGAACTTGTCCAAAATCTCCTTGAACATAGTCATGAAATTATTTCTTATCAGGTGTGGCATGGAATGAAGCCCCTGAATCTACCACCCAAGAATCAGTAATATTTTTGAAAGAAAGAATCAAAGCATCTTGTAACACCTCACCTGTCACAGTTGCTTCATGATTGTTTTCTTGTTGTGCATTTCCTTCTTTTCCCTTCCGAGATCTATAGTCTTTCTTTAGGTGTCCTTTCTTTCCACATTTCCAGCACACTATCCCCGATCTGGACTTGGATCTGCCTTTCCTTGATTTACTGCGATATCCTGAGCTCTTTCCCCTTTCCATTTTTCTTCCTCTAGACTCTGCACTCAAAGCATTTCCCGATGTCTCAACGGAGCTTTTCCGTCGCATTTCCTCGCTAAGGATAGCACCAATAACATCATCAAACTTTAAAGTACTAGATCCAGAAAAGGAGTTACTAATGGCCATTACCAAACCATTCCAACTTTTTGGTAATGAGCACAAGAATAACAGAGCTCTAACTTCATCATCAAAGTTTACCCCTACAGAACTTAACTGACTTGTAACTATATTAAAATCATTTAAATGGTTTGCAACAGATCCACATTCCGACATATTCATATTAAATAACCATTTCATAAGAAATACCTTGTTTGAGGCCGAGGGTTTTTCATATAGTTTCGACAACGTCTACATCAAATCCTCTGTCGTGGTTTCCTTCGAAATGTTGAAGGCGACTGACGCAGCAAGGCACAACCATTTTGTTCCGAGTGCCTTTCTATCGAGAAGGTTCCATTCTTCGTCTTTCATACTCGTCAGCATCTTTGTTTTTCCGCCCAATGGTAGGTATAGATATTTCTGATACAGATAATCTTCCATCTGCATCTTCCACAGCGAGAAGTTTTGGTCGTTAAATTTCTCGACCCTAAACTTACCATCTTCCGCCATTACTCCCACTCGAACCAGGAACCCTTCTTTCCTGCAAGTTTATCAGCCAAATAGACCTTCGGCTATGGTACCAGTTGTTAGAAAATTATATATTACGGAGTAATGGAACACATAAAATATTGCAGGAATATAAACACAGAAAATGCAAGAAACAAGAGAGACACAGATATAAGTGGTTCACCCAGTTTGGGCTACGTCCACCCCCGAATAGCCAGTCCTTCCTTTCTATTATCCAGCAAAATGAAGAGACACAACCTACAGCAAATCCGCTGTAATATCCTCTGTTTTCTCTCATAGTCTCACCTCTATATTTCTCGCTCACCGAATACACATCTATATATTGGCCTCAAATACAATGCCCTCATACAAAGAGAGGGGGTTTCCTTCTAGGGAAAAAAAACCCTAAACTAAACATAAGTTCTACCGTCAGATCATCTGCCTAATGAACGGCCCAGATTGACTAGAAACTACTATACTTTTACAAGGCAATTTTACATTTGTTTTTAGCTTCGGGGGCACTGCCCCCGAGCCCCCGCCGGGGGACCGTTGGCCCCCGGACCCTCCAAGCGGGGGGGATCGGCCCCCACGACCCCGCGGGGGGGACAAGTGCCCCCCGCACCCCCCCGCGTGGAGGAGTGTACAAACTTCATGGGGTATACATCTGGCTGAAACAAAGACCTCTGAACAATCATACTCCACACACAACATTTCGCCCATTTTTGTAGATATTGGTTTGAGAATGGGCAGTTAAGGTTGTGTTGTCATGTAAAGAAGGCTCACTAAATATGATGTGTCTAATGAGAAACTGAGTTGGCACTTTGGTGGATCCACACAATTATTGAAGAAATGTCCATGGTGATTTGAACAAGATAGTCTTAGAACCCTTACACGGTTTGATTTTCTTAAATGAAACTTAGGGGGCTTTTTATATTTGTCTTTTTCATGATGTTTCTAGTCATAATAAATACACCTATACATAATGTTTGCTACTATTGAGTGTAGATTTGTATGTACAATTTATTGTATGATTTTTCCATGATAACAATGCTTGTGTCATTGGGATCAAGTTACCTCATTCTTCATCATGGAAACTTCACTTCAACTTACCAAAATTTTCCATTTTGGGCAATTTCTACACTCGGGATACTCATAAGTTGTGCCTTGTTTTTCTTCTACTAGTTTTGTGTATTGACGGCTTATTGTTTCTATTTTGATGATACTTTCACATGATGTCTTGGTTACAATATTGCAGTTCACTTATTTACTCAATGTGAAGAATTGCTCCTGCGATAGTTGATCATCTTATAAGGCATCATTATTCACTGGCATGATATAATTTCCCTCTAAAACACTACATGGCATAATATCGATCTTCTTAAGTTAGATATAAGGCCGACATTCTTGAGTACATTTATCACCACCTTCCTTTTGTACACGGAAAATGTATGTGTTGTTCGATAGTTCCTTCACCTACATGGATCACCTCATTAATTAGTACAATTCATACCATAAACATCCATGGCCATTTCCCTTTCACCTTGGAACCGTTCACTTACATGACTTGGAAGATATCCTCATTTCTCTATCCATATAATTTCTTACCACCTTCACTGAGAACTTATTATTTTGATCATCACCAATGCACCGCTACATTTTTCACATAGCCTCTCACACTTCCACACTGCAATAGATCATCTGCATGATCACCCCATTTTGTTTACCCCATACCAAGACTAGCCAAAGCGCCCTCCACCCTCTCATTATTACCATAAATCATCAAGAAAACCACCACACATTTGGGGCACTTGTCTCCATGTTTGTACATCCCAAATCACTTTTAAATTATTTTGGTATGTATATAAATATTCTTTTGGAAACAAATCCTCACCCATATTTTTGTGTCTACTACCAAATGAAATTTTATAGTCATTAGATAAATATTGAGGTTTAGAATGGGCCTCATAAGGAAAATTAGAAAATAATAGTGGAAATAATAAAATAAGATTAGATTACCTCATCAAATTTTGGAGTGAAAAAATAAAAAACTACTTTTTCAACTTATCTTCCTATGATTTTACTCAAATTTTGAGTGACAACTTGATCGATGCGGAATTTAATTTCACATCCAAGGAGTACCTAGGTTGAATACTTTCGATGGGTCTTGCTACAAAAAAAAATGAGAAATACATGAAAAAGCATGATTGGAATCACATTTTTCATGTATTTCTCATTTTTCACAAGTACTCCTTGGATGCAAAATTAAGTTTATCATCCAACGAATGATCCCACTTGAAATTTAAGTAAAACAATAGGGATATGAGTTAAAAAAGTAGTTTTTTTTATTTTTTTTATTTTTTTATTAGTTGACCTTTTTACTCCAAAAATGGTGAATCATCAGCCATGGTTCACATCATCATCTTCAATTTTATTGGTTCAGTTGACTTTGGTTGTATATTTTTGTTTTGAGGCCCAAATTTTACCTCAAAAATTCTCTAATGCACCCTTGATTTGAGCTCATCTCACATACATATTGTATGCTCAATATTATTTCATGTCATTGTGGTGAAGGAAAATTATAAGTGCGGACACGAACGAATTCCTCTAGCCCGATAATGGGTCTAGCCACAACAGATACATTCTATGGAAGATTTCCTTAGATTAGAATCAATCAAGAAGGCCTACCTCTTGGTCTCTTATCCTGCTTGATGATGTCCTCACTTGCTTTCTCCAGCAATCTCTCACTTCCTTCTTCAAGCTCTTGAAACAAGTAAACAATAACAACACACAAACATAATAATAGACAAATTGTAACTCAACCTACTTAATGAGTCCAGAAGCATTAAGACACAGATATGTAATATTAAAAAGTATGCATGAAATCAATTGATAGTTGCATATATTAATATCAAAGAGAGATTACAACCATTCGTCTTGACGTCGCAGTCTTCCTCTAACAGGACCAAGTTCCCACATACTTCTACTAGCACTTCATGATGGTTTCAAACAACAATAGTTTAAAGACTCTTCCCTTTAGGCTTCACTCCAAACCAACACACTTCTCCCTTACACAACTAGATGGCTACAACTAGTAATATCTTGCTTCTCTAGTATATTTACACTTAGCCAAAACTCTAACTATGATTTTCATACTAATCACTAGTTTGTGCTTTGGAAGAAGGGAGGTTTATAAAGGAAATATGGATGGGAGATGTATCCTCTTCTCATGGGATAGGCACTTATCCCTTGATTTAGTCCCATCATTATAGGGGAAAGGAGCCCAAACTATCATCCTCGACCCCATCTGGCCAAACCACTTACCAGAATTCCGTTACGCAGCTTCTAGAGATGGAAGCTTCAACTCTAATTTAAAAAAATTTCCATAACAGGACTGACATGACTGGAACACAGATCAGTCACACCGATTGGCATAGGGAATAGTGCTAATCTCTACACATAGGCATGGGTAAGACAAAGGTCATTGGCACTGGTCTTGTAAATTGGGCAAAACAGAAGTTTCAAGGGAAATGATGCAAAACGGAAATGATCTGCTAATGAAGAGGGACGTAATGGGAGTTTCTCCATGAAGGCAAAGCATGCAGGCTCACTGTAGAGGTCCTCTAGGATCAAGGAACGGGGAGCACACTGATAGTGACAAAATGTTGTGTAACAGATGCCCCTTAAAGTGTGAAGGCCGAACCAGAGTGACAAATGAAATGCTTTATAAATCAGTACGGGGAACTGGTCTACCGTTGGAAAACCTGTAAGAAAGTACATATAAATATACATAAACTGAGATCTTTGTCAAACCATACATGAATCTTTGCATGGACACATCCATCTAGAGAATGATCATGTAAATCAATCCAAGTACGGACGCAACCATCCGTCAAAGAGGATCATAATGAAACCAAGGTATGGTCGCAAACATTCAATAATGAGAAGGATCGCATATGATAACTCATGATCTGGTCACAACCAACTATCTGAAAAAGGCATGCATATCATCTTAAGCCATTTCACACCACTTCACAACCTAGACTTTCGTGATCTGTGTCCAGGGTCTTGCGCTCCAACACGACCTGATCAAACTACATATCCTAACATGCGAATAGATGTGTTGACATCGAACATGCTAGAAAGTGGCTTGATTACCAGTCAATGATGTAAATTCTTAACGAGCACGAGAGAAACCACCAATAATGTCAATGGCCCTCAAGGTACAATCAACACAATTCACGGAATGTGAATATAGGAACTGAAGTCGAACACCCATGAAATCACCAATCGAAAGCCAATGATGTGAACTTGTCATCGAGTGAGAAGAACTTGCCATTAAGGCATGCAATCTCCAAGGTACTTGAAGGGAGTCTCTCGGTCAACTTCCCATATAATGAGTCAAAGTCGATGGAAAGCGACCGTGTCAAAGGAGGGCCATAATGAATCCCACATTATCGATGCAAGACGATAGGATGCAAAATGATTTTGGATGATACAAAGAAACAGAGGTAAGTGTAACTGAAGAAGGACAGCTCTTGAACATATTGGCGACACAACTGGAAGTTTGGCAGCTCTTGGATTCATAAGATCAATGGTCATGGTGACATAGAAGAGATCAGATGGAAGGCAGAAATGAACAGCCCAAACCCAGGAAGGTCAACGATGTAAAGGAGGATGTCCCACCTAACACGAAGCAAAGAGTGTCATGTTCAAGAGTAAGCTGCCGACATGACTTGATAGATTTCTAAATTTCCCCCCCACCATTTCTGGCAAGTACCCCAATTATTTTTTAATAGCAATCTTGAAGGGAATAGCATATGCTTGCACTGTAAGTTCATCCTTCAGACGAATCTGACCTAGTAAGCTTAACGAGCCCTAGGAAGGAGAAGCTCGTGTTCATCATGGTGACAAATCTGATGTCGTTTAATTATTTAACGAGTCCGACAAAGGTGTAACTTGTTATATTTTTCATGTTTAGAGAGTTTGAAAAAGACACATAAAAGAAAACTCCACATGGTCCCTTTTCGTACATTTGTGTCTCTCAAGCCTGAAAATGTAGAAAACAATACTTGAGAGAACCACTTGACCATTTCATTCAAGGAGTACCTTTTTCGTAAATAGTGCTTCCCTGCACAAAAAAGGGCTAAACTTATACTATGTGCATGAAGTTTCGTATCTATTAAAAAATTAGAAACTATAAGGGCTTGGCCATATTTTTGCTTTTAAAGGGTCAGAAAAGAGTTGAAAGCAGACCCCCCATTTTTATTCTCTTCAATGAGTCAAAAAGGGAAAAAATACTCAGTGATATTTTCATTTTGTACGAGTCAGAAAAGAGCTTAAAGGTGACTCATCCTAGAGGAATGAGTGGTATAAAGGGTAGCAACTAGTTCTGATAATGGAAGAACTGCTCAAAACATGTAATGGTCAAGAGGCTGGCTAATAAAACCACTCATCGTTGTTATCCCTCAGGAAAGTAAACACAACCAAGTGAAAGCATATGATCAGCTAAAGATATGGTGGCAATGGAATGAAACAACCAAGGCTCATCTAGCATAAATCAACTGATAAAAATGAAAATCACGAGATGTAATTTGGGCATGGGTTCATTTTTACGCAAGCTTGAACCATGGAGAACTCTATTTGGATTTGGTTTCATGTTTACAGAAGCTTGAAACGAAAAAATATGCTTGCTATAAGTTTGCATGACCCCATCATAATGACTCAATCGAGGTACATGACCCCAAGCTTCATTTCAATCGACTAGGTGGATGAAATGAATGTTCACTTTTGAGATCTAGGAAGGACTCAACTGGTATTTTACAAGATCTTAATCAAAGACTCGATTTGGAAAAGGGAGTTGATTCATTTTTTAATGAGGTTGACAACTATCCTCATAACTCCTTGTTTCATATTTTTACGAGCTTGACACAAGGCAAGGAACTATGCTTACACCTCTCTTTCATTTCTTAATGAGTTTGACACAAGACCAGGAACTATCCTCATGACTCCTTGTTTCATTTTTTAACAAGGCTGACACAAGACCAGGGACTATCCTCATGATGCCTTGTTTCATTTTTTAATGAGGTTGACACAAGACTAGGAATTATCCTCCCTAAACTAATCATGGACCATATGAGAACATGGCTTCCAAGAGTTCTTCACTAGATGGAAGAACCATGCTTTGGGAAGAGTACATGTCATTTGGTACCATAGACAGATCAGATTCCAATGCCCCCAGTACATAATTTACTATACCATCTGTGTGATCATCAACAGATGTGGAGACGGAACGAGTAGCCACATAATTGACCTGTCGCGAGCAAGGTACTTCTTGCCAACAAGAGCCGATAGGGGATGATGGTTGAAAAGGAGGTGCCTAGTGACCAATGAACAATAGTTGATCAATAGTCACAATTCTCCCTTCGTGCGGAAAACAAACCACACAGAAAAGCGAAGAAACAAGATCTCCCATGACATAAACATAGTTGCGTCCAAGGAGAATATTGAAATCTATCAGACCTTGGACTACCATCACGTCTATATAGATGTTCTATCCTCCCAAAGTAATAGGGAACTTCGGAAGGATCCCTAAATGTTGACTGGTTCCTCCGTTGAAAGCCAACAGATTCTGGGTGACAGCCACAAGCTGTGGGGAATCCAAAGTTTTCCAAGTAGTACAAGACATGATGCTAATAGATGTTCCTTCATATAATATAGTGCCAGGTACTACCATATTATAGACTTGTACTGTGATCTAGAAAGGCACATAATATGGGAGGCGGAAAGCAGTCAATGGACCCCAATCAAAAGAGACAATATAACTGCTTGGTGCGAGTATCATATGATTGCCCCCATGTTGTACAGGGATAGGAGAAGGACTCTCCTGAGCAACTAGGATGGGAGGGTTACTCTTTGATTCATGAGAATTTGAGGAGACTAGAAGAACATGAGCAGTATGATCACCACTCTCTCCCAGAAAAGAGTGAGAAAATGGTGGCGAAACCAAGTCAACATCCTTTTTGACCAATGGTTCGTCAGGGATAGACACAAGAGAGTCTCATTCAGGAAGAGAAGGACTGGAAAATTATGAATTTAAGTCAATCTCTTTACCAACTAGGAGAGGGTTAAACGAAAGTCTCTGATAACCAACAGGAAATTGGGGTTGAGGAGATGTAAGGTTTTCCAAAACTTTGGAAGCTTTATCCATAAGAGGAAAAAGGTGAAGAAGATGCTCTCCTTCACATAACCTACAAGGGGAGCTAATCTTTCCCTTCTTCTTACCATCACTAGTAACATCGACATGATCTCCAGAGGTCGATGGGGATGGTTGGTTCAGGTTTTGAGACCATACCCCTAAGACTCTAGGAATGCTAGGAAAGTCTCGAAGGAGATGGTCACCCTTACACAATTTGCAAGGGAATTTGACCTTCCATAGAGGGTCAAAAGGTTTGTTGGCAAGAAGTGAATTTGGAGCAATAGTTTCACAGTTGGTCTCTCACTTATCAGTGTCTTAAAATTAACTGGCCACAAAATATTCCTGGTTAATGTTATCTTCCTTAGTGATTCTTTAGGGTCGATTCTAATGGAAACATTCCCAGATTCCACCAGTCAAGGATCCCCCTCAAATGGGAATCGTGGTCCTTTTCCTTCTTTTGGAAATTTTGGTGCTCCTTATATGGCAACATTATCCCTTCCAAGGTTAACCATTAGTTCACCTGTCTGGTTGTTTTTGACCTCGGTAGTCCCTAGTGTCCCAACTCCTGCCCTGCCATCTCCTTATTTTGAATCACATCACATTGATTTTAAGGTTGACCTCTCCCCAGTGGAGTCACCAATTTGTGGTGAAGTAAAATTATAAGTGTGGACACGAACGAATTCCTCTAACACAATAATGGGTCTAGCCAAAACAGAAACATTCTATGGAATATTTCCTTAGATTAGAATCAATAAAGAGGGCCTACCTCTTGGTCTCTTATCCTGCTTGATGATGTCCTCGCTTTCTCACTCAAGCAATCTCTCGCTTCCTTCTTCAAGCTCCTGAAACAAGTAAACAACAACAACACACAAAAATAATAGTAGACAAATTGCAATTCAACCTACTTAATGAGTCAAGAAGAATTAATACACGAACATGTAATATTAAAAAAAAAGTAGGAAATCAATTGATAGTTTCATATATTAATATCAAAGAGAGATTACAACCATCTGTCTTGATGGCGCAGTCTTCCTATGACAGGACCAAGTTCCCACACACTTTTGCTAGCTCTTCATGATGGCTTCAAACAACAATAGTTTAAAGACTCTTCCCTTTAGGCTTCACTCCAAACCAACACACTTTTCCCTCACACAAATAGATGGCTACAACTAGTAATAGCTTGCTTGTCTAGTATATTTACACTTAGCCAAAACTCTAACTCTGATTTTCATGCTAGTCACTAGTTTGTGCTTTGGAAGAAGGGAGGTTTATATAGGAAATATGGATGGGAGATGGATCCTCTTCTCATGGGAGGACTTATCCCTTGAGGTAGTTCCATGATTATAAGGGAAAGGAGCCCAAACTATCATCCTCGACCCCATCCAGCCAAACCACTTACTAGACTTCCGTTATGGAGCTTATAGAGATAGAAGCTTTGGCTTTAATTTAAAAAACTTTCCATAACAGGACTGGCACAATTGGAACACATCTCAATAGCACCAATCAGCGGGAGGAATAGTGCTAATCATTGCACATCGGCTTGGGGAGGACAAAGGTCATTAGCGCCGGTCTTGTAAATTGGGTAAAACAGAAGTTTCAGGGGAAACAATGCAAAAGGGAAATGATCTTCTCATGAAGAGGGACATAATGGGAGTTTCTCCATCAAGGAAAAGCATGTGGGGTTCACTATAGAGGTCCTCTAAGATCAAGGAATGGGGAGTACGAGCACAGTAACAAAATGTTGTGTAATAGTCATGTCCCAATAATACTTCCCACCATATTATATTATTGACGTTGACCCACCTTAACTAGTCAAAATATTCATTTACACCTTCCTTGGATGTCCTCTAGACTCTTGGGACCTTTTACCCATAGGTTTTTTTACTGTTTCCATTTGAATTTATGCTCCCAGTTTAGGAATTTCTTAGTGTTCCATACATATTTTCAACCTTACTTATTATGCCTTTGTCCCACACTAAATACTTCAGTACTTGTATCAACATTAAGAAAATTTGTTGGAACCCCTATGTTTGAGACAATCATTGCTTCGTTTATATTGAAACCAACACTCACTTCCTAGAATCAAAGCAATACCTTTGTTGGTTCCCTTGTCATAGGTCAACTTCAAGTGGAAAAATGGGAAACATTATCAGCCATTGATTTCATCAACCCCTCTGATGTTTCACATCAACATAGTTCTCACATGAAAGGAGTAACGTACTTTGCGATAGCTATAGTTATTTCATTTGGTAAAAGACCCATGCATCATGGTTGCACTCCCTCGAGTATTGTCATTCCCCTCATGTATGTGGGAACCCATAGATTCCATTTTGTAAAAATAGCCCCTGAGGGCGAAGGAATCATCTACTTCAACATACAACAAATTAACTTCTCTAGCACATTTTCGCAAAATATTTTCCTCAATACTTATGTCTATCAAAGTCATGATCACAATCATGGGACATGCTTGCCATGTATGGATACATTTTGTATAAGTATTATATATCAACATGGTGTTCTTTTATCTCTTCAGAAGGATACCCTTGATTCTTCCCTTACAATACACACTCTCTTAGGAATTTGGCAGGGCTCGCCATTAGGAACAACAAAAAATGGTGTATTTTTGTTATACACTTTCTCCTAACCTCATACATTAGGGAAGAATTGTTATCATGGAAATATCATACAAATAATTGTACAGGTCGAGCTACGTACCAATTATCAATGAAAGCATTATGAAACCCATAAAATAAAAGGTTTCTAAAGGTCAATGTAAAAAATCAACTTGTACAATCATTGTAAAGTATTTGTGCCCATACCCCTACAGTTGTTTCTTAAATATTCACATGAATCCACCAAAGTGACAACTCAACACCCCATGGACCACATCACATTGAATCGGCCGAATTTCTCTAGCAGGACAACATTTGGCAACCCATTTTCAAGGCATTCCAATATTAAGTGGGAAGTTGTGGAGCCTTAAAATGATTCCTCATGTTTTCCACCCATCATAATCTCATTAATGGGCCAAGGGGAACCATAAGATGATTTTGAGCCTACGAATATCAAAGGAATTGGATCCAAGAAGAAGAAGAAGTTTGAGTAAGTTTATGCTACCAAAATTTCTTGTTCAATGAACATCATCTTGTATTAAGAAAATTCCACAATTGAGGCTTGCCTTTGCCTTCTTTGAGAGGAGTTTCTTGCAGTTATATTGAAGGGTACATCCTTTTGGACAGTTTGAGAGTGTCATTTCTCACCAAAACTCCCTAAAGTGTATTTAAATTCAACTATTGTATCTTTTATATTAGCCAATAAAGAGGATTTGTTTATATTCTCTTGATTTTTGGGTTGTTTTTGTTTTCTTAGTTTGCTTGTATGTATCTTATGCTTTGTTTCTCCATTGATTACATGGAATTAATTTTTTGTGTTTAGTTTTTATCCAATCTTATTGTAGGCTCCTTTTTAGGTTGTAACCAAGTTGCAAAAGAATATTAGATTCGGTACACCATTTCTCCAAATCCACAACCACTCGTTCTCTCCTTCTCTCACCTTCTCCTTTTCTCCTTCTCTCTCTCCTCCCTCCTCACTTCCCTTACACACACACAGTCTCCCCCTTATTCCCTCTCTCTCAACCTCTCTTCCCCCTCAAACTCTATTTCTATCCCCCCCTCTCTCACTCCCTCATCCTATCACTCTCTATCCTCTCTCTCCCTCTCCCTCCCACCCTCCCTCTCTCTAAGTCTCTCCATATTCCCTCCACCTTCCTCTATTTCTTTATCTCTCCCTTACTTAGTCCATCCTTCATAACAACCCCTCTCCAATTCACTCTCTCCCTCTCTACCCTCTAGTTCTATCTTTATATTCCTTTCGTTCTCAATCTCTATCTCTCCCTCCCTCCCCTCTTGCTTTGTTTCTATCTCCCTCTTATCTCCTTCTCTCTCAATCTTCCCTCCCTTCTCCCTCTTGTCCTACTTGGTATTTATCTCCCTTCATTTATCCTTCTCTATATCTCCCTCCTTCACACTCTCCCTCACTCACTCCCCACCTCTCATTCTCTTCCCCATTTTGTCATCTCGCTATCTCTCACTCTTCCTCTCTCTTCTCCCCCATCTCTTCATCTCTTCCCCCCCCCTTTCACTCACTTACATAGCCTTTCTCTCTCTCCCAGTTCCTCTTTCACCACATTTTTTCTCACTTCCTCCCCATATGAACTGCAAATATCTCTCACCTATCCCTTCCTCACCCTCTATCCTTATCCCTCTCACTTTTGACTCTCAGTCACTCACTCCCCTCACTCCCCATCTCATTCTTCCCCCCTCTCTCTCCCTCTCTCTCCCTTAGCCCCTCTATCCTTCCCTCTCTCACCATCCCCACTCCCCTAAATCCATCTCAACCATTTCCCATCGTCTAATAATTTCCCACCCCCTACTCTCTTTATGTCTCTCTCCTATTTTCTCTCTTTATCTCTCTTCACCCCTTTATCCCTCCATCTCTCGTCCTCCCTACCCTTCTATTCCGACCTTCATCATTTCCCATTTGTTAAATTCATTAGCTACATGAACGCATGTGCATTGCTAGCACTAGGAAAATGAATGCATGTTTCGAATGTACAAACATTGTTGGTATTAAAAACATGTGCATGTTATTATCATACACATTTTTTTTTAATTTAAATTTTTTTGTGGGAACCTTACATGCATTGTGACTTTATTTCTTTGGATATAGATTCAGGATCACAAACTTGGTGGTTTGGGCTACAAATACTTGAAAACATCAATTTTTGAGGAATAAAACATATACATCTTTATCTTTAATGTGAATTTTCTACAAGCTAGAAAATCAATTGTCCATAACACTATTTATGCATATATATTTGGTTATGCATATTATATATATACTGTAGGTTCTAACCCCATACAAAAATTACTTGCATATGAATTCTAAAACACAAAAAATAAACAATAGCGAGAGAATAACACGTAAAACAGATATATATAGAGATTTTCCCCTGGATCCCAAAACCAGGACTACCAGATTTATTTTTCATTATGTTCCTTTCAATGTTACAATACATATATATACATGTGGAAGCATCCAATACCATGGACTGAAAACCATCGTGCCCAAAACCATGTGCGAAAACCATGCATAAAACCATAGGTAGGTTCGCCCACCTAATATACGGTCCCAAAAAAATTTCCTCGGGGGGATGCCACCCCACCACTGCGCAACAAAGAGGGGACTCCGCCCCCCTCTAACCCCCGGGTTAACTAGGTTGGCTAGTCGTGGAAAGAATCTAACACAACCCAACATTCTCGCACTTGTTGTTTTCTTTCCATAGGGGCACATAGGAGAGCTTAGTAATTTATCCATCCCTGTAAAGCCCATTGTTTCTCTACACCAAGAGAACTTCTCAAATCTCACAGATTTTATCAATACATTTGCAGTATTCTTCAAAGTGTCCACCTTTACCAGCAAGACCTTTTTGTCTTCTATCATATCCCTCACAAAGTGATACTGAACATCAATGTGCTTTGTCTTTGAATGATAAGCAGGGTTCTTTGCCAAGAAAATTTCACTTTGGCTATCACAGTATATCCTTATAGCTCCCTGTACTAACCCCATACTTGAACACAATCTCTGCAACCAAAATGCTTCCCCGATTTCATGAGTGGTTGTCATGTATTCTGCCTCTGTAGTTGATAATGCAACTACAGATTGTTTCTTACTCATCTAACTGACTTCACCTTCAAATAGGTTAAACACATACCCACTTGTAAATCTTCTCTTATCCAGATCTCCAGCCCAGTCTGCATCAACAAAGCCATGGATATCCAAAACTCTGTCCAATCCTGGTCTTCCTTGGTAGTACAAACCATAATCACTAGTGCCACGCAAATACTTGAAAACCCACTTCACTGTTGTCCAATGCTCCTTCCCCGGTTTTGACATAAACTTGATCAATACTCCCACTACATGTGCAATGTCTGGTCTAGTACAAACCATCGCATACATCAAGCTACCAACTACACTTGCATATGGAACACAAGACATGTCCTCTTCCTCTTCTTGTGTCTTGGGACACTATTCAGCATATAACTTTACACCTACAAGAACAGGAACCTTCACCATTTTACTATCCTTCATTTTAAACCTATGCAGTATTGTCTCGACATACTTCCTTTGGTTTAACCAGACCTTCCTCTTTTCCTAATCTCTTTTAATTTCCATGCCCAAAATATAGATTGCAGCAACAAGATCTTTCATGTCGAATTTGGAGGACAATTGGGTCTTCAGATCCTGGATAATTTCTTTGTCATTTCCAACCAACAACATATCATCCACATACAAGACCAAATAAATAACATGGTCACCAATTGATTTAAAATACACACATTGATCTACTTTGCTTTTGGTGAAGCCTAGTCCTCATATAAATGTATCAAAGTTTTGATACCACATCCTTGGTGACTGTTTTAACCCATACATAAACTTCTTTTACTTGCATACTAGTTCTTTCTTACCCTTCACCGCAAAGCCTTTAGGTTGCTTCATGTAGATCTCTTCTTCCAGATCCCCGTGAAGAAACGTTGTCTTCACATCCATCTGTTCTACCTCAATATCAAAAGCAGCAGCAATAGATAGAAGTAATCTAATAGAAGCTACCTTGGCAACATGAGAAAAAATATCACCAAAATATATTCCAAACACCTCGTAATAACCTTTTTCTACCAACCTTGCTTTCTATTTCTCCACATTTCCTTCTGCATTTGTCGTCTTCTTAAACACCCGTTTGTTGCTAATGGGTTTCCTTCCAGCTGGAAACTCCACCATATCCCAAGCCTCCTTTTTGTGCAAAGATGCCATTTCATCAACCATGGCCTCTTTCCAGAGTTTTCCATCCTCTGAGTCTACTACTTCCCTTACCTTCCTGGTTTCCTTCTTTCTCAAACTGATCTTCTCACAACCGGAGTTTGTGGCTCTTCATCTTCTCATTCCTCTTCTCCTGTAGTATCTGATTCGTCCTCCTTTAGCTCAAACTCTATCTTCTCAGGTTCCTTTGATGTGACTTCATGTTTAATAACATCTTTCACCTCTCTAAACACCACATCTCGGTTTTACACAACCTTGTTACTAGGTTCCAGAGCTTATAACCTTTTAAACCATACGTATACCCAATAAAGATGCACTTTTCAGATTTATTATCCAACCTTGTTCTATTCTCCTTTGGAACATGTACAAATGCGTCACATCCAAATAATCTTAGATATGAAGGAGATGGTTTCTTACCAGTCCATACCTCTTGTGGAGTCTTATCCTCCAACATTGATGAAGGTGATCTGTTGACCAAGTAACATGTTGTCTCCATCGCCTTTGCCCAGAATTCGTGTCCTAACCGAGCATCACTGAGCATGCTTCTGACCCTTTCCATCAACGTCTTGTTAATTCTTTCTACAACTCCATTTTGCTCAGGTGTGTATGGAGAATTCTTCTGCCGTACTATACCACACTTCTTATAGAATTCCTCAAATTCCTTCTTGCAAAACTCTCCACCGTTATCTGTTTGTAGCACCTTTATCTTCTTCTCTGTTTGGTTTTCCACCAGAGCCTTAAATTATTTTAACATGTTAAAGACTTCAAATTTCTTCTTGAGTAAATATATCCATGTATTCGTTAGAAGTAATCTATAAATGATACATAGTACACAGACTTACCAAGTGATGGAACCTTCACAAGTTGAAACACATCACTGTGGACAAGCTTTAATATCTGTTTCGCCCTCTTACCACCAGAGGGGAAACTCACCTGATTCGGCTTCCCATATACACAATTTTCACAGAAATCAAAATCCAGAGAGATATTAGTCATACCTTCTACCATACATTTACCATGAAGTATTTGAAGGCCCTTCTCTCCAATATCTCCAAGCCTTTGATGCCATAGCATGGTCTTTTCTCCATAGACCACTAGATTTTCTACTCCACTTTCAGGAACCACAGAACTGTTGCACCCATCAACAACAGTGCTACCTTCCAACTTGTACAGAGTTCCAATTTGAACTCTCCGCATGAATACCAGTGCTACCTGAACCATCTTGCAGATATCCTTTTTGAACATTGTTTTTACACCTGCATCATCTAGCTTGCTTACAGAAATCAGATTTCTGGTCAATCCAGGAAAATGTAGAACACCCAAAAGTGTTCTAATCTTTCCACCTTGCAAATTTAACTTAACTTTTCCATGACCAATGATTTTAGCCTTCATGCCATCCCCCAATAAGACATAATCACCATCATATTTCTCATACTCGTAGAACCACTCTCTATGGGAAGTGAAGTGAAAGGATGCACCTAAGTCAATAAACCATGCCTCATGATCTACATCTATACTTGAAGAAACCAAGTACACATCCCCACCTTCATCTGAGGTGGTTTTCACCTCTGCAGAAGCAGTATCATCAAATCCCTTTCCTTTTTCAGGAGATTTAGATTTACAATCCCTTTTGTAGTGCCCTTCCTTTCCACATTTCCAGTACACCTTTATAGGTTTTCCTGAAGATTTAGATCTCCCACTCGATGACTTATTTTTGTTTTTGTTTTGGGACCTTCCTCATACAGAGAAGGCATCATGATTCTGGCTATCCATATTTTTCTGCCTCATCTCCTTCGTCAGTAAGGATGAGACTGTTTCATTAAACTACATGGTAGTTGCATTGCTACCTATTGAAATAACCAGACTATCCCACGAATCTAGTAGAGAACACAACAAACTGATGCACTTGTCTTCATCTGAAATTTTAATATCAAGAGATAATAACTAACTTACCACAATATTAAATGCATTCAGATGCTCTGTCACTGAGTCTCCATCTTTCATCCTCAGGTTTTACAACTTTTTCCATAGGAATAATTTATTCACTAAAGACTTAGATTGGTACAAAGTCCCTAACTTGTCCCACAAAGCCTTAGCATTAGCTTCCCCTTATACATTAAAAAGTATTGAATCTAAGACACACAATCGTATTGTTCTCTTTGCCTTCCAATCCAGCTTCTTCCATTCTTCATCGGACACTCCCATTGGTTTAGTACCTAGATCTACTGCGATCCATTGATATTTATCTACCAACAGATCCTCCATCTTGAGTTTCCATAACTCAAAACTCTTACTATTAAATTTCTCGATCTCTATCTTTCCACTGCTCTCCATCTTCTTTCACTACCAGAATCGATCCAGCAAATCTCCCACTGAACAGGGTCTACCACAGGCCTGAGTGAAACCCCTCAGCAACAAAGGCATCCCCTTGAAGCCAAAACAACTCTGATACCAAATGTAGGTTTTAACCCCGTACAGAAATTACCTACATGCAAATTCTAAAGCACAAAAAATAAAAAATAGCGAGAGAATAACACATAAAGCAAATATACACAAATATTTTCCCCTGGATCCCAAAACCAGGACTACCAAATTAATTTTTCATTATGTTCCTTTCAATTCTACAATATATATGCATACATGCCAAAGCATCCAATACCATGGACCAAAAACCATCACACCCAAAACCATGTGCGAAAACCATGCACAAAACCATAGGTAGGTTTGCCCACCTAATATAGAGTCCCAAAAAAATTTCCTTGGCGCACTGCCCTGGATCCCGTAGAGCGGGGCTAACCACACCCCTCAAACCCCCCATACAGGGGGGGATGTTGCCCACCCTCTAACCCCTTGATTAACTAGGGTGGCTAGTCGTGGAAATAATATAACACAACCCAAAATATATATCACTATGCTCAATACATTTTTCCTCTTAACATATCAAAATCTTAAAATATATCCCTTCTCTATTTTCATTATAATTGTTTGGGGCTTAAGCCATTTAGAACAATAAGTATACCGTACACTAGAGGACATTAAGACCTATAATCTAAAAAAAGGATTACTTGATAATGGTAAGACCCTTTTAGGTTGCAACACTTGAAGGCCTTGTAATTTCAAGGATATAATGACTTTCATAATTTAAAAAATATATAAAATTAAGATTATAAATTTTGGAAAAATAGTTGTGCACAAAAACAATATTTTCTTTATAACTCCACCTATTTTGTAACAAGAGTCCATTATTTAGATACTCAAATGTTGAAGTAACAAAAACAAATGCATTATATTTTGCATGAAAAATAACATACCAATGTTAAAAAAACTCAAAATTCACATAGTTAGACACAATTTCTATAAACCAAAAAAATATTTAAAGAAATAAACTCATTTTCATATATTTCCTCTTTTTACACATTCTTCAAATTAATTGGGTAAGTAGCTCTAATTATCCCTCCAGGTTAACATATTGTTGTTTTTCTAGGTTTACATTACCACTAACGTGTTATGATAAACCATGATTAGCTTGTACCCATGTCTTATTAGTCCTTGCAAGGAAAGACTATAGCAATTGATTTGTCTATTGAGCACTATTAGTTTCGCATTGACCATTGCAAGTTCTAAAGTTTAACTTTGGAAAACAACTATTTTTTTTCAATATTATCGAAAAATGCTATTTTTCAAACATTTGATTAGACCATAACTTTGAAGATTTTATTGTACCCTTTGTGCCATGTGGATAGCTGCCTCAACGTTTTTTTCCAAATTTTTTTGATGTAGTTGCAATATTTATGCCATGATTATGAACACTTGTGCAAAACCACCTAAAATTAAAATCTTCGAAAATAATTCATACTCACATAAATATCCTATTTACAGTCCACCATCATTTCAGCAAGTATGTGCATAAACAAAATAGTAACAAAACTGAAATAAGTATACCTACTAGAAGTTACTGCCTACCATTATTTTGCAGTTACAATTTTAGAATCTAAATGGTTTCCCTAGCTATTTGAATACATATTTTTCTTTCTGTTGTCGATTGTTAAAGTGAATTTAATGCCATTATCACTAAAAAACATTGGATTCTTCATTGATGGTAAGTATTGATAGGAGTATGCCATTATGGGTTTTTAATTTTTCTTCTACAAAGGTCTTATAAATATCTTGTATTATTTCATTCATCGTGAAATATATGTACAAAGTGTTTATAGTGTTTCTTATGTTGTTTTAATTTGCTAATGTGTTGTTTTAATTTGTCAAATTGATTACGTTCATAGACTGTATACAACTAAAAACGTTTTTATCACTCACACACTATAAAAAATACACAGTTTATAGATTAGATTGAAGCTCCTCAACCAAGGATTTTCTCGGAAAGCCGCTCGCGAGTCACCAAATAGACCATGCTCTACACAAACCCTGGTGGCAAAATTTTGAATTTCATCTTCCTTTGACTAGAAATCGAACCGTAAGTCTGATGGTGGTTTTCCCCTACAAAATTTTGCTTCTTCTCTTGGCTTGATACAGAGTGCTTTGTATTCTCAAACCTGTAATGTAAAAGAATCCTTCCAATACACAATATTTGATGCAAATTGTGATTAAAATATTAATTTTAATATGGTTCTTCAGGTCTATATTTTAGTCTCATCCAAATGTGAAGAATAGAGTTGAAGTGCATGAATTCCTCATTCAACATAGTAATTCAAAGACCAAATCAATTTCAATCTTCAGATATTAATATTACTATTAACAAGCCTCACAAATACATATGCAATTAACTATCTCACACACACTTAAAAATTTGATTGGTTGAATATAAAAAACTGTGTCTAAGAATGTTGTTCAGTTAACAACTAACTCCACATGCCACATCTAGTTCACACAGATTGAGGATCTATTCCCACATATTGATCTCATGGATGTATTAATTTCTATCTCTATTAACTATAGTCTCACACAAAGAACAAAACAATGTACCTCTCTCCCACACCAAAAACTTCAAGAAAATGTTCCTCCTAAAAACTAAAAGCAATTGTCCAAGAAATGAGTTCATCCACATGAACCAATATCCTCACTAACTACTCTTAACTAAATATCCAAAAACTTTTCACAAATAAACGTTAACATTTTCTAGCCTTGGCATGTGATCAACCCATCACCTTGCTAGGCTCTTGGTCTAACTTCAATAACTTATCATGTTTATGTGCATGCCATAATGCACCTACATTAGACTCCCCAAGAAAAAACTTTATCAGCTCTCGCTCATAAGATCTTCTACAAAATGACCTACTTTTCTTACTGCTACTTCATCCATCAAAGTAGAATCCTCCATTAGACGGTCTTTCCACTTCACAAGATACTCCCAGTATTCTTTGCTTTTGGTCTTTTTCGCAAAATGTGTATCCAAAATTTGTTCAGCCTCTAAACTCTTTTCCAGAAGAATTTGTTTTAGCCACAGTTGTTCCTTTCGTTCATCATGGTTAAGATTCCCAGAAGTTTGATTTGCATCACCAACTGTGTAGGAATACAAATCTGCTACATTAAAAATGGGTGAAATGCTAATGCTTGACGGTAACTCTATCTCATAAGCATTCACTGAAAACTTGTGAAGGATCTTACAAGGTCATATATTCTTCATTTTCGATTTGTTGTATTATCTCCTTGGAAGCCTATCCTTTCTCAGGTGAGCTAGGACCATGTCTCCCACTTCAAATTTTACCTCTTTCCTGTGTAAATTTTCTTTTTTCTTGTAGTTGTAACTTGTGTCTTGTAATATATGTTTTACTTTCTCGTGTAGCTCACTCATGGCTGTTGTAAAATCTTCTCCATCAACACTTCTATTCTCAGGCTTCCCCGAGTATCTTAACTCACAAATTCCCCTCGAATGCATGTTGTATAAGATTTGAAATGGACTCTTTCCTGTGCTCCTATTTAGTGATTCAGTATAGGAAAACTCAGCCTGGCTAGCACATGATTTCATTTCTTGGGTTGGTCACCGACTAAACTCCTCCAAATTACCTAAACTCCTATTCACAACCTCTATTTTTCCATCAGACTATGGATGATAGGCTGAGATAAAATTTAGCTTAGTTCCAGGTTTCTTCCACAAGGTCCTCCAAACATTTCCTATGAATCTTGTTTCCCTATTAGAGATTATACTTTTTGGTAATCCATGCAACCGAACAATCTCATCAAAAAACAAATTAGCCACATGGGTAGCATCACTAGTTTTGGAACACGGAATGAAATGAGCCATATTAGTAAATCTGTCTATAACTACAAGGATTGAATCATTACCTTGTTGAGTTCTCGGTAAACCAGGAACAAATTCCATACTCACTGAATCCAAAGGTCTATTGGGAATGGGTAAGGGCATGTACAATCTAGCATTTTGACTCCTCCCTTTCACACATTGACATACCCTGCACTTATTCACATACCTTTGTACATCTTCCTTCATCTTAGGTGAAAAATAGAAGTGACCTAGCTACCCAAGTGTTTTCTCAACACCAAAGTGTCCAACCAACCCACCATTATGCTTTTCTTGGACCAAGTTTTCCCTCATTGAGCAACTAGGGATACATAGCTGATTGTTCTTGAACAATAGTTCATCCTGCAACATAAAATATTTCCATGGACTCTTGTCCCTATTGATTGAATTCTTACACGTTGCAAAAGTTTCCTTAAAATAAGCATCAATGTCATACAAGTCCTTCAAATAATCAAAGCCTAAAATTTGTATTTGAATTTCCTGCATGATTAAACATCTCCTACTCAAAGCATCGACAAAATTATTTTCCTTCCCACTAATGTGCTTCAAAACGAAAGTGAAAGTTTGAAGGAACTCCACCCACTTTGCATGTTTATGATTCAACTTATGTTGTTGCATAATGTATTGTAAAGAAAAAGTATCCGTGTACAGAACAAACTCTGTAGGCATCACGTAATGCCTCCAATGCTTCAAATCTTGAACTACCGCATAAACTTATTTGTCGTAGGAAGAGTATTTATGTTTTGACTCATTTAACTTCTCGCTAAAATATGCAACAAGCTTATATTCTTGGATCAGTACAACTCCAATGGTTGTCCCGCTAATATCACATTTTACTTGAAAGGGATGATTAAAGTCTAGCAACTTCAACACCGGCTTCTTAGTGATCTTCTTCTTCAATATTTTTTTTTTTATTGCTACTATCCAATAAAATGGTTGCTTATCCTTCTTAATGGTGCCAATGATAGGTGCACAAATGCCACTAAAATTCCCAATAAACTTCCTATAGAAGTTGGCTAAGCCATGAAAACTTCTCACCTCAAAAATTTTCTTACGTGAGGTCCAATTTACAATTTCCTCTATCTTCTCCAAATCCATTTTCAAGCCATCCTTAGAAATGATGAAACCTAGGTATACAAGCTCACTCTTCATAAAATAACACTTCTTCATGTTAATCAATAACTTTTCTTGTTGTAATCTTTCTAAAACATACTTCAAATATCTCAAGCACTCTTCTTTAGTTTGACTTAAAATTAAAATGTCATCCAAATAAACAATGACAAACTTACCAATGAATTCCTTGAAGACTTCATTCATCAACCGCATAAAGTTATTAGGTGCATTTGATAGGCAAAATGGCATGGCCATCCACTCATACAAGCCTTCATTGGTCTTGAATGTTTTCTTCCACTCGTCTCCTTCTCTGATTTGAATTTGATGATACCTACTCTTCAGGTCAATCTTTGAGAAGTAAGTTGCCCCACACAAGAAATCCATCATATCATCCATCTGTGGAAATGGAGACCTGTAACAAATGGTGATCTTGTTGATTGCTCTGAAATCAGTGCACATTCTCCATTCGCCACCCTTCTTTCAACTTATTATTGTAGGTACAACACACAGACTCAAATTTTCTCTTATTGGTCCTTTGTCCAACAGTTCTTGGACTTGCTTCTTCACTTTCTCATTTTCCTTGGGTGTCATTTGATATGTAGCCTTTTTCGGAAGACTTAATCCCGGTATCAAGTCTATGTGAAGACTGATGCTTCTTTTAGGTGGCAACTCACTCAAAAATTCATTAACTACAATATCATGAAATGCATGCAAAAAATCCTGAACTTCAATAGGTAAATCTACAATTTGAGTGTGCAGAAGTAATACATTTGGCTTGCAAACCAATCCATATCTTACCTCTTCTTCTTTCATCTATTGTAGGAATTCCTTTCCACTAAGCAGTAGTTCTTTTGGATGGCTTGTTTCAGTTGTACATTCCTCTTTCAATGGTACAAGAGTGTGCTTCATGTCATCCTTTTCGAACTTATAATAATTTCTCTCTCCATCATGTGTCACCCTCCTATCAAACTGCCATGGCCGACCCAAAATAATGTGACAAGCATCCATTGGCAAAATGTCACATAGCACCTTGTCCTTATACCTGCCTATCTGAAACTCGACTTCGCTTTGCTCATGCACCAACAATTTGTGTCCTTTTTGCAACTATGAGACCTTATAAGGTGTGAGATGCTTAATCTTCTTCAATCCCAATTTGTCCACCATTTCTTGGAAGACTAGATTGTCCGTACTTCCACTTTCAATCATCAATTTGTAGCATTTTATTTTTTCCTTACACATTGTCTTGAATAAGGATTTCCTTTGAACTAGTTCAGTAGTCTCCTTTGTTGGTTTTAAAAGGGTTTTGTGGATCATCAACACCTCTGTAGTCTCTGGCACATTCTTTGCCTCACGGAATTGTGCCTCTTTTGCTTCGGTTTGAGCTATGTATTCACCTTGTTGTCCCATATTGTCATTCTCGGGACATTCAAAAGATCAGTGACCCAATTTGTTACATATTTAACACTAGTAGAGAGTCTCTCTGCCTCTACCTCTACCTCTCTGGTAAGTTATTCCTCCTCTGTTGCCACCTTCTTTCTATGACTTCCTTTGCTGATTTGAGTTTCCTTCATCATTCTTTTGTGCTAGAAGATTTCCTCTTCCATTTGTCTATCCTTTCCCTCTGGAAAACCCACGTCCTCTCCAAGAGCTTTGCTTCCTATCTATCTTTTATTCTTCCTTCAAGGTGTACTGGTATGCTTCCTCTACTATCCTTAGAGAAAGTATGATGATTTCAGCTTGGATATCCAGCCTCAAACCATTGATATACCTTGTTGTCTTCATCGGATTCTCTTCTACATAGTCTACTCTCAAGTTAACCTTGTAAAACTCTTCAGTGTACTCCCTCACTGTCATTACTTTTTTCTTAAGATTTTGCATTTGTTTGTAGAGAGTTAGCTGGTTATCGTTTGGCAAGAACTTACTCTTCGTCTTTGCCACCATTCTATCCCAGTTCTTAATCAATGGTTTGTACTTCTTCCTTCTTTCAGCCTGTACATTGTCCCACCATAGTGCAGCATGACATTTCAAACTTGTCACTGCAAACTTGACTCTCTTATCCTCATCAATTTCCTCATACTCAAAATACTTGTCCATCTCACTCATCCAATCTATTAGATTCTCATCTTTCAAACTACCATCGTAAATGGATATTTCAAGATTTGGCCTTGAACTTGAGCCCAATACTGCTCTCAACAACTTGACCTCATCATGTTCTTCAATAGGTGCTACTCCTCTTCAGCCTCACTAACATCTCCCCTTCAGGATCTCGCTATCTCCCCAATTCCATGGCTTCTATCTGAACTTTCAGTCTGCTCACCTCTTCTTGGAGCTTTGCATTACCCATGGGTCTACCTCCTCAACCTCATTCCCTTTCGTCTCACCTAGTCATCTCTCCAAATTGTAAAGAACAACAATGTTAAGGCTTTGATACCAAAAATTGATGGCATTCAGAGGCTATATACAATTGAAACCATTTCTATCACTCACTCACTCTAAAAAAACAGAGTTTATAGATCACCTTGAAACTCCTCAACCAAGGATTTTCTTGGAAAAATGCTCATGATTCTCCATAAAGACTGTGCTCTTTACAAAACCTAGATGGCAGAGTTTTGAATTTCATCGTCCTTTGACTAGAAATCGAACCGTAAGTCTGATGACGGTTTTCCCCTGAAATATTTCCTTCTTCTCTTGGCTTGATACAAAGTGTTATGTATTCTTGAACTTGTAATGTAAATGACTCCTTCCAATACACAATATTTGACGCAAACTATGATTAAAGGATTAATTGTAATATGGTTCTCGAGGTCTATATTTTAGCCTCATCCAAATGTAAAGAACAAAGAGAATTCAGTGCATGAATTCCTCATTCAACACAGTAATTTAAAAATCAAATCAATTTCAATCTTCAAAAATTAATATTACTGTTAACAAACCTCACAAATGCATATGCAATTAACTATCTCACACACACTTACGAATTTGATTTTCTAATTAAAAAAAACTTGTCTAAGGATGTTGTTGAGCTAACAATTAACTCCACATGCCACATCCAGTTCACACAGATTGAGGATCAATTCCCACAAATTGATCTCATGGATGTATTAATTTCTATCTCCATTAAGTTCAGTCTCATAGAGAGAACAAAATAGTGTGCATCTCTCCCACACCAAAAACTTCAAGAAAATGTTCCTCCTTCTAAAAACTAAAAGCAATTGTCTAAGAAATGAGTTCATCCATGTGAACGAATTTCCTCGCTAACTACTCTTAACTAAATGTTCAAAAACTTTTCACAAATAAACTTTAACATGTTCTAGCCTTGGCATGTGATCAACCCATCACATTGCTAGGCTCTTGGTCTAACTTCAATAACTTATCATGTTTATGTGCATGACCTGCATCACAATCCTTCTCTCTATTACAACAAGTTTTCATTTTTCATTCCTTCATATATGATTTAGGGTTCTTTTGGTTCTATAATATGTTTGATATTGTCAACAATAAGAAACATTTTATCACAAATTTTCTTTCTATAACCATATGAGTACTTTGTGAATAACACTCTTATGGTCTTTGTGATTTCAAGAGATCTAGAATATCACAACAATTATAGATCTTATAGAAAAATTTTGATAATCAAATAAGCTATTGAACATATATTTTATTGAACATATATTTTAGCAAACATGGTAGAAGATAGAAAATTTTATGGACATCCTTCTTTCTTATTTTAAATGCATTCTACCAAAAAAAAAAAGAGAAAACTCACCAAAGTAAAATAATTTCATTTGTATAACAGTAAATTTTGAAATATATTTTTTTTATAAAACACCATATTTATGCCATTATTATAAGAGGAATAAAAATGTTTTACTTTATTTAATAGCTGACCAAAGTTACATATTCATTCAATAATTTGTAATTTTAAAATTTAAAAACTTTTATTAACCTAGCTTTATATTCTTCCATTTCTTTTTTAAGAAATATATATTTCAAAACACTAAAATTGGCCAGATAAACACTAAATTTATTGACCTCGTTTAAAGATATTCGCTTAGTATGATTAATCCATACGTATGGAAAAGCAACCAATGAATTTCATGCTTAATGCGTTTACTTCTATGTGATTAGGGACTACAACTTAGAAAGGAGTTTCTAAACCTGATATGCGGTTGTCTAGAAATAATGGTAATTTTTAATGTGAATTTGTAGCATATATATATCTATTTTGCACATTGATTTCTATTGAAACTTGTTAATTTATTAGTACTTTTATAATGAATTGTTGAGTTTTATTGAAACTATTTTTATTTTGTTCAACGTCAATCAAAATATTATGGACATTTATATTAATAAGTATAATTATTATTTTTTATTATGAGTATTTAAAATGTAATATAAATAATATTTGGAAGTTAGAGATTAGATAATTTATTTATATTTATTAGTGACATTGATTATAATTTTTATTTTGTATTAAATTGTTATTATTAAATAAAGATTATACTTATTAAATTTTATTAAAATATTTTATATTTTTAGGACAAATATCTCAATATACTTTTTGAAATATTTTATATATTTAAGACAAATATTATATTGAAATTCAATATACTTTTTGAAATGTTGGAATATATTACGAAAAACATGAATAATTTAAATAAACATGTTATAATATAAACAAAATTAAAGACCAAATTAATTTAATAAAATGAAATATACTTTTAATATATATTGAAAAGTCAAATTCTAATATTATTTAAATTTTTTAATTAATTTAATATAATTATTGTTTATTTTTAACTTATTAAAAATTATTTATTAAGATAGTTAATACATTTAACATAAATATTATATTGAAAATCAATATAGTACGTGTATGTATTAGTTGTTATTGAAATGTTTCAATGCATTACTAATAAAATTGACAATTTAGATCAATAAGATAAACAATGTTTATTGGATTTGCTCAATCTTCCTTAGTCACTCCTGTTATCTTATATGGGTGTGAAGTTTGGGGCTGCAGCATCTCCAGAGAATCATGGAGGAAGATTGAGCAAATCCAGAAGCGTTTTATAACTTATAACCTGAAAATTAAAAGTAATACACCCTATCATATTCTCCTTATAGAAGCAGGTCTTTCTTCTATTGAGAGCCTAGCTATGCTCAGGTTTCTGATGTACAAGCACAAGCTCAATAACATAGACAATCATAGACTTCCTAAGCTAGCTTTAACTTCCAGCCAAAATCACCTAAGGCTTAACCGAGGATGGCATAAGGACACAAGGGCCTGGTTAAACTATTGGGAGATCAATGAGAATGATGCTTTGCAAAACATAAATAACATTAAAGATATTGTTACTTCTAAGTTCAAAGAAAAATTGTGGTGTGAGAAAGATTTAGCGTCTAAAAGAAAATTAAGTTATTATAAGAAGGTCATCAACCCCACCCTTGAAGATCAAAAGTATCTCTCTATTCTAACTAGCTCAAAAAAGAAAATTAATATAGCAAAGATTAGAACGAATTCTCATGAGCTCCATAGTGAGACTGGCCGCTGGGTAGTTCCTAAAACGCCATGGATGGAAAGGATCTGCCATATTTGTGAGAATAAGAGCATCGAGGATGAAAACCACTTCCTCTTAGAGTGCCCTGCATACAACCACATTAGATCTCAATTTCACAACCTTTGTTACAATACTGACCTTTCTAGCCTTTTACAATGCCAAAATTATAGTGAGCTCGGGAGGCTTCTCTCCAAGCTTTTTGAGCATCGGAATAAAATCTTAAATCAAAATAAATAATTTGTCTTTTTAGGTCCGATAGATCATTATTTGGTCTCAGTGGACGTTAACAACCATCATCATCATCATCATCATAATAGTTTCCTCAATTGCTTATATTAACTATGTAAAGAGCATGGAAGTGTTCATTGTTTACTCATAAACAGTAAGTTACTATTTCATTATGAAAAATATTGTTCTAAATTGTTCCTCAAACAAAACTTAGCCAACTATAGTTAACATGGACATTTTTTTTGGAAATTATATGTACATTAGTCAACAAAATACAACCATTATCTTTTATTATTTATATTAAAAAGTATAATATAGATAGCATTTATAAATTAGTGTGTAGCTAAAAAAAATTAATTAACATTTAAATGAACAATGTATTAAGATTTAACTATATATAATTTATTTAAATTTATTATTAAAATTGATTATAACTTTTGTTTTTTATTAATTTAATTTTATTAGCTAAATGAAAAGTGTTTATTAAACTTTATTAAGGTATTTAATATATTTAATACAACTACTATATTTAAAATGAGTTTAGTAATTATATTAATTGGTTTTGCACTGTTCCACAACATTATTAAAAAGAGATTGACAATTTAGATAAAATCTTATAAGATAAATAAAATTTAAAATCAAAATAAATAAATTAAATTAAATTAAAAAAATATAATTTGATAAATATTCCTTTTAATTAACATGTCAAATCATCGTATTACTTTATTGTTTTAAATAATCTAATAAAATAATTGTTTGTGTAACTTATTAAAAAAAACTATTACTTTTTATTATAATATTTAATATATTTAATACAATTATTATATTGAAAATCAATATAGTATTTGTATAGTTTTTTTGAAATGTTTCAATATATTACTAAGAATATTGACAATTTAGGTAAACATGTTATAAGATAACCAATACTTATTCCTTGAACCAATGTTTCCTCACTCTTTGCATTAATTTGTAGGTTGGTGAAAGATAAATAGTATGGAAGTGTTAAGTGTTTAATATTTTCTCACAAAAGGGGAAGTCACAGTCCAAGTTTAACTATAAGAAAATTTGTATTAAATTGTTCTTCAAATAAAATTTAGTCAATCATAGTGAGTAGTCAATATGAACATCATGTTAACAAAAGCCAATCACAGTCTCACTCATATTCAACAAAAGTACACCATAATCAATTGTAATCAACATCGGCATCATGTTTTGAAGATTTTATGTATATCAAACATAGTCAACCATAGCCAACAATATTCAACAAAAGTGCACCATAATCAATTATAATCAACATGGGCATCATGTTTTGAAGATTTTATGTACATCAAACATAGTCAACTATAGCCAACACAAGTCAATCATGGTCAAAAGTTAACAAATGTAGAGCAAAATCAATTGCAGTCAATATCACCTTTATGAAATCAAATATAGATTAATAAACTATGTTAAAAAAAAATCAACACTAAATCAGGTTTTAGAAATTATATTTACACTAATCAATAATAACCAACCAAATATAACCTTTGTCAACAAAAATCAACCATAAATAACATAGGCTAACTAACTAATTTTGTTTCTACGAGAAAACAGTAGTACAGTAAAAATTCGCTAAAACGTATAAGTATAATGGCTAGGATCCATATTCTCATCCAACATTTTCCTAAAAAGAATGAATATTGTTATGAAGCAATCTATATCTTTTAATTCGTAGATTATGGCCACATTACTCTCTGGGTAGATTATTCTATTTTCTCAGTCCATTCAAAGATTATATTTATACCAATTAAAATCAATAATAACATGTATTTGGATTTGTTGTAGAATTTATTACAGTAAATTTTTATTACATGTTTAACATTACATTTACCTGAATATTTCAATTTATGTAGCTGTTTCATAATTTTAGTTTATATCTAGCTTGGTAGGGTAACAAATTCCTTGGGATATGTACCATTTTGGACTAAAATAAATTCGTGACGATCTATAAATTCTTGGACTCCAACAAATTCGAGTATATAAAAGATATATGCAAACTTAAATTTATTTTCTATGTGTTTCATTGCAAGTTGATAATTCCAGTATATAAAAGATATACGCAAACTTAAATTAAATTCATTTTCTATGTGTTTCATTGCAATTTAATAGTTTAATGATATTAGTAATTCTTAAACCTCATTTCAACGTGTGGTCAAGTTAATACAAGGTAATATTTTAATGATATTAATAGTTTTTATAAGTAATATGGATAGAAATATGAATGTTTATTTATGTATATATATTAATAGTTTATATATACATTAATAATATGATATATTAACTAGTGTGCTCTTTAAATTAATGAAATATGTTAGTTAATAAACTTGTATACTCATTTTAATAGGATATATTAATATTAGAAAGATTAAAATTGTTGATAGTTTGTGTTGATATTATTTTAATAGAATCAGTATTTGTGTCAAGTTTACTTGAAAACTAATAAAGTTAATAGCTTATGTTATGTATAGTTTAATTTAGTAGTTTGTAGTTTATATTATTGGTACTTCTATAATTTGCATTATCTATTAATACTTTAAGAAATCAAGTACTGTAAAATTCATCATAGTAGTTGCATTTATTATTGGGTTCTTGTACACAATTTTAAAGTTCCAATTCATTATTTTAGTGATGAAAGAATTTCAACAAATTAGTTTTTTTTCCTTAAAAATACAAATTTTGAAAATGGAAAACATACATTGACCAATGCAAAATTTATGCAAGTTGTTGTGTCAGAGTAATCAATTAATTTATGCACTTCACATCTCAATACTTTAGTTTCTGCTAAAACAAGACTACAAGATTCAATTTTTTTATTGATCACTATTAATTTGACATTGTTAGAAATTTGAAAAGAGCCATAGATCAATTGCACACATCACAAATCACACACATTGTATTTTATTAATCACAAGAGTTACAAATATATAAGATATAACAGACTGACCACGACACATCTAGATTATGACTCCAACTCATAACATAAGAATCAACAGCTTCTAAATTAACTCCTCGTAACACATAATGACAATTATACATGACATGAAAACATTACTTCTAACAAACATGAATCCATATAAATTATATTTATTTATAAAAAAAATTCCAAAATATAATTTTTATATCCAATAACAAAAAGTACGTCAGTACGTTGTTTTACAAAATTTTCAAGTATTGATAATCTTAAAATTTCCAACCATAAAAAAATAAAAAATAAAAACAACAGTACATAAAACCATTTTTTTAATGAAATGTTTAACAAACTTTAAAAGGAAAAAAAATCACAAAACTTACATTCCAATAGAAACTAATAATAAATGGATTTGATTAACATTTATAATTAGAGGTAACACATTATAGGGGTTGTCAATGGACATATAATGACGTCTCTCTTAGAAATTTTTTGGTCTATGAATTTAGGTGTTAACTGGTTATCAATTGCATAGCGGCTTATCAATTGCATAGCGGTTAATTGCATTGTATTTATTTTATTTAATTTATTAATTTCCAAGTATTCATAATTTTAAAATTTCCAACCATCAAAAAAAATAAAAAATAGTTAACTGGTTATCAATTGCATAGCGGGTTATCAATTGCATAGCGGTTAATTGCATTGTATTTATTTTATTTAATTTATTAATTTCCAAGTATTCATAATTTTAAAATTTCCAACCATCAAAAAAAATAAAAAATAAAAACAACAGTACATAAAACCATTGTTTTAATGAAATGTTTAACAAACTTTAACAGGAAAAAAATCACAAAACTTACATTCCAATAGAAATTTCTAATAAATGGATTTGATTAACATTTATAATTACAGGTAACAAATTATAGGGGTTGTCAAAGGACATATAATCACGGCTCTCTTAGAAATTTTTTGGTCTATGAATTTAGATGTTAACTGGTTATCAATTGCATTGTATTTATTTTATTTAATTTATTAGTAATTAATTTATTTTAAGATTAGGTTTTTTTTTAATTTTATAGGTTAAGATTTATAAAATTTATTAATATTAATTAATTTTTCAAAATAATTTTTTAGTGATATATTTATAAGTTTTAAATTTAATATATTTTAAACATTATTTTTAACCATGGAATGGAACAAGATTATTTACATGATTCTAAATAAATTTACTATAAATAAATTTATTTCCAAAATAATTACAGTTTTTTTTTTTGAATTAAATTCATTAATTAAAAAATGTTATATGAATAAGTGTTATGGTTTTTTTTGGGTATGTGATATTGATAAGATATGGTATTGGCCCATAATATTCTAACAAAGTCTATCTATAGATTAAGAATCTCAATTATAAAGTGGGGAATGTCATGGTTGAGACTTTTTTTTTAATATATATATAACTTATATATTGATTTTACAACCCAGCATGATGGGATGTGTGATTTTGTAGAGTTGACACATATCCTTTTAAAATAAAAATATAATATTATTTAAATAAATAAAAGATAATTTTGACTATAATTAAAAAAAAAAAAAAAAAAAAAAAGATGTTTGGTGTGTAGAAGATGTAAGGATATACTACAAATAAAATATTTCTGTATATCTGTGAAGTAATCTAACTTTATATTAACTTTAAAGAGAGATAAAAAAAACTAAAACTAAAATAAAAAAATCACTTTTCACTGTGAGTTAAATGTATAATTCATATATTTTTTATAAATATTCCAAAACACTTAAATAAATCGTCTGAATATCTGTATATACTAATTTATTTCAAGAATAATTTTATATGTATATAGAGAATGAGTTAAAAAAAATGTTAATATTAATCATAATAAAATATTTCAATATCTAAAAAAATAATTAGTTATTAATACAAATAATAAGATTCATATATATAACTGATTCAATTCTTAATATAAAATTAACATATGGATTTCCTTACACAATCTAAGTGGTCAAGGAAATTTTCAAAGTGTTAATCCATTTATGTATTCAAAAATACAAAAATAAATAACGAAAATGATATATAGAAGAAATAAACCCATTTCAACTTAGAATCAATTAAACAATAAAAAGGACCAAATTTCTTTTTGTTGCAATTTTTTTTCCAAATTTTACAATTTAAAAAAAATTGTATATTATTCTTTTCCAATAAAATTCTAATTTAATTAATTTTTATAATTATTTTTAATTTTAACACTTAGAAACATATAATGAAATAATTTAATGTTTATTACTAATTATTTAATTTATATACTTACGCTATGTATTTTTTGTTTCCGGGCTTTATTTGGAAATGATAACACATTTCGAAAACTAATGTGATATTACTAATCGTGAAATACGATATTATGTTAAGAGATTTTTTTTTTTTTAATTCATAAAAGTTGAGTTCAAACTGATTTATCCACCTTAATTCAAGGTGGGTGGGAAACACATATATGTTGGAATAATATTGAAATGATGAATTTAGGTAGAGTTGACGAATTGTGTTTTCGTAGTTAGTGTTTGAGTCTATTTTTCATGAGTTGTGTCTTTGTAGTTTGCCTTCTGAGTTGGTGATTCGAATTATTTGAATCTAGATTGTCTTGGAGGTTGTCTATGTGTGCCTATATAATGTACTAGTTGTCCACACAGTTTGATAAATGAGAAATCTTCTTATTCGTGTGCATCTCTTTGATTTTCTAATATGGTATCAGAGCGAGACAGAAATCTAGTAGGGCTTCAAATCTGAAAGTAAGAGGGTTTGGATCTATGAAGGTTGTGAGATCTTGGCGTTAAGTTATTGCTCTCCAATTTTTTATATCGTTGGTTGAGATCGTCAGATCTCTTACAAGTGTTATCCATTGCTCTTGTAAGGGCCCTAATTGTGCAAACCTTAATCACAAAAGGGATGTGGTTCATTGCTGCCAACTATATTAAATGTTGTGGATTAGTGATTTGCAGAAACTTTACAAGATCAGGGACGTGGTTACAGATGTAGAGTTTCCCAATGTAAATCAACAGATTATGCAATATGTTAAAGCAAAATACAAGATATACTTCTACAACAAACTTTGCGGAAGGTTAATCGAATATGAGCAAGATCAATAAGAACACATATAACTAAGAATGAGAAAGCAATCACACATGAACATAGAAGAATATCATGGGGAAAGCCTCAGCCTAAAACCCCAATCTCTGTAATATCATATAAGTGGAAAATAGTCCAGATTACAAAAAGAATCAGCTCACAAGCTATCTTGCTCTCTCTGCAATCCCTCTGCTGCTCATAGACAGTCAAAGGCTTCTCACAAACCTTCACCTCTGCCCTCCAAGCCTCCTATTTCCTTGCGCAGTTTTTCTTAGGGTCCAGTGCTTCCACAAGTGTAAATTCCCACCTCACATTGTTCACTTGTCTCAGTAGTAACTGCGCAATCCTGAAGGAGATAATTCCTTCTGCATGGATGAGTTTCCTATATAGGAAAAATCCTCCAACTAATAGTACACTGTCCCTTCCTCTGATCTCAACTGGGTCTCCGACTGAACTAACATGCATGAGTTATTTATGAGAGAATATTCAGTTATCTAGAGAGCAGCAGTTACATGCATGCAAGCATTAACTAACTGAACTCACAATTAGTTCAACAAACTATCTGAACTAATCTAATTAGACTTAACGCAGTTAACCAGGCCAACTAATTACAACTCAAAGTGCAACTCATCCTGGTCTCCTTTAATCAAGGGATAACTTCCTCAATCAATGGAGAAACTGTTGCATGTCTTCACATAGACTTCATGTTTGATTTTCTCCAACTAATTAACTCAAGATGAATTAATTAATTATTAATCAAACAACTGCTAAGAATAAATTAAAATTTTACTTCTCAATTTTAGTTCAGGGACTAACTAAAATTGGAATCTATCCCGAAATGTTATTTATAGAAATGTTATTTTTAGCACTTTCATTTTTCATTCCTTGTTGCTATGTCCAGCACCAGTACCCGAACTACTATTTATAGCAATGTTGTTTTTAGAATTTCTATTTTTAGCATTTCTTGTTTCCATTTTCAACACTCCCTCTCAACAAGAAAGACATTCAACTCGAACCCGATCTTGAACCTTTGGAATGTTCTGCATGCAACACTTCTCCCAAGTGTTTTTACTCGAGCAACTCTAGAAACAAAAAAACTCCCAACTGACCTCCCTGTTGGGCTAGAAACATCCTCTGATGTTGAAGCTCCATTTGCCACTGACAAGTGCTCCCTCTCTGACCTCTGCGTTGTTGCAACACTCCATGCATCTCGCACCGTTGCATACCTCTCTGTGCCATCCTACACTGGTGCAACACTCATGTGCCTCTCGCATTGTTGCAGCTTGCTAGCTTTGTACAGTCTTGGGACTCTTGCATTGTAGCTCTCTTTTCTGCTCCATCTGCATCTGTCTCCACCCACTCAGCCAGACCTCTACTTCTCATTGGGGCTCCCATAGCAAGGTCTAATCAAAGAGGTTGGGTAACTCAATGATACTATCCCTATTCCAACCTTCTTAGGACTCTCACTCCACATCACCCCACCTCCTACCTAGAGGTATGGATGCATGTGATCCCTCTACCCACTTGACTCGAAATTTCCCCTACTAGAGGTATCTGCACGAGTAGATGTCTCTACTCAATATCCTCTCGGCTTCTCTAGTTGTGGTTGCTCCACAACCTCTTGAAGCTGCATCACCAATCGTGGCTCCTCCACAATTTTCGGAGACTTATTTTGGCACTGCATGTTGAGAGGTAGTGTACTCTCCCTCTCAACCACCAAGTCTCCAAAAGTTACCTTGCTCCTCAAGGCTTTGCATGCATCTTGAACCTCAAGAGCATATAGGTTCTTGACTCGTGAATTGATCTACTTCACCTGTTTCATGGTGATGTGTCGAAGGAAAACATTTCCCTTACTGAAGACTACATCATAGACTTTGCTTTCCAGCATTGTGATTGACACCAAATTTTTCCTCAGTCCTGGTACATACTTGACGTCGGTTAAGGTAATGCGAGCTCCATGCTCCCTCTGAAAAACAACCGTGCCTACACCTAAGACACTATACTTTTTATCATTACCCATCGTTATGAGTATCTGGAGATTTTTCTCCTCTAAGCTAATGAACAAACTCTTGTCGTCGGTCATGTGGAAAGAAGCTCCACTGTTAAGGAACCAACCACATCCCACCACGGATGAAACCATGCATGCAAAGAGGGTGAAATCCGACTCAACTGTGAGGCCAATTCCTCACCTTCAGATCCTTCCTTGGATCCCATCTTGGATTTCTTCAGTGGACAATTTGTAGCAAAATGGCCCACCTCATGACGATGAAAGCATCGCACTTTCAATTTGTCAAACTTCTTCCCACCATGGGAAGAACTCGATTTGGGATGAGAATCCTTCTCCTTCCCTTTCTTCGCCTTACTCGCTAAGGCACACTTTTCTTCATCCTCCTTGTATGAAGAACCATCTCCGGTGGTTCTTCTTATCTCCTCTTGCATCAGATATGACCAAAGTCGTTCCCAATCTGGAAGTTTTTCTCTTCCATTTATCGAGTCTTGGTAGCTATGCCAGCTCTTAGGAAGACTAAGGAGCGCAAGACTCACCATGTTGTCATCGGCTGTCGTGATCCTCACACTTCCAATCTCATCCCTACAGGTGGTGAGCTTGTTCAGATATGTAGAGATCGTGTCACCCTTTTCACACTTGATTTTCTGAAGCTTGTCTTTCAGTGCCAGCTTCCTCTGATCGCTACTGTTCTGATATAGATCTTTCAACGCTTTCCACATTTAAAATGATGTCTCCTTCCGATGAAGACTCGAGACTATGTGGTCTCAAACTCCCTCTAGAAGGATTCTCCTTGCTCTAGCCACACATTTCTTCCATTCCATTATTTTTGCAGCATTAGTCGCTATCGGTTTTGGGACTTCTTGATCAATGAAGTCCTTTAGACCGTTATCCTCTAATACTGCTTCCATGCGATCCTTCCAGTCTATATAATTCGAGTTGCCATCAAGGGCATACTTGATTCTTAAACCATTGAACGCCATTGGTGAAATTGAGATGTGATAAGAACTCGATTTCTATATTCAGGAACTTCAAACTTTGAACTTCAAACTCATTGTATATTGTTCTCTCCTTTGATCACCTTTGCTTTGATACCATGTAGAATTTCCCACTATATATCAACAGATTATGCAATATACTAAAGCAAAATACAAGATCTACTTCTACAACAAACTTTGCGGAAGCTTAATCGAATATGAGCAAGATCAATAAGAACACATATAACTAAGAATGAGAAAGAAATCGCACATGAACACAGAAGAATATCCTGGGGAAAGCCTTAGCCTAAAACCCCAATCTGTTTAATATCATACAAGTGGAATATAGTCCAGATTACAAAAAGAATCAGCTCACAAGCTGTCATGCTCTCTCTGAAATCCCTCTGCTGCTCATAAATAGTCAAAGGCTTCTCACAAACCTTCTCCTCTACCCTCCAAGCCTCCTATTTCCTTGACCAATTTTTCGTGGGGTCTAGTGCTTCCACAAGTGTGAAATCCTACCTCACACTGCTCACTTGGCTCAGTAGTAACTGCACAATCCTAAAGGAGATAATTCCTTCTACATGGATGAGTTTTCTATATTGGAAAATTCCTTCAACTGATAGTACACTATCCCTTCCTCCGATCTCAACTAGGTCTTTGACAAAATTGACATGCATGAATTATTTATCAAAGAATATTCAGTTGTCTGGAGAGCAGCAATTACATGCATGCAAGCATTAACTAACTGAACTCACAATCAGTTCAAAAAACTATTTGAACTAATCTAACTGGACTTAACTCAGTTAATTGAGCCAGCTAATTACAACTCAAGGTGAAACTCATCCTGATCTCCTTTAATCAAGGGATAACTTCCTCAATAAATGGAGAAACTTTTTTATGTCTTCACATAGACTTCATGTTTGATTTTCTCTAACTATTTAACTCAATATGAATTAATTGATTATTAATAAAACAGCTGCTAAGAATAAATTCGAATTTTACTTCTCAATTTTAGTTCAGGGACTAACTAAAATTGAAATCTATCTCAAAATGTTATTTATAGCAATGCTATTTTTATCACTTCCGTTTTTCATTCTTTGTTGTTATGTTCAACACTGGTACTCAAACTACTATTTATAGCAATGCTATTTTTAGCATTTCTATTTCTAGCATTTCTTGTTGCCATTTTCAACACTCCCTCTCAACAAGAAAGGCATTCAACTCGAACCCGATCCTGAAGCTTTCGAATCTTTTGCATGCAACACTTCTCCCAAGTCTTGTTACTCCATCAAATCTAGAAACAAAAAAACTCCCAACTGACCTCCATGTTGGGATAGAAACATCCTTTGATGTTGAAGCTCCATCTGCCACTGACAAGTGCTCCCTCTCTGACCTCTAAGTTTTTGCAACACCCCATGCATCTCGCACCATTTCACACCTCTCTGTGCCATCCTGCACTGGTGCAACACTCTTGTGCCTCTCGCATTGTTGCAGCTTGCTAGCTCTACACAGTCTTGGGACTTTTGCACTGTAGCTCTCTCTGTCGCACGATCCACATCTATCTCTACCAACTCAGCCAGTCTTGCTACTCCTCGTTAGGGCTCCCGTATCAAGGTCTAATCAAAGAGGTTGTGTACCTCAATGATCCTACCCCTATTCGAGCCTTCTTGGGATTGTCACTCCCCATTGCCCCACCTCCTACTTGGAGGTATGGATGCATGTGATCCCTCTGCCCACTTGACTCGAAATTTCCCCTACTGGAGGTGTCTACATGAGTAGATGTCTCTACTTGATCTCCTCTTGGCTTCTCTAGTTGTGGCTACTCCAACACCTCCTTAAGTTGCTTCACCAATTGTGGCTCCTCCATAATTGTCTGACTTCTTATAGCGCTGCATGTTGAGAGGTAGTGTACTCTCCCTCTCAACCACAAAGTCTCCAATAGTTACCTTGCTCCTCAAGGATTTTCTTGCATCTTGAACCTCAAGAGAATACAGGTTATTGACTCGTGAACTAATCTGCTTCATGTGTCTCATGGTGATTTGTCGAAGGAAAACCATTCCCTTACTGAAGACTACATCATAGCCTTTGTCTTCCAGCATTGTGATCGACACCAAATTTTTCCTTAGTCCTGGTACATACTTGACATCGGTCAAGGTAATGCAAGCTCCATGCTCCCTCTGAAAAACAACCGTGCCTACATCTGAGACACTATACTTTTCATCATTACCCATCGCTATGAGTATCTGGAGATCTTTCTCCTCCAAGGTATTGAACAAACTCTTATCGCAGGTCATGCAGAAAGAAGCTCCACTGTTAAGAAACCAACCACATCCCACCATGGATGAAACCATGTGTGTGAAGAGGGTGAAATCCAACTCAACTGTGAGGCCAATGCCTCACCTTCAGATCTTTTCTTGGATCTAATCTTGGATTTCTTCAGTGGACAATTTGTAGCAAAATGGCCCACCTCATGACAATGAAAGCATCACACTTTTGATTTGTTAAACTTCTTCCCACCATGGGAATAACTCGATTTGGGATGAGAATCCTTCTCCTTCCCCTTTTTTGCCTTACTCACAAAGGTAAAATTTTCTTCATCCTCCTTGGATGAAGAACCATCTCTGGTGCTTCTTCTTATCTCCTCTTGCATCAGATCCGACAAAATTCGTTCCCAATCTAGTAGTTTTTCTCTTCCATTTACTGAGTCTTGGTAGTTGTGCCAGCTATTAAGAAGATTAAGGAGGGCAAGACTCACCATGTCGTCATCGGCTGCTGTGATCCTTACACTTCCGAGCTCATCCCTGAGGTGGTGAGCATTTTCAGATATGTATAGATCGTGTCACCCTTTTCACACTTGATTTTCTAAAGCTTGTCTTTCAGCCCCAGCCTCATTTGATCGTTGTTGTTCTGATACAGATCTTTCAATGTTTTCCGCATCGAAAATGGTGTCTCCTTCCCATGGAGACTCATGACTATGTGGTCTCGAACTCCCTCCAGAAGGATTCTCCTTGCTCTAGCCACACATTTCTTCCATTCCACCAATTCTGTAGCATTAGCCGCTGCAGGCTTGGGGATTTCTTGATCAATGAAGTCATTTAGATTGTTATCCTCTAATACTGCTTCCATGCGATCCTTCCAGGCTATATAATTCAAGCTGCCATTAAGGGCATACTCGAGTCTTAAACCGTTGAACGCCATTGGTGAAATTGAGATGTGATAAGAACTCGATTTCTATATTCAGGAACTTCAAACTTCGAACTTCGAACTTCTTGTATACTATTCTCTCCTTTGATCACCTTTTCTCCAATACCATGTAGAATTTCCCACTATAGATCAATAGATTATGCAATATACTAAAGAAAAATGCATGATCTACTTCTACAACAAACTTTGCGGAAGCTTAATCGAATATGAGAAAGATCAATAAGAACACATATAACTGAGAATGAGAAAGCAATCACACATGAACACAGAAGAATATCCTGGGGAAAACCTCAGCCTAAAACCCCAATCTCTGTAATATCATACAAGTGGAAAATAGTCCAGATTACAAAAAGAATCAACTGACAAGATATCCTACTGTCTCTACAATCCCTCTACTGCTCATAGATAGTCAAAGGCTTCTCACAAACCTTCTCCTTTGCCCTTCAACCCTCCTATTTCCTTGGGCAACTTTTCATGGGGTCCAGTGCTTCCACAAGTGTGAATTCCTACCTTACACTGCTCACTTAGCTCAGTAGTAACTATGTAATCCTGAAGGAGATAATTCCTTCTGCATGGATGAGTTTTCTATATAGGAAAATTCCTCCAACTGATAGTACATTGTCCCTTCCTCTGATCTCAACTGGTCTCTAACTGAATTGACATGCATGAGTTATTTATGAGAGAATATTTTGTTATCTGGAGAGCAACAGTTACATGCATGCAAGCATTAACTAACTAAACTCACAATCAATTCATTAAACTATTTTAACTAATCTAATTAGACTTAACTCAGTTTACTGAGCCAACTAATTACAACTCAAAGTGCAACTCTTCCTGATCTCCTTTAATCAAGGGATAGCTTCCTCAATCAATGGAGAAACTGTTGCATGTCTTCACGTGGACTTCATATTTGATTTTCTCCAACTATTTAACTCAAGATGAATTAGTTAATTATTAATCAAACAGGTGCTAAGAATAAATTCGAACTTTACTTCTTAATTTTAGTTGAGGGACTAACTAAAATTGGAATCTATCCAAAAATGTTATTTATAGCAATGCTATTTTTAGCACTTCCATTTTTCATTCCTTGTTGCTATGTCCAACAATGGTACCCTAATTGTTATTTATAGCAATGCTATTTTTAGAATTTCTATTTTTAGCATTTCTTGTTGTCATTTTCGACACTCCCTCTCAACAAGAAAGGCATTCAACTCAAACCCGATCCAGAACCTTTGGAATGTTTTGCATGCAACACTTCTCCCAAGTGTTGTTACTCTAGCAACTCTAGAAACAAAAAAACTCCCAACTGACCTCCCTGTTGGGCTAGAAACATCCTTTGATGCTGAAGCTCCATCTGTCACTGACAAGTGCTCCCTCTCTGACCTCTAACCTACTACAACACTCCATGCATCTCGCATCGTTGCACACCTCTTTGTGCCATCCTGCACTGGTGCAACACTCCTATGCCTCTCGCATTGGTGCAGCTTGTTAGCTTTGCACATTCTTGGGACTCCTGCACTGTAGCTCTCTCTACTGCTCCATCCACATCTATCTCTACCCACTCAGCCAGTCCTGCTACTCCTTGTCGGGGCTCTCATAGAAAGGTCTAATAAAAGAGTTTGCGTACCTCAATGATCCTGCCCCTATTCCAGCCTTCTTGGGACTGTCACTCCCCATTGCCCCACCTCCTACTTGGAGGTATGGATGCATGTGATCCCTCTGCCCACTTGACTCGAAATTTCCCCCTATTGTAGGTCTCTGCATGAGTAGATGTCTCTACTTGATCTCCTCTCGGCTTCTCTAGTTGTGGCTACTCCACAACCTCCTAAAGCTACTTCACCAATCATGGCTGATCCACAATTGTTTGAGACTTCTTCTGGCACTACATGTTGAGAGGTAGTGTACTCTCCCTCTGAACCACCAAGTCTCCAACAGTTGTCACTCCCCAAGGCTTTGCATGCATCTTGAACCTTAAGAGCATACAGGTTCTTGACTCATGAACCGATATGCTTCCCGTGTCTCATGGTGATGTGTCGAAGGAAATACTTTCCCTTACTGAAGACTACATCATAGCCTTTGTCTTCCAACATTTCAATCGACATCAAATTTTTCCTCAGTCCTGGTACATACTTGACATCGATCAAGGTAATGTGAGCTCCATGCTCCCTCTGAAAAACAACTGTGCCTACACCTGAGACACTATACTTTTCATCATTACCCATCGTTATGAGTATCTGGAGATCTTTCTCCTCCAAGGTACTGAACAAACTCTTATGGCATGTCATGTGGAAAGAAGCTCCATTGTCAAGAAACCAACCACATCCCACCATGGATGAAACCATGCGTGTGAAGAGAGTGAAATGCAACTCAACTGTGAGGCCAATGCCTCACCTTCAGATCCTTCCTTGGATCCCGTCTTAGATTTCTTCAATGGACAATTTGTAGCAAAATGACCCACCTCATGACAATGAAAGCATCGCACTTTTGATTTGTCAAAATTCTTCCCACCATGGGAAGAACTCAATTTGGGATGAGAATCCTTCTCCTTCCCTTTCTTCGCCTTACACGCTAAGGTGCAATTTTCTTCATCCTCCTTGGATGAAGAACCATCTCTGGTGCTTCTTCTTATCTCCTCCTGCATCAGATCCCACCAAATTCGTTCCCAATCTGGCAGTTTTTCTCTTCCATTTACCGAGTCTTGGTAGTTGTGCCAGCTCTTAGGAAGACCGGGGAGTGCAAGACTCACCATGTCATCATTGGCTGTCATGATCCCTACACTTCCAAGCTCATCGCTGCAGGTGGTGAGCTTGTTCAGATATGTAGAGATCACGTCGCCCTTTTCACACTTGATCTTATGAAGCTTGTCTTTCAGCGCTAGCTTCCTTTGATCGTTGTTATTCTTATATAGATCTTTCAATTTTTTCCACATCAAAAATGGTGTCTCCTTCCCATGGAGACTCAAGAATATGTGGTCTCGAACTCCCTCTAGAAGGATTCTCCTTGCTCTAGCCACACATTTATTCCATTCTGCCAATTCTGTAGCATTAGCCGCTGCCATCTTGGGGACTTCTTGATCAATGAAGTCCTTTAGACCGTTATCCTCTAATACTTCTTCCATGCGATCCTTCCAGGCTATATAATTCGAGCTGCCATCAAGGGCATAGTTGAGTCTTAAACCGTTGAATGCCATTAGTGAAATTGAGATGTGATAAGAACTCGATTTCTATATTCAGAAACTTCAAACTTAGAACTTCAAACTTATTGTATACTATTCTCTCCTTTGATCACCTTTGCTCTGATACCTTGTAGAATTTCCCATTGTAGATCAACATATTATGCAATATACGAAAGCAAAATACAAGATCTACTTCTACAACAAACTTTGTGGAAGATTAATCGAATATGAGCAAGATCAATAAGAACACATATAACTGATAATGAGAAAGCAATCACACATGAGCACAGAAGAATATCCTGGGGAAAGACTAGCCTAAAACCCCAATCTTTGTAATATCATACAAGTGGAAAATAATCCAGATTACAAAAAGAATCAGCTCACAAGCTATCATGCTCTCTCTGCAATCCCTCTGCTACTAATAGACAGTCAAAGGCTTCTCACAAACCTTCACATCTACCCTCCAAGCCTCCTATTTCCTTACGCAGTTTTTCCTGGGGTCCAGTGCTTCCACAAGTGTGAATTCCCACCTCACACTGTTCACTTGGCTCAATAGTAACTACGCAATCCTAAAGGAGATAATTCCTTCTGCATGGATGAGTTTCCTATGTAGGAAAAATCCTCCAACTATTAGTACAATGTCCCTTCCTCTGAACTCAATTGGGTCTCTGACTGAATTGAAATGCATGAGTTATTTATGAGAGAATATTCAGTTATTTGGAGAGCAGTAGTTATATGCATGCAAGCATTAACTAACTGAACTCACAATCAGTTCAACAAACTATTTGAATGAATCTAACTGGACTTAACTCAGTTAACTGAGCCAACTAATTACAACTCAAAGTGCAACTTATCCTGATCTCCTTTAATCAAGGGATAACTTCCTCAATCAATGGAGAAATTGTTGAATGTCTTCACATAGACTTCATGTTTGATTTTCTCCAACTAATTAACTCAAGATGAAATAATTAATTATTAATCAAACAACTGCTAAGTATAAATTCGAATTTTACTTCTCAATTTTAGTTCAGGGACTAACTAAAATTGGAATCTATCCCGAAATGCTATTTATGGCAATGTTATTTTTAACACTTCCATTTTTCATTCCTTGTTGCTATGTCCAACACTAGTACCTGAACTGCTATTTATAGCAATGCTATTTTTAGCATTTCCTATTGCCATTTTCAATAGCAGAAGTGTGATCAAGGTTGGTGATACTTTGTGGCATAACTTTGTGAACAGTTTGAACGATTTTGCTGAACCAGGGGTGGCATGAAATTTGTTAAAGCTATTTGTAAACCTCCTCCATGTAAGTTTCAGGAGGTGTGAGTGGTAGTTGGATATTTTATTGAACTAGTATTCTATACATGATTGTGAGTCGAATGTTCAATTTTATTTTTCCAAAACCAAGCCAATCCATTAAGTGAATTTGTTCTTTATGAAGAGTATAATGTGATAGATTAAAGGAGTTGTAAGGGATTCATTTCTTCATGGTGGAAGGAATTTATGAGGATAAGGAGTTAAATATTCAATGATGAAAGTTAAAAATTGCTAATAAAAATGTGTATTCGATAAAAAAAGAAGAAAAATAAAGTTTTGGAAATATTGTTTTGTTAAAAAAGGAGAAATAAGGAGTATTTTTTGTTTTTTTTTTTTTTAATTTGAAACAATATTGAGCCTTGTTTTATTTAGATCTATTGCATTTGATTTTGGATCTAGTGAATTTGGGTGTAGATCTGATGGATTTGGGTGCATTTTGTTGATTGGGGAAAATATTTTGTCATTATGTCTTTTTTGGTTGAAACTTATTTGAATGAGTCCACAAGACTTGATGGAGGAAATTATGCAAATTGTAAATTCAAGGTATTAACAATTTTAGAGGGAAATAATTTGTGGCCCATAGTGATGGGGGCAGAGCCCAAACCCACTATTGTTCCTGCCATTTCAGATTAAGAAAAATGGGAAACAAAAGCAAAAGTGTTGTTACGAATGTCCACTAAGGAACACATCATTCCTCATATTAGGGATTGTAAAACATTCAAAGAAACATGGGATTTTTGCAAAAGCTTGTATGAAACATCTAATACCAATTAAATTTTGTTCTTGAAGACCAAGCTTTTGTCAATTAAAATGGAGGCCAATGAAAGTATAAGCAATTTCATTTCCTGTGTCAAAGAGCTAAGTGATAAGTTAGGAGACATTGGTGAAAATGTGTCCTATACTGACTTGGCCACCATCACATTAAATGGCTTAGTGCAAGATTATCACATTTTTGTTTCAAGTCTTTCAGCTAGAGAGAAACCTCCTACTTTTGATGAATTGATAAGTATTCTTCTACAAGAGGAAGAGAAGATGAAGAACTTCAATTTCGGCTCAAACAATTCAGATTTTGCATTGATAGCCAAGGGTAAGCAACCATACAAAGGAAATCCATTGGACAAAAGCAAAGGAGGAAAGTTTCAAGAAACCGATTTGACATCTAACTGATGCATTTTCCAATTTTTTTGTAGTTAATGCAATCATGATTCTAATTTTATTCAATTTAGCTACATGTGCAAAGGTATCTTCATAATCAATGTCTTATTTTTGTGATTATCGTTTTGCAACCAATCTAGCTTTATACTTATCAATACTGCCATCAACATTAAACGTTGGTTTGAACGCCCATTTTCATCTTATGGGAATTTTATCTTTGGGAAATGATGTTAATTTCCATGTGTCATTCTTCATTATTGAGATGTATTCCTCATCCATTGCATATTTCCATTCTTTATATTCTTTATCTTCTTCATAACTTGAAGGTTCTACAACATTCATTACATGAGACATCAGTGCATAATATTAATAATTTATAGGTGGCATAAAATTGTGAACAATTTGATCCATTTCGCTAAACTAGGTGTTATAGACATTTTTGGGCACTGCAACCCCAAGCATAAAATGTCCATAAACCAAGGGCTCCTAAGTCCCTAAAAGTGTTGTTCCAACCCCTAAAAGAACAAGGTCAACTGATTACAGCTTCTCCCAGAAGTTCTCCATGAAAAACTACCCAGAACTGGTCAAAACTGTACCATTTCACTTGCTCCATAGGAAAAGTGCATTGCATCTCACCTAAATGCACACAGTAGGTGCATTGCATTTAAAAAATACCTTCTACGGGGTTCGATGGGCGAGAAGGGACAAATGGCAGTGTAAATCCGTGAGGTGGAGAAGCATGAAATCTTCCAGAAACTTCTCCTGTGACACTTTCCTCTCTGAATTCGACCAGGGATGAGTAAGTGATCATCAATCTCCAAGTGGAAGCAAGAACTATCAGAGGGAAAACACTAATCAAATCACAAGCTCACTCATCTCCCTTGTAGACATCTATATATGGATCCCTCATCCCAGAGATCTAGAGGCTGGAATTTTGCATCTTGTAGGGAATTACTGTTGGTTTCTTGAGGCAACATCATAGTGTTGGGTGATCTAAGCTTTTCATGAGGTGAAGAAGGGCTTACTTGCTGAGAGGATGATGTTGGGTCAGAACAATTGGTTGTAACTCTCTTGGCTCTTTCTTGATTATCAATAAATCTATTCAAGTTTTCCTCCATACTCTTGTGTGATTTATGTTTTATGCATTTGTATGGTCAATTTACATCTGATCCTAGATTGTTTATGATAATAGATCTATGTTCTCGTATAGTTTTATGCTACTTTGATTCTGCAGGTACTCTGTGAAGCTGGGTATACAAGAAAGAAAGTAGCAAAGGACTATCAGAAGAGAGAGGAATCGAGCAAGGAACCAAGCGCAAGACAGAGGTTGGTCTCTTTTATTCTTCTCTCATCTATCTTTCATAAAGGAAAACGAAAGTAGTTTTACTTTGTTTGTTTCTAAGGTAGCTACCAGCCTTAGTGGGATTAGCAGTTCTGCATAGACACTTTTCCCTGTAACAAAATGGCGACTCCACTGGGGAGCGAATAGATTGATTGTTTATCTACATTTGTTTACTTTATAAACCTACAGACGGAGCCTGAAGTCAAGCCAGGTAGCCTTCGAACTGCATTTGCTATGCAAATGCAAAGTAGATAAATGTCGCTTCAATCAATCTCTGGGTTTTGTTTATGAATTAAACAATTGATTTACAAACTCTCTAATTGCCCTTGTGGTGGCTCTAGTAACCTCCTTAGATCTACCCCTATGATTGATTTACTGATTACCACTTGCTCGGCCAAAATCCCTGAACTGAACTGCAAATTGTGACCCAAAACCCAATCAAAGTCTCGTCCATGGTCCAGCGCACTGTCTGTTCTGTGAATCTCAAATTCAGTGCACTTCCCGAGTGTAGTAGGTGCGCTGCATTTCAAATTCACTGTGTTACAGGTGCGTTGATCAGACAAGGCCTTGTTCCTAAATTTTGGTTTCTGTGTTCAGTCTTTTCAGATCTATTCAGGAGTTTTGCTGCCTGTAGTCAGTACACCTCTGTTTGAAACCCCTTTCCTATCTGTTATTCCACCTCCATTGTGCAAAGAACTGTAAATGTTTTTATGTATTTGTTGATTCATTTTCAGTTCTCCCTTACAAAGAAGTAACGTACTTGTACTGTCGTTTCTTGATTTGAAAGTGTCGCAAGTGTCGTTTTCAGTCATAGAAGAGAGTTTGATTGCTCTTGATAGTCGATTACCCTATTACTATTGTATTTGATCTGAATTAGTAGTTTTTCTAGTGTCGAAAGCAAGTTTTCATTTCCAAATCGCAAAGTGTTGTCATTGTCTTCATTTTGATTTTGAAAAGAAACTTGTTAGTAATTGTCGCTTTGAAAGATAATTTAGATTTGCGCATTAGCTTCCTTTTTATCATTCACATATTAAGAAGGCTGAAAACAAATACATGCATGTGCATTTGCATTTAGACTGTTTGATTGGTTTGATTTAGGACAGTGCATATAGTGTGTGCTCTATGTTCTTTGCTAAAAGAATACTATCTCTCTTTCCTTAATAGCTAGGATTTTCATTGCACAAAGAAGATAAAACGACTGTCTATCATCTTAGATTGCATTTTAGGAATTGTACATCTACATCACGAGGTGAACCTGAAAGGCTAATTTCTAAAACAAGATCAACTATAAAATAAATTTAATGTAACAACGCTTTGGAACCTAACGAACAACATATAGAAGTCTAGGCTAGAGATGTATTCCAGCGTCGTAAAGCCTAGTAACTGTTGTTCTCACTATTGGTTGGGTGATTCCTCCACTTTGAGACGATAAGCGCCAGTACGGACTTGTGCTCCCACGTACCGTCGAGTATATTTTGGGAGACCACAATAGGCTTAATCCTTTATCCATAGGACGCTGTGTCTACCGCCCTATCGATCGCAATGCACTGAACACAACATTCGGGAAGATTGACTGTCATACCGTAAAAAGTATTCTGCAGTTTTGCGATTGGTTTGGTAATCCCTCTGCCTAGATTTCCAGAGCAGTCCCTTTCGTTCCTTTTCAGACTCCTTAACGGAAAGGGTCCATCTGAGCACTTGTCACTTCAGGATCATTAAAAATCAAAGGCGACTAGAGTCATCTTTTTTTTTTTCTCGACTCTTAAAAATTGAAAAACAAGTTGTGTCAAAGCGTCTAAAATTTATTTTAAACGGAATAATCATCACCTTTCCTACGTTGGTCTTAGGTTGAGAAAATGGAGTCCACCAACCAAGGAATTCCCCTTGGAGGAAATCCTAGTCCCTTCTCCTCTTGGGGAGATGTTGGTGCACCCCATATGGCCACATTTTCGCTTCCAAGATTGACAATCGGCTTGCCCATATGGCTTTTCTCAACCTCCGTCGTTCAGAACACCGCAATTCCTGAACAATCGAGTTAGCAACTAGACAATTCCAGAGTTACCCCGCAAACCTCTACTTTGTCCAATTCTTCCTCTCCTCCTTCCTCTTTGCTTGATGGGGCTGGTAAAGCCAAAAATCAAGTACTTGACAAGAAGAAGGAAAAGAAGAAGAAAGAGGAGAAGAAGAAGGAGCCAAAGGCGAAAAGGAGTAACCAAGTGTCGTCTAGCGAAAATCCACACACTGCACCGACCAGGCCTAAATCACCATGTGTCATTTGCAAAGGAGACCACTATCATAGAGATTGTCCTTTCATCCCACAGATCTTAAGGGACTGGTCTCCTCGTTTGCACAACCCAGTGTCATCAACCTCTAATGATCATGTTGAAAACACACCGTCGACTACTGAAAGTGAAGCCCCTGGACAAAAAGGAAAGTGCAAATTTCCTTGTAAATTGTGTGAAGGCGATCACACCGTCCACCATTGTCCCTTCTTAGACGAGGCTAAAAGAGTTTTGGACGATCGTCCGGTTTCACCGTTACAACTTCCTCCTGCATATAAGAAACTCTTGCCGAGTCTGTCGCTAGTTGAAAATCTGGCTGACCTGCCCAGGTGGTCGGCCGAAGTGTCTATCATTGAGGATAAACCATCTAAACCCATACCAGACGAAAGTCAAAAGGTCGAGGCAGTAGTTGACCTGGTCTTGCCTTCAGAGGTTCCATCTTCAGATGATACAGTCACCGAAGAGAACAAGGATGACACCGTCCAAATTCTTTTCGTAAACACAGACTCCGATGAACATGGGGGAAATTTACCCATTCCTTTACTGCAGGAAGGAAGTTCGTCAGAGTCGTACCCGGCCGTCTATTCGGTCCCACCTCCAAGCAACCTAGTTGTTTCCTTCGACTGGAATCAGCTAGGCAGACCCCGTTTACCGGCTAGTGTACCATTCCGAATCATTGCTCAAGTATATAGAATGGTTATGGCCGGTACCATCATAGATGAAGGGGCTTCTGTGAGTATCCTTTCCTCGACTGCTTGGAAAGCGCTTGGTTCACCATCGCTTTTGCCTGAGATGAGAAATCTAACAAGCTTCGACAAAGGAACCAGTCGACTGTTAGGGATCCTTCCCAATGTGCCCATAACATTGAGAGGGAAAACTGTTCAAATGAACGTAATGGTAGTCCAAGGACCCCTGGATCATAATCTACTCCTTGGATGAGACTATATTTATTGCATGGTATCCATTGTCTCATCACTCTTTAGAGTAATGTGTTTTCTGCACGAAGAAAGAGTGGTCAAGCTCGTAGACCAGCTTTCATTTCCCGGTTCACACATGGCAAATAGTCATATACCATCCCTGAATGGTCTTTTCACGCAAGGAATGTCTCATCAATCCCCAGTCCGTCCACCTGATAAGAACGAGTGATTCGGGGGACATGACTGAAACCCAGGGGGCATGCACCCTGGTCTGCTTTGGCAGGAAAACTTCAGATATAGGATAGGTTTCCGCGAGAGATATATGACTAGTCTGACACTCCCGTCCGTGATTGGAAAATGGAGTTAGACTGGAATAAGATTCCCTTGTCAAAGTTATGTGGGTGGAGGCGTTTGCACCACTCACCTTTGTCTATTTCGGTAGGCATCGCCGAAGAAGTGTTTTGTTTGCTGTGCAGATAGAACAATCTTTGGTAACCTAAAAGAGGTAAGCCTTTCCCGATGAAACAAATGTTTTGTCGGTAGATTGAGAGGTGACCTTGAAACTCTATTTTATACCTAGGGGCATGCAAACCTTTTGGCGTGCAAGGGAAGAGCGACCATTTATTTTTTTAAAATTTTTAGCTCCTCTAACCCTTTAAACTCATAGGATTGGTCGTTTCCTAACTTGCATAAAGAAAGGATGTGGGGCAAAGCTTTGGAAAATTGCCATTTTTATATATGAGACATCCTTATTATGCGACTGGATTCATCGAGCAGTTTTAACACGGACTTCATGCTCGTTAAAAAATAAACATAAGCAATGAGCAAATGTTTCCCCCAGCATTTAAGCTCAATAAAAAATGAACCAATTTCTGGTAAATAACCATCGTGAATGTAGTACTTCAGCCTTTAAAGCCTTGGTCGTGTTCCCATCATCACCTCCACCCTGTATTGGCCGATCATTCACCTCCATTTGATTGTTTACCCCTTTTGAGGAACAGCTGCGAAGAGTGATCCTGTTAGCCATCCTTGTAACACTGCCATGATTGGAAAATTCCAAACCTTACCTGGAATCAGCTGCTACCCAAATTTATCACTCATTCCCCAAAGACGAGTCTCCTTTAAGCTCTTTCAACTGACTCGTAAAATATGAAAAGATTGCCGTGCCATTGGCCTCTCCAGCTCGTTAAAGTGATCGGCAGTGCTATCTCTAATTTAGACTTTAATCTTTTTGGACCTGAGGGATTATTACACAAAAAGATCAAGCGTTTGTTTTGTTCGGCTCGTTAAAAGTATCGAAAATTCATCCCTTCTGTATTGTTTTATACTTTTTCAGACTTAAGGGATTAGATGACGAAAAAGGATTTTTGGGAGTTTCCTTTACGTCCCTTTTAAGACTCTCTAGAATTGAAAAAGACCGAGTTATCTTTGTCGTTAAACTCGTTAAAACCTAATAGCGACAAACTTGTCCATAGCAGACAAGAACAAGTTTCACTATCGATAGGCTCGTTAAAACATAGCGACGGGTTTTCCCGAAGGGCAAATTATAGAACAATCATATGTTATCCTCCTCAAGCTTGACAAAAATAAAGAGGTACTGGTCAGCAATGACTGGGGAAAAATTGGGAAGAAAACTTGAAAAACTTTGTTGGTAGCAAGTCGCTCTTAAACATGACACTTTCACTCCGTATCCAAGTCGAGTTGGGTTGTTTCATTCACCGGTCACATCACCATGGTCACATCACACCATCCACATTTGGGGTTAATGCTACCAATCCATCATGTCAGTGTAGTCGATATGTTCAAGAGAACTCACTCAGAGAATTCACCTGTGTCTCACCCGCTGCAATACATTTACTCTCCATTCTTTCATGACCGCCACCCTAAACCTTATATCACCAGACCGTTTTCACCTCCATTAAAATCATTTGCTCCGTTCCGTGTCACTGATGTGGGATTCATTAAGGCCCTCCTATGATAGATTGCTTCTTGTCGACATCAGCTCATTATCCAAGAAGTCGATCTAGGAACACCCATTTCAGTACTTTGAAGCTTACATGCCTCAATGGCAAGTTTCTCACTTCCGGCGACAGGTTTACATCAATGGCCTTCGACCGAAAGATTTTGCGTGGTGTTCAACGCCAAGTCCCTTATTCACACCACGTGAATTGTACTGCAGTACCTTGAGGATCATTATCATTATTGGTGATTCCTCTCGCGCCTGTTAACAGCTTACATCATTGGCTGGTAATGAGGCGATGTCTTTCCATGTTCGACTCCAGAACATATCTCACATGGATCGACTTGTACTTTGAGTGAAGATAGAACGAGATTGAAGACCCCGGATCTAGTTTCATCCATCCGGGGTGCGATATATATTCAGGAAATAAAGACATCAAATGTACATCATTGCTACACAGATAATCATCCAATCTAAGGGATGATGACTCTACCAAAATCATCAGTCTACACTCAGACGATTGTTTGTCCTATGTACATGAAAATGAATTTATAAAGCTGAGCATGGGAATGCCCGCCTTAGCTAGATCATGAAAATATTATGAAGATAATGTATTGTATTGTATCTTATTATAGGTCTCCTTCCAGCATGAAAGAACTTCATATCCTCATGATAAAGCATTTCACCCGACATCAAAAAGATTAACGACCTCATGCATTAGGGGGCAACTGTTATAGACATTTTTGGGCACTGCAACCCCAAGCATAAAATGTCCATAAACCAAGGGCTCCTAAGTCCCTAAAAGTGTTGTTCCAACCCCTAAAAGAACAAGGTCAACTGATTACAGCTTCTCCCAGAAGTTCTCCATGAAAAACTACTCAGAAATGGTCAAAACTTGACCATTTCACCTGCTCCATAGGCAAAGTGCATTGCATCTCACCTAAATGCACACAGTAGGTGCATTGCATTTCAAAAATCCCTTCTATGGGGTGCAATGGGCGAGAAGGGACAAATGGCAGTGTCAATCCGCGAGGTGGAGAAGCATGGAATCTTCCAGAAACTTCTCCTGTGACACTTGCCTCTCTGAATTCGACTAGGGATGAGTAAGAGATCATCAATCTCCAAGTGGAAGCAAGAACTATCAGAGGGAAGACACTAATCAAATCACAAGCTGACTCATCTCCCTTGTAGACATCTATATATGGATCCCTCATCCCAGAGATCCAGAGGCTGGAATTTTGCATCTTGTAAGGAATTGTTGTTGGTTTCTTGAGGCAACATCATAGTGTTGGGTGATCTAAGCTTTTCATGAGGTGAAGAAGGGCTTACTTGCTGAGAGGATGATGCTGGGTCAGAACAATTGGTTGTAACTCTCTTGGCTCTTTCTTGATTATGAATAAAGCTATTCAAGTTTTCCTCCATACTCTTGTGTGATTTATGTTTTATGCATTTGTATGGTCAATTTACATTTGATCCTAGATTGTTTATGATAATAGATCTATGTTCTCGTATAGTGTTATGCTACTTTGATTCTCCAGGTACTCTGTGAAGCTGGGTATACAAGAAAGCAAGTAGCAAAGGACTATCAGAAGAGAGAGGAATCGAGCAAGGAACCAAGCGCAAGATAGAGGTTGGTCTCCTTTATTCTTCTCTCATCTATCTCTCATAAAGGAAAATGAAAGTAGTTTTACTTTGTTTGTTTCTAAGGTAGCTACCAGCCTTAGTGGGATTAGCAGTTCTGCATAGACACTTTTCCCTGTAACACTAGGGGCGACGTGAAATTTGTGAAAAATATTTGTAAGCCTCCTTCGCGTAGGTTGTAGAAGGTGTGAGTAGTAGTTGGATATTTTATTTAACTCGTATTCTCTCCATAGTGGTGAGTTGAATGTTCGATTTTATGTTTCCAAAATCGAGCCAATTTATAATGTGAATTTGTTCTCTATGAAGAGTATAGTGCAATAGATTAAAGGAGTTGTAAGGGAATCATTTTTCCATGGTGAAAAGTATTTATGAGGATAAGGAGTTAAATATTCAATGGTGAAAGTTAAAAATTGTTAATAAAAGGGTGTATATGATTAAAAAAGGGGAAAATAAAGTTTTGGAAACATGGGTTTGGTAAAAAAGGAGAAATAAGGAGTTTTTTTTTGTTTTGTCTTTTATTTGAAACAATATCGAGTCTTGTTTTTTTAGAATTGGTGCATTTGGTTTTGGATCTGGTGAATTTGGGTGTAGAACTGGTGGATTTGGGTGAATTTTGTTGATTGAGGACAAATATTTTTGTCATTATGTCAATTTTTTTGGCTAAAACTTATTTGAATGAGTCCACAAGACTTGATGGAGGAAATTATGCAAATTGGAAATTCAAGGTATTAACATTTTTAGAGGGAATCCTCCTACTTTTCATGAATTGACATGTATTCTTCTACAAGAGGAAGAGAGGATGAATAACTTCAATTTGGTATCAAACAATTCAAATTTTGCATTGGTAGCCAAGGATAAGAAGTCATACAAAGGCAAGCCATGGGACAAAAGCAAAGGATGAAAGTTTCAAGTAAAGAAGAAAGGTATGGAACAATCTAAATTTCCAGTTCATGGTAAGAGAAACGATGATTGTTATTATTGTGGCAAACTTGACCATCATGCTAAATATTGCTATAAAAGAAAATATAATGAGTCTAAACAGAGAAACAAAAGGCATAATGGGAATTTTGTGGGCAAAGAAACATTAATCAATGATGGATTTAAAAATCTCACATTGTTTGTTTCTAATGTTTCATTTTCTGCTGAGACTGATGATGTGAATGCTTGGTTCATTGATTCTTGTGAATCACTCCATATGTCTTGTAATAATGATTGGTTTGATGAATATCATGAGAACATTGATGGAACATGTGTTTATCTTGGAGATAACATATCCCTTAACGTTCAAGGTTGTGGAATAATAGGTGTGATGTTGCCTAATAGACAAAAGAGATAGATCCATGATGTGATGTATGTTCCTCATATAAAAAATAATTTAATTTATGTTTCTACTCTTGTTGATCAATATTTAAAGGTGGAATTTGTCAAATCGCAATGTGTTGCTAAAGATATGCATCGCAATGTGTTGCTAAAGATATGCAAGATCACTACAAGGTTATTGCCACAAGTACCAGAGTTGGAGGCTTGTATAAGCTGGATGTGACCAGGACAAGGCATCAAGCATTGACATCTACAACAATGTCAACATAAGAGTTATGGAATCAAAGGTATGGGCATTTAAATCACAATGATTTAATGTTACTTCAAAGAAAAAAAATGGTTGAAGGTCTTCCTGTTATGAAGAATAACCATGTTGAATGTGAAGCATGTACACTTGGAAAGCGACATAGAGAGGAATTTCATGTACATGAAGGAAAAAGACAAAGAGAAATACTTGAATTAATTCATATTGATGTATGTGGACCTATGCAAACTATATCTCTTGGAGGAGCATTGTATTTTCTTATTTTTTGATAGATCTAGATATACTTGGGTCTATTTCATAAGGAAGAAAAGTGATGTTTTTGAGTAGTTTAAGGAATTCAAAAACATGCTGGAAAATCTAACTGGGAAATACATCAAAATTATCAGATCCGATTAGGAGGGGGATCACAAATCAAGAGCATTTAATCAATATTGTGAAAGTCATGGGATTCTGCAACAATTTATAGCGCCTCATACATCTCAGCAAAATGGAGTTGTTGGGAGGAGAAACAAAACAATAATGGAATGTGCACAAAGCATGCTTCAAGCTAAAAATTTCTCTAATGTTATTTGGGATGAAGCCATTAATATTGTTTTTTATTTGAAAAATAGGAGTCAAACCAAAAATTTAGATCTAAAAACACCTTTTGAAGCATTATATGGATATAAACCAAAAGTGAATTATTTAAGAGTTTTTGGATGCAAGGAATTTGTTCATATTCCAAAAGATGAAAGAAGAAAACTTGATGCAAAATCAATTAAGTGCACATTCATTGGTTATTTTGATCATAGAAAAGCATACAAGTTATTTGATCCTAGTTCACATAGATTGCTTACAAGTAGGGACGTGGTGTTTCATGAAAATGCAGTTGAAGGTGATAAAATGAATAACATAGGTGTATGGCATGATATTGATGATTCTGTCAAAATAGAAGAAAGTTTTGAGCTGGAACAAACATGAATATGTACAACAACAGGTACAGGTACAGGTATAGGTTCAAGATCAGGAAGCATCTAGTAGTCATGACACTCCAGGAAGAGAACACGAGACTCCACAAAGCGGAAACAAGGATGAAAGCAGTAAAACTCTAAGGAGGACATCACCTCAAATTCAGCCACCTATAAGGCATAAAGATTATGCGCTGACGTCTCATGTAATGAATGTTGTAGAACCTTCAAGTTATGAAGAAGCTAAAGAATATAAAGAATGGAGAGTTGCAATGGATGAGGAATACAAATCTATAATGAAGAATGACACATGAGAATTAACAAAATTTTCCAAGATAAAGTTCCCATAGGATGAAAATGGTTTTTCAAACCAAAGTTTAATCTTGATGGCAGCACTGATAAGTATAAAGCTAGATTGGTTGCAAAAGGCTATTCACAAAACGAAGACATTGATTATGAACATAGTTTTGGACCTATAAATAAATTGAATACAATTAGAATCATGATTGCATTAACTACAAAACAAAATTGGAAAATGCGTCAGTTAGATGTCAAATCCTCTTTCCTAAATGGTGAATTAAAAGGAGAAGTTTATTTGGTTCAGCCTAAAGGGTTTGTAAAGCAGGGACAGGAGTATCTTGTTTGCAGGTTAAAGAAAGCTTTGTATGGTATGAAAAAGGTTTTATGAGAAGCAAAAGTGATCCTAACTTGTACATCAAGATAGATGAAGGTGGGAATATTTCCTTGATATCTTTATATGTTGATGATCTTATCATAATAGACAATGCATTTTGGTTGATTGAAGAAATTAAAATTCATTTGTCACAGGTATTTGAAATGAAGGATCTTGGTGAATTTCATTATTGTTTGGGTCTTTAAATTTTGAGGGAATTTGGTAAGACAATCATCACACAAGGAAAATATGCAAAGACAATTCTTGAAAGATTCCATATGTTTGAATGCCAATCAGTGTCTACTCCTTTGGAACAAAATGCCGAGTTGTACATTGATGATGGATCTAAAGAAGTGAATGGAACTTTTGTATTGTCAATTGGTGGGAATTTTGAACTACCTCGCCACTACCAGACCAGATATAACATATTATGTCGGCATTGTTAGTCGGTTTAAGGCTAAGCCTTGTGAAATCCATTGGAAAGCAACAAAGAAAGTCCTTCGATATCTAAAGGGAACACTTTATATTGGTATTTTTTATGATAATAAATCTGATGTTGAGTTGGCAGTTTTTTCTGATCGAGAGTGGGATGGAAATACTGATGATAGAAGATCAACCTCCGGATATGCATTCAAGTTAGGATCGAGGATAGTATCATGGAGCAGCAAGAAACAACCAATTGTTTCTTTGTCATCCATAGAAGCTTAATACAAAATTTCACCAATGCAACTTGTGAAGCTATTTAGTTAAGAAGGATTCTTGAAGTTGTTGGAGGAAAAAAAAGGACCAATAAGCATCAACTGTGACAACCATAGTTCTAATAATACAAACTTGCTATTAATACTAGTTGTTAGATCAAAATTATATTAATGAGACTTGTTAAATCGGTTCGTGTTCATGAAACTGTGACGTATTTTTGACAGAAATGTGAACTAATAGCTTACATTTAAAGCCAATCAGATTCCATTCGTATTTTTGACAGAAGTGTGAACTAACAGCATACATTTAAAGCCAATCAGCATACATTCGTATTTTTGACAGAAGTGTGAACTAACGGCTTACATTTAAAGCCAATCCGTATAATATATAAGCGTTGTCAAAGTTAGTGGACTTTTTATAATAATATTTAATGCTTTGTTATATCACTTCGCAAGCGTGTAGTGTACTGTTATTATTGATGTTCATTTAAATAAAAAACTAAATTATTCTTAAAATCCTGAAAACAAACTGTTGAGTTCAAACTGACTTTTCCATCTACGATTAGTAGACTTTACAATAATACGTAATGCTTTGTGACATCACATCGCAAGCGTGTAGCGGTATTATTAGGGTTCATTTGTATAAACAAATGAATTATTCTAAAGGTCCTGAACACAAAAGAGTTCAAACTGATTTTTCCATCCAAGATTAGTGGACTTCATAATAATAAGTAATGCGTTGCATCGCAAGTGTGTAGTGTTATTATTGATGTTCATTTAAATAAAAAAAACTAAATTATTCTTCAAGTATGGGCTCAGCAACTCATACAGAAGGCAATTCGTATTTTCTCAAATATTAATCCAATGACTTCACAATCAATAACTGCCAACGAAACATCAGCATCTTTATCTTCAGCCAATACAGTATTATCTTTTGGATACACAATATTGTCACCGTCTACACCGGCGGATTATAATGTATATTCAGTGCAGGCGACTTTAAAAAAAAAATCACATCTCTTAAGCTGCAGGCGGAGCAGGCGTGAAGTTGGTGGATGTTGACATCTCAGAAAGGAAAGAATTATCAGACACTTGTTGCTGATTATTTGGTTTTCTGTGGCCCTCCGAAATCGGATCAGAAATTGTAGCATCTCCTGTTCCTGAGTGATCGAGAGAGGGGTCATTGTATATGTCCCACCATTTGTGCACCAACATCTTTATATCTTCCCTCTCCATATTTTCATCCTCCCCACTGAACCTCCACGGCTTCGATCCCTGCACATCCACATCTATCAATAAACATAACCCCGCATGCCCAGAACGCCTACCTATCTCATCTTTTATATATACGTCATATTTCTTTCTATATAATGCATTTGCACGAATTTGGGCAATAAAGAAAAGCTTACAGCTGCACAATAGTGAACAACTTTGACACTGTCCAAGTCCACGTTATGGGGATGTCGCCATAGCATGGCCAGAACCAGATTGTACACCAGGGGGATGGGCTTGTATATCTTCTCAAAATACATGTTCAGGAAATCCTACAAAACATATATATACACCACAATTTAGTCAAATTTATATCTGGTAAACCAAACAAAAATCTGCATGATCCTGACTAAAATTCATAACAGATGCAGACCTGTTCTGCGAAGGGCGTTGGCACAGTGACCATAAGAGTTTCCACAAGGCTGTCGAATGTGAGCTGACCGGGCTCAAAAACGAACATGCCAGCGTTGAAGTATGGAGAGGGCCGTTGCCCTAATTCGATGGGCCATGATACCTTGTCGGGGCACTGCTGGCAGTATCCGATGTTGTACTGCGGAGTGTGACTCCATGTCTTCTCGCAGAAGCAATCCATCACCGCATAGAAGTATCCATCGGGCATGTCAAATAGATGGTCAATGTTATCAAAGACCTGGATGTCTGCATCCAGATATACCATCTTGCTGTACTCCTCAAACTGCCCACCACCCAAAACAAGATTCTTAACAACTATATGCATGCGTTTAGAGTATCGAAAGTTGCAGAAAAAGGAAAGAATTGAAAATACCTCCCAAATACGGAGTTTAGAGTAATTGAGGACATAGTAAGCCATTGCGAATTGCACTTGATTCTCGGGGGGTTCGATGGGCTGAATCTCGCGAACAATACAACCCTGTCTTTGCAGTTGCAGGCGATGATCGTCTGGAACATCAGGCAAAACAGCAACGACAAGAGGATATTTGCTCTTCACCTTCCGCAAACCCTTTGCAAGTCCAACAACACCTTTCACGTAGTCGCCGGATCCAGCCAAAAAAGTCACGTACGCTCTACAAGTCTTCCTGGCCGCCTCATTCATGTCCTGGAAAAGCTGATCTTCTGGAGAAATTCCTGGATTCATGGTGAGAAAAGGAGACTCGACAGTATGTATTCTGAAAGTTAATAGTGTGTTGTAAAAACGAGAGACCAGTTCGCCGAACACCAGTGTAGTTTGCATGTTTAGGCCGGAAGAGGGTCTGCCTTTATACACAAATTAAAGGTCGCCTGTAGCGGATAATGTTTAAAATAATAATACCTAGAAATAAAATGCCAGACATTTTAGTATGTACGTGTCAATTATTCCGGTTTCCTCGGTACCGATGAATTCAACTGTAAAACCGGATAAAATTAGCCATAAATTGTTGGAAGATGCGTAGGAAAGTTCATACAATTTGACAGGAACTCATCCCAACACACACAGAGACAAAGAGAACGATCGGTGGACTTATGGTGTCGGGTTCAGTGAGCGATAGCATTTTCAGTTGATATCTAATTTTTAATTCGCGAATCTGCTTAGCAGATAGAATATTCGAAAGCCGTTGGCGACGTCTATAGAACCTTTACCTTCCAACGCGTACTTAACAGCACTAACGGCGCGGCTAGGCTCCGGTGAATGTGTAGTCGGTGCAGTAGTATAAGGCTACAGATATAGTTTTTATGTACAAAAAATAAAGTGCCGTGTGGGTCACCCACGTTCCTTGACTTTGAAGCAACCTACAGGAAGTTGAGTCGGTGGTGTAAAGCGCCGGATTTGACAAAACTGCACTCCAGAATCGGCCATCTACAAACCAAAAGTCATTGAAGATAATGTTAGTTATATATATATGAGAGATAACTTTAAATAATAATAATTAAAGATAACGTTATATATATATATATATATATAAAAAAGAGATAATTTTAAATAATAATCATTAAAGATACTGTTATATAATGAATATTCAGGCAGGTAGGTAGGTATATATATATATATATGTGTGTGGGGAAGAAAAGTCCAAGAATCGTAGGTGAAAATATATTGCAGAAAAGAACCATCGAGAAGCATTGCACATTTTTTCACTTGAGCATCTCTATGTTACACGCAAACTTCTTTAAGATAGAATGCGACATGTAATCTTGTTTTAGGTGTTAGGATTTGGTTTGTTCTAGGTATTAGGATTAGGTTTGTTTTGTAGATATACTTGGATAAGAAAAAGTATTGCATTATTGTTTATAATTCGAATTAGTGTTAAAAGAAATTTGTAACTTGTTTTTATTAATAAGCTACGTTTTAAAATAAAAGAGAGTTAATACATTAACTATTTGTTAACCTTTGTAATTTGATTAACTTTTTTCATGTAACACATAATATGATTGTTGAAACTAATGGAGAATATGGATTATTGGAGAGAGTTATGGATTATTGGAGAGAGTCTCTTCATTAATGGTGATGCGAACAAACTAATGGAGAATATGGATTATTGGAGAGAGTTATGGATTCTTGGAGAGAGTCTCTTCATTAATGGTGAGTGTGGTGAGTGTGTTCTCGTTTAGGATTAGTTGCTACTTTTTAGGTGTTAGTTCTAACTTTCATATTTTTATATAAACTTATATATTCTTCATGTTAATGATTAATGATTAGAGCGTTTTGTGTGAGGTAGTCTCTAGCTGCAGCTGCTAAGTTTTAAAATATATTTGATTTATTTCATTTTTAACATGGTATGAGAGCTTGGCTTGGGTTTGTAATTGTGGCTGGTGAGGTTGTTGTGTGTTATACTAGCTTGAGTGTGGAAATTGTTCAACATGCCTGTGCGTGGAAGGATCTGTTAAGGCCGATTGGAAGAGGCTGATTTTGTTAAGGATGAAGATGTGCCGATTGATTAGATCAGCTCGCATTTTTCGTTAACAGCAATGCTGCTCTATGTTATGACTAGGGTGAGATTTGGGAGGATATCCGTGTTGTTCACCCTTTCAATCAGAGAAATTATCTTCAGCGCGACCAGTCAGCACGAACATGTTGTGAAGATACCTCCCTCGTCAACGTGGAGGTTGGATGCCTCGTCGACATGGTCGTTGACTCACTTATTCAATAGTTATCAGTTGTGGCACACCAAATAGGGGACACGAACCCACAACCCCTATGGACTATGGTTCGACGATAGTGTGGCATGCTCGGTGGCACATACACCGTGGGCCGCTGTGGTGATCAATTTTTCATGGGTCGAAGTGGAGCAACGAAGGTCGAGATCGAGTGGGATGTGGTGATCAGTTTTTCGTGGGCCGAAGTGGAGTAGCGGAGGTCGAGATCGAGTGGGCTATGGTGATCAGTTTTTCGTGGGCCGAAGTGGAGTAGTGGAGGCCGAGATGAAGTGGGTTGTGGTGATCAGTTTTTCGTGGGCTGAAGTGGAGAAGCGAAGGTCAAGATCGAGTGGGATGAGCAGTGGAGGTCGAGATCGGTGCTTCCAAGTCGAGATCACTCAGTTATGTGCATTGCTTGGTGGCCGAGATCCACAGAAACAGCACAGGAATGGTGCCCTCCTGTGAGTTTTTTTCTTTTAATTATTACATCTCAGCATAACTTGATGCGTGGGCGATTTTTTTTCTCATCCTCCCTCCTCCAACACAACAAAACAAATCCTGGTAGATCGCGAGTTTTTTATTTATTTATTTATTTATTTTGTTTCTGATGAATAAAATAAATGTTATTTAGTCCGTGCTTGCTGCCATTGTCCATAAGATTTTTGTCCCCCATGGTTGGTCAACAATTACACAGTCGGTAGTTAAAAAGACGGCCTAAGTTCCGTTGAATTTGAAGCAATTTCTTGGTGTATGAAACCTTAGGTTTTCTCTGTCGTCAGGACTCAGGAGATGATCATTTAATGGTTAAATCAATGTGAAAGCGGATGTTGAAAATAATGGACAACAATTATTTTTCCTCTATGTTATTTATTTTGGAGGTGCGGTGTTACTGCTCTAAGGCCAAGATTTCTTGAAGCCAAGATTGCTTGGTGATTTGAAGCCCAAGATGAGTAGCATACTTTGGTGGTTGACTCCTTTTTGTCTCCTTTTGGTATATTTTTTAAAAAGATTGAGATTGCCAGTGTTGGTGATTTTTGTTTCTTTGATGTCGTGAAGATCGTTGTAAGATCACCCACCTTTCTTTATTGAAAGAATTGATTATTAAAGGTTGAGGATCTTGAGGTAGATCCATAGATCGACTTATGTCACCATGAATAATCATATGGCAGAGGTGTACTTGAATGAGAAAAATAAGCTCGATGGGTCCAATTATTCAAACTGGAAATTCAAATTGTAAACGTTTCTTGAGGGGCAAAGTGCATGGACTATTGCAAATGGGGATGAATAAGGCGAACAACTACAAAAATTCAAGTTTGGGAGAAGCGGGAGAACAAAGGGAAAGTGCTATTGAAATTGTTAGTTAAAGACTGCATTATCCGTCACACCAGAGAGTGTAAATCACCAAATCATATTTAGACAACTCTCAAGGATTTGTATGAGATAAAGAATACAAATCACCTATTGTTCCTGAAGAGCAAGATTCTATCCATTAAAATGGAGGAGAATGATCCAGTCGTTGCACTCATCTCTTGGATCAAGGCGCTGAGAAATAAGTTGTCTGATATAGGGGAGAAAGTGTCGAACACTGATCTTGTCACAGTTACCATGAATGGTATGACTGATGACTATCATATGTTTATTATAGGCCTGAACGCGAGGGAGAAAACCCCCAATTTCAAAGAATTGACAGGGATCCTAATGCAAGAGGAAGAGAGGTGGATGACTTTGAAACCCCTGAATTTAGATCTTGCATTTTTGGTGTAGAAAAATCATTTCATAGGGAAAGCATGCGCATGACAGAAAGGCGAAGGTACAACATAAAGAAAGCCACCTCAAGGTATCTCTTCGACCGGAAATGATTCAGGAACCAAGTGTTTTTACTCTGGTAAAGTTGGTCACATTACTAGGAATTTACATAAGAAGAAGCTTGATGAAACTCGACATAGACAAAAGAAGCATGCAGGGCACTTTGCTAATGAAGATCAGAATCAGAACCTTAGACTGTTTGTATCTGGTTCTTCTTTCTCTCTTGAGAATGATGAAGCAAAAACTTGGTTTGTGGATTCAAGATCTTCCACTCACATGATATGTAACATGCATTGGTTTGAAAGTTTTAAAGAAGCCAGTCATGGTGCTAATATCTACCTTGGTGATGATAGAGTCTACTAGATCAAAGGACATGAAGACATTACTGTGATTTTACCTGATGGCAAGATCAGGACAATCAGAATGTGATGTATGTACCATGAATTAAAAAGAACTAAATCTTTGTTTCAATTATTGCAAATCAAAACTTGAAGGTGTCATTAAGGATTTGTTGGATAAACAGAAACCAGTTGCATCTAGAATTCGAGTTGGAGGCCTATATAGGTTGAATGTCACAAGCGTACCACACCAGGATTTGACTTCAACAACAATGAAAACAGAGAATCTTTGGCACCAAATATTCGGACACATCAATCTTCCTGATTTAATACTGCTAAGAAAATAAGGTATGGTCAATGGACTCCTTGTTTTAAAAAATGCACATATTGATTGTGAAGGATGTGCACTTGGGAAGATGCACAGGGATGAATTTCCCTCAAGTTCAAATAGAAGAAAGAGAGATATCCTTGAACTTGTTCACACTGATATATGTGAACCAATGTAGACAATATCATTAGGAGGAGCATATTATTTTTTATTATTTGTTGATGATTGCACAAGATATACATGGGTATATTTTCTCAAAATGAAAGGTTGTGAATTTTAATATTTTAAATATTTTCAAAGAATGATTGAAAAACAAACAAGGAAAGTCATCAAAGTCCTCCCATCAGATCAAGGGGGAGAATACAAGCTAGGACACTTCGTCAAATATTGTAGTAACCATGGAAGAATTCAACAGTTTACAATACCCCACACTCCAAAGAAGAACGAGGTGGTATAGAGGAAGCAAATAAATTTATTGGAGTGTGCATGCAGCATGTTGAAAGATAAGAACCTATCTAATGGATTTTGGGCAGAGGCGATAAATACTACAATTTATTTAAAGAATAGGAGTCCAACGAAGAGTCTTGATCTTAAAACTCCATTCGAGGCATTATATCGTTTTAAGCCTATAGTTAGTCATCTAAGTGTATTTTATTCGAAATATTTTTCTCATGCTCCAGAGGAGGATAGCAAGAAATTGGCTTCTAAGGCCACCAAATGCATATTTGTAGGATATTGTACTAATTTTAAAGCATACAAATTGTTTAATCCATCTACTCACAAGGTGTTTGCGAGTAGAGATGTGATATTTCATGAGCAGGTTGATGAAGGAAACAAAGACAAAGGCAATGAGGAGTGGCACATTCCTTTGCTAATGGAGGATAGCAGTGAGGAAATTAAAGACAACCATGTGCAATAGCAACAACAAGAAAAAGAAGAATCAAGTGATGTAGGTACAGTCAGCAAGCCAAGTCCATCAAGGCATGAGCAAGACAGATTTGAGGCAAGTCCACCAGTAAGGAGATCATGTAGGCAGACTCAATTACCAGTAAGATATAGGGATCATGCTCTTATAACTAGTATGTTAAATGTTGTTGAGCCCTCAAATTATAAAGAAGCAAGTCAATATGATGAATGGAGGGCAGCAATGGAGGAGGAATATGAGTCAATACTTAAAAACTAAACCTGGGATTTAGTTAAACTACTGGAAGGAAAATAACCTATATGTTGCAAGTGGTTATATAAACCTGAATTTAAATTATATGGTAGTGTAGACAAGTACAAAGCTAGAATGGTAATTAAAGGTTACTCACAAAGAGAAGGAATTTATTAAGAGGAAACCTTTGCTCCGGTATCTAAGATAAACATTATTAGAATGATGATAGATTTAGCTACAAAAAGTCATTGGAGTTTACACCAACTGGATGTGAAGTCTGCATTTTTAAATGAGAATTAAAAGAAGAGGTTTATATAAAACAACCTGAAGGGTTTATCAAACATGGGCAGGAGCATTTAGTCTACAAATTAAAGAAGGCATTATATGGTTAAAAACAGGCACCCAAGTTGTGGTATGCAAAATTTGATCCATTTTTCCTGCGGCATAATTATAAGAGGAGAAAAAACGACCCAAATATGTATTATGTGTTTGATGAAAAGGGGAAATTGTTTTGGTTTCTTTATATGTATATGGCTTAATTATCACTGGAAATTCTGATGAATTAATTAAATAAACCAAAGTGCAGATGTCACAAGTGCTTGAAATGAAAGACCTCAAAGAATTACACTATTGTTTGGGTCTGGAAGTTTGGAGGGAGTCAGGAAAATTTTTCTTGCTCAAGGGAAGTATGTCATAGGATTATTGAAAAAGTTCAGAATGGAGCAGTGCAAATCTCCCTCAGTTCCTTTACAGTAGAATCTTAAACTTTGAATGGAGGATGATATTTGATTTCTTCCATTTTTAACAATGTTAATTAGCTATTTAATTAACAAAAGAAAAAAAATAGTTCCGGTTATAAACAAATGGCCATGAAAATCAAGAATAAAGGCCTAATGGAAATTTAAACTAAAAAATAATAGCATCAACCTAAACAAAATTGTAGCTACATGTGGGACAATCTAGGACCTATTTAAGAACATTCTCATACTCATCAATGTATTTGTAAATGACTTGGGATTCATGCTCCTACTCCACCTATATTTCAACCCCATATCCTACTAGTAACTCATCTTAGGATTTTTTTCTTCGCTAGAACCCTTATGGAAACCATTGCAACGTCATAACAATATTTCAATTTAGAGTGCAAAGGTTTAAGCTTCAATAAATCCTCATCATTGGACATTGAAATTAGGAAGGACTTGGGATCTAGTGTGTCCCTAGTTGGAACCTTTCTAGAAATTGTTGGGTCATCCTGATACAATAGGAATTAAGTGCCCTCTGAAGAACTATCAAGATTTCAAAGCCATGTAAATATTGTAGGAAATGTGTCGGATTGATAGGATTCAAGCTCGTGTATTGTTAATTAATTAGAAATGCATGGATGTTCATTTAATAATGGGAGACTATACATATTGAATTGTAAACTACTATTTATATTCCATTGGACAGTCCATCACAAGAAACCTATGACAATAAATAGGAATCTATAATATGAAAGGTTAATTCCTTTTAGATTCTATATTTGTTATTTGTGCATGCAATAGATAATATGAAAAATAGAGAATAGGTAAATACAATCACTCACAAACTACAACAAACGCCAAGATATTATATGGGAACCCTTACTAGAAAAAACCCATATGGATGTTGAGGTTGTTCTATTGTATTTTGTTCGGAATGGAGATGATGCAAGTACAAAGGAGAAGATGCTCTCTATGAAGTTTCCTAATATGTGTGTCCCATGGGCTGCTATAGAACACAAAACTCCTCTATTATGCTCTCTCTCTCCCTCTCTCTGTATCCACACTCAAATAATTTTCTCTAATATGATATAGAATGCAAGGAAATAGAATAAAACTTCTTTTCCTAATAGTCCACCAGTTTTACCATGGCCTAACATCCTACTAGGGATTAGATTTTACATGGGTCTACCCTATGGCATGAATTACAAGTCAACCTTTATAGAGTATTCTTCATAGCCACCATGTGGGTAGACCATTTTCCATATGTAATCGGGGATGACATGGAATCCTCTCAAATTATGGTGGTCAATCATGATAGGTCGACTTCGAAGTGGCATAAATTTCTCATACAAGCTATGATTAATGTGATTTTTGTGTCACTGGAAAGGTATTGGTGTGTAAATTATGGAATCTAGGTGCATATTAAGTTAGGGGCCACAAAAAGTGGTCATGGGACCATTAGTAAAAATGAACTTATAGGTTGACTCCTCCTTTTTTTCCACTCTAACAACATCAATATGGATGATAAGTAATATAATGATATAATCCAAATCATACCTCCCCATTTTGGGAGGTTTTTGGTCCTCATAAGCCTAATTTGAATGAGGTGAGGTAACTTTTCCTCTACCTTCCTCTTAGAGCACCATTTAGCCTTTTCTGGAGGTTGCTCTTTCAATCCAATCTACGGAAGATCATGCTACCCCTATCTTGTAGTTCTAGATCTCTTCTACAAAACTATATGTTTTTCCAATCATGCTTGAGGATCTGGTCCTAAGTAAATCCACATTCACAACTAAGTATATGCACATTTATGTGGGTATATTAAGTTTGCAGGCACTATCTCCCATATTTTCCATTACCTCGAAAGGGTCGCATCATAAAGCCTTGATTTTCTTACCAGGAACCTCTAGCCTCTCCTTATTCAACTCTAACCATACTTTATCTCCCACTCTGAATGACCTCTTTGTCATCTGCTAGTCATGCTTGGTATTTTAACTTTCTTATGACTTCTTTAATGCTTTGTGTACTTGTAGATGGAATTTCTTGTTCTTCTCGACACTTTTTTTCTCTTAAAGGACTTCCTATGAGATTCTCTCCCACTCCTACTTTTTTCCCATATACAACATCTAAAGGCGAGGGTCGAAGATATCCAAAACAAGTCTTAAATTGTGGCTTACCAATTGATGTGTGGATTTCTTTATTATAGAAGTGTTTTATGTAAACCCTATTTTATCCTAGGTCTTCGAGTGCTTCTGATTGTAGCCCATCAAAATTTGCACCAAATCCCTACTGACTACTTATGTTTTTCCATCTGTTTATGGGTGGATTGTTGTATATCTCTATAAATTTGTGTCCATATTCTCCCTCAATGTAGTCCAAAATGCACTGAGAAATCTAGTGTCCCTATTTCAAACGATGTTCCTTGGCATCCAAAAGTGCAACCATACCTATTAAAAGAACAAGTTAGTTTCTTCTTGTTGAATTTTCTACAAGGACAAACAATAGAAACTAATTTTTATATTTGATAATTAATAAATAATTTGAAATTACTGAGAGGGGGGCTGAACCAGTGATTTTGTCTTTTCAATTACTCAAATCAACTTAATTTCCTCCCTTTTTTCCTTTCTTAAGTATTGCAACTAATTGTTATGCTCTTAACCTACAAGATGATAAAAGAATACCAAATATGCGCTGAAATATACCCAGAACATAGAACAGTGAGAAATAACAGCAGGTATTTTGTTATTCAGAAAGTAATGTTCACTTGCCTCTTCGAGGGGGCAACCTCCAATAGAGCAGAGCTTCAATTACAAAATAAGACACGATGCTCCTCGCAGGGAGTCTCTATCCTTTATATATGACTCATACATGCAATATCATGGAGCAATACCATGGTTCTTATTAATACCATCTATCTAATACCATGGCCCATTTGCAACTAACTGTGGTCCCGTCATTAAATGCGGGTTAACCACTTACAATTATTAATATGGGCTTTATTGACTCTTTACTTAACTATAATTATGACTTGATCCTACTACATAAATAAGGGGGTTAGGGTGGGACCCTAACATGCCCTCCCCCTTAAGAATAACCTTGTCCTCAAGGCTGAAGCTACGGAAACTGCTGAAGAATATGTTGGCATTATGTTTTCTGGTATGAATGTATGTTACAGATGTTGTACTTGATGGCAACTCCAGTGGTAAGGCTCTCAGTTTGTTAAAAATTAAGAAGGACGCAGACTATCGGTTCAGAAAGTGCGTCCCCGCAGGTATACCATGCAGAACCCGCGTCCAGGGATGCCGGCCAGCCGTTCAGGGGGTGCGTCTACCCAGTGCACACATTTCAAGGCAGAGAAAAGCACGTGGGGGTTTCTTGTGTGGTATCTAGCCGACGGTTTTGTGTTTCTATGGTGTCGGCTTGTGGTATTGTTCCATGTTTTGGGGAGGAGCTTGCCTATATAAAGCAAAGGTGTTCATTTGGATTGTGCAATTGTCTTGGGTTGAATATCTTATTTGGTGAGATCTAGTCCAGATCTAAGAGGGCGAATCTTCTAATGGACTGTGATCTCTATGGCGCATGATCAGATCTGTAGATCTGACTGATTGGGTTTGTCTTGAAGTCTTCATATCATTTATATCTAAAGGGTCGCAGGATCAGTGAAGGGAAAGTGCGCCGGGACGCAGGTACTGTAAAGGGCAAGTGCGCCGAGACGCAGCACAGTACAGAGAGACCTGCGTGTGGACGCAGGGTGATCAAGGTTCAGGTGCATCTCTGAAGCAGAAGGACGCGACGCGATAGTGTTTTCAGGTGCGTCTCTGTAGCTAAAGATGCGGCGCGATAATATATTTGGGTGCGTCCCTGAAGCAACAGAACGCAGAGCAGTCAAAGGAACAGTGCGTGGACACACAGCAGAGCAGAAGGACATCTGCGTGTGGACGCAGAGTTGCAGAAAGTTAACGGCGTTTGGTCGCAGGCCACAGAAAGAAAAACTGCGTCTTTGTTTTAAGATGTTCTGTTGATTGAATTTCTCTGTTGATAAGGTGTTCTGGGTTGGTTCTGTTATTGCTGATCTAATATTTGTAGTGGTCTATATCTGTTATGTACTTGTTGATCATCTGATGCTTTATGAAAAGAAGTAGGGGGTTGTAGCTCCCTTCCAGGAGTAGACTGGAAAACGAGAAAGAGAGAGAGTTGTAGCTCTCTGCAGGTTGCAGCCTGCGTACTGGTAAAGGACTGCACCAGTACAAAATCATTGTAAAAGAAGTTTCTAAATTGAAAGAAGATAGAGACATATTGCAGCAGGTGGTTTTCACCCACATTGGGTTTCCACCTTACATCTTGTGTTCCTTGGTGTGATTATCTGTTTTTCATGCTCATTATTTTATGGTACTGACATGCAAAAATAATTCAAAGATCAAATAAGGAAGATTTATTAAATTGCTTGATAATACTGATTCACCCCCCCTCTCAGTATTATTTCCAACAATTGGTATTAGAGCAGGTCCTTCAGAGAAGCTTGATCGCTTGAAGGTAGATCGTTCATCATGAGCAACTACGAGAAAGAAGCTTCAATCAGGCCACCGATTTTTGATGGAACAAATTTCAATTATTGGAAGGTAAGAGTTACTGCATATCTTCAATCTCTTGGTACAGAAGTTTGGAACATTGTAGAAACAAGCTATGCTTTTCCTTCAGCTACTCCTACAGATCCAGCTGAGAAAAAGAAGTATGAAACAAATGCAAAGGCAGTCAGTACTCTATTAGGAAGTATATCCCAAACAGAATTCATGAAGGTCATGCACTTCAAATTAGCAAAAGAGATATGGGACAAAATGATCACTAGCTATGAAGGAGATGAACAGGTAAAACAAGCTAAACTCCAAACTCTCAGGATTCAATATGAGACTCTCAAGATGTATAATGATGAAAGTGTGGCTAATTATTTTCTTCGGGTAGATGAGATTGTTAATTGTATGAAAAATTTGGGTGAAGAAATAAAAGAGACTATAGTAGTTCAAAAGATTCTAAGATCATTATCCCCCAAGTTTGAATCTAAAGTATCTGCAATAGAAGAAAAGGAAAATCTCTGTGTTCTCACTATGTCTCAGCTACATGGAATTCTAACTGCTTATGAAATGAGAAAGGGAGGTCCATCAGACAGAAGGGAAGCTGCTTTTAAGGCATCAGGCAAAGAAGATTACTATGAAGCAAGCCATGTTCCAGAAGAAAAGGAAGAAGAATCAAACTTTGTCAGAAATCTTCAAAGGGGTTCTGGAAGGTTCAGAGGTAAGCTACCTTTCAAATGCTTTGCTTGTGGAAGAGTAGGTCATTATGCTGCAAAATGTCCTTATAAGGATAAAGGAAAAGAACCTGCTAGATGGAACAAGAAACAAAGTGCAAATAAGAAAAGCTACTACACCCATGAAGATAGTGATGGCTTATCAAACAGTGATGAAGATGAACAAGGTAATAAATATAAGCTGTTAATGGCATTTGAATATGATGATTATGAGGATGCTGTAGATGTGGATAATCTCTATGATGAAATTACTAGACTCAAGAGATGCATAGAAGAAAAGAATGTGATCATTGATACTTTGCAATTTCAAATTGATGAAAAAGAAAAACATCTTGAAAAACTAGAAGGTGAAATTGTTGGTCTCAGAAAAGAAATTGAGAAAACAAAAGCTATTAATCTTAAGTTTGTCAAAGGATCTGAAACTTTGGATGAGATTATCAATGTGCAGCGGTCTCCTCTAAACAAGACAGGTTTGGGCTATAATGGAGAAACCTCCCAAGCATCCACCTCAAAAAGTTATCTTGATGCAGCAAGAAGAAATGAGCAGAAGAACAATGAAGATAATCAGGTAAAGCAGGGACGAATTACAAACAGAAACTATCAGGGACAATCCATCTTAAGGGTGAACAAAAGCTACAACCAGCCACAGGTAAAATCTTCTCAGTTTGGTTCAAGAATAGATGAAAATAGAAATTACAATCAGTTGGCTGGTAGATTCAATAACCGCAGAAGCTTCTTCAATGGACAATGCTTTTCTTGCCATAACTTTGGTCACAAAGCAGTTCAATGTGTTGCATATAAAACAATCATGACTAGGGAAGCTCAAAAACAAAGAAGTATGACAGGGATTACAAAAAGGACCTATAACAACTTTTCGGTTCTTGAAAATGAAGTTGAATGTTCTATCTGCAATAATTTTGGTCATGAAGACTCTGAATGCAGGAGCAGGTTTCAGGAGAAAAAGGAACAAGCCACAAGCACCAAAACATGGAGAATAAAGGAACCTCAAACAGAAAGATGTGGGATAGCATTTTATGCAGAAGGACAGGAAAATCTATGGTACATTGACAGTGGATGTTCGAAACATATGACAGGTGATAAAGAAAAACTTGAATCTTATTCTACTTTAGAAAAGGGAAAGAAAGTTTCTTTTGGAAATGATACTCCTGCAACTATAAAAGGAAAAGGTATTGCTCCTTTGAAAGAAAAGGTCAAGGCTGGAAATGTTTTGTATGTTGATGGATTGAAGCATAATCTACTAAGTGTCAGCCAGATGTGTGATCAAAAAACCGAGGTTATTTTCAGATCGAATGGATGTCTTGTTCGTGATCTTGATACAGGTAAAACAGTACTCAAAGGCAAAAGAACTCCAAATAATCTGTACATATTTGAAGAAGGAGAACAACAATGCTATCTTAGCAAGGATGAAGAGCACTGGTTATGGCATCGAAGGTTGGGACATCTAAGCTTCTCACAAATAAGGAAAGCATGCAAATATCAGGCAGTTCGCGATCTTCCAGATATCAAAATTCCTGACAACACCATATGCAGATCATGTCAGTTTGGAAAACAAACCAGGACTAACTTTCCAGAGAAAGAGGGATCAGCTAGCATGCCTCTTGAGCTAGTACATACAGATACATGTGGCCCATTCAGGAAAAGAACACCTAGAGGAGAGGAATACTTGATATTATTTATTGACGATTTCTCCAGGTTTGTCTGGTTAGGACTTATGAAGCACAAAGATGAAGCATTCGAAAAATTCAAGACTTTCAAAGCCTTGGTTGAAAATGAATCAGGTCACAAAATTAAGTGCCTCAGATCCGACAGAGGTGGGGAATTTACTTCAAATGAATTTTTCGATTTCTGTGATGAACATGGGATAAGGAGAGAATTCTCTACAGCTAGAACTCCTCAGCAAAATGGAGTTGTTGAAAGAATGAACAGAACAATCCAACAAATGGCTCGTGCTATGCTTGATGAATCAGGAACTCCCGCAACTTTCTGGGGTGAAGCTGCACATGCTGCGGTTATTATTCTCAACAAGACAAATGTCCGAGTGAACAGCACTCAAACTCCTCATGAGCTCTGGAGTGGTAAAACTCCTTCGGTAAAGCACTTCAAAATCTTTGGGAGCAAATGCTATATCAAGAATACTGATGAGCAGCTTGGCAAACTTGAACCTAGAGCAGATGAAGGCATTCTTCTTGGCTATTCTCCACATAGCAAAGCATACAAATGCTACAATAAAAGACTTGGCAGAATTGTTGACAGCATTGATGTAGTGGTTGATGAGAAGGGATATATTCCTAGGCAAGTACATCATGAAGATATAGAAGAAGATGAAGGCTACCCTCAAAGACAGAATGATGAAGAAGAAGAACCCCAAGGAGAACCTCAAGAAGAACCAGAGGAGCAGACAAGAATAGAAGAGAAAACTCCATCCAGATATGTTCAGAAGAATCATCCAGAATCTCAGATTGTGGGGCAGAAAGAAGCAGGTGTACAAACAAGAAGAACAGTTGCAGAAGCCTCAAGCTATTTGGCATTACTCTCCTCTACTGAACCACAAAATGTGAAAGAAGCATGCAAAGATGAATGTTGGGTGAAAGCAATGGATGAAGAACTTGAGCAAATCGAAAAGAACAACACTTGGGAGCTGGTTCCTAGACCAAAGGATAAGAATGTTATCGGAACAAAATGGGTCTTCAAAAATAAATTGAATGAAAATGGAGAAGTAATTAGAAACAAAGCCAGACTTGTTTGTAAAGGGTATGCGCAGCAAGAAGGAATAGACTTTGAAGAAACTTTTGCTCCTGTTGCAAGACTTGAGGCCATCCGAATGTTCCTTGCTCTCTCAAGTTTTCAAAACTTCAAAGTATTTCAAATGGACGTGAAATCAGCCTTTCTGAATGGAGACTTGGAAGAAGAAGTGTACATTGAATAGCCAGATGGGTTCATTCTTGGAAATGATCCAAATCTTGTATGCCGATTGAAAAAGGCTCTCTATGGTCTCAAACAAGCTCCAAGGGCTTGGTACTACCGGTTGGACAAATATCTTCATCAACAAGGCTTCTCAAAAGGTTCAGCAGATAGCAATCTGTATATAAAAATTGAAAATGACAAATTACTAATACTTGTTGTATATGTAGATGACATTATTTTTGGCAGCAATGAAGAAGCTATGAGTCAAAGCTTTGCCTCGGTCATGCAGAAAGAATTTGAAATGTCCTTGCTAGGAGAACTGACATATTTCCTTGGTTTGCAAATCCAACAAAAGGAAGGAGGAATCTTTTTATCTCAAACCAAGTATCTCAAGCAGATTTTGAAGAAATATGGCATGGAAGATGCAAAACCAGTATGTACACCCATGGTCACAGGATGTAGTCTCAGTGCAAATGATGAATCTGCAGCAGTACATCAACCAACCTACAGATCTATGATTGGAAGTTTACTATATTTGACAGGTACCCGACCGGACATCATGCATGCAGTTGGAATAGTTGGAAGATTTCAGGCAAATCCGAAGGAGACTCATCTTCAGGCAGTAAAGAGAATTTTCAAATATCTTCAAGGGACTCAAAATTATGGCTTATGGTATCCTAGAGATACAGATCTTACTCTTCATGCTTATACAGATGCAGATTGGGCCGGAAGCGTGGATGACAGGAAAAGCACAAGTGGTGGTGCGTTCTTTATGGGTTCCAGACTGGTATCTTGGTTCAGCAAGAAACAGAGTTCGATTGCCTTGTCTACAGCTGAAGCAGAATATGTTGCTGTTGCATCTTGTTGCACTCAACTCCTTTGGATGATGCAGACTTTGCAGGATTTTCAAATCACTTGTACACCACCTATCCCCATCTTATGTGATAACACAAGTGCAATCAGCATCTCAAAGAATCCCGTTATGCATTCAAAAACCAAGCACATACCAATCAAGTACCATTTTCTCCGGGAACAAGTGCTTGAACAGAAAGTCAAGTTGGAGTATGTTCCTTCCAAGGAACAAGTTGCTGATATTCTTACCAAACCATTGCCCAGGGACACGTTTGAATACCTCAGGCAAAAGCTGGGGGTTGTTAATGCATCATCTTGTTGAACTTCTTCGTATTGGTGGTACAGGCTCAGGGGGAGCACATAATGCATTGTTGGCATTATGGAGAAGGAGATCTTGGAAATAGCTGCAATATGTCTCTATCTCTTTCATGGTGGTGCGTTGCTGCAGATCTGGTTCATATTCAGGGGGAGCATGAGCTTAGGGGGAGCATACCCTTTGCCCTTGATGTCAAAGGGGGAGAATGAAGCTGAAGTTTGTGAGGTTGCCATCAAGTCCAAAGGGGGAGATTGTTGGCATTATGTTTTCTGGTATGAATGTATGTTACAGATGTTGTACTTGATGGCAACTCCAGTGGTAAGGCTCTCAGTTTGTTAAAAATTAAGAAGGACGCAGACTATCGGTTCAGAAAGTGCGTCCCCGCAGGTATACCATGCAGAACCCGCGTCCAGGGACGTCGGCCAGCCGTTCAGGGGGTGCGTCTACCCAGTGCACACATTTCAAGGCAGAGAAAAGCACGTGGGGGTTTCTTGTGTGGTATCTAGCCGACGGTTTTGTGTTTCTATGGTGTCGGCTCGTGGTATTGTTCCATGTTTTGGGGAGGAGCTTGCCTATATAAAGCAAAGGTGTTCATTTGGATTGTGCAATTGTCTTGGGTTGAATATCTTATTTGGTGAGATCTAGTCCAGATCTAAGAGGGCGAATCTTCTAATGGACTGTGATCTCTATGGCGCATGATCAGATCTGTAGATCTGACTGATTGGGTTTGTCTTGAAGTCTTCATATCATTTATATCTGAAGGGTCGCAGGATCAGTGAAGGGAAAGTGCGCCGGGACGCAGGTACTGTAAAGGGCAAGTGCGCCGAGACGCAGCACAGTACAGAGAGACCTGCGTGTGGACGCAGGGTGATCAAGGTTCAGGTGCGTCTCTGAAGCAGAAGGACGTGGCGCGATAGTGTTTTCAGGTGCGTCTCTGTAGCTAAAGACGCGGAGCGATAATATATTTGGGTGCGTCCCTGAAGCAACAGAACGCAGAGCAGTCAAAGGAACAGTGCGTGGACACGCAGCAGAGCAGAAGGACATCTGCGTGTGGACGCAGAGTTACAGAAAGTTAACGGCGTCTGGTCGCAGGCCACAGAAAGAAAAACTGCGTCTTTGTTTTAAGATGTTCTGTTGATTGAATTTCTCTGTTGATAAGGTGTTATGGGTTGGTTCTGTTATTGCTGATCTGATATTTGTAGTGGTCTATATCTGTTATGTACTTGTTGATCATCTGATGCTTTATGAAAAGAAGTAGGGGGTTGTAGCTCCCTTCCAGGAGTAGACTGGAAAACGAGAAAGAGAGAGAGTTGTAGCTCTCTGCAGGTTGCAGCCTGCGTACTGGTAAAGGACTGCACCAGTACAAAATCATTGTAAAAGAAGTTTCTAAATTGAAAGAAGATAGAGACATATTGCAGCAGGTGGTTTTCACCCACATTGGGTTTCCACCTTACATCTTGTGTTCCTTGGTGTGATTATCTGTTTTTCATGCTCATTATTTTATGGTACTGACATGCAAAAATAATTCAAAGATCAAATAAGGAAGATTTATTAAATTGCTTGATAATACTGATTCACCCCCCCTCTCAGTATTATTTCCAACAGAATAGTGGTTGGTTCCCAGGTTGAATCTTCCGGAGAGGTGTCTTTCCACTTGATGAGGACTTCCTTGATCATGCGGCCACGCAGGTGCCATTCTCATGTGTCAAGGACCTGTTCAGGTTGGAGCCAGATTAACCCTTCTTCATCCAATTCAGGTAGACTGGTTTGAATTCTGCAATTGTTCCCAATCACTTTCTTGAGGCAGGAGACATGGAAAACTAGATGGATTTTGGCAGTGGGTGGCAAAGCTAGCTTGTAGGCCACTTCTCCAATGCACTGAAGTACTCGATACGGTTCGTAGAATTTTGGAGATAGTTTCTGACAACCCTTGTCTTTGAGTGATGTTTGCTTATATGGTTGCAGCGTCAAAAATACCTGATCCCCTTCTTGAAATTGGCGTTCTGAGCGATGTTGATCTACCTGTTGCTTCATGCGGTTTTGAGCTTGATGAAGATTCTCTCTAAGATGGGTGAGCATGGTTGTACATTTCTGTAGGAGTTGATCCACTGTTCTTACCTTTGAGCACCCCTTGATATAAGGAGTAGGGGAAGGAGGGAGTTGACCATAAATTGCTTCATAGGGAGTCACTTTGGTGGTGGCATGATAGTTGGTGTTATACCACCATTCAGCTAGAGGTAACCACTGTACCCAAAGATGTTGCTTTTCTGAAGTGAAACACCTAAGATAGGTTTTCGAACATTTGTTGACTGCTTCAGTTTGACCATCTATTTGTGGATGATAGGAAGCACTGAGTTTTAGTTGGGTACCTTGTAGCCTGAAGATTTCCTACTAAAAATTACTGGTGAAGATCGGGTCACGATCAGACATAATAGAAGTGGGCATGCCATGCAATTTGAAGATCTGATCCATGAAAGATTGAGCGACCAAAGTCAATGTAAAAGGGTGGGATAGGGCGCAAAAATGAGCATACTTAGAAAGTTGGTCCACAACCACCATGATGACTGACTTGTTTCTTGACTTTGGAAGACCTGTAATGAAATCCATAGAAACCTCCGTCCATATTGCTGTCGGGATTGGCAATGGTTGTAGTGTGCCTAGTGCTTTGACTGTCTCCCCTTTGTGGTGCTGACAGACATCAAATTCCGCTACAAAAGTAAGAATGTCATTTTTCATGCCTGTCCAAAAAAATGATCTTCTAGTGCGAGCATACGTCTTCTGAAAGCCTAAATGTCCTGCAGTGGGGGATGAGTGCAACTTTGCCAAAATGCAGCTTTTGAGGGTGGATGTTGGTGATATTACGACTTTGTCCTTGTAGCGAAGAATCTCATCATGCCACGATTAGCCCTTGGTGGAATTTGGATCCGCCTGCAATTGAGTAATGAGTTGGGAGAGCCGGGGATGTGAAAACCATTCCCTGCGAGCCTCTTCAATCCATTCTGGAATGGGAAGGGAAATTGTGAGCAAGGTACTTTCCTCCTCAAATTGGCGAGATAATGCATTTGCTACAATATTTTCGTGCCCTTTCTTGTAAATGATCTCATAATAATATCCCAGCATTTTGGCGAGCCATTTATTTTGTTGTGGTGAGGATAGGTGTTGCTCCAAAAAATATTTAAGACTGTGATGGTCTGTGTAGATTTGGAAATGTCGCCACAATAAGTAAGGTCGCCAAATATCTACTGCATGTAAGATGGCCATCATTTCCTTCTCATAGGTAGATTGTCCCAGATTCTTCCCACTTAGCTGTTGGCTTGTGAAGGCCAAGGGTCGACCTTCCTGCATTAAGACCGCCCCAATACTTGTACCCAAAGCATCACATTCAATGACAAAAGATTTGGTGAAGTCGGGTAGTGCTAAGCCTGGAGTGGAACACATGGCATTTTTGGGAGCTGTAAAGGCTTGTTGTGCTTCATCATTCCAGAGAAATGAATTTTTCTTGAGGAGTTGAGTGAGCGGTTTAGCAATGTGACCATAATTGCAGAAAAATTTGCGATAGTAGCCCGTGAGACCCAAAAATCCTCTCAGGGTCTTCAAGGTCTTAGGTTGAGGCCAATCCTGCATTGCCTGGATCTTTTTGGGGTCCACCCTGACACCTTCACGCCCCACAATGTGGCCCAAATACTCAACTTATCCCATGCCAAAAGAACACTTGGACATCTTAACAAATAATTTATGCTTGCGGAGCAGTTGCAAGAGCAGATCTACATGCTAAAGATGTGCAACCTAAGTGCTACTGTAGATGAGGATGTCATCGAAGAAAACAAGGACAAATTTTCTGAGATATGGTTTGAGGAGGTGGTTCATAAGGCTCTGAAAAGTAGATGGGGCATTACAAAGACCGAATGGCATGACCAGGAACTCATAATGGCCTTCATGAGTTTTGAAAGCAGTCTTTGGAATGTCGACTTCTTTCATGCAAATTTTGTGGTAGCTTGAGCAAAGATCCAACTTAGTGAAGAATTGAGCCCCATTTAGTTCATCCAACAAATCATCAACAACCGAGATAGCAAATTTATCTTTGATTGTCAACTTATTGAGGGCCCTGAAGTCTGGACACATATGCCATTCCCCATTTTTCTTGAGCACCATGACCACTGGTGATGAATAAGGACTAATGCTGGGATGAATGACTCCTGCTTCCAAAAGTTCCTGGATTATTTTTTCTATTTCATTCTTTTGGGTGAACAGATATCTATATGGGCGCACATTTGGTGGTTGGGCCCCTGGGACCAAGTGATGCTATGATCATGTTCCCCTCTCGAGGGTGGAAGCTCATTAGGCTTGTCAAAGACTGGCAGATGGTTATTTAAAATATGTTGCATCTCAGGATGAATCAGAAGATAATTGGGTTCGACGGCCTGGATGGCATTACATTGAGATATAACTCCATGATGGCCCTTTTTTTAACAATTTTTCCATCCTATTTGAGCTGATGATAGAGGGAGCTCCCGCCTGGAGTCTGCGGAGGGTATGTGTGGAGTTGTTATGCTTAAAGCTCATATATAACTCTTGGAAATCCATTGTGATTAGCCCAAGTGTGTCGAGCCATTCAGCACCGAGGACAATGTCTCATCCTCCCATGTGTATGGCAAACATGTGGGTCTTCAACCGATAATCCCCAATTTGAAGTTTGAAATTTTCACAGCGACCTTCACATTTCATTGTTCCGCCATCCACAATTTGGACTTGGAAGTTAGAAACCGCTCATACAAAACAATGCACTGCTTCTACGACTCTTTGATGGATAAAATTATGTGTACTTCCACCATCAATCAAGACTACTACTGGGCGGTGCTTAATAAAACCTCTGATTTTGAGAGTTTCAGGTGAAGAAATCCCTGCCAAAGCATGTAGAAAAATAACTGGTTTGTCAGGGACATTACCCTTCCGGTTGTCCTCTTCGTCCTGCTCAGGTTCCTCAAGTGGTGGGGATTCCTCCGATGAGCTGTAATCAGTAGCATCAATTTGAAAGAATTTGGGCTTCTTGCATTTATGACCTGGGGAGTATTTTTCATCACAGTAGTATCATAATCCCTGCTTTCTTCTTTTTGCCATTTCTGTAGGTGACACCTTTTGAACCTTAAGTGTTTGTGTAGTGCTGTGAGCATGTGGAGGGTGACCCTTGGCGGTGAAATTTGGGCGATTGAACTGGGCCGCTAATGAACATTCAACTTTATGGGCTACCTTGCAAGCCTCCGATCATGTGGGAGGGTGGTGCAGTAAGACGTGAGCTTGTATGGCCTCTTTAAGACCACTGATAAAACTTTCCGTGTAGAACACATCTTGGAGACCCATAGTGTGGAAAGCTAAGGCTTTAAAGGTTGTAATATATTCGTCCACTGTGTCAGTCTGTCGGAGCTTAGTGATATGACCCAAAAAAGCATATTCATGGTCAAAGCACTCTATAAGAGATTTTTTTAAGGTGTCCCAAGTCAAGGGCTTTCCGTTGCAACTTTGATGCCATTGCCACCATTGCCATCTTTCATTGTCCAAGTACATGCTCCCCACCATAAGCTGAGTCTCATTATCTAGGATGTAATTCAGATTGAAATACTACCCCATTTGTGCTACCCATACTACCAGGTGAGAACAATCAAATTTATGCATATCCAGCTTGGGTGGTCACAGATGGGATTGTTGGTGGGTGCCCCAAAGGTGAAGAGAGTGGTTAGACTCACCCTCACTGTGTTCATTGCCAATATACGCCTCCTCGCGAACTTCCGCCTTGCCCTTAGAGAGTGCATTAGTTATTGTCGTCAGTTGATCTTGGAGGTCTTTCAAGGATTGTTCAAGTTTGTCGATCTTCTCATTGGCCATAGCTTGAGCTCTAGTTTCTACCATGCACCGATCCGATGTACTGGAAATTTGGGACCGCCCAAATTTTTTTGGCACTAACAATTGAATGGTACCACCTTGCTCAACTCGTCGTCCTAATTCTTATGGGCTAGATCACCAATAAGCGCCCCAAGGGGTCTCAGAATTTTTTTATTTTTATTTTTATTTATTTATTTATTTTATTTATTATTTATTTATTTATTTTATTTTATTTTATTTATTTTATTTTATTTATTTATTTATTTTTATTTTTATTTTATTTTATTTTATTATTATTTTTTTTTTGAAAACTCCTAACGGAGTTTTACTCCTTGCTTAGGAATACTGCAGTAGCTGAATCCCCAAAATGTCAATGCTGCCAAAAGTCCTACGAAAATCACACCCCAGTATAGGAACCCACACAATTACTCAAATCTGGATGGCGACTCTGGTGGATTTGAGAGATATGAATGGCTGATCAGATAGATCTAAGTGGTGGAACAGATCACTGCTGCTGATCTAATGGATCTAATAGATCTGAATGGTTGTTCTGTTAAATCTGAGCCGCGGGACTGATTTCTGTTGCTGCTACAAACCCCACTTACGAGAGCTGATCTGGCGGAGATTATGCGTGATCCAGAGATAAAAAAAGGGAACTATGGTCCTGGGGAGTGTCAGGTGCTACAGATCGCAATATACATAAGGGTCTGATAGTAGTACTCAGCCCAATTTTTTAGGGCACTAACCAATGAGGATCAACTGTACCCTTAGCCGTACAACCCGACTACCCTATCGTATGGGCAAGTAATCTCTCTGAGTGCTGTTCTCGGTGTACTGTAGCAGCAAGATGACCAACGTTTTATCTATGGCAAGGTTTCAAGGGAGCTAGGGGGCTTCCAATATACCAGAGGGTACTTGGAAGACAGTCTGTGCGTAGTTCTGTCTAATGCGCTAGTACTCGAAGGGGTACCCACAGGGGTTACAAGGGAGTCCAACAAGCGTGACCACCTCTTGTATTTCCTGTGTGCATGCCTACCCAAATCTGCAGGTTTATGCGCTCAACGATAGATCCCGTGGTTTAAAGACGCCGGAACACGTCTCTAGCCAAAAAAAAAAATTGGTAAAAAATGGAGATCCCACTGGCCCTGGAAAGCGCTCTAATACCACTTGTTATGCTCTTAACCTGTAAGACAATACAAGAATACCAAATATACGCTGAAATATACCCAGAACATATAACAGTGAGAAATAATAGCAAATATTTTGTTATTTAGAAAGTAATGTTCACTTGCCTCTTCGAGGGGGCAACCTCCAATAGAGAAGAGCCTCGATTACAAAATAAGACATGATGCTTCTTGTGGGGAGTCTCTATCCTTTATATATGACTCATACATGCAATACCATGGAGAAATACCATGGTTCTTATTAATACCATCTATCTAATACCATGGCCCATTTGCAACTAACTATGGTCCCATCATTAAATGTAGGTTAACCACTTGCAATTATTAATATGGGCTTTATTGACTCTTTACTTAACTATAACTATGACTCGATCCTACTACATAAATAAGGGGGTTAGGGTGGGACCCTAACACTAATGGCTTATGTATGTGTTCAAAGTTTAATTGTTTCCTTTGAAGTTACGAGAGAGATATTTGCAAATATAAAAGTAATTCAAAAAACTCACATAAGTGAGACATCAACATTCAATGCATTAAGACACCAGATGTAAGCGGAAACCCATAAAAGGAGAAAACCATTAATGTTTGGTTGAAGTGATGTGAATGAAAGATCTTGCTCCCTTATCACATCAAATTTTATATAAGCTCCAACCTACAAGAGGTTACTACCTCAATTCTTCTACAAGATGCAACTTGCAAGGAAGCTTAAACTCCCTCAAATTTTTTGTAGGCTACAATCCATAGGAGGCTCCTACCTTAGTAGGCTCAAACTTGTTCTTTATCAAGTTACAACTTGAAAGGAGACTACAATCCCCCAATTAAATTACAAGTCCAATTTTTTGGTTACCTACTCTTTGTCTTTGTTCTGAAATTTGTTGTTGACCTCTTTTATACTGCTTACCCTCTCTACTTCTCTTCTTCAAGTTTGTTCCACTTCTGCTACTAACCCTCTTCCTTTTTTCTCATTACCAAGATTTTCAAGAACTCTCTCATAAAAATGTTCAATTAACAAAACTTATCTCATTCAACAACCAAGCTTTTATAAGAATTGCTCTCTATGTATTTGTATTCTATGCATGAATTCGAAATGAGGAGTTATCTCATGGTACTCTAGGACTATTTGCATCTCACCTCTTATTCTTCAGTTGAGTCTCAAATTAAGAAAAAAAATCTTTGTACTATTTGCACATCCAAAGAATTATGGTCAAGAATCAATTAGTGCATAAGACAAGGCTCAGATAAATAAACATGTTGTAATGTAGGTTGGTTGCATATAGAGTGTGTGTAGAAATTCCTTGTAGATTCATACTGCTTATGTGATTTTCTAAAAGAAAGACTTGAATATACTCTACTCATCAGTGGAATAATTAATCGATCGAGAAATCACAAAGCATACAAGAGAAACAATGAAATCAACACATTACACAATTATTTCCTGGGGAAAGCCATAGCTAAAAACCCCTACTATTCATATATTGCATTAGTTAGGAAATAATAGAAGATTACAATGCTTTTCGCAAGCCCAAACAACCTCTGCACTATCTCTATCTGTCTCACTACTTCCTCGACAAGCCTATGCCAAGACTTAACCAAATTTATGCTTGTCCAAGTCTGTATTTCCTTGGGAATTAACCCCCTATTAATTATGGAAATTCCTCAATATGAATTGTACAATCCTCATGGACCTTACTCTAACTACATGCAACACTTGTACCACCAAATGATTATACAACTGATATTAAATTGTCCTAAATCCAATCTCAACTGGGTAACTCTCAGATCTGACATGCATGACTTATTTATGAGTGAATCATCAGTTAGATCCTTGAACACATGAAGCATCACCCCATTGTATAACCTCCTACTAGTTCCTCCATTAGTTGGAACTAATTTAACTAACTTTAACTTAGCTACATTAAATTAATTAATTACAACTCAAGATAAACTCAACTAGGGATCTTATAATGTAGGAGACACTCTACATGACTCTAGTTAGACCCTCAACACAAATTAGCCTAGCCAACGAAGTCAATTTAACTTAGTTAACTCATACAAGTTTTCCTATGATGTGGAATTACAATTTTATTCCTAATTTAATTCGAGGACAAAATTAAATTATGATTTTCTTGTGGCATTTTCAATACTCCCTCTCAACAAGAAAGGTATTATTATATACCCTAATCCTGCCTCTATGGAACTCAAAATTGCCTCTTGACAGTGGCTTAGTCAAGATGTCTTCATCTTCTTCCTCTATAGGAATGTACTCCAACAACATGATTCTCCTCTGCACATAATACCATAGATGGTGATATCGGATGTCGATATGCTTGGACCAATCATGAAAAACTAGATCCTCAGAGAGTTTGATACAACTCTGGTTGTCATAGAAAATCACTGTAGGATCCATCTACTGACCAAATAACCCAACAATGATCTTCCTCCTCCAGATAGCTTCACACGTTGCTTGACTAGCATCCATGTACTCTGCTTCTACCGAACATAGTGCAATTGATCTTTGCTTCCTCTTGTACTAAGAAATTGTTGCTGACCCAATATTGAAGATTCCCCCAGATGTCCTCATCCTGTCAGATGAACTCCATGCTCAATATACATCTGTGAAGCCTTGAATCTTCACTCTTTTGTCTATTTATACCAAGGACCAAACTGAGTGGTGCCTCTTAGGTATCTTAACACATTTTTAGTTTCCTTCCAATAAAGTTTGCTTGGCTTAACCATTGCTTCACTAAGTTAGTTAACTGCAAAACATATGTTTGGTCATGTTTTCACCAAATACATAAGTGAACCCACAAACTACTTGTAAATAGTAGCCTCCACTACTTCACCTAAAGTAGTATTTTCCTTTCTCCAATTCCCTGCTAGAGGATTCTCCATGGGTTTGTTTCTCTCCATGTAGAACTTCTTCAGTATCTCGTTGGCATACTTTACGTGAGAGATAAAAAATTCCTCATTTCCTTGCCATACTACCATATCAAGGAAATAATGGATTATCCCCAAGTCCTTCATCTTGAATTCTCTTGCAATATCCTCTTTGCAATATTTTACCAACTTCTCATCATCTGTTAGAATTACATCTTTGACATATAATACTATAATCAAAACTTTACCTTCAACCACAATATGGTAAAGGTTTGCATTTTCTTCACTTTTGGTGAAGCCTAGCCTAGTGATATAGTTTTCAATCCTAGTGTACCAAGCACGGGGTGGTTGTTTCAATCCATACAACACTCTCTTGAGTCTCGACACATGTGAATCTCTATTGAATGTCTCAAATCCTTTTGGTTGCTCAATGTATGCCTCTTCCTCAATCACTCCATTGAGGAATGTTGTCTTCACAACCATCTAATGTATCTTCCATCCCATTTGCATTGAAAGTGCTAAAATAGATCTGATTGAAGAGTACCTTACTACTAGAGAAAATGTCTCCTCCTAATCAATTCCATCCACTTGAGAGAACCTTCTGGTCATAAATCTAGGTTTTTGTTCTCCACACTCCCATTTGTTGCTTGCATTACCTTGTAAAGCCATCTGCAACTCACTGCTGACTTGTCTACTAGTCTTGGTACAACTTCCCAATTATTGTTTCTAATAATGGAATCATACTCCTCTACCATGGCATCAACCCATATTAGTTGCTGCACTGCTTCCTCAAATGAGGATGGCTCAATCTCTACACTCTCGCTCATCAGAGCCATGTAACCAGTGTACCGATCTGGTAACCTCCTCTGCCTACGCTATGATTTGCATGCTCCCACATTCCCTCTAGCATCATGCATCAATCTATAAATTTATCTGGTGTGCTTCCTTCCATCTCTGGAAGTCTCTGCATGAATGGGTTCTTACACTCTCTGATCCTCTTCATGTGGCTACTCCACATCATCTTGGGGTTCTTCCTTTGGAGCTAAAAGCTCCTCATATCCATGCAACTGAAGCTCCCTTTCAAGGGAACATCTCATGGCTTTCTGTTCATCAAACCTCACATCTGTGTGAACCACTGTCATCCTGTGAGATGGCAAGTACACCTAATAGTTGTAAGGTGTATTAGTGTACTCCACAAATAATGGCAACTTATTTGTTGGCTCTATCTTTTTCCTTTCATCCTTTATAACATAAAAGTAAATTGATGAACCAAAGATCCTGAAGTGTGTCACATCTCATTTCTTACCTGAAAAATCTTATTCTAGTATACTCATCCTAAGAATCTGATGAGGAATCATTTTCTGCACATCTACAGTTTTGTTGCATGCCTCAATGCACAAGTGAAAAGGTAGGCCCTGATCATGTAACAATGCTCATGCAACTCCCACAATACTTTTGTTCTTCCTTTCAGTCACCCTGTTATGTTGTGGGTTATGGGGTGTTGTCAACTCCCATCGAATGCCTTTTGATGCATAAAATTTATTGAATTTATTCAACACATATTCTCCACCGTTCTCTCTTCTAAGACCTTTCACTTTCCTGCCAATGTCTTTCTCAACGAGTGCTTTAAATTCACAAAATTTAGAGAACGTCTAATCTTTCTTCTGCATGAATAAAATTCAGCACTTACGTGATCATCTACAAATATTACATAATACCTATCATGAATTTTCCACACACATCTAAGTGATATCTTTCAAGGATCACTTGTGCTCAAATGCCCTTATCATGAAAGGTGGATTTTGTGTACTTCACCAATGTACACCCTTTGCATGTATCTCTTTTCTCTATTGTACCCTTGGGAATTCCTGTAGAAATATGCTACATGATCTTCAAAGCTCCATGGTGCACGTGACCCAATATTCTATGCCGAAATACACCGATGTCTCACGTCTGCACTTTCTCTGATTTTGTGCTCAAAGAAGCACAAAATTCTATATCCAACTTGTAACGATTCTTCACCCAAACCCTGATCCGCTTCACTTGTCCTGAGGCTATTTGATGAAGGAAATCCTTTCCTTTGGTAAATATCACATCCTAGCCATGGTCCTCCAACATAGCAACTGAAACCAAATTCTTCTTCAGACCCAAAGCATACATGACATCTTTTAATGTGAGAGGAGAACCAAACTCCCTATGAAAACTAATAGTATTGATGTCGTTCACACTATACCTTCCATCATCTCCCATTTATATTTTCATATGGAGGTCATTCTCCTCCAAGTCACTAAATAATACTTTGTCTCTAGTCTTGTAGAATGACGCTCCACCAGCCAGATACCACACACTACCCATCACTGATGTCACCATGCAAGAAATGAGGGTGAAATCCAACTCGAATAGTGAAGTAAGAGCTTCACCTGCTACTCCTCCCGAGGGATTCTTTCCATCCTTCTTATATGGACACTTTGTGGCATTGTGTACCACCTCATGATAGTGAAAACATTTGATCTTTGACAATTCCTTCTTCTTGCAGCCTATCTGGAATCGGATTTCGAATGGGATGAATTCCCTTTCCCTTTATTCACCTTTCTAGCTAAGGCACAATTCTCCTCATCATCATGCTTGGATGAGGATACATCTCTAGTGTTCCGCCGAATCTCTTCTTGCACTAAGTTAGACTATAAACACTCCCACTATGGTAGCTTTCTTATGAAACCAGCTCACAAAACGATAGAGAATATAGATCAACACCTTAGAATTCAGCCTCTTCGAGGGGTCAACCTCCTTTACATTATACAAGTGAATCATTCTTTGATGATTCAAATGACAAAACCTCCTTTCTATATATAGGAGTCTAAGGAGTCACAATATAACCCAGCTGACCTAACAATAATAATATATAGCCACAAAAATAACAATAGAGGGATTCTATGGGGCACAATAATAACAATATGGGGACAAATAGGGGCACAACAATATTAATAAGGGATATAAAGTCTACAATAGTAATGGGGTAATCACTTGTACTATAGGGACCTAACATGCCCCTCTCCTTCAAAAAAGTGTTATCCTCAACGCTTGAGTAGTTCTGGATGCTTCTGTATAAAATTCTCATCCTCCCATGTGGAATCTTCAGCGGATAAGTTCTTCCACTTGATGAGATACTCCGAAATTGATCGATTTCGTAGCTGTCAAGTTCTTGTTTCTGTGACTGCTTCCGGTTCCCACTATAATTTTTCCTTCCTCATCAAGTTTTGGCAATATTGTTTGAACTGGGAGCTTGTTGCCTATAACCTTCTTTAAACATGAAACATGGAAAGCTGGGTGCACTCGAGAAGCTGCAGGAAGTTCCAATTTGTATGCCATAGTACCAATATTTTGCAACACCTTGTACGGACCATAATACTTTGGTGATAATTTATTATCCTTATTAGCTTGCTTGAGGGACATTTGTTTATATGGTTGTAGTGTAGGAATACCCAATCACCTACATCAAAACTTCTTTCGCTGCGATGCTGATCTGCCTGTTGTTTCATTCTATTCTGTGTCAACACGAGGTTATCCTTTAAGAGTTGGAAGACTTGTTGTTGATGTTCGATGTGATGTTCCACTTCTTGAACCTTAGAATTTTCTCGTAAATATGATTGATGGATGGTGGCTGATATCCATAAAGTGCCATAAATGGGGTCATTTTTGTTGTTGTATGGAAGCAAGTGTTATACCACCATTCGGCTAGAGGCAACCATTTGACCCATTGTGTCTATTTATCAGATACAAAGCAACGAAGATATCCTTCCAAACATTTGTTTACTATCTCAGTTTTCCCATCAGATTGAGGATGATAAGATGAGCTATGAGCTAACTGAGTACCAAGACAAGAAAATAATTCTGTCCAAAAATTTCCAGTGAAAATTGGATCTCTATCACTTACAATAATCTTTGGGTTTCCATGTAGCTTTTGAATTGTTTCCATAAATGCAGTAGAAACTGTACTGGCTTTAAATGGATGTGATAATGCACAAAAGTGTGCATACTTGGTAAGTCTGTCAACTACCACCATGATGAAACTCTTTCCTCAGACTTGGGTAAACCTGTGTTAAAATCCATTGAAACCTCCTCCCAACATTGGCTTGGAATGGATAAAGGTTGTAATAGACCCAGGCTCTTAATTGTTTCAAATTTATTTTGTTGGCAAACCAAACATTCCACCACAAACTTTTGAATATCCGATTTAAGGCCATCCCAAAAAAATTCCTTCTTAACCCTGTGGTAAGTTTTTAAAAATCCTGAGTGCCCTCCTAAGGAAGAAGCATGCAAGTCCATAAGAATCTTTTGTTTGAGTTGGGAATTCTTACAGAGGTATAAATGATCTTTGTACCATAATGAATCATTTTGCCAGCTAAATGTATCAGATGTCTGGAATCTTTTTGTAACTTTCGAATAAGTGCCCACACTTCTTCATCATTCTTCCATTCCTACCTTACTTCGTTTATCCAATCTGGTTGGATAATAGAAATGGCACACAACAATGCTTCCACATCCTCATCCTTCTTGAGAGTGCATCTGCCACCACATTTTGCTTCCCTTTTTTGTAGATGATTTCAAAGTCATAAACCAACATCTTTGTCACCCACTTTTGTTGCTCTTCAAAGGATAATCTTTCTTCTAAAAAGCATTTAAGGCTATCATGATCTGTTTTTACCTTGAAGTGTCTTCCCATTAGGTAGGGTCGCCATTTCTTAAGCACATGTAGTATTGCCAACATTTCCTTCTCATAAATAGCTTTGTGTAAAAGCTTTCCCTTGATTGGACGACTTTCAAAAGCAATGGGTCTTTCATCTTGCATTAAAACAACACCAATTCCATTTCCTGAAGCATCACATTCCACAATAAAGGTTTTTCTGAAGTCTGGTGTAGCTAAGACCAGTGCATGGCACATTACCTCTTTAAGATGTTCGAAGGCCTTTGTTGCTTCTGGAGTCCATGAAAATGCATCTTTCTTCAATAATGTTGTTAGAGGTGCTGCTATTCTCCCATAATTCTTAACAAACTTACGATAATACCCTGTCAACCCGAGAAATCCTCGCAAATGCTTTATGGATGTGGGGATTTTTCATTCCTTAATGGATTTAATTTTTCTAGGGTCTACCTTAACTCCTTCATGCGATACAATATGACCCAGATATTCCACCTATTGTACTCCAAAGAAACATTTGGATCTTTTTTCATATAATTGTTTCTCCTCCAATAGTTGTAGCACCCTATCAACATGTTCAACATGATCCTTCCAAGACTTGCTGTAGATTAGTATATCATCAAAAAATACTGACACAAATTTTCTAAGGAAGGGTTTGAAAATGGAATTCATCAAACCTTGAAATATCGAAGGTGCATTGGTAAGGCCAAAAGGCATGACCAAAAATTCATAATGACCCTCATGAGTTCTAAATGTTGTTTTTGGAATGTATTCAGTCTTCATTCTTATTTGATGATATCCTGAACGAAGGTCCAACTTGGTGAAGTAAATTGGTCCATGCAATTCATCCAATAATTCATCAATGACAGGAATGGGAAACTTATCTTTAATAGTGAGCTTGTTGAGCTCCCTATAATCCAGAAACATGCACCATGATCCATCCTTCTTGTGCACCAATACTATTGGAGCAAAGAAAGAAATTTGACTACGTTGAATTATACCAGCCTCTAGCATTTCTGCAACCATACGTTCAGTTTCACTCTTTTGGGCATAAGGATATCTATACGACCTGATATTTGGAGGAACACTTCTTAGAATCAGATGAATATCATGATCATGATCATGAATAGGTGGGAGACCTTTGGGAGTCTCAAATACCTTGGAATGATTGTCCAAGACTTTTTGGAGATCTGGAGAAATAGATGATTCCAATGTGGAAACATCTAACGAACACAATTGTGCAATTACACCTCTTTTTTCCCTTTTTTAGAAGATTGGTCATACCGTTAGAGCTGATTATATTTCCTGGTTTCCCTGCAATACCCCTTAATTCAACTTCCTTTCCTTCTGTAGAAAATTTCATGAAAAGTTCTTGAAAATTAAAAGCTATTGTACCTAAGGATTGTAGCCATTGGATTCCTAGTACAACATCAGCACCTCCCATTGGAATGGAAAGCATTGGGCTAGTCAATACATATTATCCCATGGATAACTTGATATTATGGCACTTTCGAGAGCAATTTATTGTTCCTCCATTTGCAACCATCACTTGACACTCTGGTGCTAGATATAGGAAGAAATTCAATTCTTTTGCTACCTTACAATGAATAAAATTAGGGGTACTTCCTAAATCAATCAACACTATTACCCTTTTCTTCTTGATTTGTCCTTCTATCTTGATGGTTTGAGGAGTGGTAATTCCAGCCAATGCATTACAAGATATGGTCAGATTCATTTCTTCTTTATCTAGGCTTTGTTCCTGGAGTATATCCTCTTCTTTTGACCTTTCTTGCTCCTTTTCTTCTTCCTCTCCACAATCTATGTAGAATAATTTCTTCTCGGCACACTTATGACCTTTAGTGTATTTGCTATCACAACTGTAACAAAGCCCTTTTGCTCTTTTTTCTTCCAGTTGTTGTGGTGTCAACCTTATAGGTTGTGGAAGACTATGGGAAACAACACTTCCATCTTTATAGTTGTGAGTGGTATGCTTCCTAGTTGCCATAATTTTGCTTTCCATTTTTCTTGCTAACCTGAATGCCTTCTCTAAAGAATTAGGTTCCCAAAGGCGAACATCATGTTGGATATTATCCTTTAAAGTCCCTATGAACACATCAATCCTATGTTCCTCTGGAATATTTTTTACCCTTATGTTCAATTTTTGGAACTCCTCAATGTGCTCCATTATTGAACCCTTTTATTTGAGACTTATCAATTGGCTAAAAAATGTGTTGCTTTTGGTATCCTCATAATGTGCTGTCAATTCTTCCATAAAAATTTCCCAAGTGATAATTTGTTTACGAAAGCAAAGCCATTGATACCATACAAAACTAATTTGGTTCCAAATATAAAGTTGCAATACGTACCTTTTGTGTGTTTTGCACATTATTGAGGTCGAAAAATTGCTCCATCTGTAATATCCATGTTGCGGGATCCTTGCCATCAAACTTCCTCATATCGATTTTTGGAATATGGTGGGTCTTCGATCCAACATTAGAGTCTATGAAATCATGATTAAAATTTCTTTTGTTCGCATCATGAGTTTCCTTTACTACCCTTTCACCATTAGTAAGTATTTATTGTAGAAAATTTGTCAAATCTATCTTCAAATCTGCCATGCCTGTTGGTCAGGTAAATCCCCTCTGCAGACAGAGGCAATCCCACTAGCCTATAACAGAATTAGCCACAATCAAACCACGCTGCTACGCAAGTTCCTAGTTATGCATCAAAGGTGAATCAAGAAGACCAACCTGGAGTCCAACGCTATGATTGAAGCAGAGTTGATATCCCCGCTCCCTCGCTCCAACAGATCATAAACGAACGCCTGCACATGCAAAGGAAGAGACAGATACCAACATAAAGGCTACCAAGGCACAACTATATTTCAGTCAGAAAGGAAATAAATCAACACATCACCATAATAGACAATGAGATTGGAACTATAATAGCAGTCGCTCATCAACTAATAATAAACAGGAAAAGTTACAACCATTGTTCTGACGTTGACCCTTCTCCTGGCTGGGCGAGTAACTATATGTGTCTTGCAATGCATCTCTTCTCCGGCAACATAACCTCTCTAGCACTCACTAGCATTCCTCCAAGAACTCAAGAACCCAACCTCTAACACTCCATGACTAACGATGATCACTACTATCACTAGCTTGTCCAATGCATAATGACAAGCTTATATAGATGAAGAAGGGAGGAGGATACGATGAACCGGGACACCTTTTGTGGATTAACATTATCCCCCAAAAGCCATTAAAGATGGAGATAGGATAGAGCTCGACATAAGGCTGATTTTTTATCTTCAAAAAGCTCCATGTAATGAAGGAAACAACAGTCGGGCGTGCATTAAGGCAAAAAGCATGACTAAACTTGGTTGGCGCGACTGTTGCTCTAAGACAGAGCGCCAATGGTCGCTCCCTCTTTTGAGGATCTCCATGATTGGCGCGGGTAAGATACTGTGGACTTGCGCCAATGGAAAAAGAGCACTTTTCACGGATAATCTGCAGAAGGTGTCTTCAGGGAACATGGAGTATATACTCAGGGGAACATAATGCAAGTGTTTTTAGACTTTGTCACTTCTTATAACTCCCGGGATGAGTCCTCCAAGGTACGACAAGAGGAGTAACAGGGATGGTGACAAATTACTGTGTAACAGATGCCCCCTAAAGCATGAAGTCCGAGAGGTGGAGAGGGGTGAAATGCTTTACAAGAACACACAAGAACACATAAGAGCACATATAGTTACTGCCGCCGAGGATCTGTATTGAGAGACATGACTGATAGTTCAATTACATGATGTACGTGGTATGGTCGCAGCCATCCATAAGAGAGTACATAAATAATCTAGATCCATATTATGGACGCAGCCATCTGGTTAGGATCAATGAATTGACTCAGGTATGGTCGCAGCCATCCAGTGAATGAGTCAAGTACCAAGAATCACGCCTGGATTACAACAGACACAATCCAGGGTCTTGCGCTCCATCTCGACTCGAACAAGAGTACAAGTTCAAGCATGTGAATATATGAGCTGAAGTCGAACATGCATGAACATCGTCTGATTACCAGTCAATAGTGGAAACTGTTAACAGACGTGAGAGGTACCACCAATAATGACAATGGCCCTCAAGGTACTATAGGTACAATCTACGGCATGTGAATCAATGATCTGAAGTCGAACACCCATAGAATCATTCGATCGGAGGCCAATGATGAAAACCTCACGGCGAACACGAAGAACCTGCCATTGAGGCATGCAGGCTCCAAGGCACCGGAAAGGAGTCTCTAGATCAACTTCCTGGATAATGAGTTGAAGTCAACAGGAAGTGACCTTGATCGAAGGTGGGCCATAATGTTTCCCACATCATCGACACGAGACAGAGAGATAATGTTGTAAATCGAGATTGTGCGAACTATCAGAGGGAGGTTGTTTCTTTGCAGAGGTCAACTTCTCTTGAACATATCGGCGGCACATTAATGGAATTGGCAGTATTTGACATCAATGTATCAAAGGTCATGATGACGAGGCAATGAGTGGATGAGAGGTCCAAATAGGGTACCCAAGTCCATGGAAGCAAGTGAAAGATACGAGATGAAATATCCCCACCCTGGACACGAAAGCAAAAGGTGCCATGTTCAAGAGCGACATACTGCCGTCACGGTAATGGTTCAAAAATTTTCTTTTCCCCCCGCCATTTCTGGCGAGTACCCCAGTTATTTTTAACAAGCTTGATGGGGATAGCATATGCTTGTGTTGTGACAAAATCCGATGTCATTAAGTTTTAACGAGTCTGACAGAGGAAGAACTCGGCGTCTTTTCATGTTTAGAGAGTTTGAAAAGACAACAGAAAAGGAAACTCCAGGGATGTCCTTTTTCGTAAAGTTGTGTCTCTCGGGCCCGAAAAAGTATAAAATAATACCCGAAAGAACCGCCCGATCATTACGATCGAGGAGTACTTTTCATAATTAGTGATTTCGACCTGAAAAAGTAAAAAAGCGGTCAAAACCACGTCGTTTCGTAACCATTAACGAGTTTGAAACAACAAAAACCCGGTAATCTTTTTATGTTTTAACGGTCGACAAAAAGAACTTAAAATGACCGCCCCTTATTACCATTTAACGAGTCAAGAGGAGCAACTCGGCAATCTTTTCCTCTTTAAATGGTCAGAAAAGAGCTGAAAGCGGACCTCCATTTTTATTTTCTTTAACGAGTCAAAAAGGAAAAATACTCGGCAATCTTTTCATATTTTATGAGTTAGAAAAGAGCGTAAAGGCGACTCGTCCTGAAGGAATGAGTGGTATAAAGGATAGCAACTGGTTCCGGTAATGGTGGAACTTACTCGAAACATGTAAAGGTTAAGAGGCTGGCTAATAAAACCACTCATCGCTGCGGTTCCTCAGGAAAGGAGAAACAACCAAGGCTCATCTAGCAGAATTTAGCGGATAAAAGGCAATCACGGGATGTAAATGGGTTCATTTTTACACAAGCTTGAACCATGGAGAACTTTGCTTGTTAAAAAATTGTTTTTTGTTGCATGCCCCCAGCATGAAGATGCAAAATCGAGGTACATGCCCCCCAAGCTTCATGGCATTCACGGAGTGGATGGAATGAAGGTTTACTTGGAAAGACTTGATTTTGAAGGAGGATGCATGCCCCCCGGGCTTCAGTCACGCACCCGGGTCAGCTACCGTCATCAGAATGACGGGGTGGATGCCGGGGCATTTCCTGTGGAGATAAGACCATTTAGGAATGGTAGATGACTATATGTGAAGTGTGAACCGGGGAAGGAAAGTTGGTCTACGACTTTGATCGTTCTTCCTTCATGCGGAAAACACATCACTCTGAAGAGTGAGGACACAATAGCACGTATGCGATAAATATAGTCTCGTCCAAGGAGTAAATTGTAATCTAACGGACCTTGGACTACCATGACACCCATTTGAATAGTCTTCCCTTCTAAAGTAATAGGTACATTGGGAAGAATTCCTAAAGGTCGAGTGGTTTCTCGATGGAAACCTGTAAGGTTTCTCATCTCGGGCAGAAGTAGTGGGGAACCAAGTGCTTCCCAAGTTGTTGAAGAAAGGATACTCACAGGAGATCCCTCATCAATAATTGTACCGGCCATAACTATGCAGTAGACTTGAACTATAATTCGAAATGGTATGGAGGCTGGTAACCGAGGATTGACTAGTTGATCCCAATTGAAGGAAACAACTAGGTTGCTTGGAGGTAGGACTGGATAGACAGCCGGATATGATTCTGATGGACTTTCTTCCTGGTGTGAAGGAATGAGAGGGATGCTCACTTTATCATCTATGTTGATATATAGAATTTGGGCGGTGTGGTCTTCATTCTTTGCAGTGATAACATCATCTGAGGAGGTAACTTCTGAAGGAAAAACCGGGTCACTTGTAATCTGGACCGTTTGACTTTTGTCTGGTTTGGATTCAGGTGTAAGATCATCTAAGGCTGGAATTTCTGAAAGTAAAACCGGGTCACTTGTAATCTGGACCTTTTGACTTTTGTCTAGCTTACATTTAGGTGTAAGATCATCTAAAGATGGAACCTCTATAGGCAAAACTGGGTCACTTGTAATCTGGACCTTTTGAAAGACCGGGTCAACTGTAATCTGGAACCGTGGACTTTCATTTGGTTTGGACTCAGATGGTTCATCTTTGATGATGGAGTGGTGTGTAGATGATGAATGTAAATCAACACTCGTTCCGACCAGGGACTGGTCTGGAGCAGGCGGAGCACATGTAGGTTCAGGAAGAGAGATCTGGGCCAAAGAAGAATCATGTTTGATCACTTGGTTAGTGGAGAGATGATCTGCAGTTGCAAAAAGACATTGATATCCAGCGGGTAGTTTGGGTAAGGGAGCTGACAGACTTGCCAAAAGACGGGAGGCTTCATCCATAAGCGGACAAAGGTGAAGGAGATGATTACCTTCACAAAGTCGACAAGGGAAACGAACCTTCCCTTTTCTCTTACCAACTGACAAGGTATCGTCGATTGGCGACGACAAGGAGTGAGTCGGGTCACGGGACCATATATCGAGGATCCTGGGAATACCAGGACAATCAGAAAGAAAGTGGTCCTCCTTGCATAATCGACAAGGAGACCTAGCCTTCCGCGGAGGAGCAGAAGGTGGTTCCACTTCAGATATTTTCGTGGTAGATGCGACCTTTCCCTTAGGAGACTTCTTCTTGTTGGTCTTCTTCTTCTTTTTCTTAGCCACCTGGTTAGTGAAATCCACGGTTTCACCAGGCGAAATAGAAGATGAGGACGCAGCAATGGGCGAAGAAGGGAAAGGGTCCACCTTAGAATCAACATGGTGTTGTTCGGGTGGAGGAGGTGGTGGCGGAACAGGAGTCACCACACTTGAGACCATCGAGTTTGAAAACAACCATACGGGTAAACCAATGGTCAACCCAGGCAAAGACAATGTTGCGATATACTGAACACCGACATTTCCAACAGAAGGAAATGGACGAGGCTTCCCATCAGGAGGAACACCTTGGCCAGTGGGCGCCGGGAAGGCTGCCATTGAATGAGAAATAATCCTACTCAAGCTAACGCAAACAGAATCTAATTGGGTAGATGTTATCGTGGCCAATAAATTTTAAGACACTGAACTTAACCTTTTCATTTTTTAAGAGTCGAGAAAAGGATAAAAGATGACTCTAGTCTCCTTCAAATATTTAATGAGCACGAAGTGACAAGACGCTCATAGGCACCTTTTCGTTTAGGGAGTCCGAAAAGGATCAAAAGTGACTGCTCTGGAATTCTAGGTAGAGGGTGTGCCAAACTTTTCGCAAAACCACAGAATACTTTTTAGGGTACGGGTGGTCAATCTTCGTGAATGCTGTGTTCACTGCATTGCGAATCGTAGGGCAGCTGACACGGCTTCCTATGGATAAAGGCTTTATTCCTATAGGGGTCTCCCAATATATACGCGACGGTACGTGGGAGCACAGTCCGTATTGGCACCTATCGTTTCACCGTGGAGGAATCACCCAACCACTCGACGATAAACTACCAGGTTTAAAGACGCCGGAACACGTCTCTAACCTAGACCTCTAGAGTATTTGCGTTATGTTCCAATGCGTTGTTATGTTCATTGAGTTAATTTTAAAGTTTATCTTCGATTATGTTTCAGTTTTTGGTCCTACCGTATGTGATATCTCACAAACTTCTTAAATGCAAACTACATGCCAAAATTAAATCATTTGATTCGATGAATTCTATCTACAGGAGGGTTGAGATTTTTTCACAAACGAAATGATCACTCAACAAACAACAAAGATCCTAATGCAGCTAATAACAAGAAATGAAATTTTTTCTTTTTCTTTTTAATAGCAACAAATAACAATAAATACTAACTAATATGATGCAAAAGATTATTTTTTTTGTTTTTCTTTCCTTTAAGATGGCATGATGCATGTAAACAAATTTTAAGAGATATGCACAATCCAAGTTCACTCAATGAAATAGAACCAATTCTGAAACACCAAAACGAACCATGCAAGCAAGGAAAAACACAAAAGACTTTCACTGAACCATGTAATCTAAGTTCGAATGAAATCGAGTGAAATCCAAAGAGGCTAGAAGTGAATCACTTAGAGTATAGAAGATCAAGCTTTAAAAAATCACTGGATAGGTGCAGAACACAACCAACAAGCTGACTGGATAATCAAGAGACCGAAACTTCCCACAGAAGGCTAGACATGCAAAGTCACTAGATATCCTAGGACGAAAATCAATAGAAATAAGCAAACAGCTGAAGGATAAAGGCTAAGACCAGTCAAGCAGAGGTTCAACACAGTTCCAGAGGCTGTAAGAGATATACAAAGAGACTGAAAGAGCTTTCCACCCACACACAGGCAAAATTTACAGAGCTGGCGCGACTGTCAGCCTGCAACTTGCGCTACCACAGTATTGGCGCGAGTTGCTTTTGAGCAACATGCGCCAACTGGCGCGACTGTCAGAGAAATAACCGCGCCAATTAAGCTTGCCGGCTAGAAAAATAAATGATACGACCTCAGGTCGGGTTGACAGTGCTCAGATGGGTCAAACAGTAAAGAATAAACTCAAAACTGACTCAGGAAGCTCATTCACTCAAGAAAGCAGAAGAAAATTAACATGCAAGACAAAAATCAACTAGCTTTCTCCCCAGCGGAGTCGCCAAATTGTTGGTCAGGTAAATCCCCTCTGCGGGCAGAGGCGATCCCACTAGCCTATAACAGAACTAGCCACAATCAAACCACGCTGCTACGCAAGTTCCTAGTTATGCATCAAAGGTGAATCAAGAAGACCAACCTGGAGTCCAACGCTATGATTGAAGCAGAGTTGATATCCCCGCTCCCTCGCTCCAACAGATCATAAACGAACGCCTGCACATGCAAAGGAAGAGACAGATACCAACATAAAGGCTACCAAGGCACAACTATATTTCAGTCAGAAAGGAAATAAATCAACACATCACCATAATAGACAATGAGATTGGAACTATAATAGCAGTCGCTCATCAACTAATAATAAACAGGAAAAGTTACAACCATTGTTCTGACGTTGACCCTTCTCCTGGCTGGGCGAGTAACTATATGTGTCTTGCAATGCATCTCCTCTCCGACAGCATAACCTCTCTAGCACTCACTAGCATTCCTCCAAGAACTCAAGAACCCAACCTCTAACACTCCATGACTAACGATGATCACTACTATCACCAGCTTGTCCAATGCATAATGACAAGCTTATATAGATGAAGAAGGGAGGAGGATACGATGAACCGGGACACCTTTTGTGGATTAACATTATCCCCCAAAAGCCATTAAAGATGGAGATAGGATAGAGCTCGACATAAGGCTGATTTTTTATCTTCAAAAAGCTCCATGTAATGAAGGAAACAACAGTCGGGCGTGCGTTAAGGCAAAAAGCATGACTAAACTTGGTTGGCGCGACTGTTGCTCTAAGACAGAGCGCCAATGGTCGCGCCCTCTTTTGAGGATCTCCATGATTGGCGCGGGTAAGATACTGTGGACTTGCGCCAATGGAAAAAGAGCACTTTTCAGGGATAATCTGCAGAAGGTGTCTTCAGGGAACATGGAGTATATACTCAGGGGAACATAATGCAAGTGTTTTTAGACTTTGTCACTTCTTATAACTCCCGGGATGAGTCCTCCAAGGTACGACAAGAGGAGTAACAGGGATGGTGACAAATTACTGTGTAACAATGCCTGTCATCAAATTTGTCTTCAAATATATCTTCAAATAATCCATCTTAGCTTCCATGCCCTTTATCTTAGATTCCATGCCATTTATCTTAGCTTCTGTTAGCTTTTGTAAGAGTGACATTTGTTGCACTTGGTCTTGTAATTCTGATATATCATGTAGCGTTTCTTCCTCTTCTTCATGAGTCATGCTAGAGCTTTCAGGTTGCTTACTAGGTATTTGAATTTTATTTCCTTCGAGAATCAGTTACCGATAATAGTTCTCTACTATGCCCTTTGAATTCCTTCAAAATAATTTTTCAAACCAAGCTTAAGAAAAAATTTAAAAAAATCTACACACCTTTTTTCACTTTGTAGGAGCTCGATATTGCCTCTGATGTATCTATGTAATTTCGGATCATCTAGTTTTGAAATTATGCTCTACAGTATCCCTATGTGCCCTCTTTCTAATGCCACCAGTCTGATTCAAATTGGATTCTCCAAGGAAGAGTTATGCCAAATCTCCCACAGTGACTTGATTATAGACTAGTTTAGTAGAGTGAACTTGTATGACGTGTCACGTGTCCCTGTTTCGACATTTGGCTCTAAAAAATATATACAAGAAACTACAGTCCGTCCTCTTTCTGTACCTTCTTACAAAATTTCACTCTGATGCTCAAAGAGAAAGTTATAACGATTTTCCCCAAGTCACCTGTTTGGAATGTAATTCAAGAGTCTGCAAAAAGACCAACTTCCTCAGATCATATCTTCGAAAATATAGCAAGGAAAGCTATGAAATTCAGACCCGAGGTTTAGTGCAATTTCATCTAAAATGGGTTCTTTTTCTCTTCTGAAACGTCGCAGAAAAAAATTTATAGCGAGAATGCCACAATGACCTATTTGGAGCAGCAAAACCCTAGAATCCAAAGCTCTAATACCAAATGTTATGAAACTAGCTCAGAAAAATATAGAGAAGATAGATCAAAGCCTTAAAATTTAGCCTCTTCAAGGGGCAACGCCCTTTACATTACACAAATGAATGATTCTTTGATGATTCAAATGAAAAAACCTCCTTTCTATATATATGAGTCTAAGAAGTCACAATATAACCTAGCCGACCTAACAATAATAATATATAGCCACAAAAATAACGATAGAGAGATTCTATGGGGCATAGAAATAACAATATGGGGACAAATAGGGGCACAACAATATTAATAATGGATACAACTACAATAGTAATGGGGTAATCACTAGTACTCTAAGGACCCAACAAGCTTCTTCCTGCGATTTACTGAATACTAGTAGTTGTGTCAGCTCTTGGGAAGGCCTAGAAGTATTGGGCTAACCAAATCATCTTCAACAACTATAACACCAACACTTCCAAGCTCATCCTGACCTTAGGTGAATTTGGTCAAGTACTTTGGTATTGTGTCACCCTTCTCCATCTTGATTTTCCTGAGCATGTCCTTCAGTGCGAGCTTCTAGTGGTCATTGTTGCTTTGAAACAGGTCTGTCAAGGCCTTCCACATTGCATATGGAGTCTCCTTCACATAGAGGTTTGAGACAATATGATCTCTAACTCCTTCTAGTATGATCCTTCTTTCCTTTGAAAAACATTTTCTCCACTCCGCCAGATCTTGAGCATTAGTTCTTGGAGGCTTAGGAATATCAGTGTATATGAATTCCTTCATCTCATTGTCTTCCAACAATGCCTCCATCATTTCCTTCCAAGCAATATAGTTTGAACTACCCTTAAGGGCATATTTGAGTCTCAATCCATTAAATGGCATCTTTCTGCCTCTGAAGAATGATACTGCAATTTACCTGCAAAACAAAAACTCATATTCTCCTCTTCTAGAATGATTTATGCTCTAATACCACGTAGAAATTACTTGTAGATTCAAACTTCTTATGTGATTTTTTAAAATAAAATACATGAATCTACTCTACTCATCAGTGGAAACAATTAATAAATTGAGAAATCATGAAGCATACAAGAGAAAGAATTCAATCAATACATTACACAATGATTTCTTGGGGAAAGCCACAACTAAAAACCCCTACTATATTTATATTGCATTAGTAAGAAAATATGAGAAGATTACAATGCTTTGATAAAGCCTGAAGAACTCCTGCACTATCTCTATCTGTCTCACTGCTTACCAGACAATCTCAGAACAATAGTTAACTAACTTTCTACGTGCCCAAGTCCTTATTTCCTTGCGGTGTTTCCTTTGGAACTAGCCCCATATTAATTAGGGAAATTCCTCAATATGAATTGCGCAATCCTCATAGGCCTTCCTCTGACCGCATGCACCACCTGTACAATTTGGATGATTGTACAATTGATAGTACATTGACTCTGAACTCCAATCTCAATTGGGTAACTCTCAAATCTGACATGCATAAGTTATTTGTGAGTGAATCATTAGTTAATTGGTTAAACACATGAAGCAACGCCCCATTTTTTGGCCTCCTACTAGTTCCTCCATTAGTTGCAACTAGTTTAATTGACTTTAACTCATTTAAACTTTATTAATTAATTACAACTGAAAATAAACTCAACCAAGCATCCTATAATGTAGGAGACACTTTACATGACTCTAGTTATGCCCTCAAATTGAATTTACTTATCCAAATAAGTCAATTTAACTTAGTTAACTCGCATTATGTGGAATTACAATTTTATTCCTAATTTAATTCAAGCACAAAATTAAATTAGGATTTTCATATTGCAATTTCAGCAATGTGTTAATATCTAGGGTAGCACAATATAGACACTATATGACCTACATTATAATGCTAGTCTTGGGAGCAACAAGAGCGTTACTACTATAAACATACTAAAAAATATAAATTATTTTGTTTTGTACAATTGATTTTGTTCAATAAAAGCAATATGTTCTTCATCCTTTTTTCTCTGGTTCTTATGAGCCATATCTTCATCTTATTTGAAGGACAACCATCAAAGAAATCATCAATGGACAAACATCAAATCCTTTAAACATCACATCACTCAATGAGCCTTTTCACTTCACATCACTTTGTTTAACCTTTTCATATCACACAATTGACACAATCAACCTTGCAACATCAAGAAACCTCATCAACATGACTATCATCATTTGAAATCAATGCCAACATTTCCAACAATAATTACTTCCTAATGATTTCCAGTCAATTTATCTTATGCCACATATAACATTGAGCAACTATACACATAAAATATCAACAATAATGCAATGAAAATAGTAATATTATAAAGAGACATCTATGCACAATAGACACAACAAATTTACTCTGGGAAGTCCCACTAAAATTTCTTTTAGGAGAAATTGTTCTTCAACAATATTTACAATTCCAAGGATATTCTAAAAGTTTGTGGCAAAATCCAAGTCTATTCACGAGTCAATCCTAGTAAAAGTTCCAACTTAGTCAACATTGGTCAAGCCTTCAAAATAGTCAATTCTAGTCAAATTTTCATATTGGTCAACCTATCCCCTGTGGTCAAATTCATACCTATGGTTGACTGTTGTGGGTAACTCGGACCTACGATTGACTTCCTACAGTCAAAGGAAGGTCAACTTGTCTCTCTTTCCATTCAAACTTAGACTTATTCTACTGTCAAACTTGGACCTTTTCCTGCGGTCATACTTCGAAAAATTCTCGGTCAAGCAGAGCCAAATTCTCAGCCAAACAGAGCAGGTCAAAACACATTCAAATGGAAGCATTGGTGACTTGGTAAAATTTCAGACCTTCTTCTTCACTTACCACGTGTGAATAGAAGAGAGAATGTGTTAATCCAAATTGGTCAAAAGGTGGAAGTAAACTTGTTTATTTATACTTGTTGAATGGGTGAATTTGACTAAGGGTCACACCTTTTCATTATGGGGTCAACATGACCATTTTGGGCATAGATAAAGCCCAAAAATACAAATTTTGATTTTTTATTTTCATAATTTTCCTTGCCAAACTTGGGAGGTTTTTTTGCATGCAGGAATACCTCCCAATGCTACACAAAAATCAACACTCCCTCTTAGTGAGGAAGGTATTCCTTCCAACATATTTCCATTTAGTTGAAATTTCTCCTTTATAAGAAAAGTTTATGAGCTTGTCATGTTGACACATGTTTATAGATAACTCCATATTGGAGTGATAAATGTAACTCCCCATATGAACGTGAGTATCTAAGGCTTTAGATTAAAGTTGTTTATGGTTCCTTAGGGAAAATGTATCTACATCCTCTGGTCAAATCCCTTTATGACTAAGCGAAGTCCTTTTGTCTTCACAAGAGAGAATTTTTCTTTGACCATTCACCCTTCTAGTAAAATTCCTTTATAACCAAGTCAATTCCTTCTGGAATCCAGGTCCTTTTATATTCGAAGATGAATTACATCTATCTCCTTTGGTCAACTTAGGAAAGTTCTTCTGGTAGCCAAGTATTTATGGCTTCCAATTCCTTTTGTATTCTTAGGAGAATATATATTCAATCCTATAATTTCCCTAGGTCTTTCACCTCTAGTGAAATTCCTTTATGACCCGTCCAAGTCCTTCTAGCTTATTAGGTGAGTTTATCCTATAATTTCCCCCATAATTTCCTTGGGCAATTCAACTTTCTAGTTAAATTATTTTATGACTTAGCCAAGTCTGTCTATATCCAAGGGTGAATGTATCCATGACCACTGTTCAGAGTCCTTTATGACCCATCCAAAGTCCTTTATGACTTCATGAGATCGTTAGCCCAATCCTGCAAATACCTCATCATTCCCTTCTAATGAGGAAGACATTCGACATCATACTAAGCTCATGTTTGAAGTATTTCCACAATATACTCATATGTGGATATATACTGGAGCTCCACTTCTCCTCTGTGCATCATGTCTCGAATGTAGTGACCCAACAATGTCCTTCTGACTCTTGAGGCCATACTACTTCATGTGTTTTTATACAGGATGTAATATACTCTGCTTGAATATATATATTCCTACAAAGTCTCACTTCACCTATTCATACATATCTCAAACCACATCGAATTGTAAAACATAGGTACAACATGCTTTGCTTCCATCCACTATACATGCCTCAACTCAAACATAAACTCGTTCAACATGCTTACTATAAAGTGAATACCTAGCCTAGGGTTAACCAGGTATAATACAAATCAATCAACTTCATTTACGTCATGGAATTCACCAAATTTGAATCTCCAGTTTTGAGAAATAGTGTATCTACTAGAATCCTTCATTTCAATCTCTAAGGTCAAACCCCTATAACATTGAAGCAAGTCTTCCTATGGTAGTCTTGGTTGCCCCAAAAGTAAATAATCTTTCCATTGCTTCTCCCTTTGTCATGCAAGAAAGTCCTTCTTTGTATATGCTCCCTCCATCACGTAAGTAATTCCTTCTGAGGTAGCTTCTCTCTATCATGTGAGCAAGTCCTTATGTTATGGTCTCCTCAAGGAAGGCACACTACTAGAGACCTTCTGTCTCTAAGCATCTAATCTTACAATCTCAATCCATGAAATCCTCTTTGAATGATATTCCTTCCACTATTCCTGACTATTAGATCCCTTGGAATTGGAAGCTCTTCATATCATCGGACATGATCCAGGATGTCAATATGTAAAATTCTTCCTATCAAACCAAATATTCTTGTGAATTTTACCATCTGTGTTAGGAGAAACAATATTCTTGTACTCTACTCCCTCTTACTGGGAGAACCCTCTTGTCACAACTTTTCTTTGCACTTCCTAATGTTTCCACCTATGTAATGGAAATCTTCGCAATGGACATGTTTTTCTGTAAACCTCATTCAGGAGGCCATGGAAAAAAAAATCATAATGGAAGTAAGAAAGAAAAATCAATGTTAAAAAAAATTAAAAGAAAAGAGGTTGACTAAATAAAAATAGTAATAATCAAGGTATAAAAAGTAATTTTCTATTTTTAAGAATGAACGGTTGATAATTGAAGGGAATTGTCAATTCCTTGACAAGGTAAAGATATTTTGACTTATTTTGAGGTGGTTTCTTATCATCATCATTATCAACATTGGTTATTGAAGAATGATTCTTTTCCTTTCTTTTTCTTTTAGGACAATTGGATGCATAGTGTCCAAAATTTTGACAAGTGAAGCACTTCAACTTTGACATGTCCTTCTTCTTCTAATCTTGAACTGGAGCGGGTCTTCTACCTGAATTCTTCTAAATTTTCCAAAGTCCTTTTTTTCAAATTTTCCAAAATTCCTTCTTCCTTTTCCTTTTCTAGTATGAGTTGCAAGGGCTTGTGTTTCTTCATTCTATGAATTTTGTGAGTTAGACAATAATATTGATTCCTCTTGAGCACAATCAATCCATAAATCTTCAAATGTGGGTAGTTTTGATCGTGCATAAATTCCTTGAATAAATGGCTCCCAGCAGGGAGGAAATCCATTAATACTAATTGTAGCAATCTCTAAATCATAAATGGTGTCTTTAATGGCTACAAGATCATATCTAAACTGGGGTATTTTCATAATATACGAGACAACTAAATCTGATGCATTAATTGTGATATTACAAAGAAATTTTCAAGGCTAACTTCTTGTTGGTATTACTGCGTCCATACAATTTCAATAGAGCATCATACACTTCGTTGCTAGTCTTTAATCTAGTGACATGTGGAACCAAATTATATTTTATGGAATCTACCAAGACTCCCTTGGTTTTAACCTCATTCTTCTTATATTTGGATTTTTCTTCAACTCCCTCTAGCTTTGGAATGGCTTTCTCCACATGATCCCGAAGTTCATTCTCTACCAAAATAAGGCATATCTTGGTATTCAAAAATTTGAAATTGATGGAACCATCCAACCTGTCTTTAACTCTAATACCTAGTATCATTTTAGGCAAGAGATCCAAAATCCATTAAGTTGCTTGAACACTTGTCTCTAGGGTTGACTGCAATTGTTTCACTTTCAACAAAGCTCTGATACCATGTTGAATTTTCTACAAGGATGAATAGTAGAAAATTATTTTATGATTTGATAATTACTTCCTAATGATTTCCAGTGAATTCATCTTATGCCACTTATATCACTGAGCATTAGACAGAGAAAATATTAAAATTAATGCAATGAAAACATTAAGATCATAAAGAGACAACCATGCGTAGTAGAGGCAACAAATTTACCCCGGGAAAAACCAACAAATTTTATTCTAGGAGAAATTTGTTCTCCAACAATATTTACAATTCTAAGAATATTCTAGAAATTTGTGCCAAAATCCAAATCTATTCACCAGTTAAACCTGGTCAAAATTCCAGCTTAGTCAATGCTAGTCAAGCCTTGGAAATAGTCAATTTTCGTCAACTTTTCATCCTAGTCCACCAGTACTCTGTGGTCAAATTTAGACATGCGATTGACCCTTTTGGTCAACTCAAACCTTCAGTTAGACTTATGGTCAACCTGCAACCAAACTATCTCTCTCTGCGATCAAACTTAGACTTCTTCTGTGATCAAACTTGGAATTTTTCTTGCAGTGAAACTTGAACAGGTTCTCTGTCAAACACAACCAAATTCTTGGTAAAATGGTAGCTTCTATGACTTGGTAAAACTTTATATCTTCTTCCTAAATTTTAATGTGTGAATAGAAGAGAGAATGTGCTAATTTGAATTGGTCAAAAGTGGAAGTCAACTTGTGTATTTATACGATTTGAGTGGTTCACTTTGACTAAGGGTCACACACTTTCATGGTGGGGTTTACTTGAACATTTGGGTCCTACATGAAGCCCAAAAATATAAATTATAAATTTTCATTTTCATAATTTTCCTTGGTAGGCTTAGGAGGCCTTTTTTCATGCAGGAATACCTTTCGTTGCTACACAAAAATAAACACTTCTTTCACACTATTAATCTTTTTACATAGCATGTGAATACACATCTTTTTGAAAATCATGTAGTCATGACCCTTCCCGATAGTTGGCAACATCCCACAAAATCTATGAAAATGCTTTCCCAAGGATGAATGGTTATAGGTAAGGGATGATATAGACCCTATATCCTCTCACTAGGATTTTTAGTGCAACAAAGTATACATCATCTAATGAACCTATATACATCTTCTTGCTTCATAGGAAAATACACATACTTATGTAAATTGGAAATTGTCATCCCAATAACAATATGCCTTGAAACCTTGGAGGTGTGAGCCAACTTAATTAGTTGAGATTGTTCACCATTAGGAACATGTAGATTTTCTAGCCCATATAGTAACCCATTCTAGAGATGATAGTCGACAATTTTGTCACCATCATTCACATGAATTTTGTCTTATAATTATTTATAGACCTCCTTGAAGTCCTCATCCATTGTATATGCCTCATTATATGCATCAAGAGTGAAATACTCCATGTGCATCAAAGTCCCAAAAGCTATAATTTTTTATGTGGATGGCCTTAAAACGGTGTCAGCTAACTTGTTTTCCTTCCCTTCTAGTACTTTATCAAAAAATGAAATTGTTGTGGAAATTGCATCTACTCATACTATCTAGTTTGTTGTAACTTACTTTAGACCTATAGTTACTATAGTGGTTGGAAATCTGTGTGGATGACTATCTCCTCTCCCATTAGATAGTGTTTCCACTTTTTGATACCTTATACTAGGGAAAGTTGCTCCCTTTCGTAGGTATGCGTTGAAATATTTTTGTGCCCCAACACCATCACTCTGTATCATATACCTTACCCCAAAAAGCTTGTAATTAAGTCATTTTTCTACATACATCATGCATGGAAACATCCCATTGCCCCTCACTCCACACATCTCCACCCTCTGCACAACATTTCCCGCGCCCTCATATACTTAGTCATTTTAATATGTGAAAAATAACTACACTACCCAATCCTCTGTACACCTCTTCCCACCCCCCGCCCCCCATGCTCCCTGGAACATCCACTTTTTTTGCACAATTCATCCTCCACACATGAAATCTCCTGCACATATCAAATATCAATACATGGTATCCCAAAATACCACATCCCCACCTTTATTCCATATCTAGTGAATATCAATTGTTTACTCTTTTTTAGAATAATTGAAATATCATGTAAGATTGTTTTATCCTCAAGGTAAAAATATTTTTTTGATATTGTACTACACAAATTACCTGCCAACACAACTCTTAAATACTTTTGTAAGTTATTAACTTCCCATTATCATTCTTGCATTGTCTTGATGAAGGTGGTACGAGAATAAGTAACATCCTACTAAATGCTACTATTAAATGAGGATTTAATAGCTAAGAGTTACAATAAAGCCTCATTTATCTATCATGTATTCCAAAGTACATTGAAGAAATAAGTAAGATGGTGGTGAAAGCGAAGAAGAGGGCAATTTGTGGGGATTTAGAGAACTCACTAGCTCATAGGGACAAGAACTTCCACTAATCATCTACGTATTAGTGGTATTTAACTTTCACCCCATAAGTGACATAAAATAAAAATATTTGGAGTATAGGATTGGTGAACAATTCGCACATCCCACAACTCTTCAACTTCAGAGAAACTATTATCTGGTGCACTCATCAATTCAATCCTCATATTAAAACTATTAAGAATGTCATGAATAATAACCCATTCCATTAAATCCTAAGGTCTTTGGAGAAGATAGTGAAGCTTCCAGAGGCCACCAAGAAACTTAATTTATCTAAATCCAATAGTTTTATGGAATCCCATTGTGGAAAACTTAATTCATTTAGGAATTCGTTCTTGCTTCTACGTAGGTCCCATCCATCTTGTCTTTTATCAATATCTCCATACTCATCGAACCTTATAGATATTTTTCTTGGTTATTTTCCTGGGTTATTGAATGGGAAACTACTGCTAACATACCTCGATTAGTTTTGTACATACCTTATTTTTATTTAAACAATATGTCATATTTTACTAGGTTGAAGTCATGTCAAATGATATTTCCTTTTAGCTAGTTAATTACTTCAAGACCAAACTATTCTTTATGATGGCCTACTTGGTAATGGTCATTTTTATTGAAATTTGTTCGATGGATTACCCTACAAAAGAAGCTTGAATCCTGACATAGAGCCAATGCAATTATGGTACCCTATCTTATGGAGATATAAATCCCTTATCCATTTTTTGTCAAGTACAACACTTGTTTATCAAATAATTCAACCATTTAATAACAAGGATCCCATGAGAATATCCTTATATGCCCAAATATTCTTATGGGGAAAGGGGATACATGAGGAAAAATAAGACCATACTCTCACCATACTATATGGATATCAAGATAAACCTCTATTACTACCCAAATTTGTCTTGGATAGATATTTTATTGCATAGGTTTGTAGATAGTATCACCCCTCACTATTCTTAATTGAGAGGAACAAAAAAAGTAGTTTATAATATTTCCATTTACCATTGGATGCATTATTGTGAAAAAATATCCACATCTTACAAAATTCTTTAACCTATTTCTGCCCTTTATTTTTGGTAAGGCCAAATCTGCCCAAGGATTCAAACCAAAAGGGATATTTTCAAAACATGTGTCATTAGTCATATAAGGAAATTTATTTATTAGAGTTATTGAAGGAAGAATATAAATTCACATTGTCCCATCCAAAGAGAACAATCTGCTTACACCTCAAATGATATAGTTACAAAAGTGAGCAGTAGTGTCGAAGTAAGATCTAAGGAAAGAGAAATGAGGCCAACCAGTACTCAATTAGCTTCAACTCCACAAGCTTGTTGGAGTTCCTAGTCAAATCAAATAAGAAAGGATATTATCCTCATTCAGGGAGACTGTAATGGTCAAAATTATGATGGAGGATATGGAGAAGAAACACCCCGACAAGTCACCCTTGAAACGTCCCACATTTTTACTTCATCAAATAGTAAAAGATCGAGTAAGAGGGAGTCCTCACAAGTACATGGATATGGAAGTGGATAGTTCTACTACTTTACACTAGGTGGTATCGCACATTGGCCAAGACTAAAAAAATATTTGAATAATTGATTGCTAAAGAGGTTGTCACCTTTGAGGACTAATCTTTAACCTTGCACAATACCAACTATGAAAAAATTTCCAATAAGCTACAATTTTAGTAGGTACTTGTGTGAAATAATATGATTACCAATCAATGGAAGTTTGAGGTGGATATTTTAGGAGTTGGACCTACAGGACTCTTGAAATTACAAAAAAATACAAGGGGTTCCCTTGCTCATTCTATCATTGAGAAAGAGATAGAGAATATGAGGTTGAAAAGAATAATAAATCTACTTGAGGTGTCTCTTAGCTCCACTCACTTGTTCATGACCCCTCTAGCTATCCAACCACCTGAAGTTGTAGCAAGTACACCTGGTACACCCCAAAAAGTAAGAAAAGCATCCTAGTTTTTAAAATGGATTCTATCCTATTTCATTATAAACATAATAAGTGACATGAAATCATTTAATAAGCATGGGAGGTGTCTCTACATTTGAGAAACTTGTTGCATATAATCCATTCATTCACTCAATATTTGAAGAAAGTTATTCAACATGATGAACGATTTTCTAATAATGGTTTTTGGACCTTCATCAATAAAATAAATTCTTTAATTGATTTCATAAGAAACCAACAAGGCCTCCCTAGAGGAAAAAAATATTAAATGAATCAATCTAAGTACGTATGCAAGAATAAAAATGCTACAAGATGATATTCTTGTGGAGTTTTTTAGTATTGATGACCATAGAAGTAACTCCCTCAAATTGATTAAATTTTTCAAATGTTTACAGGAAACATGAATGATTAGGAAGTACATATTGATCCCTAAATATTTATTAAAATATGAATTGAATATTATTCAAGTTTCTTTCGGTGTTCCCTTCGATAACTTAGTGAAAATTCCCAAAGCTAGAATCAAGAAATGGCTAGTTATTCTCATTAATGGCAACGAGGATCAATTCGCTATGGTGAGAAGATATGGTAATATGTGTAGGATCCAAAGTAATAAATTTTTGTGTTAAAGGATTTAATGGTCCAACCGATGAAGGAATACATTGAAGAGTGGCTTAGAAAACCCCTGAATGAAATCATTAATCTTGAATAATTTTCTGAGTTGTTACATTAACAAGATTCCAATAGCCACATATATACATTCTTTTACAACAACCACAAAGGAGGATCATCATTAGTTCATTCCATGCTTTGTCATTCTAAAATTTTGTGAGTGTTCTTTGATTATTTTGAACAAAATTCCCACATTCTTCCCAAACTTTGATCATCCAAATATATGAACTATATTATATGTTTGTAGATCCAATCCCTAACTGTAGTTCTTTATTTCTTCTAAGTACCCTTACAGTAAACAATCCATGGGAGCATAATCCTAGTCCCTTAGGGACAAGTTTCTTTACATTTGTAATAAATATTAGGATTTTTTCAAGTGCTTTAAGAACTTAACTTTATTCATATTTGTGAATTTATTCTTTCACATTTGCAGAGATATTGTTTGGTAGAGAATCTCATTTTTGGTTTTGAGACTTTTAAAAAAGCAATAGAAATATTTTCGATGTTTTCTTATGCTATTATGAATTTCAATGCTTGAAATCATTTCATATTTCTCTAATATTTGGACCATACTCTTTTGTTTCTATCTATTGAGTTTGCTTCAAATGTCTCCCTTCAAGTTTTGTGAATGGATGAATGTCATCGAATGAATCTTGAAAATATATGTTTATTTTTATTATCATTATTTATTTTAAATCCCAAAAATGCCTAATCCACTCTTAATTCTTTTAAATATATGTGTGTGTATAAAAAAGTGGTACACTCTCTATAAAAATGTTGAGGGAAGCTAAATATAGGCCTAGGAGGTTGATTCTTTTCCCTAATAGGAAAGGACATAAAGAGTTTTAAAAACCATACTGGGGATGAAAATGATTCAATATTTCATACCTAGTATATGACTCATCCTAACCCAATCCAACCTAATCTTCTGATTGTATTGGAAGATCAAATAAGTGTATTAAATTAATTGTATGAATTGGTCTTAAGAATAGCAAGAACCATAGAAGAACTTGAAATATCCTGGCAATATTTGACTCAAAAAGAGTTACTAGCACCACACAATCCATAAAGGTGACTCCAATGAAGCATAGATATTGAAGATGGAGGAATCTACAAACTTGAGAGGTCCTCTAATCAGATGCCAAAGTGTAAATAGTTTTTAGAAATCCATTATTTCGGAGAATAGAGTAATATCTCTTTTATTCTCCCCATAAAAGGACAAAAGGGTCAATAACAAAGAAAGAAGGGCAGGCAGAAGATAAGAAATGAAAGAAGTAATAAATTAAAGATGAAGATTTTGAGTAATTCCACTTGCCTTGGAAGGGGAATAACACAACTTACCAACCCTACCTACATGAATTTTATGAGTATTTAATAGAGATGGCATCGAATCTAGATAAACATATGGACTACTTAGTTTCTGGCCATTTTTTATATACATAAAATTATTCATGAATATGTAATGGTTTGGGTATTTATTTAGACCTTGATTAGACCAACCTATGATTTATATCTCTCCCTACCTACTAATTTAATTACATCCTTTGATGACATAAAAAATTCCTTCATTGGTAGACATGCCCAACTTGTTTAATATCATACTTTACTTACTCAATTCACTCAAATCCATCTTGAAAAGAAAGAAAAAAATATAGAATTTAATCTCCAATTTTTCAAAATCTTGTAGAAGATACCCAAGGACATTCATCCTAATACCCAAGTTATATTTAGATGTTATAAGAATGCAATGCCATCTAATGAAAAGTATGCAATAAGGTCCACTCACATTAACACATAAAAATCAGCTATGAGAAGGGCGTAGAGATGGATGAAGATATGTTAGGAAGTAATGTTGATCCTGAATTCATTTTGGGTAAAGTCCAAAGGGAAATTTATTACTTGAATATTTCATAACCAAAAATACCAACACCAATTTAGAAAACTCAAGATATAGCGACTAGAAGAGGAATATTCCATGGCATTCCTCCCAATGCATAAAATATTCCTATATCAAAAGAATCATCCTCCTCAAATATTGATTTGGAGATTGCATAGTTAAATAGGACTATGAAACAAAAGAAAAATGAAATAATCAGATTAAGAAGAAGAGATAAGTAGAGACCTAGGCTACAACCAAACATTGGAGGCACCACATATGGTTTTAGAGAAATGCCTAATAGAAATCAGAATGTGTACAATTCAACTCCAAGACGTCCTAGGGACCTAATATTTCAAAATCCAAGTTCTTTATAAATGAATGATGAAGAGTTAGAAAAATCATCCTTGAATCTACCAAAATTGCGGATGACCAAATACATTTATTTGAACAAGAATAAGATGAGGAATGTATGGAGAAAGATAATTCTATCCAAATAATAGAATATTTGAATAAAGTGAAGGGAAAAGTTTTGATTCCCCATGAGACCACAAGAAATCAAGGAGAGACTTAAGCTCAAAAGAATATGCAACAAGAGAAATATGGACCATCTTAGAACAAAAGAAGTAATGTAGATGTCATGATGAAGTTGACTTATAATATCATTAAAGACTTGTATAAGCTCTAAATTACATTTCCTTTTTTAGAAGTGGTGAATTTTCCTCAAAAAATAGATGATATCATAAAATCCCTCAATAGTGAAGACTCATCTAATGTAAGACTGAAAGAAACTATTTCCAGTCGTCAACAGAGATATTTTGCTCCTATCAAATCTCAAGGTAACATATCTCCCTTATCTCTCTCTCTCTCTCTATCTCTCTCTCTCTCTCTTTGTCTCTCTGTATATATATATATATATATATATATATATATATATGGAAACACTAGAAGTTATATTACATAATTGTTTGGTTGATAATGGTGCAAAAATTAATATTATGCCACTTTATATTATGAAAGTAATTGGCTTATATTTTACTATATACTATAATACAGGAGAAATTATCTGTGTAATTAATTCAAGAAAGGTGCCAACTTATGGTGAAACCATGCATCAATAAGTTCATCTCTCCATATTACAACTATATTTAAAATAGTTGTGGTGGAATTACCAGTTGCATATGATCTTGTCATCGGAAGAGAATGGATCTTTCCTTTAGGATGGTATATGATGAATGATAGGATTTTTATTATGCTTTCAAATAGGGATGGTTAATTAGTAAGAATAACTCGAAACCAAAGAATCCTATCTTACTATATACTATAATACAGGAGAAATTATCTGTGTAATTAATTCAAGAAAGGTGCCAACTTATGGTGAAACCATGCATCAATAAGTTCATCTCTCCATATTACAACTATATTTAAAATAGTTGTGGTGGAATTACCAGTTGCATATGAGCTTGTCATCGGAAGAGAATGGATCTTTCCTTTAGGATGGTATATGATGAATGATGGGATTTTTATTATGCTTTCAAATAGGGATGGTTAATTAGTAAGAATAAATCGAAACCAAAGAATCCTATCTTCTTCGAAAATAAATAAGTTGATGTTGTGGTTACTTACATGGATACTAGTCTTGGAAACTATGTGATAATCAAATGTAAATATTGTAGATAATAATAGTGTAAATACATTTTAAGATCGTTCGAAAATCATTATCCGGTGGTGCTTATTAAAGCACGTGATCTGGATTTGGCATTGTTAGCATTCTGGCTAATGTGTTGTCCTTGATTTCAACCTAGTTGTCAATTTGGCTGTGTCCAAATGTCAACCTGGATTGTGTTCTTGTCACATTTTGTCATCATGGTTTTGTCACACTATGATACTCTTGTCACATTATGTCATCATGACCTTGTCACACTATAACATTTTTTGTAAGTATGCAGAATTGATGTGCCTAGCTAGGTCATGGATGGATGATGACTCTTCATGATTGTAAAGGAGTTGCAGGAGTATTGATGATTGCATAGGAGGTGCAAAAGGTTACAAAGGGTATGGAGCAGTTGCAAGAGGATGGATAAGCCTTTTTTGGGAAGACAACTGAGAAGACACATGTGACTAATTTAAGAAGGTGTATTGAGGTTGTTTAGGCATTATTGAATACCTGTTAAGGATTGGTATGACTAAGGAAGAAGTTTGAGTGAAGATTCACTAATGATTGACTAGGTTTTTGGCTAAAAAGCAGGGTAAATTAGGTCTCTTAAGCAGAAAGAGTGTTATGACTTAGGGTAACATAGGTATTTAGTGCAGGAAGTGCATTATAATGCACTTCCTAAAAGGGTGAGGAGTGTCATTATCTGTAAGTAAAGAAAAACAAAAATACATCCAAAGAAACCATGGAATTGCCCAGGGTATTATTGTTCAGAAGGTTGAGCATCGTCTATTTGATCTCCTAAAAAATTACCATCAAAAAATCCCTTGGAGTTTCTTGTGGTATTTGAAAGGAAAAAAGTTATAAAATTACAAGGAGATCGATCATCTAGGGTGTATATTTGATGAGCTACTTGTTGTGATTTGTTCTGGAATAGGTGTGCACCAAGGCGTAAGGAGTATGCCCATATCTAATGAGATATATGAGGGAAAACACTTCTACTTATCTGATTTTTTATTGCAGATGAAAATGGAAAGAAATGATTATATCTAATCATAGATGATTGTAGGAATGTGTGATATCTTATGCATTATGATTTACCTAAATATCACTTTAAACCTTTTCACACCACACACTTAGATCTATCATGTATGTATAATGTTTCCATTGGTGTTTTGTTTAAACTATAGATATGCTTATTGACTACATAGATAAGCATGTTGTTGTAAAAATATTATTGTGTTTGTTTGATAGTATATGCAGAGATCATTGTATTTTGATAGTGTATGAAAAGACCAACGTGTTCTTTGAAAGGAAAAGAAAAAAACATAAAGAGGTTCTTCTATGATTAAATTTTATTAGGGAAGAGGCTTATTTGACATACATTGTGATGCTTATCTTGTGGGCATAGTTTTGAGCACAATCATTCTTTATGAAGAGATATGTATGGAAAAGATTGAGAATATTTAGAGACATAGCATGCTAACAATAGTGCTTGCAGGGTTTAGAATATCATGGATAGCGTTCAAGGTGTTTTTAATGGATCTATGTTTGGATATTTATCTATTTTTGTTGAAAGATATTGAGTATTGGATGATCAATACGTTTATTTTAGAGTCAGTGAATGCATAAGGGGTTTTGCAGAGATCAATATTGTGACATTTGTGTATGAATTTCTTATGTTGTTGCTTGTCTTCATGATTACTATTATGCAAATATTTGTATTATAAATATTGGATGACAGGGTCTCATAGTATTGTAACAAAGGTTTATGATCTTATTGTGCACAGAGGTTAATTTTGGTTTGAGTTGCTAAGCTTGTTGTTATTTCCATTGATGAATATGGGAATATAATGTTGTGGTGTAATTTTATTCTCTAGGTATGATTTCATTGTCAGTTAAGAATAATTTATGATGTTGCTACTTATCCTTTTAGAAGTTGAATATAGGAATTGTTGTTTCTTATCTACATTGAACAAATATTTGATTACAATATATACATTCTATGCTTGCCCAATGTATGTTGCTATGTGTTCATTGATATATGATGCAGAGATATGTGTTGCAGTGACTTATATGGCTACTAATGTTATGAATCAATGTTGCTTCATAATAATGCTACTTTGTTAATGATTCTATGATGTGTCTAGTTGGTGGAGTTTGATGCATGTTTGATCAAAGGATTTTTATGTTTTCTACTATTGGTATCATGCAAAGAATGGATTTGAGAAGAATATCATGATGGTTGCATTATTGTATGACGACCAAGATGTTTTTTTTGAGCACATGGGCATTGTTTCTACACTTTTGATGTGTGCAATATTCTTGATGTATATGTTATAAAATAAATAAATTAAAGAAATTAAATTTTTTTAGAGGACAACTAAGGGTTTTGAGATTTTTCAACCAAGCAACCACTTTGAAAACACAACAAAATCTATTTATAAAATAAGTGTGCTATTATTAATAGTAAGTTGAAATCTATATTGTGATAGCAGTATGTTCCTTAAGGATGAATACAAATATATAGTATCACAATATATACTTTTTAATATGGACTGTGAGTTCTGATTGTGAAAAGTGTGTATGTCTCTGAAGCAATCTTGTACAAGATGGCATCATTTGTTGGATGTGTTGTGGAATATATATAGTTGAGGCTGGCATCATTCATGGTTTGTGTTTTGAATGCTTCAAATTCAACCAGGCATACATCAAGAAGGTAGAACTTCATTTCCTAAAGATGATTACATGGATACAAATGGAAAAGAACATTAGATTTATGAAGATGTTATATGAAAGCTTATAGCAAGTAGAAATCTATCAAAATCCATAAAAATTTTAAACAATGTAGAATGCATGTTTATTAGTTTGAGAAATGTTTAGAAATATTTTCATGGAAAGAAAGGGAATTGCCATAGATAAATTTGAACGTTGATATGGTTAGCAACAATTTCTCCTAAAGAAAATGAAATATGCCATAAATATGAGCAAATGGAACAATTCCAAATATGAATTATTTAGACAATTAGAAATATGAGGCTTTGAGAAAGAAAAATCTCACCATGGAGGGGAGTTCATCAACTATGTAAACATTGCTTTACATCTCATATATCATTGTCTTCCAATAATATATGGATGTGGTTAATAGTTGAGAGATCATAGCATACACATTTTATAATAATAAAAAATATTAACTAAATGGCATTTGAACTATTTCCACTAGAGAGAATGGAGGTCGAGCAATATATCAAATCATGAATGGAAATATCATTTGATTTGAAGAAATAGTGACGAATCTAGGTCAAATATAGAAAAATCAATAATCACTTAACATCGGTTGGGTGAACAAAGGTTTGGCACTTGCTCTGTCAAGATCAAGAATAGAAATGATGATGAAATTAAAGTAGAGTCTCGACACTTGTCTACCAAGGCCAAGAATAGAGTTGATCTACTTATATGTAACTAAGAGAAAATAACATTGTGAATGCTCTAAATATCTCATAACCATGGGTGAGAGAATGGACAAAAAAAAATAAAAATTAAAACATTTGGAATGATGATCCAAGGAAATAAGGGGATTGAACATTAAATAACATATGGTTGAGTTGAACGCCTAAAATATCTGAGCATGCAAAGAAAAAAAGTAATTAAAGAAATTTTGAAGTGTTGATTCATTGAAGTTGCAAAACCGGTTTGAGTTAGCAAATAAAACCATTACTCCTTCGTTGTTGAGAGAACCTCGGAAATTAAAAAGAAAAATGTGGTAGTTGTTTAGCAAGACAAATGATAGATGAGCATATTTCAAAAGAAAAATTCATGGTATTCTAGATTCCTAATCAAGCACATGGAAAAAAAATTTAAGTGAGAAAAAATCAATAGGAAACTTCAAAATAACAATGAAAGTTTTCTCTTGTGAGTCTTTAGCACCTTTGGGAAAGAAAATATGCATATTTGTCCAAGCAACCAGCTTCACAGTCAAGTCAAGGAGTTGATGATCCTTTCTTGGTAGTTTAAATTATAGATACACATGTAACTACAAATCGTTTATGTTAGAAAGTTATCAACACAAGGTCACAAAATAAGAAAATAAAAAACTTATTTTTGTAGCCGCTGATAGTCATGGATATGTGTTAATCAAGTACACTAACTAGCTATTCAATAAGCATTTTTTGTATCATATTTCTAGTATGATATTTCCTTAATATGTAGTTTCATATGGTATTGTAGGGTGCCTGCAGCACAATAAACACAATGGATCAAAATATAATAAAACAACAGATACAACTGTGCATTCAAAGTTGAGTATACATCATAAGCATGGATCAAGAATCGCATCAGTGATTGTTTTAAATATGTCAAACATAAATTATAACTTTCCCTAATGCCTAGGTGAGCATTTTATTTTTGGAGTGTACATATTGATGTATGGGATGAAAAAAACTGCTTACAATGCTTCAGTGAAAAAAGGGACATACCTATGTGCACAAGCACAAATGGTAAATTCCTTGAACATATTGAACTAGAGCAAGGTGATTTTGATTACTCGCCCGGTTAATGTTGGGAAAGTTTCCTTCCTCTCTTCTGACATATTGATGGATGGATCAAGATGCAAGTTGTTCAATTGCGAGCATTGGATGGAAATCAGAGTTGTGGACTAGATAAAACCCTTATTTCTTTTGCAATAGAACAGAGTAGAACTCTATGAATAAGAAGCACTATTTGTAGATGTTCTCATTACATATATAAATATTCTATTTATGAGATATGTAAACACACTAGGATAGAGTATCCAATGTGAGTTGGTTGTAAAAGAATCAAGGCACCATGTAATGAGTATCTAGATGAAATATGAGGACAAAAGACCAAGAATTGTAATTTATAACATGTTTTAAATTTCCAAATAAAGAGATGATTGCCATGAAAAATTTAGATACTCAAAAATATTTGGATGGCAAATAATATTTTAACTACTCATTTCAAGGACCTTTAGATCATATGTAGAAACATATATTTGATGACATAAATCTAGAATGAAAAATACATTTGTCTAAAAATTTATGATGGTTATCATAGATGATGTTTTCTGATTTTGAAATTCAGATATTTTTTAGTTCAACACGGAAAACTGAAAACTTAAAGTCCTCTTAAATAAAATAGTTTCAATACTATAAAATATTGTCAATAGTTTGGCTAGCTGCTCTTTTGTCATTTTGAAGTTCAAATGCAACTCATTTTTTTATTTTCATTTTTTTCATTTTTTTTCAAGCTTAATAGAAAAAACTTAAAGCTTAAAACACTAACACACACAAAGTTGCATCGTATAACTATACTGCACTAAAAAATATCAACTGTAGCAAGCTATTCACATTTCTATTGATCCTATGTAATTTTCATAGATCTTGCAAAATTATTACCAATCATCTAGAAGAAAGAAAAGAAAACAATGAAAATTAATATTATACCAATCAATTGAAAAAACTTTATGAGAGGTAGCTAACGTTTGTCAAAAAAATCATAGACAACTAAACTATTGTGTTAATATATTTCTTATAAAAGCATAGCAATAAAGTGATAACATTAGAAACACACATTTTATATATTTTGATAATATACTAAGGGTCTTTTGAACTCAAATTTATCATATTAGCTATGGATTTTCCAAAATAGGACAGAGTAGAACATGGAGCTGAATTGATTTCATTATTAGGGATTGAGGCATTCAGGTAATATAAAAAGTAAAAAGAAAAAAAAAAAGTATAGACAAGTATATTTATCCATGGATAAAAATCTGAGGTGCAAATAGCCATAGGCAAGTATAAAGTTCTATGGACTAACATATCTATCCATGAATTTCATTGACCAATAGATATAATTATAGATAATGTTTCAAAAATAAATGTAGACAATAGGAACAAAGTAGAAATTATATTATAGATTTATATAAAAAAAGAAAAAATTGTCTAAGGGATCAAGTAGTAGCAATATGTTCTTGAGAATGTACAAAATAAAGTTCATGTTTTGACTATTGGATATTTTTGTTAAAGTATTTGTATTCAAAATGATAAGTGGACTGAAACTATTTGCCAGTGACACTTTGGACTAAATACAAATGTGATTGGTAGTAACAATGGTAATTTTCTTTTGGAATAGGCTTGATTTTTCTGAGTGGCATTAAGACAAAATCTATGACAACGAGCAATTGAGGATATATTAGTACAAAAAAAAGAAAAAAACAATAGTATAAGAACGATAGTGTGAAAAAAATTATGGAAAATAGAGATATTAGTCACACGATGGTTTACGAAGACCTGTACATTGAAAGAAGTACAAGTTGGTGGAATTGATATTGCAAGACAACCTGTGCAAAGTGGCTTTATATCAACAATGATGTTGTTGAGTGTCGAAGTGAATATCCCATGTACAGAGAGTTTTTGAAATTTGAAGATTGTAGATGAAATGTCTTCCATGTACTATCTGAAACTTTTCTATGCAATTGTTGGGAAGTATTGTTGCAATTGTGTAATTTTCAAAGTGTAATCTATCTTGATGTCATTTGTTTCTACTATGTAGTCAACATTGACCCGATAGCAAGTTGTTATTCTTTCTTTGCATACTATGTAGATTGATGAGTTTAGGAGCATGGGATATAAACATTTTTGACAAATTTGTTGATAGGGTGTCAAGAACACTTTTTTTTGTTAATGTTCCTTGCACCTTATTCAAAACAGATTATAACCACTAATTATTGTTGTGTTTGGAAGGAAAAAATAAAATATTTTGAAAAAAAATAGCATCTATGCAAAATGAGAGAAAAAGAAAAGATATATTAAATACCTCTATTTTTTATTTGATGAAGGATAGAAAATGTGTTTTTGCACAAGTGTCATTTAAAACATTGATAAAAGTTGTTGATTCAGATCACAACACCTGACATCCTACATGCTAGCTCTGGTGTTTTATATCTAGGAAATTTTCTTTGTAACTTTCATTTGATTGCAGCTCGCATTCATTGCAGATGATCAAATGTCACAACTATGCAATAACGCAAATAATTAGGTATGTGGCACAAAAATGTAGGACAATTTGGAGTAAGAATTGACTTACAGTGGCTATGTCATTAACACTTTCATCATCTTTCATATTTATTTCAAACATTCTATTGTTTTGATAGCATGTTATCACCACAACAACAATAGACCCAACTGGAGAGGCATCTATCGACCAAAAAAGTTGTTGTATCATTGTGTCTGTGTTGGGTCCCTATAATACTAGTGATTACCCCATTACTATTGTAGTTATACCCCTTATTAATATTGTTGTGCCCCTATTGCCCCCATATTGTTATTATTGTGCCCCATAGGATCCCTTTATTGTTATTTTTGTGGCTTTATATTATTATTGTTAGGTCGGCTGGATTATATTGTGACTCCTTAGACTCCTATATATAGAAAGGAGGTTTTGTCATTTGAATCATCCAAGAATTGTTCATTTATCTAATTTAAAGGAGGTTGCCCCCTCGAAGAGGCTGAATTATAAGGCATTGATCTATCTTTTCTATCTTTTGTTGAGCTGGTTTCATAACATTTGGTATCAGAGCTTTGGATTCTAGGGTTTCGCTGCTCCAAAAAGGGCATCGTGGAATTTTCTCTATAACTTTTTTCTACGACGTTTCAGAAGTTGAAAAAAAAACCAATTTGAGAAGAAATCGTGTTGAACCTCAAGTCCAAATTTCAGAGCTTTTCACGCTATATTTGCGGAGATATGATCTGAGGAAGATGGTCTTTTTGCAGACTCCTGAATTACATTCCAAACAGGTGACCTGGGGAAAATCGTCATAACTGTCTTTCTGAGCATCGGATTGAAATTTCGTAAGAAGGTATAGAAAGAGGACAGACTGTAGTTTTCTTGTATATATGTTTCAGAGTCAAAGGTCGAAACAGTTACACGTGGCACTTCATACAAGTTCGCTCTACTGAACTAGTCTATAATCAGGTCACTGCGGGAGATTGTGTATAACTCTTTCTTGGAGAATCCAATTTGGATCAGACTAGTGGCACTAGAAAGAGCACACAGAAGGCTACTATAGATCACAATTTCAGAACTGTATGATTCGAAATTACAAAGATACATCAAATTCAATATCAAGCTTCTACAAAGTGAAAAAAGGTGTGTAGTTTTTTTTAAATTTTTGCGTAAGCTTGATTTGAATGAATTCAAAGGGCATAGTAAAGCATTATTATCGGTAATTGATGCCCTAAGGAAAGAAAATTCAAACACCTAGTAAGCAACCTGAAAGCTCTAGCATGACTTATGAAGAAGAGGAAGAAATGCAACATGATATAGAAAAATTACGAGACCAAGTGCAACAAGTGTCACTTGCACAAAAAGGAACAGAATCTAAGATGGATGGTTTAAAGAAAGATGTAGAAGCTAAGATGGATGGTTTAAAGAAAGGCGTAGAAGCTAATATGGACGATTTGAAGATAGATTTGAAGATAGACATGGAAGAATTCAAGAAGTTGCTACAAGAAAGGGTCACTAATGGTGAAAGGGTAGTAAAGGAAACTCATGATGAGAACAAAAGGAATGTTAATCATGATTCCATAGAATCTAATGTTGGATTGAAGACCCACCATATTCCAAAAATCGATATGAGGAATTTTGATGGCAAGGATCCCGCAACATGGATATTACAGATGGAGCAATTCTTCGATCTCAATAATGTGCAAAACACACAAAAGGTACGTATGGCAACTTTATATTTGGAACCAAATCAGTTTGTATGGTATCAATGGCTTTGCTCTCGTAAACAATTTATCACTTGGGAAATTTTTATGGAAAAATTGATAGCACATTATGAGGATACAAAAAGCAACACTTTTTTTAGCCAATTGATAAGTCTCAAACAAAAGGGTTCAATAATGGAGCACATTGAGGAGTTCCAAAAATTGAACATAAGGGTAAAAGATATTCCAGAGGAGCATAGGATTGATGTGTTCATAGGGTCTTTAAAGGATAATATCCAACATGATGTTCGCCTTTGGGAACCTGATTCATTAGAGAAGGCATTCAGGTTAGCAAGAAAAATGGAAAGCAAAATTATGGCAACCAGGAAGCATACCACTCACAACTATAAAGATGGAAGTGTTGTTTCCCCTAGTCTTCCACAACCTATAAGGTTGACACCACAACAATTGGAAGAAAAAAGAGCAAAAGGGCTTTGTTACAGTTGTGATAGCAAATACACTAAAGGTCATAAGTGTGCTGAGAAGAAATTATTCTACATAGATTGTGAAGAGGAAGAAGAAAAGGAGCAAGAAAGGTCAAAAGAAGAGGATATACTCCAGGAACAAAGCCTAGATGAAGAACAAATAAATCCGACCATATCTTGTAATGCATTGGCGGGAATTACCACTCCTCAAACCATCAAGATAGAAGGACAAATCAAGAAGAAAAAGGTAATAGTGTTGATTGATTCAGGAAGCACCCACAATTTTATTCATTGTAAGGTAGCAAAAGAATTGAATTGCTTCCTATATCCAGCACCAGAGTGTCAAGTGATGATTGCAAATGGAGGAACAATAAATTTCTCTGGAAAGTGCCATAATATCAAGCTATCCATGGGAGAATATGTATTGACTAGCCCAATGCTTTCCATTCCAATGGGAGGTGTTGATGTTGTACTAGGAGTCCAATGGCTACAATCCTTGGGTACAATAGCTTTTAATTTTCAAGAACTTTTCATCAAATTTTCTACGAAAGGAAAGGAAGTTGAATTAAGGGGTATTGCAGGGAAACCAGGAAAGATAATCAGCTCTAATGGTATGACAAAGCTTCTAAAAAAGGAGCAAAGAGGTGTAATTGCACAATTATGTTCGCTAGATGTTTCCACATCAGAATCATCTATTTCTCCAGATCTCCAAAAAGTCCTGGACAATCATTCCAAGGTATTTGAGACTCCCAAAGGTCTCCCACCTATGCGTGATCATGATCATGCTATTCATCTGATTCCAGGAAGTGTTCCTCCAAACATCAGCCGTACAGATATCCCTATGTCCAAAAGAGTGAAATTGAACGTATGGTTGCAGAAATGCTAGAGGCTGGTATAATTCAACCGAGTCAAAGTTCTTTCTCTACTCCAGTAGTATTGGTGCACAAGAAGGATGGATCATGGCGCATGTGTCCGGATTATAGGGAGCTCAACAAGCTCACTATTAAAGATAAGTTTCCCATTCCTGTCATTGATGAATTACTGGATGAATTGCATGGATCAATTTACTTCACCAAGTTGGATCTTCGTTCAGGATATCATCAAATCAGAATGAAGACTGAAGACATTCCGAAAACAACATTTAGAACTCATGAGGGTCATTATGAATTTTTGGTCATGCCTTTTGGCCTTACCAATGCACCTTCAACATTTCAAGGTTTGATGAATTCAATTTTCAAACCATTCCTTAGAAAATTTGTGTTAGTATTTTTGATGATATACTAATCTACAACAAGTCTTGGAAGGATCATGTTGAACATGTTGACAGGGTGCTACAACTATTGGAGGAGAAACAATTATATGCAAAAAGATCCAAATGTTTCTTTGGAGTCCAGGAGGTGGAATATCTGGGTCATATTGTATCTCATGAAGGAGTTAAGGTAGACCCTAGCAAAATTAAAGCCATTAAGGAATGGAAAATCCCCACATCCATAAAGCATCTGCGAGGATTTCTCAGGTTGACAGGGTATTATCGCAAGTTTGTTAAGAATTATGGGAGAATAGCAGCACCTCTAACAACATTATTGAAGAAAGATGCATTTTCATGGACTCCGAAAGCAACAAAGGCCTTTGAACATCTTAAAGAGGCAATGTGCCAAGCACCGGTCTTAGCTACACCGGACTTCACAAAAACCTTTATTGTGGAATGTGATGCTTCAGGAAATGGAATTGGTGCTGTTCTAATGCAAGATGAAAGACCCATTGCTTTTGAAAGTCGTCCAATCAAGGGAAAGTTTTTAAGCAAAGCTATTTATGAGAAGGAAATGTTGGCAATACTCCATGCACTTAAGAAATGGCGACCCTACCTAATGGGAAGACACTTCAAGGTAAAAATGGATCATGATAGCCTTAAATACTTTTTAGAACAAAGATTATCCTCTGAAGAGCAACAAAAGTGGGTCACAAAGATGTTGGGTTATGACTTTGAAATCATCTACAAAAAAGGGAAGCAAAATGTGGTGGCAGATGCACTCTCAAGAAAGGATGAGGATGTGGAAGCATTGTTGTGCGCCATTTCTATTATCCAACCAGATTGGATAAACGAAGCAAGGGAGGAATGGAAGAATGACGAAGAAGTGTGGGCACTTATTCGAAAGTTACAACAAGATTCCAGTACGTCTGATACATTTAGCTGGCAAAATGATTCGTTATGGTACAAAGATCGCTTATACCTCTGTAAGAATTCCCAGCTAAAACAAAAGATTCTTATGGAATTGCACACTTCTCCCTTAGGAGGGCACTCAGGATTTTTAAAAACTTACCACAGGGTTAAGAAGGAATTTTTTTGGGATGGCCTTAAATCATATATTCAAAAGTTTGTGGCGGAATGTTTGGTTTGCCAACAAAATAAAGTTGAAACAATTAAGACACCGGGTCTATTACAACCTTTATCCATTCCAAGCCAACGTTGGGAGGAGGTTTCAATGGATTTTATCACAGGTTTACCCAAGTCTGAGGGAAAGAGTGTCATCATGGTGGTAGTTGACAGACTTACCAAGTATGCACACTTTTGTGCATTATCACATCCATTTAAAGCCAGTACAGTTTCTACTGCATTTATGGAATTCAAAAGCTACATGGAAACCCAAAGATTATTGTAAGTGACAGAGATCCCATTTTCACTGGAAATTTTTGGACAGAATTATTTTCTTGTCTTGGTACTCAGTTAGCTCATAGCTCATCTTATCATCCTCAATCTGATGGGCAAACTGAGATAGTAAACAAATGTTTGGAAGGATATCTTCGTTGCTTTGTATCTGATAAACAGACACAATGGGTCAAATGGTTGCCTCTGGCTGAATGGTGGTATAACACTTCCTTCCATACAACAACAAAAATGACCCCATTTATGGCACTTTATGGGTATCAACCACCATCCATCACATCATATTTAAGAGAAAATTCTAAGGTTCAGGCAGTGGAACATCACATCGAACATCAACAACAAGTCCTCCAACTCTTAAAGGATAACCTCGTGTTGGCACAAAATAGAATGAAACAACAGGCAGATCAACATCGCAGTGAAAGAAGTTTTGATGTAGGTGATTGGGTATTCCTACGGCTACAACCATATAAGCAAATGTCCCTCAAGCAAGCTAAGAAGGATAATAAATTATCACCAAAGTATTATGGTTCGTACAAGGTGTTGCAAAAGATTGGTACTATGGCATACAAATTGGAGCTTCCTGCAGCTTCTCGATTGCACCCAGTTTTCCATGTTTCATGTTTAAAGAAGGTTATAGGCGACAAGCTCCTAGTTCAAACAATATTGCCAGAACTTGACGAGGAAGGAAAAATTATATTGGAACCGGAAGCAGTCACAGAAACAAGAACTCGACAGCTACAAAATCGATCAATTTCAGAGTATCTTATCAAGTGGAAGAACTTATCTACTGAAGATTCCACATGGGAGGATGAGAATTTTATGCAGAAGTATCCAGAACTACTCAAGTGTTGAGGACAACACTTTTTTGAAGGAGAGGGGCATGTTGGGTCCTTATAATACTAGTGATTACCCCATTACTATTGTAGTTATACCCCTTATTAATATTGTTGTGCCCCTATTGCCCCCATATTGTTATTACTGTGCCCCATAGAATCCCTCTATTGTTATTTTTGTGGCTTTATATTATTATTGTTAGGTCGGCTGGATTATATTGTGACTCCTTAGACTCCTATATATAGAAAGGAGGTTTTGTCATTTGAATCATCCAAGAATTGTTCATTTATGTAATTTAAAGGAGGTTGCCCCCTCGAAGAGGCTGAATTCTAAGGCGTTGATCTATCTTTTCTATCTTTTCTTGAGCTGGTTTCATAACACTCTGCAGCAAGTCTATGATTGTTGCAAACTTCAAATATTGTCTGGAATATACTTTTTTCATGTAAAACTATACATCGCTTTGCATCACCTCTTTTATGGATCTCTTTGTTTCTGACTATGAATTTTGTAATATGGATACTTTTTCCTAGATAAAATTTGTTACGGAATCAGTCTATAAGGTTGTTGCTTATATTGACTATGATAATTAGTTCACCATTTTTGTCAACAAGATCTTCATGCAAAAGTTGTGTTTTTACAGATGAATGTGGATTTCTAGTTTGTCCTAGTCCATATACTACAAGCACATTACCTTCAAGAACATTTGTATGTGCACTTGTGCATAACTATATTATTTAGCATGGAAATTTTTGCAAAGTTTTTAATCTATGGATTTACAAGAATGAGTAGATTTAGACCTCATAAATTGCATTTGACATAGAGAAATAGCAATTTGTAAAGCTACAAATTGCTAAGTTTAATTTTTGTCGTAAAGTTGCATTTGACATAAAGAAATAGTAATTTGGAAAGATACAATTTATGAATCTACCATCTCAGAGCCAATTTTCTTGTTGTCCATGGTTTTGTTGAAATTGTTAACGACCTATTGGAATTTTATAGAAGATAGGAAGTCAATGTTTAGCATGATTATATGGAAATAAATTTCAAAATTGCAAAAGAATGCAATAAAGTGGAAAATGTTCATGCTAATGTGTTTCCTATTTTATTTGTGCAATTTTTCTTAAAAAAAATACAATCCAAGTACACTAGAAATAAATAAGCATAGGTATTCCATGAACAAAAAAAAAAATCGTGGTTTTTGGTTTGTTGTTAACCATGAGACAAAATTAGGAACATGTTTGCACTGCATATTGCAAATAGGTGTGTGTACTTTATCTAAGGTGAATAATAATCTATTTGAAAATAACTGAAGTTATCATTGGACTTTGATGTCATATATATTGTTGTTAGCTGAGTGTACTAAGAGCACATTGAATTTGTAGTACTTAATACGGTTGCAAATTGCTCTAGGTTCAAGTTGAATGGGAAAAACAAGCAAGTTTGTGTTATACTTACCAAATGCAGTATGCTTTTATTTGTTTATTTTATAAGAATATAAAGGGAAATTTTTCTTGGATAAATTTTGAATAAGTTTAACTAATATACATAAACAAAGAAGCACAATCCAAAATGCAATTGGTAAAAAGAAAAATGGTGGAATCTGAAGTTACTTGTTGTTTGTAGTATTGTTTATATTTGTGAGATCCAAAGTTTAATGTTATATACTATTCAAAACTGCAAGAGCAAGGCCACCAAGTGAATATGAAAGAAATTGTTTAAAAAAATGGGAAGTAGATACAATGTTAGCATAATGTCCAATGGGCATAGCACCATGTGAAATGGCAATTGTGGCAATGAATCAAAGAATAAAATTTCTCCTCGATTTTATTGTTGCAACATTATATTTTTCTCAAATAATTTGTTTCCAATTGCTGCTACAAATTCACCTAGTTTCAGTCTAGCTATGTTTATATCACATAAGGAATATAAGATCTAGATACAAGAAACTAGTACCATTGTAAAATGAAAAAATGAACAAAAACAATTTTTTTTGTAGTTTGAATCTATGCATGATTATTGTACATATGGAACACATAGTACTAATTGTGTGAAGCTTTTGATGTGAAAGAAAAAATAATAAATAATGATTTGAATACTGGGCATTTGAACCATTGTTTAATGATTTTGAGAGAACTAATCGGAGAAAGGGAAACATGTATATGATTGTTAAATGATTCAAGAAAAATTGATGCAAGGATTTATTGCACAAAATATTTAGGAGTAAAAGATCCTTTTTGAAGAACAATGCATATTGTGATGTAGACAAAGCAAGTACTAGAACAACTAGCATGTATCACTACGGAAGGCATTGCCATTATTGGTTGATAGTTAAAACATGTACTGGAAGGATGAAATGAATGTGTGATTTAGAAGTTATATAATGTTTTGAAGATTTTTTTAGGGATTGGCATAGACAAAGGCACTGAAGCTAAAGAATATAGGAGAACAAATATTTGTGTGCTAGGTATGGTAAGTAGGGAAACAATGATTTTTGAGTGTCTTGTTTTTTACAAAGTCAAGCGGGATATGTGTTCTAGATGTTTGCTATGTAGAAAAAATGAAATTAAAAATAAAAATATGCTTTATTGATAGATTTGAAAATAACGGATAGAGTGTAAAGACTCTGAAATAATTAGAAACAACAAAAAATACTATTGTAAGTAGATAATAGGTACTAGTCTTCATACCTATTGTGTTGTATGTGAGTTCTTGAGTGAAAGACTCTTTCCATATTTTTTGTGAGGCAATGTCTAATGTGTATGAGTATTTGAGAAATTGGTAAGTTGAAACTCGTATGAAATAGTGCCAATTCCAAAAATTTCGAGTTTTGAATAGACTAGGAGACAATTTGGGTGTCAACATAGTCGATATTTTTTGCTTCGAATAGTAAAATTACAAGTTTTAAAGTTTGATATTTCAATGTGTACCCATGTATCTATAGTGCCTTGACTAGATTTTGAATGATCTATTATAAATGATGTTATTAAAGTTGTTTCTTTTGTTTTTCATGGGCCTATTGATTAAGTGTAGAATGATTTGGTATAATGTCTAAATATATATTGGTAAATCCTTTTCCAAACAATTTTTCAAATACGTGATAAGATTCTTATGTGTAATTTGATTTACAAGTTTTAAGAGCTATGGAGTAAAGATATCTTGTAATGCTTGTTGTAAATAAGCTTGAAATTTGTTTGCAAAAAAATTTTGTTTAGTCATGATTCATGTGCTGCTATGTTTGATTTTGCAATGATCACAAATTTGACAATATTTGGGAGTATTTAACAAGTTGCTATAATTATATTTACATTTTTATAGTATCTGAAGTGAATCATAGAGGTATCGTCAGTGAAATAGCATGATGATATATCCAATAGGTGTCAAAGACATTGGATGAGACACTTTCTGTTGGGAGATTTGTCCAACAATGATCAAGCATCAACCCATAATCCATTGTTGGTGTTGTTGTATGAAAATTGAGACTATTTTGTTGAATGAATAGAGATAGACTTTTTTATGCATAAGTATTTTGCAACATGTCCAAATTGAAGTCACCAACAATTGCAATTTTTTTTTTGTTGATTATATGATCTAAAATGTGTGTGATGTAGTCAATGATTTCTTGAGTTCTTGTGTTTGGTGCACCATAGACATTTGCAATTGTAATGACATTTTGTTGGGTATGGAAAGTAGCAATTATTGATTAAATGTGCTTTTCTATATGGCTAAAATGGTTCTTAACTGTGATATTTTTTTAATAATATGTATGAATTCCATGTAAATGTAACAATTGTATGCGATCATATTTTCTTGCAAAGTTTGAATTTGAAGGAGGCGCAACTATTTTTTCTTCTTGGAAACAAATAATGTTATCATTCATTAGATTATTGTCAGAAACAATATCTTCCAATTGTAATGAAAGACTATGAGTTTTTAGTGAGCATATTGTCAAATTGTCTGTTGTTTTCGTTGATCGAAAACTATACTCTAGCTCGTAAGAAGCATTTTCTTTAAGTCTTTGTAACTTAGCAACAAATTTGTCAGATACACTAATGTTTGCTTGTTCCAATTTGTTTATTGGATACAAGAATCTAATATCTTTAACCTATGAAAGTGTTGTATAGACAAGTCCATGTTTTCTAAATCCCTTTGGGTCAAAATCCAATTTACCAGTTGTGAGGCCTTGTGATTGATTAATTGTTCGTGCACATGCCAATTGAGCAAGAAATTGTTCTCTTGTGTTAGTTTTAATTTTTTTTAATGAATGGTTCTAGAAACATTGGCAATAGGTGTCCAATTAGACATTATTCCATTTTTTAACAAATGACACATTTTTGTTTGTTGAACAATGCCAGTTATTGGGTCCACAAATTCTATCCAAATGACACCATTTTCAGCTAATGTTGATTATCTAAAAATGCCTTCTGCACCATTGACCAAGTCATCTTTAATGTTTTATTTTCTACCAATAAATTCAACGAGCATGTTTTGTTTTAGCAAAATGATAGCTGGAAATTGTATTTTTGTGTTGTTATATTGATCTATGTTCATTGTTTTGATTGCTTTGTCATTTGCAGTTAATGTTATAGTTTCTGTATTAAGAAGAGCCAACATATTTTCATTATGTTTTTGCACATATTTGTTTAGACATAATAGATATGGAAATGTCAGATCATTTGGTGGACATGTATAGTAGTGGTTATTCAAGAATGTAAGATCATCGCTAATTTCTTTACAAGTTCTAATTTTATTTAACATAGACACAAATGCTTTGTTATCTTGTCTCTTCACTTGTTTTAACTTAAGGTTTTTACATTTTCTCTCCAAAAAGTGTAAGTAGTAGTAGTTGATTTAAAACTTGGACTCTCTAATATCCAACAATCGTGGACATGTTGTGCTTGACATAGATCACCATAGAATATTATGTCAAGATTCCAAAATGGCATAGGCGGCGTGTGTTGGATTTCATGAAGTCACTTATCAATGTTAAATAGTAGTTATGAACCAATTAATGATTCTTGATCTATGTGAAAAGGTCTAAGTTGTGCATATTCCTTACTTAGCATGTAAAGTTTCTTAGAGCTCAATGATAACATGTTGCATGTTGAAAGTGGAAAATGCGAAGTTGAGTGTATTGTGACACCATTAGCAATATATGTAGCTTTGCTAGTGAATGCAACTATGAGGCCCTTTGTTTTAAGGGGGTCTCTTTTAAGGTTTTTGTTGTAGCGGTGCATTAGCACAAGATAAAGTGTCTGTGTTGTCATTTTTTTCCCATTCTTGCTCCCCATGTAATGAACAATGTTGTATTATTTTCTTCTCAATGATGTACGAAGAGAACCCACTTAAGATTGTGGATGACAAGCAATCTCAACAATAGAAATGACTATTAAACATTGTAGATCTAGAGCTATTGATAGAAACAAAACCTGCCAAAATTCTGATATATGCTATGATCATAGTTAAACAGTGAAGGAAAGAGTAATAACCCCAAACATCCAATGGAAACTAGATATGTAAAGAATAATTTTATAATAACACCTGTGAAGAGAACAGATAAATGTTACCAGTCCCCCTCTATGGGATGGGTTCTTGGCTATCCTCAAACCTCTTCAGCTTCTTATAGATTCTCTCTCCTCTATAATGCATAAACCCAACAAACATATGGTGTGCGACAATGAAAATAATCAAAGTTACAACAATGAGTACAACAATGAAAATAATCAAAAGTGAATAATGAATGGAAAAACTTCTATTTATAACAAAATATTGAGTTATTCTCAAATAATGAGCAATAATAAAATATTATTTATCCCATTCTTGGAATAACCACCTAGAATATTTTATTATATTTTTTTTGGAGGGAAAAGTATTTAAACTTTTATTTAGAAATAATAAATAAATAAATGATTTATTTATTATCTCAAGGAATTAATTAAGGAATAATAAAAAAATAATGATTTATTTAATTATTCCTAAGGGATTTAGTGAAATTTAACAAAGAATAGTAATTAATTAATGATTAATTAGTTATTCTTAAAGAAACATAACATAAATAGTGATTTATCTGTTTATTTTTCATGATTGGGTCAAATTTGACAAGGAATAATAATAAAACAATGTTTTAATTAATTGTTCCTAGAAGAAAATCAAATAAATAGTGATTTATTTAATTATTCTTCATGGGTTTAACTATAATTTACTTAATAAAGGTGGTTTATTAGGTAATTTCTCACAGTGAAAGTAATTTTACTGGGGTAAAATTGACTTTACATGGTATACTTCTATCCATCTAGTAAATTAGGATAGATGATCAATTTTTTGGTGATAACAGATTGCCCCCCAATGTATGAGTGTTAGGAGGAAAATGTATGACTGAAGTACATTGTAAAAACACAATCTCTTAGGCAACACAGGAGAGTCAAGGAGAGAGAGAGAGAGAGAGAGAGAGAGACCAATGAAGCTGAATTGAAAGAGGATAGGGACAAAGGGGGCGAGACAAATGTGAGTGTCATTTTATGTTATGGTACTAGACCTCAATAAGTTCTGGGAGGCATTCCCATACCCGCTGAGAAAACTTAGTACAAAAATAATTGTTCACCTAGAAATATAAAACTGAGCAATGAAGTACATGCTAAATGGTACATGACATGACGGCATAACAGAGCTAGAAAATAATACAATGTGTCCCATATACATAATGCACCTGGTAAAAACATGAGTTAGGGATTAATACAATAATATCTGAGTACATGAGATACAAATCCCATTCCCTAAAAAAATGGGTGGGAGGGAGGGTAGAACGACCGGATAAGCCCTACTGAACAAGGAAATGCTCTACAAAACTAAATGGATCATCTCGAGGAGATGTGCATGCTATGAACACTGTGATCAGTTGGAACCAAACCCATCAACTCTTCAGAACTACATCTGAGGTTGTAGCATTGTAGGGATGCATTTGGGCATGTGAGGGGAAACCTAAAGTTCCACCCCCTCATGATGTCTGAAACATCTCACACACACTCGGGAATCACTGGTAAAATATACTGCATCACTGGACCATCAAGTGTATGGATCAAGAACATGAAACGAACAAGTCAAAGGGAAATAATGAGACCCTTTGCTAGATCCAAGGTGTCGAACAAGAATGAAAGCTAGAACTGAGAGACATAGCCCTCTAGGCCATTCTTCTAGAATAAATGAGCTGATGTCGACAGAATAGGGCCCACGATAGATGAGGCAATGAGGATCCTCACCTAATGCATGAGGGAAAATAGTAATGTGGTTGATGGAATGACACCAGGGATAATGGAAATATGGGACTAAGGAACAAACATATGACTTCCCTTGTCAGAGGGTAAAATGCATGGTTGACTGGGAAACAACTGACTCAACTCCGGAGGGGATGGGGACAATATGACTAGAGGACAAAATGGGCAACACAGGATGATCGATATACAAATATGGATTGAATACTGTGACATGATAATATGGGACATGAAATAGACTCCAAGAATGCAAGGGTGACTCATCATGGATGCTCTGAACAAGGGTGACTTGATGATGCTGCCACAGAGACTAGGCCCGATGGGGACCATGAAAACATGAGCAAATGATGGTTACTCATGACGAAAATCGACATATGGTACAACAAGTATTAAGAGGAGGTGGACATCAAAGTACAAGTATCACTTTATGACAAAATTCAATTTTGAGAGGCGATGAAGTGAAGTGTTAAATCATCAAAAACTGAGAAAGACCCATTTTAGAGCTTGGTGAGAGATTTTCAATGGTGCTTATGGTTCGTCAAATTGAGTTATGGTCAAGTTGTAATGGGAAATATAAAAATTGTGGATTTTTCTATGAAAGGACATTTTCCCTCCACTTTGGATTCATTTTCTAAGTGAGATGTGGTGAATCTTGAGAGGAGGAAAAGGCCCTAAACCTTGTGGAGATCGTAGCAGACAAATCGACCGTCAGAATCAGGATCTGCGACTTTTAGGTAGGTGGCCTTAGTCATCTCAATATGGCCTTAATGCTTCTTGGAACTATGGTTCTTGATGAAGAATGAATGGAAGAGGAAAACGAGAATGAACTACTAGAGGAGGTCTATAATCATCCTCACCCATGAAGTCAAACACAGGGACTATGTGGACATTGAGTAGAATATTTGAAGACATGGTATCAAACTTCTATGATATCCGATGTGCATATGGCTCGCCGGAGAGGCTTGTAGGACAAACTATTCAAGGAATGGGAGGATAGTCGAGCATACCTAGATCGAGTGGGATCTAGGCCAAGACTTAATTGAGAAGATGGCGAGGGGAAAACCATCATGCCCCCAAGCATGGGATGTTGATTTGGTATGCAAAGGTGGGAATGATGCCCCCTAGCAGGAGGAGTTTTTGGAGTGCCATTGTGTTCTGAGTGCTTGAAAAAGGGATTCAAGCATCTCGGCCCAACTTGGAATGATATCCTCCAATGGATGATAATGAGTTGTAGGGGCCTATGTGCCCCCCAAGTATGCTATGGGATTACGAGATGTGTTTAGAGCTAAGGGATCCAAACACTTTTGTGATAAATAATATGATTATGCATTTTATATGATGATGATGGTTCACCATTTGTTTTGTTTAGGGTTATCTTATGTGGTATACATGTGATAAATTCCAATATAGAATGTTGTTTGATATGGTATCTACATAGTGATTTTGGGCTCTAGGCACATGACTGAATGTAATGGTTTCAAATTCACATACCAATAGCTTAACTCAGAGATATTTTCTAAATAGGACTTGGTTATGCACATGATATACACCATTCAATTGCATGACAAGTAGCAAGGAATTTAAACGAACATGAAGATGAAGGATATGATGAGCGAGGGAATCGACTAATAGACCTATCACTACATCATATTTGGCCTGAATATTGGTGGCAGATACAATGCGCATGTCATTCCAAATGACTAACGTATGCAACGAGGTAAAAATGGTACAGGTTGTAGAGGCTAGATTCCGAGAGAAGCGACTTGCACCATCAGCATGACCGATATACAATGTGGATGATGGATCCATTTGAAAGGTGAAAAAGATAATGGATAACATGATGCAATCTACCTAACTTCATCGTAGAAATAAAGAAACACAAATCAAAGGGATGTGCTATGAGAAAAATTTATGGAGGCAAAGGGCATGAGGAGAATTAGGAAGGGAATAGCCTCCATAATCCTCCAAAGAAATGCCCCTTTGATTAAGTGCAAGGGTAATCAGGCGTAGACATAGCTTCCATGGTGTCCTTATCAGAATGGAAGATTGGCGGACAAAAGGAAGAATGACTACATGATGTTGCGGTGTTACCTAGTGCATAAACCTGAGAAAGAAGGTCCACATACACATCATATTGAATGGTAGATGACGGTCTAGTAGATGGAGGATCTACTGATGTTGAGACTCGGGATTCAGTCGAAAGAGGTTTGATAGAATCACACACAGAAACCTGAGAAAGGTTTTTCTGCGAGGAACTCAAGGATGACGACAAGTAAAGGATGTGGCCTATGGTGTCTGTCATCTCGACATCGGGGGGAGGAATCACAATAGTGGGGCTAGAGTCTCCTTGTTCTGGTTAATTAGTGGTACTAGAATGCATGGGTAGAGGAGTAGACTATCCACTATGAGTGGCCTTATATTGGCCAATCGCCCCAAGGAAATCATGAAATTCATCGAGATGAGGGAAATAATGGGAATAGTGACCATGATGATCACACAAAGCATAAGGGTTGTTTGTGTGAAGCGTTTTGAGTTTCATGGGTGTGCCTGACAAGTTAACACAGACTTCCAGCATCTTTGACTCAGGGAATGCTTCATGAACCAAAGGTTTGAGTTAAGGAAGTTTGGGACAATTATTGGTGACATGCCGAAAAACTTTTCACAAAGTGAATTGGGGTGATAGCTTTGGGGCCTTAGGGGCTGGAGTAGCTTGGGCAGCCTTGTCCTTAGGTTCTTTACTTTTCGCTTTGCCCCCATTTCTAGATGCTTTCTCAATAAGAGCTAGTTCCTGTTGAGGTTGTGATGGAATTGAAGGAGCGATAGGGGCCGTAGGGACCGATTGAGCCAGAGTCAAAGCTTGATAAGGTCTTAGCTGACAAGGAGGAGTGCTCACTGGGGGATCTATGTACCAAACTAGGATCCCAAAAATCATGTTAGGAAGGACTCGTGAAGTCATGACAAGGACAAAAACTACTCTTGGAGGGGGAAATAAGAAAGGTATATATCCTGCAGGGTAATATCTTGGTGGAATAGCCCCTTGATGGTTGACACCTGGAGGAATAGCTCTTGGTGGAAACATAGGAAAGGCACCCATTAACAGAGGAGGTCCTAGGTGGGTGGATCTAGATGACTTGGCTGAGATGGTAAAAACAGAGTGCTGAGGAGCTGGTTATTGATCAGAGGTATTGACCTTGTCAGAATCAATCATTAGGATCTGGTAGTCACTGGGACCAGAAGGTCTGAGCATATGGGCTACTTGACCTAGCTGAGGCTGAGTAGTAACAAATTCTTGCTAAGGGAAAGGATTTGTGAGCACTACCAGTTGAGATGGCACAAGATTCTAAAGTGATTGTTGACCTCTAGAAGATTTTTGAGCTTCCCACATTTGGCATATTAGGGGTAAGAGAGGACACTCATGTGTATAATGGCCATGTACACCACAACATGCACAAGGCTTGTTCGTATGAATAGCCTTGTTTTTCTTAGGTTGGCTACCCTGTTACTGGTTGTTGGTGTTAGGCTAGTTCCCCTTGGGTTCACTAGGTTGGTTACCCTGATTACCCTGGTTATCCTTATTACCCTTCCCCTTGTTCTTTTTCTTCCAATTTTTGGGATTGGTAGCACTCTGCTATGCAAACACTTTTCCCTAAGGGGGAAGTGGCTGCTAGGACTGAGGATGCATGGGAGGTTGTGACACTAATGCTTGAGGGGCTGGAGCACTAGGCTATGCATAAGAAGGAGCAACAGTTTGGTAAATGGGTTGGGGCCCTGGAAACATGTTGCTAGTAGGAGGGGCATAAATGTTGGAGGAACTAGTGCCCCCTTGCGAGTAGCCATAACTCTACTGAGTGTATGGTGAAGAGTGTGAGAGGGATCCAATTTGTTGGCAATGTGAAATTCCCCTAGTGCATTGGCACTTCCAGGATGAGGGAGGTCTGGAAGGATGGTATAGACATAACCAAATTGTGCATAAATCAGATCATATCTCAAAGCGGTCTGGAGAGCTTCTTCCTTAGTCTGAGGAAAATGGGACGCGATATATTTCCTAATGGGGGATAAAAGGCTCTTAAACCAATTTAGATAGACACATTCTTTGAAAGGCAGGTCACGAAATGTGCTCCTCCTTCAACACCACTCTTGAACATGGTTAGAAAGGCGAGTGGTGGAGGACTAACAGAATGTGGTCAATAACTCAGTAATAGTGTTGTACTGGAGAGGTAACTGGAAATATTGAAGGAACGCTTTAGCAAGCATCGCAAAAATGGAATGAGAGGTGGAGGACTGGTCTACATACCATTTTGTTGTGTCTCTAATGAGCGTGCATTGGAAGAGCCGAAGACAAATGGAGTCATAAGTTATGGAGTTAGATGAACACCACATGTGGAAGGATCGAACATGGTTGGTAGGATCCTCTCCAGCCATACCCTCGAACTTTGGGATGTCTGAGGGAAGCTTAGTCAGCATAGAGGGCCAACCAGCATCATGGTGTATGGGTTCATTTATCAACTAGTTAAGATCTGGTAGGCTTATCCAAGCCATAAAGGGGAGCATGGGGGATGCCAGAATGGTTTCGAGGACTATTCCGCCTGATGTGACTATCGGTGTAGAACCGTAGCCACCACCAAGTTAGGTTCCTACACTAGCTATGGGTCCAAACATGGTGATGATATGCGGTGAAGGAGACTCAGAATCAGATGAGGAATTTGAAGGACTAGGAAAAGAGTCGGTATGGGGACTCGGAGGGCTATGAACTCGAATCCGATGGGGAGTAGTAATATGCCCAAGTGAAAACTGGGGTTGAAGGCCTAATAGTCTCTGTGACACATGCCTTATTGGCGCAATGATGGAAGGACACATAGAACATGGAAATGGTGAAGGGATATCAATAATATATCTTTTGTCTTGATGCAAGGAGATAAATTTATTATGTTAAGTCTTGGCTTTGTGGTGTAAACCAAGCACCCTTATCTTAAGGTGTGCTTGTGTGTGCAAGTGTATTAATTGATTAAGCCCAGATCGTGTTTGTAAAAAAAAAAAAAAGAAAAAAGATAATTGCTAAAAATAAATTGAAATAAATAACATAAAATGAACAGCAAAACAATTAACTAAACCCCACCCAAACTGGGTTTGCAAACACTATACTGCTTGGTGGCTAAATCAATGGGAAATACACTAAAACGGTCAAGAGATCTGAATGTCAGTGTGACTGGGATCAAGTGACACTAAGTTGCTGGAAAGTGGTGCAGCAACAACAAAAACCAGAGAGGAAGATCGCTGCAAAAATATAGGGAGATGGGTGAAACACTTAAGGCAACTGATGGGACCCTAAGGGAATGACCAAAAGAGTTTAAATGTGAAACTATGGATGGTAGCAACCTATCTTAACATATCTGAAAAAAAAGGTTACAGATCTAGAAAATGTGGTTGAAAGCGTTGTAGAAACTCAAACTCCTCACTCAACTAAACTCCTAGAAAGGTGGAAGTGTACTAGAAGCCCTAGGGGAGGCTAAATTTGACTTCGACGAGTAAAATAGAGTGGATAAACGCCTAAGCATGATGAGATAGAGGTCAAAAACCCAGTAGATAGTTCTCTATAAAACCCAAAAATAGATCTGAGAAAAACCCTAAAACCTAGAAATCGTAGGTTTTGACCGGTTTTTTGCTGAAAGTGCACTTTTTGGGCTGAAAGTTGTGTTCTTAAGCTTAGATCACACCTTTTGGGTTGAAAACTATTATTTTTGTTCCTACGATCCCAGTCTACAAATTTTAGAAAAAAAGTGTCACCTTTGTCGCAGCTAGTTCCTCTCACTTGCGGAAACGACTAGAAAGCTTGCGAAAGTCATAAATTTATCAGATCTAGGGTTAAAAAACTAGGAAACATTAAGAGAATTGAAAAAAGAAGAAACCCTAAGCTAAAAACTAAAGGTCACCTAGGTTTCTAGATTGGAAGTATAAAACCCGGGGGAGTTGCCAATTTGTTGTAGCGTTTTCTTCTCAATGATCTACGAAAAGAACCCACTTAAGATTGTGGATGACAAACAATCTCAACAATATAAATGGTTGCTAAACATTGTAGATCTACAGTTATTGATAGAAAAAAAACCTGCCAAAATTCTGATCTATGCTACGATCATAGTTAAACAGTGAAGGAAAGAGTAATAACCCCAAATATCCAATGGAAACCAGATATGTAAAGAATAATTTTATAATAACACTTGTGAAGAGAACATATAAATGTTATCAGTCCCCCTCTATGGGATGGGTTCTTGGCTATCCTTAAACATCTTCAGCTTCTTATAGAGTATGTCTCCTCTATAATGCATAAACCCAACAAAAATATGGTGTGCGACAATGAAAATAATGAGAGTTACAACAATGAGTGCAACATTGAAAATAATCAAAAGTGAATAATGAATGGAAAACCCTTCTATTAATAACAAAATATTGAGCTATCCTTGGATAATGAGCAATAATAAAATATTATTGATCCCATTCTTGGAATAACCACCTGGAATATTTTATTATATTTGTTTAGGAGCAAAAAAGTATTTAAACTTTTATTTAGAAATAATAAATAAATAAATGATTTTTTAATATCTCAAGGAATTAGTTAAGAAATAATAAACAAATAATGATTTATTTAATTATTCCTAATGGATTTAGTGAAATTTAACAAAGAATAGTAATTAATTAATGATTAATTACTTATTCTTTAGAGAAAAATAAGAAAAATAATGATTTATCTATTTATTTTTCATGATTGGGTCAAATTTGACAAGGAATAATAATAAAACAATGGTTTAATTAATTATTCCTAGAAGAAAATCAAATAAATAGTGACTTATTTAATTATTCTTCATGGGTTTAGCTATAAATTACTTAATAAAGGTGGATTATTAGGTAATTTCTCACAGTGAAAGCAATTTTACTAGGGTAAAATTGGCTTTACATGGTATGCTTTGATCCATCTAGTAAATTAGGCTAGATGATCAATTTTTTGGTGATAACAAAGAAAGAAATTGACTTTCCTGGATTTCTTTTTTTTCATAATACTATTTGTTTTACTATAATTTGTTGCTCTTCATTTACTCTTCCTCTGGTTTCATAATATGATGTTGTACTTAGAATAGATAGATGTTTAATGCATAGAGTGGTATTTGAATTTGATTTTTCATGTCTTTGGACTACATTTTTTGGCATTAGATCATGTTTAATATCATATTTTTCATGAGTGAAAGTGTTTCTATTTTTCTGGCGGGAGATTGAGTACACATATTTCTTCATTTCTAGAGGCAACTATATTGGAAGAATGGTCAATGTTACCCCATGGAAAAATTGGATGGTTTAAATGTTTCTCAGTAGAAGAAATAATGTCCTTTTTAGACAAATATGCTTCGACCCATGTTTCATCTGTTGGGAATAATACTGAGAGGGGTGGTGAATCAATATTTATAAATCAATAATCTTTTCCGTTTCATAATCAGATTTCTAAATGCTACTTCACTGAAGGGAACTCGCATGTGCATGATACTTCCTTTAACAAAACCTGCTCATACCACCAAAATTACTGAATCATAAAAATCTCTTAATCAAAGTTGTGCCAACAAGTAACAATCTAAAGATTTACTATCAAATTACAGATATCTAAACAGACAACAACAAAGATCACCCTTCTCACTTAATCAATCAATCAGACGTAATCTCCTTATACATTCAGTTGTACTTTTAGATATAAGAAGACATCATTGAGAGACCCTAGTAAAACAATAGCACTGATCGAATAGATTAGTCATCTTTGAACAACAGGAATTTTATTTTGCATACGCTACTTGGAAGTGTCAAATCAGTGTGTATATGTGCCTTCATCAAGGTGAACCAGCGTACAGATCTACAGATAAAAACTTATAACTTTGCAATTATTCTAGTCTTGAGATATGCCCATATCATAGCATTTAAAGCACAAAAAATTTGTTAGCACTCATATTTAGCCTATCCATTATCAGATCTCATAATGATGAGTCATTATGATCCTAATCCATCATTATATCTCATCCATCATCAAACACTCAGGTGCATACTTAGTCCAGATCAAGCATAGCATCAAAAACCCATAATATGCATAATTGCTTTTGATCTAACATTTCATAAGATATTCATTACTTGTCCTCTTAGCCCTTTGATCTTCTCCTCCTTATATATTTTTAGTCTTTCTCAATACCTCGGACGAAAACAACACTTAGAACCTGTGGTATTCTTAGACGGGATCAAATAACCGTTACTCCACTCAATATTGTGGGCTATTACCATGGTATTGACCCTTGGTATTCTTTCACCTTAATTTCCTTATTTTTTCATCCCATATGCACTTTTCCTTTTGTGAAAGTGTGTGCATACATATACACATTTTTTATACAGTGAACCCGCGTTTATATGCTCTTTTTGTACAGTGAACCCACATATACAACTTAACATACCTGAAAACATCCCTTTTCTTGAACTTATTGATTCTAATTTGTAGTCCTTTGTTCCATCATCCTATTCTTTTGTACCATTGCCCTGTTACCTTTGAATTGACCTGTTATAATGTGATTTTCCATCATACATCAATTCTGAATTGATTTCCCTAAACTGCCCTACATTTTGTCACATATGTAAACGCAACTTCCATGTATTCTATCACATCTTGTTTATACTTTTATCAATTAGTTAATTCAACAAATATGAAGGACAACACACACTAACAATCTCCATGTATCAAACCTTTGACCATTATTCTCTTCCATCATTCTATCACCTCTCACCTATAGATTCATCTCTATTCCATCATTCTGTCACCTCTGATATTTCCTGTAGATTCATATAGTTTCCATATACTTGTTCTGCTACAAGTGGGTTGCCATCAAGTACAACACATGCATCATAATGCCAAAAATCCCCCCCTTTGGACTTGATGGAAACTACTTTGGTGTTTGGTCACCACAACATATAAATAACACCAAGTTGTTATAAACATCAAGCTACTCTCCAAACACCAAGCTACTCTTCCCCTTAGACATCAAGGTAAAAGGGCTAACTAACCAATGTTAAATGAAGACTTCCATATCTGAACAACTGAATATGAACATTGATCATGGTCCTCCTAGGCACATGCCAAATTCTATGATTAAACCCCCCCTTGTACATGCTGAGATGCACTATAATGTTCATGCTCCCCCTGAGCACATGCAGAGTCTACAAAAATATTTTCCAAAAGAATAACATGACTCTATAACTCAATTATGTGAGTATGACCTTCCTATAACCAATTACTCATACATACATCAATCTCCTAACCAAGTTGGGATATACCAAATGACTCAACCACTCAACCAAGTGGGATTACATATTTGACATGATCTGAAAAGTCCATACATGACTGAATATGACAATTATTACATCATAGGTATTTACATAACCTTTACATCAAATGATATACATGACATTTATAACAAATATCAAAGATCTAAAAAAGACCATGATAGTCATTAACAACTATCATACACCATATATGATTTGCACCATAAGCATCTGTCAGCAGTATCGAGACCAGCAACCTGTATATGTCCATCATCAGTTCCCAAGATATGAAAATGTAAATATCATCAACCTGTGACAGAGTATGTTGCATATAAATATCAACTCATCCTCTTGATCTCAAAATATCAACTTGCTCTGTTTCCTTAGTAGAAAGAGCCTTATCATTACCTTCCATGAATCAACTAAGAATATGTCATATCTCCAAGAAGTAACAAAAAATCATTCACATCATATCATATGTATGTGAAAACACCATAGTCATCATCTATGAACATAACATCATCATCAAGAACTGCATGATCTTTCCACAAGAACCGTCAATATATCAACCATGTATCATCACTAGGGAACATCCCACATTTGATAAGCATCAACCATGCTAATCAACATATGTGAGTATCAAACCTATCATCACAAATTAAGAAGTCGTCATCATTATGTGACTAAGTAAGCCATGTCTCTAAATATGCATGTCTTCAAATAGCTATGTCTTCATGAGATCTGCAATAACACCATTCTCTTGGCCAACAAACAATATTTATCAATATGCAACTTAAGTAATCATCCATGTATCCAGCATAATGTGTATACATCAAAGAGATAGCAATGTCTATCTAGAAAAACATGAGCTCATAGTCATTTGTCAAGCTTTCTTGATACCATCAACATCAGCAATCCTCAGCCATGTGAGAGCCAAGAACTATAGGAATCCTCATCCATAACTACACCATATGAAGTTTATGCATCTTTGAAGGCATGATGATAGTAGCATAAAAGAAATGACACTTATCAAATAATGAAGTTGTGTACTCAAGCTTTGTTATTCTCCTTGTCCTTGTGAAGATCACCATGTAAGCAACATACCATATGTATAAATCAAAATATTCATCCACAACCATCCATAAATCTGATCGAAATAGCAACTATGTGGCTCAAGCAATATAAGTATCATTTAAGATTTCATCATAGGCAACACAAGACTGTAGCATAACATGATGTATCATTTAAACACTTCATCAACATAAGCATCGTTATGTACCAAAGACTTATAAACATAATGCAAAAAAATTATTATTAGAATCATAGCATATTCTCCCCCTAAACTTGTGCCAACTATTCAATGTTAGATCTGATCATTGCATATATCAGTAAGAATCATCAAGGCATCATTATCAATTAGTTATACATCAAGTCATCAACAAATTATGAGGATCAAAATCACTTCTAAGTAACATCCACAGACTGTAGTCAGCAATCATCTAGATAGAAAAGATAATTGATAATTGTCTAAACCATATCAAACCCTTTTTCTCTGAGTCTATCCCACTGCATCTTCATCAAACCAGCATATACACGACTGTGCAGCTTCTAACTCGCGTATACGTGACTTGTATTCATTATAACTGCGTATGAGAATTAGAACACTAAAATTTCATACTTTTAGTTCCTCCTAAGTCTGTTATGTCTATATACTGAGTTATGCCACATTTTTCAAACTATAATTCCTTCTTCTTCCATACCTTGGAGTGTGATTATGTTTTCTCCTTTTGGTATGTTGGCTGAAATTTTCTCCTACATTCTTTTGCTATATGCCCAAATTTGTTACAAGAATAACATCTTGTATGTCTCATATTCCTTCTAAAGCAATCTATGGCTTTGTGACCAACATCTTACATGAAAAACAATATCCCTTAAAGTACCTGTAAGTTGATCTTTCTGTGAGATGGTTATTAGCTTGAACCATTCTACTTCAACTTCTGGCTACAACATGTCCAAAATTATGACATTAAAAAACATTCAACATTATTCATTAGAGGAAAGAATCGATTAAAACTTCTATGGTTAGGAGTAAATGATTTTCTTTGAATACTTTCTTTCCTTGGTTGTTGATGGGGTTGACCTCTTATCTCCTTGTTGAGCATTTTAGATTTTGCATTAGAGTTCCTTGTTTCAGTTTGTGAGCTAGATTCAACTTTAATAGTTTCATGGAAACCAAGACCAGATTTGATGGCGGGAGACCTCTGACTACAAATAATTTCATTCAGAATATTAGTACTATCTTGAAATCGTAAAATTTTATCCTTTTCTTCTAATTTACCTTTTAGGATATTTACCTCAACCTGGTATTGCTCTTCCTTTTCAAGATATTAATTTTTCATGATTTCTTTAGATTTTCTTCCTTCTACCACTTGTTGTTTTAATTTGAGAATCTTATTTTCTTTTTCTTCATCTACTTGAGGTAGTTCTTCATTCTGCTTATTTGAATTTTCAATATCTTCCTTTAGAGAGACCATCTCAACTTCAAGACTTTTATAGTAACTAGATCTTTCTATAAGTTTTTTTATGGTTGTATCCTTTTCATTTACTTCATTTCTCAACGATGTCACTTAATCCTATAGCCTTTGACATTGATTTTCCTTTTCCTTGTATAGCTTCCTTATTTTGTTTCCTTCCTCCAACTAATGTTTTAACCCGGTAACTTCTTCTTTATAGGCACATTCCCTTTTATCAATTAGATCTTTTTGATATCTAATTGTGTCTATGATATTTTTAAATTCCAACCCTATTCCATTTCTTTCTCTTTAACCCATAAGAGAAAATTTAGTTGTTTCGTTGTCACATTCATTATCTTCAAATAAACAGATAAATGTATCACCATAATACAACAAATTGGTACCTGATAATTCTTTTGCTTTTTCATCTTCATTTTGAGGTGATTCTGACTCTGAAGAGTTTCTTCCACATAATAGCCAATCTTCTCTCCCACTATTCCTTTGAGATGTCTTCTTCTTCTGAGGTGCTTTCTTCCTTTGCTTCTTTCCCATTGTTACTATAGATCTCCTTCAAGTGGTCATGCTTCTCCCAAAGGACTTGCTCTGATACCAATTGTTGGCAATCATACTGAGAGGGCGGGGTGAATCAGTATTTACAAATCAATAAAATTCTCCATTTCATAATCAGATTTATATATTCTACTTCAGTGAAGGGAACTCATGTGTGCACGCTACATCCTTTAACAAGACCTGCGTATACCTCCAAAATTACTTAATGATAAAAACCTTTGAATCAAAACTGTACAAACCAGTAACAACTTGAAGATCTACTTTCAAATTACAGATATCTAAATAGACATCAGAAAATATTACCCTTCTCACTTAATCAATCAATCAATCAGAATGAATACATTCAGTTCTACTTTTAGATCTAAGAAAACATCATTGACAAACAATAGTAAAACAACAATAGTGATCAGATAGATTAGTCATCTCTAAACAACATGCTTTTCTTTTGCATACGCTACTTGGAAGTGCCAAACCAGCGTGTATATGCCCCTTCACTGTTGAATTATCTAAGTTTACTTAGTTTAGAAACCCTTCATGCACTTTTTCTAATTTATTCCTGCCTACTTGTTATTTTTCTTTAACAAGTTATTTACAAAGTAAATACTGAAAATAAACACCAATGCATGCTCAACCGATTATATATCAGCAACCAAAAGAAACAAGAACAAACACACCACATGACACCATTATTTTTGGACCATTGTCCCCAGAAAAACCCAATGCGAGAAAGCAGGTGCAACTATTTGAGGTTTTTCTTATTAAGAAATATTAGAGTACAATTTAGGTGCCAAAAATGGCCTACCCAATAGAGAATTTCATTAGCAGCTATACCTCACAGTTTGAGAGAAATCTCCTAGCTGAAACCCCGAAAAATCCTTCCGGCAGTTCCTCAGCACAAACCTGCTCTGGAACCCCAGCATCTGCCCAAACTAGACTGCGTCAGCCTCTCCTAGCCCACCGCTAGCCCTACGTCAGCCCTAGGAGGCCCTGCATCATCTCTGGGAGCCTCTACGTCATTTACGCTAGCCCCTCTGGTGCTCTACGCAACACTTGGTTTCCTATGTGTGAGCCCTTGCTAGCTCTATGTCACCCTTTTTGGCTACTGGGCTGCTCTTCTGGCACAACCTCTGCCTTCTTTGTTTCTCTCTACTCAATTCCCCTCAGCTGCCCTCCCGATCACTGATTCTACCTCTCTTATCAAACCCCGCTCTAGAGAATGGAATGTATGATCACTCTGGTATCTTCTCCAAATGACCCTCAAGCCTCCTTTTATACTTTTCCTGTTGACATATCAATGGACGAGCTTAAGTCCCTAATCAATGGCTAAGATTAGATCTGGCTTGATGCATGTATTTTGGACCACCCTAATGCATATTCATATTAATACACATTAATATTTTATTTTCCCTAAGTTTAGACTTAGGGACTGCATTAAAAATATTAATTATTTTAATATATCCTCATCTGTTTAAAATCTGGCCAAACCATTTCTAGGTATTGGAGATCTCATGTGCCCCAACCTCTCCACCAAATCGCGTGGCTAGAGCACATCCGATTCTACCCCAAATCAACACTCCCTCTTAGGAAGGACTATGCTCTAGAAATACTCCTCATTGAGCATTACTCTGATCATCTGGCAGCAGTACCTGTGCTGATGCTAGGCCTTCCTACCCAACATCCTCTGCACTATTTCCTCCTGTACTGCTAACCATGGTTCTGCCACTGCCACTGCTACATCTGTACAACATCTCCCACTGCATCTGTGTTGTTGCTGGTCCTTTCTCCCAGCACTAAATCCGCACTGCACCTACCCTCATCATGTTGCATTGTGCTACCCACTATTGCATTGCAACTTAGTTACTGAGAAGTAAGTAACTAATCCTCCAATTGACCTCTCTTTTGGGCTAGAGACACCCACTAATGCTGAAGCTCCCTCTACCACTGACAAGTGCTCCCTCTCTGACCTCTGCGCTACTGCAACAACTACCTGCATCTCGCACCATTGCACACCTCTCTATGCCATCCTGCACTGGTGCAACACTCCTGTGTCTCTCACACTACTGCAGAGTGCTAACCTTGCATTATCTCAGGACTCCTACACTGTATCTCTCTCTTCCGCTCCATCCGCATCCGTCTCTACAGACTCAACCAGTGCTGCTACTCCTCGTCGGGGCTCTTGTAGCAAGGTCTAATCTAAGGGGCTAGGTACCTCAAGGATCTTTCCCCTCATTTCCAGTAGTCCTCTTGACTAAATCTCGATGTCCCCTCACTTCCACTCAAGTAGCGCATGTTCATTTATGGCATAGTCATCGTCTGTCAAAAATTCCTTCTCCGACCATGCTTGCACTGCCTTAGTCTTAGGAGACTCTCCCTTACTCTTCTTCCTTGGGAACTGGGTCACTTAATGACCCATATCCCCACAGTGGAATCACTTGATCTTGGAGAGATCTTTCTTCTTCAGCTTCTCCTGCTTTCCCTCAGATTCTAGGGCCACATCCTCTTCCTCTTGCTTGACCTTGATCCCTTTGTTGCTGCTACCTATCTTTGACTACCATCTATTCTCTTCCTGGTGAAGAGCTGCCCACATCTTCTCCCAAGGTGGGAGAGTCCCTCTGCCCAGGATACTTTAGACAAGCACTTCCCAATCTTTTGAGGCAAGATTCAGGGTTATCATCACCATAAGCTCCTAATCCGGTGTCACTCCTATAGCAGTCAATTGGTATCAGTTCTCATTCAGTCCTCCGAGGAAGGTGTCAATCGATTGACCCTTCTTCATCTGATATGACCTCATTTGGTTCTCGAGCAACATTCTTCTCTACACATAAGTATGATGGTACAGGTTCTTGAGAGCCTCCGACATCTCAACTTTCGTTTCCTTCTCAGTTGTATGTGGTACCACGTGATCCTTGACCCCATAAAGGATAATTCACTTGGCCCTTGCCATTGCCTCTTTGTACTTGTCCTTATCATTTGGGTCGAATGGGATAACTATAACCTTCAAGGTGAAGTTCTTGACATGATTCCTATCAAGCACTGATAAAATTCTGGCTTTCCAGACTATGAAGTTTGATGCTTCGTCCAGTCTATCCTAATCTCTTACCCCATGTAGTGCCATGACACTCCTCTACTTTCCTCCTGGAAGTTCTTTTTTCGACTCCTCTGAGACCCTACTTCTCATCTAGAAGTTCTCTTTTGGACTCCCTTTGAGTCCTAATTTCCCTCCTGGAAATCCTTTTGTCGCTTATAAAGATGCCCCCTACTCTGATCGTCTTGTGCAACTGCACTACTAATCTAGGTTGCTTGACTAGAAACACTTGGTAACAACTCATCTTGCCCTACTCTATTAGGTACTATTCTAACTATAATGCCTCACCAGCTCCACTATGAAATATTTCTGCAGCCTTCTAGACTCCAGCAACTGCCTCTCTGTGAACTGCGTTAGCCCCTCTCTGCCTCACGCTGGCTCTGCGTCACCCCAGATGCTTCTGTGTCAACCCTGGGATGCCTTATGTCAGCCCTTTGGCCCTCTGCATCAGCAACGTTGGCCTCTCTGAGGCTCTTTGTAGTGCCCAAATTCTTCTGTAGGGCTCTATCTGGCTCTGCATCACACTTCTTGGCTTCTGTGCTGCTAGGAATAACTTCTGTCACCTCGGGACAACTGTTTTCTACTACTATTGCTCTGCTCAGCTGATGTCTTTTAGTCCTCCTATGATCTGCAATCACCCTTTGATACCATGTTGAAGTTTCTAAACTTACTTAGTTTAGAAACCCTTCATGCACTTTTTCTGATTTATTCCTACCTACTTGTTATTTTTCTTTAACATGTTACTTACAAAGTAAATATTGAAAACAAACAACAGTGCATGCTCAACATATTACAGATCAACAAATAAAAGAAGCAAGAACAAACACACCACATGACACCATTATTTTTGGACCAATGTCCCTGTAAAAACCCATTACGGGAAAATGGGTGCAGCTATCTGAGGGTTTTCTTATCAAGCAACATCAGAGTACAATATAGGTACTAAAACTAGCCTACCCAATAGAGAATTTCCTTAGCATCTATACCTCAGGGTTTGAGACAAATCTCCTAGCTTAAACCCCGGAAAATCCTTCCAGCGGTTCCTTAGCACAAAGCTACTCTAAACCCTAGTGTTTACCCAAATTTGACTGCGTCAGCCTCTCCTAGCCCAGCGCTAGCCCTGTGTCAACCTGCATCAGTGCCAGGAGGCCCTACATCAGCTCTGGTATCCTCTACATCATCTAAGGTGGCCCCTCTAGTGCTCTTCACAACACTTAGCTGCCTCTGTGTGAGCCCTTGTTGGCTCTGTGTCACCCTCTTTGGTTGTTGCGTTGCTCTCCTGACACAATCTCTACCTTCTTTATTTCTCTGTACTCAATGCCCCTCGACTTCTCTCCTGATCATTGATTCTATCTCTCTTACCAAACCCCACTCTAGAGAATAGAATGACTAATCACTCTAGTGTCTTCTCCAAGTGACCCTCAAGCCTCCTCTTATACTTTTCCTATTGACATATCAACGACCGAGATTAAGTCCCTAATCAATGGCTAAGATTAGATCTAGCCCTTCTGGGTATTGGAGGCCTCATGTGCCCCAACCTCTCCACCAAATTTTGTGCCTAGAGCATATTTAATGCTACCCCAAATCAACACTCCCTCTTAGCGAGGACTATGCTCTAGCAATAATCCTCACTGAGTATTACTCTGATCATCCAGCATCAGTACTTGTGTTGATGCTAGGCCTTCCTACCCAACATCCTCTACACTGTTGCCTCCTGTACTACTGCCCATGGTTCTACCACTGCCACTGTTGCATCTGTATGACAACTCCCTCTGCATCTGTGCTGTTGTTGGTCCTTTCTCCCAGCATTGCATCCGCACTACACCTCCTCTCATCATGCTGCATTATTCTTCCCATTGCTGCACTACAACTTAGTTACTGAGAAGTAAGTAATTGATTCTCCAACTGACCTCTCTGTTGGGCTAGAGACATGCACTAATGTTGAAGCTCCCTCTACAACTGACAAGTGCTCCCTCTCCGACCTCTACTCTATTGCAACAACTCCCTACGTCTCGCACCGTTGCACACCTCTCTGTGCCATCCTGCACTAGTGAAACACTCATGTGCCTCTCGTACTGTTGCATCCTACAAGCCTTGTGTTGTCTCAGGACTCCTGCATTATAGCTCTCTCTGCCACTCCATCCGCATTCATCTCTATGAGCTCAGCGAGTCCTGCTACTCCTCGCCGAGGCTCCTGTAGCAAGTTTTAATCCAAGAGGATGGGTACCTCAAGGATCTTGCCCCTCATTGACTGTAGTCCTCCTGACTACAGCTCGATGTCTCCCGAATTCCACTCAAGTAGCGCATGTGCAGTCATGGCACAGTCATCCTCTCTCAAAACTTCATTCTCTGACTGTGTTGACACTACCTTAGTCTCGGAAGACTCTCCCTTACTATTCTTCCTTGGACACTGGGTCACATAATGAGCCATCTCCCCACAGTGGAAGCACTCGTTCTTGGAGAGATATTTCTTCTTGCTACTACCTGTCTTCGACTATCGTCTGATCTCTTCCTGGTGAAGAGATACCCACATCTTATCCCAAGGTGGGAGAGTCCCTCTGCCCAGGATACTTTAGAAATACACTTCCTAATATTCTGAGACAACATTCAGGGTTATCCTCACCATATGCTCCTGATCCAATGTCACTCATATAGCAGTCAACTGGTCCCGGACCTCATTTAGTCCTCTGAGGAAGGTGTTAATTGATTGACCCTTCTTCATCTAATACAACGTCATCTGGTTCTCGAGCAACATTCTTCTCTGCACAGAAGTATGCAGGTATAGGCTCTTGAGAGCCTCCCACATCTGAACTTTCGTTTCATTCTTGGCTATATGTGGCACAAGATGATCCTTGACTCCGTTAAGGATAATGCACTTGGCCCTCTCCATCGTCACTTCGTACTTGTCATTATCATTATGGTCGACTGGGATAGCTATAACCTTCAAGGCGAAGTTCTTGACATGATTTGTGTCAAGCACTAATAAGATTCTGACCTTCTAGACTGTGAAGTTCGATGCTCCTTCTAGTTTATCCTGGTCTTTTACCTCGTGTAGTTCCATGACACTCCTCTACTTCCCTCCTAGAAGTTCTCTGTTCACATCCTCTGAGTCTCTACTTCCCATCTAGGAGTTCTCTTATGGACTCCCTTTGACTCCTAATTTCCCTCCTAGAAATCCTTCTCTTGCTTGTCGAGATGCCCCCTACTCTGGTTGTCTTATGAAACTGCACTGCTGATCTAGGTTCCTCGGCTAGAAACCTTTGGTAACAACTCCTCTAGCCCTGCTCTATCAGGTATTGTTCTGACTACAGTACCTCACTATCTCCACTCTGCAATATTTATGCAGCCTTCTAGACTCTAGCAACTGCCTCTCTGTGAACTGCGTCAGCCCCTCTCTCCCTCATGCCGGCTTTGCGTCACCCCAAATGGGTTTGCATCAGCCCTCTAGCCCTCTGCGTCAGCAACACTGGACTCTTTGAAGCTTTGTGCAGCTCCCAAATTCTTCTGCATGGCTCTCAATGGCTTTGTGTCACACTTCTTGGCTTTTGCATTGCTAGAAACAGCTTCTTTCACCTCGAGACAACTATTTTCTGCTGCTATTTCTCCACTCGGCTGATGTCTTTTAGTCCTCCTGTGATCTGCAATCACCCTTTGATACCATTTTTAAGTTTCTAAGTTTACTTAGTTTAGAAACCCTCCATGAACTTTTTCTAATTTATTGCTACCTACTTGTTATTTTTCTTTAACAAGTTATTTTACAAAGTAAATATTGAAAATAAACACCAGTGCATGCTCAACATATTACAAATCAGTAACTAAAAGAAACAAGAACAAACACAGCACATGACACCATTATTTTTGGACCAATGTCCACAGAAAACCCAATGTAGGAAAATTGGTGCATCTATCTGAGGGTTTTCGTATTAAGTGATATCAGAGTACAATCCGGGTGACGAAATTGGTCTACCCAACAGGGAATTTCCTTGGTAGCTATACCTCACAGTTTGAGAGAAATCTTCTGGTTGAAACCCTAGAGAATCCTTTTGGTAGTTCCTCAGCACAAAACTACTCCACAGCCCCATCATCTACCCAAGCTAGATTGTGTTAGCCCCTCCTAGCCCAGCATTGGCCTTGCGTTACCCCAGGAGGCCTTGTGTCAACTCTGGAAGCCTCTACATCAACTACACTGGCCCCTCTAGTGCTCTACGCAACACTTGGCTACCTATGCATGAGCCCTTGCTTGTTTTTTGTCACCCTCTTTTCCTACTGCACTGCTCTCGTGGAGCAATCTCTGCCTTCTTTATTTCTATGTACTCAATGCCCCTCATTTGTTCTCTCTATCACTGATTCTATCTCTCTTAGAAAACCCTGCTCTACAGAATAGAATGACTGATCACTCTGGTGTCTTCTCCAAGTGACGCTCAAGCCTCCTCTTATACTTTTCATGTTGAAATATCAACAGTCGAGATTAATTCCCTAATCAATGACTTAGTTTAGATATAGCTTGATCCATGTCTTTTGGACCACCCTAACATAGATTCATATTAATACACATTAATATTTTATTTTCCCTAAGTTTAGACTTAGGGACTCCATTAAAAATATTAATTATTTAATATCCACTGATCTGTTTAAAATATTCCCAAACCATTTCTGGGTATTGTATATCTCGTGCACCCCATCCCCTCCACCAAATTTCATGGCTAGAGCACATCCGATGACACCCCAAATCAACATTCACCAAGGTGAGCCAACATACAGATCTGCAGATAAAAACTTATAAATTTGCAGTTATTCTAGTCTTAAGATATACCCATATCATAACATTTAAAGCACAAAACATTTGATAGCACTCATATCTAGCCTATCCATTATCATATCGCATAATGATAAGTCATTCATCGATATCGAGATTGCCCCTACTCTGATCGTCTTATGCAACTACACTGCTAATCTAGGTTCCTTGGCTAGAAACCCTTGGTAAAGACTCCTCTGGCCCTGCTCTGTCAGGTATTGTTCTAACTATAGTACCTCACTAGCTCCACTTTGTAATATTTATGCAACCTTCTAGACTCCAGTAACTGCCTCTCTGTGAATTGCATCAGCCCCTCTCTTCCCCACATTGGCCTTGCATCACCCCAAATGGGTCTGCGTCAGCCCTAGGATGCCCTGCGCAGCTCCCAACTTCTTCTGTGTGGCTCTGGATGGCTCTTTGTCACACTTCTTGGCTTTTGCGTTGCTAGAAAAAACTTCTGTCACCTCGGGGCAACTGTTTTCTGCTGCTATTTCTCCACTCGGCTGATGTCTTTTAGTCCTATTATCTGCAATCACCCTTTGATACCATGTTGAAGTTTCTAATTTTACTTAGTTTAGAAACCCTTCATGCACTTTTTCTGATTTATTGCTACCTACTTGTTATTTTTCTTTAACAAGTTATTTTACAATGTAAATATTGAAAATAAACACCAGTGCATGCTCAACACATTACAGATCAACAACTAAAAGAAACAAGAACAAACACACCACATGACACCATTATTTTTGGACCAATGTCCATGGAAAAACCCAATGCAAGAAAATCAGTGCATCTATCTGAGGGTTTTCTTATTAAGTGATATCATAGCACAATTCAGGTGTCGAAACTAGCCTACCCAATAGGGAAGTTTCTTGGCAGCTATACCTCACAATTTGAGAGAAATCTCCTAGTTGAAACCCTGGAAAATCCTTCTGGTAGTTCCTCAGCACAAAACTGCTTCGCAGCCCCATCGTCTACCCAAGCTAGACTATGTCAGCCTCTTGTAGCCTAGCATTGGCCTTGAGTTAGCCCCAGGAGGCCCTTCATCCGCTCTTGAAGCCTCTACATCAGCTACGCTGGCCACTCTAGTGCTCTACGTAGCACTTGGCTATCTCTGCGAGAGCTCTTGCTTGCTTTGTGTCACCCTCTTTGGCTACTGCGCTGCTCTCCCGACACAATCTTTGCCTTCTTTGTTTCTCTGTACTCAATTCCCCTCAGTTGCTCTCTCGATCACTGATTCTATCTCTCTTAGCAAACCCCGCTCTGGAGAATAGAATGATTGATCATTCTAGTGTCTTCTCCAAGTGATGCTCAAGCGTCCTCTTATACTTTTCATGTTGACATATCAACGATCGAGATTAAGTCCCTAATCAATGACTAAGATTAGATCTGGCTTGATCCATGTCTTTTGGACCACCCCAACATAGATTCATATTAATACACATTAATATTTTATTTTCCCTAAGTTTAGACTTAGGGACTCCATTAAAAATATTAATTATTTTAATATCCCCTTATCTGTTTAGAATATTCCCAAACCCTTTCTGGGTATTGTATATCTCGTGTGCCCCAACCCCTCCACCAAATTTTGTTTCTAGAGCACATCCAATGCTACCCCAAATCAACATTCACCAAGGTGAGCCAGCGTGCAGATCTGCAGATAAAAACTTATAACTTCGCAGTTATTCCAGTATTGAGATATACCCATATCATAACATTTAAAGCACAAAACATTTGATAGCACTCATATCTAGCCTATCCATTATCATATCGCATAATGATAAGTCATTCATCGATATCATAAGGGCTTCATTTCATTGATTTGTTTTAGTGTGTAGTTGTATTCTTTGTATGGGAGATAAAACTTAATTTTCCCTTTGTAATGGTTTTCAGGGTATTTTTGTTCACTGTAACAAATGAATTGTATGAGACATGGGTCTTGTGTTTTCTTGATTAGTGTGTCTGTGCCTGAGTAGGAAGATGCATATTCTGCTAGGTAAATGTTTTCAATTTCAATTGGATGAGAAACATATTTGCCAATGATTGAAATGCACGTAATTTCAAATTTGTCTTGTTCATGGAGCAAGAGAATAGGTCTTTTAAGCACATATTTCTTTTTTTTTTCTGCAGGAGTAGTGTTAAAAAAATTATTTTCCTAGATGATGAGTACAAAGGAAATGAAGGATAATATGAATTGCTTTCCTACTTAACAATTGTTGTAAATTTAACAATGTGTTTCAAAGTTTATGAATAGTTTCAATTTTAATATAATCATTCGACAAACAATATTCTCGTATTAATCTAAAGGAAGATGGCATTGGACGATCCATTTTTTTCATATAGGAGCTACAATAAGATGTTGCAACAAATGCATCTAAGATGAACTATACATTTGTGTTTGCCTACCACAATGCTGGGATTTTCTTTGTAAATGGTTAAATCTAGATATCATAAGGGCTTCTCTTTAACAACAGGACAGCTCAAACAATACAAGAGTGAAGAAGAAATATATATTCTTTGTTTGTAATACTAAGATTAGCTAAGAAAATATTGAATGTCATGTTTCGTGAATAAATTTTGTTGTGCAAAAAGGGAAGAAAGTTTTTTTTCATTTTTTAATTATCATTGGCATCATTGCATAAAGGTTCCAAGACACAAGTTTGATGCATTGGTGGAAAAGGGAAACCAAATCTACAATTGGAATGTTTTGTTTTTTATAAGTTTTTGTATGATCGTGGGTTTTTACTTGAATAATTTTATCCGGTAACATTGTTGAGTCACATGTCATATACCAATCAATGAAAGAAATAAGATTTCCTTTAGGAGAATGTTTATATATTGGTGCATTTTTAATCCAAGCTAATACATGGTCATGTCTAGTGCCTCTGCTTTGAAAATATTTGATAAAAAATTAATCTTGCACTTGTCTGAAGAATTCATTTTTTTTTTGTGTGATCAAGCCATGCAATGTTGACATTCTATGCCTATAATATCGACTACAAGTGACTGGGTGACTTCTGATCAATGTGTTAATGCAGTCAATGGAGCCCTTGCTAAGGTTCCTCATTGGATTGCTTGAAATTTTTTTTTTTAATGTGTTTGTTAATGGATCCCATAGATGCCCAACACTAGTAAATGTCACAAAAACCGCTTGTGGACCAAGCTTGCATATCATGGTGAAAATGTATTTTCGCATGTTTTCAGAGTAATTAGAAGATGTGTGAATTCTTTTGAAACATTTCTATGCAATTTTTGATTACGGTATTCTTTGGAGGTTGTTCCGGTATTTGAAATATTTTTTAACTAGTTTTTTATCTTTTAATCCTCCTTTATGAATGAAAATCCAAGTAGGGTTAGAAACTTGATTTATCAATATACAAATTGCTTTGAAAAATATATTTGTAATGTGTGTTGAAAAATCTTCCCACTTGTGCAATAGTTGCGATTGTGTGATTTGTTGATCTAATAATCGATTCATGATATCGACAAGTCAACCATAGCCATAAAATAATGTTGAGAAGTTAAGTTCTTTAGAGAACTTGTCTTGAAAAATTCCTAGTGGATGGAATTCTTTAGAAGGTGTAATTTGCATTATCTTTGTGTCAACATCATGGATTAGTTGGGCCTTTGAATAAACATTTACAAGTATTTTTTTATTCTGGATCCATATCATCATCAACATCTCGTGGATCTTGTTCTTCAATTTCTACAGCACTATTGTCAAGATTTTATCTACATTAATCAAAATACTTTTTCCATTCATTTTTTATTACTATTTTCTCATTTTTGTAAAGTGTTGTGTTGCATAGGTCATTCAAAGAAATCATGAATTTATTTGGTCAGATAGTGCCAGACAAATATGCATTTTTCTATTCTAGTTTTATTTTTACCATTATTGCAACTATCATAGAATCAATAATATTTCTAGGAAGGGAAGTTTGTACTTTGTTCAAATTGGAAGGGGCATTTATGATTGTGCATGTCAATCCCATTTGTGATTTTTTGTAGCCAAGTTGTCTTATTTGGGAAAAGGCCATTCTTAGTGCTACCAATATTTCCTCCAAGGTTGTTAATTCTGCAATGAACAACAATTTATAGTTTCGCTGAATATGTATAAGTGATGTGAATTTAGATAATTTTGCATTGAGAAATGCAGAATTGCAAGGTATACGAATTTTCCCATCAATTTTGATTTCATTGACTTTAGTTGTAGTTTTCAGGCCATAGTAACTTGATAAGATTCTTCTGTTGATGAGACACTTTTCTTTTTCAAAATGCAGTGTCTCACAAATAGTGCACACGTGTAGGTGTGCCTTAAATTGATTGCAAATATTTCTCAATTGTTGTAATTGATTACAATTTTTTTTTTCTTTCAATAACATTTCACCAGAAGACCGTATTACATCTTTCAATTGATTAAAGTATCTACATTGGTTGTTGGATTTACTAAAAATATCAATTTAAACTATTTTTTTCACTCTGTCCTGCCATATCCCCTCTGCCATATTCCTTTCCAGTGCTAGCCTGACATTGAACACTGGCCTTACTCTATTACGCCCCCACCTGTCCGTCAGTCGCACCATTAAGTTGCTGGTTGCAAATCACGTGCTGGATTTCCCTCTACGTTGATTTTTTTTTATGGATTGTCAATTAAAGGTTGTAAACATAAGTGATTGAATCTGGAGGAGGACTGCAGAGAGTTCGGTTCCAGTCAGAGGAGACTACCACCATCACTGGAGACCATCACTAGAGGAAGGCGGTTTGAGGAGCCTCGCCCTTCCCTTGCTGCATGCAGACTTCCCTTGGCGCTACCATACACATGGATGCACGGGTTACATGAACAGCAAGCGGACATGTTGCTGACTGTTGTAATATTTGAATGCTGGTCATGGTATATTTGAACGCTGTCTGTCATGGTATATTTGAACACTGGTTATGGTATATTTGAACGCTGTCTATATGTGAACGATGTCTAAATGTGAACGATGCTCTTTTGTACGCTGTCTATTGAACGTTGTATTTTGGTACCAGAACATAAGTTTTGGTTTACGCACAGTCCCATTTTGGTAGAGCAAGTGTTGCACTGACATCTTTGAGGAGTGTCCCTGCTTGACAGAGCAGCTTGTGAGCCACGGGTGTGGGGCCTTCCTGACCATGAGTTTTGTGGTCTTCTCTTTGTTCGGTGCGGACTGTCGATGAAAACAATGTGAATGTGCTTAGCGATTCTCCATATGTGACCATTTCATTGTCTCTGGGCTATATTTATCTCTTATTGAAAGTTAATGGGGATCTAATTTTTTACTTCACATGGATAAAGGCCACATGGACTTTGGTGAATTTTAAACTCGTGTGAAAGGATTGGGCATCCCATGTTGTATACTGCGCTTGCATTGAATGATTTTTATTGATAGTTGTGTATATCTTTGAAAGTCATTTTCTGTCTATGTATTGAAGTTGTGATGACAGTGATTCAATGGGTACATGAAAATCTTATGTTAGAAATTTTAGTGGATGATAATACCCTTTGAGAATGCCCTTTTGAGTACATTTTTACTGTATATTGGCAGAAATATTTTTTTCTATCAGCAATTATTTTTTTACAGAATGCATTCAATCATATCCATGGTAGGAATAGTTCTCACTGGCAAGGAGAACTATCCTGAATGGTCCCAGATGATAAAACACACCCTCATCTTCAATGAGTTTTGGAAAGGAGTGTGTGTTGGAGAAGGAGACAATGACCCAGTACAGCCTACCTCAGACAAAGAGCTCGTCATTTGGGAAAACAAGAATAGCAAAGCTTATGCATTAATCACAACATCTGTAAATGAAGAGGTGAGTCACCATATTTCATCATATTCCACTGCCTTTGAAGCCTTACAAAAGCTAAAAGAACTCTACGACTCACATTCTGCACTTGAAGTTGTTCAACACATGATTAAACTCTTCACTCTTGAACTGCAAAATAATGATCCTCTTGCTCTTGCATCTGAGCTAAAGTCTATAATGCATGATATCAATTCCACTAAGGTTGAGCTGGATATCCCTCTTATTGCTTTTCTCAAGGCACTCTATCCTACTTACTCCAATTATCTTGAGTCTTTGCAAGCAAATGGAAATCTTAAAGATATAACCTTTGACTCTCTTGTGAAAAAGTTTGCTGAAAAAGAGAAAGCTTTTGGAAAGAAGACAGCCCCCGAATTTTCTGAAGAGACTATGTGCCTTGCTCATAAAGAAAAGCATCCTGCTCAAGATTCTACAAGAGGAAGAGGTGGATGAAGAGGAAGAGGAAGATATTTCAGAGGCAGGGGGGGCAGAAATTCTCAAGGAGAAAAGGCAGATCTGCACTGCATTCGCTGCAAAAGAAATGGATCACATGATGTCTCTACATGCAAGCTACCATGGGACAAAATTGAGCAGAAACGAAATCAACAGAAAGGTAAAACTGATGATACAGACAAAGGTAAAGCACCTGAATCCGCTCACTATGTTGAGGCACAATGTAACATTGGAGTAAATGAACATTTGTTTAAAGCTTCACTTGCTTCTTGGAAAAATGATTGGTTTCTTGATCCAGGAGCAACCTGTCACATGACTCATAGAAAATATTTTTTTGAATATTTCACTGACAATGTTGATGGAGCACTATACTTTGCAAATCAATGAAAAATCAAGCCATCAGGTCTTGGCACAATCAGGCTTAAACTACCTGGCCTTCCAGAATTTCTTTTGGATCATGTTTTATATCTCCCATAGCTCAAGAGAAACTTGTTGTCCTTGGTCCACATCCGCCAGCAAGGTCACTCCATTCATATGTTTGATGGCAAGCTTGAGGTAAGAAAAGCATCTGACCACTCACTTGTCATGAGGGGAATAGAAGAAGAAAGGCTTCTCAAACTGCAAGGAACCTTTTCTCATGCACAACATTTCTCATACAATTCTCATCATGAGGAAGGTACACTTCCATCAAGTTTATTATGGCATGATAGATTTGGACATTTGAACTATGAGAGTCTTCTCTTATTGAAGAAAAATGGTGTTTCCGGTTTGCCTAAAATTCCTAGAAAACTTAAGCAATGTGATGCTTGCATTCTAGGAAAGCATAGCAAACAGTCTTTTCATGATTCACATTCAAGAGCACATAGGAAGCTTGAACTTATTCATTCAGATTTATGTGTTCCAATGCCTGTTCCTTCTGCAAATGGAAATAAATATATCATGACATTTATTGATGACTACACCAGAATGTGTTGGGTTTATTTATTGAAGAACAAATCTGATGCTTTTCAAACATTAAAGAATTTCCATAAATGGATTGAAAATGATGTACAATCTCATATTGGGTCTATTCGCACTGATAATGGAAAAGAATACACATCAAATGAAGTTGAAAACTATCTTCGCCAACATGGGATCAAACATCAAAAAATTGTGCCTTATAATCCCCAACAGAATGGTGTAGCTGAAAGAATGAATAGAACAATCTTGAATATGGTACGATCCATGCTTTTCTTCAAAAATGTGAAGATAATGTTTTGGGCTGATGTTGTTCTATGTGCTGCATATATAAAGAATAGATGTCCATCTAATGCTATAAGAAACAAGACTCCTTATGAAATGTGGTATGGACATGTTTCTTCGGTAAAACATCTCAAGGTCTTTGGTTCCACCTGTTATGCTTTGATACCAAAGGTACATAGAAACAAACTTGGTGCTAGAAGTCGTAAGTGTATCTTCTTGGGGTATTCAAACACCTCCAAAGCATACCACCTCTATGATGAAGCAAATAAAAAGTTTGTTGTATCTAGAGATGTAATTTTTCTTGAATCATCCAAAACTGACAATGTTGTTGAGCGGCAACTTGATCGCTTGGATAGATTCTCTAAAGCAAAATCATTTCAAGAATTTGATAATCAGATTCCACATCTTGAAGGGGGGATTCCTATACTAGATCAACATGTGGAATCTTCTTCTAAAGAATAATCTCCCCCGCATGAAACTCCAACAATGGATGATGCTTTAAGTGATGCAATTGATAGAATTGGGAGACTCAATCTTGATTCAGTCCCAACTCAATCAACAGAGTAGCCTAGACCATCTTAGAAAGGTCCCCCAAAGTGGCTGACGAAGACACTTGAAAGTGTTCATCCTGATGAAATTGGAAAAACAGGAACCAGAAATTCAAACCGACAAAATGGAGGTGATGTAGATGACTCTAATTCACCTACTAATATGGATGTTTCTTATGATTGTGAATTGAACTTGTCTACAGATTTTGAACCAACTTCCTTTAAAGAAGCTGCTTCTCATGATGAATGGAAAGAAGCGATGCAAAAGGAGTATGATGCCCTCATAAAGAACGGCACTTGGAAGCTGGTTGATCCTCCATTTGGAACCAAACCAATTGGCAGCAAGTGGGTTTACAAGAACAAGTACAAAGCTGATGGCTCACTTGACAACCACAAAGCTAGGCTTGTGGAAAAAGGTTTTGCACAGAAAGAAGGGATCGATTATGAGGAAACTTTTTCCCCCACAGCGAAATGGGCCACCATCCAGACACACTTTGCACTAGCAGCTCAGAACAGTTGGAAAGTCCATCAAATGGATGTAAAAACTGCCTTCTTGAATGGAGATATAAAAGAGAATGTTTTTATGTCCCATCCTGAAGGATTTGTTGTGAAAGGACATGAACATAAAGTATGCAAACTTGTGAAGTCCTTGTATGGCCTCAAACAAGCACTGCGAGCCTGGTATGAAAAACTAACTGAGCATCTTCTGAAACTCAATTTCAATCATTTCGATCTTGATGATGCAACTTTATTTGTCAAGAAAGTTGGCAAAACAGTTGTATATCTCGTGGTATATGTAGATGATCTTTTAATGACAAGGAACAATGAAAGCTACATTTCATCCATAAAGAAGGAATTGGGAAAAAGTTTTGAAATGACTGATTTGGGCTATGTTCATTACTATCTTGGCATTGAAGTAACCCAACATCCAAAGTCCATATTTCTTTCTCAAAAGAAATACATTGGAGATTTGTTGAACAGGTTTGGCATGACAGAGTGCAATCCTCTTACTACTCCAATGGAACAAAACTTGAAGCTCACATCTATTGAAGGAAAGGAATTTGAGGATGCAACAAAGTATAGACAGCTTGTAGGAAGTCTCAACTACCTAACTACCACCAGACCAGACATTTCATTTGTTGTTGGAATCCTCTCCAGGTTTATGCAAAAGCCTTGTGAGGGACATTGGTCTGCTGCAAAAAGAGTTCTAAAGTACTTGAAGGGAACTCAAGACTTTGGAATCAAGTACACACAGGTGGATGACTTCAGTTTAATCGGATACTCTGATTCAAACTTCGATCGAGACAAAGAAACTGGAGTATCTACTTCAGGATATGCTATGAGTCTTGGATCAGGAGCTCTCTCCTGGAGATCACGCAAATAATCAGTTCCAACAGATTCGAAAACAGAAGCAGAATATGTGGCAGCAGCTGAAGCGACAAAAGAAATTGTGGGGCTCAGGGAAATTCTTGAAGATTTGCAAGTAAAACAAGTACAATCAACTCCACTCATGATTGACAACACCTCTGCAATAAAGTTTGCCAATAACCCAAAGTTCCATGATCGAACAAAGCACATCAATACTAAATATCATCTGATCCGACATCATGTTGAGGCCAAAACAATCCATCTCCGTCATTGTTCCACAAATGAGCAAATTGCAGACATCTTCACCAAAGTGCTTGGAAGAGAAAAGCTTGAAAGATCTAGAATGATGCTTGGACTCACCAACATCCCTTCAGATTAAGGGGGGGAATGTTGACACCTAATCCTCATGATTGGGTGAATTTATGTAAATAATTAAATTAGGAATGTGAACAGTCATCAGGAGATGAACTGAATAATCACACCCTTTTGTATATAACAATAACATACCTGATGGAATAATACGAATCAGTTTTTCTGCCTAATGGAGTTACTGCCTGGCCTGACATAAACAATGCCTAGGAAAGTCAAGAAGTTTTGTTTTTGTCGACATTTTGTCAATAGTTATCTGGAAATATGCTTCAAAATAGCCTATAGAACTAGTTATTTCTTCCTATGAAAGTTATTTGAATTGAGCACATGATAGCACATTGGAATTTGTTTTTTCAAAGATTGGTTGAACATGTGTTTTTGTGAGACTAGTTTCATAGGAATCACAAGCATTTTCAATTTAAAGGATTGCATGAAAATGTGCATGTGATTTTTAAATTGGCATATGCATAAGATAAAGGTTTTTGGATGAAGTATTTAATGAGTAGAATTGTTCGGTGTGGAGCCTGATTATCTTCTTTATTTACAGGTATCGCTGCCTTAGACCCCAATTCGTAATGGGTGGAAATGCCACCTGTTTTTTCACTGCTAGGGGAGTCCAGGGGGGCAACGACTATTTTTATGAGCCCCCCCTTGGTGGGGCTTCAAGGGAAGCACCCCTGAAGCTAAAAATAGATGTAAAATTACCTTGCAAAATATTGTAATTTCGTAGTCAATCTGAGCTGTTGATTAGGCGGATGATCTCATGGTAGAAGTTATGTTTAATTTAGGGTTTTTTGCCTTAGTAGGTAACCCATATCTATATACAAGGGAATTGTATTGCGACTATGTACATGTGTATTCTGAGTGAGAAAGATAGAGAAGACTGTGTGGGAGCGAAGAGGAAATTACAACACATCAGTTGTAGGTTGTATCTCTTCATTTTGTCGGATAATATAAAGGAAGGACTGGATGTTTCTCTGTGGATGTAGCCCAAATTAGGTGTACCACGTATAGCTATGTCTCTCTTGTTTTATGCATTTTCTATGTTTATATTTCTACAATATTTTATGTTTTCCATTGTTTTGTAATATATAACTTTCTAATAAGAACTTCAAGTAAAAACATATGATGTTTGAATTCCAAGTGTAGATATTAGAATTAAGTATTTCATATATTCATTGGATTTCAAAGGCTCTTCCTCCTATATTTCCATCTACATATGGCATTGACAAGTTTATAATATAACTTTTACAGTCATTGACACATTGCTCTTGCTGAATAAATTTTGCATTAAGGCGTATTTGCAAACATGTTATAACTCTTTTATCATTTTGACTATAGCAATTGTGGAAAGTCTATGTAATTATTTTTCTCATTGCAAACATGTCAAATCATGGTGCAAATGTACAAAGTAAACTAAACAATGATTCATGGTAGTCATTGACAATGTTGTTATTTATCAAAAAATTATGTCCTAAGAAGGCTTGTTTAATGGACAATATGTCAAATTGGAAAAGACAACACTGCTATGTAGTAATGCATGGAGAAATTGATCTAGAGACTAGAGAAACAATGTCTGTTGTGTGATATAGTAGTGGTGGTTCAAAGTGGCTACATATAAGATTATGGTTATGCAATAAATATTGAATTGATAGACAAAAAAAATGTTGGTTGAAACAATGAAAGCGTTGTCTATTTGTTAATATCCAAACATTTACTGGAACTAGAAACCAATTAGAAAACCATTTTATGAAAAAAATCACTACCCCATAAGTTAATTCTTGAATCAGTAGAAGCAGAAGAAGGTGTATTCAATCCTTCCAAATATGTTTCAACACTGGTAACCTAGTGAAGATATTCAAGATATTTATAATTTAATTCAATATGTAGTGATTGCAAAGAAGAAACATGTTTTCTAGTTAAACATTGTCAGAAATGAGTCACAATTCCTTGTCGTATTTAAATTGAAGTATAACGGAAGCGAAGGAGAATGAAAAATGTTGCAACCTATATAGGTGAAACTTGGATAATTTGTGATCAATTTCTTGGATATGTGACTCCTGTAATGCAAAATAATTTTTTGTTTCCATAAATATCATTGACCATATATGGAAAGTTGTATAAATAAAAACTTTTGCAAAGTCCAAAAAACACAGTTTACTCTAAATATTGAACTAGAAAGTTCTATCAAAGAGGTCTATGGAACTTGTTATGTAACATGCAGTTTGTTGGTTTTGTTCTTTATCTCTTTTGTGACAATAGAACAATATTGAGTAATTTACTCTACCACAAAGCACATGAAGAAAAATCTATAAGTAAATGAAAAGAAATTTTATTGTTTGCAAATGTTCAAATACTAGCAAACAGGGGCAAAAAAACCTAGAGATCCAATCCATTATCTTAAAAATCTATTATTATTTTTTTGCAATGATATGTTAGGAGATGAAATCATTGGATATGTCATCATATGTTTAGTCTATAATTTTTAAGGCACTGGCAACAGGAGTGTCAACGCCAATTTGTAATAATCAGGGTTAAAGCATTGACAGCAGGACTGTCAGTGCCAATTTGTAATAAACAGGGTTAAAATGCTGATAGATAAAATATCAACATTATCGTAGTTTCTGAAAATTAAAAAAAAAGCGCTGACATTCAGAGTAGCAGTGCATATGTGTAAAAACACAAAACTCTATGTTTTAGACTATTTTTTCTTATACAACACAATAATTTTGGGCATGGTTTCTAAACAAATGAGAACAAAATTTTCAAATCCAAAAGAGGTTATTTTTCTGTAACAAACCCATTTAAAAAATCCTCTCTCATTTTTCTAACAACCATCACAGTTTTGGAGTTTTGAAGGGATCACTTGACCCTATTTTTTAGGAATTCGTGAGGAAAACGCTCATGGACATTTGTTCATTAATTCAACTTGAGCAATGAAACAGAATATATTTATAGAAGGATGACGAGGCAGGATTTCCAGCAAATGAGCAAGAGGATTAGTCATCGTTTATGACCTAGTTTTCCAGCCATGTTTTAATATCGTTTAGATATCGATAGGCTTGGAAAAACATATTATATGCATGTATTTGAGAAATAGGCTTTATGTCTTTTATTTTTAGCAATTTGTAATTAAGTATGAAGAAGAAACTTATTTTAGTTTGTATTGTTATTATAAATACAGGGACCGTGTAATGAAGAAAGGTTGGGAATTTTGGCAAAACATTTGATACAATGTATACTTTTTTATATCAATAAAAATTACTATGTTCAACATTATTTGCTCAGAGTTATAGAGATTCTTCTGTGATGGGTTTCTTGTCTATCTTCCAGTGTTTGTCGTCTCTTTTGTTTCATTTTCTTTTCCACATGCATTATACATTTTGGAAATCAAGTTTGTAAAGTTGAACTATGTTTGTCAACTCAAATTTACTGTTTCAAACTGTTGTATGTTTTCCACTCAAAAATATTTAACATAATTCATTAATTACTCTATTTTTTGGTATTTATCTATATCTTCTTCTATCGTAGCTAAATGAGAAATTGTCTAAGAAATATGTTACTACCTTGCCTCTGTATTTTGTTCATACAACCTCTAACCAATAGTTTATTTTCAAAAAGATTCCATGCCCAATGGTTTTTCCTATCCTTTCTAGACTAATTTTGTATAATCCAATCACATATAGTCATTCTGCTAAGAACATAACTACTCATAATTGATTGAGTTATAAAAGGGAGCCCCCTTCGAATTGAAAGGGATAGCTTTTGATTCAAAATATTGGTTAGATGTTACCTTCGATTTTTTCCCATATCTAGAGTTTTCTCTAAGTGATAACATTTTAGCGTCATTGTTGGGGAGGAGAAAGCTTCAAGTAAATATCCTAGAAGAATGACAATGATCAAATTTAACTTATAATGGTGAAAAAAGGTCAAATACAAAGTGGTTGTACACCATTCACGTGGAGACTCCATTTTTGAACAATATAGAGTTCATGTTGACTCCAATGTCTGAAGAATTTGAAGCTTGAAGAATGTATTGATGACTCCACTAGATTCAATGAAGGACTCAGATGTTGTAACTACTATTTCAAGGTATCCATGCTTGGATTTTTCATACCTTCCTAGCTTTCCTAATCTTCTACCAACAGATAAATATTTTTTAAGGAATGTTCCTAAATTTAATGGAGATGATGTATATTTGGTCTTGAAACATATAAAATATTATTGTGACTTTATCAATCTCCTTAAAATCAAGAAGGAAGATGTATTCCTTAGAATATTTTATGACTTGTTCCAAGGAAAATGTATCAGTTGAGTTGAAAGTTTACATGTTAATTCCATAAGGTCTCTAACAAGTTTTTGGATTATCTTCTTGGAAACATGGATGGACAAGCTACAATTAATGGCATACTCTCCTTCCATTCAAGCTTTTAGAGAATGGAACGATATGTGTATAGATGATGAGGTGGATAAAAAAATTCTTCATTTTTGTATTCTTATCTAAAGTCATGTAAATGTAGCTTAGAAGATAGGATCCAATTTTTGGATGAGTTTACCAAGAACATTGAAAAAGAGCTTCAGGATTTCATAGATTAGGAAATAACCCAGACTTTTCCATTTTAGGGTCTTTCTTTTGAATTTTCATTTCAACAAAGCCAAAAATACATATTGTTTCCTTTTAATATTAAGAATGGGTATGATTTTGAAAACTTACAGTTGGAATAATGGTTTGACATAAAGAGCCAATGTGAACTCTCAAACCATAATAGTCAGATTGTAGAGCGCCCTGAAGATTAACAAACAAGCTATGGTATTCATGTATTTTATGACCCCGTAGCTACCTATATGGAGGGATTTTTCAACTTAAATTTTCATCTATGTATTCACTGTGAGAACTAGAAGTATTATCAGTTTTCATTTCCCTTACATGTTCCAGTTTTGATTTTGCTAAAGCACGGTAAAAAAGCAAAGGTATTTGAGAAACTACTGGATGTATATTTTTGTTGTAGATTCAAACTGCTTATGTAATATTATAGAACAAAATACTTGGATCTACTCTACTGAACATTGGAAACAAAAATTGATCGATGAAATCATGATGCGGAAAAGGAATAATTTCAATCGCACACAACATAATATGTTTCTAGAGAAAGAAATAACTAAAATCCCCGCTATCTATATATTTCATTAACCAGAAGATCTGAGAATAAAATATAATTTTTTTTCATCCTGAACAATCTCTGCACAAGTACAAACTATAACACTACATCACAAACCAGCTCAAGCCAAACTCCTACTTCATTGCACAATTTCCAAGGGAATTAGCCCATATTTAATTGGGAAATTACCTACTCATAATTGTGCAATCCATCCATATGCCTTCTTCTAATTGCATGATCACATGTTTAATTTTGATGAATTTGCAACTCATAGTACATTTTCCATGAACTCTAATCTCAACTAGGACTTCCTATGAACTATCATGTATGAGTTATTTTGAGTGAATTATCAGTTATCTAATTCATCATTGCGTGTGAATTAAATCCAATTTAATTCACTTGATGTCTCACTAGTTCCTCCAACAGTTAGAACTAGTTTAACTAAATTTAACTCAATTAAACTGAATTAAATAATTAGAACTCAATAAGAACTCAACCTGGGCCCTAAAATTTAGGGATCACTTTACATGACTCTATATAGAATTCCAACTCGAATTTATTGAGCCAACTAAGTCAACTTAACTTAGTTAACTTGTAAAAGCTCCTATGAGAATAGAATTACAATTTAATTCTCAATTTAATTCAAGGACAAATTTAATTAGGATTTTCTCGTTTCTATTTTTAACACTTCATCTTAATAAGAAAGGGATTATCTTCTACCCCAATCATGCCTCTATGAAACTCAAATTTGCATCTTGACAGTTCCTTTTTCAAAATATCTACATCCTGCTCCTCTGTAGGAATGTACTTCAGCAACATGATTCTCCTTTGCACACAATCTCAAATATGGTGATACAGAATGTCAATATGCTTAGACCGACCATGAAAAACTGGATTCTCAACGAATTTGATACAAGTCTGATTGTCACAATAAATCATTGGAGGATCCATCTACTGACCAAACAAACCAACAAGAATCTTCCTCATCTAGATAGCCTCACAAGATGCTTGACTAGCATCCATGTACTTTGCTTCTATTGAACTAAGTGTAGCTAGCCTTTGCTTCTTATTATACCAAGAAACTTCTGCTAACCCAATACTAAAGAGTTCCCCTGATGTGCTTTCCTTGTCAGATGGACTCCCTGCCCAATCTGCATCTATGAAGCCTTGAAGCTTCAATACCTTTGTTTGTTTGTAGCAAAGACCAAACTGAGTGGTACCTCGGAGGTATCTCGACACATGTTTAGCTGCTTTCCATTACAATTTGGTTGGCTTAACCATGGCTTGACTAAATTGGTTAACTACATAACACATCTCCATTCATGTGTTCATCAAACACATACCCACAATATGTCTATAAATAGTAGCCTCCACTTTTTCACCTGAAGTAGCATTCTCCTTCCTCTAGTTACCAGCTAGAGACGTCTCCATGGGTTTGCTACTCTCCATGTGGAACTTCTTCAGTATCTCGTTGGCATAATTTCCCTTAGAGACAAATAGTTCCTCATATCCTTGCCATACTTCGATACCAAGAAAGTAACACATGAGCCCCAAGTCCTTCTTTTCAAACTCTCTTCCAAGATCATCTTTGCAAAACTTTATCATCTTCTCATCACCTATCAGAATCAAATCATCAACATATAAAACAATAATCAACGATTTACCTTCAACCAAAATATGGTAAAGGTTCGCTTCTGCTTCAATTTTGGTGAAGCCCAACCCGATGAAATAGCTGTCAATCATGGTGTACCAAGCACAGGGTGTTTGTTTCATTCCATACAACACTCGCTTGAGTTTTCACACATGAGACTCTTTGTTGAAGGTCTCAAATCCTTTAGGCTGCTCAATATACATCTCTTCCTCAATCATGTCATTTAGGAATGTTGTCTTTACATCCATCTCATGTATCTTCCATCCCATTTTTGTTTACAATGTTAGAATAGATATGATTGGTGAGTACCTTGCTACAGGAGAAAAATTATCATCGAAATCAATTCCCTCCACCTAAGAGAACCCTCTAGCCAAAAATATGGCATTTTATTTCTCCACACTACCATGTACTACTTTCTTTACCTTTTAAATCCATATGGAACTCACCACTAACTTGTCTTCGAGTTTTGAGACTACTTCCCAAACATTGTTTCTGATAATGGAGTTATACTCCTCAACCATGGCATCAACCCACACTGATTTCTACATTGCTTCCTCAAATAAGGATGTCTCAATCTCTACACTCTCGCTCATTAGAGCCATGTAGACAATGTACCTCTCTAGTGACATCCTCTGTATGCATTGTGATGTGGGTGCTACCACATTCTCTCTAGCATCATGGAATAACATGTCACCCTCTCTGGTGACCTTTCTCCCATCTCTAGAAGTTTCTACAGGAGTGGGTGTTTCCACTCCCTGCTCCTATGTATGTGACTACTGCACATCTTCCCGAGGTTCCTCCTTTGGTGCTAAAAGCTCCTCAACAGCATGTAGTTGAAGCTCCCTCTCAAGGGAACATCTCATGTACTTCTCTTCATCAAACTTCACATATCTACAAACCATTGTCATCTTATTGGTTGGCAAGTGCACCCGCTAGTTGTGAGTGTATTAGTGTACCCAACAAATATGCCCAACTCAGTTATTGGCTCTAGCATTTTCCATGCACCCTTGGTAACATGGTAGTAGACTGATGAACCAAAGATCCTGAAGTGTGACACACTTGGTTTCTTCCCTGAAAAAACCCTCTTCTAGTGTACTCATCCCAAAAATTTGATCAGGACTTCTATTATGAAAATAAATAGATATGTTGCATGCTTCAACCCAATGGTGTAATGGTAGGCCCTAATCATGTAACATCGTCCATGATTCTCCCATAACACTTTTTTTTCCTTTCAGCCACCCCATTCTATTGTGGGTTATGAGGTTCTATCAACTCCCATCGAATGCCTTATGAAGAAAATAAGTTCTTGAATTCATTCAACACATATTCTCCACCATTATCACTTCTGAGAGGTTTAACTTTCCTACCAATATCTTTCTCGACAGGTGCTTTAAATTCGCAAAACTTAGTAAACGTCTGATCTTTCTTCTGCATGAAGAAAATCCAACACTTATGAGAAAAACATCAACAAATATTACATAATACATGTTCTTGGCCGTAGATGATGTCGAGAATAGTCCACACACATCTAAGTGAACTCAATCAATGATTGCTTGTTCTCAACTATCTTTGTCATGAAAGGAAGCTTTAGTCTACTTCCCCAATGTACATCCTATGCATGTGGCTCTCTAATTTATTGTACCCTTGGGAAGTCCTGTATAATTTTTTTGCATAATCTTCAAAGGTTCGTGGTGCAAGTGACAAAATCATCTATGCCACAACTCACTGATGTCTTGGCTTTGCACCTTCTCTGCTTTAGCACTCAAAGCGGTGCAACCTTCTACCTCTAATTTGTAAAGGTTCTTCACTCAAACTCTGATCCACTTCACCTATCATGTGGGAATGTGGCATAGAGTGTGAAAGGGATCCAATGATACTGTCGGTGGCGTGAGATGCCCCCAGTACATTGGCACTTCTAGGACGAGGGAGGTTTGGAATGATGGTATGGACATAACCAGATTATGCATAAATCATATCATATCTCAAAGTGGTCTGGAGAGATTCTTCCTCAGTTTGAGGAAAATGGGATGCGATATCTTTCCCAATGGGCGATAAAAGGCTCTTAAGAAAGCAATCTAAATATACATGGTCTTCGAAAGGCGGGGCATGACATGTGCTCCTCCTTTGACACCACTCTTGAACATGGTTAGAAAGGCGAGTGGCGGAGGACTGATGGAATGTGGTCAATAGCTCCGTACCAGTGTCGTACCAGAGAGGTAACTAGAAATATGAAAGGAATGCTTTAGCAAGCATCACAAAAATGGAATGAGAAGTGGAGGGTTGGTCTACACACCATTTCATAGCATCTCTGGTGAGTGTGCGTTGGAAGAGCTGAGGATGAATGGAGTCATTGGTTATGGAGTTGGACGAACACCACAGGTGGAAGGGTTGAACATGGTTGGTAAGATCCTCCCTAGCAATACCCTCAAACTTTGGGATTTGTGAGGGAAGCTTAGCCGTTGTAGAGGGCCAACTAGCATCATGGTGTATGGTGTCATTTATCAACAGGTTAAGATCCGATATACTTAAGCCATCCATAAAGGGGAGCATGGGGGTTGCCAGAACGATTCCTGAGAGTGTTTTGCTTGATGTGACCACCGATATAGAACTGGAGCCAACACCAAGTTGGGTTCCTACACCTACTGTGGGTCCAGACATGGTGATGGTATGCAGTGAAGGAGGCTAGAAATTAGATGAGGAATTAAAAGAACCAAGAGAAGAGTTGATATGGGGACTTGGAGGGTTATGAACCCGAACTTGACGAGGAGGAGTAATACGCCCAAGTGGAAACTTAGGATGAAGGCCTAATAGTCTCCATGACAAACGCCTTGGTGGCACAATGATGATAAGACACATGCGACACAGAAATGGTGAAGGGATATTAACAATATATCTTTGTCTCGATGGGGGGAGATAAATTTATTTATGTTAAGTCTTGTCTTTGTGGTGTAAACCAAGCTCCCTTCACTTAAGGTGTTCTTGTGTGTGAAAGTGTATTAATTGATTAAGCCCAGATCGTGTTTGTAAAAAAATAAAAAACTTTTCTTAAAATAAACTAAAATAAATAACTGAAAATGATTAACTAAACCTCACCCAAACTGGGTTTTAAAACACTATACTTATTTGTGGCTAAACTAATGGGAAATACACTAAAACGGTCAAAAGATCCGAATGTCGATGTGACTAGGATCAGGTGACACTAAGCTTCTAGAAAGTGGTGCAGAAACAACAAAAAACCAGAGAGTAAGATCGTTGCAGAAAGATAGGGAGATGGGTGAAAAACCTAGGGAAACCGATGGGACCCTAAGGGAATGACCAAACAAGTTTAAATGTGAAACTATGGATGGTAACAACCTATCTTAACAGATCTGAAAAAAAAGATTATAGATCTAGAAAATGCGGCTAAAAGCGCTGCAGAAACTCAAACTACTCACTCAGCTAAACTCCTCCTAAAAAGGTGGAAGTGTACTAGAAGCCCTAGGGGAGGCTAAATTCGACTTCGACAAGTAAAACAGAGTGGATCAAGGCATAAGTGGGATGATACAAAGGTCAGACACCCAACAAATAGCTCTTAGTAAAACCCATAAACATATCTGAGAAAACCCTAAAACCCAGAAATCGCAGGTACTGACCTATTTCTCTGCAGGGATCACACTTTTTGGGTTGAAAGGTGCATTTTGAAACCCAAATCACACTTTTTGGGCTCCATGAATCCCGGTCAATGAATCTCGAAAAAAAGTGTTGCCTTTGTCACAGATAGATCCTCTGACCTATGGAAACAACCAAAAAGCTTGTGGAAGTCAGAAATTTATCAGATCTAGGGTTAAAAAATAGGAAACGTTAACAGAATTGAAAAAAGAAGAAACCCTAAGGTGAAAACCAAAGGTCACCGAGATTTCTGGATCTGAAGTATTAAAACCCAGTGGAGTAGTCTCCAATTTTTTTGCAGTGTTTTCTTCTCAAAGATATATGAAAAGAACCCACTTAAGATTGTGGATGACAAACAATCTCAACAATATAAATGGCTGCTAAACATTGTAGATATGCAACAATTGATACAAATAAAACCTGCCAAAGTTTGAATCTATGCCACAATCATAAGTAAACAACAAAAGGAAAGAGTAATAACTTTGATCTTCCAATGGAATCCAGATATGTGAAGAATAATTTTATTATAGAAATTGTGAAGAGAACAGATAAATGTTACTAATCCCCCTCTATGGGCTGGGTTCCTGGCTATCCTCAAACTTCTTTAGTTTTTGTAGAGTCTCTCTCCTCTATAATGCATAAACCTAGCAAAAGTATGGTGTGCGACAATGAAAATAATGAAAGTATGGAGATGATATAATCTTGGACTTGAAACATATAAAAAATTATCATGACTTTATTGATCTCCTTAATATCAAGAAGGAATAAGTATTCCTTAGATTCCCTTATGATTCGTTCCAAAGAAAATGTAGAAGCTGGGTTGAAATTTTAGCTATTAAGTCAGGTCTCTAATAAGTTTTTGGATTATCTTCTTGGAAACATCGATGTAGAAATTAGAGTTATTGGAAGACTCTGCTTCCATTCAAATTTTTAGAGATTGGAATGGTATGTGTACAGATGATGAGATTGATAAAAATGTTTCTTCATTTTTGTCTTCATATCTAAAGTCATGTAAATGTAGCTTAGAAGATAAGATTAAACTTTTGGACGAATTTACCACGGACGCTAAAAAAGTGCTTCAGGATTTTATAGATAAGGAAATACCCCAAACTTTTCCATTTCAGGGTCATTCTTTTGAAGTTTCATTTCTACAAAGCCAAAAAGACATATTGTTGCCTTTTAATATTGAGAATGGGTATGAGTTTGAAAACTCACAGTTGGAACAATTGTTTGACATAAAGAGCACATGTGAACTGTCAAACCATAACAATCAAATTGTGGAGTACCCTGAATATTAGCAAAAAAAACTATGGCATTCATGTCTTTTATGACCCTGTAGCTTCCTATATGGAGGGATTTGTTACCTTAAATTTCCAGTCGTGTCTTCATTGTGAGAACCAGAAGTATCATCAGTTTTCATTGACCTTACATGCTCTAGTTTTAATTTTTCTAAAGCATAGTAAAAAACCAAGGTATTTGAGCAACTACAGGATTAGTTTCATTGGCATTTTTGCATTATTTGATTGAGCAGTTATTTGGGCCAATAAGCTCAACACTCTGAGCATGTTTTTAGCAGTTTCAAATTTCAGTTTGCAACATGTACAATTCTAGTTTCAATTTATAGTTGTAGTTTGATTTCATTTACAAGTTACAGTTATTGAGTTGGAATTAGACCAATGGATCAAGCCTCTAGTCTATATGGGTTCTTGCTACCATCCATGACTCACAATATCCTCATGGAGCTAATTGTTATCAGATTTTTAGTCTATAATTTTTAAAGCATTGACAATGGGACTGTAAGCACCAATTTGTAATAATCATGGTTAAAACGATGATAGATAGAATATCATCATTATCGTAGGTTCTAAAAATTAAAAAAAATGTGTTGACACTCAGAGTAACAACACTTAACACTTGTGTAAAAACACAGAACTCTATTTTTTAGATTATTTTTTCGTGTACAATATAGTAATTTCGAGTGTGGTTTCTAAACAAATGAGAACCAAATTTTCAAAACCGAAATAGGTTTTATTCCAGAACGGACCCAGTGTTCCAACCTTTTTTGTAGCAGGTTGTTATGGTTTAGATACATATAATCTTGGAAAGAGTTCTAACAAATGAGCAAGAGGATCAGTGATCATTTATGACCTAGTTTTCCAACCATGTTTGTAGCACGTTGTAGCACGTTGTTATGGTTTAGATACATATAATATTGGAAAAATACATTATATGCATGTATTTGAGAGAAACGCTTTATCTATTTTATTTTTAGCGTTTTGTAATGAAGTATGAAGGAGAAACTCGTTTTAGTTAGTAATTTATTATAAATACAGGTGTAATGAAAAAGGGTTTGGAATTTTTGGCAAAACCTTTGTTACAATGTATACTTTTTGATATCAATATAAGTTACCGTGTTCAACGTTATTTGCTCAAAGTTACCAATATTCTTGTGTGACGGGTTTCCCATATGTCTTCTAGTGTTAGTCATCTATTCTGTTTCATTATCTTTTCCACGTGTGTTCTACATTTGGAAATCAAGTTTATAATGTTGAAATTTTTGTGACACTGTTATATGTTTTCCATTTAAATATATTTAACATAATTCGTTAATTTCTCTAGTTTTTGGTATTTATCTCTATCTACTTCTATTTCAACTAAATGAGAAGCACAGTAAAAAAGCCAAGGTATTTGAGTAGCTACTGGATTGGTTGCATTGGCATTTTTACATTATTTGATTGAGAAGTTATTTCAATAGCTTAGGAAAGGTTGGTGTGCCAATAAGCTCAGCACTCTAGGCATGTTTTAAGCAGTTTCAAATATCAGTTTACAACACGTACAATTCTAGTTTCAATTTACAGTTGCAATTCCAGTTTCAATTTACAGTTGCAGTTTGATTTCATTTACAAGTTACACTTATTGAGTTGGGATCACACCAATAAATCAGGCGTCTGGTCTATAGGGGTTTTTGTTGCCATCCATGATAGTTGTTATTACATTTTTAGTCTATAATTTTTTATCATAGTTAAAACGCTAATACATAGAATATCATCATTATAATAGGGTCTAAAAATTAAAAAAGATGCATTGACATTCATAGTAGCAGCGCATGTGTGTAGAAACACAAAACTCTATTTTTTAGACTCTTTTTTCTTGTACAACATAGTAATTTCGGGCGCAGTTTCCAAACAAATGAGAACAAAATTTTCAAAACCGAAACCTACAGGGGCTCTGTTGATTATATCTACGATCAAGCATTTTTATTTTTATTTTTTTAATTTCTTTTTTAATTCCCTTTGCAGATTCTACATCTCAAAACCACGTGATAATAACAGTAATGAGAGAGACGAATGGGACACTAAAACTCTCAATCTGAAAACTGGAATAAATAAAAAACAGGAAAATACCTGAGAGAAAATGATAACAGTAGCCAGCTTTAGAGCAGATGACTCCACATTTGACGACCTTTATTTCAAACTAAACCAACCAGTGTTTTGTATATTTTTTTTGCACATGGCCGCTGAAAATAGGTAGCGCACACACAACTCCGCATACGAGAATATACAGACAACAAAATGGATGAATGGCGTGACTCCTTTATATAAAAAAACTGGATGTGTACCTCGCAGCGAAATTCACGTAAACGACTGTAAAAAAATCGCCATGATTAAAAACAAAACACAGGTCTCATTGTGTAAAATCACTATATTAAATCATGCTTTCTAATTTGTAATCAAAGTTTTTTCGAAAATGTATACGAAGCTGGTACCATCTCAATCTCTATTAAATCCCGGTGATCAAAGCTGCTGAAACAGTTTTGAAAGTTCGTACCATGGGTTTTATTGCAACCTATCAAAAAGCTCGTACCATATTTTTCAATGCAGTTAACATATGCTCATAGCTAAAAATCTATAGCCCTCAATACAGCAAATCCACCGGCCATAGGGGAAACTCATTATATTTAATATGGCCTCCAATCAAGAAACGTAGGTTGACTTATGGCCTTGGGTTTAGCTACACAGGTGGCGGTGACGGCCCCCCACAAAACATTTCCAAAATCAAACGTTGAACTTTGTTACGGACCAAAAATTTCTCCATTCGGACCAAACAAATAGCCCGGCGCCATCGCTAAACGTCACTTGACATGCAGTAACATAATATCGTTATGCTTCTTTACATCACTAATTAATTGATTTTACATTGAAGTCAAGTCGTGAACACTAGGGCGCACCAACTAATACAAATACCCACTTGGATATTTACAAATATTAATTGGATTAAATAGACATTTGTATATTTACAAATATTCATTGAATCAATTTACATTATCTTCATTCTCCCTAGATACACTATTATTATAAAGTATGGTCAACATCTCCGCGGGTGGATTATAATATACCCACAGTTCATACAACTTTTAGCAAATTGGAAATCACTTAAGCTGCAGGCGGAGCAGGCATCAACTTGGGGGGCGTTGGCATCGCAGAAAGAAATGAATCGTTAGCCACTTGGCGCAGATCCTTTGATTTTCCGTCCGACTCTGAAATTGGATCTGGAATCGTGTTGCATGATCCCGTGTGATCGAGAGATGGGTCATTGTATATGTCCCACCATTTGTGGACCAACATCTTTATATCTTCCCTCTCCATATTTTCTTCGTTCCCACTGAACCTCCACGGCTTCGATCCCTGCACATCCACATAACACTTCATGGTTAGAACAGTGATCTATCTCATCTTTTACATGATATTGCTTGTATCTAATGCATTTGCATAAACTTTGGCTGAAAACAGAAGCTTACAGCTGCACAATAGTGAACAACTTTGACAGTATCTAAGTCCACGTTCTGGGGATGCCGCCACATCATGGCCAGAACCAGATTGTACACCAAGGGGATGGGCTTGTATATCTTCTCCAAAAACATGTTCAAGAAATCCTACAAAACGTTTACCACAATTTAGTCAGAATCAGATCTAATGAACCGAAAATCAATGTCATCGTCTTAGAATCATTAACAGATTCAGACCTGTTCTGCGAAGGGCGTTGGCACAGTCTTCATGAGAGTTTCTAAAAGGCATTTGAAGGTCAGGTGATTGGGCTCAAACACGAACATTCCAGCGTTGAAGTATGGAGAAGGCGGCTTCCCTAATTCCATGGACCATGACACCTTCTCTGGGCACTGTTGGCAGTATCCGATCTTGTACTGCGGAGTGTGGCTCCATGTCTTCTCACAGAAGCAGTCCATAACCGCATAGAAATATCCGTCCCGCATGTCAAATAGATTGTCGATGTTGTCAAAGACCTGGATGTCTGCATCCAGATATACCATCTTGCTGTACTCTTCAAACTGCTCCACACCCAAAACAAGTTTCTCAGTAACTATGTGCACGTGTTTAGGAAAGATAGTATTGCTAAAATCTATCCATTTATCGAGAGATGCAGAAAAAAAATTACCTCCCAGATACGGTTTTTAGAGTAATTGAGGACATAGTAAGCCATTGCGAATTGCACTTGATTCTCGGGGGGATGGATGGGTTGAATCTCGCGAACAATACAACCCTGTCTTTGCAATTGCAGGCGATGATCCTCTGGAACATCGGGCAAAACAGCAACGACAAGAGGATAAGCGCTCTTCACCTTCCTCAAACCCTTTGCAAGTCCAACAACACCTTTCACGTAGTCGCCAGATCCAGCCAAGAAAGTCACGTACGCTCTACACATCTTGTTGGCTGCCGTTCCCCTTTCCCTGAAGAGCTGATCTGCAGGAGGAAATTCTGGATTCATTGTGAGAAGAAGAGAGTATGCTGAAAGTCAAGAATCTCTTGTAAAGAAGAAGGGCCAATTTGCAGAATACCAGTACACGAATGTTGTTTGTATGTTTGGGCAGGATGTCTTTATAGGCCCGGACGACTGTAAGAGATAAAGTGTGTTTAAAATAATAATATCCAATATATTGTAGCAAATAGAAAACTGACACGATATTATTCACGTGTCGATTCCTCCGGAGTCCGCGATATATGATCAATTCAACTATGTGGAGTTGGAAAAGGTAAGTCATGATCGTTGGAAGATAGATTTTAAAAGTCCATAGTGTTGAAATGGTTGGAAGGGAGGGAAAGTTCGGAACAAGTTGACAGGTAATCATCCGTGGAAGTTTGGGAGAAGCAACGGTCGGTCGAATGAGATTTTTTAGTTGGGTAAGCGAGCGCAATTGTCGTTAATTTCTAATTTTATAGAGACGAAACAGCTACCTAATCTGGATGCCGGACATCCAATTTTTTAGAGACGAAACAGCTACCTAATCTGCCTGCAGGACACAATATTCGCAAAGCATTTATTCCGCTGTCAATATTTCAGTGGACACGACCTTCCCTTTTAAACGCGTAACTAACGCGTTAACGTAACAGCTCGCCTCGGTTCTGCTCTTCTGAGTGTGAACTCAGTAGGGGACGTAAGTCAATTTGCTTGCACGCATTACAAAGCGATTAGAGTATTGTTTAACTTAGAATAGTAAAGTGTCGTGTGGGTCACCCACGTTTCTTGAGTTAGTTGACGCAACCAACGGGCAGTTTAGTCGGTGATGTTAAAAACCAGAGTTGACAAAAATGGGTTCATAATTAGGTGGGTTCCAATTTCCAATACAATATTAACGACACCTAAAGATTGAAGTATGGCATGCGGAATATTCCTCTAGGAGGGAACGTGCCACCATGGTTAACGTTTTGAATATACGCGTAATCTAATGGGGCCGAGGAGTTGCTCGGAAGATTATAAAATTCTAATTATATTCTGAGAAAATTTAGTACAGATTTTTGTAAATCTAAGTTATAGTTGTTAAACTTTAAAATTTTAGGTGTTTTAGGTGTTTTAGGCGTTTTTGATGGTGTTGAATCTATTTCTACCATAAAAACACGATTTAAACATCCTTCTACAAGATTTTGAAAAAAAAAATTACCCCGATTCTGGCCACTTTTGGCCGCCTGGGCATTTCCTCCGCTTTATTAGACGACTCCTTAAATATAAATTTAGGAACCTAAGTAGTTAATTGGATTGTAAAATTGTAATTTCAATTTTATATATAGATGTAACTTTTCATTTTTATATATAGATTTAATATTGTTTTTTCTTAAACCCTATTTTCTATTATCAATTAGAATGATATTGATAATTAGAATGATATTTACTTCTTATATAGCTAAGAAGTACCCTAGATTGCTTTAGCTTGCCAATTTGGAAACTTATCAAAGGTAGAATTTGAAGCTTTAGTAAATGTATACCAAATACCTAATGAAACATAGCTAATAAATTAACAAGAAGGCCTTATAAAATGTGTTTATGTATGACAAAAAATAAAATCCATCAAATGGCCATGAAACAAAATTATTGACCATTAACTCTAGTAGAAACAACAATGCTTTAGCAAATGTATACCAAATACCTAATGAAACATAGCCAATAAATTAACGACAAGGTCTTATAAAATGTGTTTATGTATGACAAAAAAATAAAATTCATCAAATTGTAATGAAACAAAACTATTGACCATCAACTGTAGTAAAAATAACAACTTCCATATGATCACATACCTTGTTCACAAGGAGCAAGATTGGTTGGGGGAGGAGGATCACATAAAGAAGCTTTTAATGTGTTGTAATAACAACAACGTCCATATGTTCAAATCCCCTATGCACATGGAACAAGATTGGTTAGGGTATGAGGATCACATAAGGATGCTTTCAATGTATTGTAATAGCTAGTCCAAGAGTTGGTAAAGTTAGTGAGATTCCTCCATCCTAAGGAGGAGCTCATCACCATTCTCTTCGCATTCAAACAATACTTTTCCTAATAGTTCCTTGAGACACCAATACAAATCAATAGTAAGTATAAGTTGCTACATTGTCTCTCCATTCAATTAGATATGGATGTCAACACCTTGGAATCAAACACGTCTTCACGTTAGCTACTTCTTGCTAGATGTCCTTGATTTCTTTTCTTGTTGCACCACCAAGGGCATATGACCCTTGTACCCATCTGAATCAAGCACGTCTTCACGTTAGCTACTTCTTGCTAGATGTCCTTGATTTCTTTTCTTGTTGCACCACCAAGGGCATATGAGCCTAGTACCCATCTGAAGTAGCATGTGTTTCGACACACGCTTGAGGATTGATAGGGCCATCAAAGCCCCAACACCTCGTAGTGTGGAGAGTTCTCTTTGACATGCTTGATAAAAAGATTTTATAGATTAAACATGGCTAACAAAATCTTTGATTATTTATAAAAATATATATATAATTTATTAATTATATTATTTAAGGGATAAATAATTACCATTTTAATTGCATTTTTTAAATTTTAAATTATTTTTTAATCAAACAAATAAAAAATATAGACTTGTGTGGAGAACGGTTTTATAACTTTATATATAATGTAGACTTGTGTGGAGAATGGTTTTATAACTTTATATATAATGTTGTCCCATGATATTACATTTAAAATTAAAAAAATATTTACATTAAAAAATTAAAACATAGTAATAACAAAAAGAATCAATGTTGGCCATAAATAAAATACTTTAATTTCCACTTTAATTTTACATCATTTTATATAGAAAAATAGGGTAATTGAAAGAAAAAAGAAAGGAAAAAGTTGCTTTTTAGTGTAAGGGAGATATGTAATTTATTGAGAACTTAATATGAATTGAGAGATGACATGTAAAAATACTATTATTAATATTATATGATGTGTAATTTATTTATCTTCCACTCACATGTAATATTTAAAATAAAATTATATTAATAAAAAAAGTAATGATAGTTATAAATAAAATATTTTAATAAAATTATATTAATAAAAAAAGTAATGATAGTTATAAACAAAATATTTTAATGTCCATATTAAATAACATCATTTTATATACAGAAAATTAAAGTAATTTAAATTTAAACAAAATCTTATATTTTTACTAACCATTATGAGAGAAATGTATAGTTTATTACATTCTTATATGGAATTGGTATATAATATTTAATAAAAATTAATAACAAAAAAAAATGATTAATGTGGATCTTAAATTAAATAATTCAATATGCATATTAAATAAAAATATTTTAACATCTAATATATAGATAAGAGATATATCTTATTCAATATGCATATTAAATAAACATATTTTAACATCTAATATATAAATAAGAGATCTATCTTATTTTATTAATAATTTTTTTTTAATTCAAAGTATAACGGAGATGTGTAATTCTTTTGGAGTTGACATATAATATATATAGAAAAAAATATTTTTTCTAGTGTCTCGCTCAAAACTAAAATAAATTTTTAGTGTAAACTTTTCTTCAAATTTTACACTCAAAATATATATATATATATATATATATATATATTCCAGTGATTTTTTGAAATACCATAAATATTATTCCTTCCTTCTCCAGATAAATTTAAATTAAAAAATAGCTATATATATATATATATATATATATATATATTAAAATATTTGATCTCTTAACACCTAATAAATCAAAGATATATATATATATATATATATATATATATATATATATATATATTCCAGTGATTTTTTGAAATACCATAAATATTATTCCTTCTCCAGATAAATTTAAATTAAAAAATAGCTATAATAACAAAGATCATATAGTTAATAAAAGTATTCTATGAAGTGTTACTACTAGCGTTATAATAATTTTTATGTTTATTAAGAATCGTTGACATATTTATAATTATTAGTACTTCTATCATAAATCAAGTTGTAATATTTAAAGATATTGCTTTATTTATTTCAGTAATTATATTTTTTAACACTTAGGTTTGTTAAGGAGTTGTGAAACTTAGTAAGAAATATATTAAAATTGGGATGGTGTAAGAGATAAAGAAGATTTTGAAGTTATTTAATTACATATTATTAAAATATTCAATATAGATTTCTGATTTATAAATAATAATTTGTAATATATGCTGTGAAAATATGGAGTTGGACTATATTTTTTTGAAAAAGAGGTATATTTAGGTGGAAAAAAATATAGCTTAATTGATTTTTTAAGCACTCGATTTTAAAAACTAGTTCGATTGAGTGTTTTGGGCACTTAAAAAGTAGCTCGATCAAGGATTAAAAATAAACTCTTGATCAATCTTTATTGCTCGATCGAGCCATTTTTTTAATTAAATACCATGCATGTGGTTTCTACTCACAATTTACATGGACCACGGGACATTTGAGAGCTCAATCAAGAGTGTTTAGGTAGAATTACCGAGAATATTTGAGCTTGATCCAGCAATTGAAGCTTGGAGCTTTCAAATGAGTCTCGCCAAGGACCCCGACAACATCCCAAAGGCTCAAACGAAGGTATATATTTCATCTTTTTTGTATTTTTTATTTATTTTTTTTTGCAAAATTAAGCACATTAATTAAAAAAAAACATGAAAACTACAAAAAAAAACCCTTCAAAAGAACTTAGAAAATCATAAAGCCAGACTAAAACCCCAAAAAAAACCATTAAAAAAATCATTCAAAACAACTTAGAAAACCACAAAGCCAACCTAGAAAACCACAAAAAATCATAAAAAAATCCCTTCAAAACAACCTAGAAAATGCTTTGAAATCACAAAAAAAATATAATTTAGGTTTTAATTTGTTTTCTTACTTGCAATGTTTTTTTTTTTGTATGTCTGCATAGAAGATTTATATTACTAAATAAACAGAGAGTACCAAAGTGGTAGCTAGTTTGCCAGATTGGAAACTAGACTGGCATCATAAATATATTGTCTTAATCCCACCCTTGTCTAGAAGGCCATCACACTTTTATGTTTATGATACCTCTTAAAAAAAACTAAAAGAACTGACCGTTCTTAACATTAATTTTCATAGGTTTTCCAATTGAAAAGTCTTTAAAACTATAATCGACAGATATGGACTTAACAAAAAAACTATTATCCTACCTAATTACGCCTGTAACTATATGGATTATAGACCTAGTGACTGTCACAACAAACAGAAGTAGGGTATCCCCATTCTCAGATCTCAATTCATAGGGGTTGAAGCTTCCATTGGACCTACATCAGGTACCTTTGTTGGAGCCACCGCTAGAGCCTCTAGATGTAGTTGGTTGGAAGCTTGCACTACTACCCTCCCGAACTTTGTATTTCCGCAAGCAGGAAGGTTCCCCTTCGAGTTCCCTGGCATATTGTCAACATTATGGATGTAATTTATATAAATTGAGAACATAGTGTTCATGTCTCCGATGCGACCATCCTGCACTTTTTCATTGTTCCTTATCCCCTTAAAGACTAGTTCGATTCCACTCAAACGTTGGTTAATTTCCGTTAGCAGAATTTTGGTCTCCAACTTCCCTTTGGCCCTTTCCTCTGTTTCCTTTTCTTGCATATTACCTACCAAATTCTTTAAATTCCATGCAATCTCCAAGGTTTTATGATACGAAGTTAATCAGGTCCAAGTTTCACCAGTATCGATAATCCACTCCACTTCTTCCTTAATTTTGTTATCTGGGATGGCCCTTTGCTACCTTCACACTTTGATCTCCATACCTACATAATATATTTGCATTTATATGACATTATGGCATGATACGTGTTGGATGTTACCCTCTCCATTGTCTCCTTGCGCATTCACTTTTTGTAGCTCACCTCGTGTATGTCCACTCTGGGTCTGCTAGCATATCTAGTCTTACCCATTCTATTCTCTGAAACCTTTCCTGACCTCATTGTTATTAATATCAGAACCTCTCTACTGCACCACATCTCAACTCCCAGGCTCAGAACAAGTATGTCATTTCCCAAGCCCCAATTTAAAGCCTATATCACTAACTTGCCTCATCCAACCAACTCTTTTGTACTTTCCCTCGCCATTTTCAGCTCCTCCTATCCATCAACGATAATATTGTTACTTTGTGGGTGCTTGTGGTCACTCTCCCCTTCATCCGTGCTTCTTAGTAGTTTGTATACGCTAATAATCACCATTAGCCTCCTCCTGTATGCCACCTTTATTGATATCGTAAATTCCCACCTTGTGAGCACATCCTTCTCATTTAAGAGCCAATTTGCATGATGAACCATGATGGAGGAGATCCCAAATTCACTAACTTTTGTCATTAGCCTATCCATGTAGTGAATACACGTGGCAACTCCCCCATCCAATTAAAACTTGTCTTTCAACTATTAAGTATTATTCATTCACATGAGAAACTGGGTCTCTATTAAAAATTAGGCCCACTTCTATGTTGTCTTCATCACTTGGTGTCATGAAGCTATCTCTTTCCACCAAATGTCAACATTCTTCTTTTAACTAGCCCTCTTGGAGATCCTCCCACACCACACCTATCAAAATTTGTATACTTGCTACCCCTTCATTTTCCAACATGTCTGCCATCGCATTTGCTGACCTTCAAACGAGGGTGCATTCCACCGTTACCAAGGCCTCCAGGTGGTGTTGTATACGTTGTATTAATTTTTCCAAGCACTAGTTCCTCATTACCTTGCATATTTGTGTTCCATATTGAAGCCTTTGTGCTTCTTGGATATCTAACAATGAGTCTCCTTCAACAGTGCTGTTTACAATTCCCTCACTAGCCAACAACTCCAGCCCTTGCTCCAAGGCATAGAATTATGCTGCATTACTTGAGGCATGGCCCAAATTAATGAAAGCCACTCTATACATTTGTCCCTTCCAGTCCCATATAGCTCCTCCTGCCCCTTCTCTGCTAGGGGTCCCTTTCGATGCCCCATTAAAATTCATCTTGAGAAATCCTTGGGGGGAGGGGGCAACTAGATCACTGAGTCCAACTGGATTTGGAAACCTTCGGATTGATGCACCTGCATACTCAGGTATTCCAGCTCTATATACCTTAAAATTATTGCTTCCTGAGGAGATTTTTGTTCCTATGAAGGTTTGGGCCCTCTAGTAATTATTATTTTCTTTAGTTGGCACCTAAATTCTTCCACCAGGCAATCTGCAAGGAGCTTCTTTTCAGGAAATATTCACCTATTTTGTTCCTTCCACACTAACCAAAGGATAAAGCCTGGTGCCAGGCCCTAGGTGAGGTTCACCACCTTATTTTTTGTATAATACAATCACCATGTCCTTATTGTTTCATGTATATTATCCCTTATTCAATCTATTTGCTTAAAGACAAAGGCCATCGAATCCCATAATATAATCTTGTATTTCTAGGTATTTAACATATGATTTAGATTTTCCTCTATGTTTTCACAAAGGCAACACCATGAGGCTCCAATATATCTTCTCTTTAGTATATTATCCCAGGTTAGAACTTTTTGGTGCAACACTAGCCAAAGGAAAATTTTAATATTTGGCCAATGTGTTGATGCCCATAATTTTTTCCAATCTGGGTCATATGTCCCAGCTCATCCATCACTAAGATATGATTTGTCTTCCTGAAGATTAAATTCTTCTCCTTTTTCCCCCATCTTAATTGATCCTGATCCTCATTAAATAAGATCTTTCTCTTACTTAATTCCTCTGCTAACCCATGGACCACCTCATCATCTTGGTTTGGCTCTTGAAATATGGTTAAGTTCCACCTTCTCCACTTATTTCTTTCAATCCCCTATTCCTAGAATTGATGAAATTCTTTGTAGCCTTGATTCTCCATAAATAATTGGATGGGGCACTATTCATCCCTATTTAACCTAGGTTTTTGTTGCGAGACATTATCCCAAAATAGGTTTGACCCTCAATTTCTAATCTCCCAAAAACAATATTGTTGTATTATTTCTCTCTTAATATAGGCCAAATTCCATATTGTCGACACTTGAATTGAGCCTAACAAGAAAACAAGGTCATTCATGGAGCAATTAAGGGCATACTTTTCTTTCCAAACCTTTTCCCATGGTGTCGATCCCCCCTCTAGCAACCTCCACCATTTTGTTTCCTATTCGCTTTGTTAATTATCTATGAATCCTGAAGACTGAGGCCTTCTGCATCTTTTGGTTTACAAATTGTGTTCCAGGCCACCAGTGCCCATTTCCTTTTATCCTTTACTTTGCACCAAAGAAAATTTCCCTTAATTTCTCTGATCATTTGTAGAACCACTTTAGGATTTGGGAGGATAGATATCATGTAACTTGAGATTGCTTACAAAACAACTTCAGTCAGAACCAGGCAACCCTATGGGTTCATAGCCCTGATGGTCCATCATTTTACCTATCATCTAGGCTTGAGGTAACCTTTTCCCAGTTATATCTCTTCCATGCCTAAACCATTAGAGGGATCCCAAGATATTTGGAGGGTAGAGTTTTCCTTTGGAATCCTAAGATAAAAGTCAAATTTCTCTGTATAGCAATATGTGTATTAAATAAAAATATCATGGATTTGGAATGATATATTTCCATACCTGAAGTTGATGCAAAGGTGGCTAAGTTGAGTTTAAAAGAGCGGGTCTCCTTCACTATGGAGATACCATGCAACATGGTATCATCAACAAATTTTTGATGTGTTGTAGCTTGACCCCCTTCATGTAATTGGAGACCACGAATCTCCCCCTCCCCATTAGTGTTGGCATTATGACATAGGTGTTGTCCTTGATGGCAACTCACTTAGATGACAGATCACAGCTCAGCGGGTTAATAGCACAAAGTTCAGATCAGAATGAAGAAAGAGAGGTATAACAGGTTCATCATTGGCCAAGCCACGTAAACACATGGTTTCACTATATACAAGTTGTGTATACGTACACACACACTTTCACAAAAAGAAAGGTGCGTATATCTTGGAAAACTAAGTTTTGGTCCAAGGTATTTGGTCCATGCTATTTTGATCCATAGTATTGGTCCAAGGTATTGACCCCAGGTATTGGGTCCAAGGTATTGGTCCTAAGTGGTTTTGGTCCATGGTATTGAATAAGGCCTAAGAATATAAAAGGAAGGGAATATCATTAGGCCAAGACACTCAAGTATTGAATATCTAATGAAGAGCAAGATCTAGTGTACATGTTATTGCGTTATGGTGCATAGCTGGATCTGAACCAAGGATGAACCTTAGCAGTTGAGGAAGGATAAGATCTAATGATGGGTCAAGATCTTAAGGGTATCTTTATGTGGTTTGATCATTTATCTGAATAACTGGCGCATGTTGTAGTCTATAAATATGATGATCTGGGTATAACTGAAGTCTAGAATTGTTGTAATGTTTAAATCATCATTTACAGATCTGTACGCAAGTTCACTTTAGAAAAGGCGCGTATACACGCTTGTTCTGCATATCAAAACAATGTATACATCTAAAATTTGATTTGCAGATTTGTACACTGGTTCGCCTTGAGAATAGAACATATGCATACAGGTTCGAGACATGGAAGTAGCGTATACCTTATAAAATATGTTTTAGCAGCTTCTGTTTGCTATTGCAGTGTTTTAGGTTTTGGCTTGGGTTCTAGTTACTATATTCTGGTTACAACATTCTGAAAGATCAAATCGAAGGGTTGTCAAAGTGATTGATTAATTCAGTTGTGATTGGTGCAAAGGAGATTGGTTAATACAGATATATTTGATGATTGAATGATGGATCCAGTTTGAAAATTTATGAAACGTGGTCCCTGGAAGAAAAGAGAAGGTTGTAGCCTTCTGTAGACTGACACCTACGTACTAGTAAACATATCAGCTAGTACAAGAGCTAGGAGGTAGTTTCTCCCTTCCAGAAGAAGCTGGAGAATGGGAGAAGGTTGTAGCATTCTACAGGTAGAACCCTGTGTACTGGTATAAGTTTGCACTAGTACAAAAATTGTAAAAAGAAGTTTCTTATTATTAAAAGAAGAAAGAGACGATTGCAGTAGGTGGTTTTCACCCACATTGGGTTTCCACCTTATATATTGTGTTCATGTGTGTGATTGTTTGTTCTATTTTTACTACACCTGGTTACTGTTTATGTGGTTCTGATGCACTGATTAAAGATCAACATATGATGAATTAACTGAATCATAAGTTTGCAGGATATACACTAGTTTCCTTAAACACAGTTGCGTATACACGCGATTTCCATTAATTGAAGTAGCGTATATGAATCTGATTATGGAAATGAAAAATTGTTGACTTGCTAATACTGATTCACCCCCCCTCTCAGTATTATTTCCAACAATTGGTATCAGAGTAGGTCCTTCAGAAGAAGTTTGATCGCTTGAAGGAAGATCCATCATCATGAGTAATCAAGAAAGAGAGGGATCCATCAGACCACCAATCTTTGATGGAAACAACTTTGTTTATTGGAAGGTAAGAACCACAACCTATCTTTAATCTCTTGGAATAGATGTCTGGGAAATCGTGGAAGGAGGATATACATTTCCATCAACAATTCCTACAGATGCGGCAGGTAAAAAGAAATATGAAACCAATGCCAAAGATGTCAATACATTATTGGGAAGTCTCTCAAAATCAGAATTTGTCAAAGTTATGTAGCTCAAATCTGCCAAAGAAATATGGGACAAAGTCGTTCTAATATATGAAGGAGACTCTCAGGTAAAACGTGCAAAACTGCAAACTCTCAAAATTCAATATGAAGCTCTCGAAATGCACAATGATGAAAGTATAGCTAGTTACTTCTTACGTATAGATGAGATTGTTAATTGCATGAAGAATTTGGGTGAAGAGATAAAAGAAGTTACTTTAGTTGAAAAGGTTTTAAGATCATTGTCTACTAAGTTTGAATCAAAAGTATCTTCCATAGAAGAAAAGCAGGATCTTCAAACTATTACTATGACACAGATGCACAGAATCTTAGATGCTTTTGAGATGAGAAAAGGAGGTCCATCAGATATGAGAGAAGTCGCATTTAAAGCTTCAAGAAAAGAAGAACTCAATGAATCAAGACATATTTCAGAAGGAGAAGAAGAAGAAAACTTTGTCAAGAACCTTCAACGGGGTTTCGGAAGATTCAGAGGTAAACTACCTTTCAAATGTTTTTCTTGTGGAAGAGTCGGTCATTATGCTACCAAATGTCCTCATAAAGATATGTTTGATAAAGGTAAGGAATCTAGAAAATGGAATATAAAACAAAGTGTAAGTAAGAAGAGCTACTATACGCATGAAGATAGCGATGGTTTATCAATTAGTGATGAAGATGAAAATAGCAATGACTATAGACTTCTGATGGCTTTTGAAGATGATGATTTCTTGGATGCTTTAAATGAAGATGAGCTTTATGAAGAAATATCTAAACTCAAAATTTGTTTAGAAGAAAATAATATGATTATAGATACTTTGACATTCCAACTTGCTGAAAGAGAAAAACAAAATGAAACACTAGAATGTGAAATTATTGGTCTAAGAAAGGATATTGATAAAACAAAAGCTCTCAATCTTCTATTTTCTAAAGGAGTAGAAAACTTAAATGAAATTATCAAAGTGCAGCATTCTCCTCTGATAAAGGCAGGTCTTGGATATACTAAAGAAGCATCTCAAGCACAGAAGCCGTCAACCTCCACTAAAAGCTATCTTGATGTAGTAAAGAGCAATGAACAGTTTGACAATCGTCAGCAAAGGCATAAAGAAGATCACCAGGTAAATCAACCTCAATTTAATTCAAGGATGAATAGAAGCTACAACCAACCTTAGGTGAATCATACTCAATCTGCTTCAAGAATGAATATAAATAGAAACTACAATCACCATGTCAATAGATTCAGTAATCGCAAGAACTTCTTTAATGACCAATGTTTTTCATGTCATAACTTTGTACACAAAGTTGCTCAATGTTTTGCTTACAAGACCATCATGACTAGAGAAGCATGAAATCAAAGGAATGTGACAGGGATCATGAAAAGGTCCTACAATAACTTTTCTCTTCTTGAAAATGAAATAGAAATCTCTATCTACAACAACTTCAGTTATGAAGAATCTGAATGCAGGAGTAAATTTCAGCAAACATCTCAGAAGGAGCAAACCTCCTTAAGTCCCGAAATATGGAAAAAGAAAGAATCGCAAACGGAAAGATGTGGTATAGCCTTATATGCATAAGGACAACAAAATTAGTGGTACATCGACAGTGGATGCTCAAAACATATGACAGGTGACAAAGAAAAACTTTATTCATATAATTCCTTAGAAAAAGAAAAGAAGGTCTCATTTGGAAATGACACTCCTGCTGTCATAAAAGGTAAAGGCTCTATTCTCTTAAAAGAAAAAGTTAAAGCTAGGAATGTTATGTATGTTGATGGTCTAAAGCATAATCTATTGAGTGTCATTCAAATGCGTGATCAAGGAAATGAAGTAGTATATTGATCAAATGGATGTGTTGTTCGTGAGCTTGATACCAGAGAAACTGTGATCAAAGGTATAAGAACTCCAAACAACTTATACATACTCAAGCGAGGACAACAGTAGTGCTATCTAAGAAAAAATGATGAATATTGTCTATGGCACAGAAGGTTAGGGCATCTAAGCTTCTTTCAAATAAGAAAAACATGCAGATTCCAGGTTGTTTGTGATCTTCCTGATATCAGCATTCTAGAAAATACAATATGCAAATCATGCCAATTTGTTAAGCAAAATAGATCTCACTTCCTTGAAAAGGAAGGGTCAGCTAGTAAGCCTCTTGAACTTGTTCATACTGATTTATGTGGACCATCAAGGAAAACATCACCTCATGGAGAAGAATACTTTATATTGTTCATTGATGATTTTTTCATAATGTGTTGGATAGGACTTCTAAAGCATAAAGATGAAGCACTTGAAAATTTCAAAGCCTTGCTTGAAAATGAATCAAATCGTAAAATCAAATGCCTCAAATCTGATCGAGGGGGGGAATTTACCTCGGATGAATTCTTTGACTTTTGTGAAGAACATGGAATAAAAAGGCAATTCTCCACCACAAGGACTCCTCAACAAAATGGAGTGGTAGAAAGGATGAACAAAACTGTTCAACAAATCGCTCGTGCTATGCTAGATGAGTCTGGCACCCCTGCAACATTCTGGGGTGAAGTTGCATTCACTGCCATCACTATTCTTAGCCAAGAAAATGTTTGGGTAAAACAACACTCAAACTCCATATGAAATTTGGTATGGTAAGACCCCTACTGTAAAATACTTCAAAGTTTTTGGAAGAAAATGTTACTTCAAAAGGACTGATGAAAAAATTGGTAAGTTTGAACCTAAAGCAGATGAATGTATTTTCCATGGTTACTCTTCCCAAAGTAAAGGATATAAATGTTATAATTAAAGACTTGGGAAAATTATTGAAAGTTTTGATGTTGTGGTTGATGAAGAATGCAAAACTCCAAAACAAATAAAAACCAAAGACTATGAAGAAGATGACGATTATCCTCCCACATCAAATCAAACTAATTCTAAAGAAGAAACCAACGAAGCACCAAAAGAAGATATAACAATAGAAGAAAAGACTTCGTCCACGTATGTTTAGAAAAATCATCCAGAGACTCAAATTTTGGGACAGAAAGAGGCAGATGTGCAGACAAGAAGAACTATTACAGAAGCTTCAATCTATCTAGCATTGCTATCCTCCGCTGAACCTCAAAATATAAATGGAGAATGCAACTATGAATGTTAGGTCAAGGCCATGAATGAAGAACTTGAGAAAATTGAAAAGAATAATATTTGGGAATTAGTTCCTAGACCTCATGATAAGAAAATCATAGGTACTAAATGGATATTCAAAAACAAGCTAAATGAAAAATGGAGAAGATATTAGAAACAAGGCTAGACTTGTTTGTAAAGGATATGATCAACAATAAGGTATAGATTTTGAAGAAACTTTTGCACCTATTGCTAGACTTGAAGCCATAAGAATGTTCCTTGCTCTTTCTAGTTTTCAGAAATTCAAAGTATACCAAATGGATGTAAAATCTTCCTTTCTTAATGGAGACTTAGAATAAAAAGTCTATATTGAGCAACCAGATGGATTCATTCTTGGAAATGATGCAAAACTTGTATGCAGACTCAGAAAGGCTCTCTATGGTCTAAAGCAAGCTCCAAGGGCCTAGTATTACCGTCTTGACAAATATCTCCATCAACAAGGTTTTTCAAAGGGATCAACTGATAGTGATCTATATGCAAAGATTGACAATAATAAATTGCTAATACTTGTTGTGTATGTTGATGATATCATTTTTCGTAGCAATGAAGAAGCTATGAGTAGGAATTTTACTTTGGTAATGCAGCAAGAATTTGAAATGTCCCTGCTTGATGAGCTTACATATTTTCTTGGTCTACAAGTTCAACAAAATAAACATGGTATTTTTTTGTCACAAACCAAATATCTCAAATAGATCTTGAAAAATACGACATGGAAGATTCTAAACCAATATGTACCCCAATGGTAACAGGATGCAGTCTGAGCTCAAATGATGAATCAACAATAGTACATCAACCAACTTACAAATCTATGATTCACAGTTTGCTTTATCTAACAGGTACCCAACCAGACATCATGCATGCAGTAGGAATAGTTGGAAGATTCCAAGCACACCTTCAGGCAGTCAAAAGGATTTTCAAATATCTTCAAGGAACATAGAATTTTGGTTTATGGTATCCTAGAGATACAGATCTTACACTTCATGCATATATAGATGCAGATTGGGCAGGAAGCATTGATGACAGAAAAAGCACTAGTGGTGGTGCATTCTATATGGGTTCTAGATTAGTGTCTTGGTTCAGCAAGAAACAAAGTTCAATTGCACTATCTACAACTGAAGCAGAATATGTGGTTGCTGCATCTTGCTGCACACAACTCCTTTGGATGATGCAAACATTGCAAGACATTCAGATCACATGTACTCCACCCATCTCCATTCTTTGTGATAATACAAGTGCCATCAGTATTTCAAAGAATCCATTCATGCATTCCAAGACCAAACACATACCCATCAAATATCATTTTCTACGTGAACAAGTGCTTGAACAAAAGGTCAAATTGGAGTATGTTCCCTCGAAGAACAGGTCGTTGATATATTCACCAAACCACTGCCCAAATAAACATTTGAATATCTTAGACAGAAGCTGGGAGTAGTTGACGCATCATCCTGTTGTTAAATCCGATATGTTTTAGAGAAAGGTGGCTATACACGAGTTTCATGAAGCGTAGTCAAGTACATACACTGGCTTCTGTGGATATAGTCACGTATATGTTGGTTTAAAGAAAAGAAGTGGGCCAGACTCGAGATAAAGGGGTCTGATATGGTTTAGTGAATTATCTACTCTGCTTGATGATGGTTACAGTCTGTGGATGACAGGTGGAAATATGTTGGCTCTCATAAGTTGTTGGTAACTTGATGTATATCTAATTGATAATGATTCCTTGATAAATCTTCTATTATATGAAATGATCAAATCTGACAATGATCATCTGGCACAAGTTCAGGGGGAGCATATGCTTCTAATAATGCATTGTGGGCATTATATTAGAAGATCTTGGTACAGATTCGCACAATTGTTTTTGGGTCAGGTGGAACAGTTTCAGGGGGAGAACATGGTTGATGGTCTGGATGCTGCTAATGATAGTTGTTGATGACTATCATGGTCTTGTTGAACTGAGGCTTCTATGATCCATAACATTTATTAAGAAGATTTTCGGCGTAAATCACATGTAGAAAACCTTTGTCGACGCGTTTCGAACCAACTAGTGTGGTTCATCGTCAGGACAAGTTGAGGAGTCAGAACATGGCTGCCAATTATATAGGGAGAGCAGATCATCCAAATAGCTAGGTTGACTGGGTTGACCATCAATGGCTATCTAAAATGGCTAGATTAAAAATAATATTAAAATATTAATAAGTCAAAGGTAATAGAATAAATAACTACTTGTAATATATTAGTTATTCAATTTTATCATAATAATATATTTTTCTTAGGTTAATAAATTATTCAATTTAACTCATTTATAATTTATTTAATCATATACGTAAAAGGGGGGGGTTATATAACAGAATGTTATATTATTTTATTTTAATTATTATACTAAGATACCTAATTCTAATTTATTTAATCACTTGACTTCCTAGGGATGAGAAAAGGGGTGTTTAAGATATTTCGTCTATGTTATATATATATGTCATGTATTTTTTTTAATGAAAAGGTCATGAAACTACTTAATTTGTTACCCCACTATGCATGGGATGGATGATGTAATGTTCTTGTTTTTACATGTATAAACAATTGGTATATCCCCACTTGGTTGGGAGATGGATGTATTTATGAGTCATTGGTTGGGAGATAGATATATGTATGGAGCTCAATCAACACTCTTCATCATATCAGAGAATTCAGCATGTACTCAGGGGGAGCATAACCTTTTGCCCTTGATGACCAAGCGGGAGAGTGACTTGGGGTTGCCACCAACTCCAAAGGGGGAGATTGTTGGCATTATGACACAGGTGTTGTCCTTGATGGCAACTCATTGAGATGACAGATCATAGTTCAACAAGTTAACAGCTTAAATTTTAGATCAAAATGAATAAAGAGAAGTATACACAGGTTCATCATTGGCCAAGCCACGTATACACACGGTTTCACTATATACAAGCCGCGTATACGTACACACACACTTTCACAGAATGAAAAGCGCGTATATCTTGGAAAACTAATTTTTGGTCCAAGGTATTTGGTCCATGCTATTTTGATCCATGGTATTGGTCCTAAGTGGTTTTGGTCCATGGTATTGAGTAAGGCCTAAAACTATAAAAGGAAGGGAAGATCATTAGGCCAAGACACTCAAGTATTGAACATCTAATGAAGAGAAATATCTAGCGTACAGGTTCTTGGGTTATGGTGCATAGCTAGATCTAGACCAAGGATGAACCTTAGCGCTTGATAAAGGATAAGATCTAATGATGGGTCAAGATCTTAAGGATTGAAGTGAAGTATCTTTATGTGGTTTGATCATTTATCTGAATAACTGGCGCATGCTGTAAATATGATGATCTAGGTATAACTGAAGTCTAGAATTGTTATGATGTTTAAATCATCATTAATAGATCTGTACGTAGGTTCACTTTAGAAAAGGCGCGTATACACGCTTGTTTTGCATATCAAAACAAAGTATACATCTTAAATTTGATTTGAAGGTTTTTACGCTGGTTCACCTTGAGAAAAGAGCGTATGCATGCAAGTTCGACACATGGAAGTAGCATATACCTTATAAAATATGTTTTAGCTGCTTCTGTTTGCTGTTGTAGTGTTGTGGGTTCTGGCTTAGGCTCTAGTTACTATATTCTGGTTAGAGCATTCTGAAAGATCAGATTGAAGGGTTGTTAAAGTGATTGATTAATTCAGTTGTGATTGTCACAAAGGAGATTGGTTAATACAGATATATTTGATGATTGAATGATGGATCCAGTCTGAATATTTATGAAACGTGGTCCCTGAAAGAAAACAAAAGGTTGTAGCCTTTTGTAGGCTGGCACTTACGTACTAGTAAACATATCAACTAGTACAAGAGCTAGGGGGTAGTAGCTCCCTTCTAGAAGAAGCTGGAGAATGAGAGAAGGTTGTAGCCTTCTGTAGGTAGAAGCCTGCGCACTGGTATAAGTCTGCACCAGTACAAAAATTGTAAAAAGAATTTTCTTATTATTAAAAGAAGAAAGAGACAATTGCAGCAGGTGGTTTTCACCCACATTGGGTTTCCACCTTATATCTTGTGTTCATGTGTGTGATTGTTTGTTCTATTTTTACTGCACCTGGTTACTATTTATGTGGTTCTGATGCACTAATTAAAGATCAACATATGATAAATTAACTGAATCATAAGTTTATAGGATATACAATAGTTACCTTAAACACAGTTTTGTTGAAAATGACAACAAGAAATGCTAAAAATAGAATTGCTATAAATAGCAGTTCGGGTACCAGTGTTGGACATAGCAACAAGGAATGAAAAATGGAAGTGCTAAAAATAGCATTGCTATAAATAACATTTCAAGATGGATTCCAATTTTAGTTAGTCCCTGAACTAAAATTGAGAAGTAAAATTTGAATTTGATCTTAGCAGTTATTTGTAAAATAATTAATTAATTCATCTTGAGTTAATTAGTTGTAGGAAATCAAACATGAAGTCTATGTGAAGACATGCAACAATTTCTCCATTGATTGAGGAATTTATCCCTTAGTTAAGCAGATGAGGATGAGTTGTACTTTGAGTTGTAATTAGTTAGCTAAGTTAACTGAGTCAAGTCCAGTTAGATTAATTCAAACAGTTTGTTGAATTAATTGTGAGTTCAGTTAGTTAATTCATGCTTGCATATAACTGCTGCACCTCAGATAATTGAATATTCTCTCTTAAATAACGCATGCATGTCAGTTCAGACAGAGACTCGGTTGAGATTAAAGGCAGGGACATTGTACTATCAGTTGGAGGAAATTTCCTATAAAGGAAACTCATCCATGCAGAAGGAATTATCCTTCAGGTTTGTGTAGTTAATTCCGAGCCAAGTGAGTAGTGTGAGGTGGGAATTCACAAATGTGGAAGCACTGGACCCCAGGAAAAACCGTGCAAGGAAATAGGAGGCTTGGAGGGTAGAGGAGAAGGTTTGTGAGAAACCTTTAACTGTCTATGAGCAACAGAGGGATTGCAGAGAGAGCAAGATAGCTTGTGAGCTGATTCTTTTTGTAATATGGACTATTTTCCACTTGTATGATAATACAGAGTTGGGGTTTTAGGCTGAGGCCTTCCCTAGTTTATTTCTTCTGTGTTATGTGTGATTGATTTCTCCTTATCAAGTATATGTGTTCTATTGATCTTGCTCATATTCGATTAAGCTTCCATAAAGTTTGTTGTAGAAGTAGATCTTGTATTTTGCTTTAATATATTGCATAATCTATAGATCTACAATGGGAATTTCTACATGGTATCAGAGGGAGGTTTTGTAGAAAAAGTTCTACATGGTATCAGAGAAAAGGTGATCAAAGCGGAGAACAGTATACTGAGAGGAGATTTCAAAGTTTTGAGTTTTGGGCTGAGAGTTTGTAGAGCAGATCTGAAAATTTCTATACAAATTTTTCAGAAACAAATAGCATATTTGAATTCCTTGCAGAAAAAGACCCAAATTCAAAAAAAAATCACCTGAATCATAGTTTGGATGAGGGAGATATCACTGATTTAAAATCAGTTCTTTTTCCAAAAGAAAATTCATGACGACATAAAAGTGGAAATTGTTTGGTGTGCTAGCCAAGAATCTGTATGCACTTGAGGTACAAGATGCATGCAAAGCCTTGATGAGCAAGGCAAAGGTTATATACTTGGTGGTTTAGAGGGAGAGTAAATTATCTCTCAACATGCAGTGCCAGAAGAAGTCTCATGCAATTGTGGAAGAGCCATAATTGGTGAAGCAACTTCAGGAGGTTGTGGAGCAGCCACAACTAGAGAAGCTGAGAGGAGATCGAGTGGAGACATCCACTTATGTAGAGACCTCCAATAGGGGGAAATTTTGAGCCAAGTTGACAGAGGGATTACATGCATCCATACCTATAGGGAGGAGGTGGGGCGATGTGGAGTGACAGTCCTAAGTGTTTGGTTGTATATTCTTTCCATGACTAGCCCACATAGTTAACCGGGGGTTAGGGGGGGAGGCCATAGGGGGTTTGAGGGGCACCCGTAACCCCACTTTATGGGGTTTTGGACCATATGTTAGGTTGGGTGGACCTACCTATGGTTTTGTGCATGATTTTTGCACATGGTTTTAGACGCGATGGTTTTCGGTCCATGGTTTTTGACACGATGATTTTTAGTCCATGGTATTGGATGCTTCGGCATGTATAAATATGTATTGTAACATTGAAAGGAATATAATGAAAAATCAAGAGAGTAGTCCTGATTTTGGGATCCAGGGGAAAATCTTTGTGTATATGTGTTTTATGTGTTATGCTCTCGCATTGTTTATTTTCTGTGTTCTAGAATTTGTATGCAGGTAATTTATGTATGGGGTTAAAACCTACATTTGGGATCAGAGCTGTTTTGGCTTCAAGGGGATGCCTTTGTTGCTAAGAGGTTTCGCTCAAGCTTGTGGTAGACCCTGTTCAGTGGGAGATCTGTGAGATCTATTCTAGTGGTGAAAGAAGATGGCGAGCAGTGGAAAGATAGAGATCGAGAAATTTAATGGTCAGAGTTTTGAGTTGTGGAAACTCAATATGGAGGATATATTGGTGGATAAATATCAGTGGATCATGGTAGATCTGGGTACTAAACCAACGAGAGTGTCCAATGAAGAATGGAATAAGTTGGATAGGAAGGCAAAGAGCACAATACGATTGTGTGTCTCAGATTTGGTATTGTTGAATGTATCAGGGGAAGCTACGACGAAGGGTTTATGGGACAAGTTAGGGACTTTGTACCAATCTAAGTCTCTGGTGAATAAACTGTTCCTGCGGAAAAAGCTGTATAACTTGAGGATAAAAGATGGAGACTATGTGACAGTGTAGGTTTTAACCACATACAGAAATTACCTGCATGCAAGAGTAGAACACATAAAACACATATACATAGAGGTTTTACCCTAGATCCCAAAACCAGGACTACCATCTTGATTTTTCATTATGGTCCTTTCAATGTTATAATACATATTTATACATGCCGAAGCATCCAATACCATGGATTGAAAACCATTGCGTCCAAAAAACATGTGCGAAAATCATGAACAAAACCATAGGTGGGTCCGCCCAACCTAAGATAGGGTCCAAAACCAAAATTTTCTGGGCGCTGCCCTAGACCCCATAAAGTGGGGTTACGGGTGCCCCTCAAACCCCCTATTAACTACGTGGAAAGAATATAACACAACCCAACATTCTCTCACTTGTTGTTTTCTTTCCATAGTGGGCCACAAGAGAGCTTAGTCATTTTTCCAGCCTTGAAATGCCCATTGTCTCTCTACACCAAGATATCTTCTCAGAGCTCACAGATTTTGTCAATGCATCTACAATATTCTTCAAAGTGTCCACCTTTACCAGCAACACCTTTTTGTCTTCTATCATATCCCTCATAAAGTGATATCGAACATCAATGTGCTTTGTCTTTGAATGATATGCGGGGTTCTTTGCCAAGAAAATTGAACTTTGGCTGTCATAATCTATCCTTATAGCTTCCTGTACTAACCCCATACTTGAACACAATCTCTGCAACCAAACTGCTTCCTTGCTTGCATGAGTGACTGCCATGTATTCTGCCTCTATAGTTGACAGCGCCACTACAGATTGTTTCTTACTCATCCAACTGACTGCACCTCCAAATAGGTTAAACACGTACCCACTTGTAGATCTTCTCTGATCAAGATCTCCAACCCCGTTTGCATCAAAAAATCCATGAATATCCAACACTCTGTACAATCCCGGTCTTCCTTGATAGCACAAACCATAATCACTAGTGCCACGCAAATACCTAAAAACTCGATTCACTACTATCCAGTGCTCCTTCCCTGGTTTTGACATAAACTTGCTTAATACTCCCACTCTATGTGCAATGTCTAGTCTAGTACAGACCATTGCATACATCAGGCTACCGACTGCACTTGCATATGGAACACGGGACATGTCCTCTTCCTCTTCTTGTGTCTTGGAACACTGTTCAGCAGATAACCTCACACCTACAAGAATAGTAACCTTCACCGGTTTACTATCCTACATATTAAACCTCTACAATATTGTCTAGATATACTTCCTCTGGTTTAACCAGAGCTTCCTCTTTGCTCGATCTCTTTTAATTTCCATGCCCAAAATATATTTTGCAGCACCAAGATCTTTCATGTCGAATTTGGAGGACAACTGGGTCTTCAAATCCTGGATAACTTCTTTGTCATTTCCAACCAACAACATATCATCCACATACAAGACCAGATAAATAACACGGTCACTAATTAATTTAAAATACACACAGTGATCTTCTTCGCTTTTGGTGAAGCCAAGTCCCTGTATAAATGTATCAGATTTCTGATACCACATCCTTGGTCAATGTTTTAACCCATATAGAGACTTCTTTAACTTACATACCAGTTCTTTCTTACCCTTCACCGCAAAGCCTTCAGGTTGCTTCATGTAGATCTCCTCTTCCAGATCCCCATGAAGAAATGTTGTCTTCACATCCATCTGTTCTACCTCAAAATCAAAAGCAGCAGCAACAGATAAAAGTAATCTAATAGAAGTTACCTTGGCAACAGGAGAAAAAATATCACCAAAATAAATTCTCGGCACCTGGGAATAACCTTTTTCTACCAACAAAGCTTTGTATTTCTCCACTTTTCCTTCTACATTTTTCTCCTTTTTGAACAACCATTTGCTGCCAATGGGTTTCCTTCCACCCGACAACTCCACTAGATCCCAAGCCTCATTTTTGTGCAAAGATGCCATTTCATCAACCATGGCCTCTTTCCAGAGTGTTCCATCCTCTGAATCCACTGCTTCCTTCACAGTTCTTGGATCATCATCAGTAACAGGCAAAGCAAAATTTCAAAAGAAAGTAGATGGACTATACCTTTCTGGTTGCCTTCTTTCTCGAATTGATCTTCTCACAGTCGGAGTTTGTGGCTCTTGATCTTCTAATTCCTCCTCTGCTATAGAGTCTGATTCTTCCTCCTTTAGCTGAAACTCTATCTTCTCAGGTTCCTTTGGTTGGACTTCATGTTTAATAAAAAAATTCACCTCTCTGAACACCACATCTCAGCTATACATAACCTTCCTTGTTATTGGGTTCCAAAGCTTATAACCCTTTAAACCATCCTTATACCCAATATAGATGCACTTTTTAGATTTACTATCCAACTTTGTTCTTTTCTCCTTTGGAACATGTACATATGCATCACATCCAAATACCCTTAGATGTGAAAGAGAGGGTTTCTTACCAATCCATACCTCTTTCAGAGTCTTATACTCCAACACTGATAAAGGTGACCTTTTGACCAGGTAACATGCAGTATCCACTACCTCTGCCTAGAATTCCTGTCCTAACCCAGCACCACTGAGCATGCTTCTTGCCCTTTCCATCAACGTCTTGTTCATTATTTTTGCAACTCCATTTTGCTGAGGTGTATATGGAGTAGTCTTCTGCCATGCTATACCACACTTCTTACAGAATTCTTCAAATTCCTTACTGCAAAAGTCTCCACCAGTATCTGTCCTCAGCACCTTTATCTTCTTCTCTGTCTGGTTTTCCAATAGAGCCTTAAATTCTTTATACCTATCAAAGACTTCAGATTTCTTCTTAAGGAAATATATCCATGTATTCCTTGAGAAGTCATCTATAAATGATACATAGTACATAGACTTACCTAGTGATGGAACCTTCATAGGTCCAAATACATCATTGTGCACAAGCTCTAATATATGCTTCACCCTCTTACCACCAGAGGGGAAACTCACCCGATTTTGCTTTCCGTATACACAATTTTCACAGAAATCAAAATCTAGAGAGCTATTACTCATACCTTCTACCATACCTTTACCATGAAGTATTTGAAGGCCATTCTCTCCAATATGTCCAAGCCTTTGATGCCATAGCATGGTGTTTTCTCCAGAGACCACTAGATTTTATGCTCCACTTACAAGAACCACAGAACTGTCACACCCATCAACAAAAGTGCTACCTTGCAGCTTGTACATAGTTCTAATATTAACTCCTCGTATCAATACCAGTGCTCCCCGAACCATCTTGCAGGTATCCTTCTCGAACACTGTTTTTACACCTGCATCATCCAGCTTACTAACAAAGATTAGATTTCTGGCTAATGTAGGAATATGCAGAAAACTCGGAAGTGTTCTAACCCCAGCTTCAACTTTACTTTTCTACGACCAATGATTCTATCCTTCCGGTCATCCCTCAAGAAGACATCACAACCATCATATTTCTCATACTCACAGAACCACTCTCTATGGGGAGTGAAGTGAAATGATGCACCTGAGTCAATCAACCATGCCTCATGATCTACATGTGTACTTGAAGAAGCCAAGTACAAATCCCCACCTTCATCTGAGGTGGTTTTCACCTCTACAGAAGGAGCCTCATCAAATCCCTTTCCTTTGTCAGGAGCTTTAGATTTACAGTCACTTTTGAAGTGGCCTTACTTTCCACATTTCCTGCACACCACCTTTACAGGTTTTCCTGGAGCTTTAGATCTCCCTCTAGATTTGGATCTCCCACTCAATGACTTATTTTTGTTTCTGTTCTGGGACCATCCCCGTACAGAAAAGGCATCAACATTTTGGCTCTCCATATTTTTCCTTCTCATCTCCTCCGTCAGCAAGGCTAAGACTATTTCATCAAATTGCAAGGTAGTTGCATTGCTACCTATTGCAATAACCAGACTATCCCACGAATCTGGTAGAGAACACAACAAACTGATGCACTTATCTTCATCTGAAATTTCAATATCAACAGATGCTAATTGAGTTACCACAATATTAAATTCATTCAGATGCTCTGTCACCGAGTCTCCATCTTCCATCCTCAGGTTATACAGATTTTTCCGCAGGAACAGTTTATTCACTGGAGACTTAGATTGGTACAAAGACCCTAACTTGTCCCACAAAGCCTTTATTGTAGCTTCCCTTGATACATTCAGCAATACTGAATCTGAGACACACAATTGTATTGTGCTCTTTGCATTCCGATCCAACTTCTTCCATTCTTCATCGGACACTCCCGTTGGTTTAGTACACAGATCTACTGCGATCCACTAATCTTTATCCACCAACAAATCCTCCATCTTGAGTTTCCACAATGAAAAACTCGGACCATTAAATTTCTCATTCTTTATCTTTCCACTGCTCGCCATCTCTTTTCACCACCAGAATCGATCTCACATATCTCCCACTGAACAGGGTCTACCACAGGCCCGAGCGAAACCCCTCAGCAACAAAGGTGTCCCCTTGAAGCCAAATCTGTTCTGATAGAAAATGTAGGTTTTAATCCAGTACAGAAATTACCTGCATACAAATTCTAAAACACAAAAAATAAATAATACGAGAGCATAACACATAAAACACATATACGCAGAGATTTTCCCCTGGATCCCAAAACCGGGACTACCAGTTTGATTTTTCATTATGTTCCTTTCAATGTTATAATACATATTTATACATGCCGAAGCATCCAATACCATGGACCAAAAACTGCCGTGTCCAAAAAACATGTGTGAAAATCATGCACAAAACCATAGGTGGGTCCGCCCAACCTAACATAGGGTCCGAAACCAAAATTTTGGGTTACGGCTGCCCCTCAAACCCCCTATTAAGTATGTGGAAAGAATATAACACAACCCAACAGACAGAGCATCTGAATGCATTTAATACTGTGGTAAGTTAGTTAGCATATGTTGATATTAAAATTTTAGATGAAGATAAGTGCATTAGTTTGTTTTGCTCTCTACCAGATTCATGGGATAGTCTGGTTGTTGCAATAGGTAGCAATGCAACTTCCTTGCAGTTTGATGAAATAGTCTCAGCCTTGCGGGCGGAGGAGACGAGATGAAAAAATATGGAGAGCCAGAATGGTGATGCCTTGTCTGTACGAGGACGGTCCCAGAACAGAGACAAAAATAAGTCATCGAGTGGGAGATCTAAATCTAGAGGCAGATCTAAATCTCCAGGAAAACCTTTAAAGATGGTGTGCTGAAAACGCGGAAAGGAAGGCCACTTTAAAATGGACTATAAATCTAAAGTTCCTAATAAAGGAAAGGGATCTGATGAGGCTCCTTCTACAGAGGCGAAAACCACCTCAGATGAAGGTGGGGATGTATACTTGGCTTCTTCAAGTACACATGTAGATCATGATGCACGGTTGATTGACTCAGGTGCATCCTTTCACTTCACTCCCCATAGAGAGTGGTTCTGCGAGTATGAGAAATATGATGGTGGTGATGTCTTCTTGGGGGATGTCAGGAAGGCTAGAATCGTTGGTCGCGGAAAAGTAAAGTTGAAGCTGCAAGGTGGAAGGGTTAAGATGCTTCCAAGTGTTCTACATATTCCTGCATTAGCCAAAAATATGATTTCTGTAAGCAAGTTGGATGATGCAGGTGTAAAAACAGTGTTCGAGAAGGATACCTACAAAATGGTTTGGGGAGCACTGGTATTGATGCGGAGAGTTCGGATTGGAACTCTGTACAAGCTATAAGGTAGAACTGTTATTGATCGGTTTAATAGTTCTATGGTTCCTGAAAATGAAGCAGAAAATCTAGTGGTATCTGGAGAGAAGACCATCTTGTGGAATCAAAGGCTTGGACATATATGAGAGAAGGGCCTTTGAATACTTCATGGTAAAGGTATGGTATAAGGTATGAGTAATAGCTCTCTAGATTTTGATTTCTGTGAAAATTGTGTATATGGGAAGCAGAATCAGGTAAGTTTCCCCTCTTGGTGGTAAGAGGGTGAAACAAATATTAGAGCTTGTGCACAGTGATGTGTTTGGACCTATGAAGGTTCCGTCACTGGGTAAGTCTATGTACTATGTATCATTTATAGATGACTTATCAAGTAATACATGGATATATTTCCTTAAGAAGAAATCTAAAGTCTTTGACAGGTTTAAAGAATTTAAGGCTCTGGTGGAAAACCAGATAGAGAGGAAGATAAAGGTGCTGAGGACAGATAATGGTGGAGAGTTTTGCAGTAAGGAATTTGAAGAATTCTGTAAGAAGTGTGGTGTATCACAGCAGAAGACCACTCCATATACACCTAAGAAAAATGGAGTTTCAGAAATAATTAACAAGACATTGATGGAAAGGACAAGAAGCATGCTCAGTGGTGTCGGGTTAGAACAAGAATTCTGGGCAGAGGCGGTGAATACTACATGTTACCTGGTCAACAGGTCACCTTCATCAGCGTTGGAGGATAAGACTCCGAAAGAGGTATGGATTGGTAAGAAACCCTCTCTTTCACATCTTAGGGTATTTGGATGTGATGCATATGTACATGTTCCGAAGGAGAAAAGAACCAAGTTGGATAGTAAATCTGAAAAGTGCATCTCTATTGGATATAAGGATGGTTTAAATGGTTATAAGCTTTGGAACCCAGTAACAAGCAAGGTCGTGGAAAACCAAGATGTGGTGTTTAGAGAGGTGAAAGATGTTATTAAACATGAAGTCCAACCAAAGGAACCTGAGAAGATATAGTTTGAGCTAAAGGAGGAAGAATCTGACTCTACAATAGAGGATGAATCAGAAGATGAAGAGCCACAAACTCTGGTTGTGAGAAGATCAGTTTGAGAAAGAAGGTAACCACAAAGGTATAGTCCATTTGATTTCTATTCGAATTTTACTTTATCTATTACGGATGATGATCCCAGAACTATGAAGGAAGTAGTAGATTCAGAGGATGGAAATCTCTGGAAAGAAGTCATGGTTGATGAAATGGCATTTTTGCACAAAAATGAGGCTCAGGATCTGGTGGAGTTGCCGGCTAGAAGGAAACCCATTAGGAGCAAATGGGTGTTCAAGAAGAAGACAATTGTAGAAGGAAAAGTGGAGAAATACAAAGCTCGGTTGGTATCAAAAGGTTATTCCTAGGTGTTGGGAATTGATTTTGGTGATATTTTTTCTCATGTTGCCAAGGTAACATCTATTAGGTTACTTTTATCTGTTGCTGCTTCTTTTTATTTTTAGGTAGAATAGATGGATGTGAAGACAACATTTCTTCATGAGGATATGGAAGAGGAGATCTACATGAAGCAACCTAAAGGCTTTGCGATGAAGGGAAATAAATAACTGGTATCCAAGTTAAAGAAGTCTATGTATGTGTTAAAACAGTCACCAAGGATGTGGTATCAGAAGTTTGATACATTTATACAGGGACTTGGCTTCACCAGAAGCAAAGCAGTTCACTGTGTGTATTTTAAATTAATTGGTGACCGTGTTATTTATTTGGTCTTGTATGTGGACGATATGTTGCTGGTTGAAAATGAAAAAGAAGTTATCCAGGATTTCAAGATCCAACTGTCCTCCAAATTCGACATGAAATATCTTGGTGTTGCAAACTATGTTTTGGGCATGGAAATTAAAAGAGATTGGGCAAAGAGGAAGTTCTGGTTAAACTAGAGGAAGTATGTTGAGACAATATTGCAGAGGTTTAATATGAAGGATAGTATACTAGTGAAGGTTCTTATTCCTGTAGGTGTGAGGTTATCTGTTGAACAGTGTCCCAAGACACAAGAAGAAGAAGAGGAAGAGGACATGTCCTGTGTTCCATATGCAAGTACAATCAGTAGCCTGATGTATGCAATGATCTGTACTAGACCAGACATTACACATGTAGTGGGAGTATTGAGCAGGTTTATGTCAAAACCAGGAAAGGAGCATTGGACAACAGTGAAATGGGTTTTCAGGTATTTGTGTGGCACTAGTGATTATGGTTTGTGCTACCAAGGAAGACCAGGATTGTAAAGAGTGTTGGATATTCATGGCTTTGTTGATGCAGACTAGGATGGAGATTTGGATCAGAGATGATCTACAAGTGGGTATGTGTTTAACCTATTTGGAGGTGCAGTTAGTTGGATGAGTAAGAAACAATCTGTAGTGGCACTATCAACTACAGAGGCAGGATACATGGTAGCCACTCATGCAAGCAAGGAAGCAGTTTGGTTGCAAAGATTTTGTTCAAGTATGGGGTTAGTACAGGAAGCTATAAGGATAGACTGTGACACTTTGAAGAATACTGTAGATGCATTGACAAAAGCAGTGAGCTCTGAGAATTTTTCTTGGTGTAGAGAAACAATGGGCATTACAGGGCTAGATAAATGACTAAGCTCTCTTGTGGCCCCCTGTGGAAAGAAAAGAACAAGTGGGAGAATGTTAGGTTGCGTTATATTCTTTCCACGACTAGCCCACATAGTTAACCAGGGGTTAGAGGGGGGGAGGTCATAGGGGGTTTGAGGGGCACCCGTAACCCGACTTTATGGGGTCTGGGGTAGTGCCTTGGAAAATTTTGGTTTTGGACCCTATGTTAGGTTGGGCGGACCTACTTATGGTTTTGTGCATGATTTTCACACATGGTTTTGGATGTGATTGTTTTCGGTCCATGGTCTTGGACACGATGGTTTTTAGTCCATAGTATTGGATGCTTCGACATGTATAAATATGTATTGTAACATTGAAAGGAATATAATGAAAAATCAAGCTGGTAGTCCCAGTTTTGGGATCCAGGGGAAATTCTTTATGTATATGTGTTTTATGTTTTATGCTCTCGCACTGTTTATTTTCTATGTTCTAGAATCTGTATGCAGGTAATTTCTATACGGGGTTAAAACCTACACTAAGAAGGCTAGAATAGGTGCAGGATCATTGAGGTACCCAACCTCTTTGATTAGACCTTGTTACGGGAGCCCCGACAAGGAGTAGTAGGACTGGATGAGTGGGTAGAGGCAGATGTGGATGGAGCAGCAGAGAGAGCTACACTGCAGGAATCCCAAGACAATGTAGATCTAGCATGCTGCAATAATGCAAGAGGCACAGGAGTGTTGCACCAGTGCAGGATGGCACAGAGAGATGCACAAAGGTGCGAGATGCATGGAGTGTTGTAGCAGCTCAGAGGTCAGAGAGGGAGCACTTGTTAGCGGCAGATAGAGATTCAGCATCAAAGGATATTTCTAGCCCAACAGGGAGGTCAGTTGGGAGTTTTTTATGTTTCTAGAGTTGTTGGAACAATAACACTTGGGAGAAGTGTTGCATGCAGAACATTCCAAAGGTTTGGGATTGGGTTTGAGTTGAATGCCTTTCTTGTTGAGAGGGAGTCTTGAAAATGACAGCAAGAAATGCTAAAAATATCACTACTATAAATAGCAGTTAGGGTACCAGTGTTGGACATAGCAACAAGGAATGAAAATGGAAGTGCTAAAAATAACATTTATATAAATAGAATTTCGGGATGGATTCCAATTTTAGTTAGTCCCTGAACTAAAATTGAGAAGTAAAATTTGAGTTTGATCTTAGTAGCTGTTTGTAAAATAATTATTTAATTCATCTTGAGTTAATTAGTTGTAGAAAATCAAACATGATGTCTATGTGAAGACATGCAACAGTTTCTGCATTGATTGAGGAATTTATCCCTTAGTTAAGGAGATGAGGATGAGTTGTACTTTGAGTTGTAATTAGTTAGCTTAGTTAACTGAGTCAAGTCCAGTTAGATTAATTTAAACAGTTTTTTGAATTAATTGTGAGTTCAGTTAGTTAATGCATGCTTGCATATAACTGCTGCACTTTAGATAACTGAATATTCTCTCATAAATAACTCATGCATGTCAGTTCAGATAGAGACCCAGTTGAGATTAAAGGCAGGGACATTGTACTATTCGTTGGAGGAATTTTCCTATAAAGGAAACTCATCCATGCAGATGAAATTATCTCCTTCAGGTTTGTGTAGTTATTTCTGAGCCAAGTAAGCAGTGTGAGGTGCGAATTCACACATGCAGAAGGATTGGACCCTAGGAAAAATTACACAAGGAAATAGGAGGCTTGGAGGGTAGAGGAGAAGGTTTGTGAGAAGCCTTTGACTATCTCTGAGCAGCAGAGGGATTGTAGAGAGAGCAGGACGACTTGTGAGCTGATTCTCCTTTTAATATGGACTATTTTTCACTTGTATGATAATACAGAGTTGGGGTTTTGGGCTGACGCTTCCCCAAGTTATTTCTTCTGTGTTATGTGTGACTGTTTTCTCCTTATCCATTATATGTGTTCTATTGATCTTTCTCATATTCATTTAAGCTTCTGCAAAGTTTGTTGTAGAAGTAGATCTTGTATTTTGCTTTAGTATATTGTATAATCTGTTGATCTACAGGGGAAATTTCTTCAAGTTGCATATACACGTGACTTCCATTAATTGAAGTAGCATATATGAATCTGATTATGGAAATGAAAAAAAATTTCACTTGCTAATACTGATTCACCTCCCCCCCCCTCTCAGTATTATTTCCAACAATTAGTTGTAGATATTTCTTACCCTAGGCCTTCCATCACTATAACAAACAAAAATAGTGACACAAGATCACCTTACTTAATGCCCCTCGAAGGGAAGAAAGGTTTTGTTAGAGCCCAATTTAATAAGATTGAGAAATTGGGGGATGATACCAAGGCCATTATCCAAGTGATCCATTGATTGTCGAATCCAAAAGCCTATAACATTGCCTCCATATATTCCCGACTGGTATTCTCATACACCTTCAAAAGATCCAACTATACTATCATTCTCTCCTTCTTGTGTCTCTTCAAAGATGGACACTCTCATGTGAATGAATCACATTATTCAAGATTTAACCACCCTCCAAAATCCCAGACTCTTCTTTTGAGAACAAATACAAAAGTATCGTTTTCATCCTACTAGATGCCAATTTTGATATGATCTTATACAACACATTACAAAGAGCCATCAGCCTAAATTTCTTAGGGGTATTTTCCTTGTCTTCCTTCGACATAAGAGAGATAAATGTATATTTTAGGGCCTTCAATATTGTAGGAGAATTTTGAGAATCTGCTACCACCTTAAATACATCAAACTTGACTATTTGCCTACAATATTTGAAGAAGCCAATTGTAAAATCATCCAGACCTAGGGATTTATCATTTGGCATCTCATTTACTGTGTAGGCCACCTCTACCATTGAGACACTTATTTAAATTGTTGTTATGCTCTTCTGTTATCAACTTCGGAATATGCTTTACTATCTTCTGAATGTTTTCTGTCCTATCTATCTGAGGCTCCTCTGAAATCTTTTGGAAATGTTGAACTAATACCTGTTCAATATCATGACGTTCTTCATATTATTTCCCCCTATCATCCTTAATCCTGAAGATTCGATTGGAGTTTATATGTTGAATTGTTGATCGGTGAAATAATTTAGTGTTCTTCTCTCCTTCCCTGAGCGATATAACTCGAGAATTTTTCCTCCATAAAATTTCTTCCTGTCTGCACCTTTCTTCCCATAGCTTCAAAAGCTCTATCTCCTTTATTTTCATTTCCTCAGAATAGCCTTCCTCCCTCCGCATTCTTTGTAGTGACTCCATCTTTAATTGCAAGTATCTTTTTGCTTGAAATATGTTACCAAATTCCATATTATTGCACTGCTTTAATTTAGATTTAATATATATTAACCGGACATGTACTATAGCAAAATTAGAGCCCCTGATTGGGATCAGGTCCTCCAACTATTTTTTGATATTTTCCATAAAATAGGGACGATATATCCATAATTCCTCAAATATAAATGATCTATTTTTAGGTGTACCCAACATAGAAAGCATTAATATCATCGACCAGTGATATGATCCTCCTTAGGGGAAGAGATTGGCTTCCATAACTAGCCCTCTCATCAAAAAATCCTCCAAAATTAAGAATCTATATAACCTTAACACAACTTGATGTTCCCCTCTGCATTTATTACTCCAAGTGAAGCTTCCATTAGTTGTTTCCATATCAATTAAACTAGCTTCATCAATGAACTTTTTAAAGGATTCATAATCTCTATCTATGCGCCTTAGGCCTCCCTTCTTTTCTGATAGGGAGTTTATCATATTGAAGTCTCCCCCTACAATCCAAGGGAGATGGCATTTTCTATTTCTAAGATCCTTAATATCTTGAAGAAAATTGAGCTTCTCCTATATCCTTTGAGGGTCATAAACATTCATGAATACTAACAACCTCAAGACCCCTATGATCTGCATTCCCAATGATAAGTAAGATCTAGTGGCTTCTGCATAAACGAGATTCAGAGCCTGAGGGTTCCACCAATTCACCAAAGCACCTACATAACCTTGTGCTACTACCTCTAGGAAAGTAAAACCCCTTCCTAATTTCCTACTTACCTCCATAATCTTCTCTATTGAACATTTCATTTCCTGAAGAAAAGAAACAATTGTGTGTTCCATTTTTACCTTTTTCTTAAGAAACCTTTATTTTCTGAGGTTCTTTATGCCTCTTACATTCCATGCTATAATTTTGATTTTTTAACCATGGAAATTGGTTTGTGAAATTACCACTCTCATCTTACCTGAATTGATCAACATTTCTCCCATCTCCTCGAGAGATACAATTTTTGAATTTCTCCCTCTTTTTCATTGGATGTGCCGAATTATGATATTATTTGAGATCCTCACACCTTAACTCCCATCTCCCCTATGTGTGCATGTGTGTGCTTCTAGCCTCGTAATTTAGCCTCTTCTCTCATCAAGTATAGGTATTAGATCCTATCCATCTGCTATGTTGGGATGGCCTCTAATCCATGTTTCCAAACTTTTTTCACCATAGTCTAAAGTTCAATCCCTTCCCTTTCCACTATTTCCTATAATTCTAGTTCATTTGTACCTACTTAACTTGAGGTCATCTTAGTATCTCCTTCAAAGTCTTTATATAGATTAGATATGTCCAAATTTTGCACAACACTTCTTCCTCCTTACCCTTTGCCTACTCCTCAATTTTATCTTCTTCTCTCCTGTGAGTCTCTAGGTTTTCTTTTGAAAGACTCCAAAACTATTCCTCGAATCCATTATGCCTGCTTGATTCCTTTGTTGTTGTCTTCGGTTAGCATGTCCCCTTGTGTTTGGTCTCACAAAACCTTCAACATCCTTTTGTTCTTGTTCCCCATGTTCCTCAGTTTTATTCAAAGAAAATTCCCGGATCACGTGGCCATGTTCATGACAATGTCTACACCTAAAGGGAATCTACTTATAATATATCTATTATAACCATATTTCATCCTTGAATTCCAGTTTGATTGCTTCAATAAGTGCACTTCAAACATCCATTTCCACACAGATCTTTGTGTATGATGTATATATTCCCTATAGCATTACATCTGATATCTTAATAAACTTTCTGAGCATGTGTCCTATGAGATTTAGGGTTAAAGGAAGCCAATATTCAAGGGGTAATGAGTACAACCTGACCGAAACTGGAACTCTTGTAAAAGTCTACTTTTCTAGAGTAAAGTTTTCATCCACAGGTGAATGCATAGACCTGCTAATGCAAAGAAGTAGGGACCACCATCAAAGATACGGTCTTTATACTCCATATTCAAAAGTTCACAATAGAAAACCATTTCGACCCCAAATGCAACTCTCTGTCCTCGCACGGTTTCCAGTGATGTTTGATCCTGTCACATAATTCTTTTTCTATGGGATAGAGGCGCATAAACATACTAATAAAAGCATATGATCACATGCGATCCCTAAAGGCCTAAGTCTCAAGATATATGATTAATGTTGTATGGATTACCATTTTTTTTGGCTTACACGACGCATTCCTAGTGGTCCCTTTTGACTCTTTTTGTTAATCTTCCTGATTCCCTGCAATACTTATGGCCTCTTCTCTTCTCTAACCATTCTCACCGTGAGTACCTGCTCCAACCACTCCTTTTCTATTACCTCATGCACTGTTAGCTGAAAACTTAAAACCCACCTTCGATCCCTTCCCTTTGTTTATTACCACATTATGATAGGATGGAGCCCCGCTCACCCCCCTACCCTCTGAGCACCATCTGATTCAAACCCTAGTTACGCATGCATAGAAACCCTCACTTTGGTTCACTCCTTATTTCTGTAATGTTTTGGCTAGTTTAGATTATTTGCAATGCTTTGTTTATTAAATGCATATTTTCTAATTTTGAATGGTAAAAACATTTTTTTTTTAATTATTTTAGGCTTTTAAAGTTCTTCTTTAGGAATTTTGTGAAACAAATTTTCAAATTTTTTTTTTTTTTTTATTTAAAATGCATTTTAAATTTCTAACGAACTTGATAGAAAATATACCCCTAAAAAATCCAAAACGGAAAACAAGAAAATTATAACGAATAAACAAGTAAATTAAGAGCTTCAGATTGATATGATGAATATGGTTGTTCATGGTGAACCTCTATATAAAAGAATAAATTTTATTTAATTTTATTAGTTTAATTTCTTTAGTTTTGTAAGATTGACAAGACTACATCTTCATCATGTCCAATATATCACCCCAATCAGGGCGGGGAATTGAATCGATCAATTAATATAGGGAGTTCCTTAACAAAGCACCTGATCACCATCTATCCAAGACCATGTGGACTTATTATTTTAAATTTAAATTAACTTATATTTTAAATGTCATGTTATCTTATATATATATATATATATAAAATGTAACATAACATAGTTTTATAACTATTTAACATAACATAAATTATATATATATATATATATATATATATATATATATAGCATAGCATATCATGTTACAATAACCATAACTATAGTTCATAATATAACTATATAATTATATATATTTGACTAAATTTTAACTTAGTTATAACATCACATAGCTATATATTATAATTCGATATACATTGTTTATAATATAACATATTTCTATAACTATTTAGTTCATAATATAAAACTATTTAACAAAACATATAACTCTACAATTATTTAACATGTATAACATAAAATTATTTAACATAACGCACATATAACATAGCATGTAACATAACTATAGCTATTTCATAACTATGTAACTATATAATTATTTAAATATAACTATATATATTTAAATATTATAAAGTTATAACATATTACATAGCTAGATATATTGTATATATATATATATTGTTTATAACATAACATAGTTCTATAACTATTTAACACACACACACACACACACACACACACACACACACACATATATATATATTATCTAAAAATAGACTCTAAAGTTTAGGAATCCAGGCAAGATTATTTTGCTTGAGTTTAGAAATGGTTTTTTGTCAACATTATTTCTAAGTCAACATTTTTTTCTTGGATTAGTTTATATTATTATATGTAATATACTGAGGCATCCCATATATGCACCCTAACTGTAGGCCATCACAGTGTGAGGGTTTCTATTATACATGGTAGGGCTTGTGATTGATCACGTATCCCACACAGAGTGCATGTTCCACTCATAAATCCCACCTCTAGCGTTAATCAGAGTGTCAAAGTCAGTGTTTATGTCTTTTTTGATCAATATGTGATCTCTAGTGGACCTTCTTCCACTATTTTAGGTACACCTTCTGCATTTTTAAATCCATTTTCAACTTTATTTGTTTATGTCTTCAAATTGTCTTTAATTTTTAAATTGTCTTCGAGTGATGTGTTTGAAGTTAATGTATATTTTAATATGCTTTTAGTTTGTTAATTATATACGTTAAGGTATGTTTATGATTTGTAGGGCCTCAATAGGCTAAATTTGTGGATCAGAGTGCAACATCAATCCCTCCATGGAACGATGCTACAACTCATATCACAGGGGAGGATGTTACAACCCGTCATATGTGGATCACCCAAGAGATATGACACATCCCTTCCAATTCACTGACTCATCATAGTTTGTATTTGATGTTGGAAATCATCAATAGGTTGATCGATACATACCAGAGGTCTAGCCCACAAAGCCACCTCCTACATTTCATATAGAGGATTAGGAGCCATGAGGTTAGAGGCCCATATACTAGGGAGATTGTGAAAGAGACCACTAAGAACATTGATGTTTGTCGGGAGTTGTTTGACATCACTATGGATCGCCCTACTAGATATAGAGGTTTGATTCCACTAAAATATTTTGGGAATGTTGATGCAACCCCTTTTGTGTATGATAGATTCATTGGAGCTTGGCGCCAATTCCACCACCTTGACTAGGTTGCCATTTATTTTTCCAATCATTTATATGCAGAGTTTGTGTTACGTATGAAGCTAGATTACACTGATACCAGATCTCATTATTATGGACCTAGATTAGGATGTACCTATGAGCGTGAGGGGGCTTGTAGGGACCTTGGGAATGTACCACCACCTCTGAGATTCTTACCACTACTATCTCAAAGCTTGGTATTACTAACAGAGCCAGAAGATTTGCTACAACTCGATGGTGATATTAGGGATACTATTGCAGACAACATGCAGACATCGTTGGACAGTGCGTGTGTTGTATTAGATGGAGAGATTAGGATACCACCACCATTGGCTCGTGACATGCTAGTGCCCTTATATGATGATGCATTTCTTGTGAGTTTACTTGTTGACTATCTTTTGACATACACATGTATGTATCATGAGAATTGGAGGGTGCATAACCTGCTTGAAACATACTAGGTACATATATAAGAAAGGTTTTAACATTTATTGTTAAATTATGCATAATTATTTATAATAATTTCTAGTTTGTATTAGATTTCATTTATATTAATAAGTTATTGATAACATGTAGACATAACCCATCTAGATGGATGAGCTTATGAGGTCATTTGAGGGGGTAGTTGGTTAGCTAGACCATCCTCAACCAAAGCATGTTTCCATGGATTCTCCTCCTCCTCCACCTCCACCTCATATGTTCACTAATGTGGATGAGAGTCATTATGTAAGACAACATGGACCAGGAGTTGAAGTAAAAAAAATTATTCCTAATATTTCAACATTTTTTTTTTAAGTTACACATATATGCTAATTAATTTCTAGACTAATTATAATTTTTCCTTGCCATTGTGTACACAAGCCCATATAGAGAGTGTCTTTGATGTTGTATTTCTGTGGACACATGAGTGGGATTCTTGGTTTAGAGGAACTGATGATGTGGGTCCATCAATGCAAGCTCCAATCATTGAGCCACATGCAGGGAAGAACCAAACCCAGATTCATCAGACCCCCATCCTATCTAAGTTTCATTTGGACTAGACTGAGGTTAGCAGATTCATGTATATGTAATTAAAAATGTGGTTCAAAATCATTTACTTCCATATCGTTTATTTTGTACAAATAATTATCTAATTAGTTTGAATTTGAATACGTTATATTGCAATACCAACTTTTGGACACTTACTTTGCACGACGAAACTCACATAGAAGTTCTGGTGGTACTTAGAGTGGATAGTTTGTATATTTTTAGGCTCATTTCATAGGGAATATTTAAATGTGATACATACTTTGTATATTTTCATACATCGACAATTTATAGATGTACATGGACATTATTTTAGTTTATAGATGCTCATTATTTCAATTTATGGATTTGTGTTAACATTGTTTATGGATGCTCATTAATTTTTGAAGTTTATGGATTTGTTAAAATTATTTCGCTAATTTAAAAAATAAAAAATCTATATACTATAACTTTTATTAGTAAAATATAACAATTTTGATTTCCAATTTCATAGACTAAGAAAATAAGCACAATCATAAGTTATGTTCCAAGTCACTTTGATACTTAAAATGAACTAAAATATATCATGTATCAATTTAATAATTAACATGCCTGAAAGAATTACAATCATGCTTCATATTGACTTGTAGAAAGTGTATTTTAATGTAATCAACATGTATGTTATTACAACTCAATTTTTAAAATAAATTATTTGAAGTATAAAGTCACACACACACACACACACACACACACACACACACACACCTATATATGAAAAATTTTGTGACACCCATATACTAATGCATGGACAACTTTTTTAAGTATTTCAATCAATTTCTTATAGACTCAAGCTTTGGTTAAAAATAACAAATAAGATTGAAATAAATTTTATTCAATTTTAAAAGATGACACGTAAATAACAAATAGGTTTTATTCAACATTATTTATTTTGAGATTATCTACAAGAGCTTAGTCATAACATGGTATAAGTCAATCATATTGAAAGTTAATATATAGGTCCAAAAGCAATATATGACAATATTTCTATATTTTTATATAATGTTATCAATTTTCCTAAATTTACAAGTAGTTATCCAAGTATTTCGATCAATTCCTTATGATTTAAATATGTTTTAGTCAATTTTAAAAAAAAAAGGTCAAATATGATTGAAATAAGTTATATCCAATTTTAAAATATGTGGAGACATAAAAGTTACAAATACAAGTTTTATTCGATTTTGTTTTGTTTGAGGTTATCTATGAAAGCTTATTCACAATGCACGTTGTCAATAATATTTTTGTACTTACGCTGAAATCAATGCACAATGTTAAACTAATTACCTTTAAATCAGTGTAAACCATATATCTAGTTACATCAAATCAGAAATCAACATATTCACAGAAATCAATGCATCTAATGCAAGCAATCAAATAGGAAGAGAAATCAACATCTACACTAAAATAAATCCATCTAATGCAAACAATGAAAAAGGATTATAAATCAACATCTACACCAAAATCAATGCATATAATGCTACAAGCAATCAAATAGGATTAGGAATAAACGTCTACACTGAAATCAATGCATTTAATGCAATTTCAATCAAACAAGATTAGAAATTAACATCTTTAATGAAATTAATGCACTTAATGCAAGCAACGAAATAGAATTAGAAATAAACATCTACACATAAATCAATGCATATAACACAATAAATCAATATTTGTACACTGAAATCAATGAATCTAGTGCAAGAATTTTTCTTCCCTTTCTCTCCCCCATCCATCTATATCAATATCTCCATCCATCTCTCCTTCTTTGTCTCTCTATCTCACTCCCACAGACACACACTCTCTCTCTTCATATCTATCTATCTTTGCCTTCCTCCCTCTATCTCTCTCTTCTTCCCTCTCTCCCCCTTACATCTATATCTCTATTTCCTTTTGCCTCTCCTTCTTCATCTCTCTATATCACCCCGCAAACATACATATTATTTCTCCATATCTATCTATCTCTCCCTCTCCCTCACTCTCACTTCCCTTTCTCTCCCTTTGTCTCCCCTTATATCTCTCTTCCCTCCTACTCTCCTCTCTCCCTCTCTCGCCATCCCCCTTGTCACTCCCTCTCTCTCTCTCCACCTTTCTCTCTCTATATGTTTTTATTATTACATCCCTATCTCTCCCCCTTCAACTCCATCTCTCTCTCTCCCTCCCTCTGAATTCTTCTTTCTCTTCCTTTCTCTCCCACCTCCCTCTATCACTCCCCTTGTTGTTTGTGAGGTTTTATCACTCCTAAAGTAACTAAACCACAATAATTAATTATCAACCAGGGTAGGTATTTTTATTTCAAAGACGTATTCACTATTTGTACCGATACATGTAACAACCAGGTAAAATAGAAAAGATGTTGTTGTAAACACTTGCAAAAATGAAAGAATCCTCGCAGAAATGAAATACATGCTTGCAAGAATTAAAAGGCACACCGTAGGAACGAAACACGCTCGGAAAGGAAAGAATCCACACTTCATAAAAAATTCAGAATAAAGATAGGCACACCATATACTATAAGCTAAAGATAACAACAATTGAATATCATAGAATTGATTATCCTATGTAACAACACACAATAAATCTTAAAAAAGAAATGTATATATCCCACAATGAAACGTGTAAAACTATAATACGAAATCCACACTAACACATAAAAACAAGTATCCTATCAACATTGTGATCCCTGCTAAAGAGGAGGGCCCTTCCTCCCTAGTAACATGCAAGATTAAAATGAAAATTAGTTAAAAATTCAACACAAAAATCGCTGTAACATCACTAGATATATGTTTGTACTAAAATAGTTGAAGAGTACAAGATCAAAATGTTGGTATTATCTCTCTTGTCCTTCATAGTCCTGTCTCATGAGATAAATCTCTTTTATAAACTCTTTACAAAGCCCAAAATTAGGGAAACAAATTAGTCATGAGAATCTTTGTGATTCTCATGTTGATTAAGCTAACAAAAATAATAAAAAGATAGAAATTGTTACAAATTTATTTTAATAAATATTTGTTATGGTTAGACCACTCTTGTTTAGACGCAATTGTAAATGCTTAGATATTCTTAACTTTCCACATGGCATTACTTCATGCGGCCCTTGAAAACTATCTTTGAAAATGGTGACTACAGTCTTGAAAATTCGTAGTGTAACAATCACTTCGTGGTGTAAAAATAGGAAATGGCAAACCCAGGGTGTAACAAAAACTCACACCATGTAACAAAAGGTAATAGCAACGCTTTTTCACCCATGGCTATTAGTAGTTGTGGCAAAATATGAGAGAAAAAATTCAAAAGAGCTCTTCCAAATATACCCTGGTTAGTCATCCCAAAGAAAGCATTGTTTCGTTCAATACTTAGCAGAAAATAGCATAATAATACGTCAAAGAAAAAGGTTGCTTCTTTATCAGAGGGAGTGACATTGTACTAGGGAAATTGTAGGTTCAATGAGGGAAAATGGCCAAAAATGGGGAAATGGATGCTTGAAATATCCTCAAATATTGCAGCCAACATCTCCCCCCAACTTAAGCCACTGCATATCCTCATGCAGATTCTTCATAATGTTCAGATTCCTCATCTATTGTGACACTGGCATGTTGCTGATGTAGTTTTGTGAAATCATATGCGCCAGTAGTGTCTTCATTGTATTTACTATACCCCTAGGTAGACACGAGCCAATGTGTCCAGGAACATTCATCACATTTTCTCAGGTGGAAGTGAGGTTGGTATTTCTCAACCGGGAGCCAAATCAGAGGAAACTTGAATTTGAGCCCCATCCATAAAGCTCCCATCATTTTGACAATGCATACATATTCAGGGATTCGAGTAACAATTATCACAAAATTAGGGTACCCAAAGGGATCCCCTGCTTTTAGTGTTTCACTGCAAGCTTCCTATCGTTTTAGGCTTCCAACTAATGCTTTACTTTTAAATTGTTCGTAAATATTAAGGAAAAACCCAACAATCCTTATCTTATAGAGGGATAGTTGTTTTACCATGTAAGTTTTACTGAGAAGATTTTTGAATTCACGCCTCATATCAGTGGCCATACGAGGGTCTAGTCTTATCTTTACGTTTTCCTTTTCTTCATCCATAGTAGATGATTTTATGGTGAGATGCCAATCAATTTGATTTATCATGAAAGATATAAAATCCAGTAGCTGCAAATCTCCAATTTAGGGGGAAAGGTCTGCATCCATCTGCAAACTCGAATGCTCAACAAATATATCATGTCGGAAGAGTTTACATAACAAACTCTGATCATCGAAATCACATGAGTGAAATACATCCAAATTTTTTTTAGTGGAAATGCTCCTATAGGTTTTGTTCTCATGGATGGATCTCAACTAGAAAGGATAAAATTTATCCCACAAGAACATCAGGTAGGACAGAGATGGCTTCCTACAACCTAAAAGGTTTAGGGCTAACTCATACATTTTACCTTTCTCTTCAGTCATCTTTTTGACCTCTTGTTGTAGTTGATGTCTCTGTTGTTCCTTTTCCATCTCAGCTTTCCTCATTTCCAACTTTATCATCTCTTCTATCATCAATTATTTGGCCCACTGATCCTTAAGGGTATGAATAGCCTTATGATGTTCTTCCAAAGAAATCACTCCCTTTTTTAGGAAAGTGCCATTTTCTTCCAATTCTCCAATTTTGATATCAATAGAAGTCTTTCTAAATACCACCCTACTTCAGGGTCCTATGTTGTCTCATGTGCAATAACAGTAGAGGGTGTAACAACACCTCGTGCTTTGAGCTTCTCTACCTCAGCTATTGGTTGTTGTGTATCGATAGCTTCGTTGACAGGTTCTTGTGGAACAACTATCAATTTCTCTTCCTTAAAAACGTTTGTCTCAATTGATGGTTCTTGTGTATCAACAACATCATTGATATGTTCTTGTATATAGGTTTCTAGGTTAAAATACATGGGGTGCTCCATTTCAACTACTGGTTCTTGTGTGTCAGCAACATCGTCAATGAGTTCTTGTGTGTCATCCTCCCATGGTTTTTTTTGGGTTTCTTCTAAGATGGTGTTTGCAATGCAAATATTATATCTTTATGTTGCCAAACCCTCATCATATGCTATACATAAAGGCCACTGTGTGGTTTTGGATCCCAACTTATCAACAAACTCAACCAATGTATTGACACCTGAAACCTTTGTTTTTGTTTTTCTACCTCCTAATTGTAACAACCCTAGTGAAAATTCCATGTAATAAAAGTTAAAACAATAACCATGGATGGACGGGACACTTCTTCTGAGCTCAATGTTGGGAAAGACATCCTAGGGGGTGTTCATTTGGCTGTTTATGGCTAAGGAAATTGGCAAAGCAAATGGCTAAGGCCTTAGAAAGGAAAAATGACATTTTTGGCACAAATATTTATGAAAATAACGAAAATTAGGAGAAAAGGGAGGTGAAAGGTCACAAGTTGCATGTGAGGAGGAAAATGAAGGAAAATAATGTAAAATGAAAGAAATAGAAGTCTAATTCATAAAAATGATTGTAAGAATCAGTTGGTAACCTCTTGTCAATTCAGTTTTGGAGCACTCTCATTATTCTCTCTCTCGCACATACACTTGGATACTTAGAGTATTTTCTTAGAGGAATTTGACGTTGGAGCAAGAAAGGAAAAGAAGGCAAGAGGAAGCAAGGAACAAGAAGGGAAAGTGATCCGAAATTGATCAAGGATCTAGAAAAGGCCAAAATTCAAAGTTGTTGGATTCGAGCGAAAACAACGCCATTGGGTACATCTCAGAAAAATGATTCCAACACAACTTGTATGGGTGAAAAATGAGTTCGCATGTAAAAGTTATTCAAAGTCAATTTTTTCACGGTAAACTCCAAAAAGTCAAAGTCAAAGTCAACGGTAACCCAAAGTCAACACTAATGTGGCAGCTGAGTAGATGCTGACTGTGAAATGAGGTGGTAGTTGACAAGTGGCATGCTATGATTGGGTGCATGGGGACCAATCCCAAGGTGACGCGTAGCCCTATCAGAGGGTGACACATCACCTCGTCGGATTCGGTAAATATTTGTTAAGGGATCTCAGTGGAGCTAACAAGATTTGAATTTGTGACCTGTCAAATACAAACAACATGCCTTAATCAACTCTCCTACCATGTGACTTGGTATATTAATTCTTCCGCACATATTTAAAGGGGTATAGTTGAATGTTTAACAAAAATAATGTCAGATTCGCCAAGATTGGTGGCCCCACCATAACTAAACTCCACCATACTTATCTATCGCCAATACAACATTAATCTGCTAACCTTATTTGATATCCACACACTAGCAAGGTTCATGTATATGCGAATTTTAGTTATAACAAATGTTTAAAATAGATGGTATACTACGGAGGGAGCGGGTGGTGGGTATGCCTAAAACCCTACCACCAAATATTAATTCGAATATACATTTAAATACATTGTATAAGGATGGGGATATGGTTACGTTAATGTGGAGTGATAAGGGTTGGGACAGGTCTGGGGGATAAATATAGTTGCATCCAATGACGAAGGAGGAGGAGGTGTCAAGATTTGATCCCCTGACATCCTAATTTTTTATTATAAAACTAAACCAATGCACCAAATAGCTCAAAGTTGATATTTTATGCAGAAGAGGCATATTTGAGCAGGTGTAGTTAGTGAATCTGAAAACTTTGAAAACACTTTCTGAGAGATCTGGGAAGCCTTCTTCAGAACTGAGAGTTTCTACAGAATCCTGAGGCAGAGCAGATTGCAGTTGGATGGTGCAATATTGTATTTGAATCAATAATATTTTGATGTATTTATGGTCTTGAAGTTTCTTATAAGAAGGCCTCCCCATTGAAGACCAGGGCTCGGAGATGTAGGCTTGAAGATAGTCGAACTATGTTAACAATCTCTTGTGTCACTTTCCTTTTGATGTTTTATTGTTTAATTTTTTGAAAATTTCTTATCAGTTCTTCATTCTTATGTGTTTAATGGTGTTTTTCTAAGAATCATGTATTAACACTATTTTAACAGTAAATAAATCACATTTCAATTAAAGATCTGCTTGGGATCATTTGGTATTGGAGAAAGTTGTTGATAATTGTGATTTGAAGTGTGCATGATCACCAGGAGAAAATCAAACCTTGGTGAAGGAGAACCTATTGAAGGAGATCCAGAAGTTGGCTTGAGAAGAAGGACAAATCGAGGAGAAGAGATGGTTGAAGAAGGAAGTGGTGTTCATCCGTTTGGATCTGACACAGGCTGTGTGGATGCTTTCATGACCTTGTGAGTCATGGTCGAAGAAATGTACCGAGAGTTTAAGAAAGCAAAATTTGAAGATGAAAAACCTAAAGATGAAGAAGGACAACCATCACAATCTAGAAAAGAAAATGAAAGCGATAAAAATACCCTGTCACTTCTCTCTTGATTCCATATAAAACTTCAAATCCATTGTTGAAACTCGATGTTAAGTTTGATTTGCCCATGTACAATGGAGAATTTGAAGCTGAGAAGCTTGAAAACAGGTTTAGGAAAATGGACATATATTGTAGCATGCAACAGATCAGTAAAGATGAATTCAAAATCAGACCAACATCTCTTCGTTTAGCAGGCACAACATTGATCTAGTGGCATAGTAAGTTACAGAAAGGTACTAAACATATCGGTAAGATTTTTCCATCATGGTTTGATTTTATTACTGCACTTACAAATCAATTCTATCCATTAATATATAAGGAGAAACCTTTAATATAATGACAAGGATTAAAAGTTAAGAAAGGTCATTTGGTGCAGGAATATACATATGCGTTTTGTAAGAAGGCATTGATGTTGATGTTGTATACTCAAGAAACTCTAATGAAATACATAGGAGGATTACCTAAGTATGTTTGCAATATTGTATTTATGTTCAATCTTACTAACCTGGATGAAGTGGAAGTACAAGAAACTTACATTGAAGCAGGTAAGTTAGGAGTTGGGGTATCACCATAATTGACAACCAAAATGGAGAGGAGAACTTCAGTAAGAAGGAGTTTGAAAATCTCTCTTGTAAACATTGCAAGAAAGAGGGCCAGGACGAGGATCACTATGGGCAATTGCATCCCGAAAGTAAACTAAAGTGGACCAGAAAAGGGAAGCAAAAGGTTGTAGCAACAATGAAACTGGTAGACCTAGGGTCAAATTCAAGCGATGAGACGCAGATTGCATCATTGATTATGATAGGTAAATCTGAGGAAGGTAATGATTCTAATAGTTCCAGAGGCAATTTATTTCGCATAAGGGTTGTTATGAAACATACAAATATTGACACATTACTAGATAGTGGATCTCAAGCTAACCTAATTTCAGAAAAAGTGGTTAAGAAATTGGGATTGAAAACCATAAAGCATCATAAAATGTATACTATAATTTGGATGAGAAGAAATCATAAGTGATGAGTGACTGAGAAATGCATGCTACCATTTGCAATAACTTCTCAATTTAAGGATAAGGTGATGTGTGATGTTGTAAAAATAGATACATGTGGGATGGTCTTGGGTAGTCCATATTTATGTGATAGGAAAGTGATCTTTTAAATGGAACATACTCAATATAACTTGTTCAAAACAGGGATTGAATATGTTGTACATTCTAATCACACAAAAGAAGATAAATCTCTTTTTTTTTTTGAACAGTTAAAACAAGTAGTTTATGCTAGAAAAGATGTTGTTTTACAATCTAAAGAACCTAGGAAAGAGATCATTAAAGTTAATCACAAACAAGGATACATGCCCAGGGAATTCAAAATTGTACATCACCAAGAGTTACAACATGATAATTTGGGTTTTGTTTCAACTATGAAGAAAAAGCAAGGTATGGTTTCATCTATGTCAATACGTTCAATGTTGTTAATGGGTTTATTATTGTTTAGTGGTGCCAGGATATTAGAAACAATATGAATGTAGATGTGGGTGAAAAAGGACTTGATATATTTTGTAGTTTGTGTGTTTTTCTAATGATTGCATGGATGAGTAAAGTGTACAGGTTCAGAATATGGTGGACAGATACCGAGCAAGTGGGAAAATGGAACCCACATTTGTTTTATGGAACTTAAGCCTTTTGGAGGTCCGAAAGGTCTTAGTGGGGAGGAAATGATCTGAAATTGATCAAGGATCTAGAAAAGGCCAAAATTCAAAGCTCTTGTATTCAAGCGAAACTAGTGTCATCGCATAGAGCTCAGAAAAACAATTCCAACGCTTTTGAACGGGCGAAAACTGAGTCTGTATGTGAAATTTATTCAAAGTCAACGTTTTAAGGGCAAGCTCCAAAAAGACAAAGTAAAAGTTAATGGGAATTCAACAGTCAATAGGAAGTCAAAGTCAATGCTAACATGGCAGCTGACTGAATGCTCACCGTGCAATGAGGTGGCAGTTGAAAAGTGGCACACTGTGATTGGGTGCATGGGAATCAATCCCAAGGTGACACGTGGCCCTATCATAAGGCAACAAGTGGCCTCATCAGATTTGCTAAAAATTTGTTAAGGGATCTTAGTAGAGCTAACGAGATTTGAACTTGTGACCTATCAAATATAAACAACATGCCTTAATCAACTCTCCTACTATGTGACTTGATATATTAATTTTGTCGCGCATATTTAAAGGGGTATAGTTGAATGTTTAACAAAAAAATGGTGGAGACCGCTAAGATTGGCAACCCCACCATAACTGAACTCTACCATACTTATCTACCACCAGTACAACATTAACCCACCAAACTTATCTGTTATCCACGTGCCAACAAGGTTCATGTATATGCAAATGTTAGTTATAACAAATGTTTAATATATATGGTATATTGCAGAGGGAGTGGGAGGTGGGTATGCCTAAAACCCTGCCACGAAATATTAATTTGAATATACATTTAAATACATTATATAAGGTCGGAGATATGGTTACGCTAATGTGGAGTGATAAGGGTTGGGGCAGGTCTAGGGAACCCCACCCCTTATTAATGTTCCAAAAAAATACATTTAAAGATATGAATACAATTGCATCCAATGATGGAGGAGGAGGAGGTGGCGGGATTTGATCCCTCGAGCTCCTAATTTTTTATTATAAAAATACCCAATGCACCAAATAGACCAGAGTTGAGATCTTATGAAGAAGAGGAGTATTTGAGCAGGTGCAGGAAGTGAAGCTAAGAACTTTGAAGACACTTTCTAGGAGATCCGAGAAGCCTTTTTCAGAACCAAGAGTTGCTACAGAATCCTGAGATAGAGCAGATTACAGATGGATGATGCAGGATTGTATCTGAAGCAATAATATTTTTATGTATTTATGGCTTTGAAGTTTCTAATAAAAAGGCCTCCCCGTTGAAGACCAAGGCCCAAATATGTAGGCTTGAAGATAGCCAAACTCCATTAACAATCTCTTGTGTTTCTTTTCTTTTCATGTTTTTCTGTTCAAGTTGCTGCAAATTTCTTATCATTTATTCATGCTTATGTGCTTAATGGTGTTTTTTTAATAACCATGTATTAACACTACTTTAACAATAAATAAATAACATTTCAATTAAATATTTGTTTGGGATCAGAAAGGCAGGACCAAGCAGCTACAACAGGCTTCATTGCAGGTATCGACTTGCATGTCTAATTTCCTTGCTAGATTTGGCATGCATGATATTACATGTGGTTCTTTTCTATCATGGCATGTATTTTCTAGGTGTAACAATGTTTTTAGCCTAGCCTTGCCATTTCCAGATAGCCATGGTATGATGGGGTTCTCGTGTTTGGTGGAGCTGGATTCCCGGATGGATTCGAAGCTGAGTGAGGTGGATCTCTAAAATAATGGAACACATGGCCTAGTAACCCTTGAATCGGATTGTGGGTTGTGGTAAAGCCAGATTTTGTGCTGCCTTGGATGGCCTATGAATCCTTGTCGGTGAATAGCAGAATATATGGTAAAGCCTAGAGGTGGTTTTATCTCTTTTGAGCTTAGTAATCTTCGGTTTGGGATATGCAGTAAATCCTATACAGTGGGTCTCCATTTAGGGCCTAGTGATCTATGTTTGGATTATAGTAAATCCTAAGAGACTACGAGATAAGAAAACTCCTCACTGTGTAGGTGGATAAAACTAGTGGCGTCCATGCTTGTTTGGCCTAGTAATTGGATGAATATCACGTAAAGCCTATTATGATGTGTTCATTTTGTTGGCCTAGTGATTTGGGATGGATTATGGTAAAGCCTGGTTTCTATTGATGAGGGTGAGATGGTTTAGCCTCAGTATGCCCCGGTTGAGTTCTTTTGGTTTGATTCCCACATTCATGTTTGGAATATGGCAAGGGGGTGAATGGATGAAGAGAGATTTGGGTTAGCCATTCTATGGTGAGGTGGAACATGGTAGTCCCATCTCTAGTTGGTTCATTGCATTGATTAATTAGAAATTCATTCCCTTGATTTTCATGTGTAAATGTATTGGTTTATATAGGGATTCTGATGGCAATATGTTTATGCTATTTATGTTTCTATTATGCTGGTTATATGTACATTTTGTGACAGGAGCTATGTATGGATCTCAACATGTTTTTACTTGTACATGAATGGATAATGTTTCTATGACCTAATAGATGATAATACGCCCAATGACATGAGGAAACAAAGGTTTATAGAGATTCTCAGATAAGTATGAGATCCCTATATTTAATTATGTTTTTTACACCTATAGGTTACATGTTGACAATATGTTTGATGAAATCCTGTCATGGTTAGAAGGGGTCTCGTCAAGGTCTTATTGAGCTTATTACTTTTGCTGCATTGTTTCCCTATAATTTCATTGATTTCAAGCTATCATTCCATTCTGGGTAGTGGCCTAGAATCTAGGCCTTGAAAAGTGGCTTAAATCTCGAGGTCGTTGTCACAGAACTGGCAATTCTGGTCTAAATTTGCTGGAAGGTGGGCCTATGAGAGAGACTTTAGGTTTCTAGTCACTCCCTTGCCCATAGAATGAGAGAGACTACGGCTTGAGAGGTCCAGAACAGTAGGGGGACCTAGGGATAGGTTGTGTGAGTGGCTGGCTTATCTCCTAAGGGTTCTATTGATGGTGTTGGATGACTGTGTGTGATGTTTCATCGATTCCACTTCCTTAAGGTCACCTAGGAGGTCGAATCTGATCATAGTATTCTCTCGTCTCATGTTTACCCCAGTTGGCATGATTACTTGGGCGGATGTGGGAGGGGGGTGTTATAGAGTGGTATCAGAGCATGGTTCAAATCTTGAAATGGATGGGTTGAATGTGTTAATCATGCATGCATGCCAGTTTCATGTGTGTCTCTTGCACTTATATACTTGTTGCAATTTCTTGATGTTGGATTAGGGTTGTAGTATGGTTATCATGGAGAATTTGATGTTTATCTTTCAGAACTTATTTTTTATAAGCATGTGACTGATTTCATATGGATTATATGTCACTTACATGTTGATTTTATGTCACCTACTTACATCATTGTATGTTAGGTTACATTTTGAATATTTTGATTACATGTATCAATCTTGTAGGTTGATTGCAAGAACTATTCGATTATGTTTGACTACATGCACTTATGCATTTTTGTAGTTGGCTAGGCATTGCTTATGCATATTGTCGGTTAGACGTAGCAATGTGTATAATGGATTAACGGTTGTTGTCATGCATGAGGTCATAGGATGCATTGTTGATATGGCCTTGCATTAATGATTGGATCCTAGTTAGAATGATGTTTATGTGTTGATACATTTACTTGCCTATGTCAAGATGTTGTTACGATTATTTTATACATGTATCACATTGATTAGGTGATCTTGCAGACAAGGTATCCTCCCTGAGCTATATTGAGGTACGTTGGTTATTGCAATTTCATTTATCTGACATATTATGCATTGCAGGAAGAGAAAGCTCAAATGGCTAGCTAGATGGTTGACTACAAGGACTCTCCCTATGAATCGAAAGAGTATTATGGTGTTGGGAACTCTTCAGGTTTGGCAGTTACATTGATAGTTTTGAAGGAAGAGATAAGGAGATGTAAGGCGGATAATGATCAAATTATATAGTCACAAGACAAGTAGGAAGAGGTGAATGCTATACTTATTCAAATTTTGTTGGACATGCAACGAAAAGGACCACTTCAGATCAGCCATGGACATGAGGATAAAACTAGTGGGGCATACGACATTAGATCTCTTGGTAGAAGCAGGTCAGATATATCTAATACACTGAGAGATGGTAGGTTGTTGGACACTTTAGAAAGGAGGGTCAGTGAGTACATGTATTATTCTAGTTTTGGTTCTGATAGACATCACGATCTTCATCACTATCATCGTTACAAGAGGAATGATAGGAGATACTTCCCAAATGAGTTCAAGAAAGAAAAACCACCTACTTTTGACAAATATATGAAGTAGATGGTGTTATAGACATTTTTGTGCCCTACAACTCAAAGCATGAAATGTCCATAAACCAAGGGCTCCTAAGTCCCTAAAAGTGTTCTTCTAACCCCTAAAGGAACAAGGTCAACATATTACAGCTTCTCCCAGAAGTTCTCCACCAGAAACTGCTCAGAATTGGTCAAAACAGGATCATTGCAGCTGCTCCACTGGCTAGGTGCGTTGCATCTCACCCAAATGCATTGTGAGGGTGCGTTGCATTTCAAAACTCCCTTCTCTGGGGTACGATGGGAGAGAAATGACAAATGGCAGTGTCATTCCGCAAGGTGGAGAGGCACTGGAAGCTTCCAGAATCTTCTCTTGGGACACTTGCCTCACTGAATTCGACCAAGGATGAGTAAGAGGCCCTAAGTCTCCAGGTGGAAGCAAGAACTGACAGAGAGAAGACACTAATCAAGTCACAAGCTGACTCATCCTCCTTACAGATATCTATATATGGATCCCTCATCCCAGAGATCCAGAGGCTGGAATTTTGCATATTGTAAGGAATTGCTGTTGGTTTCTAGAGACAAACATTAGATTGTTGGGTGATTTATGCTTTGTTTGGGGTGAAGAGGGGCTTCTTTGCTGGGAGGTTGATGCTGGGTCAGAACCACAGGTTGTAACTCCTCCTGGATCTTTTCTTGTTTATCAATAAAAACTATTTGAGTTCTCCTCCATGCTTTTGTATCATTGATGCTTGTTACATTTGTATGGTTAACTTAAATCTGATCCTAAGTTGTTTATGAATATAGATCCATGTCTTTGTATAGTGCTATGCTTCTGTGATCTTACAGGTACTTTGTGTAGCTGGGCATGCAAGGGAGCAGGTAGCTGGAGACTATCAAAGAAGAGAGGGATTGGATCAAAGGATTAGCGCAAGACACAGGTTGGTTCTTTCTATTCCTCTCTATCTATAATTCATAAAGGAAATACAAAAGTATTTTTTCTCTGTTTGTTTCTAAGGTAGCTGTCACACCTTAGTGGGATAGAGCAGTTCTAAATAGACACTTTTCCCTGTAACAAAATGGCGACTCCGCTGGGGAGTGTCTAATTAGTTTGTTTGTGTATCATTCTTTGTTGTTTGTTTCATAAACTTATAATTAGCTTTCGAACTACATTTGCCATAACAAATGCAAAGTAGATAACTGTTGCTTCAATCCATTCACTAGATCTATTTATGATTTAAACAACTGATTCACAAACTATCTGATTGCCCTTGTGATAACTCTTAGATCCTCCTTAGATCTACCCCTGATTGTTGCATTACTGATTACATTTTACTCGGCCAAAAACCAAGGACTGAACTGCAAATTGTGACCCGGAGCCCGGACAGAGTCTCGTTTCTGGCCCAGCGCAGGTACTGTTCAGAGATCCTGAATTTCAGTGCACTTCCCGAAGGGCCAACCTGCGCTGTAATTCAGATTCTCTATGTTACAGGTGCGTTGATCAGACTAGCTCTGTGCAGCTGTGGTTCCTGTGCTTCATTCTTTCCATTTCTATCCCTGAATTTTGCTGCCTGTGATCAGTATATCTCTGTTTGAAACCTCTTTTCCTTGTTGTTATTCCACCTCCTTTGTACAAAATAACTGTAGATGTTTTTGTGTGTTTGTTGAGTCGTTTACAGTTTTCCTTTGCAAAAGTAGCATAGTCGTACTGTTGTCCTTTGATTTGAATCTGTCGCAAGTGTCGATTTCGATCATAGGAGAAAGTTTGATTGCTGTTGATGGTCGATTATCCTGTTACTATTGCCTTTCATCTAAATTTGTAATTTTCTAGTGTCAAGAACAAGTGTCCATTTCAAAATCGTAAGGTGTCGTAATCATCTCTGTTTTTGATTTCGAAAAAGAGCTTGTTTATATTTGTCGCTTGAAAAGAAATTCAGATTTGTACATCAACTTTATTTTTAGCATCAACATTAAGAAAGTAAAAAACAAATACATGCATGTGCATTTGCATATAGACAGTCTGTTTGGCTTGATTTAGGAAAGTGCATTTACAGTGTGCTCTTTGCTCTTTGTGAAAAGATTTTGTCTTTCTTTTCCCCTAGTATCTAGGATTTTCATTGCGCAAAAGAGATAAAAGTTTGTTTATCATCTTTAGATTGCATTTTAGGAATTACATCTACATCTCGTGGTGAACCCGAAAGGAAAACTTCATAAACAAGATCAACTTAAAATAAATTCAATGAATCTAACAACGCTTTGGAACTTAATGCACAACATTTAGAGGTCTAGGCTAGAGACGTATTCCGGCGTCGTAAAGCCTGGTAACTGTTGTCCTCACTGATGGTTGGGTGATTCCTCCACTTTGAGACGATAAGTGCCAGTACGGACTTGTGCTCCCAAGTACCGTCGAGTATATTTTGGGAGACCCCTATAGGCTTAAATCCTTTATCCTTAGGAAGCCGTGTCTGCCGCCCTATTGATCGCAATGCACTGAACACAGCATTCGGGAAGATTGACTACCGTACCATAAAAAGTATTCTGCAGTTTTGAGATTGGTTTGGTACTCCCTCTACCTAGATCTCCAGAGAAGTCCCTTTCGTTCCTTTTCAGACTCCTTAACGGAAAAGGTCCATCTGAGCACTTGTCACTTTAGGCTCATTAAAAATTGAAGGAGACTAGAGTCATCTTTTGTTTTTTCTCGACTCTTAAAAACTGAAAAAACAAGTTGTGTCAAAGCATCTAAAAAATTATTTTAAATGGAATATTCATTACCCCTTTCCTACGTTGATCTTGGGTTGAGAAAATGGAGTCCACCAACCAAGGAATTCCCCTTGGAGGAAATCCTAGTCCCTTCTCCTCTTGGGGAGATGTTGGTGCACCCCATATGGCCACATTTTCACTTCCAAGACTGACAATTGGTCTACCTGTATGGCTCTTCTCAACCTCTATCGTTCAGAACACCACTATTCTTGAACAATCGAATCAGCAATTAGACGAGTCCAGAGTTACCCACCAACCTTCTACTTCCTCCAATTCTTCCTCTCCTCCTTCCTCTTCGCTTGATGGGGCTGGGAAAGCCAAAAGTCAAGTTCCTAAGGAGAAGAAGGAAAAGAAGAAGAAAGAGAAGAAGAAGAAGGAGCCAAAAGCGAATGGGGGCAAACGAGTGTCGTCTAACGAACATCCACACACAGCACTGACCAGGCCTAAATCGCCATGTGTCATTTGCAAAGGAGACCACTTTCATAGAGATTGTCCTTGCATCCCTCGGATCTTAAGGGACTGGTCTCCTCGTTTGCACAACCCGGTGTCGTCAACCTCTGATGATCATGTTGAAAACACACTGTCAACTAGTGAAAGTGAAGCCCCAGGACAAAAAGGAAAATATAAATTTCCTTGTAAACTGTGCGTAGGCAATCATGTCGTCCATCGTTGTCCCTTCTTAGACGAAGCTAAAAGAGTTTTGGATGATTGTCCGGTTTCACCGTTACGACTTCCTCCTGGATATAAAAAACTCTTGCCGAGTCCGTCACTAGTTGAAAATCCGACTGACCCGCTCAAGTGGTCCGTCGAAGCATCTGTCATTGAAGATGAACCATCTGAATCCATACCAGATGAAAGTCAAAAGGTAGAGGTGTCAGTTGACCCGTTCTTGACTTCAGAGGTTCCATCTTCAGATGATACAATCACTAAAGAGAACAAGGATGACACCGTCCAAATTCTGTTCATAAGAACAGACTCCAACGAACATGGGGGCAATTTACCCGTTCCTTTACCGCAGGAAGGACGTTCGTCAGAGTCATACCCGGTCGTCTATTCGGTCGCACCTCCAAGCAACCTAGTTGTCTCCTTTGACTGGAATCAACTAGGCAGACGCCATTTGCCAGCTAGTGTACCATTCCGAATTATTGTTCAGATATATAGAATGGTTATGTCTGGTACCATCATAGGTGAGGGGACTTCTGTGAGTATCCTTTCCTCAACTTCTTGGAAAGCGCTTGGTTCGCCATCGCTTTTGCCTGAGATGAGAAATCTGACAGGCTTTGTTAAAGGAACTAGCCGACCGTTAGGGATCCTTCCCAATGTGCCCATAACATTGAGAGGGAAAACCGTTCACATGAATGTAATGGTAGTTCAAGGACCCCTGGATTACAATCTACTCCTTGGACGAGACTATATTTATTGCATGGGAGCAATTGTCTCCTCACTCTTTAGAGTAATGTGTTTTCCGCACGAAGGAAGAGTGGTCAAGCTCGTGGACCAGCTTTCATTTCCCGGATCATACAGAGCAAATAGTCATATACCATCCTGGAATGGTCTTTTCACGCAAGAAATGTCTCAATCTCCAGTCTGTCCTCCCTATGAGCGCGAGTGATTCGGAGGGATATGACTGAAACCCAGGGGGCATGCACCCTAGTCTGCTTCGGCGGGAAAACTTCGGGTATAGGGTAGGTTTCCACGAGAGAATATGACTAGTCTGTACCCCCGTCCGTGATTGGAAGAGGGGGTTATTCTAGAACAAGATTCTCTTGTCAAAATTATGTGAGTTGGCGAGCACCGCCACTCACCTTTGTTTATTTCAGTAAACATCGTCGAAGAAGTGTTTTGTTTGTGCTTTGAATAGAACGATCTTTGGGTAACCTGTAAGAGGTAGGCCTCTCTCAGTAAAACAAATGTTTTAACGGACTAAAGAAGGGGTAACCTTGAAACTCTGTTTTATTCCTGGGTGCATGCAAACCTTTTGGAATGCAAGCGAAGAGTGACTATTTATTTTTAAATTTTTAGGACCTCTTCCCCTTTAAACTCGTAGGATTGGTCGTTTCCTAACTTGCATAAAGAAAGGATGTGGGGAAAATCTCTAAAAGTTGTCGTTTTTATGTGAGACATTCTTATCACAAGACTGGATTAATCGAGCAGTTTTAGCACATAGTTCAAGCTCGTTAAAAAATAAACATAAGACATGAGCAAATGTTTCCACCCGCATTTAAGCTCATTAAAAAATGAACTATTCCCCGTTAAATAACCATCGTGAATGTAGTACTTCAGCCGTTAAAGCCTTGGTCGTGTTTGCACCGTCACCTCCACTTTTCATTGGCCGATCATTCACCTCCATTTGATTGTTTACCCATTTTGAGGAGCAGCTACGAAGAGTTATTTCACTAGCAATCCTTGTGACACTGCCGTGATTGGAAAATTCCAAACCTTACATGGAATCAGCTGCTACCCGTTTTATTACTCGTTCCTCAGAAGACGAGTCACCTTTAAGCTCTTTTCAACTGACTCGTAAAATATGAAAATATTGCCAAGCCATTGGCCTCTCTAGCTCGTTAAAGGGACAGGAAGTGTTATCCCTCATCTAGATTTTAATCTTTTTGGACCTGAGGGATTATTACACAAACGATCGAGCGCTTGTTTTGTTCGGCTCGTTAAAAGTATCGAAAATTCATCCCTTCTATATTGTTTTATACTTTTTCGGACTTAAGGGATTAGATGACGAAAAAGGAATTTTGGAGTTATCTTTAAGTTCCTTTTCAGACTCTCTAAAATTGAAAAGGACCGAGTTATCTTTGTCGTTAAACTCGTTAAAAAGATTAATAGCGACAAACTTGTCTTTAGACGAGAACGAGTTTCACTATCGCTAGGCTCATTAAAACATAGCGATGGGTTTGCCCGAAGGGAAAATTATAGAACAAGCACATGTTATCCTCCTCAAGCTTGACAAAAATAAAGAGGTACTGGTCAGCAATGACTGGGGAAAAATTGGGAAGAAAACTCAAAGAAACTTTGTTGGTAGCAAGTCGCTCTTGAACATGACACTTCCACTCCGTGTCCGAGTCGGGTTGGGTAGTTTCATTCACCGGTCGGATCACCATGGTCATGCCATACCATACACATTTGGGGTTAATGCTACCAATCCATCACATCAGTGTCGCCGAGATGTTCAAGAGAAGTCATCCAGAGAAGTCACCTGTGTCTCACCCACTACCATACATTATACTCCATTCTTTCATGACCGCCACCCTGAACCTTATATCACCAGATCGTTTTCACCTCCATCAAAATCATTTTCTGCGTTTCGTGTCATTGATGTGGGATTCATTAAGGCCCTCCTATGACGGATCACTTCTTGTCGACATCAGCTCATTATCCAAGAAGTTGATCTAGGAACACCCCATTCAGTACTTTGAAGCTTGCATGCCTCAATGGCAAGTTTCTCACTTCCGGCGACAGGTTTACATCAATGGCCTTCGACCGAAAGATTTTGCGTGGTGTTCGACGCCAAGTCCTTTATTCACACCACATGAATTGTACTGCAGCACCTTGAAGATCATTATCATTATCAGTGATTCCTCTCATGCTTGTTACCAGTTTACATCATTGACTGGTAATCAAGCGATGTCTTTCCATGTTCGACTTCAGAACATTTCTCACATGGATCGACTTGTACTTCGAGTAAAGATCGGATGAGACTGAAGACCCTGGATCTAGTTTCATCCATCCGGGCTGCGATATATATTCAGGGAAATAAAGACATTAAATGTACAACATTTCAGCACAGATAATCATCCTACCAAAAGGATGATGGCTCTATCAGAATCATCAGTCTACACTCAGACGATTGTCTGTCCTATGTACATGAAAGTGAATTTATAAAGTTGAGCACGGGAATGCCCACCTCAGCTAGATCATGAAAACAATATGAAGATAATGTATTGTATTGTATCTTATTACAGGTCTCCTCCCAACATTGAAAGAACTTCGGATCCTCATAATAAAGCATTTCACCCGACACCAAAAGGTTAACGGCCTCATACTTTAGGGGGAAACTGTTATAGACATTTTTGTGCCCTACAACTCCAAGCATGAAATTTCCATAAACCAAGGGCTCCTAAGTCCCTAAAAGTGTTGTTCTAACCCCTAAAGGAACAAGGTCAGCAGATTACAGCTTCTCCCAGAAGTTCTCCACCAGAAACTGCTCAGAATTGGTCAAAACAGGATCATTGCAGCTGCTCCACTGGCTAGGTGCGTTGCATCTCACCCAAATGCACTGTGAGGTTGCGTTGCATTTCAAAACTCCCTTCTATGGGGTGCGATGGGCGAGAAATGACAAATGGCAGTTTCATTCCGCAAGGTGGAGAGGCAATGGAAGCTTCCAAAATCTTCTCTTGGGACACTTGCCTCACTGAATTCAACCAAGGATGAGTAAGAGGCCCTCAGTCTCCAAGTGGAAGCAAGAACTGACAGAGAGAAGACACTAATCAAATCACAAGCTAACTCATCCTCCTTATAGATATCTATATATGGATCCCTCATCCCAGAGATCCAGAGGCTGGAATTTTTCATATTGTAAGGAATTGGTGTTGGTTTCTAGAGACAAACATCAGATTGTTGGGTGATTTATGCTTTGTTTGAGGTGAAGAGGGGCTTCTTTGCTGGGAGGTTGATGCTGGGTCGGAACCATGGGTTGTAACTCCTCCTGGATCTTTTCTTGTTTATCAATAAAAACTATTTGAGTTCTCCTCCATGCTTTTGTATCATTGATCCTTGTTACATTTGTATGGTTAACTTAAATCTGATCCTAAGTTGTTTATGAATATAGATCCATGTCTTTGTATAGTGCTTTGCTTCTGTGATCTTACAGGTACTTTGTGTAGCTGGGCATGCAAGGGAGCAAGTAGCTGGAGACTATCAAAGAAGAGAGGGATTGGATCAAAGGATTAGCGCAAGACACAGGTTGGTTCTTTCTATTCCTCTCTATCTATAATTCATAAAGGAAATACAAAAGTAGTTTTTCTCAGTTTGTTTCTAAGGTAGCTGTCACACCTTAGTGGGATAGAGTAGTTCTAAATAGACACTTTTCCCTGTAACAGATGGAAGATGCAGAAGCTTGGATACTTGGAATGAAAAAATTCGTTGAGTTGCATGGGTACACAGATAACATGAAGGCCATATTAGTTATCTTCAGCTTGAGAGACATATGGTGGAAATATGTTAAGCGGGTTAGAGACATCAAGACAAATGACTTCAGCTAGCAGGAGTTCAGGAGACTTTTTAGGAGGAAGTACCTCTCAGAAAGGTACTATGACATAAGGGAAAAGAATTATATGAGCTAAAGATGGGATCAATGACAGATGAAGAGTACACAACCAAGTTTCAAGAGCTATTGAGGTATGCACTCCATCTTATTGATGAGAAAGCTAAAGTTCAACAGTTTGTCAATGGTTTTCCATTAGCATTTAGAGATCGGATTGAATATGAAGAGCCTCCATCACTTGAGGAAATTATTGGGAAACTAAAGCATTTCTATGAACAATAAAAGCGTACGAATGAATCTCAGCATGGATGGAAGGGAAAGGACAAAGGTGAAGGTAAATATCAGCCTAAGAGGACAAGGCCTTAGCATGCATATGAGAAAGAGAATGTGATACTGCAAAATAGATTGAATGCATCTAGACAAGGACATGAGTCACAACAGCAACATAGAGGTGTTAGTACTGGTTGGTTGGAGTGTTAAACATTTGGAAAGGAACACCTTAAGAGAGTTTGTCCATAGAACTAGTGTGGTAGGCCTCAGATATACAATGCACAAGAGGCACAAACTATTGTGGATGTCGGTAAGCATGTTCCACATATCTATCAGTTAGGATGGTGACATCTATGCAAGCAAAGTGTAGCCATAGAAAAGGGTGCAAGCTATTTGTAGTACAAATTTCTAGTGATAAGAGTAAGGAGGTTGAGTATGCAGATGTGTTGAGTAGATACCCAACATTGCAATAGTTTCGAGATGTATTTCCTAAGGACATTACAGAGTTTCCACCTCACAGGAGGTAGACTTCTCTATTGAGTTAGTGTCAGGGGTATATCCAACACCGAAAGCACCTAACAGGATGAGCGCACCTGAGTTGGTTGAGTTAAATTTGCAGTTGAAGTAAATGTTGGACAAGGGATACATTATGCCAAGTGTATCACTAGGGGGCGTACTAGTCTTGTTTGTGAGGAATAAAGATGATACTCTCAGATTATGCATTGACTACATGCATTTGAACAAAGTGACTATCAAGAACAAATATCCTTTGTCGAGGACTGATGACTTGTCCAATCAACTGAAGGGAGCAACAATGTTCTCGAAGATTGAATTGAGATCCAGATACCATCAGGTATGGATCAAAGGGGAGGACATTTACAAGACTATGTTCAGGACCAAGTATGTGCATTATGAGTTTTTTGTTGCTCCATTTGGCTTGATTAATGCTCTAGCTACATTCATGTCTTTGATGAATAGTGTGTTGCATCTGTATTTGGATAAGTTTGTTATTGTGTTCATTGATGATATATTGGTATATTCTAAATATGAGGAAGAGCATCCTAAGCGTTTAACATTAGTGTTGAGTTTGTTGAGGGAGCATTAGTTAATGTATGCTAAACTCAGCAAGTGTAGTTTCTTTGAGATAGAGGTACACTACTTGGGGCATGTTTTCTCCAAGGAGGGCATTGCAATAGATCTAGAGAAGATAAGGGCCATCAAGGAGTGGGTAGCTCCTAAGAATGTAAATGAGGTGAGATATTTCATGGATCTGGCTGGCTATTATAGGAGGTTCATTAGGAACTTCTCACAGATTTCTTATCCCATTACATCATTGCAGAAGAAAGGTAAGAAGTTCAAATGGACTAAGGAGTGTGAAGATAGCTTTGAGCATATTAAGAAGTTGTTGATGCATGCACCATTACTATAGATTGAATATTCGATAAAGAGTTTGTGGTATTCACAGATTCTTGTAAGAGAGGGCTTGGTGGATTCCTTATGCAGGATGAATAGGTGGTATGTTATGAGTCCCATAAACTAAAAAAACATGATCATAACTACTCGACACATGATCTTGAGTTAGAAGAAATTACACATGCACTGAAGATGTGGAGGCACTATCTTCTTGGTACGTAGTTTTTGCTTATGAGTGATCACATTGGGTTGAGGTATTTGTTTGACTAGCCGAATCTGAATGCCAGGTAGGCTAGATTGTTGGCCACAATCAACGAGTTGGATTTCAAGATCAGGTACATCAAAGGTAAATAAAATAAGGCAGCAGATGCTCTCAGTATATGGGTACAAGTACATCACTTGGCAGCTATGAGCTCCTATGTGACAAGCTTACAAGATAGGATCTTGCAGGAAAGACAACAAGCTGTCATGTATATGGAGACTATGCACAGGTTGCAGCAGGGTGATAGTACATGTACAAGTACAGGTCATGGTACAGGTATATGTACATGTACATGTACAGGTACATGTAGTGGTACAAGTATATGTGGTAGTACAGGTACATTTATAGGTGCAGGTGCATAGGGCATGGACTATTGTCTTACAACAGATGGATTTTTTAGGTTATGGGACAGGATATATGTACCAAATAACATTGAGCTCAAGAAGGTGATCTTGAGGGAATTCCATGTGAAACCATATTTAGCTCACCCAGATTATCAGAAAACACCGAAAGCGGTGAAGAGGTATTACTATTGGCCAAATTTAAATATGTATGTATCAGAGTTTGTGGTGATATGCTTTGATTGTCAGTGAGTGAAAATAGAGTGTAAACATCCAAGTAAATTGTTATAGCCGATTGCAATTCTAGAATCGAAATGGGAGGTCGTTTCCATGGACTTCATCACAGGGTTGTCGAAGAGAGTGAAGCAACATGATTCCATCATGGTCATTGTGGATAGGTTAACAAAGGATTCACACTTCATTCCGGTGATGTATACGTTCTCAGCTAGTGATGCGGCACAAGTATTCATCAAAGATGTAGTTAGACTACATGGTGTTTTGAAGAAGATTGTATCAGACAGGGATACGAATTTCACTTCCAAGTTTTGGAAGGCATTATTTGCAGGTTTGGGCATAAATTTGGCCTTCAGCACAACTTATCATCCGTAGATAGATGGAAAAACAGAGAGGGTCAACAGGATATTATAGGACATGTTGAGGATGTATGTGATGCATCATCATAGGAAGTGGTAAGAGTACCTCCCTTTGGTCAAGTTTCCATAAAAAAATGGTTATCAAGAGTCTTTAAGGATGAGGCCTTTTGATGCATTGTATGGGTGGAGTTGTAACACTCCCACTAGTTGGAGTGATCCGGTTAGCAGGGTATTAATTGGACCAGATATGTTGGCAGACATGGAACAAGAGATGCAGGTGATCAAGAAGAATCTAAAGGAAACACAGGATAGGCAGAAGATTTATGCAGATAGGTGTAGAGCCTCTACTTTACACTTGATTATCCACCATTACCTACAGTTTTCCCTCATTCATCTCCCTCTTTTGCCTCATTTTCCTTGCAAAACCAACCCAGATCATTACATTATATGACTTTAAGCATGATTAAGGAATTTTGCTAATGTGTGACTGTTTTGTTTAGATTTTGACATATTTACAGGAATTCCGCAGCCATCTGCTGATTCCGCAGCCATCTGCTGATTCCGCAGCCATCTGATGATCCCGCAGCCTTTTTGTTAATCTCAAGGTTCCACGTGTCATTTTTCCAAACCAGCCACATGGGTACTTAGGAATCAAGGTGCTCGAGGTTCCTGTGCTATTAGTTCATCCAGCCACGTCATCTGTACCTCCGGTCAACGAGGGTCAAGTTACGGTCAACAAAGGCAGCTTAACGGTGATACGTAAGCTGTTGGGTCACGTCAGTTCAAACGGTGATTTGTCCGTGTTACGCAGGTTGTGGGGGACATAATCCAACTCTGGATTCAATGCCCATAATGACCAGAACCTCCAGCTCATCCATGCAGGCTTATGACGTGTTATTGAACCTTAATTACGCATGACAGTTAGTTTATTTTTCAGTTTTAGCTGTACGCATTAGGCCATCTTTCAGATGCCTATAAAAACTTGCGTCTGCGTACGCTTATGTTACTTTTTAGTTGCTGTGTTTTATGAACTCGTTATCATTTTAGTGCATTCCAAAACTCTGTTTTAATAGTGCTTTTCTAGCACTCTTGACTGTAATTTTCTGCACATGGAGTAATAGAAGCAGTGCTGTTCTGAAGTTTTCAATACCTTGAGTCTTCTTTGGGTTATATGAATGGAGGGCCCCTGTTCATGTTAGCCTTGTATAGTATTTTATGTTCAGCATTTCCTTATTTCCATTCAGCATTTCCTTTTCTTGACACATGTACAACGTAATTTACTTTCATGTTATTTCATTTCCAGCCTTTATTTTAAGCTGATCAGCATTGTTCTTTTGCAGGTTTTTAACCCGGGATTGCTTGTGTGTTGTGTATTTGCTTTATATCTAGTGGTAGTTTCAGTTGACAGATTCAAAGTTGCTGCCTTTACTTTATTTTCATAGCTGATTTTTAGTTTTCTTTCTCAAATCTGTCTGCTAACATATGAATGGTCTCTTTATTATAAATTGTCTATCTTTTAGAGATCAGAATACTAATAACTTGCAGCTGGCTTTGGGTACTTTTTAGACTAATCTTTAACTACTTTCTAATCGTGCTTTACACAGTAATATGTGTTAGAGGCAGAGAGTTAGAAAGAGCAAAACATTATAACTAGTCTTTAAAGTAGATTTTTCTCATTTTTTTATCATTTCTTAGACTTATCTTTAGCTACTTCCTAATCGTGTCTTACAGAGTACTATGTGTTAGAGGCAGAGAGTTAGGAAGAGATAAACATTATCATTGGTCTTTTAAGTGATTTTCTTACCTTTTATTTGCAGCAGCATGAATGGTGTCTAATGCCATTAGAAAGTGGTTCTTTGCTTTCAGTTCATTTTAATTTATTTATTTCCTTCAAGCTTTTCCTTTTCAGCAAGTAGTTAGAAACCACTAATCACACACCTTCACTCATCTAGAATTCACCTTACACACACCATCACTCATCTGTTTATAAATACATCACTCCATCTTAGGAAGATAAATTAACCACAAACAACACCCCAAACGACAAAAAGCCCTAAGAGGTTGCTTAAGTACATATAGTACACCTTCACTTCATCAGCTTACGAGCCCTGGGTTGACAATTAATGACATCAATTTAGGAACACTAAATTGACTAAACATTTTGGCACCGTTGCCGGGGAAGTGAAATTAAGTAGCCATATTCTTAGAAAAAAAAAACATAAAAATTTCAAGGAAAGAAGTTGATAACCTATCAAAGTATGCTCTCCTCTTGCACTGCAAGGTGATCTGGAGGATCAGAAAAGAGAAAATTATTGATTTGTTAGTTTCTTGAGTATGCTCTCTTCTTGCACCTAGAGTGAACTGGAAGATCAGAAAAAGAACTATTAACTTGACTTGAAGAAAAATAATAAAAAAAAATGACATGCATAGAGCTAGAGATTCTAGAGGAAGGTTTTTAGCTAGAGCTCGAAGTTCAATTTTTACAAGTCCATCTGCTTCAAGGGATAGATAAGAGACACCCCCCTTATCTCCAACCGAAACTCCTAGTCCTAGAATTCCTGGAATTCAAGAGCCAAGAGTTGACTCTCCTACACCTTCTATTGAGTTTGAACCAGGAAGAGACTCTTCTCTTTCTCCTACAGAAAGACCAATTGTAATTGAGGAATTGGAATCATCTGAAGAAGAAGGAGAAATCTCTTCTCATTCACCTTTTGTAGAGGAACCAGAAGACTTTGAAATCCCTAGGAGAATCATCATGGTAGAGGAAGAAGGAGGAGGTAGAGGTAGAGGTAGAGGAGGAGGAGGAAACAACAATAACAATAATGGAGGAAGAGGTCCTCTTGGAGGAGGAAATAGAGATGGGGATAATTCATTTGGGTTTCCCATTGTTAATGAGGATTCCCGAGCCACTATGAAAAACATATCACCATCTGTCCTCCCTAACTTCCATGGGTTAAGGACTGAGGACCCTGAAACATTCTTATTCGAGTTTGAAGTGGTATGTCGAACTTATGACTACCTGGATGACTCTCAGAAACTCAAGTTGTTCCCTTCAACACTGAAGGATCAAGCCTTGAAATGGTTCATGGGGTTACTCACTCAATCCATTAGGACTTGGGATGAAATGAAACAGACATTTTTGGATAGGTATTTGGACTATTGTATGCCTACTAATCACAAGGACGAGGTTTTTAAAATGATACAAAAAGAAGATGAGAGCTTAGAAGATTTACTTGAAAGATTTCAATATAACTTGAAGAGAGCAAAAATGAGTACCTTGGATGAAGAGACCTTAAAAGCCCTCTTATTAAAAGCCATTAGGGATGAATGGATAGACATCTTAAACATGATGGGGAAAGGGGATATTTCTCAACTTTCTCTCAATGATATAGTAGAACTTTGTATCCATCTCTCAAGGGGCAAATCAAAAACTCAAAAAGGGCCTAGAGATCCTTCTCTCCTTAGGGCAAATAAATCTGCAACAGGATCAGTGAGTAGGGCTGAAATCGGCAGTATGCTTGATGAATTTAAAACTAACATCTTAGGGAGTCTTAGTGAACAACTTGATACCCTTAAGATTCACAATAAACAAAAAGCAGAAGCTGAGGCTTTGGCTATCTTTTGCCCGAAGTGTAGAAAGAAACATGCTTTAAGGGAATGTCCCTTAGATGCACACGTTGTAGAAACATGTGTAATTTGCTCAGAAACTCATGAGACCAAGGATTGTCCTTCAATTCCTGGCCTCAAAGCAGTCTTTCAAGAGGATCCAGATACACTTGAATCTCTCTGTTTTATTGCGAGGAGACCTTGGCAAGGACAACAGAATCAAGGGTTTAACAACTCTATGAATTCTCAATCCCAACCAAATTGGAATCCTTGGCAACAACCTTGGCCTCAACCTCAAAATGCTTTTCAAGCATGGATGCAAAGCATGCAAAATCCTTATGGGAGATTTTCTCAATTCTATCAATATCCTCCATCATTTCAGAATCAGCAAGCTCCACAACTTCCAAACCAAGGTCAACAACTATCATTGCCATACCCTCAACAACAACAACCTCCTCCACAAAATCAAAATTCTCAACTATCACTTCAATCCCAGCAGAAATCAAATCAACTTCCCTCTCAGCCATTACCAAATCCAAATAATAGGAACCCTCAAAATGCTTACATGATGGAAGGTCAACCATTCCCTACCTATATGGTTGTTCCTCTCAATGAAGTACAACTCAGATCAGGTAGAATCTTAGATCAACCTTCTACAAGTGTTCAACAACCAAGCATTTCTGAGGAAGAATCTCTCAAAGTCAATAAAGGTTCTGAAGTATCACTTCAAAACCAAAATATCCAAAAAGAAAAAGAAAAAGAATCAACCTCTACAACTCCCATAGTTGAGCAACCTACACCTGTAGCTACACCTCCTTTTCCTGAAAGATTGCAAATTGACAAAGGAGTGGAAAAACAGATATGGGTGCCTGACTATAGTTTCCTAGATGAATTGAAGAATGTCTGTATCAAGATCCCCTTGTTACAAGCCATTAAAGAAATTCCCATTCTAGCGAAGACAATAAAGGAGTTGAGTTTGAAGAAAATAGGAAAAAGAACCAGAGATACTAAAAGGATACATCTAGTTGGAAAAATTGCAGACATAATGATGGGTAAGATTACCATGCAAAAATATGTAGATCCTGGTAGCCCTATTGTCAAAACTCATATTAATGGGGTTGAAATCCCAAATACTTTGATTGACTTAGGAGCCGCGATCAACATCATGAGTAGACAGACCATGGATCAGTTAAAGCTTCCTAACCTTCTCTTTACACCTACTTTACTGCAACTTGCAGATAGATCAATCATTAAACCTGATGGTGTATTGGAAGATATTCCAGTCTCTCTAGATTCTTGGGAATATCCAGTTGATTTTATGATTTTAACTCCCAAGAACAATCTAGGAGGACATCCTCTTATTTTAGGAAGACCTTGGCTGGCCACAGCTGATGCTTTCATACGTTGTAGGTCTGGGGACATGTATATATCAGATGGTAATTCCACCAAGAAATTCAACTTGTATCCTCCAGCAAAGGCAATAACAGAAATAGGAGAAGATGAATGGGTAGAGGATGAAGATACTATTCAACCTGTTCTAACCATCTCTGAGATCAGTGAGGATAGTCAAATTCTAAATACATTAGAAAATTTTGAAATACCTTTAGAATATGACTCTACACAGTTTCAGTTAGATGAAGACATTGAATATCTTTCCTCTAGACAGATGTCTCTCTTCTCAATGGAAGAGTTTGGTAGTTCTACAGTTGAAATCCTTCCAGGAAAAACATTGAACATTAACAAAAACTTGGGAAGACCACAACAAGAAGAATTAACTAAACTGTTGCAAAAACATTCCACTGCCTTTGCATGGGAATACACTGACATGAAAGGAATCGATCCTAAGACTTGTATTCATCACATCTATATTGAAGAAAATAGCCGACCTATTAGGAAACCACAAAGAAGGATGAATCCAAACCTTAGGGAAATCGTGAAAGAAGAACTCCAGAAATTGCTCAAGGTAAACTTCATTTACCCCATTTCAGATAGCCAATGGGTTTCTCCCTTGGTTATAGTGCCCAAAAAGAATGGTAAATGGAGAGTTTGCATTGATTATCGAGAATTGAACAAGGCAACCTTAAAGGATCATTTCCCTCTACCTTTTATTGATCAGGTACTAGACACTTTAGCAAGTAAAAAGTATTTCTCATTCTTGGATGGTTTTAGTGGGTATAATCAAATTCAGGTAGCACCTGAAGATCAAGACAAAACCACATTTACTTGTCCTTGGGGAACTTTTGCCTACCGAGTACTCCCTTTTGGATTGTGCAATGCACCCGCTACATTTCAAAGGGCTGTATTAGGAATCTTTTCAGATCTGATTCATGATTGTGTAGAGGTATACATGGACGATTTCACAGTTTATGGTAATACATTTGAAGAAGCTTTGGAAAATTTGGAAAAAGTACTGGTAAGATGTAAGGAAACAAATCTTTCTTTAAGTCATGAAAAGTGTTTTATGATGTTTACTGAAGGGATTGTTTTAGGACATCATATTTCAGGAGATGGGATTAAGTTTGATAGATCCAAAGTTGAAGTCATCTCTAAGTTACCTGTTCCAAATTGCCAGAAGGATGTTAGAAGTTTTCTTGGGTTTACTGGGTATTACAGAAGATTTATTGAAAACTTCACTAAGATAGCATCCCCTCTTTTCAAATTGCTTACCAAGGACTGTGAGTTCAAATGGGATCCTGAGTGTCAATCTGCCTTTGAAGCTTTAAAGACTAGAATATCTGAAGCACCCATCTTAAGGGGGCCAAATTGGAAACTCCCTTTCCACATTTCTACTGATGCTTCAGATACAGCTCTAGGAGCTATTTTGGGACAAAATGATTTGATCCCTTATGCCATTTATTACACAAGTAAGAATTTGACTCCCACTGAGTTAAATTATACTGTTACAGAAAAAGAGTTCTTAGCTGTGGTACATGCAGTCAACAAGTTTAGACACTACATAACCGGCTATGAAACCTTTGTCCATACTGATCACTCTGCCATAAGATATTTAATGAACAAACCTGTCACTAATGGTAGAGTTACAAGATGGCTTTTGCTTTTACAAGAATTCAACATTACTGTGTTAGATAGACCTGGAAAACAAAACACAGTAGCTGATTTCTTGTCTAGAATCCAAAACACTAATGAAGATTCTCCAGTAGAAGATAAGTTTCCAGATGAATACTTATTTGCAGTGACTACCAAGACTCCTTGGTATGCAGATATGGCTAATTATCTTGTTACAGGGAAGCTTCCTCTACACTTATTTCCTAATGAGAAAAGGAAAATCATTCAGGAGAGTGCACATTATTCTTGGATTTCTAATGAATTGTTCAAAACAGGGCCAGATTGTATAATCAGAAGGTGTGTTCGGGAAGATGAAATGCCTGACATCCTTAAGGCATGTCATGATGAACCATGCGGCGGGCACTTTGCTGACAAGAGGACAACCTATAAAATCCTTTCTCTAGGATATTATTGGCCTTCTCTCTTTAAAGATGCAAAGCAGTGTGTTAGAAGGTGTGACAGCTGCCAAAGAGTTGGGAAACCAACTCCTTCAAATGAAATGCCTCTACAGCCTCAGGCATGCATCGAACCCTTTGAGAAATGGGCTCTAGATTTCGTTGGACCAATTAATCCTCCATCAAAGCAAAAGAAGTATATACTGGTTTGTACTGATTATGTTACTAAGTGGGTAGAAGCAAAAGCATTGCCTTCTGCCACTGAAAATTCAGTTGTTCAATTTCTTTTTGAGGATATTTTCACTCGTTTTGGTGTCCCAAGGGAAATTGTGACAGATCAGGGTAGCCAGTTTACATCTAAATTAATGGAGAAGCTGATGGAGGAATACAAGATCAAGCACAGAACATCTACTCCATACCATCCACAGTCAAATGGCCAAGTGGAATCTACCAATAAAGTTCTTGAAGGCATTATCACCAAGACTGTTCATCTTCATAGAAGAGATTGGGCGGAAAGGCTCCCTGAAGCCTTATGGGCCTATAGAACTACATGGAAGAACACAACAGGACATTCTCCCTATGAACATGTTTATGGGAAGGAAGTCCTGCTCCCCATTGAGTTCCAAATCAAGACCTTCAAGATGGCAGTCCAATTGGGAATGAGCCTCTCAGAAGCTCAAAGACACAGAATGGACCAGCTGAATGAGCTAGATGAAATAAGACAAGATGCAATTCTAAGGACCGATCTAGCTCAGCACCAAAGATCTAAATGGCATGATTGTCATATCAAAGAAAGAAAGTTTCAGAAAGGAGATTGGGCTTTATTGTTTGATTCAAAGTTCAAAGACTTCAAAGGAAAGTTTCAAACTCATTGGCTTGGGCCATATGAGATTGATGAAGTCTTTAGCAATGGAGCAGTTAGAGTGAAAACTATTGATGAATTTCATACTCTTATTGTGAATGGCCATCGCTTGAAAATCTACCAAAAGCCATTCTCAAAAGAAGAGTTTGTCAAGTTGTTTAAAGAAGATTCTGTAATCAGGTTGGTGGAGAAGGATTCTTCTCCTCCATCAGCCTAATCTTTGAGGTTTTTGAAAAAAAAAATAAAAAATAAAAATAAAAATAAATGTATGAGCCTGAAAACCAATCTCTGATTGGCAGTCTCATGCAGAAAACCTGAGGTGAAAATCAGGGTCACCTGACACCTCATGTTTTCCAAAAAAAAAAAATCTCTCTCTCTCTTCCATCTCATTTCGCCATTTCATCCACCTCATTCACCATCTCATTCATTTAATCACTTTCACTTCACCCCATTTCTTTTCATCCATCCATCCATTCATTACATTTCATTCCATCAATAAAGTTATTTTTTTTAGACAACTAAAGTTATTTTGTGCAGCCGGAGGGTACCACTGCAGATTCCGCAGCCATCTCGAGATTCTGCAGCCATCTAACAATTCCGCAGCGCTCTGCACCTGCATAAAAAAAAAACACAGTCTGTTTGAAAAGAAATTTACAGTTCAGAAGTCATCAACAATAAATGGAAAAGAGTCATGCAACAACAATAAAACAATGAAGGGTTAGTGGAAAATGATCAAAGGCAATCCAAGCACGAATCTGAGGTATGATCTAAATCTTAAACTTACGGTTATCTCATTTTGCAAAGTTTCCGGGGTTATGTTTCTTGCCATTTAATGTAATGATTACCAGTTTTCCCATCATATGACCAAAAATCCACGTATCCCCCACACTTATCGGTCATGATCCTCACGATTTTGAAACTCAATTGCGGCTGCCTCCTCCATTAAGATTTTCGTACCTAAGTGACGTAGACTACTGTACTACGTCTCTCTGCGTCATAATTCCCACAGCCAAGTGTAAACCCATGACCGAAACCTAAGGACCTAACAGTTTCTACCCATCATTTCATAACCCTCATACTCTCGTATCATTCCATTCACGCTGTTTCATTTCCACAGTTCCCTTATTCCGCTGTGCTCACTACGCTGCTACCTTAGCCATACTCTGTTTTACGTTTTCCTCTCTGCTAATTCTGGTTATCAGTGAACGTATGTTACGGCTGTTACAGTAGAGCCGTAAATTTACTGTGTTAGGGCCACTGTTGAAGCCATGTAACCTTTTTTCCAAAAGTCTTAGAACAGAGCCGTAGAGCCAATGGGTAAACTCTTGAGAGCAGAACCTGAGGGTTCAAAATTTCTGGAGGGATATCCTCAAGTTAAAGAGGCTTTGCAGAAAGCAAACTGGCTCCAATGCATCCAGAAATTCAGAGGTTACCACAGAGAGGTTACGAAGGCCTTTGCACGTTCCTTCAGAGACAAAGATAATCAAGTGGAGATAGGGGACCTGAAGTTTACAGTCACTGAGAGCATTATAGCACAAGCCACTTCACTCCCACAAACCGGAGAAAGATGGTTTAAAAACCGATCAATACAAGACCAACAGTGGAAGCAAATCTTAAAGAACCCAGGTATGGATACGAGCATTTTTACAAAAGGGATTCCTGTTACTTATGTCAAGGAAGAATGGACAACTTTACTGTTATTAGTGCAAAAATTCTTTACTTGTGAGGGAAGGTTTGGAGTTTTATATGTTTACCATGCCAAAGTCATGATGCATTTCTTAGGAGATGATATTAACCTTCCATATTTTCTACTCTCAAGTCTTAGAAAAATGTGTTCAATTGCCCAAAGGAACCCAAGAAACATTGAACCACATCTGTATCATCATGGTCTTGTTAAGATGCTAGTTGAGGAATAGTTGAAAGCAAAAAGAGATACCTGGGAGAAATTTCTTGTGAGAAACCATTTTGAAGAAGCAGGAGAAACCTCTGTGCCTAGAAAGAGTAGAAGAAAAGAAAAGAGGCTACCCCTGAAACTGTTGTCCAAGAGGAAACTGTCCAAGAACAGATTGAAGAAGAAACTGATGTACATCATTCTGAACATGAAATTGATCCTGAGCCTACTGTGGACACTGATCAAACAGCTCAAGGAATCATCACAGAAACCCTTTCAGAACTTGCCCAAGAAGTTGCTCAAAAGAGAAAAGAGAGTAGGATGAAACAAAAGAAAGATAAAGGCAAAGCTGTAGCTCAAGAAACTTACGCTACTCCTGAGAACTCTAGTGAAGAAGATACTCAGCCCTTAGCACAAAGAATGGCCAAACTCCATGAAACTGCCCTTTCCAAGAAGGTGGAAAAACAAAAACAAAAGGCACAAAAAGGAAAACAGAGCACTACCACCGTAAGAAGGAGCAGCAGATTACAAAGCAAAAAGAGGGCCACAGATAACAAAAAGTCATTCTTTATTGACTTGAGCACACCTCAAAAAGGTGCTACAAGTCCTGACTTTGAGAAAAGCTCTCCACATGTTGAGCAGGTTGAGACTAGTCCTCCACGTGAGGAAAGTCCTTTTGAGCATGAGCCTGAATTTGAGCATGAGCCTGAATTTGAACATGGATCCGAATTTCAGTATGAGCCTAGCCCAAAGCGGTCACCAGAGGTTGACCCTGATCAGCAGAAAGTTTATAATTACCTGGAGACGCTAGAACAAGCAGTTGCTGGGCCAAGTACTGCTCAACCTTTGGAGCAACAAGTCCAATCACTGAAGCAGGAAATATTTGAGCTAGAGGTACTAAATCGCCACATCAAACAAGAAAATGAAAAACTGAAGATACAGAGCAATGTGGACAAGATGGTTCAAGATAACACCATGCTTCATATGGGCCTGTGGCAGAAGGAAAACAAAAAGCTCAAGAAGAGATGCAGGAAATTAAACAGAGCTTTGATCAATCTGAAATTCAGGTGTTTGATGAAAAGACCAAGAGTCAATGTGGCCACACAGAGAAAGAAGAGAAGGCTGGATGTCTTAGCAGAGGCATCCCAGCAGGTGGACTGAACCATGTTTTTGATTGCATGAGGACATGCAATGCCCTTGTAGTGGGGGTATGTAGAGCCTCTACTTTACACTTGATTATCCACCATTACCTACAATTTTCCCTCATTCATCTCCCTCTTTTGCCTCATTTTCCTTGCAAAACCAACCCAGATCATTACATTATATGACTTTAAGCATGATTAAGGAATTTTGCTAATGTGTGACTGTTTTGTTTAGATTTTGACATATTTACAGGAATTCCGCAGCCATCTGCTGATTCCGCAGCCATCTGCTGATTCCGCAGCCATCTGATGATCCCGTAGCCTTTTTGTTAATCTCAAGGTTCCACGTGTCATTTTGCCAAACCAGCCACATGGGTACTTAGGAATCAAGGTGCTCGAGGTTCCTGTGCTATTAGTTCACCCAGCCACGTCATCTGTACCTCCAGTCAACGAGGGTCAAGTTACGGTCAACAAAGGCAGCTTAACGGTGATACGTAAGCTGTTGGGTCACGTCAGTTCAAACGGTGATTTGCCCGTGTTACGCAGGTTGTGGGGGACATAATCCAACTCTGGATTCAATGCCCATAACAACCAGAACCTCCAGCTCATCCACGCAGGCTTATGACGTGTTATTGAACCTTAATTACGCATGACAGTTAGTTTATTTTTCAGTTTTAGCTGTACGCATTAGGCCATCTTTCAGATGCCTATAAAAACTTGCGTCTGCGTACGCTTATGTTACTTTTTAGTTGCTGTGTTTTATGAACTCGTTATCATTTTAGTGCATTCCAAAACTCTGTTTTAATAGTGCTGTTCTAGCACTCTTGACTGTAATTTTCTGCACATGGAGTAATAGAAGCAGTGCTGTTCTGATGTTTTCAATACCTTGAGTCTTCTTTGGGTTATATGAATGGAGGGCCCCTATTCATGTTAGCCTTGTATAGTATTTTATGTTCAGCATTTCCTTATTTCCATTCAGCATTTCCTTTTCTTGACACATGTACAGCGTAATTTACTTTCATGTTATTTCATTTCCAGCCTTTATTTTAAGCTGATCAGCATTGTTCTTTTGCAGGTTTTTAACCCGGGATTGCTTGTGTGTTGTGTATTTGCTTTATATCTAGTGGTAGTTTCAATTGACAGATTCAAAGTTGCTGCCTTTACTTTATTTTCATAGCTGACTTTTAGTTTTCTTTCTCAAATCTGTCTGCTAACATATGAATGGTCTCTTTATTATAAATTGTCTATCTTTTAGAGATCAGAATACTAATAACTTGCAGCTGGCTTTGGGTACTTTTTAGACTAATCTTTAACTACTTTCTAATCGTGCTTTACACAGTACTATGTGTTAGAGGCAGAGAGTTAGAAAGAGAAAAACATTATAACTAGTCTTTAAAGTAGATTTTTCTCATTTTTTATCATTTCTTAGACTTATCTTTAGCTACTTCCTAATCGTGTCTTACAGAGTACTATGTGTTAGAGGCAGAGAGTTAGGAAGAGATAAACATTATCATTGGTCTTTTAAGTGATTTTCTTACCTTTTATTTGCAGCAGCATGAATGGTGTCTAATGCCATTAGAAAGTGGTTCTTTGCTTTCAGTTCATTTTAATTTATTTATTTCCTTCAAGCTTTTCCTTTTCAGCAAGTAGTTAGAAACCACTAATCACACACCTTCACTCATCTAGAATTCACCTTACACACACCATCACTCATCTGTTTATAAATACATCACTCCATCTTAGGAAGATAAATTAACCACAAACAACACCCCAAACGACAAAAAGCCCTAAGAGGTTGCTTAAGTACATATAGTACACCTTCACTTCATCAGCTTACGAGCCCCGGGTTGACAATTAATGACATCAATTTAGGAACACTAAATTGACTAAACAATAGGAACAGGTTGTTCAAGGAGTTCTAGGTTAGGGAACCTGTATACTTGCGCATCAAACCGAAGAAGAGCTCCTCGTGGATTGACTCATGTGCCAAGTTGGCACCATGGTTTTATGGGCCCTTCAACATCATTGAGAGGATTGGGCCAGTAGCCTATCGACTTGCACTGCCTCCGATAATGAAATTCCATGATGTTTTCTATGTATATTTTCTTAAGAAGTATGTTAAGGATGTTGGTCATCTGGTTTATTGGTCTGTATTGCAGTTGGAACCAAATAGAGAATTCCAGTCGGAGCCTCAGTGTATACTACAAAAAAAGGTGTTCATGCTCCGGAACTAAGCAATTGACAAGTTAAAGTGCAATGGAAGAACTTTGTGTCTGATGAAGCTACATGGGAGATGGCAGATCGGATGCAAGCCATGTATCCTTCCTTTTCTTCTGGTTGAGGCAAAGCAGCTTGACATGGTGGTTTGGTATTTTCTTATTGTGGTTTGGTATTTGCTTATGGTAGTTTGGTATTTGGTTATGGTCGTTTGGTATTTTCTTATGTTAGTTTGATATATGCTATATGATTTTTTCATATGTTTAGATATGGTGTTTAGTGTTTAGTATATGTTTTTATATATGCTTTGGTATATGATGTGGCATATGTTTTGGTATATACATTTTCACGACATTGCTATATGTACACCTATGTATGGATGTAAATACTGTAACGAGTTATGTTATAAATCTCCACTATGTGGTATGAGTTTCATGTTATTATGCTATCATGTGGTTATGCTATCATGATGTTATGATATTATATGAGTTTTCACTCAGTAGGATGATCATTTTAAATATCGTAATGAGTCGTGTTATAAAGCTCCACTATGCGGTATGTTGTCATGTTGTCATGATGTCTTTCTCTTGAGTATATATTTCATCGTAAATATTACATTGAGCTATGTTATAAAGCTCCATAAGTAGTGTGTATTCTTTCATCAAGTTGCGAAGGTATATGAGTGATTACACATTAAGGACGTTGTCCCCCAACGGGGAGGGTTTCGTAACAACCCTCGCGAAAATTCCACATAATAAAAGTTGAAAGAAATAACCATGAATGAGTGGGACACTTATTCTGAGTTGAATGTTGTGCAAGACATCCTAGGGGGTGTGTATTTGGTTGTTTATGGCTCAGGAAATTGGCAAAAGCAATGGCTAAGGCTTTGGAAAGGAAAAATGGCATTTTTGGCACAATTATTTATGAAAATAATGGAGATTAGGAGAAAGGGGAGGTGAAAGGTCAGAAGTTGCATGTGAGGAGGAAAATGAAGAAAATAGAGGCCTCACACCTAAAAAGGTTTATGAGGATCAGGTGGTAACCTTTTTTCAATTTAGTTTTGGAGCACTCTCATTATTCTCTCTCTCTCTCTCTCATACTCTTGGATACTTAGAGTTTTTCCTTGGAGCGCTTTGGCATTGGAGCAAGAAAGGCAAAGAAGGCAAGAGGAAGTAAGGATCAAGCAACTAATGTAGGCTTCATTGCATGTATCAACTTGCATGTGTATTCTCCTTGATAGATTTTCCATGAATTGTATTTCATGCGGTTATTTTCTATCATGGCGTGGGTTTTTCCAGGTGTAATAATGTTTTCAGCCTAACCTTGCCATTTCTAGATAGTTATGTTGTGATGGGGTTCTCATGTTTGGTTGAGATGGATTGTTGGATGGATTTGATGCTTAGTGAGGTGGATCTATGAAATGATAGAACATATGGCCTAGTAACCCCTAAACTAGACTGTGGGTTGCGGTAAATTTAGATTTTGTGTTGCCTAAGTGGCCTAGGTATACTTGGCAGTGAATAATAGGATATACAGTAAAGCCTAGAGGTGATTTTCTCTTCATTGGGCCTAGTAATCCCAAGTTTGGGATATGTGGTAAAACCTAGAGAGTGGGTCTTGGTTTAGGGCCTAGTGACCTGGGTTTCGATTGCGGTAGAGCCTGAGACACTAGGAGAGAGGAAAATTCGTCACGATGTAGGTGGAGAAATCTGGTGGCATCCATGCTTGCTTGGCCTAGTGATTAGGTGGAGAACACGATAAAGCCTTTTATGATGTGTTCATTGTGTTGGCCTAGTGATCCATCATGGATTATGGTAAAGCCTTGTCTCTACTGATGAGGGTGAGGTGGTTTAGCCTCTGTATACCCTGGTTGAGTTCTTTTGGTTTGAGTCCCACATTCATTCTTGGAATATGACACGGGGGTGAATGGCTGAAGAGAGACTTAGCTCAGCCATTATATTGTTAGGTGGAACGTGGTAGTACAATATCTGGTTGGCTCATTGCATTAATTAATGAGAAATTCATTCCCTTTATTTTCATGTGTAAATGTATTGGTGTATATAGGTATTTTGATGGTTGATATGTTTATGGTATTTATGTTCTTATTATGCTGGTTATATGTAAATTTTGTGAATGCAACTATGTATGGCTCTCAACATGTTTTTACTTGTACATGGATGGATAATGTGTCTATGACCTAATAGATGGTAATGCAGCCAATGAAATGACTAAAAAATGGTTTATATCGATTATCAGATAAGTATGAGGTCCCTACATTTAATGATGTTGTTTACACCTATAGGTTACATGTTGACAATTGTTTGATGAAATTCCTATAATGGCTAGTAGGGGCCTGGTTAAGGTATTGTTGAGATTATTACTTTTGTTGCATTTTTCCCCTATACTTTCCTTGATTTCAGGCTATCATTCCATTCCAGGCAGTGGCCTGGGCTTTGGGCTTGAAAAAAGTGGCTTAAATCCCAGGGTCCCTGGCACAGAACTAGCAATTATGGTCGACAGTCACTAGTAGGAAGGCCTATGAGAGCTACTTTGGGTTTTTTGTCTCTCCCTTGCCCATAGCATGAGAGAAAATATGGCCTAAGAGGTCTAGAACAATAGTGGGACCCAAGGACACGCTGCCTGAGAAGATGACTTGTCTCCTAAGGGTTTTATTAATGATGTTGGATGACTATGTATGATGTTCCATCGATTCCACTTCCTTAAGGTCACCTAGGATGTTGAATATGATCATAGTAGCCTCTTGTCTCATGTTTACCCCATTTGGCATGTTTACTTGGGTGGATGTGGGAAGAGGGTGTTACACTAATTTCCACTTTAATTCCCTATTTTCTGCTTCTAGATTCTTAATTTTAAGCAGCAAGGTTTAGGTTTTTTCTTACCTGATGAAGAAGTGTCTTCCTACTTGGTTTGTTTCTTCTTCTTCTTCTTCTTCTACTTCTTTGTCTCTTCTTACTTCCCCTTTTGTTCTTTTTGCTTCCTTGGTTTCTTTTTGGATGGTGGTGAGGGTTCTGGTTGAGTACCAAACTTAACCCTTTTCTTCAGTATTCTGCCACCCACAGGTTTCTCAAGTGACCTCTTCTTAACTCTAATTCTAGAATATTGTCCCTGCTCCTTAGTTGTATCAGCTTCTCCCAGATCATTTCTATGATTTTCATCTTGTCTTTGTCATGGTGTTTTTTTTCCTTCACTAATAAAATCTTCCCAATTTATTCCTTGATGCTCCAGAGCTTCCATTTCAATTAGTTTTATGAGGCCATGATTGGTAATTGAACGCTCTCAATGCGAGGCTACCTTTACCGAGGTAGCCACGTGTTTCAAATTTTCTAACATAAAATGGGGAAGAATAACTATTTGTCCATGTCGAAGATGGCTTAGGACTGGAAAATGGTAGTTGAAAACTATTGTCAAGCGCCCCTCACATGTAATGTACTTGATAATGAATAGGGAAACATCATTCCACTGCTAAGGAAGGGAAAGGTGAAAAATTCCTCTTCCCTCATTGATCAGTTGTTCTTCTCCCTACAAGAATTCAACTTTAAGGCATGGGTGATTAATTTTTCGTTTGAACCACCTCCTTCCTTCATGTTGAAGTGTTGTTACTCTGGAAATTACTCCCTCTATAATCTCCAGTCTTACACCTCTAAACTTTTTTCGATTCCTATGAATATTTTAAGAAAATTCCAAAGAAAAACTCTCATCCAACCCCCTGATTCACTCAAAAAACTCAATCCGCCCTGCTTCTCTAAAAAATAGGTATGCTTCCAGGAATTTTTCTAGAACCTCAATGGAATCTCATTCATGCCTTACTACTGCTCCTCCCATCCTTCACTATTATAGACCCTGCACTAATTCCTGCAACAGTCACTATGAAATTTCGCCTCCTTTTCGTCACAATTCTTAAAAAATATGTGCAATGACGGTACAGAGCTACATCGAGGAAGATATTAGGACGATAGGAAAGGGCATCAGGTCAGAAAATTGTGCAATATGAGTTATCGTTTCATCATTAATTCAAAGATGTAAAAATATGACTTGGTTATGGTTCGAATTAATGAGATGATGAGTCATGAAAGGTGGTAATGATTAACAGGTATTGTCACTTCAAATTGGGTTGCCACCAATCACAAAATGATTTATTCCCACCCCCCCCCCCCCAACTTAAATACAAACTTCATCCACGCCCATTAAAATGAGATGATGTATTAACTTCCATAATTGCTAAATAAAGAAAAAAAATAGAATGACTTACCAAAGGGTGATTTGATTGATACTGACAATGGAGTGTTGGTGATGGTGATTATTGAAGCAGGCAACTGCAACTAATTCCATGTTGTATTCGTCTCCATTAGATTGGTTTCTACAGATGTAACAACAAAAGAATTTATCCATGATGGTTGAATAAATTTGCAGTATTTCTTTATTAATATAGTGTATTCCTTTGAGCGCATGATAATTTGTGCCTACAAAATAATTTTCATAATAATACAATTAAATGAATAACAACGGGCTTCTAACAAGCATGTAGTTACACGTATGTCATAGATGTCATGTTGTTAGATAATTTATTAAATGGAAAATGTGTATCAGCTACCACAAAGTAGTTTTCAGCTAGTACAACTATCTACGTGCACCCCAGAAGAGGTTTTCACAGGAAGATTTATTCTATATATCTATATATATAATTCCTCGTTTTTTTTGGCTGTATGAACTACCAACAAAATTTGTTTTTAAGCTACTACACTTATTGGAATTTAAAATTTCACATCATAGGATAATTTTCCCCTTCCCTCATAACTTGAAGATTAGATCCTGAGACAATGTTGATAAATGAAGCCTTTGAGGTTGGTTTATGATATAATAGGAGACAATTCCCATTGGCAAGCAATGGTACTTTGGCACTGTCTACGGTAATTAATCTCACAGTCCCATTCTCAAATATTGTATCTACCTCATAAGGAACTAGCCATCTGGTGCAGATCTTCCCCTTGGTGTCTTTGAATCGTGAATCATACAGTAGAGTCCAATAACATTTTCGAAACACCTTATTTTTTATAAAATTGTCATGCCACTTAACCTTTTTCCACTAGATGATGTTTGCTTGCTAGATAACAGCCAATCTCTTCTCATCTAGTTCATTTAATTGGTTCAACCGATGTTTCTGAGCTATAGTCAAACCCAGGTTCACTTGCAATGTTGTTCTGAGTGTTTTTATTTCAAACTCAAGAGGAAATAATGGGTTTTTACCATACACTGATTTGTATGGTGAAAATCCATTAGTATTTATCCATGTAGTTCTATAGCCCACAATGCTTCTAAGAGTTTATCAACCTAGTTCCTCTAGTGGTTGGTTATAATCTTAGTGAGAATTCCTTCAATAACCTTATTAGTTCTATCCACTTAACCATTTTCCTAAGGATGATATAGTGAGGTAATTCTGTGACAGATCTTGCATTTCTCAACCAACCTTTGGATCAAATGAGATGTGAATTTTGGTCCTCCACCTATCATTATTTCTCAAGATACTCCAAAGCGAACAAAAATTTCTTGAAATAAGAAATCTGAAACAACACATTCAGTTTCCCTACTTAGTTCCTTTGCTTCAACCCATTTTTTGACATAATCTGTACAGAATAGAATGTAGGATTTCTGTTGAAATGAAGAATTAATTGGTCCTCTAAAGTCTAAGGCCTACTTCTCAAATGGTTCTAAGACTATTTGACATTGTAACTGTTATGCTCCTATACCAATAGGTGTCATATTTCATGATTGACTTGATGAGCTCTGTAATATGCTCATTCCTTTCCTTGTTTCAAAGGTTTTCCATATTATCAAAAGATCAAAAAATGTAAAAAATGTAAATAGGGTATGCCCTAAAAGAAAAATCAAAGGGTAAAAAAAATAAATAAAATGGTCAAAAAGGTGAAAGAAATGAACCCCAAAGAAAAATAGACCAGGAAAGTGTGCAAGTCAAAAATGCCACTACTTTTTCATTTTCTGTAATAAGCATTGTGTGCAGCTTGTTAATTTATGCCACAATTGATGAAAGCCCGAACATCTTAACCTTGGCTAGTTCATATTTGAATTTCCTATTTTAAAGATAGAGAATAAAATCTGACCAAACTGTTTAATCTTGGTAGATAAGTAGATAGGTAGAGTAAATAAAAAGGGGCTCAATATTTTAATCTAAGCCCTTGGACGTAATAAGTGCAGACTTAGGTAGGCTTACCATGAAAAGAAAAGGAAAGTAGATAAGGGTTTGCCAGTCTAAGTGTACCTGAATAAAATAGAAAAACGCTAGGCCAAAGTAGGCAGGGTAGGTAGATGGTGTTGCAGAATGATACTTGTGATAGATTATATCTCTAAAAATGTTAATAATTATCTCTATGACTAGTGCAAGGTAGACATTATACTTAATGTAGCTCAAGTGAGGCAAGGTTAAATAACTAACTCCCCTTCATACTTTTCCCTAATCATTCACTAATCTCCCCTAAGTATTCAGGTCTGTGAAAAGACTAAGTGTTTAATATCACTCATAAAACCACTAATTCCATTTCATAAAGATTGCCTAAGTGAATCCCTATTTTGCTTAGGAAAATGGCAAATATTCTCATATAAACCCTTTTTTCCCTTCAAAGCCTAAGTTTAAATGTAAGTTTAGCTTAGCGCTTTCATTTTGAAGTCATATTAATTTTAACTCTTATTATATAAATCTCTCCTTACTACTCATCCCATATTATATAAATATATTAAAAACGCCGATATAATACATTTCCCACCCCCGGTCGATTACGACCATAATCATACATTTAAACAGGGATTAATAAACTAATCCATAGTTTATTAATAACCTCCCCGCTGCATGACAAAGGAATTGATTAACCATCTGGGTTAGTTAAATAACCAATCCCGACCAATCAAAATAGCACCCGATATAATTAAACATTATTTTATTGTGTTGGCCGCGCTACTTAACTCTCTGCCATGTCCTCTGCCCATCCGTCGTCCGATCATCCCGTGCTCTTCCGATGGTCTACATTGATTTCGCAACCCCCCTTGTGACTGCTTTTTAACTCGCAATCATAAGGCGGTTTTGCACCCGTACTCCTGCCACACATCACGCAGTCAATGTGATCGCTCGCCCTCCGCCCAAAACCACCCAACCCCAAAAGCGGTGCAATCAAACCACTTACTGCCTTCCACTAACATCATTCGCCATGTCATCCACCCGCTGATGTCATCTGTCACATCATCTGCCCTCCACTGACGTAATCTGCCTGTTGATGTCATCTGCCCAATTAAATGCAAAAAAACCATACCAACCTTCCTTTTGTTAAATAAATGGGAAAAACAGTTTTTTCATTGTTATACCCTCCACCTCGAGCTCTCTTACAACAACGACCAAGGCCAGCAGTTTAGTCTCAAATCGCCACCTGACCAGAAAGGCTATAGCTACGAGCTCGCAGCCACGCAACCTGCATTGTACAGTCTTCATCTTTAACACAGGTACCATTTAAGATTTCTCAATAATCAACTATTGGCACATCCCTTGTTGGAACTTCTCAACAATCTTTGGGTAGAAAACAACCTACAATATCCCCACCACAGAGGGGGATGTTTACCAAATTGAGAAATTCGCCAGGCAGCGACAAACAGGGGTCAAAACAGGTCAAAGAGTATCAAAGCAGTTAAAGAGTATCCGTAAGAATAGGGCAGCCAGCACAGAGTAACTAAAGAAGAAATTTGCAAGCCAAATCCTAGGGCCTACTTCCAGCACATTCAACAAAAATAGGACCAGAACAACATCCTTCAATCTTTTCCCTATTTTCAAGGCTAGTTGTTTCTATTTTCTTGTGAGTTATTTTTAGTCATCCTAGATATTATCTCACTCTGTTATGAGATATTTGTTTTATAATTTGTTGCATAAATACCCCCCCCCCCCCCATTGAAGTATTGGTGGTGAATTCCTAGACTTTGCAGTAATATTGATTTTTTGGAATAAAGAGCTGCTGGAATCAACTGTTGCATGGCCTACTGGATGAAGAATTGAAGCATAGGACTTGTCACGGACTTCTTGAATCAACCACTGGATCAATAAGTTCTCTATATCTTGTGTTTTAAAGTTTTCTTAGTTTATTACATCATCTGTGTTTCACAATCTAAATGATAAAGAAGATATTTAATTTCATAATATGCTTGATTGCACTCTGTTTTCAAGTCATTATTGTTCTCTGTGTTTTTTTCAGAATTAGGATAAGCAGTGAAATCTTAATTCCTCATGTTTCCTAATTCTTTCATGTTGATTATTTGTTAAAGAATACTTAACTGCTCCTTATCAGTGATCATCCAATTTCCCTCTTTAAATAGGTTGAAGGATCCTTAACTGCCTGTCACCCAATTTGAGCCCATTCCATCTGCTTCAAGTCTTTACTTGTTCCCTGTTTGACTACCTTGCTTTGTGAAGCCATCCCCTGTTAAGAAACCAAATCCAGAAAGCCTTTTTCTTTGACTCCATCAGCCCAATGGACTAAACTACTCTGTCTTACCTCTCTGTTCTATTGAATCTCACCACCCAAACTCAAACAAAACCCTTGAACTTCATAACTAGCCTAATACCTTTAAAAACAAAGCTAAATCATAAAGAGAGAGCCCTCTTCTGATACAAATTGGCTAGATTATGTATCTAAAAGATTGGTTAGTGGTTACCTCGGCCTCCTTTCCCTTTCTTACAAATTTTTGGAAAACCTGAGTGATAACATCAATGGCGACTCCACTGGGGAACGGAATAATTTGTTTGTTACTACTATTTTATGTATAAGCTACAAACGGAGCCTGAAGTTAGCCACATAGCCTTTGAAATGCTTTTGCTTTGCAATTGCAGAAGTAAATGAATGCTACTTCAATCCATCTCCAGTCTAGCTTATATATTAGACAGTTGCTTTCAAATACCCGATCAATTCCTATTTTAAAATAAGTCTTAAGAAAGTTCAAAATTCCCACATCTAAAAGCTCTCAGAAGATATTGTTAAAGTTGTATTTTCAAACCCATTTCAAGAAAAAACCCAAAAAAAACACACCTAGAAACCTGGCTTCAGAAAAGATTCATTACACCAGATCGAATCCGGATCCAAATCCCCCACCCGTGTTTGAAAATCCTAATCTGATTCCTAGGATTCTTAGAAGACAAGAGAGCCAAGAAAATTCTACTATTTCTCGGCCTCTATACAGATCAAGATCCTATCCTGTGAAGTGGATCTACCTTGAGGACGAGCCTTTTGATGAGTATTTTGAAAACTCTTTATTTGTGACCTTTTTACAATCTGGGTTAACCCACACAGTTAAAGATCCAATATTCATTGAAAATTTGTAGATTGAAGTTGTTACTTCACACCTTGAAAGACATCTACAGAACTCCATTCAATCCGAGCTTACCTCTAAAAGAACACCAAACCTTTCTGTGATTACTACAGCTTCCCCAAGTTCACCCTCATCCACCCCTTCCACTCCTCCATCTACAACACACATTCCCATTGTTATCCCTACTCCTCCAGTTGTCACATCTATTTCTGTAACCATGGCAAACTGATATACTCCCTTGCACTTACCTGCCAATCCAGGGGCTATGCCCCAAGGCTATCAAAGTAAAATAACTTCTTTTGAAGGTACTGGCACTTACACAGCTCAACAACATACCAAGAAAATGACTGACTATTTTGAAATATATGAGGTTGATGCTGATGAGGTTAGAAAGAAAGTATTTGTGCAAAGTTTAACTGGAGATGTTAGAACCTGGTTTACGGACCTCCCTGCAAACAGTATCAATGACCCACATGCTCTTTATCAGACCTTCTTGAACAAATGGGAAAAGAAGAAAGATCCTCTCCACATTTTGTCAGAATATGAAAACCTAAGAAGAGGCACACAAGAAACTGTCCAACATTACTGTACCAGATTCAATAATGTCTACAATGCTATTCCTCAAAATCTCAGACCTCCTCCAAATTTGGCCTTGATCAAATTCCCTGATGCATTTGATCCTGATATGGCATACCAACTTAGGGAAAGAGCTCCTCGGAACTTAGAAGAGATGAAAAGCACAACTGTCAGTGTTGAGGCCAACCTAATATCTAAATGATCTAGAGCCAGAACTGAAAGGAGGACACCTTTCGAAGAAGAACCTTCTGCCTTTGAACAAAAACTAGATGCTATTATTAAAGGAATGGATAAACTTGGAGATAGAGTAGAAACAATCGAGAGAAAATCCCCTTGGGATGGTCAACCAAGCATTACTTGGAGAAATCCAAATTTTAGGAAGAACCAAAATCCTAACACTGGAAAGACAGGGCCTGACAAAAATATTAGACCCCCATTTCAAGAAAATTATGCTGAAGCCTCAACTTCTGGTGAACCAACAGAAGACACTCAAATTAATCTAATGGGACTCAACAATGAACAAAAAGTTTTCTTGACCCAAGAGGATCAAGAAGCTCACATTATTAAACAATTCCAAACTCAGTCAGGTGAAACATTTAACTTTAGAGAGGGATATGATACAAGCATTTATGAAGTCCACAAACAATACAATCTAAGGAGCAGAAGAATAGATGTCCCTAAAACCAATAAACAGAAATATACCAAGTAGCCTAACAAAGGTAAGATCAGTACCCCCCTTTACATATTTTTTCTAGAACAGGTCCTAACCCTAATAACCCAATTGTTGAAGATGTATCAGATAATCAACCACCAAACAGACAACCTTCCACTTCTATTCCTTCTAAAGGAAACATAAAAGAGCCTCTAGAATTTGATTTGGAAACAACTTCAGCGCATAATCCCACTCCTGAAGAGGAGAGAAATGAAGAAAATTCAGTTGTTTGAAATACAAGAAATCAAACTGAAAAACCTTTTAATCTTGAGACAGAAGTAGGCAAAATAAAGATAGTTCTTCCATTATTAGAATTAGCTAGACATGATGTCTACAGAAGTCAAATCAACAGATCACTCAAAATTTCTGTGAACGAAGATTCAGTAAATGTTTTTGATGACCAACCTGAATTGATATTTGGCTCTGGAATAAATGGAAAAACAATAGATGGAGAAGTTACTCCTTTCTATGTAAGTTAAACATACATGATAAAATACTTCATAATGCCATGTTTGATTTTGGTGCTTCTCATAACTTAATGCCTAAATCTGTAATGGAGAGACTAGAGCTTGACATCACCAGGCCATATAAGGACCTTTTCTCTTTTGATTCAAGTCAGGTCAGATGTTTAGGTTTAATCAAAGACTTATGTGTATCACTAGTCCAATATCCTGCCAAAACCATCTTAATGGACATAGTGGTAGCTGATAGTCCACCAAAGTATGGCATGTTATTGTCTAGATCCTGGGGTGTAAAGCTTCAAGGATCTCTACAGTTAGACATATCTTATGCTAATATTTCAGTGTTCGGTCAACCCAAGAGACTATACAGAGAAACCTTAATGAAGTATATAGTAAGTAGTTAAGAGAAACCTCAAAATTTCCTTATCTTCTCAGTACATTCAAATATGGATTCTTTTATCCCTTACAATGCTGAAATTGATCCCCCACATGAAATAAAAGTTTTAGCAGATGAACCAGAGCAAATTACAAACGAAAAGTCTAGTGTATGAATCCAACAATTTTCTGAAAATCATGAAACATCAGATAAACCAGAAGAAACTGGAAAACTAGATCTCCCTATTAAACAGATCCCTTAAACTCGACAAACTAATTATGAACATGAAATCCTTTGGTACTTAGAATTGGATGGTTCTGTGAACAAATTAGGAGCAGGAGCAGGAGTCTGGGTGCACAATCTTGAAAACAATCATGCTAAAGGCCATGTCTATAGATTAAACTTTAGATGCATTAATAATATGGCTGAATATGAAGTTCTATTGCTAGGTCTTAAACTGGTCAAGAAATTGGGAGCAACTAGAGTGCCAGTCCTAGGAAATTCTGATTTAGTCATTCAACAGATAAAAGGGAAGTTCGTAACAAATGATCCCAGATTAAGAGAGTACAGAGGAACATCGATGGAGATCCTCAATACATTTCTAGAAACTCAGCTTGCCAAAATCCCAAGAAAACATAACTTGCAAGCTCATAGCCTGGCAATGTTTGCTAGCACCTGTAAATTACCATTTGAACCAAATCATCAATTCACAGTGGATATTAGACACAGGCAAGCCATACCTGATAATGTAAAGAAATGGCAAGTGTTTGACAGTGATAATCAGATCAACAATTTTTTAACCCTAGAAGAAGAATTTTCTAGCACTGACATAGATGTAGATACAATTAGTGAGTTTGATCAAACAAATCAGATAGAAACAGACATTTCAGCAGAAAATTCAACTCTAATGCTTCATCCAACGAAATTTACCAAAAAGGAAATACAGGATCTTAAAGAAATATATGTTGGTGAGATTATTGAAGCAGAATATGAAGTTATCAATCTGAAAGACAATCATTTGCCCAAAGGATTAACTCCTTTGGAAGATCTATTTGATTTCAACGATATTCGAAAAAAACCCAATATGGAACCTCTAAAAGCAGACATTGAAGACTATAACATAGGAACTGAAGAAAAGCCAAAAATGGTAAAATTATCCAAATATTTGCCCCCTGATCAAAAACTTAAGTATGCTGAACTAATCAAAGAATTTTAGGATATTTTTGCCTGGAGCTATGAAGACCTAAAATCTTATGACATCTCTGTAATTCAACATACAATACCCCTCAAGGACAATTAGAAACCATTCAAACAAAAGCTGAGAAGAATTAACCCTGTACTGCTTCCTTTAATTGAAGAAGAAATCAAATGAATGCATGATGCAGGGATAATTGCTCCAATCAGATTTTTAGAGTGGGTGTCTAATTTAGTGCCTACCAGGAAGAAAACAGGAGAAATCAGATTATGTGTTGACTTAAGAAATGTAAACCAGGTTTCTTTGAAAGACAATTACCCGTTACTTAAGATGGATCATATTTTACAAAAGGTAGTAGGTGCTTCTAGGATTTCACTTTTGGATGGATTTTTAGGTTTTAATCAGATTTTGGTTCATCCTAATGACCAGGAAAAGACTGCATTTACAACACCATGGGGTACATTCAAATATGTTAAAATGCCATTTGGACTTAAGAATGCAGGGGCAACCTTTCAATGAGCAATGGACATAGCTTTTGCAAAAGAAATTCATGATTTTCTAGTTATATATCTACATGACCTGACTGTATTTTCCGAATCAGATAAGCAACATATAGATAATCTTAGACAAGTGTTTTTAAAATGCAAAAAGTATGGTATTTGTTAAATCCTAAAAAATCTTTGTTTGGTCTAGAAGAAGGCAAACTATTAGGCCATATCATCTCCAAAGATGGCATCATAATTGATCTTGCTAGAATAGAAGCTATTCTGCAAATACCCCACCCTATAAATGTCAAAGAACTTCAAGCTTTCCTAGGAAAGATTAACTTTTTAAAAAGATTCATATCTAATTTGGCTGAATTAAGTAGATTGCTGAACAATATGTTAAAAAAGGATTCAAAGGTTAAATGGACAGTAGAAGCCAAATAAGAATTTGAAGAAATTAAAATGGCTTTGACTAGAACACCAGTCCTTACAAGTTTGAATTTTGATAGAGACTTCATAATTTTTTCATTTGCATCATAACACACTATAGTAGTTGTTTTACTGCAAAACGATGATCAAGGATGTGAAAAACCCATAGGATTTTTCAGTAAAGCACTTAGAGATGCACCTCTAAATTACAAAATCATGGAAAAACAAGCTTTTACACTTGTGAAAGCTATTAAAGACTTCAGAGTCTATATATTGTACTCCCATGTAATAGCCTATGTACCAAATTCTGTTGTCAAAGACATCCTGACTCAGGATGGAATTGAAGGCAAATGAGGTAAATGGATAGCTAATATATTGGAGTATGATATTGAGATAAAACCTACAAAGCTTATAAAAGGACAGGGATTGGCTAAACTCATGATTGAAACAAACTTTCAAGCCCTGGATATTAATGAACTGAATAATGAACAGGAGATGGCGACTCCACAAATCAGCCAGGCCTTCTTAGAATCACCTTGGTATGCTGATATAACTCATGTATTATTAAACTTGCAGGCTCCTCCAGGGTTATCCAGAACAAAGAAAAGGTTTTAAAGACGAAAGCTTCAAAATTATGTATTTTAGATAATGCTCTCTTTTGGAAAAATCATGAAGGTATTCTATTGAATTGTTTAATAAAAGAAGAAGCTAACAAGGTTCTCAAAGAATTTCATGCAGGGGACTGCAGTGGACACCTTTACTGGAAATCAACTGTAGACAAATTTCTAAGGGCTAGATTTTACTGGCCAACCTTGTTGGCTGATGTAAAGAAGTTTGTCACTGCTTGCCACAAATGCCAAATTTTTGAAGGAAAAAGGAAACTGTTACCGTTACCCTTGAGACCAATTTCCACTGAAAAGCCCTTTCAACAATGGGGTTTGGACTTCATTGGAGAAATACACCCTCCCTCTTCTGGCCAACATAAATGGATTGTCACTGCCACAGACTATTTCACCAAATGGATAGGAACCATTCCTTCTAGACAAGCCAATGATACAGTGATTATAGGATTCTTAGAAACTAACATATTTTCTAGGTTTGGCTGTCCCAAAAAGATCATAACCGATAATGATGCTGCCTTCAATTCCAAGAAAATGATAAATTTCTGTAACAAATACCATATCACTTTAGGCCATTCCACAGCCTATTACCCTCAAGGTAATGGTATAGCTGAAACTTCCAATAAAAGCCTGATTAATATTATTAAGAAATTGTTGGAAGAATACAAGAAAAACTGGCACAATAAACTTACAAATGCACTATGGGCAGACAGACTTACTACAAAGAGATCTATTCGAACTAACCCTTATGAGTTAGTTTATGGCATGGAGGTTGTATTTCCTTCATCTTTAGGAATTTCTATAATGAAATTACTACAAGACGTTCAGGTGGAACCCAATGACATTCAAAGGAGAGTAAATCAGGTCATCCATTTGCAGCGGTCCAGAGAAGAAGTGCACCAAGGATCCCAAGTGTTACAAGAAAAACTCAAGAAAATATTTGATAAAAGGACCAAAGCAGAAGACTTCTACCTTGGAGAGAAAGTTATAAGGTGGGATTCTAGGAGAGAAGACAAAGGAAAACATGGGAAGTTTGACTTCCTGTGGAAGGACCTTTTATTATCCAGGCCTTGCAAGCGAACAATATCTACTTTCTGAAGATCCTAGATGGTACAGAAACAAAAGAAGGACCAGTGAATGGTCGAATGCTGAAACATTACTTTGATCTAGTTTTTTAATGTATTCTGACTCTAACATGTACATACTATATCCTTAATAATGTCACAGTTTGGATTGGATAGTAACTTGCTATAGTTGGAGCCCGAAGAAAAGGCCCTAAGCTCCACAAGTGTGCTGTCATATATACAATAAAGCAACCAGCAAAAGGAGATTTTAGAGCATAGTCTAAGTTATTCAGAAGGCCATCTGACCTGCTGTTCTTGACTTTCCACCAGGAAAAGCCATCCCCAAGTGGAGCCACTGTTATGCTCCTATACCAATAGGTGTCATATTTCATGATTGACTTGATGAGCTCTGTAATATGTTCATTCCTTTCCTTGTTGCAAAGGTTTTCCATATTATCAAAAGATCAAAAAATGTAAAGGGGGTATGCCCTAAAAGAAAAATAAAAGGGTAAAAAATAAATAATTTGGTCAAAAAAGTGAAAGAAATGAACCCCAAAGAAAAATAGACCAAGAAAGTTTGCAAGTCCAAAATGCCACTACTTTTTCATTTTCTGTAATAAGCATTGTGTGCAGCTTGTTAATTTATGTCACAATTGATGAATGGCCAAATAGCTTAATCGTGGCTAGTTCATATTTGAATTTCCTATTTTAGAGATAGAGAATAAAATCTGACCAAACTGTTTAATCTTGGAAAATAAGTAGATAGGTAGAGTAAATAAAAAGGGGCTCAATAGTTTAATCTGAGCCCTTGGATGTAATAAGTGCAAACTTATGTAGGCTTACCATGAAAAGAGAAGGAAAGTAGATAAGGGTTTGCCAGTCTAGGTACACCCGAATAAAGAAGAAAAAATGCTAGGCCAAAGTAGGCAGGGTAGGTAGATGGTGTTACAGAATGATACTTGTGATAGATTATATCTCTAAAAATGTTAATCTTTATCTCTATGACTAGTGCAAGGCAGACATTATACTTAATGTAGCTCAAGCGAGGCAAGGTTAAATAACTAACTCCCCTTCATAATTTTACCTAATCATTCACTAATCTCCCCTAAGTATTCAGGTCTGTGAAAAAACTAAGTGCTTAATATCACTCATAAAACCACTCATTCCATTTCATAAATATTGCCTAAGTGAATCCCTATTTTACTTAGGAAAATGGCAAATATTCTCATATAAACCCTTTTTCCCCTTCAAAGCCTAAGTTTAAATGTAAGTTTAGCTTAGTGCTTTCATTTTTATGTCATATTAATTTTAACTCTTATTATATAAATCCTGCCTTACTACCCATCCCGTATTATATAAATATATTAAAAACCACGATATAATACATTTCCCGCCCCCGGTCGATTACAACCATAATCATACATTTAAACAGGGATTAATAAACTAATCCGTAGTTTATTAATAACCTCCCTGCTGCACGACAAAGGAATTGATTAACCATATGGGTTAGTTAAATAACCAATCCCAACCAATCAAAATAGTGCCCGATATAATTAAACATTATTTTATTGTGTCGGCCCCACTGCTTAACTCTCCGCCATGTCCTCTGCCCGTCCGCCATCCGATCATCCCCCACTCATTTGACAATATACATTGATTTCGTGAACCCCCTTGTGACCGCTTTTTAACTCGGGAGCACAAGGCGGTTTTTCCCCCGTACTCCCGCCACGCGTCACGCAGTCGATGTGATCGCTCTCCCTCTGCCCAAAACCACCCAGCCCTAAAAGTAGTGCGATCAAACCACTTACTGCCTTCTGCTGATGTCATCCACAACGTCATCCACCCACTGACGTCATCCGCCCAATTAAATGCAAAAAAACCCTGCCAACCTTCACTTTGTTGAAATAAACAGGAAAAATAGGCTTTTCATTGGTATACCCTACGCCCCAAGCTCTCTTACAGAACAACGACCAAGGCCAACAGTTCAGTCTCAAACCGCCACCTGACCAAAAAGACTACAGCGACGAGCTCGCAGCCACGCAACCTACATTGTATGGTCTTCATCTTTAACACAGGTACCATTTAAGCTTTCTCAACAATCAGCTATTGGCACATACCTTGCTAGAAATTCTTAGCAATCTTCGGGCGCAGAACAACCTACAATATCCCAACCACGGAGGGTGTTGTTTACCGGATTGAGAAATTCGCCAGACAGCGATGAACAGGGGTCAAAACAGGTCAAAGAGTATCAGAGCAGTTAAAGAGTATCCGTAAGAATAGGGTAGCCAGCACAGAGTAACTGAAGAAGACAACTGCAAGCTGAATCCTAGGGCCTACTTCTAGCACATTCAACAAAACAGGACTAGCACAACATCATTCCATCTTTTCCCTATTTTCAAGGCTAGATGTTTCTATTTTATTGTGAGCTATTTTTAGTCATCCTAGATATTATCTTACTCTGTTATGAGATATTTGTTTTACAATTTTTTGCATAAATACCCCCCCCCCATTGGAGTATTGGTGGTGGATTCCTAGACTTTGCTGTAATATTGATTTTTTGGAATAAAGAGCAGTTGGAATCAACTGTTGCATGGCCTTCTGGATGAAGAATTGAAGCAGGGGACTTGTCACAGAATTCTTGAATCAACCACTGGATCAATAAGTTCTCTATATCTTGTGTTTTAAATTTTTCTTAGTTTATTACATCATCTGTGTTTCACAATCTAAATGATAAAGAAAATATTTAATTTCAAAATATGCTTGATTGCACTCTGCTTTCAAGTCATTATTGTTCTCTGTGTTTTCTTTAGAATTAGGATAAGTAGTGAAATCTTAATTGATCCTGTTTCCTAATTCTTTCATGTTGATTACTTGTTAAAGAATACTTAACTTCTCCTTATCAGTAATCATCCAATTTCCCTTTTTAAATAGGTTGAAGGATCCTTAACTGCCTTTCACCCAATTTGAGCCCATTCCATCTATTTCAAGTCTTTATTTGTTCCCTGTTTGACCACCTTACTCTGTGAAGCCATCCTCCGTTAAGAAACCAAATCCAGAAAGCCATTTTCTTTGACTCCATCAGTGCAATGGACTGAACTACTCTGTCTTACCTCTCTGTTCTATTGAATCTCACCACCCAAACTCAAACAAAACCATTGAACTTCATAACTAGCCTAATACCTTTAAAAACAAAACTAAATCATAAAGAGAGAGCCCTCTCTGGATACAAATTGGCTAGATTATGTATCTAAAATATTGGTTAGTGGTTACCTCGGCCTCCTTTCCCTTTCTTACAACTTTTTCGAAAACCTGAGTGATAACATCAATGGCGACTCCACTAGGGAACGAAATAATTTGTTTGTTACTACTATTTTCTGTATAAGCTACAGACGGAGCCTGAAGTTAGCCACATAGCCTTTGAAATGCTTTTGCTTTGCAATTGAAAAAGTAAATGAATGCTACTTCAATCCATCTCCGGTCTAGCTTATATATTGGATAGTTGGTTTCAAATACCCGATCAATTCCTCTTTTAAAATAAGCCTTAAGGAAGTTCAAAATTCTTCCTTTACTATTTCTTTAAGTGTTGGGTTCATGTGTCACTGGGGTTGCCTAACTGGATTACAGTCTCCTCTCAACTAGATGTGGTGGGTACACAGCTGGGGTGAATTCCTTTCATGTCCATGTAATCCCATGCAAATGCCTCTTTATGTCTCTGTAATGGCTGTAATAGCATCATGTTCTATTCGAGAGTAAAATTAGGATTAATATTTAGATTTTTGCCTGGATCTATTTCAACTGAGTTGTGTTTGATATTAGGCGAAGTTTTGATAATGTCATCCTTTGTTTCATTCTTAAAATATCGGGCTTTACTAAGAGTGAGGAGTGGCTAGGAATTATCTAATTTTGGTTCAAATTTATCCCATAAGGGATTTTCCAAATCCTTACGTGGTTTTGCAGGAGGATAGAGGTTGAGGTTCTTTATGGCTTGTCCATCTGGAATCATCATGAAGCTCGACCTACAACATATGAATGCATCTGTAGTGGCCAAACAAGGTCTTCCTAATATTAGGGGATGCCCCCTCAGATATTTGGTTTGCAAAATAAGGAAGTATGTTGGGTACTTCCAGGAATCTACTATGATTACTATGTCCTCTACCACTAATTCAGATTTAACATGTGACCTATTTGTTAGTTCTTGCACTGAAGGTGTTTGTCTCATCTCATGCAGTCCTAAACTGATAAATATTTCCTTAGCCATTACATTGATTGTTGCCCCTAAATAAATTAATGTGTTCGTAATGGGCTTCTCATTAATATGAACAATGATTGTAGGACTCCCTGGGTCATTGTATTTAGCCAAAAGAGGTTGACTAGTCATTAGTTCCGACAATTTTCCAATCACTTGGATGGTAACAAGATCTTTGGGCTTCCTTCCAGGTTTCTTAATACATAGGTCTCTGAATTTTTTTTGCATAGATAGGGACATCCTTAATGGCTTGCAGCAAGGGGATCCTTATGTGCAAATTATTTAACTCCCCCAGGAAATCAGATTCAAGTTGTGGAATCATCCTAGTTTCACCTAATCTTTGTGAATATAGAGGGATATAGAGGGTCCTTAGTCACTATAGCAATTGCATTGGTTTTCACAGATGTGTCACAATTATTTGAATCAGTTTTTACTAGTGTAGAAGTTTCGTCAAAATCCACAAGATCATCCCTAGGCAATTTCCATTCCTCTTCAATAATGACAAAGGAGGTTTTTGAGTTTACTACTTTTCCTTATCGAAGGTGGATCTCATTGCATTCAATCGGGATAATGTAGTATATCTGGAAATAAGTGGGGGATTATATATTCTGAGGTTCCTTATTATTTGGCTTAGGGTTAGACTTTAGATGTAATTGGGGATGTATGTGAGGAGTGGCAGCAGATGATGAGAGAGGTGGAAGTTGCAATTGTTTCTGCACTATTAACAAAGGAGGGACTAGCTTAAAGAGTTTCCCCTCCAATTTTGAGGCCAAGAGTTGGAGAGGGAGTGGGATACTGCCATGGAAATCATTGAGTATTATATACATTATTCCACAGATTGGAAGACTTCCTAGATGAACTAAGGTAAGAAGACTAAGCCTCCTCGCCTGATTCCTTGAGTGTTCCCTTCAGACTTGGGAGCTCTGGACAGTAGCCTGTAGAATGCTCTAGGTAAAAAATATTGCACAAGTTAATGTTATTGACTATGGATTCCTTCAAGGAATGTTTCTCTTTACATTTTTGGTAGAACAAAGCCAAGGTGTTATCAACTTCATCTTGTGTATTTTTCACTTGTGCTATCTTCAATTGGGTAAATAAAGTACTGAGAAGATCAATCTTGAGATTCTCATATAGTTTTCCAATCTCAGCTCTAGCCACACCTCCATTTTCAGATTTCTGTATTTTAAAAGAGGCATCCCGTGCCATTCTTCTCCCTCATGAAGATCCCCGCGAACACCTTAAGCAAATTTTTATTATATCATCGTATGGCTCCTAAGATATATAACCTTTTCCTAATAGGTTCAACCTGTCAAGGTAGTCATCTCTCATCCTTCGAATCACTATTATTTCAAAATCTCTGGATCCAAATTGTTGGAAATAATACTGAGAGGGGGGGTGAATCAGTATTATCAAGCAAATTAATAAATCTTCCTTATTTGATCTTTGAATTACTTTTGCATGCCAGTACCATAAAATAATGAGCATGAAAAAAACAGATAGTCACACCAAAGAACACAAGATGTAAGGTGGAAACCCAATGTGGGTGAAAACCACCTGCTGCAATATGACTCTATCTTCTTTCAATTTAGAAACTTCTTTTACAATGATTTTGTACTGGTGCAGTCCTTTACCAGTACGCAGGCTGCAACCTGCAGAGAGCTACAACTCTCTCTCTTTCTCGTTTTCCAGTCTACTCCTGGAAGGGAGCTACAACCCCCTACTTCTTTTCATAAAGCATCAGATGATCAACAAGTACATAACAGATATAGACCACTACAGATATCAGATCAGCAATAACAGAACCAACCCAGAACACCTTATCAACAGAGAAATTCAATCAACAGAACATCTTAAAACAAAGACGCAGTTTTTCTTTCCGTGGCCTGCGACCAGACGCCGTTAACCTTTCTGCTACTTTGCGTCCACACGCAGATATCCTTCTGCTCTGCTGCGTGCCCACGCACTGTTCCTTTGACTGCTCTGTGTTTTGTTGCTTCAGGGACGCACCCAAAGATATTATCGCGCCGCGTCTTTCTCTACAGAGACGCACCTGAAAACGCTATCGCGCCGCGTCCTTCTGCTTCAGAGACGCACCTGAACCTTGATCGCCCTGCGACCCCACGCAGGTCTCTCTCTACTGTGCTGCGTCTCGGCGCACTTGCTCTTTAGAGTACCTGCGTCCCGGCGCACTTTCTCTTCACTGAACCTGCGACCCCTCAGATATAAATGATATGAAGGCTTCAGGACAGACCCAAACAGTCAGATCTACAGATCTGATCATGCGCCATAGAGATCACAGTCCATTAGAAGATTCGCCCTCTTAGATCTGGACTAGATCTCACCAAATAAGATATTCAACCCAAGACAATTGCTCAATCCAAATGAACTCCTTTGCTTTATATAGGCAAGCTCCTCCCCAAAACATGGAACAATACCACGAGCCGACACCATAGAAACACAAAACCGTCGGCTAGATACCACACAAGAAACCCCCACGTGCTTTTCTCTACCTTGAAATGTGTGCACTGGGTAGATGCACCCCCTGAACGGCTGGCCGGCGTCCCTGGACGCGGGTTCTGCATGGTATACCTGCGGGGACGCACCTTCTGAACCGATTGCCTGCGTCCTTCTTAATTTTCAACAAACTGAGAGCCTTACCACTGGAGTTGCCATCAAGTACAACATCTGTAACATACAGTCATACCAGAAAACATAATGCCAACAATCTCCCCCTTTGGACTTGATGGCAACCTCACAAACTTCAGCTTCATTCTCCCCCTTTGACATCAAGGGCAAAGGGTATGCTCCCCCTAAGCTCATGCTCCCCCTGAATATGAACCAGATCTACACCAACGCACCACCATGAAAGAGATAGAGACATATTGCAGCTATTTCCAAGATCTCCTTCTCCATAATGCCAACAATGCATTATGTGCTCCCCTTGAGCCTGTACCACCAATAAGAAGAGGTTCAACAAGATGATGCATCAACAACCCCCAGCTTTTGCCTGAGGTATTCAAACGTGTCCCTGGGCAATGGTTTGGTAAGAATATCAGCAACTTGTTCCTTGGAAGGAACATATTCCAACTTGACTTTCTGTTCAAGCACTTGTTCCCGGAGAAAATGGTACTTGATTGGTATGTGCTTGGTTTTTGAATGCATAACCGGATTCTTTGAGATGCTGATTGCACTTGTGTTATCACATCAGATGGGGATAGGTGGTGTACAAGTGATTTGAAAATCCTGCAAAGTCTGCATCATCCAAAGGAGTTGAGTGCAACAAGATGCAGCAGCAACATATTCCGCTTCAGCTGTAGACAAGGCAATCGAACTCTGTTTCTTGCTGAACCAAGATACCAGTCTGGAACCCATAAAGAACGCACCACCACTTGTGCTTTTCCTGTCATCCACGCTTCCGGCCCAATCTGCATCTGTATAAGCATGAAGAGTAAGATCTGTATCTCTAGGATACCATAAGCCATAATTTTGAGTCCCTTGAAGATATTTGAAAATTCTCTTTACTGCCTGAAGATGAGTCTCCTTCGAATTTGCCTGAAATCTTCCAACTATTCCAACTGCATGCATGATGTCCGGTCGGGTACCTGTCAAATATAGTAAACTTCCAATCATAGATCTGTAGGTTGGTTGATGTACTGCTGCAGATTCATCATTTGCACTGAGACTACATCCTGTGACCATGGGTGTACATACTGGTTTTGCATCTTCCATGCCATATTTCTTGAAAATCTGCTTGAGATACTTGGTTTGAGATAAAAAGATTCCTCCTTCCTTTTGTTGGATTTGCAAACCAAGGAAATATGTCAGTTCTCCTAGCAAGGACATTTCAAATTCTTTCTGCATGACCGAGGCAAAGCTTTGACTCATAGCTTCTTCATTGCTGCCAAAAATAATGTCATCTACATACACAACAAGTATTAGCAATTTGTCATTTTCAACTTTTATATACAGATTGCTATCTGCTAAACCTTTTGAGAAACCTTGTTGATGAAGATATTTGTCCAACCGGTAGTACCAAGCCCTTGGAGCTTGTTTGAGACCATAGAGAGCCTTTTTCAATCGGCATACAAGATTTGGATCATTTCCAAGAATGAACCCATCTGGCTGTTCAATGTACACTTCTTCTTCCAAGTCTCCATTCAGAAAGGCTGATTTCACGTCCATTTGAAATACTTTGAAGTTTTGAAAACTTGAGAGAGCAAGGAACATTCGGATGGCCTCAAGTCTTGCAACAGGAGCAAAAGTTTCTTCAAAGTCTATTCCTTCTTGCTGCGCATACCCTTTACAAACAAGTCTGGCTTTGTTTCTAATTACTTCTCCATTTTCATTCAATTTATTTTTGAAGACCCATTTTGTTCCGATAACATTCTTATCCTTTGGTCTAGGAACCAGCTCCCAAGTGTTGTTCTTTTCGATTTGCTCAAGTTCTTCATTCATTGCTTTCACCCAACATTCATCTTTGCATGCTTCTTTCACATTTTGTGGTTCAGTAGAGGAGAGTAATGCCAAATAGCTTGAGGCTTCTGCAACTGTTCTTCTTGTTTGTACACCTGCTTCTTTCTGCCCCACAATCTGAGATTCTGGATGATTCTTCTGAACATATCTGGATGGAGTTTTCTCTTCTATTCTTGTCTGCTCCTCTGGTTCTTCTTGAGGTTCTCCTTGGGGTTCTTCTTCTTCATCATTCTGTCTTTGAGGGTAGCCTTCATCTTCTTCTATATCTTCATGATGTACTTGCCTAGGAATATATCCCTTCTCATCAACCACTACATCAATGCTGTCAACAATTCTGCCAAGTCTTTTATTGTAGCATTTGTATGCTTTGCTATGTGGAGAATAGCCAAGAAGAATGCCTTCATCTGCTCTAGGTTCAAGTTTGCCAAGCTGCTCATCAGTATTCTTGATATAGCATTTGCTCCCAAAGATTTTGAAGTGCTTTACCGAAGGAGTTTTACCACTCCAGAGCTCATGAGGAGTTTGAGTGCTGTTCACCCGGACATTTGTCTTGTTGAGAATAATAACCGCAGCATGTGCAGCTTCACCCCAGAAAGTTGCGGGAGTTCCTGATTCATCAAGCATAGCACGAGCCATTTGTTGGATTGTTCTGTTCATTCTTTCAACAACTCCATTTTGCTGAGGAGTTCTGGCTGTAGAGAATTCTCTCCTTATCCCATGTTCATCACAGAAATCGAAAAATTCATTTGAAGTAAATTCCCCACCTCTGTCGGATCTGAGGCACTTAATTTTGTGACCTGATTCATTTTCAACCAAGGCTTTGAAGGACTTGAATTTTTCGAATGCTTCATCTTTGTGCTTCATAAGTCCTAACCAGACAAACCTGGAGAAATCGTCAATAAACAATATCAAGTATTCCTCTCCTCTAGGTGTTCTTTTCCTGAATGGACCACATGTATCTGTATGTACTAGCTCAAGAGGCATGCTAGCTGATACTTCTTTCTCTGGAAAGTTAGTCCTGGTTTGTTTTCCAAACTGACATTATCTGCATATGGTGTTGTCAGGAATTTTGATATCTGGAAGATCGCGAACTGCCTGATATTTGCATGCTTTCCTTATTTGTGAGAAGCTTAGATGTCCCAACCTTCGATGCCATAACTAGTGCTCTTCATCCTTGCTTAGATAGCATTGTTGTTGTCCTTCTTCAAATATGTACAGATTATTTGGAGTTCTTTTGCCTTTGAGTACTGTTTTACCTGTATCAAGATCACGAACAAGACATCCATTCGATCTGAAAATAACCTCGGTTCTTTGATCACACATCTGGCTGACACTTAGTAGATTATGCTTCAATCCATCAACATACAAAACATTTCCAGCCTTGACCTTTTCTTTTAAAGGAGCAATACCTTTTCCTTTTATAGTTGCAGGATTATCATTTCCAAAAGAAACTTTCTTTCCCTTTTCTAAAGTAGAATAAGATTCAAGTTTTTCTTTATCACCTGTCATATGTTTCGAACATCCACTGTCAATGTACCATAGATTTTCCTGTCCTTCTGCATAAAATGCTATCCCACATCTTTCTGTTTGAGGTTCCTTTATTCTCCATGTTTTGGTGCTTGTGGCTTGTTCCTTTTTCCCTTCTTGTTCCTTTTTCTCCTGAAACCTGCTCCTGCATTCAGAGTCTTCATGACCAAAATTATTGCAAATAGAACATTCAACTTCATTTTCAAGAGCCGAAAAGTTGTTATAGGTCCTTTTTGTAATCATACTTCTTTGTTTTTGAGCTTCCCTAGTCATGATTGTTTTATATGCAACACATTGAGCTGCTTTGTGACCAAAGTTATGGCAAGAAAAGCATTGTCCATTGAAGAAGCTTCTGCGGTTATTGAATCTACCAGCCAACTGATTGTAATTTCTATTTTCATCTATTCTTGAACCAAACTGAGAGGATTTTACCTGTGGCTGGTTGTAGCTTTTGTTCACTCTTAAGATGGATTGCCCCTGATAGTTTATGTTTGTAATTCGTCCCTGCTTTACCTGATTATCTTCATTGTTCTTTTGCTCATTTCTTCTTGCTGCATCAAGATAACTTTTTGAGGTGGATGCTTGAGAGGTTTCTCCATTATAGCCCAAACCTGTCTTGTTTAGAGGAGACAGCTGCACATTGATAATCTCATCCAAAGTTTCAGATCCTTTGACAAACTTAAGATTAATAGCTTTTGTTTTCTCAATTTCTTTTCTGAGACCAACAATTTCACCTTCTAGTTTTTCAAGATGTTTTTCCTTTTCATCAATTTGAAATTGTAGAGCATCAATGATCACATTCTTTTCTTCTATACATCTCTTGAGTCTAGTAATTTCATCATAGAGATTATCCACATCTACAGCATCCTCATAATCATCATCTTCAAATGCCATTAACAGCGTATATTTATTACCTTGTTCATCTTCATCACTGTTTGATAAGCCATCACTATCTTCATGGGTGTAGTAGCTTTTCTTATTTGCACTTTGTTTCTTGTTCCATCTAGCAGGTTCCTTTCCTTTATCCTTATAAGGACATTTTGCAGCATAATGACCTACTCTTCCACAAGCAAAGCATTTGAAAGGTAGCTTACCTCTGAACCTTCCAGAACCCCTTTGAAGATTTCTGACAAAATTTGATTCTTCTTCCCCTTCTTCTGGAACATGGCTTGCTTCATAGTAATCTTCTTTGCCTGATGCCTTAAAAGCAGCTTCCCTTCTGTCTGATGGACCTCCCTTTCTCATTTCATAAGCAGTTAGAATTCCATGTAGCTGAGACATAGTGAGAACACGGAGATTTTCCTTTTCTTCTATTGCAGATACTTTAGATTCAAACTTGGGGGATAATGATCTTATAATCTTTTGAACTACTATAGCTTCTTTTATTTCTTCACCCAAATTTTTCATACAATTAACAATCTCATCTACTCGAAGAAAATAATTAGCCACACTTTCATCATTATACATCTTGAGAGTCTCATATTGAATCCTGAGAGTTTGAAGTTTAGCTTGTTTTACCTGTTCATCTCCTTCATAGCTCGTGATCATTTTGTCCCATATCTCTTTTGCTGATTTGAAGTGCATTACCTTCATGAATTCTGTTTGGGATATACTTCCTAATAAAGTACTGACTGCTTTTGCATTTGTTTCATACTTCTTTTTCTCAGCTGGATTTGTAGGAGTAGCTGAAGGAAAAGCATAGCCTGTTTCTACAATGTCCCAAACTTCTGTACCAAGAGATTGAAGATATGCAGTAACTCTTACCTTCCAATAATTGAAGTTTGTCCCATCAAAAATCGGTGGCCTGATTGATGCTTCTCTCTCGTAGTTGCTCATGATGAACGATCTACCTTCAAGCGATCAAGCTTCTCTGAAGGACCTACTCCGATACCAATTGTTGGAAATAATACTGAGAGGGGGGGTGAATCAGTATTATCAAGAAAATTAATAAATCTTCCTTATTTGATCTTTGAATTACTTTTGCATGTCAGTACCATAAAATAATGAGCATGAAAAAAACAGATAGTCACACCAAAGAACACAAGATGTAAGGTGGAAACCCAATGTGGGTGAAAACCACCTGCTGCAATATGTCTCTATCTTCTTTCAATTTAGAAACTTCTTTTACAATGATTTTGTACTGGTGCAGTCCTTTACTAGTACGCAGGCTGCAACCTGCAGAGAGCTACAACTCTCTCTCTTTCTCGTTTTCCAGTCTACTCCTGGAAGGGAGCTACAACCCCCTACTTCTTTTCATAAAGCATCAGATGATCAATAAGTACATAACAGATATAGACCACTACAGATATCAGATCAGCAATAACAGAACCAACCCAGAACACCTTATCAACAGAGAAATTCAATCAACAGAACATCTTAAAACAAAGACGCAGTTTTTCTTTCCATGGCCTGCGACCAGACGCCGTTAACCTTTCTGCTACTCTGCGTCCACACGCAGATATCCTTCTGCTCTGCTGCGTGCCCACACACTGTTCCTTTGACTGCTCTGCGTTTTGTTGCTTCAGGGACGCACCCAAAGATATTATCGCGTCGCGTCGTTCTCTACAGAGACGCACCTGAAAACGCTATCGCGCCGCATCCTTCTGCTTCAGAGACGCACCTGAACCTTGATCGCCCTGCGACCCCACGCAGGTCTCTCTCTACTGTGCTGCGTCTCGGCGCACTTGCTCTTTACAGTACCTGCGTCCCGGCGCACTTTCTCTTCACTGAACCTGCGACCCTTCAGATATAAATGATATGAAGGCTTCAGGATAGACCCAAACAGTCAGATCTACAGATCTGATCATGCGCCATAGAGATCACAGTCCATTAGAAGATTCGCCCTCTTAGATCTGGACTAGATCTCACCAAATAAGATATTCAACCCAAGACAATTGCTCAATCCAAATGAACTCCTTTGCTTTATATAGGCAAGCTCCTCCCCAAAACATGGAACAATACCACGAGCCGACACCATAGAAACACAAAACCATCGGCTAGATACCACACAAGAAACCCCCACGTGCTTTTCTCTGCCTTGAAATGTGTGCACTAGGTAGACGCACCCCCTGAACGGCTGGCCGGCGTCCCTGGACGCGGGTTCTGCATGGTATACCTGCGGGGACGCACCTTCTGAACCGATTGCCTGCGTCCTTCTTAATTTTCAACAAACTGAGAGCCTTACCACTGGAGTTGCCATCAAGTACAACATCTGTAACATACAGTCATACCTGAAAACATAATGCCAACACAAATTCCTGTGTTTGGACCTTTATAGATTTTAATGGAACTCTTCCAAATAATCTTCCAAGTTCTCTTCTTCCTTCTATGTCATTTTGAATATCTCCTCCCCTAAATATTTGGTTCGGCAATAGTCCTGGTATTTTTCCAAAAACGTAGTCTTCATATCTCCCCATGTTAGGATAGTGGCAGAACCTAGTCCCATAAAACGTCTTAATGTTTGTCCTTTTAGAGTGGCAGGAAATATTTTTAGCTTATGAGCATCTGAAGTGTAGTCATAACTCCTGCACAGAACATCAAACTCACACATAAAAGTATTAGGATCTTCTACACTCAATCCCTGGAAAGATGGAACAACTAATAGAGGGATATTTTTCATCGGGGCTTCTCTCCTTATATCACTTATTATAAATTCAAAAGTGGTAATAGTGGCATCTGTCCCATTGTTGTTGTTGTTATCACCCATTGGAAATTCTCTTGATCCTTGTTCTGGTAAGTATCCTTCTAAATATTGTTCAGAAGAATGTTCTGTGGATATGGATTCTTGTGATAATTATTTGGATTGTTCTGGGGCTGGTTGTTTTACTACACTATCTGAGTCTGGGTATTGAATAGTGAAAGAATGTTCTTTGGATTTCGGTCCTTGATATTTCCCACTGGTTCCCCTTGTCCTTATAATCTAAAATCCTCACCACTAGTTTCTTCTTGTTATTACTAAGTTGATTTTAGAGATTTGGGAGTTTGTAGGCTAGTTTGAGAAAAACTAGGTCCTAAAACAAAGGAACCATATACTCTTGATTTTAATGTAGAAGCATCAACTTTCTATGGGCTTGTTTTTATCACATCCCTATGTGGTGTTGACATCTCTCTTTTTGCATTTGAGATCTATTCTTGGATAAATGTTACTCTCCCTTGATCAATATTTTTCTTGTTCTTTTTTCAACCCCTTTTTCCTGTAGGTTTATTAGGATTCCTGCTTTTTGCTTCTTCTTCACTCATACATTCTACACATGGACCCAATGTATAATTGTTTGCACACCCTAAGTGTCCTAATTATTATAGTGGTGATCCCTCTCGGGTATGTTAGAGTGATGTGCAAGTTATTACCTCTTATCTTACTGCCCAATGCCTGTAAACTTAGAGACACTCTATCAAAAGGAATTTCAAAAGAAAGCATTGACTAACTATATCATTGACAACATTCCCAGACAACAACAACAAATTGTTTGTGAGATTTTATCACTCCTAAAGTAAATAAACTACAATCATTAATTATCAACTAGGGTAGGTCTTTTTATTTCAGTGGCATCTACGCTATTTGTTTCGATACATGTAACAACCAGGTAAAATAGAAAAGATGTCGTTGAACACACTTGCAAAAATTAAAGCACTCTCACATAATGGAAATACACTCTTGTAGGAATTAAAAGGCACACTATAGGAATGGAACACACTTAGCAAGGAAATAATCCACACTTCATAAAAACTTTAGAGTAAAGATTGGTGCGCCATACACTATGGGCTAAAGATATAACAAAAATTAAATAGCATAGAATTAATTAACCTATGTAACAACGCACAATAAATATGAAATCAGAAGTGTATCTATCCACAATGAAACTATTGGGCGCAACCCAACTTGGTCCAAGTTTTGTTCAAATACTGCACATTTTAAGGAGTGAAGCGCATAGAGCTAGCAAATTTATATTCATCGTGCAATGTTTAGGGGATTTGGGGTGGTGTTTTGGAGAATTTGGTTCCCTAGATAAGTAGCCATATCTGGAAAAACAGTTTAAATTGTTTTAGTCTTTTTCTATAAGCAATAGATAAGATGAGAAGATGAGAAGACCTACTTGTAGTTCCGATTTCCTCTCATCTCCTTTGTATCGATCCTATCGCTCCTTCCCGTTCTTAATACGCTTGAGAAGTACCTGTGAACACAACAGAAAATAAAGAATCGATCAAAGAAAAAGATCTATTGAATATAAGTGAATGGAATCATATACATTTCACCCATATAAGAATTATAAAACAATACAGACATATGGGAGAAAGGTTCAAACACTATATTGAATGAAGAAGGAATTACAACCATTTGTGTCTGATTCAAAGCCATTCCTCCAGCTTGGATCCCATCCACATCACATCAAAAACATGACAAACTTATAGCATTACAATACTTGCTTCAAAGCCAAGTCTCACAATGACCTTATCTCCTTACAATTCAACATAATCTAGCCCCTGATCACCTAGATGTGTGGTCAATTTATAGGAAGATGAAGGAGGTTTTGTCATAAATGGTGGCATTGAATGGCCTTCTGTACTTAGAATTAGTTCCATGGAGGAAGGGATGAGAGGATAGGATGCATCTTAACTCATTCCTCATCCATTTTTGAGGTCATAAGAGTTGGTAAGTGAGGGAACCTTCTAGATGACTCCAAGAGATAAGAATATTCCCAAAACCCTATGTGAATTTCGCTCAATCTTGCCCAGCACAAGTGAAAGTAAGCCTAATTGCTTTGCAGAGCACCCTGGCACAGACTTAACTACTCTGCAGTGCACCCTTACATGGGCCTACATGCATTGGTCCTTCTAGAGGCTATTTCTGGACTTCAAGTCATGAAATTATCTGGGAAGGAGGCATTAAAATGGGTGACTTATTTAGGGCATGTAGCAACTGAAATTAGGGTTTGACGAGCCCTAAAACACTGATTTGGATGATGCGATTGATGTGCCCAAATGGATAGATAACAGCTGCCCCCTAAAGCATGAAGTTAGAAAAATGCCAATGTTGAATGAAATGCTTTACGATTTGATGAGGAGGAATCGAAGTGGAATGTAACTTGCATCAATTACAATACATATATCATGATATTTTATTTTTACATGAATCACTGAGGGAAGGGATACCCATGCTCAGCTTATAAACTTTCATTACATGTACATAAATAGTCGTCTACAGATATAAACCCATGATCAGAATAACCATCAATGTAAATCTGTTATACATATGATTTAATACTCCTGAAATCGGAGCCCAGATTGATGAAACTAGATCCGGGCTCTTCTATCTCATTCAATCGTTCGCTCAAGTATGATTCTAACCACATGAATATGTGATCGGCAGTCGAACATGGGAAGACACCATCTTATTACCAACCAATGATGGAAGATATTAATAGATGCGAGAGAAATCACTGATAATGCTAATGATCCTTAAGGTACTGCAGTAAATTCTGCACGGTGCGAATGGATGATTTGATGTCAAACACCATACAAAGTCTTTATGTCAAAGGACATTGATGTCAACGTATTGTCAGAAGCAAGAAAATTTCCATTGATGCGTGCAAGCCTCAAGGTACTAGAAGGGTGTTTATAAGTCAACTTTTTGGATAATGTGTTGATGTCAACAAGAAGCGACTCATTGCACGAGGGCATTGATGTATCCCACATCAACAACACAAAACAAGTGTAGTGATTTTGGAGATGGAATTTGACTGATGACACAAGGTTTAGGAATGGAGGTCATGAAAATGAAGGTTTATGGTATTGGAAAGGATGACTTCTCCAGAACATATTGGCGACACTCAATGAATTGGCAGCATTGACCCAAAACCAAAGTAATGGATGGTGTGATAGACCATAGATATGATAACCACCAAGTAGATAACCCAACCCAAATAGTCTCAATGAATTGACAGCATTGACCCAAAACCAAAAGTGATGGATGGTGTGATAGACCATAGGTATGATAACCGTGGAGTAGATAACCCAACCCAAATAGTCACAGAGATGAAGTGAAAGTGTCATGTTCAAGAGTAACCTGCTACCATAAAGTGGTTTTCCACTTTTTGCCATTTTCCCTAGTCATTGCTGACCAATACCTCTTTTTTTTTATCAAGCTTAAGGAGGATAACATATGCTTGTTGTATAATTCCACCCTTCGGGTGAATCCATCTCTATTTGATGCTTTAACGAGTCTAGCAAAGGTGAAAATCGGTCTTGTCTAGATAGACAAGTTTGTTGCTATTTGATGTTTTAACAAGTTTAACAACAAAGATAACTCGATCCTTTTCATGTTTAGAGAGTTTGAAAAGGGACAAAAAGAAAACTCCACAAGTTCTCTTTCATAAATTTGTCTCTCAATTCCAAAAAAGCGTAAAATAATATGAGAGAGAACCTATTAACCATGTTCAGTCAACGTATTCCTTTTTTGTAAATAATTTATCTCAGTCTGGAAAAGGGTTTAACTTATACTGAGTAGATGTCATTTCCAATCCATTTACGAGCTGAAAAAGACAAGCGCTCGACAATCTTTTCATATTTCGCGACTCTGAAAAGAGCTTAAAGAGGAGTCCACGTTGAGTAATGAGTGGTGTCTAGGATAGAAACTGGTTCTGGTGATGTTGGAACTTCTCAAAACATCTTGATTGATGTGAAGAGGCTGGCTAATAAAACCACTCATTGCCACTGTTCCTCAAAAGAGGTAAAACAACCAAGTGAAAGTGTATAATCAGCCAAAGGGATGGTGTAGATGGGATGAAAACAACCAAGGCTCATCTGACAGAAGAGGCTAATAGAATGACAATCACGAGGGTTAAAATGGATATGGGTTCATTTTTACACAAGATTGAACCATATGGAACTATGCTTGGATTCAATTTCATGTTTACAGAAGCTTGAAATGAAAAGCTATGCTTGGATTCAGTTTCATTTTTGCACAATCTTAAAACGAAGAAGTATGCTTGAATTCAGTTTCATTTTTACACAAGCTTGAAACAAAGAATGATGCTTGAGATTGGTTTACATTCCCTCAGCATGATGAAAGGGAGAGTCTCCTAAAACCAAATGGAAGTCATTGCAGTGAAGTAAGACGGTTATCCAACACCTTTCTGGCTTCGTCTAGATAGGGACAAAGGTGAATGGGGTGATTCCCTTCACATAACGTACATGGAAACTTAACTTTACCACTACGTGAATGCCCCCCAAGCTTCATTACATTCACCTAAGTAGACTACTCGTGGCTATCAAGTGGATGGAATGAAGGTTCTTTTACGAGATCAAGTGAAAACTCAACTGGGTTTTTACGAGATCTAATCAAAGACTCACCTTGGAACTTTGCTCCAGGGGACCTTGTTTATTTTTTAATGATCTTGAAACAAGACAAGGAACTCTGCTCAGATTCCTTGTTTCATTTTTTAACGAGCATGAAAAAAGACAGGGAACTATGCTCTGAGACCTGTTTTCTTTTTTAATAAGGTTGACATAGTAGAAGAACTATCCTCACATTTCTTGTTCCATTTTTTAAGGAGGTTGACACAAGACCAAGAACTATCCTCATATTCCTTGTTTCAATTTTTAACGAGTTTGACACAAGACAAGGAACTGTCCTCATACTCTTTGTTTCATTTTTTAACGAGGTTGACAAAAGACCAGGAACTATCCTCATAACCTTTTTTTCATTTTTTAACGAGGTTAACACAAGACTAGGAGTTGTCCTCATATTCCTTGTCACGACCCATAAGAGGTCATAACTTCCAAGAGGTTCTCATCATATGGCAGAACAATGCTCTGGAAGGAGAGTTGTGGTTCTAATGCCCCTAGTACATAATGTACAACATCACTGAATTGATCGTCAGTTGATGTAGGCATAGAATGGGTTGCCACATAATTAACCCATGGGGGGGAAGATACCATTGGTACAAAAGGACCATTTAGGGAAGATGGTTGAATGGAAGCTATATTTGGACAGGGAAATGAAAGCTGGTCAATGGTGACAATTCTGTCTTCATGCGGGAAACAAATCAGTCGAAAGAGTGTTGAAGCAAAAGCTCCCATGTCATAAACATAGTCGTGCCCAAGAAGTAAATTGTAATCTAAAGGGCTTGGGACCACCATCACATTCAGATAAACAATTTTTCCTCCCAAAGTAATAGGCAACCGAGGAAGGATCCTTAATGGTTGACTGGTTCCTCTATTAAAAGCCAAAAGATTTTGGGTAATTGGCAGAAGTGGCGGCAAACTGAGCACTTACCAAGAAGCTGAGGAAAGGATACTCACAGATGCACCTTCATCTATAATAGTGCTTGATACAATCATATTTAAAACCTGTACTATGATCTGGAAAGGCACATAAGAAGGAAGACAGAATCCTTCCAGTCAGTTCCAATCAAAGGAAGTAACCAGACTACTTGGAGGGGTTACCATAAGAACAGGAGAATTATCCCCTTGAGTTACTAGAATGGGAGGATTTTCCTTCTATCTTGATGGAACAAGAGGATTTCCTCCAAGCTCATTTGAATCTGAAGAAATGAAAAGAACCTAAGTGGTATCGTATTCACTCTCTTCAGGAAAGGTACGATTAACTGAAGGTGAAATTGGTTCAAATTTTTCCTCGACCTGTTGATTTGGGTCGCGTATAGACTCATAGGATTCACTTTTATAGAGAGTGGGTTTGACCGATAGTTGATTTGAGTCATTTAACTCATAAACTAGTGAAGGATTAAGGGAGAGTCTCCTGTAACCAGATGGAAGTTGCCACGGAGAAGAAGGATGGTTATCCAACACTTTTTTGGCTTCATCCAGATAGGGACAAAGGTGAATAGGGTTATTCCCTTCACATAACCTACAGGGAAACCTAACTCTACCCCTTTTTCCATGAAATTTGCTACCACTAGTTGATGGTGTGTCACTAGCATGATCTCTAGAAGTTGATGACACATGATGATGTGAACAAGAAGGCCATTATTCTAAGATATGAGGAATATCAGGACAATTTCGAAGAAGATGGTCTCCCACACAAATTTTGCATGGATATCGAACTTTGTGAGGCTTGACAGATGGTTTCTCATCAGATATTGCATTCAAAGAAATGGTTGCTTGGTTGCCCCTCTTCTGAATTTGCTTCTCCTTCTTCTTCTTCCCTTTCTTATTCTTCTTAGCCACCTAGTTACTAGTACCAATACTTTCACCAGGCGAAGAGGGAGAAGGGGTGGAAGAAACAATCGAGGAAGAAGGCAAATGGTCAACTTCAGGATCAACTGGAGGTTGATTTTGTCCAATTGGAGGAGTACTCAATTGTGGAGAAATCACAATATTTTTACCAAGGAGGTTGAAAACAACCATACTGGCAACCCAATGGTAAATACCGAAAGGGATAATGTAGCTATATAAGGAGCACCAATATTTCTAAAAGAAGGAAAAGGACTAGGATTCCCATCAAAAGGAATTCTTTGATCGATGGACTCCAGATTTGTCGCCATATGTCTCAACCTAAGATCAACTAAGGAGCGAGCATGGAGGATGTTATCCGCAATAAATTAATTTCATTTTAATCAAAGTAGCATAACAAAAAAAAAGAATGATAATCTAGGCAAAAGGTTTCCCAAGCAAGTATGAACTGTAGAATACCTCCTGGGGAATCGAGAAGTACGGGTAGGCAATCTCCCTGAATGCTCAGTTTGGTGTATCACAATGTACAAGGTGGCCAACTCAGTTAGCTAAGGATGAATATCAACCTAGTTTTGTCCTCCCATATATACCCGAACATATGTGGAGGCCCAATATGTATAAGCGTTGTCTAATGCAAAACTGCATAGTGAGAGCATTCCCATATACTTTACATACTGTAACAACACTCTATATACCCAAAGGTACATGGACGAGCTACGATATACTCACGTATGTGGAATGAGGTATCACACTCAGGATGTATTGCAAAAAATTTAGTGACATCTGCTTTGTTTTATGACGCCGGAACACATCTCTAGCCTAGAACCACTAAATGATCTTGTTAATGACAATGCTCCATTAGGTAAATTGTTTGTTAATTTTAAGTTGACCTTTCTTAGGAATTTTCCTTTCAAGGTTCACCACGTGATTTATGTTTGCAATTCCTGAAATGCAATTAATATGATAAGCATTATTCACATTCAATTGAATAATGAAAACCTTAGCTAGTAGGGATAGAGAAATTAGATCTTTGACAAAGAGCAAAAAGCACAACTAATGCAATTTCCCTAGCTATTCCTTTCAAGCATTCACAAACTACAATATGAACGATGTAAGTTTTTCTTTTCGATTTCCTTAATGTGAATATGAACAAATGGAAATATGCACATATAATCAATCAATCTTTATTAAGAACGAAGACTTTGGTGATAGTTCTCTTTCGAAGGAAAAGAAGACTTTACGACACTTTCTTTCGAACAAAGATTAATCAACTATATTATAACTTTGACTATAGAGTGATAATGATAAATAAAACATTAAAGAAACATTAATCAATCAACTCAAAGTAGGGCTAGACAAGGAGATAGAAACTTGTTCTCTGAGACATAACATTCATTGATCAATCAACAAACAAACAAACAGAGAAAAGTTGGAAAAAACACTTTCCAAAGGTCGGAAACTGACCCTAGGAGGATCATCATAGCCCTAAATGGGAGATAGTGCACTTTAGAGCACTGCCACTAAGCCAGGGGTGCTCTGCAGTGCACTGTGTCCCTCACAATCCTGCATTGGTGACAGTGAACCATTTCAAGAGGAAATTTGACACAGTTTTGACCAAATTTTCAATGCAAAGAGCTGAATTACAATCTATGAACACAAGTAAGGTCTACAATAATGTCCTAGGAGGTGGATAACCTACTAGGAAAGGTGATAGTTCCTCAACAGAGTCGCCAATTTGTTTTGGAGAATTTGGTATCTACAGATAAATACTAATTCCTTATTTAAGTAGCCATATCTAGAACAATAGTTTAAAGTGTTTTAGTCTTTTCCTATAAGCAATAGATAAGATGAGAAGATGATAAGACCTACTTGTAGTTCTTCTTTCCTCTCATCTCCTTTGTATCAATCCTGTTGCTCCTTGTTGTAGTTAATACACTTGAGGAGTACCTGTAAACACAACAAAAAACAAAGAATTGATCAAAGAAAAATATCTATTGAATATAAGTGAATGGAATCATATACATTTCACACATATAAGCATTATAAAACAATACAAACATATGGGAGAAAGGTTCAAACACTTTAATGAATAGAAGAAGGAATTACAACCATTTGTGTTTGATTCAAAGCCATTCCTCGAGCTTGGATCCCATCCACATCACATCAAAAGCATGACAAACTTGTAGCATTACAATACTTGCTTCAAAGATAAGTCTCACAGTAGCATTATCTCCTTACAATTCAACATAATCCATCCCCTAATCACTTAGATGAGTGGTAAATTTATAGGAAGATGGAGGTTTTGTCATGAATGGTGGCATTGAATGGCCTAACATACTTGGAATTAGTTCCATGGAGGAAGGGATGAGAGGATAGGATGCATCTTAACTCATTCCTCATCCCTTTTCGAGCTCATAGGAGTTGATAAGTGAGGGAACCTTCTAGATGACTCCAAAAGATAAGAATATTCCCCAAACCCTATGTGAATTTCGCTCAATCTCACCCAACACAGGTGAAAGTAAGCCTAAGTGCTCTGCAAAGCACCCTAGCATGGACTTAACTGCTATGCAACACACCCTTACATGGGCCCACCTACGCTGGTCCCTCTAGAGGCTATTTCTCGATGTCTTCAAGTCATGAAACTATTTGGGAAGGAGGCATTCAAAGGGGTGACTTGTCTAGGGCATGTAGCAACTGAACTTAGGATTTGATGAGCCCTAAAACACTAATATGGATGATGGGGTTGATGTGCCCAAATGGATCTGTAACATGTGGGTCAAAGTCCCTTATTTTGTAATGAGTATTAGGTGTTAGTCCAATTTTTTTTTGGAACCATGGTATGTGGATGATGGTCTTGTAGTAAGGAAACCTATATAAGGAATTGTAATACTTTGTCGATAGTTAAGGAAGCATAGATATAATTCTTATATTGATCATAATTTCTATCTCAATTTCATGTTTTGGGGAACGCTCTGCAGCTGAGTGTGTGGGGGCCTTGAAGAGTCTGCATCTGAGTGCATAGGCCACATGTAGTTGGGTGCGCATGTCAGAGAAGTGTATGTATTGAATATATTTATTAATAAAGAAGATTTTTTAATGACGTATTGAGTATATTTATGTGTTCATCATCTATTGTTATATATATCGTCATGCATGCTTTTTACTGAATTATGCGAAAGAATACATGTTATATTGTTCTCTGTTATGTTTATGCATTAAGTACCAATATGTGAATTTAATCAGCAAGTGAAGTTATTCATGTATGTGAAATTGTAGATAGATATAAGACATAAGTGAACACACAGGAGCCATAGCACATATATCCCTTTGGTTGTAGAAAACTAGTCCTACAACCTCCCATAACTACCTCGAGTGAGACTGTGATCTGCTTGGAAGTCGTTGCCGAAAGGACCAGTAGTTGAGGGGTTTTGTTGGTGTGCAATACACTATGAACCTAGGTCAAGCCCCCTTAAACCAAAAATGGTTCCGTTGTCAAGACCACAATCTTCTTAAGTATATGTTTTGGTGTCCATTGAAGAAAGAAATCCAGGAGTGCGTTGACCAGAAAGAAAGAGAATTTGTAGAAAAAGAGAACATAAACCCTCGATTATCAGATGAAGACTCATTGCAGAAGTATATATTCAAATAGCAATAGAAAATCTGCTTTGCTTCGTTCCACATTGAATTGTATGAATGGATATCTAAGTTGACTGAGCATAAGACTTTTTTTAAAGGAGACGAACCTAAGGAGTGGAATCCTAAATTGATACAACGACTCAAGAACTTCAATAATAGTATCTCAAGGGCTGTTGATTTCTGGACCGATAGCATTTTGGGAGGATTTATCATTAAGTTCATGATAGATGTGATCATGTCCTATAGGGAAGTTGAACGCATATTTTTCAAAGGACCGTGAGGTAAGTTATTAAGATCTTTTAATCTCTAGATTAAGATATTATTATGTGAAAAGGGGATTTTACAACTACAGTTAGATTAATGTTTGAATGAAGAGGAAATAAGACTGAACATGGGTCTATGAGAAGAGGAAAATGATATAGAAGAAATCCAAATAATTTTATTGAGACTAATTATAGCCCCTTATTAAAATGATCTAAGAGTCAAGAAGAACCTATAACCCTGCGACATTCCCCCTCCCATCCTGAAGGCATGTCGAAGTTAGGAGTTGAGAAAAATGAGGGCGCCTTTAGGATTCCCCATCCATCCACCTCCTTACACCCCATCCCCCTCCCCATAATTCCACTACACCCCCAACCCCTACCCTTCCACCTAGCCCCCCAAGAAGGAAAATGCCTAATGACGTTAAAATTCCTATCTTTAAAAGACTTGGATAAGAGGATCTTGACTAGTTCTGATTTATAGTTGATGTACTATGTACACCAAGACAGATCACTAGTGATGATGTAAAGAAGGCGTAACTTATCACATTGTTGTGAGAAAGAGAGCTAACATGGTATATGGAATTATGTGACTAATCTGACTTCTTTGTTTTATGAAATTAAGAAAGCATTGGTATCATAATTCAAGAAGTCAAAATCATAATTACAGTGCATCACAGAGCTAAAATAAATCAAACAAGGAGTAACTGAGTGTGTGTGGGAGTTGGAACAACGATTCAAGGTGTTAATGGGACAAGTAATCTTTATCCTACCCCCAGAGTAGCATAAGGAATGGTTCATAGCTGCACTACAACCACATATTAGGTTACCTTTGACACAACAAAAGATTGCGACTCAAGCTAAATAATTGGACATTGTGATGAAGATGAAAGCTTTGCCGATTGGAGATACTCATGAAGAAGTATCAGAGGAGTGACCTTTTATTGTCAAAAGGAGAGTACCAACAACTGCGGTGGGAAAAAGGAAAAATCATAAAGTAGATAAGTCCAAGGGCATAGTACCGCTTTTCCTCACTGATAGGGACATCAATGAGATTAGAGAGAAAGTCTAGGAGATCTAAGTTATATCAGGGCATCGTAGTGTCGGAGGCATTGCCACAAACAAAAAACAACTAGAACAAATAACTCAACCACTACAGGTAGAGCAAAGAATAGAGACACAGTTTAGCGTTAGAATTTTGCAGGTGCCAGCTGGGGCACTATAGTTCGACACACCAAAGGACAAAAAATGATCCAAAGCATGGAATACCTTTGACATGAATTTTTCCACACTGCCCATTCGGGTGCTGCGTAAATTCCATCAAAGTTTAACAACTGAGCTACAAGAGCGGGAATAAAAAACCTTAGTGTTGACGACGCTAGTGGAAAAGGAGAAAGTTGCATTGAAGAAGGAACTAGAGTAGGTTGCTAATCAAATAGAGGAGGCAGGGCAGTGATGCCAGTAGTTGGAAAAAGCATCGAAGATACTTGCATCATAGTCTTGGATGTGAATGTCAGTGAGGAGGAACCACTAGCAGAGAAGGTCACAAATCTCACCCTCACGATCAAGGAATCAAATAACACACTAGAAAAGATGAAATTCGAGTATGAAGTGCAGATATCAGAGCTGAATGTAAGGCTACAACCAACCACTCAACTAGAAGTGCAAGACTAGAGGCATAAATAATTAAAAGAAACATTGAAAGGCATCTCCAACACAGTGGCAAATTGCGGGAAATTATTAGATGACACGATGCAGATTTGGAGCTCATTACAAGAGTATCCAAACACCCAGAAGATTGAGGAGGAATTATAGGTGAAGCAGAAGTAGTGCGAGGAGATCTTGGAAGCTGTGAAAACCCTACCAGTCTTGCAGAGGCTAGACAATATTACCGAAGGAGAGAACCTCCAAAAGTAGATAGATCATCTTTGGAGGAAGGAGAAAATTTTACAAGAGAGGACTCAGCCATGGTAGGATGACACCCTCAAACCTTCTTACGAAGTGGAGGAAAGGCTCAAATAGTAGAAGGAAAGGGAGACAGAAATACTACAGAAGGTTGTTGGGCCAACCACTGAGGCATTGCTGGAGGAGGTGTGTCGAGAGGAGAAACAGATGGAAGAGAGTTTCCAGTAGTATAATGCAGTCTACAATGGAATTGTAGTGAAAATCAAGGGAGTCGTAACTTAGTGACTTGGGATGAGTCATGGGTGAGTGTTGGGGGACTAGTAGGTTCAACCCAACTTGGTCCAGGTTTTGATCAAATACACTGCATTTTTAGGATTGGAGCGCACATAGCTAACGAATTTCTATTCATCGCACAACATTTAGGGGCTTTGGGGTGGGTCAAAGTCCGTTATTTTGTAACGTGTATTGGGTATTAGTCCATTGTTTTGTTGGAACCATGGTATGTGGATCATGGTCTTGTAGTAAGGAAACCTATATAAAGAAGTGTAATACCTTTTTTATAGCTAAGGAATCATAGATAGAATTCATAGATTGATCAAAATTTTTGTCTCGAGTCTCCGTTTTGGGCAAGGCTCTGTAGCTGAGCGTGAGTAGGCCTTGAAGATTTTGTAGCTGAGTGCATAGACCACCTATATTTGGGTGTGCAAGTCGAATAATTTTACATATTGAAGATATTTATTAATGAAGAAGAAGTTTTGGTGAAGTATTGAGTCTCTTTCTGTGCATATCATTTGTTGTTATATATATTGCCATGCATGCTTTTTCCTAAATTATGTGAAATAATACATGTTATGTTGTTCTCTGTTATGTTTATGTGTGAAGTACTAATATGTGAAGTTAATCATCAATGTGAAGTTATTCATGTATGCGAAGTTGTAGGTAGATATAATACATAAGTGAACACAAGGCTGCCAAAGCATGATTATCCCTCTGGCTACAGAAACCTTGTTCTCCAACCTGTTGATAGTGTTGGACCTGTCATCATTCAGGGTATCTCCTTGGTATGAAGTCCCAACTAGACCTCACACCATTTTTTGTAGGATTCCCATCCACTATGATGGCCCATTTCCATTCTCTTAGAGATTTTCCTTAGCCCTTTTTGTTCAGCACATGAGAGTGTTATTCTTGTAACTTCAAGAAAGTGAGGTGAATGTGCCTTGTGAGTGTGTAATGTAGCTATGCATCTAGGTTATCTTACTGTAAAAAGGGGGAGGTAAAGTGAGCCTCTCGATGAGAGGGAATAGTCCCAACCTAGGAATAAACACATGCGAACAACAAGAAGGGTATTTCCAACATCCATCGGAATAGTCCACAATGGATGCGGCAGTTTTGAAAACCAAATTTCAAGGGAAAAAACATACCCCATCCAGTGGAATACTCCACATGGCGGTGGCGATCGTTAACACCAAGAAATACATAAATATGGTTTATCTAATGTCCAGTGGAGTAGTCCACATGGACAGGACAATAGTGATAAAAAATACAACACATATTCGACAATATGAGTACTAAAATAACCAAAGTACTTCAAACATCTTAGGACAGGTTAAGAAAACATGCATTACAAATGTTTAAAGAATAGTATTACAAACATATACAAAACATGTGTGAAAATTGTGCTAGCCTGAGACAGGCTTCTAAATTAAGAAAAATATCCAAGACACATCTGTACACCATACATCACTAGTCCTAGTAGTGGGACATTGGAGCCATTGCGCGTTCCTCAAAGAACATACTACAGACTTTCAACGCTATGTGGGAGTAGCCAAGGTGAAAATTCCTTTTCTCATACAATGAGGGGGTATATATAGCCAAGGGGGTATAACTGAACCTTGTGACTCTTCGACTTCCTTCATGATTGTTTGACTTCCTATGAATTTTCAACTTTACATGACTCTTCGACTTCATTTGTGGGTCTCTTGGACTTCCACTTTACATCACATCGATTATGACAAGTATGCCCAATAATAGTTATGTGGCCAAGATAACTCATGACACAAATCAACATGACACTGCTAACATGTGCTGGCTGATCGCGGGGTTTGTGTCAAGATGATATGCTGCTGAATGTTGATATGCTGTTAGTGTAACATGTCTTCACCTCCACATGGAAAAATGTGTGGGGTCTTCGATGGTCTTGGTCTTTGCTTGGTGGCGCATGTGGATGTGTCATTTTTTCTCTCTTTCTCGATGTGCTTCATGTGTTCGTTCAACCACAAGCCAGTATTCTAGCATGCGCCTCTTTTCCAAGTTGTTCATCGCTGTGCCATGTTTCATTCATGTACCTGTTCCTGCAATCACTCATGATGAATCAAATCCAAAATTCTCCTAGTCTAACATGATGCATTATTTTCCATTTTAGTGCAGGTGAACGGGAGAGGGGAAAGGAACTAAAACTATAGAGACCACAACAAAGGTCGGGATGCGAGACCTCGAAGCCATGTTGGGAAAAATTGTGCAGATGTCAATGGAGAAATATTTTTGAAATCTGGGACAACAGTGACAATTGTGGGGAAAAACCCAGCTAGGAGGCAGAATTGCGCAATTTCTGGGAGGAAGGTCAGATGAGGTGTTGGGGAGCTACTAGGCCAACCTGTGTAATCTTCCAAGGGAGAACTCAGAAGGTCATCTAGCTAGGATCTATGCAATTTCTCCGAGGAAGACATTGTGATAGCAGGAGGCACTAGGAGAAAAATCTGCGTAGTTTTCTAAAGGAGCACAAGGTCGGGCTGCAGGAGTTGCTAGTAAAAAATGTGCAATCGTAAGAGAGAGTCTAGGCCCAAATAGTTCTGCATAGTTTCTGAGCTTGTTGCAAAGAGAGGAAGAAAGGATGGGAAAGGAAAATCTACACAATTCTTGAAGTAGTTACAGAGCAGGGAATAGGGGTTGGCAGGGCAGGACAACTCTGCACAACTCCTGGGCTGGTTACAGAGTGGGAAGGAAGGGCAGGAAAGAACAAAGCTATGTAATTCCTGAGTTGGTTGCTGAGTGGGGAAGAAGGCTTTGTAGGACAAGAAAACTCTATGCAATTCCTAGGCTGGTTGCAGAGCATAGAAGATGGGCAGTGTAGGACAGCTCTACACAATTTGGAGCTAAGTACAACCTAGGGTCACAACTCAAGTTCTTTCTCTGGTTGACCAGTGGGAGGCTTGATAGGATGTCTTGCGGGAAGCACAAACTGGATCAGTTTCTCGGACAACTTCTGTGCAGTTCTATGAGTCAGTCAGATGGGTCATTTCCAGCATTGCATAGAGAAAGATTCCTAGAGGATAGCCTCAAGCTTTGCGTAGTTCTAAGTAGTGGTACAAGGTCAATGAGATTGCGCCTGGTTAACGAAGGGTTGTCCAGTCGACAGATTTGCAGGAAAATTGACTAAGTGTGAATGCAAGTGTACTCATGCATACATGACAACTTGATCACACACCTAACATGACTTAATGACAAGACACCTCAAACCAACAAGACAACATGTTCTCAGTGAGACTACCTCGACGGTTGAGAGCGACAAGTGTGATAGTTGAAATATGTCTTCGAACGACCGTGACAACACTTGCATGATAATGTTTGAAACTTTATGTGTGAGTGCAAATAATTTTGACAGGACAAAAACAACTCATACACACAGACAGAAACCCTCAAAATCTCCATTACAAACTCGCAAGCATGACATAACGATCAACATGTGAAAAGACGACTAGTGATCGATTAAGCAAAGAGGGTGTGAAAAATCAACAAGAGCGCATGGGATGAGCCCGAGTGTTTGTGGCCATGAAGGTAAAACCAAATGTTGGCTTGATGGGCCCTGACCTAGGTTCAACATTAATTAGCCAAGAAAATCCCTACACTACTAGCCCTTTTGGCATCAATCCATGGAGTGCACACTGAAGTTTCACCTAAAGCAGTATGGGGGGATGCAGGAACCAAGTTTCCACACCCTGAGATAGAAACGATGTCGCTTTATACCCTAACCCTTCATTCACACAGATCGATAAGCCTTTTATGTCTTATCGACATACTTCCCTTAGTCGTCCTCTAGACCTCTGCAAAGGTCTACAATTGTCTTTTGCGTAACCTAAATAGGCAATTTGGGCGCTTACACGCCTCTGTAATTACTCTTACTACTGTATTTACCCAGACTAGGTTAAGTAGTGGATAAATTGAACATGCAGTATTATTATCTTCACGTAAACAAATATTCTTGCTTGCATTCATATAACAAAGTAAAACACATAGATTCACGCATCAATACAACATTAAAACATAAACCCAATATTCAACATAACATAATCACATGCATTCATAAGAGAAGTAAAATTTCTCATACATAGGTAATTCAAGAATTATTCTCTTTATTGATGTTCAAATCTCCGTTAAAGACTCTAACTACCTAGCACACACAGCTGCAGTGGTCCGCACACTCAGCTGCGGACTTCTACCCTAGGTCTCTATGCACACAGCTCCAAAGCCTCTTTCCTACGCTAAGACTCTTTGCTCTTAGCTCTCACAGACCCATTACATCAATGACTCTTCAACATCATATCTAAACTAAACTGGACTACTAGAAGACTCTTCTAAGACTTCCTTTTATACAATCCCATGGCCTGCGGACCATGGGTAGATCTCCTAAAGTTGAAATGACTTACATTAAACAAAGGGTGGAAACCCTTTATGACTCTTTACATATTCATGATCTGCAACCATGAAATGCGGAGACTTTACACTTATTATACAAACTTGGGATTTTTGCCCCAAAACTTGGGCCTTTAACCCCAAAATTGGCCCTAGGGGACTTGTTCCTGCTGTGTCACTCTGCTGCCGTGGGGATCTTGTCGCAAAGACCTCCTACCTCCACTTGTACTACTACAACTGTTGGGCCTAGGAATTATCCTTAAAATACATCCACTCTCACTCCATTCACACATTTTCTCACCTGTATTCCACCACCATGTCACCACATCAGCTTCACTTTCATCATTATATGGCTTACCTTTGTGTTTTCCAAAACATTATTAATTCTTAGTATTTTTAAGAGAATTTATGGTTAAACTATAGAAAATAATCTTCATATACTTATACCTAATGATTAGAATGAGTTTTTTGACATGTGTAGGTATAAAGGAATCTTCCAAGGCATCTTGATGTGGCACTCTATGTTCAAATTCGAGTTTGGGGAGATCATGGACCTCATGGAGAAGATCATGGACCTCATGGATGAGATCATGGAGGATAGGGTTATGTGTCATCATTGGTTGATAAATATGTGGGTCAAAGGAAGGAATAATGGATTTATATTTATGAGTTTGTTATCATAGCTTTTGTATAAATAGGAGTGCTATCTCCTTCATTTGTAATCTTAATTTTTAGAATTTAGAAACTTAGTCCTTCATTTGTAATTTTATATTTTAGAATCATTGTAATGTAGAGTTTAGGACCTCTTGGAATGTAGAACTGAGAGCTTGTAATTGCAATTTGAAATTGATGATAAATAAAGTGGATTGGATTTTCTTCTACATTTGATTCCTTTCTAGGTGTGCTTGTGGAGCTATGGAGGGCCCTCATTGCCTCACTTGCATGCTCGTTTTGTTTTGGTAAACATTCATTTTATGCTTTTTTGTGAAATTCATTAGATTAAATTATTGGTTCATATGTTTTAAATATTAACGAATGACCTTTCATAAGAAGGTATTAATGTTTCTTTCAATGACTCTGATTTGTTATGTAATGTTTGATTTCATTACTTTAAGTTTTTGATTCATATGCTTGAGATATAAATGAATAGTCTCTTGTAAGAGATCTTTAATATTTCATGCAATCAATCAGAATTAGGTTTAAGTGCTTTAATTTTATTAGTTTCAAATGGTTTGTTGATTAGGATGATTAGAAATATTAATGAATAGTCTCCTGTAAGGGAGCTTTAATATTTCTTACACTTGTCACAATGTTTTTAGATTTCATTTTGATTAAATAACTAAATAGGTATTGGACATCCCAATGAAAGACCTCCTGTAAGGGAGCTCTGGCATTTCTTCACCTAGCTTAGTTTAGTTTGTCTCTAAGTCCATATATATTGGATGATCCTCAAAGTTTACTTGCTCGGATTGATAGTAAATGAAACTCTAATTTGCATCCGCATTTTAGACCAAACATTTTGTCCCCGTGGCCACTAAGTTAACAATTTCTTGTTATGTTTGACACCAAAATATTTAATCACATGAAAATAATTGTGCCAACAAGCGTTGAAGACTTGAAGACTAATCATTTTGTAGTAGAGGAAGTAGATTTACTTTCATTACTTTTCATTTTTTGATATAAATGACTTGAGGACAAGTCAATCAATAAGGCTGGGGGGGGGGGAGTGTAAATTCTAAATTTTGTATACCTTCCAAGCCTTATACATTTTCAGCCGCATTCAGTAGTAGATTCCAAACATTCAATAGAAGATCCAACAGCAGATTTAGCAGCAGATGCAGCAAAAATAAAAGATTCACTTTTTCAACTTCATCCACCATTTTCACCGCCAAGTGAAGAAGACTATGATAATAATTTTGCACTCATGCATGCACAAGTCTCATCCATTTTTGAGAGGGTAAGTTGAGGTATGATATTTTCTAACTTTTAAACATTTAATTCCTTGAAAGCTAGAATGATCATTTTTGGAAAAAACTTCCTTTCCTCATTTCATAAAATTGCCAAAACCATCAGTTTGGGGGAGGGATACATTTACATACATACTTTGTCACCTTCATATTTTTCCATATTCATATATCACATTCTAAAACCCACATACCTTCAAAATATATTCACTATTACATGAGCATATAAATGGCTTTGTGAAAAGTACTTAAAAGCTAATTGGATGGAACAAAATCACGGTTGTTACACAAGAACCAACCATGATGCATTCCAACAAAAATACTTTGCAATAAAAATAACATTATTATTATGCAAAGATCATACATTGAATTTGAATGCAACAAACAAAATACGGTTGAAACACAAGAACCAACCAAGTTTCAATTCAACAAACACACTTTGCAAAAGTTAAGCAAATGAAATCATGGAAAGTCTAAGCCAAAGATCAAGTGTCAAAAGTAATGTAATAGATTACATCAAGACATGCAACACCTTCAGTTTGGGGGTATGTTGGGCCTAGGAATTATCCTTAAAATACATCCACTTTCACACCATTCACACATTTTCTCACCTCTATTCCACCACCATGTCACCACATCAGCTTCACTTTCATCATTATATGGCTTACCTTTGTGTTTTCCAAAACATTATTAATTCTTAGTATTTTTAAGAGAATTTATGGTTAAAATTTAGAAAATAATCTCCATATACTTATACCTAACAATTAGAATGAGTTTGTTGACATGTGTAGGTACAAACGAAGCTTCCAAGGCATCTTTATGTGGCACTCTATGTTCAAATTCGAATTAGAGGAGATCATGGACCTCATGGAGGATAGGGTTATGTGTCACCATTAGTTCAGAAATATGTGGGTCAAAGGAGGGAACAATGGATTTACATTTATCAGTTTTTTATCATAGCTTTTGTATAAATAGGAGTGTTATCTCCTTCATTTGTAATTTTCATTTTGTAATCTTTATTTTAGAAACTTAGTCCTTCATTTGTAATTTTAGATTTTAGAATCATTTTAATGTAGAGTTTAGGACCTCTTGGAATGTAGAACTTGGAGTTTGTAATTGCAATTTGCAATTGATGATAAATAAAGTGGATTGGATTTTCTTCTACATTTGACTCCTTTCTAGGTGTGCTTGTGGAGCTATGGAGGGTCCCCATTACCTCACTTGCATGCATGTTTTGTTTTGGTAAACTTTCATTTTATGTTTGTTTGTGAATTTCAATTAGATTAAATTATTAGTTCATATGTTTGAAATATTAACGAATGACCTTTCGTAAGAAAGTATTAATTTTTCTTTCAATGAATCTGATTTGTTATTTAATGTTTGATTTCATTATTTTAAGTTTCTGATTCATATGCTTGAGATATAAATGAATAGTCTCTTGTAAGAGAGCTTTAATATTTTATGCAATCAATCAGAATTAGGTTTAAGTTCTTTAATTTCATTAGTTTCAAATGGTTTGTTGAGTAAGATGATTAGAAATATTAATGAACAGTCTCCTGTAAGGGAGCTTTAATATTTCTTACACTTGTCACAATGTCTTTACATTTCATTTTGATTAAATGACTAAATAGGTGTTGGAGATCCCAATGAAAGACCTCCTGTAAGGGAGCTTTGGAATTTCTTCACCTAGCTTGGTTTAGTTTGTCTCTAAGTCCATATATATTGGATGATCCTTGAAATTTACTTACCCAGATTGATAGTAAATGAAACTCTAATTTGCATTTGCATTTTAGGCCAAACAGCAACCTCGGTGGTACACTACATGACCTCTTGCTTAACCTGCTCGACCAACTACTCCGTCGTTGGTGTTGCATTGTCTGCCTATATTTTCTGTTGTGTCTCCTGCAGACTAGCCAATTTTCCTTCAATTGTGGTCGTGAGCACATAGGCTTCATCTAGCCAAGTCCCCAATCTGGCCTTCAGTACTGCCTCCTTGCACTGTGCTACGTCCACCTGTTACTTCCATGCCTACAGCTTCGCCAACCTCTGTGTGATGGCGGCGGTGTGCACCATCACTTTGACCTCGTCAAAATTCCGCTACAGTCCCCTAGCCTCTATTTCTAGCCACTGCATGTTGGGATCTTCCTACAAGCTGGTAACTACTTCAAGTGACTGCGTAAAGAGTGAAGTGCAATCCTTCACTACAACATCCACTACAGCAACTTCATCGTTGACAGTTTCCTTTCACTGCTCTCAAACTTCAGGTGGATATGAAGGCTAGGCCCTCAACTCGACCTCTGTGATCTCAAGTTTTAGCTCAAACTGAACCTTAGCCATCTCTATCCTTGCATTGTGCACACCTCTAGCGAGATTCTAAATTTTGGCATCGACTAGTGCATCTTCTAGGATATTCAGCTTCGGAATATTTCTACAGGCCTCAGCTACCATAGCTGTGGTGCACTCATTCTTATCTGTGGTATTCTTAAGGAGATCAATCGTAGAAGTCTTTTCTATGAACATCTAGGAATTTTTTACCTTCTACTTGCTTATCACACTTAACATGCGCTGCTCTCTAGCCCGATGTTCTACAATCACACCATATTGCATGGTGTGAATGGCTTCACTTGGCAGTGCGGCCAAGGTCAACCCAGCCTTCGTGAGAGCACTGATGGTGGCCTTGCAAGGCTTGCTTATGTTGTTGCTCGAATTGCTACAGCAGTTTCACAGTTGCGTACCTCACTGTGTCCCCAATATCACTAAGATCACCTTCAGTCGAGGTGACTGGATCAAGTGATGATTTGTTGGCCTTGGAATTCTTCTGTGGCCCTACTTTTTCATACTCCCTAGTGTGCTTAACCCAGAATGGAGTAGTCTCTGGGTCTTTACCTCCTTGTCCTGATTGCTTCTCTTCTTCCTCCATTTGCAGCGAAGGGGAATTCTGACTTCTGTCAGAGTTGTGCTCTTCCTCTTCTTCTTCCTCCTCTGCTTACTTCTTAGCAGCATGCTCTACTTTATATTTGTCTTCGACCTCCTTTTTTCCTTTTGCCAGCCAACTGCTGCATCTTCAGCTGGGCCTCTTCCTTCTTCTACTTTGCAGCGAACTTACTAGACCTAGCTGACAAGTTTGAAGTCATGTGCCACTTTGATGACCAACTCTCTAGGACTACTGTGATTGCATCGTCCATTGCCAGGTATGGAAGATCATACCATTTTTTCTCGAGGTCCTTACCCGCCTGGTTGGAAACATAGTGGAAGTTCGCTTTGAACTCCACATATCCTAACAATTGCTCAAAGACAGTTGGGGATAACCTCGACTTGCGGTTTATCATGGGTGGATGCTTGCCTCCATCAGCACCCAAACGATTTTAGCGTCTTTGACCGTCACGACATCCTTGGTGGCCTAGAGTGAAGTGAACTTCACTTCTTCTGTTAGATTTGATGTGACCAAAGGAAATTGGTTATCCTCTACTAATTTCCATGCAACCAAAACAATTGATAATAGTAACCAAGAGTAGTGAAAGGTTTTACTCTGGTCTTATGCTTCTCTACATTTCGCGAGGAACTCAGTGCAAAGATAGCATGCCTAATGAAATTGAACACCCTTTGTGCATTGAGCCGCTAGTGACACAACTGGTGTCAGCACTTCATCTGCGCGACACTTCCTCATTATTTTATCAGCCAAAATCTAGGTGGCAACCTTAACCACGGGGTTGATTATGCTAGAAATTGAGTAGCCGTGGTGTTTCTTGGTAATCTTCAATTTGTCCTTCATTCTCATGGTGAGGTCACGCTTGCCCGTCTTTTCACCAAATGCCATGACCAAATTCAACCCTGAATGTGGTAGCAATGTGACCCTATGGATCAACATATCCGTGATGGGTATCAGTTCTCCTAACCATAGGCACCCATTGTGCACTAAGCATAGAAATTATTTGATCACCAATACCATCAAGGTGATGGGTGTGCAGCGGTAGTGCGACACCCATAGCAGGTTTAATAGTCCTACCTTGTCAACCCCTTTAATCCACTATCACGGCTCTAGTGCAGTGACACGAGAATCTTTATATAACACATGGGTCATAAAGGTATCAGTCACCAAGTGGGGGAATCGCTCTGTGTCCACCAAGTCCCAATCTTCTAGCTTGAGAGCAAGAATGCATGCCAAGCGTAGCCCTTAAAACATGATCTGGTCTGGCAGCAACGGGGTATTTAGCATAAATTTCCCCTCAGTTGGGTCCTTTGGGACCTTCACCTTACCCTGGTGTAGAGGGATGTACTCCAGTAACTTTGAGATAGGGTCTACACACTGAATGTCAATGTCCTTTGTGCCCATATCCATATCTTCAGTTCCCTCCTTAGATTCTAAGCCTACCACCTTGCCTTTCTCCTGTGTGGTGGGATTTTCATTCTAGTGCTTTCTTGGAAGCTCACACACCGTTGTGTTGCTTTCTGCTTATCCTTCTTTGTCTTAGGACCCTCTTTGGGCACCATAGGCCTTAGCCTGGGTAACCTCTGTGATTTTGGCACTTCTGCGGGCAATTATACACTTGCAATCTCAGGGAAGCTCCCTCAGATGCCATCTATCCTCCAGCACTTGCAGTTTCCACGGGCACCGACATGAGTCGGGCGGGGCGGGGCGGCCCGGGGGTGGCGCTACTCCGTTGGCAATGGTAGCAATTGTGATCCATATTGCATTAATCATTTCATACAGAGATCTGTAACCTGTACTATCGATTCCATTAGTAATTGTCCAAGTTGAGTTAGGATCCCACATGCTTAGTCCATCATCTTTAAAGACTAATCTCTTATTGGCTGTGTCTTGGGGTAGCAAAGATATCCTTCACATTAATTCAATAAACTGGCGAATAAAGGAGTGGATCAGTCCTGTAGCAACGCGCTGAGATGCTTGATCATGGATGCAATCTTGAAAGAAATAATGTACCTTGAGTCTGAGAAAGCAATTCCCAGTCAACAATTGCAAAGCTGGAAAGGATCTTGGCCAAGTTGGCTTCCAGGAATGACAGGTCGGCTTCATCCAAAGAATAAACTCAAGTAAGCCCTACTATGATCAAAATCGTGTGAATGAATATGTATAAATACGTGATGACTCCCTCATTCAACCCCATTGAATTTGGTTAAGCAGAAGCAAGGAACTCGATGAGAAAAGAAGATAGGAAGATTCAGACTTGAGGACGATGTGAAGAGATCGAAGAAAGAAGTTTTTCGATGCTATATTCTATTCTGGATCAAAGGTTATTGGTGAAATTTCTTCGTAGCTATACTGGAGAATTAAGCTCAGCCTATGCATAGCACATATCTCTGCCTTTTCGAGAACAAGAAATCAACTTGTGGAGACTTGGAACAGACCTCGGTATGTTAACAAATCTCGGACTAGAGTGACCTGTAGTAGACTAAGCCTCTCATGACCTGTAATTAGTGTGAAAATTCAGTCTGGAACTCGAGCCCTGTACTCAGACTCCTGTGACAAATTCGGGGTCTGAAATATCAACCCTCCTATGGATATTCGGCCCTATAGAAGAGACCTAGACTTCGGCCTCAATCTTTAACAAAAATTCAGTCTCTTTGTGGTAGAATACAGACCTGTTGACTTGGCCTCATATGTGAGAAAACTCGGACCTTACGAACAGAACTTTAAGCAGCACAATTAACTCTGTATTGGCATTGTTTTTGAAATTTAATCTGACGTTGACTTGGGAGTGTTTGGAACATAATTGAATACATTTTGAGATTTTTGAGACCTTCTTGGAGGAACTCTTAAATTCATATTTGAAGCAGATCTGAAACAAGCAAACTTGGAAACATTGCTGTAGATAGTTGTAAACCCATCTTGAGCAGATTCTTGAAAACTTCCTAGAGCAGTTGTTGTAGCTGATTTCAGAGACTTGAAGGCACTTGTTGAACAGATCTTTAAGAGTCTTTATACAAGGTCGGATCCTTGTGAGATCTTTAAGAGTCTTTATACAAGGTTGGAGCCTTGTGAGAGATGAGGTTGGAGCGTGGATTTATATTTGAGGTTTGGAGTCGTCATACAAGATTGGAGCTTTGGAGCTTTGCGAGAAAACATGTTGGAGCTTAGATTTATATTTGAGGATTAGAGTTCTCATTAAAGGTTGCAGCCTTGAAAAAGTTAGAGATTTTGTTGTATAGTTAGGGTAAAAGAGGATTAGAGTGCTCGGTGTCTTTATTAATAAAATTATTTTTTTGTTCTATTTCTAGTGTTCAAAAATATTAATTGGCATAACATAACAATTGAAAGAAATATTGATTCACCACCCCCAACCCCCTCTCAATATTTTCAACATGTTAGGCATATCCAGCTAATTTTAATGGGCAATTTCATTTTTAGGGAAGCAAGTGTTCAAAAATCTTAATTGGCATAATATAACAATTGAAAAAAATATTGATTCTCCAACCCCCTCTCAATATTTTCAACATGCTAGGCATATCCAGCTAATTTTAATGGGCATTTGCATTTTTAGGAAAGCACGTGAAAGGTGAACGAGACGAAAAGGTCAAGCATAAAGGAAAAGGTCAAGCAGAAAGCATATCACCCAAGCTTGCAAATAGAGTTGAGAGCAATAACTTTGGAGAATGATAGGTATCATTTGTGGCAAATTATTAAGATATTTCACAATGAGCTTAAATTATAACTACAAAAAGTTGAGATTTTAGCATTATATAATGTTCATATGGATATCAATTACAATAATCTCTAGTTATATGTAATTGATTTGTTTAAAGTAATGATGGAAACACAATTGAATATTCACATATGAAAATCAAAGCATTACATAAATTAAGAAAGGTGTACTTCTTAGTGGATTGGATAAACAAATTAATTTATATACTTAATCTGAAACCTTGAAACGATGTTATAGAGTTATTTGTCTCATTATGGACATTTTCACAGAAGTTTAAAGGATTTTCCTTCCTATTACATGAGCTAATACATATTGTTTCATCCATTAATCTACCAATCCTTTACTCTTAACTCTTATTTTAGGCATATCCAACTAATTTTAATGGGCATTTTTAGGAAAGCAAGTTAAATGTGGAACACTGACAGTCATAGAATTTGTTTTACAACATAGGGAATGAGAGGAAAAGGTAAGGCAGCAAGCCTATCACCAAAAGTTTGCCGATGGAGTTGAGAGAACTAACTTTGGAGAATGATCAGTATTGTTTGTGGAAAAATATATGAGATTTCACAATGGGCTTAAATTATAACTACAAAAACTTGAGATTTTAGCATTTTAAAATGGTTACTGGTATCAATGGAAATAATGTTTGGCTATATGTAATTGATTTAACCCAAATAATAATGGCAACATAGTTGAACATTCGTATATGAAAATCATAGCATTACATAAATAAGAAAGGCATACTTATTAGTGGATTGGAGAAGCAATTATTTATATACTCTATCTGAAACCTTGAAACAATACTATAGAGTTGTGTCTCATCGATTAACGCAATCCCAAAAGTAGTGACATTATGCCATTTTTCTTATAATAATGATTTATAAAGCAAATGATGTGTTTACTCTTGTTGAATAATCACATCGGAATTAATGTTACATGGCTCCCTACTCATCAATGTGAGGATAATATTAAATAAAACACATGTTTAAAAATAAGGTCTTTACATTTATGTGTTGGAAAAAATGCATTTATTTGTTAGTATGTGAATTTGATGTATGCATATGAATGTCTAGCAAAGGATAACATTTTATATTTGAAATTTGAGAAAACACTGTAACTTTAGCATTCCTGAGTGCATTTGAAAAAATTTAAAAAAAAAAGGCCATGCTCAAGAGGAATGAAAAGTTGAGCAATTCAAATTCCAAGAAATGTTTCTCAATGCTTGCATATCCATATTCTATATCTAATACATGGACCATACATGGGGATTCCTCAATCAAGGTTGAATACCATCATATTTTCTAATTATTACGATTATCACTGTTAGAGTGAAGCGGGGCTTCTAATTGTTGTTCTGACTTTTTCTAATAAATAAATAAATAAATTTGTACACATGCTTACACTGAAGGAAAAATGGCTTAGAAAAGACACAATGGAAACCTAGGTGGAACTCCAAAATAATGGAAGTATATCTTCTAAGATTTACATTTTTAATAGAAGGATAAATGTTGTCAAAACATTTCATACAAAATTTCTTCAAAGGCCAATCTTTGCAAAAGGTAATAAACCATGCACTATTCATGTTGATAACTCAATAAACAAACCATCTATGAAAAGCTTGATGTTTAAATGATTTAAGTTTGAAGGAAATATTTACTCATTTTATGCACGCAATCACATTACTAAAATTGATTTCTACACAATAAGGAAGATATGTTAAGTTGTTTTAGATTGCCACCTACTTATCCATATTTATTTAAGTCTCAATTATCTCCTCACAAATGACTCCTTTTGTGATTGTTGTGTCCCTCTATGGTAGTATTCATTGCTCTATAGCTAATAGCCCACAACCTCCCTTGCATGTGCCTTTTGGCACTTTAACTACTTGTAAAAGACTTGAGATTAAGCTATGTATAATTGTAGAAACAACATTTTTACACTAGAATATGATGTCAAACATTTGTGTTCTTATCACAACGGAAGACCTAAAGATTAAGTTGAAATTCAATCATAAACAAAATATCATTACTTAAATATTAACAACAAATCACTCTCTATCCATGCATTGAAAAAACCAAACACCTTTTCTATTGTTATTCAAACAAGTTTCGGGGAGGGGTTGGGGGGTGTAGGCGGTTTGGGGGGATGGGGGGGGGGGGATTTGGGGGGATGGAGGGGGGCGGGGGTGGGGGGCGAGGGGGGATGGGGCGCGGGAGTGTGGGGGGACGGTAGGGGGTAGGGTGAGGGAAGGGGAGGGGGGGAAGCTTAGGAAGCTTCGTTCAAACAGAAAATTCAGCTGAAAACAAACATCTAGCGTGGCATGCAAAAGATGGACCACGAAGAAATACAGAGTTGGCGAGCGAAACAAAGAGAAAACACAGATTTGATGGATGCAGGGAGTACAATAACTTGGTAATCATATCGAAGGATTTGTCATCATCATCATTTTCGGAGATTGGATCAGGCGTGTTACTTTAATTATTAATGTGTAGTGAATCCAGACAAGAGATCTCTCGTGAGAGGAATAAGTTAATGGGGTCGGGGCTTCAATGTAGTCATCAGGGGGTTGTGGGGGGCACATGGGTAGGGGCTCGCCCATACTTGCCTAATTGTGCACTTAGTCTCATTATCCCTCACCTGACCTCCCGCCTGCCCGTTAGAGGTGGCTGGGCAATTCTGATTATACAAATAAAAACTTTATGGTATATTTTTGTTGTTAATTTAAGTTAATATGTTTTTTTTTAGGAAAATGGCATCAAGGAAAATTTCTGTGAATATTTCTGGACCAAAGAGTCTTAAAGGTGTATCTTCAAAAAACATTGGTGAACGAACTCCACCTGAGCTCATGCCTACAAATATTTCAAGTGCTTTAAGTGATAAGAAGCTAATCTCAGATTGGAAAAGTTCAAAATTGGTGAAATTTCCATCAAGAGTCTAGTATGTGAAAGAAAGAGAGAGCACAACTGTGATTTTCGCATTGATTTTTAAGTTAATTATTATTTTTTGAAAAAAAAGGTTGTTATTATTATTTTTTTGACATGAAATTCATAAAAAAAAACTATTATTTGACCATTTTTAGTTAATATTTTTGTATAAAAATTGTGATTTTGACATGTTAATTCTAGCAAAAAATTATTAAAACGTTTAGTTTTTTTGTTATATTTATGTTAAAAATGGTTATTTTTATGTCCATTGTTAAAAAAATGTTTTTTTTTAGAAACAATTATTTCATGTGGATTGAAAAAATAATTAAGGATGTATAAATATGTAGATTATCTAAAATTCAAACTATCGACTTTCTAATTTAAAAACGCAAAACAAAAAAAACCCCCCTAAAAATAAAATAAAAATTAAGATAGAGAACAAGAAAATATGAATAAGATGACGACTTCAAAAACTATCAAATTTAGAAAAGAATTTTTTACATTTCACACACTAGAAAATTAAAAGTCAAAAAATAGGTCTTTTAAAAAAAGGGTGTGATGCAGAATACTCACTTTTTAAAATCAGCATGAAAATCACTACCATTCTAAAACTTGATTTCATCCTTGAACATGAAAAAAAATTAAAGTTCCAAGAACCATGTTCTAAAAAAAACATGTGTATTCTGCATCACCACTTTTGAAAATTGGGTCATTTTTTTGCTATCTCTACGAAACGGGTAACAGTATCAGTTCCCGTTTCAAAGTTTACATTGTTCTTGATGGTTTCTCGGGAAACAATCAAATCTTGGTGCATCCTCATCACCAAGAAAAGACAACTTTCATCACTCCATGGGGTACCTTCATGTATGCCAAAATTCCCTTTGGGCTGATGAATTCACAGGCCACCTTTCAAAGGGTCATGGATATTTCATTTTTCAATGAGAAGGATAAGTTCATTGTGTTTTATCTTGACGATATCACTATATTTTCAAAATCTGGTTTTGATCATTTACAACATTTAAGTCATGTTTTTGAAAAGTGCAGGAGGTATGGCATATCCCTGAATCCAAATAAGCCACATTTTTCAATGAAGGAGGGTAATTTTCTAGGGCATATAATCTCAAAGTATGCCATCAAAATTGATCAAAACAGGGTAGTTGCAATTCCGAAAATTGACATCCCAAGGAATAAGAAGGAGGTTCAGTCATTTTTTGGCAGAGTCAATTTTTTTAGAAGATTCATTCCTAACTTAGCAGAAATTATAAGGTTTTTTACTAACATGCTAGGGAAGGAATGTGAATTAGATGGACTATTGAAACAAAGAAGTCATTTAATTAGGTAAAAAAGGCCTTGGCTAGTGCTCCTATTTTAACTAGTCTAGATTATACTAAAGATTTCTTTATTTTCTCTTTCGCATCCGAACATACAATTGTAGTAGTCCTTATGTAGAAAAAACAACAAGGTAATGAACATCCAATATACTTCTTTAGCAAATGTTTGAGATATTATTCCCTTAAATACAATATTATGGAGAAGTGGGAATATGCATTGGTTAAATCTTTGAAAGATTTTGGAGTTTATGTGCTTCATTCACATGTGATTGCCTATGTCCCAAATGTTGTTTTGAAATACATTCTAAACCAACCTAATGCTGAATGTAGAAGAGGTAGATGGATAGCATCTATTCTTGAGTATGATGTGGAGATGAAGCCTACCAAGTTGATAAAGGGTCAAGGATTGGAAAAATTGATGGAAGATTCAAATCTAAGTGTATTGGACATAAATTTCATAGTTGGTTTGTCTGATGACAACAATTCATAACCTTATCAGTAGGTATCTGAAAGGTCCCTTTCCTCTCCATTGTATGCTGAAATAGTTTATGGTTTACAACATTTACATGCTCCTCCAAGGATGACAAGAACGAAGGCAAGATTTCTGAAATTGAAGGCTATAAAATTTTTCATTTTAAACCAATTTCTGTATTATAGATATTTAGGAGGTGTGTTATTAAATTGTTTATTGGACGATGAGGCACACATATTTATGGAAGAATTTCACAAAGGATATTGGGGAGGCCACCATTTTTGGAAAGCCACATCTAGCAAGATTTTGAGGGCTCGTTTTTACTAGACAACATTGTTTGTTGATGTCTATTAAAGGGTATCAAGTTGCCATGAATGTCAAATCTTTAAAGGAAATAGAAATAGTTTACCCTACCCATAAAACTAATTACAGTTGAAGCACCTTTTCATCACTGGGATTTGGATTTCATTGAGGAAATCCATCCATCATCTTCAGCCCAACACAAATGGATTTTGATAGCCATGGGTTATTTTAAAAAGTGGATAGAAGCAATGCCAACTAGGTAGGTAACAAACATAATCATCATTCAGTTTCTAGAAGGTAATATCCTCTCAAGATTTGGTTTTCCTCATAGAATAATCACTGACAATGTTTTTGCTTTCAAGTCCAAGAAAATGATTGAATTTTTTCACAAATATCATATTGTACTCAGTCACTCTATTTCATATTACCCACAAGGTAATGGTTTAGCTTAGTCTTTTAACAAGTATCTATTGAATATTATAAAGAAATTATTGCAAGAAAATATGAGAACATGGAACAAGAAGTTAATCTATGCACTGTGGGCTGATAGAGTGAACACTAAGAAGTCAATTGGTATGTCACCTTTTCAACTGGTGTATGGAACAGATGTTGTTTTTCCTTCTTCCTTGGGAATTCCGGTGATGAAGTTGTTGTAGGAAGCATACACAAAACCAAATTTCTTGCAAAGGAAAATAAACCAGATGGTTCAATTGCAGCAAACAAGAGAGGAAGTGTATAATAATACTCAAGCAATCTAGGATAAGATTAAGAAGAGCTTTGATTAGAGGAAAAAGGCTGAATATTTTTTGGTTGGTGGCATTCGGATGCTAGGAATGAAGACAAGGGTGAATATGGAAAATTTGAAAATCTTTGGAAAGGACCATTAGAGGTTGCAGCATTTCATGGAAGCAATGCATATTTGCTATACGATTTGACAGGAAGATTTATTGTTGAAGGGCTTGTAAATGGCAGGTTTATCAAGCATTATTTTACTTAAAATCAGTTGGTTTTTATCATTTAATTGTATATATCCATCCAATTTTTAGTACTGCAGGTGTGGGTAGTTATCACCAAAATTTGAAGCCCGAAGATAAGGCCCTAAGATTTTGAAGTGTTGTTGCCAATTTTTCATAATGTAATAAGTCGTGAGTCAGTTTTGAGTCAATTTTCTGTTGATTCAAAGAGTAAATATTTCCCAATGGTTAGGCACATGGTCTACGGTGTTGTGGGCACCTCACAGGGAGGATTCCATCTCCATTGGAGCCAATGTTAGTCTCCTATATTATAGTAGACAAAAAATGTGTTTTGTCTTTTAAAAGTATTTTGGCAAACATGTAAAGGTTTTGCTATGATCTTGTACATATCAAGCTATTGGTATTAGAGTAGGATAAATATTTCATTATTGATGTAATTATGTCAGAGTGTATGAAAGTTTGTGTAAATAGTTATTAACTCCTTAAGAAGTTGAGTTAAGTGAGTCTAGGGTCATGCCTAACAAAAGGTCATGAGCGAGGTCATAATGTCTTGTCTTGTTATCATTGGCACAAATTTGTAGGGTTAGTATGGTTAGTTGGAGTTTCAAATCATATTGTGCCATGACATCACACTAGTACAACGGTTATGAGACATGTGTTGTGCTTCTGAAAGTTGTTGTGCTTACATGATTGAGATTCAAATTTGAAATCATCGCTCTTGAAACATGGATTTAGCCACATATGGAGTTAAAATGCTTGTTTAAGTTCCAAAAATACCATAGAGCGATTCATTTTCCATCGAAAACTTGTTGGGCATCACATGGGGTTTGTTGCACAATGTCTACAGGGGAGGCACTGCATTCACAGATAGTTGCTACACTTTTCAAACCAATGGTTAATCACTTATTCCAGGTGTCAATTCCTTATTTCCTTGAATCATTTGTATTTCATGTTGTCATATTTATTTCTATCTATTGAAGAAACACTTGCACAACCCTGCAAAACTCCGTTTTCTAGAAAATACATTGTGCTTCACCTTGGTTATTGTGTTTTATATTGACACCTCCATCAAACATCATACCTAGTTTTCCACTCATATTCTGAAAGCCTGGCATTCCTTTCAAGTGGTTTGAAATGTCATTTCTTGTTGTTACCGCTCTCAAAGATCAAGAAACACTATTTCTTCCATATGCTTCACTTCTCGCAGTGCCTGTGTTTTTAATTTTCCCACTGTGAGAAAAGAACATTTCAAGTTGTTTTCTTGGGTTTGAGAGATAGATTTTGTTGTCTGAGTCTACCGTGTAGGGTTTTCATTGCAAATTTCCATAAAAATATTATTTAAAGCTTTATTTTCATCACTTCTACTATATTTGTTGCGATCAATTGGAATACACTAAAATTGCATTCGAGAAACCCTAGAGTTCATCTATGTTGTGAAATCATGACAACCCTAGATAGAATGAAACACAAGGATAGAGACATTGCTAGGTTTGAACTCTAAGACCTCACTTTGATCAACTCAGACCCAACAACCAGAGTTGCATTTGAACAAGTTGTGAGAAGATCCAAGGATATAGTGTACAAATCACCAAGGAGTTTGATTTGAATTTCACTGGATTGGATGTTAATATTAGAGAGCTCACTTTCTTGGTGTCAGATGTCATGATTTCATCCACAATAGAGATTCCTATACAAGGAGAACAATGGTCCAAGGGCATGCCTCTTGACATAGTCAACTATAAATATTTCTTAAAACCAATGTATAAAACAAAGGGGTATGGATTTGTTGTACCAAGAGAATATCAGCTTGAACCCTACAACAAAATTCTGAAGGTAATCCATAAATAATTTACTTGCGAGTGGAGATTTGGGAGGATCTATTAGTATCATTTCAAGATTTTGATGCACTTCACAAGAAAGTTCCCTTTGAATCTTCCCTTCTATTTGTTCAAAAGTCTTATTAATATGGCAGAAAAGGTACAAGGTAAGCAAAGCCAAGTGCAACCTAGTATTTTTCATTTCTCTTTCACCAAGTTGTTGGTGGTAGAAGAACTCAATAAGAGGAATCAAACATGGCAAGCATTTTTAGACTCATCAAATTTGATAGCTAACTTACCAACTATCTCTTTCAATAAGAAGGACATACCATCATCTATGGAAAAGGGATATAGAATAACCAGTTGAATGTTCAATGAAAAGGCCATCAGTTTCAGTTGATCCATCAAACAAGAAGAAGGGTAAAAAATTGCAATTTTCTCCTGAAGTAGTGGAGATTCCTAAGAAGCCACTACAAAGAAACAACACTTGGAACAAACACTTAAGAAACCATTTGAAGCTTTAGAAACCATACTAGAGGATAATGTTCCTAATGATAAAGACAAAGAGATTTATGAACTACAAGAGTAGGTAAAGAAGGCACATTTTGTTATTTCTCAACTACAGTATGAAAATAGGGAACTGAAGAAATTGTTTTTATAAAGGGCACCTAAGATTGGGGAAACAAAACTAGTAAAAAAAATAAAATCAATCTATCATCAAGTCTATTGAGGCAAATTGTTTACCTACCATTTAATTGTTAACCCAAGGGTTTCGTAAAACTTGCGAATCATGCATGCACTATATATGCTAGAAATTATCTTCCAATTTAGATCAATCTAACTACAAGACCAAATAATGACAAACCAAATTCACCTATTCTAATTCAACAATCAATTCAAAATAAATTATAGTACAGTGTGTGGAATTGAAATATTAATCTATCACACTTGCAAGAATTGAAATCTTAATCTATCACACTTGTAGGAATTGAAAAGAACACCACTCTTTCAAAAATGAAATTGCATGAAATTAAATCTACTCTAAGGAATCATGTGTACATTATCAAATCAAGATCCTATGAAATGAATAATCAAAACCACATGAGATAAAATGAAAGAAAAAACAATCATTCTTAACCTCTAGATATGAAAGAAAATAAAAACAATCACTCTTAACCTCTCACACAAGAAAATATATGAAAGAAATAAATCTTAATCTATGAAAAACAATAAATCTCACACATTATAGGTGGCCAATCCAAAAGCGTGAGGGATGGAAAGTTGAGAGGCTCCAAATACAATCATAACCAAATCAATAGTGAACATCACTCATGAACATGGTGCCAAATCCAAACTCTATATTCAAAACATGAGCATTTTCTCAACTTTTCGCATGCCTCTGAAAAGAGGAGGCTCTCCTATTTATACAAAAAAATAAGAAGCTACCTCATTAATGGAGGTCGATTATTCTCTCCCTAAATCCCTAGAAAATCTCATAGGGTTACAACTCAAATAGATAATGATGAGACACATATCCTCTTGGACCTTTATCCAAATCTTCTTCCATATCTTGAAGGGATTTCGAATTTAAGCAATTGAGGCCACATAAGGGTGCCCAGGAAGCTTCCAATTGACCTACACATGTCATGAAACTCAAGCCACTTTTAAGTATTAACAAGTATATGTCATTTTTCTAAGTTTTAACCATTTAATTCACTTATAATACTAGACATCATTAACTTTTGGAAAACACAAAGGTAACCCATATAATTATGAAAATGGAGGCTAATGAAAGGTTATATGGTTATGGAGTTGTGACATGTGAGTGAAATGGTGGTGATAAAGGTGAAATTGGATGATATTTTGAATACATTTTGGAGACTCTATATTCCCCCCAACTGACGTTATTGCATGTCCTCATGCAATCTACTGCATTGATTATGCATGATTTTCTTTTGAATGAGCTTGGCTTATATCATATGTCCTTAAACTTTGCATTTGATAGTATTTGACAATTTTATTTCGTTTTGCAAAGTATTCCTTGTCATACATTGAATTGCAACATGTTTGGTTGGTTCTTGTGTGACAACCAAATCTTAATTTGTATTGGTTCTTGTGTTTCAAAACCTTGTTTCTTTTTTTTCACCAAGATTCATTGAACATGTTTAGGAATGCATAAATCAGCCATATAGTATGCCCATCATTTAGGCATTTATTTACAAATCACATAACTTTTGAACAATAATGGAATCATAATGAATGGGACAAGTATGTAGCATGAAATGACGTGAAATAGAATGAAGTGATATGGATGTAATAATAAATTTATGTCCCTTCCCCCCAACTAAAGGTGTTTACAATTTTTTTCAAATGAGAAAGGAAATATGGTGAAGTATTTTCCAAAAATTATAACTTCAGTATTCAAGGAATTCTATGATTAAAAGCTAGAAATTAACATACCTTTACTTACCTAGGAAGTGGACAAATTGTGCATATGTAGAGAAGTTGTAGCTGCTACTCGATCATGGAATAGAATGTAGAATTTCATCTTCTTCTTGGTTGCATAAATAGTGGATGAGGTGGTGAAAGTGGATTCTTTACTGCTTCTGCTAAATCTGTTGTATCAGCTGCAAAATGTTGATTGATATAGTGTTCACATGCTACAAAACCCGATGGTACAATTCTAGTCATGCGAATGAATGTGTTGATGTCGAGCATGAAGAGAAGTCATTGGATTACAAGCCATTGATGAATGACATTAACCAATGCGAGGAAAACTCGCCATTAATGTCAACGAGTGCCAAGGTACTTAAGTACATATTGTAAAGTGTGAATAGATGAGCTGATGTCGAGCCACTTGCAAGATCCGATGATCAAGGGACATTGATGTATTCCCATGATTTTCAGCAAGAGAACTTGTCATTGATGCATACAAGCCTGGAGGTACTAATGAGGACTCTAGCCTTGAACCTATATAATGTGTTGATGTCGATAGGCCAAGACTTGTTAGAAGGGAGGCTTTAATAAATCCTCCATCATCTAACATGAGTATTAAATGAGTATTTTGGAAGGACTATCAATGAAAATTTTTGTAGTGGATCAATGTTTATTTAATGGAAATGAAAATGCCAAGAGGGTAAACAAGAAAACAGAAAGCAAAAGGACAAATCAACATGTAAGTGAGATGAATGTCTCTATGAATGGTAATTATGGAAAATGTTAATGGAAATCATGCGACACTTTTCAAGGAAAATGGTGATAACAATGCTTAGCAAAAATGCTTGAATAGCTTGTGAGTTTGGAGAGGAAAAATGATGACATTTTAGGATAATGGATTCAATTGGTTCATATCTCTTGAAATTGGTTGTAGAAAACCAATCATGCATACTTGGCTTCCTTCAATTCTTTGATTATCTTGAAACCAGAAAATAAACATGATACTAACATTGCAACAAACGTAAGTGTGTTAAAAGAGAAGTGATCAATTTCTCTAGGTACATATGAAAAATTTGCATAATTAACAGGTTCATCACGTGTCGTCATTTCAAATGGTTAGTCCAATTTCACAATTGTGATAATAAATCCAATTTCTAAAAAAATGATGATATGCACAGGTAAACAATTTCCTCCATTTATGTTTGAATCATAACATTTCATAAAGATAAAGAACTATTATTTGCAAATGCTTAATGATTCCTACAAAAGAATCTTCGATCAAAAATTAATCAATCGCTCTTGCAGATGAAGCACCTTCATAGTTCTTCTTTCTTGCATCATGCTTGAAAACATAATCATTACCCAAACCAATAAATTTTGATCATGATTTTTTGATTAGAATGCATTGTTGACAACTAGATTATTGAGTTAAATACATAGCTGTAAAATTGTTTTTTAGCTGCATAATTATGGTTCAGCTGTAGAATTGCATAGTTTCTATAGCTAAAATCCTGAATAGACAGTTAAGTACACATAGCTATGCATTTTTGTTATGAACAAATAACCTGTCTAATCTTCAAATCGATTAATACCTCCTCCAAAAAAATTAGCAAATAGAACAATTTATTTTTTATTTTTTATTTCTTTCTTTGACAGGTGTGTAAGTGAATCATCTCAAAATTTCCCCCCCTTTTTTTCTTTTTTAACTTTGCTCCAATCATGAATTGAATTTCACAACAACTTTTATGACAATTTTCTTTAAGAAAGAATAAAAAAAATAAAACTAATGAAATATTTACAAAATTTAAAAAGTGAACACAAAACATTAAACATACTAATCACAAAACATAACACACACACAGATATATGTATATATTAAAGAAATAAACAAATAAAAACATATTTACAAATTTAAAATATATCTACAAACATTATATTTCATTAATACAAAATATAACAAACATAACAAAAATCAAACATTACAAATATATAACATTTTATTTAAAAACACTATGTAACAGAAAATAAAATATAAAAAAAAACAACGTAATAAAAAAACGAAATTGCCATGTATAAAATGTTTTCATTTGTGAAATCTTGAAGTGAAAATAGTTTCATAATCTGTCATGTGGAGTGTGAAGTTTTGGTGAAAACAGTCGCAAAGCATTTTAAATTTCCACAAACCTCGATGGAAATATGACGATGTTATCAAAATTAAACACCCTGTAAATATGTTAGCGAGAACGATCTTGGATATGCAAAGCTTATCTGCCATTTACCTTGAGGCAACAGTGGAGGCAGGTGTGCATCATTTTCATCCTTCTCTGAACTATCCCCTAAATTGCTCATCGCAACAACAAGGGCGAAGCTCCTTTTACTAGTATGCATTGCTTTCTTAAATATCTCAGCACTGCTATTTCTTGGGGGATGAAAACGATTCATTTCCTAACTATTCCCATATGCCAGCAAGTTCCTTTGCCTCTTGTTATAAGGATTCTCTGGTTTTGCAAGGTGTTTTACAAAAAAAACATCTGAAAAACATGAAAAAGATTTTGGTCATGGAATGTAATGATATGTGGGTATAACTGTTATCGGGAAATCTAGTGTCTATGCAGAGCTGCTAGTCCCACTAAGGCTGGTAGCTACCTTAGAAACAAACAAACTAAAACCACTATCGTTTTCCTTTATGAGAAGTAAATAAGAGGGGAAAGAAGGAGACCAACCTCTGTCTTGCGCTTGGTTCCTTGCTTGATTCCTCTCCCTTCTGATAGACTTTTGCCACTTGCTTCCTCGTTTACCCAGCTTCAAATAGTACCTGTAGAATCAAAGCAGCATAACACTATCCAAGAACAAAGATCTACTATCATAAAAAATATAGGACCAGATATATATTGACCACACAAATGCATATATCATCAATCATACAAGAATGTGGAGGAAAACTTGAATAGCTTTATTAATAATCAAGAATAGCAAAGAGGATTACAACTAATTGTTCTGACCCAACATCATCCTCTCAGCAAGAAAGCCCTTCTTCACCTCATGAAAATCTTAGATCACCCAACACTATGATGTTACACCAAGAAACCAGCAGCACTTCCTTACAAGATACAAAATTCCAGCCTTTGGATCTCTGGGATGAGGGATCCATATATAGATGTTTATAAGGGGGGTGAGTCATCTTTTGAGATCTGATTAGTGTCCCCTCTCTGATAGTTCTTAATTCCACTTGTAGATTGATGATCTCTTACTCATCCCTAGGCGAATGCAGAGAGGCAAGTGTCACAGGAGAAGTTTTTGGAATATTCCATGATCCTCCACCTTGCAATTGACCTTGCCATTTGTCCACTCTCGCCCATCGCACCCCATAGAAGGGCTTTCTAGTATGCATCGAACCTCTCGTGTGCATTTAGGTGGGATGCAGTGCACTTTGACCATGGAGCAGGTGACATGGTCCAATTTTGACCAGTTCTGAGTAGTTTTTCATGGAGAACTTCTGGGAGATGATGTAATCAGCTAACCTTGTTCTTTTAGGGAGTGGAACAACACTTTTAGGGACTTAAGAGCCCTTGGTTTATGGACATTTATGATTGGGGTTGCAGTGCCCAAAAATGTCTATAACAGTTTCCCCCTAAAGCATGAGGTCGTTAACCTTTTGATGTCGGGTGAAATGCCTTATCATGAGGATCCGAAGTTTTTTCAAGCTGGAAGGCAACCTGTAATAAGATACAATACAATACATTATCTTCATAATATTTTCATGATCTGGCTGAGGCGAGCATTCCCATGCTCAGCTTTATAAATTCATTTTCATCTATATAAGATAGACAATCGTCTGGGTGCAGACTGATGATTCTTGTAGAGCCATCATCCCTTGGATTGGATTATTATCTGTGCAGTAATGATGTACATTTGATGTCTTTATTTTCCTGAATATATATCACAGCCCGGATGGATGAAACTAGATTTGGGGTCTTCAATCTCGTTCGATCTTTACTCAAAGTACAAGTCGATCCATGTGAGAGATGTTCTGGAGTCGAACATGGAAAGACATCGCCTGATTACCAGCCAATGATGTAAGCTGTTAACAGGCACAAGAGGAATCATCGATAATGATGATGACCCTCAAGGTACGACAATGAAATTCATGTGGTGTGAATAAGGGACTTGGCATTGAACACCACGCAAAATCTTTCAGCCGAAGGCCATTGATGTAAACCTGTTGCCGGAAGTGAGAAACTTGCCATTGAGGCATGCAAGCTTCAAAGTACTGAAAGGGGTGTTCCTAGATCAACTTCTTGGATAATGAGCTGATGTCGACAAGAAGTGATCCATCATAGGAGGGCCTTAGTGAATCCCACATCAATGACACGGAACGGAGCAAATGATTTTAACAGAGGTGAAAATGATCTAATGACATAAGGTTCAGGGTGGCGGTCATGAAAGAATGGAGTGTAAATGTATTGCAGTGGATGAGACACAGGTGAATTCTCTGAGCGACTTCTCTTGAACATATCGGTGACATTGACATGATGGATTGGTAGCGTTAACCCCAAATATGGATGGTGTGATAGACCAAAGGTGATGTGACCAGTGAACGGAACAACCCAACCTGACTCGGATGCGGAGTGAAAGTGTCATGTTCAAGAGCGACTTGCTACCAATAAAGTTTCTTCAAGTTTTCTTCCCAATTTTTCCACAGTCATTGCTGACCAGTACCTCTTTATTTTTGTCAAGCTTGAGGAGGATAACATATGCTTGTTCTATAATTTTCTCTTCGGGCAAACCCATCGCTATGTTTTAACGAGCCTAGCGATAGTGAAACTCGTTCTTGTCTATATGGACAAGTTTGTCGCTATTCGGTTTTAACGAGTTTAACGACAAAGATAACTCGATCCTTTTCAATTTTAGAGAGTCTGAAAAGGGACGTAAAGAAAACTCCAATAATCCTTTTTCGTCATATAATCCCTTGAGTCTAAAAAAGCATAAAGCAATAAAAAAGGGATGAATTTTTGATACTTTTAACGAGCCGAACAAAACAAGTGCTTGATCTTTTTGTGTAATAATCCCTTAAGTCCACAAAGATTAAAATCTAAAGGAGGGATAGCACTTCCAGTCACTTTAACGAGCTAGAGAGGCCAATTACTCGGCAATCTTTCCATATTTTACGAGTCAGTTGAAAAGAGCTTAAAGGAGACTCGTTTTTTGAGGAACGAATGATAAATTGGGGTAGCAGCTAATTCCAGGTACAGTTTGGAATTTTCCAATCACAGCAGTGTCACAAGGATGGCTAACAGGATCACTCTTTGCAGCTGTTCCTCAAAAAGGGTAAACAATCAAATGAAGGTGAATGACTGGCCAATATAGAGTGGAGGTGATGATGAGAACATGACCAAGGCTTAAAAGGCTGATGATAATGCATTCACGATGGTTATTTACTGGAAATTGGTTCATTTTTTAATGAGCTTAAACTCTGGGGGGAAATTTGCTCATTGATTATGTTTATTTTTTAACGAGCTTGAATTCCGCGTTAAAACTGCTCAATATAAGGGTCATTGATTATCTTGATTTTACAATTGACAACTTTTGTTCCTTCAACGGTTGTAATGCTTCTTCAATTGCTTCATCAAACTAGTTAGAAACGAATAACATATGCTTGAAAAATGAGTCAAAACACTAATATTTTACTTGAATTGCATAAAAAGTAATTTAAAAGTGGTTTTTTACCTCTCATTTTACCATTTCGTTTGAACTTTGGTTTGTTGGAGCTTTGGAGGTGCTTTCCCCCTTGATTTTCACTAGCTGATTCCGGGAGATTCTGTGGATGATTCTCGGCACCGTTTGGACCAAGTAGGAGCTAAAGCTAAGCTCTTCAGTTTCATCCTTTCCTTTTTGAATTCTGAGCATGTTTTGTGGTTTTTCTGAGCCTCTGGGGTTTGAAAAACTCGCCCTAGCTCCATCGCACCTCTTATATATCGAAAGGTGCGATGCATGCTAGCTTGGTCATTGGCCAGTCAGCATGCATCCCACCTAGAACACTACTGGGGGTGCGATGGGCACAAAGAGGGAAATTTATGCACAATTTTTCATGGAAATTTTTTGCCTGTTTTTTCACCAAATCAAGATCCTCACTCTTCTCTTGTTTGTTTCAGAGATTCATTGGAGAAAAATTCCTATTACATGGCAATAACATGAGCATGAAGAAGAGGAAATGCTTTCTTTACATGATCTGGTTACAGTAAATGCACTATGGAACTGTGGCCTGTTCAAGTTTTTTCACATCTCTAGCATGAGGCAACAAATCAACTTGTTGCAATATTTTCTCGATCATGGGATCCTACCACCCAGGTGTTCCAGATTAGGGGCAAGTCCATCCCCTTGACTATTGTGGACATATATTTTTTGACCGGCTTATCGAGGCGGGGTGCCCCTATCTCATTATCAGGTTTGGCCCGTGGGGGTGAATCTATGAGAGATTACATTCGCAGGTATTGTAGAGAGGGATCTCAGCCGATTAATGATGCCAAGATCAATATCTGAGATGTCACTGATAGGTCCCTGAGGACCATTCTGTTCACTTTTTCTAGACTGGCTGGTACTGTGACCCTCCATGTGGCCAACAGGTCTTATATGTAGTACGCCTTGGAATGCCTTGAACCAAAGGCGTTCAACTGGTGTGATGCAGTACTCTTTGTGATGAAGGAAAAACTGACCAAGGTGAGAAACGGAAGATTGAATAACTTTGGATGTGGTTCTATCTTGACCGCTTTCACCTTAGAAAAGATCCCGCTGATGTAGCCGCAGTATGTTTCACTTGGTTTACCTCCACCGACTGAGCCACGAATGCAGAGATGGGTCGACCTTATGGCCAGACATGCTGGTCAGTCCCAGGTTTCCTTTTCTGGTACCTTTTTTGAGTGGTTCAACCGTCAGGAGATGGTTTTCTCCGAGTATATATATGTCGGTATGGATTTCCGGGGTGATCCAGGTTTGGTACTGCCGGCTGGCGAGCAGTGGGGTGTCATCGGTAAATCCTCTGACCATATCTCTGTTTATCGTTTCTTTTATAATGTTCTTGTGCTTTCTCCTATCAAGACTAATCAAAACTCATGTGCTCATGCAGATGTTGGACTAGTTTGGCCAGTAGTATGCCTGAGAGTGCCAGTTGCCACTCCAGCAGGAGAGGCTGTTGGAAGGGTTATCCTTTGCGACCTTGATGTGGTCGAGACCCTTTCAGCATTGCAAGACCAGGTTGAAGGCATCACTCTTGGTATTCCGAACATGAGGACTGATGAGCTTCCTCTGAGGTTGCAGCGACATACTATTGGCGTGCCGAGTCGATGGACTAGGCTTTTACGCATGATTGCACAAGTGGTGACTTGTTATCACCAGCATCATTAGACTAGGGTGGCCCCTAGCATTTTGAGTTTTGGGTCACCTGACCAATTTTGTCTTGGTTACAGAACATTATGTGTAAACCATAAACAGTTATATATATATATATATATATATATATATATATTTTTTTTTTTTTTTTTTTTTTTTTTTTTTTTTTTTCTGAGCTTTATTTTGCTTAAGTTACATGATCCTAATGCAAATACTGATGAAATGCTTCTTTTTTTATAAACGTTGCAAATTTCTATCTAACACATAATTTACAAATGAGTCCGTTAATGTGTTAAAGTTTCTGGAAATATGCTGATATTGAATAAAATCAAATTTCCTTTCCAAAATCTTGACCCTTGGGAACATGCGATAGATCGCTAGATTTCGGACGGAGTAGATACCAGTGAGTTGTAGGATGACGAGCTGTGAGTCTAGCCTGACGACAAGTCGGCTTATGCCATGTGTGATGGCATCAGAGATAATTTCTATCAACGCACTATATTCAACGATGTTATTTGTTGACCAACCAATACATACCCCTCTGAAACTTACTAACTCGCCGCTTGGATCAAAAATGGCCCAGGCCGCAGAAGATAGGTTCCGCGAACTATGACTCGCTCCATCGACATATCCAACAAAAGATTCCAATAGGTTCGACATCTGTGACAAATGTAAAAAATGGATTACTTGACCAAAATAATTACCCTTAGCGAAAACAAAAATGTAACAAAAGCATATGGGTTACCACACTGAATCATGCGTAGTAACGCTTAAGGTACAACCCGTTACGGGGTTGCGCCAGTGGAAAACCGTCATAATACATTAACTCATAGGATCCTTTTTCTAATACACGCTTACCAATATAGGGGCCCATCCACAAAGACTTGAACTTATCTGCTCCCAATTTATCGGATTCCTGGTCATAAAGTAAGACCAAGTCACCTTCTGAGAAGACACGGGGTTTGACATTTTTGTCGAACTGTGCCTTGAATCATTTCTTATGGGCTTCATTAGCCAAAGCGGCATGACAATGGGTTTCATCCAATTGGATTAGTTCCAAGAAACGAGCCTCCTCTTCTAAAGTTCCGGGGAGAAGGTTGACTACGAGTTTGAGGGACGCGATTTCACACTGAACTGGTAAGATTTCTTCTAGGCCATACACCAGTTGAAAAGGTGTAAACCCGGTTGCATTCCTTACTGATGTTCGGTATCCCCACAAGGCTGATTACAGGATCAGGTGCCAACTCCTTTTGTGGACTCCAATCATCCTTTGCAACATCCGCTTCAGGACTTTGTTGATTGCTTCAACTTGTCCATTGGCCTGCGAGTAATATGGAGTAGAGTTGTCGTGTGACAACCCCAATTTGGCAGCCAATTCAACCATCATGTGATCGCTAAAATGCAATCCATGATCTTTGCATATGGCCTGTGGAACGCCGAATCTGGCGACTACATGATTGAAAAAGAAAAGGGCAGTTGTTTCACCGGTGTTATCTAATCTAGGGATCACCTCGGTCCATTTGGTAAAATAGTCTACTGTGACTATGATATACCCATGCCCCCTGGCCGAGGTGGGGTTACATGTCATGAAATCAATGCCCCATTTGGCGAATGGCCCAACAACAACTATCGGTTGCAGGGGTGAGGGTGGTTTTCTAGTTTTGCTATCGAAAATTTGACATGCATGGCAACTTCTGACTATGGTTATGCAATCTTTGAACATTGTTGGCCAGAAGTATCCTGCTCGTAAAAAATTTTGTGCCGTAGCGTATCTAAATTGATTCCCCCCACACGCGCATGAATGGCAATCATTCAAGAATTTTTCGGCCTCCTCATGGGTGAGGCACCTCCTTAGAACTGTATCGACACCACGACAGTAAAGCGTATCACTGACGATCATGTAGTCTTTTGATTGGTATCGAATACATTTTTGTTCTGATCAAGAGGTATTAGACCTATATTTTTGGGTTTGGAGATAGATGATTATATCTCCATACCAAGGATTTCTTGAGATATCAGAAACAAAGATTCATCCACGATGGTTTCTTCAGATGTCTCATCGTTGGACGATGATGGGAGATTACATAGTAATTCCGTGAAAACTAGGGATTTATTTGATTTGGATTTTACGAATTCCAGATCAAACTCTTGAAGAATTGCTATCCATTTTGAATATTTTCCCCGAAGCAACTACCGCGACAATATATAAGTCATGGGGTTGCAATCTGACAAAATGGTAGTTCTTGGAAAGAGGACATAGTGTCGAAATCTCTTTGTCGCTTGAACGGCTGCGAGAGCCAGCTTTTCAACATAGGAATAATTGCTTTCTGTATCATTTAAGTTTCTACTCAAATAATATATGGGATGTTCAATTCCATTGTCTTCTTGAACTAAAACCATTGCAATGATTGTATCCGCTGCAGCCAAATACATGTTAAAGTATTTTTGATAATCAGGAGCGTACATTAATGATGCTTTCATTAGCAATTCCTTTAAAGCATCAAAGGAAGCTTGCACGACCTGATCCCAGACGAAGGGTACTTCTTTTTTCAATAGACGTGTATAACCTTTAGCTAGTTCGGCGTAATTTGGAATGAACCTCCTCAAAAAGTTTGCTTTCCCTTGGAGTTTCTAAATCTGAAGCAAATTTTAAGGTGGAGCCAGAATTATGATTGCCTGAACCTTACATGGGTTGAGACGGATCCCGTCCTTCGAGACTACAAAGCCAAGAAAACGACCAGAACTGACGCAGAACACACATTTGTGTGGATTGAGTTGTATCTTGTAGTGTCGGCAACGTAGAAATATTGCTCTCAAATGCTACAGATGATCAGTCTGCTTTCGTGAATGAGCTGGAAGATTGTCGAGATATGGTTGAATGATGTTTTTGATGTCATGGAAGGCATAATTCATTGCCCTCTGAAATGTTTCCCCAGCGTGTTTTAAACCAAATGGTAATTTTCGATATGCAAATGTGCCCCACAGACAAATAAATGCAGTCTTTGACTGGTCCTGTGGGCAGATATTTATTTGATTATACCCAGAGAATCCATCCATAAATGAAAAGATTTCACATCCGACGCATTCATCAATTATCTGGTCAATAAAGGGTGTAGGGTAGTTGTCTTTTGGACAAGCTTGATTTACATCCCTATAATCAACGCACACTCTAATGGTTCCTTATTTTTTCATCACAGAAACAATGTTTGATACCAAATCGGTTAGAGGAACTGGGTAAATAAAACCAGCATGGAGAAGTTTTTCAACTTCTGCCTTGATGGAAGCGACTTTCTTGGGGTGCACCTGCCGTAGCCGTTGTCGTACTGGTTTGACATCTAGATACATCTTTATTTCGTGTTCAACTATGCTCGAGTCAATGCCTGGAATTTCATCATATGACCAAGCAAAGACATCTCTAAATTCGCGAAAAAGAGCGTTATATATTTCCAATTCTGAAGGAGAACAAAATTTGCCAACATAAATATTCTCTACAACATCTGTTTTGGTCGAGATATTTATGGTGATAGTCTCTTCAATATTGGAATAGTTTTGCTTGGAATCCACCGCGTTTACAATATTTGATAGGAAATAAAAAACTGAAGGATGATGAAGGTCATCAGGAGTATCTTCTTGACAATCCGGAAGATGGGAACGATGGTGGTAATCTTCCCATGGTGCCCTGTCATTTATCATTGACTGAACAATTCCTTCGTCGGTGTAATGCACTTGCGACCAAGGATCCGAAGGGGTGCCATATTCCTTAGACCTATCTATCCAAACGCTTGATGATCGTTGATTTGGGTTTGCCTCCCATGCCAAAAACATTGATTGCTACAATATTTCTATTGAACTTGGAGGGAATACCTGGAGATGATCCATGTTAATATCGTTTTTTGAGATCTTTTGTATGGAAGATATCATATTGCAGGTTCCTACCATCGCCATTTCTGCCAGATTTATTGGAGGCGGGAGAGAAAAAGTTCCCATTAATATAAAGTCTTTTAGTAGGCCTACTCCGATATTTTGAAGCGAATGGGGGCTTCCAAGGATCATCATAATGCTTCCCGTTACTTGGGAACTATTCGGGAGAAATGTTTGTTGGTCGACGATCGTAATTCCTCCTTGAAAAGGAAATGCAATCTTCCTAAAGTAGGTCGACACAACTGTAGCCATAGCATATATCCATGGTCTTCCCAGTAGGACGTTGTAATCGAGGTTTCCGTCGATTACTTCAACATCTATTTCTACTATTTTCCCTCCTAGTTCAACTTGCAAGTTACTTAGAATACCGTATGGGGTATACGTTCGTCCGTCAAATGCTTTTAATGTTGTCTAAGATCGCGACAAGGTTGGAGATCCTAAAGTTTTCCAGCAACTCATCGACATAATACATGTAGATGCCCCCTCATCAATAATTGTTCGATGAACAGTTTTGTTGAGGGATTTCACTTGAATGAGGAAAGCTAGTTGAGTTGGTAACTGAGGATCGTATCCTTTATGATTAAAGGACACAAGATTAGAATCCGTTGGGTCTATCCCACAGATAGCTGATAATAAAGCCTGCTTTTGGGATGGGAAATTTTTCAGTACCTCAAGTGTCGACATAGTGGATGGCGATTGGGCCAGATCTTCCACTATATTATAATGTTGTGCTGCTCTGGGGAGAAATTTTTGTTGGTCGACGATTGTAATTCCTCCTTGAAAAGGAAATTCAACCTTCCTAAATTAGGTCAACACAACCACAGCCATAGCATATATCCAGGGCCTTCCCAGTAGGATGTTGTAATTGAGGTTTCCGTCGATTACTTCAACATCTATTTCTACTGTTTTCCCCCCCAGTTCAACTTGAAAGTTACTTAGAATCCCATATGGCGTATATGTTCGTCCATCAAATGCTTTTAATGTCGTCGAAGATCGCGACAAGGTTGGAGATCATAAAGTTTTCTAGCAACTCATCGACATAATACATGTAGATGCCCCCTCATCAATAATTGTTCAATGAACAGTTTTGTTGAGGGCTTTCACTTGAATGAGGAAAGCTAGTTGAGCTGGTAACTGAGGATCATATCCTTTGTGATTAGAGGACACAAGATTAGAATCCTTTGGGTCAATCCCACCTATTGCTGATAATAAAGCCTGCTTTTGGGAGGGGCAATTTTGCAGTACCTCAAGTGTAAACATATCGGATGGCGATTGGGCCAGATCTTCCACTATATTATAATGTTGTGCTGCTCTGGCACGACGATTAAATGTCGACTTGTGTACTACTCCCTTTGGCAGTTTTATTGTTAGCTCTGGTATGATGGGTGGTGCAACTTCTGTCGAAGTTGTCGAACTACTAGGTTGATCTTTATCCTTGTTGTTTGACAACTTTGGATTCCCGTAATATTTATTCCTTATCATTATCAAAGCAGCATTTTTCTATTTCGAAACCAACAAAATCAACACTTGGGACGGGGAAGCATTATCACTGGCAACCAGATTTGTTCCCGGATATGGAAACGGATCAGTTAATACTGCTGATGTTTTCAAATTCTTGAAGAATTTTCTAAGCTCAGCTTTATATGAACAATCTCTTTTCCAATGATCCTCATCACATATAAGACATGGACGGTTTGGTTTCTTATCTCCGGAAGGGTTTGCAGAAGATTTTTCAGGTGATGATCCCTCCTGTTTCTTCTTCTTCCCTTTGTTTTTCTTCTTGCCTCTTGGTTGCTTGGTTTCTTTGCCTTTATCAGTTGAGACGACATTTACTTCCAAGGCGAGAAGTTCTTCTTTTGCATTTTGACTAGAAATCTTACGGGCCTTTTTAGATGTGGCCTTTGTCGATTTCATGTCTGTCGTACCAATCACGCCATCGTCGGCATGAGAGTCATTGTTCAATTTAGGAGGAGGAGGAATGGAAAATTCCGGCCTAGGAGCGTCACGGATTTTAGCGTAGAGCGTGCCAGACTGAGTATAAATCAAGTCTAAATATTACGCACGAGCAATAACTTGAACCTTAAGTGACGACTCCTCCCTTTGCCACATCTTCTGTAATGGAAGGTAATAATGACTTAATAAAGCATTCAGCTAAAATGTGATCAGGAACATACGTTTTTACCATTCTACGATGACGTCACCACTCATGAATATGATCGGATATGCGAGTGGCTGTTGTTTGCTTGAAATTGGTAAGAAGTTCTGTTCCTGTTTCATACCTTATGGGTAACTGAAAATTGGGTTAAAAAGGTTGTGGCTAGGGCACTGAAGTTATCTAACAAAGCTCTTGGTAATTCGATATACCATTTCGCTACCAAACCAGATAACATTCTCTGAAAAAGGTGAACCCTAATCGAATCATCGTTTAGGGTGTTTTATGAACACCACAGATGAAAGGTCATCACATGATTCGACGGTTCTTCACCCGGATTTCCATTAAATTTAGGAATATCTGACAAACGTTTATGCAGAATCGCTGGCCAGCAAGGGGCGTAAGAAATTGGATCGTTCGTTAGCCGATTTAGATTCGGTAACTCTAAAGTGGCCACGAAGGGTAACTATTGATTCAAGTTTGGTGAAGCATAGCCAGGATAAGATGGAATTGCCTGGGCAGTTGGTCTTTACATACCAGCATAATGCATTTGATGCTGGTAACTTTGATAAGTTTGATGGGCATAACCAGTGTAGAATGGTTGATTTCGACCGTTTTGAATATACAACTGCCCATTATTTGCAAAAATTTGTTGCTCAGATCCTTGGTAAACTTGTTGGAATTGCGGTTGTTGATATTGCACCAGCCATGGTTGTGAAGCCATGTGATGTTGTCCACTACTGGCTGTTTGTCCAAGATGAGGGGTAATTGTACCCGTTTGGACCTTTGTTATTCCACTAGTCGGCGATTGTGGTTGACTCGCAGGGACAAGAGGTTGTTGCATTACAACCTAACAAACCTGAGGTTGGCATACAACAAGAAACACTTGTACTTGTGATACCTTCACAATAGCTGGTGTAGTTGGTATATTTGACATAGGTAAACATTGTTGCATTGAATATACAACTCTTGGTTGTTGAGGCAGTATTGGCACCCAACCACTAGATGTAATTCCAGCATAACTTGAATTTTGTTGTGAACTCTCATATGGTTGTTCTCCAGGAGGAGACAATGAAAGGTTATATTGCCCCCCATACAGCGGTAATTTGATACTCAAAGGAATTGTTTGTCCTTGAGGACCGAACTGCCCAAATTGACACCATGAAGGATCAATTTGCTGAGACTCAACATAAGAGTTCCCGGATATTATTCTGGATGAACAAACGGGAACAGACCATACTATCGAAATAGCCCCTGAGTGGGCCCCATCTAGCAATTGAGAGCTAGTTGGGACAGATGGTATGCCGGTGAACATTGTTGGAGTGACAGCAGGAAGTTCTGTCGTTGCTGTGTCGGATGACACAGTCCTAGATGTCGAAGGTTGTTCATACATTTCTAGTCTATCCAAAATATTTCCTAGCGATTCTAGAGGAGCTTTCGATAATGGTAGACTAATTTCTAATGAACAAGGATATAGAGTGATCCTGACTCTAATTTTCGATGGAGTACTAGATGGAGGATCCTCCACAATCTCTTCTATAGCAATCAGACCAGGTGGAAGAGGAAGACCGTTAGGTCTGTAAAATATTTTTGTGCCGAAGAAGGTATAGAATCTGCAACGACAGATGTTTGGGGAATAACACCTTCCGAATCAGCTATAGATGGAGCTGGTTCAATAATACAAGTGTTTACCTTCACACTAGGATCAGCTCTACTGTTCTTTGGTGGCTGCGGAACTTCTTCTGTAAAGGCAGGGATACTAGAAATGGTTGGAGTAACCGGAGTTTCCGATGGTGTTGGAACACTTGTTCTAACTTTACTAGGGGATTTGGAACCGGTTAAACGAGTTTGCTTTGTCCGTAACAATTTTGATTCTGGAGACAAAGACGGTTGACTCGTAAGTCTCCACGAATGACGGTGTTTCAATTGACTTTCTTCCACGATTGTGGATTACTCGATCAACTAAAAATCAAGGGGAAATATGTTTCCGAATTAAATGAATTTTAGACTCTTTGACACAACATGCTTTTTCACTTTTTAAGAGTCAAGAAAAAACAAAAGGTGACTCTAGTCGCCTTCGATTTTTAATGAGCTTGAAGTGACAAGTGATCAGATGGACCTTTTCCTTTAAGGAGTCTAAAAAGGAACGAAAGAGACTGCTCTAGAAATCTAGACAGATGGATTATCAAACCAATCACAAAACTGCAAAATACTTTTTACTGTACGACAGTCAATCTTCCGGAATGCTATGTTCAGTGCATTGCGATCGATAGGGCGAGGGACATGGCTTCCTATGGATAAAGGACAAAGCCTATTGTGGTCTCCCAATATATACTCGATGGTACGTGGGAGCACAAGTCTGTACTGGCACTTATCGTCTCAAAGTGGAGGAATCACCCAACCAACAATGAAAACAACAGTTACCAGGCTTTACGACGCCGAAATACGTCTCTAGCCTAGACTTCTAAATGTTGTGCGTTTTTAAATTCATTAAATTTATTTTATAGCTGATCTTTCTTAAGAAATTTGCCTTTCAGTTTCACCGAGTGATGTAGATATACAATTCCTAAAATGCAATCTAAGATGATAAACAATTGTTTAATCTTCTTTCTGCAATGAAAATCCTAGCTACTAAGGAAAGAGAGATGATATTCTTTCAACATAGAGCAGAGAGCACACACTATATGTACTGTCCTAAATGAAACCAACAAACAGTCTAAATGCAAATTCACATGCATGTATTTGTTTTCAGCCTTCTTAATATGTGAATGATAAAAAGAATGCTAAGCACAAATCTGAATTATTTTCAAAGCGACTTTACTAACAAGTTTCTTTTCAAGACAAAATGAAGACAATGACGACACTTTGTGATTTGGAATTAAAAACTTGCTTTTGACACTTGAAAAACTACTAATCCAAATCAAATACAAGATTAACAGTGTAATTGACTATCAATAACAATCGGATTCTCTTCTATGATTGAAAACGGCACTTGCGACACTTCCAAATCAAGAAACGAAAGTTCAATTACGCTACTTCTTTGTAAAAGAGAACTGAAAATGGCTCACAATACATAAAAAAAATTACAGTTCTTTGCACAATGGAGGCGGAATAATGGTAAGGAAGGGGGTTCCAATAGAGTATACTAACTACAGACAGCAAAACTCCTGAATAGAGATGAAAAGTGTGAACACAGAAACCAAAATCTAAGAGCAGAAGAGGTCTTGTCTTATCAGTGCACCTGTAACACAGGGAAAGTGAGATGCAGCGCACCTACTACACAAGGGAAGTGCGATGCATCCAGATTCCAAAGAAGAGACAGTGCGATGGTCCAGGGACAAGACTTCAACTGGGTTCCGGGTCACAGTTTGTTGCTCAGTTCAGGGATTTAGGCCGAGCAAGTTGTAATAAGTAAATAAATCATAGGGGTGGATCTAAGGAGGTTACTAGAGCCACCACAAGGGCAATTAGAGAGCTTGTAAATTGATTGTTCAATTCATAAACAAAACTCGGAGATAGACTAAAGCAGCATTGATCTACTTTGCACTTGCATAGCAAATGCATTTCGAAGGCTAGCTGGCTTGAATTCAGGCTCCATCTGTAATTTTATAAAGCAAACAAATATAGACAAACAAACAATCTATTCGCTCCCCAGTGGAGTCGCCATTTTGTTATCAGGAAATCTAGTGTCTATGCAGAGCTGCTAGTCCCACTAAGGCTGGTAGCTATCTTAGAAACAAACAAACTAAAACCACTTTCGTTTTCCTTTACGAGAAGTAAATAAGAGGGGAAAGAAGGAGACCAACCTCTGTCTTCCGCTTGGTTCCTTTCTTGATTCCTCTCCCTTTTGATAGACTTTTGCCACTTGCTTCCTCATTTACCCAGCTTCAAATAGTACCTGTAGAATCAAAGCAGCATAACGCTATCCAAGAACAGAGATCTACTATCCTAAACAATATAGGACCAGATATATATTGACCACACAAATGCATATATCATCAATCATACAAGAATGTGGAGGAAAACTTAAATAGCTTTATTAATAATCAAGAATAGCAAAGAGGATTACAACCAATTTTTCTGACCCAGCGTCATCCTCTGAGCAAGAAAGCCCTTCTTCACCTCATGAAAAGCTTAGATCACCCAACACTATGATGGTACACCAAGAAACCAGCAGCACTTCCTTACAAGATACAAAATTCCAGCCTTTGGATCTCTGGGATGAGGGATCCATATATAGATGTTTGCAAGGGAGGTGAGTCATCTTTTGAGATCTGATTAGTGTCCTCTCTCTGATAGTTCTTGATTCCACTTGGAGATTGATGATCTCTTACTCATCCCTAGGCGAATGCAGAGAGGCAAGTGTCACAGGAGAAGTTTTTGGAATATTCCATGATCCTCCACCTTGCAAATTGACCTTGCCATTTGTCCACTCTCGCCCATCGCACCCCATAGAATGGTTTTCCAGTATGCATCGCACCTCCCGTGTGCATTTAGGTGGGATGCAGTGCACTTTGACCATGGAGCAGGCGAGATGGTCCAATTTTGACCAGTTCTGAGTAGTTTTTCATGGAGAACTTCTGGGAGATGATGTAATCAGCTAACCTTGTTCTTTTAGGGAGTGGAAAAACACTTTTAGGGACTTAAGAGCCCTTGGTTTATGGACATTTATGATTGGGGTTGCAGTGCCCAAAAATGTCTATAACAATAACGAATATGAATAGATGACCCCAATCACTACCCTTCTATCATCAGAACTCTAAACTAAACGCTGACATTGTTGGGGTGGCTTTAACTTGGAAACATTGGGTGTAAATGCGTGAGGATGTGTAGGAGTTGAAACGGCCACAAATTACAGCAACCAAATTTGTTTTTTTAGCTAAGATTTTTTTCCATCATTATCAGAATTTGACTTTCTAGCCAAAACAAACTTCACGTTCAAATCTCTGAGTGTTACCTTAGTGGATCCACCTCCTATATATCAAGTAAATGGGATATTATCCTTTCAGTATGGCCTCAACTAAAGCAGTTACCTATGTGTCCATTAAATTGAAAACTTTTTTTCTCACGCAATATGGCAAACAAGGCTCCAGATAACCCAACATATCTCCCAATCGATTATGAATTTGCTAAAATCATTCCTTACTTTTATAATTGACCCTGTTTTGAGAAAAAACCCACATTTTATTATTTTGACATTCGTTTCCATTTGGCCAGAAATCATGTTTTAAAACTGACGTTTTTAAGCTGCTACGCATTTGTGGCAAATGCTTAGGTAACTGCTTCTAATGCTGGTGGAAATCGAAAGCTAGCTGGTGGGATTCTGATCATAATTTCCTCTGTGGCCTCATTAGGGGCACTTGGCGAAGGAGATTCAACATTACACTCTTCAATGTTTACTTCATTTGGGGTTTCAAGATACATTCTATACCCTTCATTCTTGTTGGGTTGCTCAATTTTTCCATGGGTTTTTGATGAAAAAACAGTTGGATTTTATACTAGATCACCCATATGCACAGTGGTAGATATCTATATATATATATATAGAGAGAGAGAGAGAGATAGAGAGAGAGAGAGAGAGAGAGAGAGAGAGAGAGAGAGAGAGAGAGAGAGAATTGGGTGGTACTACTTAATTTTTTTTCTTATGGGCTCTAGGAAAACAGAGTCACGATCCGGATTGGTATCAATTACTATAGGGTACAAGCTCTCTTTAGTTTTTGATTTAGTGTATTGTCCGTCATGGAATTCAAAACCAGTTTATAACCTGGAAAAATTACCTATAGATTCTCCCCCTGATTGAGTGGAGTTTTGAGATTCTGAGCCTCTGTTGGATTTGAGAATAAACATCGACTTTCCATTGTCTACATCGTTATTAACTCAAGATGAATTTCTTGCAATATGAATCAAATCATGCTCGGCTGCAGAAACAAGCTTTTTCTACAGCTTCACAAGAATGAATTAGAATGAGAATCATTTGAATCGTTGATATGCCAGATATGCAACAAATTAGATCAGATTCAAAGCAAGAATTTTTATTTTTATTTAATTAATTTTTTTTTATTATGATGGATTTTTGGATTTGGATTCCAAGCTAACGAACATTTTTATTTTTTAAATAAAAAAATGATTTTTTAGTTTATTACTTTTAATGAAAATCTAACATGATTTTTTTTATTATTTAAAATCAAAACATGATTTTTTTATTGAAAATATTTTTGTGAGGTTAATAAAAAATTCAAGAAAGTAAATAAAAATCCAAAGATTTTAATGTCTAAAAACTTTAAAATAATGCAATCAAGCTTGATTTTATTATTCCTATTTTATCCTACTTGAAAGAATTCCTTTTTTAATTTTTAAGTATATGAATGTTTCCAATGGAGCCATGTATGTAAAAAAATGATAGATATACTCATATGCGGGTTTGAAATATATTCCTTGATACACACCCGTGTATGAGAGACCAATTGTGTTGATTGAGATGATGCCAAAAGATATTGAAGACTGGAATACTGGGATCCAATGACTGCCTTGAACCAAGATTCAATATAGTCTTGTATTCCTTGGCTTCCTTCTATCATGCCATGCAAGTCCTCACATATGTGATCTCCATTCATAGAATCTGGTGATAGGCATGCATGAAACTTTTCAATCTTAGGTTCCAGCAACTGTTCTTTATCGACAAGCACCCATTATTCTTGGACCTTATCTGAACCTTCTTATTCTAGTTGTTGTTCTTCAATGGCAGCTGGTAAATCATTTTGCAATACCTTAACATTGTAAGTGGATTGAGGTGTTTTATTATTGGGGATTCGAAATGGTTGTGCTAGTAATGGAGTGAGAATGGATATTTGGGTGCTTGTGTGTGTGGTAATGGGAAATGTTGAATTGATATTAACTCATGGTAAAATTGATGTTGTGGTGGAGGTGAATGGTATGTATAACATTGATATTGGTATTGAAGATAGTGAGGGAAAGATTCAGTATATGGTGGATTTCCTCTATAAGGCTCTTCCCAACCCTGTTTCCAAGATTGGTTTTGAAATTGGGATTGAGATGGCCAAGGTTGCCAAGGCAAAGGTGTTTCCCAATTACTTTGAGATTGTTGTGCATAACCCTGAAATTGTGCACAAGGATATTGCATCATGTTGGGTTGATGACGTTGTCATTGTCCTATTGGAGCTGCATAACTGAGTTTCTCTTTTTCTTCATTCACTCCATTATCCTTTTGGTAAACTTCCTTTAGCCTTGGTAATGATGGGCAATCTTTAGTAGTGTGTGATATTGAACAAATTTTACAAATTTTAATGTTATCAAGTGGACATTCATGCAAAGCAAAATTTTCAACATTTCTCTTTTTTTGCATTCTTAGCATCTCAATTTGTTCATTTTAATTACCAAGAATGTTTAGCAAATCATTAATTTCAGTTTGGCTTACCAATCCCGTTGTAAACTTACTTTCCCTTTCCATAACAGGATCCTGAGGATATCTTGCATAATTTTATTTTCCTCTTGATATGTTCTTACACAATTCACCAATCTCTTGAAATGAAAATTAATAAACATCTCCTTTTCCCGCCAGGTTAAGAAGATCAATCCATTCATCCTTTATAGAATTTAGTAGGATATTTTTTAATATGTCTGATCCTCAATTATGCATTTTAGATCATTTCATATTATAAGTAAATTTCTCCACTAGGTCTTCTATATTTTCATCCTCTTTTTGGTTCATCTTAAAGACTTTATTTCTAAGGTCATGGTGTTTGTAATGATTTTTATATTTTTCCAAAAATAATCTTTTCATATCATCCCATGTCCTTATAGAATTTTCTCCTAGCATGATGAACCATCTAAGAGCTTTATCCTTCAATGTTGTTGGAAACAAATTCAATTTTTGAATGTGTAATGAGTAGCCATAAGATCTACAAATGATTTCAAATTCAAAAACAAAAGTTTGCGGGTCTTCTTATCTCATACCTTTGAAGTTAGGAAGTACGGATGGAGGGATGTTCTTCATTTGAACATTGAGATCAGTTTCTTGAATGGGAAATAAAAAAAGGATCTCCATCCATTTCTTCATCCTCCTTTTTCATCTCTTCTACCTGCAAAAATAAGAATTCGTGATGTGGATGTGTGGCTCTTACTACACCATGTGATATGCGGGTTTTTTTTTTTTTAATGATATGCAGCTAAATGATTTATGCATCTACATGCTTTAATCAAGCATCTAGAAAAGGAGGTAAGGAGAAGGAGAAGATGGTGACAAAGGAAATTCAAGAGTTAAAGCTCCATCAACTAGAATCACTAGGTCTTCAGCAAGAAATTTGCAGATTCATGAGCAAAAGTAACTACAAGAACAGAAGAAAGTTGAGGTAGATGAAGGGAAGCATACTTTGAATAGGTTGAGGATGCAATTGAATAAATGCCATAGTGAAAATTTTGAACTTAAAAAGTAGGATGAAAGGTCCAGGAAAAGTATTTATGATCATTTGAACATGTGTGAGCCAGCAATGGCAAATGCGAAGTATATGTTGAAAAGGACTCTTCCTTTACATAGGCAGCTCAAAAACATTAGCAGGCAGAACCTCACCTTGAGGAAGGAGCTAAGGTATTCCAAGAAACATTTGCATGAAATACAAGAGAAGGATAGAGGTAAGCTTTATTTGTTGGTTAAAGCAACCAAAGTCTGAGTATTGGAATAGGTAAACCAAAGCAATTTTCTTTTATTTTCTTTTCCTAAGTATGTGATTTTAATGGGGTTAGATAAAGGAGGTCATTTTTGTTTGATTTTTTTTGGGAGCACAATCAGTTAGACTGTAGAAACTATGAAACATTTTCAAAAAGGAGCAGCTCACACAACATTTTTTTATTATGGCAAAGCATTAGGGTTTTAATGGGAATGAAAGATTTTGTCATATTTTTGGTGAGTGGGTTCTTGCAAAAGGGTTATCAAGATTGTCAACATCATCAAAAGGTTGTGTATCATGTTCAGAGACCTCAATACTCGTCAAAACCATGAAGGACGTGTTTCATTGTGCTTTCATACAAGCATTGTGCTTTTGTTGTAGGTGGAGTTTTGAGAGTTAGAAATTTTCATTATGAAAGGAGGTTTCTAAAGGGGAAGCTGATGATTTCCAAGAAATCTCACATGTGCATAATCATTGAGCAATTGAGGGAGTAACTAGAGCTATATCAACCATCAATTGACTACACTTATGTTGTGTTTCTGCTAGACTAGGAGGTTGTGCAGCACCGGCGTTGCACTTCCACATAATCATGCTTTTGACTATGGATTTCATGTATAAAAATTATGTAATTTGTTTTTATGGTCATGGTTAATGTTTTGAGATATCCAGGGACTTTAAAAATCAATTTAGACTTCATATTTAATGTAGTTTTTGCTTGAAAAATCCTTGGTCAAACAGTTCCTATTTTTTAGACTAATAGTTCTATATTCGTTGCATTAGGTAGAAACATAAATCATTTTAGGGAATTCAGTTCCTATAGGTGGGAACTGATGATTTTTTATATATCTATGATGTAATATTGATGAATCAAAGGGTTGGCTAAGGTTTAGAAGAAGAAACATTGTGTGCATTCTATTTTTCTGATATTTTCTAGTGAATGAAAAAGACAGAGGTCTGACTTTACTAGGATTCTTGTGTCAGCACTTGATGGTGATGTGTTTTCTTATGTTGTAAGTTTGACTATTTTCATTTCCATGCTTTGAATGTATGTCTTCATTTTTGGATAAAGAAGGATTTATCTCATAATTCGCTTTAAAAGTGCTCTCATATAGTTTGCTAAATAGTTTATGTTTTCTTCTTAAATGGAATTTAGAATGCAACCCATAGTTTTATGCTCTATATGTCATTTCCACCATTCTTCTACTCACCCTTCTACAATGAATTAAATTGAAAACACCATCAGGACTTCCTACCTTGCCCTTGTCAAAAGATCCATCATTCCTTGATCCTCTCAATGGAAAAGAATCAACTTTATATGACTGTATTGCCCAATGGATTTTCCCTCTACCCTACCAGTTAAAACCTATTTCCCTTTGAGCAACATACCTAGCCTAAGATCTAAGTGACTGCATATTTGGATAGAGAGAGACCTCTCAGAATCTGGAAGGGCTAAATTCCAGCTTCTAAGTGGTTTTTGGTTACATTTGGATTCCTCTCCTTCGCTTGGAAGAATTACAAAGTGCTAACATAACCACAAGTGACCAAGGGCTAGGACCATGACCTAAAATATAAGTGTTGGAATTTTTATTAACAAACCACTTTTCCACCTCCAAAACCAACTGAGATTGAGATCCCAAGATGAACTTCCTAGTCACTGCAATTTCTAGGGAAAAGTTCACTATTCTTATCCGTAATTGACAGTTCATCCCTTTCCCAAAACTTTTAGTTTTCCTCATGTTATGTTGATGAATATCCCTTGAGGAATCTCACCTGAGATTCTGCCCAACAAAAAACAAGGAAATTTGTGTTAATTAGCACCTTTCCCTTGGTATAATATTTCATTTCCTATGATCAACGATGCAAAACTTAGCTTCCATTTCTTAATAGATCACTCAAAGGGTTTGAATAATAGAGTGCTAGAAGGGATTCACCCAAAAAATATACTCACAGAGATCCTAATTGACCTCACTCTCCTTATATCAAGAGAAACATGGAACCTTGAATGTTCTTCGCATGCAATTTACTCTGAGTATGAGAATTAGATAGACAACACAAGTCATACTACATTTGATAATAGAACATGAAATACAACCTCCATTAACACTCAAATCTGACATAAATATGTATTTGGGTTTGTTCATATCCATGGAGATAGGATCGATTGGCCCAATTTTGGTTTTAATATCATAGTTTTAAGCCTTATTAGGCTAGTCTAACATAATGACTTAAAAAACTAGATTACATGGCAATTTGAATTTATTTCTCCTAATGATTCTTTTACCTTCTTCAGGTGAACTCATATTTTTACCGATACCCTTGCATCATACTCTCAAGGAACAAACTGTTCATGGTTTCCTTCCCATGATACCTTTAACTAAAATGCAACTTTTCTATTGTAATGTAGCAGTCATCCAAGTTGAACCTACTATTGGATGATTCTTCCAGTTTACCAAGTATTCATAGTACTCCTTTCCTCTTGTTCTCTCGATTACCCTCTTGTCCAAAATTCTCTTTGGATACAAGAGCTTTGTTGTTGGTGATTTATTTTTCCATTTAATCTGTTTTCCTTCATTGTCTTCCATTGTCTGGTTTCTTCATTTATATGATATTTATATAAATATACAGCATTGAAAATGGGATATATTCCTATCCCTAGTGCTAACTCTACCTCATGGGAATTTGTTGAAAACTTCCTAAGGATTCTACAAGGTCCAATCTTCATTAGTTTTAACTTGTTATATTCTCCTCTAGTAAACATATCTTTCCTCAAATTTTCTAGGACTTGGTCACCTTCTTCAAAACTATGTTCTCTCCTATTTAAATATGCTTTTCTTTTATACTTGAGGCTACTCTCATGTATATTTTGTTTCACCTACTCATGAATTTCTTGTATTGTTGTGGAAAATTCTTCTCCTTATGCACTCCTTTGTTCAACTCATCCCAAACATATGATTTCATGAATTCCCTTAGGGTGCATGCCATGTATGATTTGGAATCGACTCTGACCTATAATTCTATTTAGAGAGTCATTATAGGAGAATTCTACCTAAGCAATCACTTGATCCCACTATTTGGTATGCTCTCCAACTAACCTTGTCAAAATATTCCCCAAGCTTCTATTGAATACCTCAGACTATCCATTAATTGTAGGGTGATAATATAAGCTAAAACTTATCTTCGTTGCAAGTTTTCTCCATAATGTTCTCCAAAAATACCCCAATAATTTGGTGTGTTTGTTTGAGACAATGCTCTTGTGTATTCCATGTAGTCTTATCACTTCTTTGAAAAATAGGGTAGAGATATGGGTAGCATCACTAGTCTTAAAGAAAGGAATAAAATGAACTAGTTTTTAAAATCTATCAACCAATAAAAATATTGAATCATTACCTTTTATTATTTTTGGAGATGCCAACACAAATTCCATACTCACAAAATCCCAAGGCCTATTTGGAATTTGTAGTGGGGTATACATACTATGCTTTAAAGTTTTCCCTTTGCATGCTCACAAATTCTATATATTTTCACAAACTTCTAAACATAAGTCATCATCCTTGGCTAGAAATAAAAATGTCTCACTTGCTCATAAGTTTTATCATTCCCAAAATGTCCACCTAATCCTCCACTATGTTTATCTTTAACAATTTTTTCCCTTATCGAATGCTTTCGAATGAAAAGATTGCTATTTTTTAATAGTATTCCATCCTGCAACATGTATTCAAGCCACTTACTTATGTCCCTAACTGCTGGATTTTTACATACCTCATAAGCCTCCTTGAAGTCTGCATCATCCTCATACAATTCTTTCATGAAATCAAAAACCTTTACCTGTATCTGACTCTCATGCATTTTCAAACCCCTTCTCCTCAAGGCATCAGCAATACTTGTTGGCTTTTCCATTGATATGCTTTAATACAAAAGTAAAATTATGTAAGTACTCTATAAAGTAACATGTTTTTTATTCAACATTGGTTGTTGATTTATATATTATAAGGAAGGATTGTTTGAATACAAGATTTATTATCTTGACATTAAATAATGTCTCCATTTATTTAATGCTTTGATAACAACGTAAAAATATGCCATATGAAGAGTACTTCTTCCTTACTTCATTTAACTTCTCATTGAAATATGTGATGGGTTTCTCCTCTTGACTCAACATGACTCCAATTTCTTCACTACTTACATCACATTTTACTCATAAGGTCTTATTAAAAGATGGTAGTATCAAGATTGGTTTCTATGTAATCTTCTTTATCAACAATTGGAATCATTTTTCACCTTCATCAATCTACTAGAATGGTTTCTTATCTTTATTTATAGGTTCTATGATTGGAGCACCGATCGTACTAAAATTATTGATGAATTTCCTATAAACGCTAGCTAAACAATGAAAACTTCTAACCTCAAAATTATTCTTGGGAGAAGGACACTCTACAATTTCCCTTACCTTCTCAAGATCCATATTTAACCCATTTGTAGATACAACAAAACCCAAATAAACAAGCTTTGGTTTTATAAATGCGTGTTTCTTCAAATTAACCAACAATTTCTCTTGGTGCAACTTTTCTAGGACATACTTTAAATGCCCCAAATTCTCCTCTTTAGATTGATTATACACCAAGAAGTCATCTAGATACACAATCACAAATTTCCCTATAAATCCCTTTAACAATTAATTCCTTAATCTTATGAAGGTGCTAAAAGCCTTAGACAGTCCAAATGACATGGCCAACTATTCATATAAACCATCACTGGTTTTAAATGTTGTCTTCCACTCATATCCTTTTCTAATCCTGATATGATGGTACCCACTTTAAATATCGATATTAGATAAATATTTAGCACCACTTAAGCAATCTAATAAATCATCTTTGTGAGGTAAAGGAAGCTCGTACCTAATTATTATCTTATTTATTTCCCTCGAGTCTGTGCACATCTAACCACCATATTTCTTTGGGCTCAACATTGTTGGCACAACACTTAGGTTAAGGCTTTCTCTGATCAATCCTTTGTCTACTAGCTCGTGAACTTGCTTCTCAATTTCTTTTGTATGTAACATTGTTTAGTAGACTTGGTCTAAGTATCAATTTAATATTATGACTTATACTTATCATAGATGGAAACTCATTAGAAAAATCATCTAGAGTGATACCATTATATTCATTTAAAATTTCTTGAATTTCAAGAGGAAAAGATGTAAATGTATTTGTTATAAGAATTACCTGAGGCTAGCAAAATAAATAAAAATTTACCTCATTATCTTCCATCTACTGCAAGAACTCTATTCTACTCAGGAACAAGGCCTTTGTGTCATTATTCTCTATTATACCTTCTTCTTGTCATGGCACCAAGGTATGTTTTATTCCATCTTTCTAGAGTTGTAAATGTTCTTCTTTCCATCATGCATAAAATTTATGTCATGCTACCACAACTTACCTACAACTCCACTTTACACTGGTCATTCACCAATAGTTGGTGGCTTTTTTGGAGCCAAGGCACTTTATAAGGTGTTGAGTGTTTAATATTTTTCAAAGTAAACTTTTCTACCACCTCTATGGACATTAGGTTGCCTATGCTTCCATTGTTAATCACCACCTTGCAACACTCCCCTTTTACCTTGCACATAGTCCCAAACAAAGCCTTTCTCTCAGTTGGCTCAACAACTTTATTCTCATTTTTTAACAACAGTTTCTTCAATACTCCCATGTCTTAGGTACATTCTCTTCTTCTTGTACTTTTTCGTATCCTTCTTCTGCATGTGAAACATCAAAATTCCTCTCACCTGTTCCTTCATTTTTTTGGCATTTGAAAGGAATATGTCCCATTTTACACTTCTGTAGAATCTATACTCTCTTCCTTTGCAACTACTTCTTCCTCTAGAAACTGATATTTAGCCTTTGCACTCACCTTCTAATTTTCCCTATTGACTTGAGCTACTATCTCCATCTCTTTGTGTTGTAGATCTTCCCCTACCAGATTGTTGTCTTCTTCCTCTAATAGAAATATTCCCACTACTAAAATGATTCCTTGAAAGTTTTTCCTCAACTTTCAAAGAAAATTGATATGCTTCCTCCACTGTCTTTGGGGAAATAACGCTAAATTTCATCTTGAATATCCAACTACAATCCATTCATGTAGTTGGCTATCTTATTTGTAGTTTCTTCTACATAACCTACCATAATATTCACTTTGTAAAAATCCTCTATGTACTCTCATACGAACATCAATCCCTACCTAAGGTTATGCATTTGTCTAAAGAAAGAAATATGGTAGTATTTGGGCATAAACTTACCTATGAAATTGCAACCATTTTACCCTAGCTTTATATATTCTACTTATTCTTCCTTATCCTCTCATCCTACACACCATACCACCATAAAGTTGCATTTACTTTTAGTTTGGTAACAACAAACTTGACTTACTTTTCATCATCCGTATCCTCATATTCAAAATTCTTGTCCATGTGATTGATATAATCCATGAGCTCTTTGGGATCTAAGATGCCACTTCAGGTTTAGGCCTTGAGGTATATCCACGAACTTTAGTCTAAAAATATTAATATTAGTCATATCTTTAGCTACTTCTTCTTTTTCTGGAGGCTCTTCTTCTTACACACTATCATCTCAAACTTCTGGATCTCTCTGCCTCTTCGATTCCATGGCATCTGGTTATGCCTCCAAACATTGCATCATTTTCATTAGATCTGTGTTGGCTACAAGCATTGTTCCTCTTCAACCTATATTCCAGTTTTGGAAAAGTAACTGAGGATACCAAGACGTAAATGTTGTAAATTTATACATATTTTTATATATTAATAATAAAATAAGGTTCATTGTGAGCCCACTCTGCGAAAAACTATGGGGGGAACAAATCTAGGGACAAGGAAAAATTTAGTTTTTTTTTTTGGTGATTGGTGCACCAAGGGCCCATGTGGCTCTGAAGGGTTCCACATGGTGAAATTAAGCCATGCATATAAAAGGAAGTGTATTTGTATACTCTAGGAGGAGGAGAGGAAATTGATTTTAGTTATTAAGGAGGCACGGAGTCCCAGGGATTGGATTTTGGAACTAGATGAGGTTTTTTATTCATTAACCATACTAAATGAATAAATCATGATTTTATGTGAGCCCTAATGGTTTCGAGAGATTTCTCTCTTTGATTATGGCTTGATGGCCATGGATCTCTAGTGTGGACTCGATTTTAGTGATAAATTGTGAGCCCCATATGGGATTTGGTACCGAATGTTGGATTATTCATTTTAACTATTTGGCACTCAAAAACCAGAAAGCAGTAGAGCTCCTAGAGCTACAGGTTGAGACTATTCTAGACAATAGTAAGTCACCTTGGAAGGTCGAAACTACTGAGGGATTCAATTTGTGCAACTTTGGTGTCGGTCAGGGGGGCATGAGTTTGTGGTTGGAGACTAAGGCTGCTAGGGTTGGTGAAATGGCTAGGGTTTTTTTATTGGTTTTACATCTCTTTCCTAGAGTTTTTGTCCCAACTCGAAGGTGACTTGTGTTTCAGACTATGAACAACATGATTTGTGGTTGGGTGAAGCGTGGAGAATCTATAGCCATTTGGCTCTATATCGAAAACTAACAAAGGCATTGAAGGAGGTTTATAATGAGGGGTATTGGTGCCACATCCCAAAGAAATTGGTGATGCTTCCAACATTTGTTCAAAATCACCTCCAGGTGCAATTTCTCCCACACTTGTCACCTATAAAGTAATATGCCCAAAGATTTGGCTAGTAAGTTACCTATGTTTAGAGTGAGTGATAGATCCTCTACTTCTGGGTGTCAACCACAGATCTGGAGCCCCTAAAAAGAGTCAAAAGACTCAAGGAGGTCCATGGTAATCCCTGGTCTAAGCCTTCTCCCCTTCATGGGTTTTTTATCACCACTGGATTTTGGTCACTAGATTATGGAGGATTTTAAGTTCCCTAAAAATTCAACTTCTTTGTTTAAGATGAAAACAACCAAGGGAGGTTATTTTGATTCCTACTTCCAAGGCCCTAACTTAAGTTTGATTTCTTTTATAACCCCTCAGTGGGAGAAATTAGTGTGTTAAGTTAGGTTGCCTTTAAAAGTTTTTTTAATTAGCTATGATGGCAACTCTATGTTCACGTAGGGTGTGAAAAATGGGTTTCAGATTATCTAATCTTAAGTTTATGATTCCCCAATATCACTTAAGGGTTTGAGAGGAAGAGTGTACTCCTTAGACAAAGATTCAACTAAAACTAGTGTGGAGATGTAATGTGTGCAAGAAGTGCATGTGTGAGAATCACAATGTTTGATTTCAGAAATGTGGATATCGAATGATATGATACTAGTAGTGTGTAATTAAACTATGTTGATTGCACCTTGTAGAAAAGGAAATCATGCTTGTATTGTGGGACACTTATTATTCCTTCTTATTAAACTATGTTAAAATTTGTAATAGAAATGGAGATGGAAAATGGTGTTTTAGAAACTATTTATGATTTCCCAAGGTCACCTAAGTGCGAGGGCAAGATCATACTTCATATTCTACTCTCTCCACTAGCCATGTTATCAAATTTACAAAAGGAATGTAGGATTGGGGAGAGTTCACTAAAGGTTGTCTCCCAAATCATAAAATAAAATTACATTGTATGATTTTGTTCATCTGACAGCCATGGGTGTATCACCATGATTTTTTTTTAGACAGTTGTGGGGTTATCATTACATATGTTTTTTTGAAACCTATGGGGATAGCAAGAAACTTAGGTAATGTTGAAGATTCTATTGTATTGCAAACTAATGATTGCGTGCAAAGTTACTAGAAGAGTGTTAGGAAACCAACTCACAAAAAGATAGAAAAGATAGACCAATGCCTTGGAATTAAGCCTCTTCGAGGGGGAAACCTCCTTTACATTACAAAAATGAAAAATTCTTGGATGATGCAAATGACTAAACCTCCCTTCTATATATAGCAGTCTAAGGGGTCATAATATAATCAAGCCAACATAATAGTAATAACATAAGGGCACAAAAATAACAATAGTGGGTTTCTATGGGGCATGCTAATAATAATATGGGGACAATAGGGGCACAATAATAACAATAAGGGATACACTGACAATAGTAATGGGGGAATCACTAGTATTATAGGGGCCTAACATGCCCCTCTCCTTCCCAAAAGCGTTGTCCTCAACGCTTGAGTAGTTCTAGATGCTTCTGTATAAAATTCGCATCCTCCCATGTGGAATCTTCAGCGGATAAGTTCTTCCACTTGATGAGATACTCCGAAATCGATTGATTTCATAGTTGTCAAGTTCTTATTTCTATGACTACTTCTGGTTCCAATACGATTTTTCCTTCCTCGTCAAGTTCTGGAAATATTGTTTGAACTAGGAGCTTGTCACCTATAACCTTCTTTAAACATGAAACATGGAAAACTGGGTGCACTAGGGAAGCTGCAGGAAGCTCCAATTTGTATGCCATAGTACCAATATTTTGCAACACCTTGTATGGACCATAATACTTTGGTGATCATTTATATGGTTGTAGCTGTAGGAATACCTAGTCACCCACATCAAAACTTCTTTCGTTGCACTATTGATATGCCTGTTGTTTCATTCTATTCTATGCCAACGTGAGGTTATCCTTTAAGAGTTGGAGAACTTGTTGTTGTTGCTCAATGTGATGTTCCACTGCTTGAAACTTAGATTTTTCTCTTAAATATGATGTGATGGATGGTGGATGATATCCATAAAGTGCCATAAATGGGTCTTTTTTGCTGCAGTATGGAAGGAAGTGTTATACCACCATTCAGCCATAGGCAACCATTTGACCTGTTGTGTCTATTTATCAGGTACAAAGCAACGAAGATGTCCTTCCAAACATTTGTTGACTATCTCAGTTTTCCCATTAGATTGAGGATGATAAAAAAAGCTATGAGATAACTGAGTACCAAAACAAGAAAATAATTCTGTCCAAAAATTTCCAGTGAAAATGGGATCTCTGTCACTTACAGTAGTCTTTGGGTTTCCATGTAGCTTTTTAAATGTTTCCATAAATGCAGTAGAAACTGTAATGGCTTTAAATGGACATGATAATGCACAAAAGTGTGCATACTTGATAATTCTGCCAACTACCGCCATGATGACACTGTTTCTCTTGGACATGGGTAAACTTGTGATAAAATCCATTGAAACCTCCTCCCAACATTGGCTTGGAATGGATAAAGGTTGTAATAGACCTGGGGTATTAATTGTTCCAACTTTATTTTGTTGAGAAACCAAACATTCTGCCACAAATTTTTGAATATCTGATTTAAGGTCATCCCAAAATAATTCCTTCTTAACCTTGTGGTAAGTTTTTAAAAATCCTGAGTTCCCTCCTAAGGGAGAAGTGTGCAATTCCATAAGAATATTTTGTTTGAGTTGGGAATTCTTACATAGGTATAAGCGATCTTTGTACATAATGATTCATTTTTCCATCTAAATGTATCAGATGTATTGGGATTTTGTTGTATCTTTCAAGTGAGTGCCCACACTTCTTCATCATTCTTCCATTCCTCCCTTGCTTCATTTATCCAATCTGGTTGGATAATAGAAATGGCGTACAACAATGCTTCCACATCCTCATTCTTTCTTGAGAGTGTATATGCCACAACATTTTGCTTCTCTTTTTTGTGGATGATTTCAAGTCATAACCCAATATCTTTGTGACACACTTTTGTTGCTCTTCAGAGGATAATCTTTGTTCTAAAAAGCATTTAAGACTATCATGATCCGTTTTTACCTTGAAGTGTCTTCCCATTAGGTAGGGTCGCCATTTCTTAATTCCATGTAGTATTGCCAACATTTCCTTCTCATAAATATCTTTGTGTAAATACTTTCCCTTGATTGGAGAACTTTTGAAAGAAGTGGGGTTTTCATCTTGCATTAAAAGAACACCAATTCCATTTCCTGAAGCATCACATTCCATAATAAAGGTTTTTGTGAAGCCTGACGTAGCTAAGACTAGTGCTCGGCACATTGCCTCTTTAAGATGTTCGAAGGTCTTTGTTGCTTCTGGAGTCCATGAAAATGCATCTTTCTTCAATAATGTTGTTAGAGGTGTTGTTATTCTCCCATAATTCTTAACAAACTTGTGATAATACCCTGTCAATGAGAGAAATCCTCGCAGATGCTTTATGGATGTAGGGATTTTCCATTCCCTAATGGCTTTAATTTTGCTATGGTCTACCTTAACACCTTCATGAGATACAATATGACCCGAATATTCCACCTCTTGCACTCCAAAGAAACATTCTGTAACTATTGCATATAATTGTTTCTCCTCCAATAGTTTGAGCACCCTATCAACATGCTCAACATGATCCTTCCAAGAGTTGTTGTAGATTAGTATATCATCAAAAAATACTAACACAAATTTTATAAGGAAGGGTTTGAAAATGGAATTCATCAAACCTTGAAATGTAGAAGGTGCATTGGTAAGGCCAAAAGGCATGACCAGAAATTCATAATGACCCTCATGAGTTCTAAATTTTGTTTTCGGAATGTCTTCAGTCTTCATTCTGATTTAATGATATCCTGAATGAAGATCCAACTTGGTGAAGTAAATTGATCCATGCAATTCATCCAATAATTCAGCAATTACAGGAATGTGAAATTTATCTTTAATAGTGAGCTTGTTGAGCTCCCTATAATCTAGACAGATGCACCATGATCAATCCTTCTTGTGCAAAAATACTACTCGAACAGAGAAAGAACTTTAACTAGGTTGAATTATACCAACCTTTAGCATTTCTACAACCATACGTTCAATTTCACTCTTTTGGGCGTAGGGATATCTGTACGGCTTGATTTTTGGAGGAACACTTCCTGGAATCAAATGAATAGCATGATCATGATCACGAATAGGTGGGAGACCTTTGGGAGTCTCAAATACCTTGGAATGACTGTCCAAGACTTTTTGGAGATCTGCAGAAATAGATGATTTTGATGTGGGAATCTCTAGCAAACATAATTGTGCAATTACACCTTGTTGTTCCTTCTTTAGAAGCTTTTTCATACCGTTAGAGTTGATTATCATTCTCGATTTCCCTACAATACCCCTTAATTCAACTTCCTTTCCTTCCGCACAAAATTTCATGAAAAGTTCTTGAAAATTAAAAGCTATTATACTCAAGGATTGTATCCATTGGACTCCTAGTACAACATCAACACCACCCATTAGATTGGAAAGCATTGGGCTATTCAATACATATTCTCCCATGGATAGCTTGATATTATGGCACTTTCCAGAGCAATTTATGGTTCCTCCACCTGCAACCATCACTTGACACTCTGGTGCTAGATATCACAAGCAATTCAATTCCTTTGCTATCTTACAAGGAATAAAATTATGGGTACTTCCTGAATCAATCAACTCTATTACCTTTTTCTTCTTGATATGTCCCTCTATCTTGATAGTTTGAGTATTGGTAATTCCAGGCAATGCATTACAAGATATGGTTGGATTCATTTCTTCTTTATCTAGGGTTTGTTCTGGAGTATATCTTCTTCTTTTGACATTTATTGTTCCTTTCCATCCTCCTCTTCACAATCTATGTAGAATAATTTCTTCTCTATTCCCTTTGAATTCCTTCAAACTAATTTTTAAAACCAATTTTATGCAAAATTTAATAAAAACTACACACCTTGTTTTTATTTTGTAAGAGCTCGATATTGAATCTATTGTATCTCTGTAACTGCAGATCTCGAATATATAAAATACCATCCAGTGGTAGAACTTTGAATCCTCTTTGTAGCCCCACAAGTCTGATCAAGGTTGGATTCTCCAAGGAAGATTTATGTCAAATCTCCCACGGTGACCTGATTATAGACTAGTTCAGTAGAGCAAACTTGTACGACATGCCACATGTCACTGTTTCAACCTTATTACCTAAAACTGATACAAAGAAAACTACAAGTCGTCCTCTTTCTGAATCTTCTGATGAAATTTCAATCTGATGCTCAATACAAAATTTGTGATGATTTTCCCCAGGTCACCTGTTTGGAATGCAATTTGGGAGTCTGCAAAAACCCTAACTTTTTCAAATCATATCTCTGCAAATATAGCAATACAAGCTTTGAAATTTAGACCCGAAGTTCAGAACAATATCAGCACAAATGGGTTTTTTTGTAGCTTTTGAAACGTCACCGGAAAATATGTATAGCAAAAATTCCACAATGACCTATTTGGAGTGGTGAAACCCTAGAATCCAAAGCTCTGATACCAAATATTTGGAAACCAGTTCACAAAAAGGTAGAGAAGATACATCAACACCCTAGAATTTAGCCTTTTCGAGGGGGAAACCTCCTTTACATTACACAAATGAACAACTCTTAGATGATACAAATGAATAAACGTCCCTTCTATATATAGGAGTCTAAGGGGTCACAATAACAATAAGGGATACAATGAAAATAGTAATGAGGGAATCACTAGTATTATAGGGGCCTAACAAAGAGTTTGGCAGAATTAGAGTCTTAAAAGAAATGTGAATGGAAAAGAGGAAAGAGAGAGGAGATGCCTTCAAAACAACCAAAAATATTAGTGAGAAAATAGTGGAGCCACCATTTACTTTTGTTGTGAATTTGCCACGAGGGTGTGCCAAAATCCAAGTATTCCCTATAGATTGGTTGCTACCCGCAAGAAAGCCCATAGTTAGTGTGGTTAGTAAAAATTATTAACAAAACATAACAAGTAAGCAAGTGAACAAAAGACTAAACATGATATCCCATAAGAAAATGTAGCAATACCACTCAGATAAAAAAGGGAACCATAATCCTCTTTATTAATATGGTGGGTAGAAATACAATTATAATCTCTTATAAAGATGATAAGGAGCTTTTAGTGAGAAGTTATGGCACTAAATCCCTCTTAATAGAAGGTTCCTCTTTCTAATCCTTTTGCACAAACACTCTCTCCAATAATAGAAGCATTTAGTAATCCTGAATGAGAAGACTCTATCTAGGCATGGGAAGGATGAATGTACTTGGAAATTCCAACAACATAACATTACTCTGATATTCTACTATGAATTGGACCTAATATGTCTGGTGTTTATAGGCACAAATTGGCCCTTTGGTGCCCTGTGGCTCATTAGTGAGGCTGATATGAGTGGAGGACAAGCTTTTCCGATTTTTGAATAGATTGGTCTGAGAATAGGCACTCAAGGTTGTGATGCCATGTAGAGAATGCTTACTGAATATGACATGTTCAATGAGCTACTAAGTTGTAAATTTGGTGGATCCACTCAACTATCGAAGACATATCCATGGTGATCCGTGCAAAACAGTCTTAGATCCCATGCATTGTTTGATTTTTTTGAATGAACCTTAGTGGGGGGTTTATTTTTGGTTTTCTCATGATGTTTCCAATCCTAATCAATACACATGTACAGGTTTTTTCTTATTTTTGTGTGTATACTAATATGTATAATTGAATGTATGATTTTTCATGATAACAATGTTCATGTCATTGGGATCAAGTTACCTCGTTCTTCATCATGATGATTTCACTTCAACTTGCCATAAATTTCCTTTTTGGGCCATTTCTACACTCAATATACTCATAAGGTCGTCATAAGGCATGCCTCATTATTTTTCTACTAGTTTTATGTATTTTTGGTTTATTGTTTCTATTTCGATGGCACTTTCATGTGGGGTCTTGGTTACAAAATTGTAGATCACTTATTTAATCTAAAGTCTTGCCCCTACAATAGTTGATCATCTTACAAGGAATCATATTTCAGTGGCATGATAGGCTTTCCCTCTGAAACATGGCATGGCCTAATATTGACCTTCGTGAGTTACCCATAAGACCTACATTCTCAACTATTTTTATCACTACCTTCCTCTTGTACATGGTAAAAATATGCCTTGGTCGATAATTCCTTCACCTATATGGATCACCTCATTAATTAGTACCACTTACACTATTGACATCCATGGCTATTTCCCTTTCACCCCACAACCATTCACTTGCATGACTTGGAATATAACCTCATTTCTCTATTCATCTCATTTCCTACTACCTTCCTCGTGAGATTATTCTTTTTATAATCACCAATGCACCACCCATTCTAAACTTAGCCTCTTGCACCCCCACATTGTGGTAGAACATCTTCCTGATGACCCCATTTCATTTACCCCACACTTAAACTATACAAATGGCCCCACACCCTCTCATTATTCCCCTACATCATCACGCAAGACACCACACACTTGGGGAACCTTTCTCTATAAGTCAGTACATACCAAATCACTTCTAAATTCATTTGGAATGTATATAAATATTTTTTTGTAAATAAATCCTCACCCATAATTTCATATCTACTACCTGATGATAGTTCCTATTCACCCTTGATTGAATCTCATCTCAATACATATTGTATGCTTAATATCATTTTATATCATGTACTAATAATACTTCCCACCATATCTTAATATTAACTTTGACCCACCTTAACCAGTCAAGCAAATCATTTACACCTCTCCTGGATGTCCTCCTGACTCCTGGGCCTGCTACCCATAGTTTTATTTTAACTGTTGCCAAATGCATTTATGTTTCAAGCTTAGGAAGTACTTAGTGTTCCCTACATAGTGTCAACCTTAGTTATTATTCCTTTGTACCACACTACATACTTTAGTACTTGTATCAAGATCAAGCATATTTCCTGGAACCTCTATGTTCCAGACAGTCATTGCTTTCCTTCTATCAATACCAACAATCAGTTCCTAGATTCAAAGTAGTGCCTTGGTTGTTGCCCTTGTCACAAGTTAGCCTTGGGTGGAACAAAGGGAAACATTATCGCCCATTGATTTCGTCGGTCATTTTGATGTTTGACATTAGCATAGTTCTCACATCAAAGGAGTATCGTATTTTGCAACAGTTAGATTTCTTTCAATTAGTCAAAGACCCATACATCAGGTTGCACACCCTCTAGCAATTGCGTTCTCACCATGCACAGAGGAACCCACTAATTTCATTTGTCAATACGACCTTCAGGGTAAAACAATCATCTACTCAAACATAAAACAAATTAACTTCTCTAACATTTTTTGACAGGATATTTTCCTCGGTACTTATTTGTATCAAAGTCATGATCACAAGCATGGGATAGCCTTTCCTCGTATAAACATTTTTTTTATAATTATGATGTATCAATGAGGTCTTCTTTTGTCTCTTTAGAAGGATTCCCTTGATTATACCCTTACAAGACACTCTCAGTAAGTTGGAAAGACTCATCATTAGGAAAAATAAAACATGATGTATTTTTTCTATACACTTGCTCCTAACCTCAGACATCAAGGAGAAATTGTTATCATGGAAAAATCATACAAATAATTGTACAATTCAAGCTACACTCAGCATTAGAAAAAAAACATATACAAATGTAAAAATTATCAATGAAAACATTAAAAGACCCAAAACAATCAAAGGTTTATAAAGGTTAATTAAAAAATCAAATTGTGCAAGTGCGCTAATATAGTTTTGCATAGTTCCCCACGGTTATTTCTCTCATAGTCAAACGAAACACTAAAGTGATGATTCAATAGCCCATGGACAATATTTGGTAACCCATTTTCAAACCATGCAATCTTGGTGGGAAGTTATGGAACCTTCAAAGGAATCATCGTGTCTTTTACCCATCCTAATCTCATTAATGGGTCAAGGGGATCCATGAGTTGATTTTGAGCCTACGAAGATCAAAGGAATTAAATCCAAGAAGAATAATATTTGAGTAAGGTTATGTTTTTGATATTTCCTATTCAATCAACATCATCTTGCATTGACAGAATTCACCATTTGAGGATTTTCTTTTCCTTCTTTGACATAATATTTTCTTGCAATTGGATTTAAGGGAACATCCTTTTAGAGAATTTGAGGGCATCATCTCTCACAAAACTCCCTCAAGTCCTCTAAATTCAGCTATTGTATCTTTTATAGTAGTCAATAAAGAGGATTTGGTTCTATTATCTTCATTTTTTATTTTTCTTTGTGTTCTTCATTCCCTTCTATGTATCTTATTCTTTGTTTTCTCCATTGATTACATGGAATTTGTGATTTTCCTTTAATTTCTAGCTAATATTATTGTGGGCTCCTTTGTAGGTTGCAACCAAGCTGCAAAAGAGTACTAGATTTTTTACACCATTACTCAAAATCCACAACCACACCCCTTCTATCCCTAACTCTCTCTGCTTCTCTCCTTCTCTCTCTCTTCCCTCCCCACCTCTCTTAAACACACTCTCTATCCCCCATTATTCCCTCTCTCTCCATATCTCTTACCCCTCAAACTCTAATTCTATCCCTCCCTCCATCCCTCCCTCTCTGTCACTCTCTCTTCCTATAAGTCTCCATCATCTATCTCTCTCTCCCACCCTCCCTCTCTCTATATCCATCCATCCTCCCTCCTCCTTCTTCTATTTCTCTATCCCCCCTCCCTCACTTATTCCATGCTTCATAGCAACCCCCCTCCAACACTCTCTCTCCCTCTCTACCCTTCAGTTCTATCTCTATATTCATTCCTTTATCAATCCCTATCTCTCCCTCCTCTCCATACCTCTGACTCCCTACCCTCTAGCTTGGTTTATACCCCCCCTCTCATTTTCTCTCTTTCTCCCCCCCACCTCTCTCTCTTGTCTTGCTATGTGTGTATCTTCATCCCTTTATCCTTCTCTATATCTCCCTCCTTCACTCTCTCTCCCTCACTCACTCCACAGCTACCATTCTCTTCCCCCTTGTCTCATCTCACTATCTCTCACTCTTCCTCTCTCTTCCCCCCTCCTATTTCCCTCTCTTTCTCTCTCCCCCCCACTCACTCACACATCATCTCTCTCTCTCTCTCTCTCTCTCTCTCTCTCTCTCTCTCTCTCTCACCCCCCCGGCCCCGGTCCTCATTCACAACACCACTCTCCAATTTTGTCTCTCTTCCTCCTCATGCCAACCAAAAATATCTCCCTCATCTTCCTTCCTCACCCTCTTTCCTTGTCCCTCTCACTTTTTGACTCTCACTCACTCACCAACTCATTCTTCCCCACATACTCTCTCCCTCTCTCCTCTCTCTCTCTTGGCCTCTTTATCATTCCGTCTCTAACCCTCTCCACTTCCCCAATCCCATATCAACCATTTCCCACCAATTCATTCTTCCCCGCCCCGTGCTCTCTTGATGTCTCTATCCTACTTTCTCTCTTTATCTCCCATTTCCCATCTATCCCTCCCTCTCTCACCATTCCCAACCTAATAAATCGACCTTGATAATTTCCCATCTTCATTATTTGCATGAACACAAGTGTATTCTGAGCACTAGGAACATGAATGTATTTTTCAAATGTGCACACATTGTTGGTACTAAAGTGTGTAAATGCTATTAACACAAACACACATTTTTTTGAATTTAAAATTTTCCTTGCAGGAATCCTACATGCACAGTGACTTGGGCTTTGGACATAGATTCAGGATCACTAAATTAGTGGTTCAGGCTACAAATACTTAAAATGTCCATTCCTGAGGAAAAACACACACACACACACAAACAAATATATATATATATATATATATATATAAACTAATATTTTTCACTATTTTCAATACATTTTTCTCCTAACATATCAAAATCTTAAAATACATCCCTTGTCTATTTCCGTTATAAGTGTTTAGGGCTTAAACGATTTGGAAAAATAGTTATATAGTGCACTAGATGGCATTAAGATATATAATCTATAAAAAAGGAATGTTTGATAATGGTAAGACCCTTTTATGTTGGGGCAATTGAAGGCCTTGTAATTTCAAAGATATAATGAATTTCATGATTTAAAAATATATAAAATTAAGATTATAAACTTTGGTAAAAATAATTGTGTACAAAAACAATATGTTCTCTACAACTCTATAAGTTTTTGTAACAAGATTTCATTATTTAGATGCACAAAGGTTGCATTATATTTTGCATGAAAAATAACTTGAAAATGTTAAAAAAACTCAAAATTCACATAGTTAGACACAATTTCCATAAATTAAAATTATATATTTAGAAATCAAACTCATTTCCCAATATTTCTCGTTTTTACACCAACTTCATATTAATCGGGTAACTACCTCTAATTATCCCTCCAAGTTAGTATATTGTTATTTTACTAGGTTTACATTACCACTAACGTGTTATGAGAGACCATCATTCATAGGAAAACCACCTAATATTGAAATCCTTGAAAATATCTCATACTCACTTAAATAACCTATTTACCATCAATTATTTCCCACAATAATTTAATCAAGTATTGGCATAAAAAATGGGTAGGAACAAGATGGAAATAAATGTACCTACCAAGTCTACCATTATGCACAAGTAAAAGTATAACTATGAAAACTTAGTAGTAGTTACTACCCAACGAAAAATTAAATTCCTTATCCCTTAGTAGGCAATTAAAGGATGAAGACTTTTCATGTTTGAACATAAACAATTTTGTTTATTTTACATAATGTTTTTAAGGATTAAAACTAATAATACTTTGTTCATATATTTAAAATAACATGAAAAACAAAAGAAGCTTCCCCCAAACAAATAAATTCAACATGTATATACATGGCTAGTTGAGGTAGTTACGTTTAGAGTCTAAATGGTTTCCCTAACCATTTAGATGTAGATTTTGATTTTGGTTTTGTCATTCTATTTCCAGCTCTTAAATTGCAATTAATGTCATTATCACTTTAAAACATTGGATTCTTCATTGATGTAAGTATTGATATGAGTATGTCATTATGGGTTTTTGAGTTTTATTCTAAAAAAAAAATTATAAACATTCTTAGGTTCTTTCATTCGTCGTGAAATATATGTGTTACACGTCATTTTGTCACCATTATGAAAATTGCCACCAATCTAGATCTTTCACTATCCATTCAAGTGTTCCAAAGCACAACCATGCAATGTTAGAAGAAAACAAACCCAAAGACAACGAGAATTTTGGATTAGATGGTCCAAAAACCCACTTTTTAGCAATTGCATAGTTCCCTAGCTAGATTTTGTGCAAATGAAAATCTTGCCATTATGGCCAGTGCAAATATGTGCTTTGTCTTCCACTATGAACTGTACAAATAACCTAACGTAACTAAAAATAAAAAGTGATTTCTAGAAGCTTTGCTGGAGGAATATTTACCAACTAAAAGATTCAAGCTTCTACGTACTTGGGCCTCATCCCTCTGTTCATGGAGCAAAATCCCTCTATTTGTGGAACCCTAATCCCTCCTTTTAAGGATCTCATCCCTTGAGAAGAGTATCTCAAACCTCCTCCTCCTATCCTATAAATTCAACACAAAGAACAGAGCTAGAGATGAATTTTGATTGTTAACTTATGCTAATGGAATAGGGTTGGAAATCTTGTCACCTAAGGGGAGGATTGGAGACTTTTGCGAGGAGGCTTACATCATCAAGTCAAGGTTGTATTGTTTCTTCTTACTCAAGATTAATAAAAAAATAGTGTTTCTTTTCCACTATATTGTTTAATGGAGTTGATGTATTGTGTGTTTACTTCCATTTTTCCATTGACAATAATATTATGCACTAGTTTCCTTGACCACTAGAATGGGTTTTATTGCATCATTTATCTATCATATGCTTTGATCCTTTTGTAGAAATTACTTGTAGATTTAAACTACTAATTGTAATTTACAAAAATAATAGACTTGAATCTACTCTACTCATTAGTAGAAACAATTAAATGATCATGAAATCATGAAGAATACAAGAGAAATAAATCAATCAAAACATTACACAATGATTTCCTAGGGAAACCCACAGCTAAAAACACATGTTATCTGTATACTACATTAGTAAGAAAATATGAGAACATTACAATGCTTTGCTGAAGCCTCAGCAACCTCTACATTGTCTCTATCTATCTCACTTCTTCCTAGACAATCTTCTACCAATAATTAACCAAATTTTGGCCTGCCCAGGTCCCTATTTCCTTGCATTGTTTTTTTGGGAATTAGCCCCTTATTAATTAGGGAAATTACTTTATATGAATAAAGCAGTCCTCATAGGCCTTCCTCTGACTAAATCCACCACCTATACAATTCAGATGATTATACAACAGATAGTACACCACCCTTGAACTCAAATCTCAACTAGGTAACTATCATATCTGACATGAATGAGTTATTTATGAGTGAATAATTAGTTAAATGATTGACCACATGAAGAAACACCCCATTGTCTGACCTCCTACTAGTTCCTCCATCAGTTGGAACTAGTTTAACTGACTTCAACTTAGTTAAACTGAATTAATTAATTACAACTCAAAATAAACTCAACCAGGGCTCCTATAATGTAGGAGACACTCTACATGACTCTATCTAGACCCTCAACATGAATTAACTAAGCCAACTAAGTCGACTTAACTTAGTTAACTCGTCCAAGTTGTCTTATGATGTGGAATTACAATTTTATTCCTAATTTATTTCAATGACAAAATTAAAGTAGGATTTTCTTGTTGTATTTTCAACACTCCCTATCAACAAGGAATGGATTATCATATACCCCCATCATGCCTCTATGGAACTCAAATTTTCCTCTTGACAGTGCCTTAGACAAGATGTCTACATCTTGTTCCTCTATAGGAATGTACTCCAGCAACATTATTCTCCTATACACACAATATCGTAGATGGAGATACCGGATGTCGATATGCTTGGACCGAGAATGAAAAAATGGATTCTTAGAGAGTTTGATACAACTCTGATTATCAAAGTAAATAATTGTAGGATCCATTTGCTAACCAAATAACCCAACAAGGATCTTCCTCATCCAGATAGCCTCACAAGCTACTTGACTAGTAGCCATGTACTCTGCTTCTACCGAACTGAGTACAATTGATCTCTACTTCTTTATGTACCAAGAAACTATTGTTGATCCAATACTAAAGATTCCCCCTGATGTGCTCTCGCTATTGGATGGACTCCCTGCCCAATCTGAATTTGTGAAGCCTTGCATCTTCACTCCCTCTATCCATCTATACCAAAGGCCAAACTGAGTGGTGCCTCTGATGTGTCTCAACACATGTTTATCTTCCTTTCAATAGATTTTGGTTGGCTTAACCATTTCTTGACTAAGTTGGTTAATTGTAAAACATTTGTCCGGTCATGTGCTTACCAAATACATAAGTGAACCCATAAGCTGCCTGTAAATAGTACCCTCCACTACTTCACTTGAAGTAGCATATTACTACATCCAATTCCCTGCTAGAGGAATCTCCATGGATTTACTGATCTCCGTGTGGAACGTCATTAGTATCTCGTTGGCATAATTTCCCTTAGAGATAAATAATTCCTTATCTCCTTGCCATACTTCCATACCAAGGAAAGAAGGTATGAGCGCCAGGTCATACATCTCGAATTCTCTTCCAATATCCTCTTTTAAAGATTTCACCAACTTCTCATTACCTATTAGAATTAAATCACCAACATATAATACTATAATAAAAAATTTACCTTCAACCACAATATGGTAAAGGTTTTCATCTGCTTCAACTTTGTTGAAGCCCAACTTGGTGAAATAGTTTTAAATCCTGATGTGCCAAGCATGGGGTGCTTGTTTCAATCCATACAGTGCTTGCTTGAGTCTGCACACATGTGACTCTTTGTTGAAGGTCTCAAATCCCTTTGGACACTCAATGTGCACCTCTTCCTCAATCACTATGTTCAGGAATGTTGTCTTCACATTCATATGATGTATCTTCCATCCCATGTACAAAGAAAGTGCTAGGATAGATTTGACTGAAGATTACCTTGCTACTAAAGCAAAGGTCTCCTCGTAATCAATTCCCTCCACGTAAGATAATCCTATGGCTACAAATCTAGCCTTGTTTTTCTCCAAACTCACATATGTTGCTTTCTTTACCTTGTAAAGCCATTGGGAACTCACCACCAACTTGTCTGCTAATCTTGGGACTATTTCCCAAACATTGTTTCTAATAAAGGAGTCATACTCCTCTACCATGGCATGAAGTCATACTAGTTGTTGCGTTGCTTCCTCGAATGAGGATGGCTCAATCTCTACGCTCTCACTCATAAGAGCCATGTAGCCAGTGTACCGATCTCATGAACTCCTCTTCCTATGTTGTGATGTGGGTACTCCCACATTCTCTCTAGCATCATTCATCAATCTATCAGCCTCTTTGTTGTGATTCCTTCCATCTCTGGAAGTCTTTGCATGAGTGGGTTCTTCCACTCTCTTCTCCTCTGCATGTGGCTGCTCCACATCATCCTAAAGCTCCTTCCTTAGAGATAAAATATCCTCATTTGCATGTAACTGAAGCTCCCTCTCAAGGGGACATCTCATGGTATTCTCTTCATCAAAGTTCACATCCTTACAAACCATTTCTATCCCGTAAGATGGTAGGTACACTTGATAGTTGTGAGGTGTATCAACGTACCCCACCAATATGCCCAACTCAGATGTTGGATCTAGATTTTTCCTTGCATCCTTGGTAACATGATAGTAAATTGATGAACCAAATATCTTGAAGTGTGCCACATCTGGTTTCTTCCCTCAAAAAACTTCTTTTGGTGTACTCATCCCTAGAATCTGATGAGGATTTCTATTTTGCACATCTATAGTTGTGTTGCAGGATTCAACCCACAAGTGTAACGGTAGGCCCTGATCATGTAACATCACCCATGAAACTCCCACAATACTTATATTCTTCCTTTTAGCCACCACATTTTGTTGCGGGTTATGGGGTGTTATTAACTCTGATCAAATTCCTTCTGATGCACATAAGTTCTTGAATTCATTCGACACATATTCTCCATTTTTATCACTCTTGAGAGCCTTCACTTTCCTACCATTGTCTTTCTCAACAAGTGCTTTAAATTCACAAAATTATAGAACGAATGATCTTTCTTTTGCATGAAGAAAATCTAGCACTTACGTGAGAAACCATCTACAAATATTACATAATACTTGTGCCTAGTCGTGGAGGCTATCAAGAATAGTCCACACGCATCTGAGTGAACTCTTTCAAGGATCACTTGCGCTCAACTATCCTTATCATGAAAGGTGGATTTGGTGTACTTCCCCAATGTACACTCCTTTCATGTATATCGTTGCTCTAGTGCACCCTTGGGAAGTCCTGTGGAAATATGTTGCATGATATTCAAAGGCCCGTGGTGGAAGTGGCCTAATATTCTATGCCACAATTCATCAATGTCTCAACTCTGCGCCTTCTTTGCTTTTGTGATTAAATTAGGACAACCTTGTACATCCAGTTTGTAGAGTTATTCACCCAAACCCTGATCCGCTTCACTTTTCCTGAGGCTATGTGATGAAGGAAATCCTTTCGTTTGCTAAATATCACATCGTAGCCACAATCCTTCAACATAGAAACTAAAACGAAATTCTTCTTTGGACCTGGAACATGCATGACATCTTTTAATGTGAGAGGAGAATAAGACTCCCTCTAAAAATTAACAGTATTAATGTTTATGTATTCACGCTTCTGTGATCCATAACGAATTAAGCAAAGTCTTTTGGTAGAAATCACATAAGAGAAATTTTTGGCCAACGCGTTTTGAACCAACAAGTGTGGTTCATCATCAGAACTAGATGAAGAGGCGGACCATGAAAGAGGCTTAAATAGAGAGAAATGTAGAGACATAATTTCAACGGCTACATTTGGACAATAATATTTAAATTATGATATTAATTTGTTAATATATTAAAAACAAATATTATTAAGTAAGGACTAGTTTTCGCTAACCTCATTATTATTATTATTTTTTAAGCCGAGTGATATTATTATTATACAAATTAATATTATTATTATTATTATTATTATTATTATTATTATTATTATTATTATTATTATTATTAGTATTAGTATTAGTATTAGTATTGATGTTGGTCGTGATATACCTTCCATCATCTCCCATTTTGATATGCATCCGGTGGTCCTTCTCCTCCAAATCACTGAAGAATGCTTTGTTTTCAGTCACATAGAATGAGGCTCTACTATCCAGATACCACACACTACCCATCACCGATGTCACCATGCAAGCAATGAGGGTGAAATCCAACCTAAATTATGAAGCAAGAGCTTCACCTTACACTCCTCGTGAGGGCTTCTTGCTAGCCTTCTTGTGCAGACTCTTTGTGGCATAGTGTCTAGCTCATGACAATGAAAACATTTAATCTTTGACAATTCCTTCTTCTTGCTGCCCTTATTAGAATCTAATTTGGAATGGGATGAATTCCCTTTCCCTTTATTTTCCTTTCCATATAAGGAACATTTATCCTCGTCATCATGCTCGGATGAGGATCCATCTCTGGTGTTCTTCCGAATTTCTTCTTGTACCAAGTCTGACCACAAACGCTCCCACTCTGGTAGCTTCTCCCTTCCATTTACCAAATCCTAGTAGTTGTGCCAGCTCTTGGGAAGGCTTAGAAGTGTTATATTGACCACATCATCTTTAGAAACTATAACACCAACAATTCCAATCTCATCTCAACATTGGGTGAAATTGGTTAAGTACTTTGGTATTGTGTTTCCCTTCTCCATCTTGATTTTCCTGAGCTTGTCCTCCAGTGACAGCTTCTTGTGGTAACTACTATTCTAAAATAGATTTTCCAAGGCCTTCCACATTGCATATGGAATCTCCTTCCCGTGGAGGTTTGAGACAATATGATCTCAAACTCCTTCTAGTATGATCTGTCTTACCTTTGCAACAATTTTTGTCCACTCTGCCAGATCTTGATCATTCGTTGTAGGAGGGTTAGGAATATCTTTGTCTATGAATTCCTTCAACCTGTTGTCTTCCAAAACTGCCTCCATCCTATCCTTCCAAACAATATAGTTTGAACTACCCTCAAGGGCATATTCAAGTCTCAATTCATAGAATGACATCCTGTTGGATCTAAAGAAGGATACTTCAAATTCGATTTCAGCTGCAAAAAACAAACTCGTATTCTCCTCTTCTAGAGTGAATTCTTCTATGATACCATGTAGAAATTCCTTATAGATTCAAAATGCTAATTGTAATTTACTAAAACAAGACTTTAATACAAGAGAAAGAATTCAATCTACACACTACATAATGATTTCCTAGGGAAAGCGACAACTAAAAATCCCTACTATCTGTATATTGTGTTACTCACAAAATATGAGAATATTACAATGCTTTGCTCAATCTCGAGTAACATTTGCACTATCTCTATCTGTCTCACTGCTTCTTAGACAAGCCCAGGCCAATACTTAACCAAGTTTTGGCTTGCCCAACTCCCCATTTCCTTGTGTTGTTTCCTTGGGAATTATCCCCCTATTAATTAGGGAAATTCCTCAATATGAATTGCGCAGTTATCATAGGCATTCCTCTGACTGCATGAACCACCTGTACAATTCAAATGGTTATAGAACTGATAGTACATTTCCCTTGAACTCTAACCTCAAATGGATAACTCTCACATCTGACATGCATGAGATATTTATGAGTGAGTTATCAGGTAACTGGTTGAACACATGAAGTAACACCCCACTCTCTAACCTCCTACTAGTTCCTCCATGAGTTGGAACTAGTTGAACTGACTTTAACTCAGTTAAAATGAATTAATTAATCACAGCTCAAAATAAACTCAACCAGGGATTCTATAATGTAGGTGACACTCTACATGACTCTAGTTAGGCTATCAACTCGAATTAACTGAGCCAACTAAGTAAATTTAACATAGTTAACTCGTACAAGTTGTCTTGTGATGTGGAATTACAATTTTATTCCTAATATAATTCAAGGACAAAATTAAATTAGGATTTTCTTATTGCATTTTCAATACCAATTTTGTTATTATGTTTGCAGGTCTGGTTTTTGAGCATTGAGGAGCTGCATCAAACCATAGAGAGGATCTTCATCAGGAATTTCATTGAAAGGTATGGATTTCATATTCAAGCATTCTTTCTTATGATTCAATAGGAATGAACTTAGGGAAATATTTACTAGTTTGTTTATTTGTTACTATATTCAACCATTGAATCTAGGGAGATTTCTCTTGTCCGCAAGAGTGATTTGTCTACCACAAAAAAATTGGTGACCATACTGGGGAATGATTGTTTCTTCATTATGTCCTCATGTGACCTCTGATCATAGTTTGTAGCCTTGTTTGACTATGATATGAACCTTGAAAGCTTAAAGTTCTAGATTTTTAGCTTTTTTTACCATTTTTCTTATTTTTTCTCAGCCTACACACTTTTTCTTTCGAAACAGTGTGCAAATTTGCACACTTTTCCTTTAGAAATAGTGAATTTGTGCAATTGACATAACTAGTTACCTACGCAAGCCTCTTAATTTTTGCAAAAATAGGGTTTTCATTTGTTGGGTCCAAAATATTTTGATTGTTGTAATTTCTTGGATCTATTTAGATTCTAGGAAGGTCCTTCTTATATGGCTTGTTTATTTTGAAGGAAGCATTAACTTTTTAATTTTGGGTATGCAAGAAGTTGTTAAGATTAAAATTTTACATTTTCTAGCTTCGATTTTAAGGAAATTAGGTTTCATTTTTAAAAATGAAACCTAATTAGGGAGGGTAAGAATCATGTATTCTACATTCTCTTTGATTTGTATTTTGAAAATGATTCACTGATTCTTGTATTGTTGAAAATTGAATGAAACCTTTCTCCTTAATTTGTTATGATTAATCAAAGTGAAAATACTACATTATCATATTCGATTGCATACAGTTTTGACTCTGGATTATAACACCACCGATTACATATCCATTAACCTAGTGATTAAATAAAACTTAAAAAAACTGCTGATAAAATAAATTATACTTTTTATATGTATAGGGCTCATTACACCTACATTAGATAAGATTGTAGGGCTTTGGAATAGGAAAGTGAGTTAACTTTCCAAAGTTTCAGACAAACAATGGAATCTTTAGGTAGGGACTAAATCCATTTATTATAGTTTGACTATGGCAAGGTCCTCTTATAAGGGACTTAAGCATGAGAGCATATCAAACCCAATGAAGTGATCATCCCTACTTCATTGCTTACGGTAGCACAATTTTCATGCATTACAAATGGTGACAAAAAGTGCTTGGGAGTCACTTGAAGGATAATCCTCAGGGTGACCATGTTGAGGAACCTTCAAGGGGATTGAGCTTTGTTACTCTACCCTTGCGTGTACGTTCAATCTTTGATTGTCCCCTAGGTTAAATTGTCATATGTGGTAACCTTAGAGACCATTATCTTACAGATTTTACACAAGGTGACGGCGGGGGGTAAATCCCTATTGTATCTGGAGCAGACGTTGACTAGACTCACTTGGACATTTTTGGAGGGTATCCTTCACTCGAGATGGAATAAGTGAAGTTACTTGCACTACATTGTGCTCATTAAGCATGTTGTCAATGTAGTTGATTCTACCTACTCTATATCTATCCACTTTTCACATTGATCTCTGTGAAGTTGGGTTTCATCACCAACTAACGATTTCGATGTGAAAAGTTTGTTCGCATGGTTTGACTCCTTAGATTGATTAGCGCATGTTGTTTGCTTATTTTACCTTCTGCAGACCTTAGGTGTGGATTGTGAATTTATATTATTAATATTGTTTAAATTCTTAATAAACTTACTAAAATTGAATCTATGGAAATAATTCTAGAATTTATCAATCAAGGAAACCCTTTTAAGAGAAACCCTAACCGTTTTCCTTTCTTTGAAAATGTTTCTCCTCCTTATATGGCTGCGTTGTCACTTCCCAGATTCATGATAGGTTTACTAGTGTGGTTTTTTTCAACTTCTTTAGTCCCAAGTACCCAAACGTTTCCACCTCAACTGATTTCATCACCTCAACCAAGTTCTCCATCACAAAAGACCAATTGTTTATTGGTCCTTTACCTTCTTTACCCAAAATGTCTTCCTCCCTTTCTTCTTCTTCACTTAGTAAAATCCTTCATGTTAGTAACCATGTGGCTAATAAGAAGAGAAAACAAAATAATAATAAGAAGAATCGAGATAAAAAAGAAGTCAACTAGCCAACCATTTCTTTGAGTATGAAAAAAGTTGAGGAACTATCGAAAATACGCCACAAGCCCAAATTCACTTGAAAGATTTGTAAGGGTGACCACCTTCTTATTGATTGTCCTAGTATTCCAAAGGTGTTAGAAGTGTGATATAAAAATTCTCATCAACTTACTATTGATCCATCAACCAATGACTGTCAAGTTTTGAAGAAAAAGGGTAAAGTTAGGTTTCCTTGTAGGTTATGAAAAGGGAGTCATCAAACTCACCTTTGCCCTCACATGGATGAAGCCCCAAAATTATTGGAAAATCTCATTATTCCATAATAACAACCTCCAACATGTTACCATATACTTTCTCCCAACCTCCCATCAGTTGACAGGGTGATTAATCTAATTCCGAGTACAGACAATCCCACTCTTCCATTGGAGAGTGAAACTCTTGTCACTGGAGTTGATGAACCATTTTTTGATCAAGTGGTCGAATCAATTCCATATTCATTCGATACCACTGTCTTTATAGAGAGAGAAATTAATACCACTCAGGTTCTTCTTATTACTTCAGATTCTTCTACACAAGGGAATTTCAACTGTTTCCATAGAACCCCCTCCAAGTACTAAGGTCATTTCCTATGATTGGAATAGACTGACAAAGTCTTGTAATCCTTCCTCCAACCCTTTTAGAATAATTGTGAAATATTATGGTAAGAATATATGTCACACAAATGTAAACGAAGGTGCTTCTATTAGTATTTTATCATCAACTTCTTCGCAAGTTTTGGGTTCCCCTAAGCTTGTTTCTATTACACAGAATCTTTTGGCTTTTAATAAAACCATCAATGAGCCTTTATGGATCCTTCCGAAGTTTCTTACTACCTTGGAAGGTAAACTATCTATATTGATCTTAGGGTAGTCCAAGACCCCTTGGATTTAAATTTGCTCCTTGGGTAAGACTATGTCTATTCCATGAAAGTTTTCGTCTCCACACTCTTTTGGGTGATGTATTTCCCTCACAATGGAAACATTATGACTATTGACGAGATTCTGTTCATTGGTCTTGATTTGATTACCAACCATCCAACACCCCTGAATCTTCCTTATATGGAAGTGGTATCTACCCCACCACGAGTTAATTATGTGGCAACTAGTCCCATAGTTTCAGTTACCAGTATAAGAAAGCCTCTAACTATTTTCTCGATTATTTTGTCTTAGATCTAGTAATTGACATGGTGAACACTTCAATGGGGACATTTTAACCCAATTTCCTTATCCCTATTGAGTCCCTTAACATGTTTTCCTTATAGAGAATTGTTCTTCCATCTGATGAAGATCTCTTGGAAGCCATGATCGATTTGTGTCCCTTGGCATGTCTTCCTTCAAGTTGGAGGCCATGATCAAGTTTCTATGAGGATAGTTCTTTTACTATGTCAACTTCATTAAAAAATTAAACAACTCCCTTTGAGTATGGTTCTTTTACTATGTTAACCTCGTTAAAAAATGAAACAGTTCCTTATGAGGATGGTTCTTTTACTGTGTTAACCCCGTTAAAAAAAGAAACATATCCCTATGAGGATAGTTCTTTTATTCTGTCAACCTTGTTGAAAAATGAAACAGGTCACCTTGAGCATAGTTATTTTCCTGTGTCAAGCTTGTTAAAAAAATGAAACAAACCCTCCCCTAATTAAGTCATGTCTTTCACCTTACCTCGTAAATGGACCTTCATTTCATCCACCTATTAGTAACGGGTAGTCTACTAAGGTGAATGAAACAAATTTTTGGGGCATGTACCTCTCCAGGTTATGCTAAGGGGGCATTAAAACTTATCTCAAGCACAAATTCCTCTTTTTTCCAAGCTTGTGTAAAAAGGAAACCACTCTCAAGCATAGTTTTACTCTATTTTAAGATTGAAAAAAAATGAAAACTATTTAGTGTCCATTTTGGTTATTATTTTCAAGACTTGTTAAACTCATGAAAATCTTGAGCATCTTTTGCTATATATTCATGCTTGTAAAACGTACATGGAAATGTTGAGTTCTTTCTATCTTTTCCTTCTCATTAATTAAATTGAAATTTAGTTATATGAGTATACTGTTATCACTTTTTGAGCTCTTTAAACTTTAAAAAAGGAGAAACCTTGGAGTTACCTTTAAGCTTTTTTCTGACTCCTGAAATATGAAAATATTGTCGAGTATGCTTGTTTATTTCAATCTCATTAAAGTAAATGAAAAATGTCTACTTGATATAAGTTTTCCCCTTTTACGGATCATGTAGACTATTTATGAAAAAGGTATACTTTGACTAATCATTGTTAAAAGAGTTATCTACTACATTATTTTACCCTTTTATGGGCTGGAGAGACTAAAATTACAAAACAGGACACTATGGAGTTTACTTATGTTTTTCTCTTGACTCTCTGAAACTAAAAAACATTGAGATTTACTTTTTCTGAGCTCGTTAAAAATATACGATGAAAGAACTCTATGCTTTTTCTTTTCACATCTTTTCCAAACTCTTTAGATGTGAAAATGACATCGAGTTACCCATTCATTGGACTCGTTAAACATAACAGTGTAGGACTCGCCAATCATGATGAGACCAAACCACAACTTCCTAGGGTTCGTTAAAAATACTCCAAAGCACTCATCCAAAGAATGAGCTTAAAGGACAAGCATATGTTATCCTCCTCAAGATTGCATAAAAATAAAAAGGTACTTGCCAATAATGGTTGGGGGGAATTGGAAAGAAATGTTTTTTTTATATTGTTAAAAGGTAGTATGTTTCTCTTCAACATGACACTCCATCACCTTTGTGTATGGGTTGGGAAATCCATTTTCCTCTTAATTGACCGCATCTTATTGAAAGTATTCAAATTGTTTTTTGGTCTTATGCTTAAGTCAAATTCTTCCAAGTCGAAATGCCATGTCACAAATATGTTCAAGAGAAGTCCAACCTCAGTTAAAGTTACCTTGCAATTCATAGCCCTCAATTGCGTCAGCAATCCCTATGTCAGTCGTGAACCACTCTGAAATTTGTTCTTCAAAACTTGACATGACTTTCGTGTTGCAGGCTAGGAATCACTTCCTATCGAATTCAAGTCATTGTCTAGGAAGTTGATCTAGAAAACTCCGTTAGTACCTTGGAGCTTCCATTCCTTAGTGGCAGGTTTCTCGCTTTCGATGACATATTCTCATTATTTACCTTCGATTGAATGCTTAAGTGAGTGTTCTACTTCAGCACATTCAATCACACTTCATAGATTGTACTATGGTACCTTGAGGACGATTTTCATTATTAGTGGTTTCTCTAGCACCCATTAATAGTTCACATCATTGATTGGTAATCAGACAGTTTCTACCATGTTTGACTATGAGAGATTCACTCGCATGGTTAGATTCATACTATGGATCGATAGAGATGAAGATTAATAGCCTGGATCTAGTTTCATCCATCCAAGCTGCATGGAGTTTCAAGATATTCATGATTGAAAAGATAGATCCATATTTGTGGCTACATCCATACTTTGTTTACTGTTGACATGGATTTTTGTATATTTCCATACTAATTATTAGAGATACTTTTACTCTATATGGAAATTCCTATCTCAGTGATGTTTATATGAAAATATTGTAACGTAGTCCTTGATTATTTGTTTCAGGTCTCCAACCAATTGGTCTCTAATCCAAAATTTGGCATGATAAAGTGCTTCAGACCTCAAATGTCCCTTTCTAACTTTGCACTTTAGGGGGCAATATGTTACATGGAATTTTTTCACTATTAGGCAAATCACCACAAATCTAGATCTTTCACTATCCATTGAAGTGTTCCAAAGCATTACCCTGCCATGTTAGAAGAAAACAAATCTTGAAGAAAATGAGAATTCTAGATTACATGGTCCAAAAACCCACTTTTAGCACTTGCATGGTTCCCTAGTCAAATTCTACATAGTCACAGTTCTTACCATTATGTCCATCGCGAATATGTGCTTTCTCTTCCACTATGAATTGTGTAAATAACTTAATGTAAGTAAAAATGAAAAGTGATTTCTATACGCTTTGTTGGAGGAATATTTCCCAACTGAAAGCTTCGAGCTTCTACATACTTGTGGAACCCTAACCCCTCCTTTTGAGGATCTAATCCCTTGAGAAGAGGATCTCAAACCTACTCCTCTTGGCCTATAAATTCAACAAAGAACAAAGGGCTAGAGAGGAATTTTAAATGTAAACTTATGTTGTTGGACTAGTGTTGGAAAGCTTGTCACATAAGGGGAGGACTAGAGACTTTTGGGAGGAGCCTTTCACTGTCAAGGCAAGGTTGTATTATTTCTTCTTACTCAAAATTAATACAAAAGAGTGTTTATTTTCCACTATATTGTCCAATGGAGTTGATATATTGTATGTTTACTTCCATTTTCCATTGATAATGATATTAGGTACTAGTTTCCTCGATCACTAGTATGGGTTTTATTGGCCATTTATCTATCATATGCCTTTGATCCTTTGTTGTTATTATGTTTGTTGATCTGGATTTTGAGCGTTGAGGAGTTCCATCAAACCATAGTGAGGATCTTCATCGGGCCTTTCATTGAAAGGTATGGATTCCATATTTCAACATTCTTGCTTACGATTCAAAAGGATTGAACTCATTGAAAGATTTACTAGTTTGTTTGTTTGTTTGTTACTATATTCAACCATTGAATCTAGGGAGATTGCTCTTGTCTGCAAGAGTGATTTGTCTGCCATAAAAATACGTACATAGTGTTTTATATAATTTCTTGTGTTTTTTTAATTTGTCAATCTTTCTTACTATTATAACAAGTTTTCATGTTTTTTATTCCTTCATATATAATCTATTGTTGTTTAGGTTTTGTAATTCATTTGATGTTTTCAGCAATAAGAAACATTTTATTACAATTTCTTTCTATAAGCATTTGGATACTTTGTAAATTATAGTGTTATGGTGATTGTGACTTCAAGAGATCTAGAATATTGCAACAACTATAGATCCTGTAATTATATCATGCTCTACAAAAGAATTTTGATAATCACTTAGGCTATTAAATAGATGTTTTATTAAAAGGAAAATATTTTTCATTATATTGCATTGTAATGTCTATGTAAATAATAATTTTGTCCCTCGTGAATTAGCACCCACACTTTTTCATCTGTTACATTTTTGACACCTTTGATGGATTTAAAAATAATTTTTTTAACTTTTTTAACAAGAATTGAACACAACTATTAAATATTAGGTTACAAATGATTTGATGCCATGGTTATTTACAAGAAATTTCTCCATATCAATATATTCCATAAAAAATTAATGGATTTGATGCTCGTGTGATGCTTCCCCATCGACAATTGGTCATACTTGGAAATTGTTGGCAGAAGCGATAAGTTTGAAGCTTTGAAGCCATCGTTACTTGTTTCTATTTCTGTAATTTGTGAGCGTTACAATATTGAAACCAATAAGAACACATTCTTCCCTTTAATTTTTTTCGTACATCAATAACATCCGTAGTCAAAAAAATCTACTCAATTTGATTTGAACTAGGATTGTGGATTCCCCCACTATACATGTGTATAGTTAAATTTTTCAATATAATGCCAATTTTACATTGTATATATTATTATTTGTTGTTGTTGAATATTGTATGACTTTGAATATTGTGAGAAGTGTAGATAAGAATCACAAAATGTTATAATGCATTTCCACTTACTTTATAAACAAGACAGAGTAATGGCACTTCTCATGTAATGGAGAATATTATAGTTGGTGATATCTTAAAGGTATATATATATATATATATATATAGATATGTGTGTGTGTGTGTGAGTGACAAGTTGTCTTATTCCTGTAGTGTGCTAAAACACGCTATTACCACTAAATGTTTTTGGAGAAAATGTAGGTATTTGGTCACAGTTGAGCATATCTTGATGTTTTTGTAGCCAAAAGCGTTAGCATATTGTTCTTTCATGAGACTTGAGGTTAGTAGATGAAGATCACCATGGCCTTGTTTGCAATGTTTTTCCTTAGCATATTCTATAACATGTAAGTAGACATCGGTTTATTTGAATTAATTTTGAAAGCTTAGATCTAATAAGCTTTCAGCAAGAAGGAATTAGGCTCATTAAAAACATTTGGCAAGGATCAATAGCTTCTCTTTGCTTCAAAGGTAAACCATTATTTAGAAAAATGGTTGATATATTACATTATTATGTTAAAGATATAACTTATTTAGAAAAATTCCTCATGTGATTATTTTAGAGATATACAATCGTTCTTTGGAAAATGTCTACTAAATTACATTTTTACTTCTTAAGATATATTTTTATTTAGAAAAATGCATCATACATGACATCATTTCTTTAAAGAAATATGTATTTAATTTAAAAATACATCATGAACTATATCTTTATTTTGCATATATATAATTTGGTTTTCTAGAAATGGCCTAGTAAATTATATTATTATTTTAAACATCTATTTTTCCTTTGCTTTAATGATATACAAATTTCTTTTGTGAAAAGCTTCATAAACTATATTAGTGTTTCAAAAGATAATTTCTTTTTAATAATCATTTCTTCTAACCATTTCAAGTAAACTCAATGGCTAAAAGCATAAACACATTTTATTTAAAAATTATTTCATATATTATATTATTATTCATACACAATTATTTTAATAACCTTAGTTTAAAAATATAATATAATTTAGTTTCATATATGACATTATTGTTTGTTTTAAAGATATGCATACTTTGTAAAATGCCTTATATTTTATATCATTGCTTCGAAGATATACATTTTTGTAATGAAACATTCATTTCATATTGTATTACTGCTTTAAAAAAATGAAAATGCCTTATATATGTCATTGTTACATTAAAGATGTAGGCATTTTGTTAAAAAAAATTACAAATTCAATGTTTTTAAAATTTACCGTTTTAATTTTTTTCTCAAACATGACATTATTTCTTTAAAAACATTTTTTTCCCAAATTGGAATTGGCTCATATGGCATTGATCATTTTAAGTTTAAAGAGAACACATGATTTGAAAGATGGCTCATGCATTACTTTCTTGTTTTAATTTATATATATATATATATATATATAAATTTCTAAAATTAATTGAAACAATTGAATTGCTTCATATATCATTTTAAAGGGTAAAGATATAAATTATTTTTGAAGTTGTTTAATATGGAGAATTTTTTAACAATATATAAGTTTTACTATATTATAAATTGTGATTTTTATGATTTCTATTTTAATTAAAACAATTACAAAAGAATAATACTTCTTATCAACATAATAATTTTAGTTGATATGTGAGGGTGTTTATTGTACAACTTTCTCCTCTTTCTTTGCTTAAAAAATAATATCTATAACAATAATTCACAATACTCTATTTCACATACTTTTTACAAAATATTAGTTATCAAGTTCCATATATTTATATATATATGACATAAACGCCTCTCTATTAAAAATATTGCTAGACATATATCAATTCCCTTTTTTTCCTCTCAGTAAATGCCTCATATATTGTATTAAAACTAATTGTTATGTTCTAGAGCCAAATAGAACTCATTGAAAGCCCCCTAGATATGAAAGGGAACAATATTATATCTATTAGACCCAAGTTAAGGTCAATCTAATTTCTTGAAAATGACAATCATGACACATAATTTGATGACCAAATCTAACATACATACATTGCTTCTCAAAGGTTTTTCATTATCATATATGCAACACAGACTTGTTCTAATTAACCTCCATGGATTCTATACACCATTACATTACCATTAATAGTTTTGTTCGGGAGCCAAAGAGAAGTCACTGAAATCCCCCTCGATACATAAGGGAGAAAGAATATTTGTATTGGCTTGAAGTTAAGCCGAACTTTTTTTTCTTAAAAAAGACAATCTTGATAGATAACTTAATGACCAGATCTAACATAGATTGTTTCTCAAAGGTTTTTCGTTACCTTGTATGCAATGCATACATATTCTAATTAACCTCCTTGGAATCCATACAAACCGTCTAATTTGTAAGTAATGAAACAATAGGTTCATCAGTTAAATATCAGTATAAGAAGAAGAGAAAATATTTAAATAATGTATGTATAGACATTTGTTAAGTTATTGGGTATCAATGACACAAACTAAATAATCTTCCTCAATTTACTATGAAGTTTAAAGAAAATAAATATGTCTTTGTGTAAATTAAAATATGTTCTTTAAAATTTAATTAACATTGAAATAAAAATAATAATAATAAGAAGAAAATAAATAAATAACCATATTTATAATTTATTAAAAAAATTATACATTATAATTATATATTTGTTTAAATAATAATATTAAAATACAAATACAATTTTTCCATCATATATCAATTTACAATTTCACAATTCTTTTGAAAACATAATATCTACTCAAAGACAATGACTACCTATTGATCGTCATTGACTACCTATTGATCTCTATTAAATATTAATAGTTTTAAGATTTTCAACGATCAATAAAATAAAAAAACAGCGTTACATAAAACCATTTTTTAAATAAAAAAAATTAATAAACGTTAAAAGAAAAGTAAAGTAACAAAAATAGAATAGAATTGATGCGATAAATTGAAACTTAGATTCCAATAGAAAGTTATTATAGATGTCGTGAATTGAAAGATACCACGGCTATCTTATAAATTTCTTGGTCTATGAATTTAGGTGTTAACTGGTTTTCTTCCTGGCACATAGCAAGCTTATCAATTGCATTGTATGTTTTTATTTTATTTATTAATAATTAATTTTATTTTAAGGTTAGTTTTTTTTCAAATTTTTAATTATATAATGATAAATATTTATAAAATTTATTAATATTATTTCTTTTAAATAATTTATTAAAGATTATTTATAAGTGTTTAATTTAAAATACTTTATTCATTGTCTTTACCGTGAGACAAGATTTTTTCCCTGATATGATTTTAAACAAATTTATTTTATATAAAAATTTATTATTTTAAAGTTTTATATTAACTTATTATTATGTTAATAGAGATGTCTAGTTTGAAATAAAGTTTTAATAATTTTGATTTACTTATAAATAATTATTAAGTGGATGGTAGAGATTTAACCTTTATAAAATATTCTAGGATATTCACAATAATATATACAAATCAAAAATTAAGATTTATTTCCAAAATAATAATGTCTTTTTTAACTCTTTGAATTAAACTCATTAATTAAAAAAATATCATATGAATAAATGTTATGGTTTTTTAGGCATGTTATAGATTAAGAATCTCCATAATAAAGTGTGAATCTCATAGCTAAGAATCATGTTTTTTTTTTAAATATACATGTTCAACTTAGATATTGATTCTTTTTCTTGATAATAATAATAATAATTCCTGCCTTGAAAAACACATTATACATCCCAATATGAGGATGATGTGTGGTTTTGTTTGTGGTCAATCTAGAGGTTATATGGGCACCTTTTAGAATAAAACTAATAAAATATTTTGATATCCATTTGAAGTAATCTAATTTTATATTAACTTTAAAAAGAAATAAAATGACTAAAAGCAAAAAAGCTTATATTTTTGCTTTTAATTATGAGTTAGATATATAATTTATATAGTTTTTAAAATTGTTTCAAAACAGCTATATGTACTAATTTTTACCTATATGTATTATTTTTATGAATATTTATATCTGCTAATTTATTTCAAGATCATTTTCATATGTATATAGAGAATGAGTTAAAAAAATTGTTAATGTTGACCGTAATGAAATTATTCATGGTCTAAACAAGTCATTAAAAATAATAAAATTCAATTAGTTATTAATATAAATAATAACAATTATATGTATACTTCATTCAATTCTTAATATAAAACTAACATGTGGAGTGATCTACATAATTTAAGTGGTCAAGGAAATTTTCAAGGCATTTGAAAATACAATTTAAACTATGAAAATGATATAGAAATATGTAAATAGTTTCATTTCAACCAAAAATCTATCAAACAACAAAAGGCACGAGACCAAATTTATTAAGCTTATTATAAAATTCCCATCAAAATTACCAATCATTTAATTTATATAATTACAATGGTTTCTATTAGAAATCTCTATAAATATAATTTTTAATTTTTAAGAAACTCTATCGCTGACTGCTTTTTGTTTCGATGCTTAATTTGAGAATGATAACTCGTTTTTAAAACTAATGTGATATCACTAATCATGAAATACGATATTATGTTCACAGATTTCTTTTTAAAAATTCAATTAAAAGTATGGCAAGCATTTGTTATTTATGTTCGTGCAAATAAAACCTTGATATATTTCTCATGAAACTGTGAACGAACAGCTCACATTTAAAGCCAATCTGTATAATATATGGGTGTCATCAAGGTGAGTGGACTTTTAGTAATAATATGTAATGCTTTGTTACGTCACTTCGCAAGCGTGTAGTCTAGTGCTATTATTGATGTTCATTTAAAGAAAAAACTAAATTATTCTTAAATTCCTGGAAACAAACTCTTGAGCTCAAAACTGATTTGTCCATCCACGCTTAGTGGACTTTATAATAATACTTAATGCTTTGTGACATCACATGGGAAGCGTGTAATGGTATTATTAATGTTTATTTGTATAAACAACTACATTATTCTTGAAGTACCGAAAGCAAAAGAGTTCAAACTGATTTTTCCATCCCATATGATTGGACTTCATAATAGTTATCATAAGTAATGCTTTGTGACAGAACACCGCAAGCGTGTAGTGTTATTATTGATATTCACTTAAATAAAAAACTAAATAGGTATGGGTGCCGCAACTCATACAGAAGGCAATTTGTATTTTCTCAAATATTAATCCAATGACTTTACCATCAATAACGGTCAACGAAACATCAGCATTTTATCTTCAGCATGTACAGTATTATCTTTTGGATACACAATATTGTCACCATCTACACCGGCGAATTATAGTATATATACAGTGTAGACAACTTTTAAAAAAATTCAAATCTCTTAAGCTGCAGGCGGAGCAGGCATGAAGTTGGGGGACGTTGACATCTCAGAAAGGAAAGAATTATCAGACACTTGTTGCAGATTATTTGGTTTTCTGTCACCCTCAGAAATCGGATCGGGAATTGTAGCGTGTCCTGTTCCTGAGTGATCGAGAGAGAGGTCATTGTATATGTCCCACCATTTCTGCACCAACATCTTTATATCTTCCTTCTCCATATTTTCTTCGTATCTTCCTTCTCCATATTTTCTTCGGAGTAGTCTACTCAGGTGGAGGAATTGCCCGGTTTCCATCGCCGCTGGAAAAACCTCCGGCTCCGGCGGCCGGCAATTCCTCCGCCCAGCTCCACCACCCTCCCCATTTAATGATGTCTGATAGGGGTTCCATCGCTGTCTTGCCACCATTCACACCTCAATTCGAATTTGGGAATTAACCGCGGGCTGCATTCGACCCAACACTCCCCTGCAGCTCACCAGTGACTAGAACAAGTGAAATCGGAAGGACAAGAACAGGTTTGAGGCTGCGAGCTGTGGCATCTCATTCGTTCATGCAACCATCGTTTGCATTCTCTCTACTCACTACATGCGCAGTAACCCATGGAAGCTTGATGCACCCAACACAGATTTAGAGAACAAAATCATGGAGTTAAGCACCTGCATATTTCATTGTGGACTTGCTCCACTATTTGCTTGCCAACCCATCTGATCACCTCTTTATATTTCACCATATTGCAACTTCCTTCTACCGAGTAACTTGCAAGTACTATGCACACCATGGACGGCTCTTGGCCATCTCTCTGATAGCTGCAAGGGAATCGATGACTCCATTACAGAATGTGTGGACTATTTCTCATATGGCTAAAATGGAGTCTGCCTTGGCCACATGATCGATAGTTCTGTTTCTCCATTTTTCACTGTGTATTTTACCGTGGTGAGGTGCATTGTTGTGCCTTGGTTGGCATGGAAGTTGGCCTCCTTCCACCTCACTGGTAAGACAGATGTCGTTATTCCTTACTGGAGGGCTAGATCATTGATGGTTACTATCATTCTGGCTCTTTTCGAGAGCCCCATCTGGGTTTACAAGCTCTGGACAAGTTTGATCCATTTCTATGTAAAGAGAGGGACTCCGGAGGGCAAGCTTGGAGCCCAAAAAGAAGAGTAACCATAGTGGAGCTTGATGCAATTGTTATAACTGCAATGCTTTTAGTTGAATTAACCAATTTTCCTGTATTTTTCTTTGTGTAGGTGTGGTATTTTAACTGTTCAAATTGATAATAATAGTTTGCTTTGAGGCCCATTTGTAAATATTGTACTTCAATCAACAAACTCTAGAAACAAAAGCCATGGTGCTATTCACTAGCAATTTTCAGGATTTTGGTGTTGTGTTATTTTTAAATTCTTGCTGAATCCTCAGAATTGGGGTAATTTTTTTCATTATCTTTAAAAGCCTGATAGGAAGATTACTAAAAGGGATGCAAAAACCATCATTACATCGAATTAACATCCCTAGGTTTCCCCACTATCGACGTATGCCAGGGAAAGTGCACTGGATCTAGATTGTACATTAGCTTTACACAAAATTTCTTAAAGCAATCAGATGATATGAAAATTGAATGGCTATATAATTGGAAATTGAAAATCCACCAATTATAGGTACCCTTTGTCTGGACAGATCTTCAAACATTTTGGTATAGAGGAGGTGAGAAGTTCTTTAAGCACTCATAGAGTTGCACACAAAGTGGGGGAGTTGGAGTGAGTAGAATATTGGTCCTACAGCCAATCAAGCAATATGTTAGAACTAAGCATGGGGCTCTCCTCCACTGTGGCACAGATCATCTCTTACGCTACTGAAAATTACCCTGATTACCTGCCATACATTCCAAATAGATTTATAGCAGTACCAAGGATCCTTGAAAAGGACAACCTATCAATAAAGTTATAATGTAAAAATACCCATAAAATGGTCTTATATCCAAGTCTGACCTCCTTAGCAAACTTGCACCTCCAAATAGGCATAGCTGCAATTTTGATCTATTAGTCCGGTTTCATGGAGCTTTCCTTTAGTTAGGAGTGCCATATAGATAATGGACCAAGCAAGGAATCTCATCCTAAATGAAACCTTTCATCACAAATAGCTAGCGCACTTTTGTGTCACAAAAGCATGGTCAAGCTGCAATTCCAGTTCCTGTTTTATGACGCAGGTTGCTTTAGTTGGGAGTGACATAGACCGAATGAACCATGAAATAACCACATCTTAAAAGGAAACCTTGGATTACAACCAGATAGGGGAAAATTTTGTGCCAGCTGTGTGCCATTCATGTTTGTCATCATTCGAATACCATTTTCTATTTATGTTTACTTTCAATAAAAGGTTTAGGGGTCATATTTTTATACAAGTTTACTAGCCTGCACATTAAGATAGGTGCCTAATAACTCTATCTCCAAAGACTATCCTGATTACCTGCCACGCATTCCATATAGATTTGTGGTATCACCAAGGATCTTTGAGAAGGACAGCCAGCCAATATAGTTATGATGTCAACATACCCATAGAATGGCCTTCTATCCATGACCTATTTCCTCAAAAAAAGGCACCTCCAAAAACATGATCAACATAGTCTGGATAACCCTAATATCTGCAATTTCTAGCTGTTGATCCTGTTCCATAAAGCATTCCTTTAGTTCAGAGGGAGCGCCCATATAGAAAATGAACTAGGCAAGCCGCAAGGAGTCTCATCTTAGAGGAAATTTTGCATCACAAATAGCTAGCATTCTTTTGTGCCAATTATGTTCATGGTCATTGGATTTCCTCCCCTTAATCGTAGTATCAATAAAAGGTTTTGGGATTATATTCTTTTGCAAGTCTCTTGGCTTGTGTATTGAGATAGTTAGTGTCTAATAACTCCATCTCCAACCTCTCCAATTCTTGGAGGAGGACAATGGGATTCATGTTCTGTTTTATCTATTTGTCTTCTCTCTTTACACTTTTTTGTCAATTCATTGATTTTTGCTCTTTTTTTCTTTCTGTGCTATTTGATCTGATTCATATGTAATCTATGCTTATGGATCATGATTTTGGACTTATGCAGAATCTAGAATTGATTACATACATATACATTTGCAAGAAATTGATGGGTTGCTAGACTGAGCACTTGTACTTCAGTAACATCTACAGTCACTAGTTTTGGAGAATATGCAGAAGTGAATTTCCCAAAAGCCTTTTTTCTGCAAATATTATAGTTGATACTCCTTTTCCCACCGATATCCATGACAGTTACATGGCTGGAAACTATATAGGGTACAGAAGCAGGCAACACAGGGCATGTTATCCTTTAGATAGCTATTCTACGAGCATTCACAAAATGTAATCCACATGAGCTTTGCTATAAATTAAATCGTTTGAATTGTGCTAGAGGATGATGCCCTAGCAGAAACCATCACCACAGCACCTAGAATTGCATTGGAAATGCCTTTTCTCTTCTGCATTATGCAACTGATTTTTTCAAGCATAGGAAGATCAACTTCCCCTAACTTCACTAGGTGATGGAGGATGCCTCTAACAGGTAGACATGAACATAGGAAGATTCAGAAAACACACACCCATAATTCAAGCAAGCTTAGAAACCAGATAAAGTTCTAGTAGCATTGTTCTGGCCAACTTGAATGAAATGGAATAATTGGATGCCCAAGATGCAAATGAAACACTCAAAGTCTTGTGGATTCAAAGAAAAATTCTATATGAACAGAGTCTAGAGAGAGCTCTTTGGTCATGAACCTGAAAAGAGTGGCATGCTTGTCAGATCTGCTTTAGATGAACTCACATTTTGCATTTGAAAATCTAATCAGATGTAAGAAATCAATTGTGTTTTCAAGCAGACTGTGAAAAATGTAAGACATGTAAGTTACAAGCTTATATATGTGAAGTGTAGTAGTCAATTTGTTGATGAGTATTCATTCCAAAGTAATAGATTGCCACAAATTGGAATGAAATATTTTTACGCTAATAGCTTTCACAGCAATGAATAATTCTAAATACTTAGAAGTTCATTCTATGGTCTGTTGAGATTGAAACAAGATGATGGGGCTTAGTGAAAATAGTCACCTTCACTAAGTGGGCCCGTAGGCAAATTATGGTGCAAGTTCTATTTTTGGATCCCAGCAGGGATGATCACAGTAGGAGTGACCACAGTAGGGATGATCACAGCAAGAGTGACCACAACAGGAGTGATCACAGCAGGAGTGATCACAGAAAGAGTGATCAAAGTCTATTTTTAGACTGGCTGTCCAAAATAGAAAAAGTAAAATATTATTGTCTCATAATAATATTTGGACTATAAACTTGATCTTATTCTCTTGGAGCACTTCAGTTTGAGCTAAGATGTGGCACATGCAGCTGTCAGAAGGAAGTATGCTTTTCTTATGGGTCAGTTGATTTGTTGCATGCATGACTTCAGTTAGAACTCAATCAGTTGAGTTTGGTGGAGTTGATTGTGGAGTTGATGGAGTTGTGTTCAGTTTGACTTGGTTAAACTAGTTGTAATTAGTCTAACTGCAAATAGACTAATGATGAGTTGTTAAACTAATTATTAACTCATAATGTAACTATATAATACATCAATTAACTCAGTTGCATGTCAGTGCATGTTCAGTTCAACAGGGACAGGTGTTAGAGGATCAGATTGCTATCAGTTGTGACTATAGTTGTGCATGAGGATTTTCACAATCAAGGGATTGAGTATGCCAATGAGTTTGCCCAAGTCTTTGCCCAGTAATATAGCCTCTTCTCACATCTTTCCCAGTGTGATTGATTCTTTGGAGGTAAATACGAGTTTGGTTAATCCATTCTAATTTCATTCTTGAGCAGGTATTGAGCAGTGGAGGCAGGCAAGTAGTGGAATAGATTTGGAGATCAGATCTTAGCTGTATTGTGTGTAAGAGGTAGAGCTGGTACTGGATTGCTTGTGATAAGCATTGTACTTTGTAATGTTACATGGTCTCAATCATTAATATACATATAGTTGGGATTTTTAGCGAGATGCTTTCCTCAGGTTACATATTGTGTTAATGTGTGAATGCTCTTGATGTTTTATTGTTATTAATGCTGCTATATTGATGATCAACGTAGAGGAGCTTATGTATTGTGTATGTATTCCGCAGTGGTACATGATCAGGATAATCTCCATTGAATATGTGTTAAATTATTCAAAATTTCTACATGGTATCGGAGTTGTTGATCATCAGATCTACTATTCAGGAAGTGTTTACATTCTATTTCTTCAGGCAGAGTCTGTAATCGGGCCAGGTAGCCTCTGGATTCATCCTTCCTTTGGAAGGTGAGATATCCGGTGAATGCCCATACAGTCAATCTCTCTACGAGAAATATTGTGTTCTCACGAATCTTAGATCCGAGGCGGTTGAGTTTGGAGCTGGTGGAGATCGAATTTGCAGCAGTGTTGTTGAAATGTCTTTCAACGGATTGCAAATGTTATTCCAAAGCAAGAGCGACCTGGTGCTCAAGGATAAACTCAAAAACAATAAGTGTGAGAATGGATCTTCATCAAAGGTATCTGATGAAGAAAATTGTGCTTTGGCTGCCAAAGCAAAGAAAGGGAAGAGCAAGAAAGCTTCTCAGTCTGGTGCGAAAGGCAAGAAGCAGGACATGTCCAAGGTGAAGTGTTTTAACTGTCACCAGCACGGACACTATGCCACTAATTATCCGCAGAAGAAGAAGAACAAGCAAGCTGCTGGATCTGTAGCAGGAGAGGCTCTAGCCTCGCAGTTTGAGCTTGATTTTTCATTGATCACATTCTTGGTTTCAAGTGTGATGGGATCGGTGTGGTTCTTGGATAGTGGTGCGTCTTTTCACAAGACGGGAGATAGAGATTTTTTTTCTAATCTCGAGGACAAAGATCTTGGAGTGCACATCGAGATGGGCGATGATGGTAGATACAGTCGACCGGTATCGATACCATTTCCTTTGAGAGGGATCTGGTAAACCCTTCGTATTGAAGAAAGTCATGCATGTTCTAGGATTGAAGAAGAATCTTATCTCTGTGGCGATGTTAGAAGACAAGGGGTATGATGTTGTTTTCAGTGAGGGAAAGGCTTTCCTGCGCAGCAAGACAACTGGTGAGACCTGGAAGATAGGGGTTCGAGTGAGAAACCTTTATCAATTGCATGTAGATGGATGCGCAGCAATGGTAGGCAAGGCAGAAGGATTGGTGAGCCGGGATGATGGCGAGTTGTGGCATAGGAGATTGGGTCACCTTCACCATGGAGCCTTAAAGATACTGCAGCAGATCACTACAGGGCTTCCTAAAGGCACTCTTGCGCAGTCAGATCAGTGCAAAGGGTGTACTTTGGGGAAGTTTGTGAAAGCCACCTTTCATGAGAAGGATAGTCGTACCATGAAAATCCTTGAGAGAATTCACACAGACGTGTGTGGACCTTTCTCAGTTGCTTCGACAGAAAAACACAGGTATTATGTGATTTTTGTTGATGATTTCTCTCGTAAGTGATGGATCTTCTTCATGCAGAAGAAGAGCGAGACATATTCAAAGTTCTTTGAAGTCAAAGAATTGGTCGAGAAGGAGTCGGGGAAGAAGGTGAAGGCTCTTAGGAGCGATAATGGTGGTGAATACATCTCGGACGAGTTCAAGGATTTATGTAAGGCAGAAGGGATTCAAAGAGAGCTCACAGCTCCCCATAACCCACAACAAAATGAGGTAGTTGAGCTGAAGAACAGAACGATTGTGGGTGCTGCACGGGAAATGTTGCATGATCAGGGCCTACCCCTTCACTTGTGGGCGGAAGCATGCAATACAACAGTTTAGGTGCAGAACCGTTGTCCTCATAGGATACTTGGCATGAGTACACCCAAGGAGGCTTATTCTGGTAAGAAGCCTGATCTTTCTCATTTGAGGATTTTTGGTGCTAACGTTTACATGCATGTGACGAAGGATGCCAGGAAGAAGTTGGAGCCAACCGCAGAGGTTGGGATATTTGTGGGGTACATTGATACGCCTCACAACTATCGTGTGTATTTTCCAGACAGTGGTAAAATTGTTGTGTGACGAGATATAAAATTTCAGGAGGAGAAAGCCATGAAGTGTTTGCTTGAGAGGGAGCTACACTTGCATGCAGATGAGGATCTATTAGTTCTTAAGGATGAGCTTCAGGATGTGGATCAGCCACAGGACGAGGTTCATGTAGTGGAAGAGAACACTCATGCAACGACAACAATCAGAGGGTGAAAGTGCTTGACAGAAGCTCAGTGACTGGCTCAAGATGCAGAGAAAGTTGTAGGACCACATACAGCCCAAAGCAGGCAGAGATAGTCACTTGATCGGTACACTAGATACATGGCTCTTATGAGAAAGTGTGTTGTGACTGAGCCATCCTCTTTCGAGGAAGCTGTGGAGGATCCCGCATGGGTAGACGCCATGGTGGAAGAGTATGATTCTATTGTCAGAATCAGTGCATGGGAGATTGTTCCTAGACCAGAAGGGAAATCAGTGGTGGGTTCGAGATGGATCTACAAAGTTAAGCAGGTAGCTGATGAGAGTTTGGAGAAGTACAAGGCAAGATTTTTTGCCCGAGGCTTTTCACAGATAGAGGGGATCGATTATGAGGAGACCTTTGCACCTGCTGCAAGGTATTCTTCCATACAGACGATTCTTTCTCTCTCAGTGTAGATGGGATGGCACATTCATCAGATGGATGTGAAGATTGTGTTCCTCAATGGAGTCATTGAGGAGGAGGCCTACATTGAGCAACCCGAAGGCTTTGAGGTCTTCAGCAGCGAGTCGCATGTGTGCAGGCTCAAGAGAGCAATATATGGGTTGAAGCAAGCACCATGTGCTTGGTACACACGGATAGACAGCTATTTCACAGGACTTGGATTCTCCAAGAGCGAGGCAGATCCTAACCTATACCAGATTTTGGTGGAGGGTAAGTTGCTTATCATTGTACTGTATGTTGATGATTTGATTCTAACGGGTGATGAGTTGTTGATACATTCATTCAAGGATGATCTTGCTAAGGAGTTTGAGATGAAGGAATTGGGCCTCCCTCACTATTTCCTAGGATTGGAAATATGGCAGCGCAGTGGTGGACTGTTTGTTTCTCAGGGCAAGTATGCTCGGGAGATACTGGAGAAGTTCAACATGCATGGTTGCAAGCCTATTGATACTCCTCTTCCTGGAGTTTGGAGGAAGGAGGATGCCACTTCGGGAGAAGAAGTGGATGCCACTATTTATCGATAGTTGGTGGGGTCGCTGATGTATTTATTCAATACGCGACCCGATATATGCTATGCAGTTAACCTGCTTTCACAAGCTATGGTTAAGCCTACCAAGCTCTTCTGGAAGGCGGGCAAGCATGTATTGCGTTATTTGAGAAGCACATCAGGATATGGTTTTTGGTACAGACAGGAGGATGAGGTGAAGCTATGTGGCTTCACGGATGCAGATTGGGTAGGGAGCCCAATGCACAGAAAGAGTACATCAGGAGGGGTCTTCAGTATTGGATCGACAGCATTTTCTTGGTACCGCAGGAAGTAGAGATCCGTGGCACTCAGTTCAGCGGAGGTCGAGTATATGGCAGCAAGTTTGGCTGCATGCGAGGCTATATGGATGAGGAAGATCCTGGTTGGTTTGTTTGGTTCTCATTTGGATCCTACTGTGATTTACTGTGATAACCAAAGTTGCATTAAACTCTCGGCTAATCCTATATTTCATGATAGATCTAAGCATATTAACATTAGGTACCATCATATCAGAGATTGTGTGCAGCGGAGGATCATGTTGCTCTCATACATTCCAACGGAGGATCATGATGCTGATATTCTGATGAAGGCTCTCACCATGAGCAAATTCGAATACCACCGAGGTAGGATAGGGGTTGCTGATAATCCATATATTGTCGAGAGTGAGTGTTGAGATTGCAACAAGATGATGGAGCTTAGTGAAAAGAGTCGCCTTCACTAAGTGGGCCCGCAAGCAAATTATGGCGCAAGTTCTATTTTTGGATCCCAGCAGGGATGATCACAGTAGGAGTGACCACAGTAGGGATGATCATAGTAGGAGTGACCACAGCAGGAGTGATCACAGCAGGAGTGATCAAAGTCTATTTTTAGACTGGTTGTCCAAAATAGAAAAGTCAAATATTATTGTCTCATAATAATATTTGGACTATAAACTTAACATTATTCTCTTTGAGCACTTCAGTTTGAGCTATAGATGTGGCACATGTAGCTGTCAGAAGGAAGTATGATTTTCTTATGGGTCAGTTGAGTTGTTGCATGCATGACTTCAGTTAGAACTCAATCAGTTGAGTTTGGTGGAGATGACTGTGGAGTTGATGGAGTTGTGTTCAGTTTGACTTGGTTAAACTAGTTGTAATTAGTATAACTACAAATAGACTAATGATGAGTTGTTAAACTAATTATTAACTCATAATGCAACTATAGAATACATCAGTTAACTCAGTTGCATGTCAGTGCATGTTCAGTTCAGCAGGGACAGGTGTTAGAGGATCAGATTGCTATCAGTTCTGACTATAGTTGTGCATGAGGATTTGCAAAATTAGGGGATTGAGTATGCCAATGAGTTTGCCCAAGTATTTGCCCAGTAATATAGCCTTTGCTCATGTCTTTCCCAGTGTGAGTGATTCTTTGGAGGTAAATACGAGTTTGGTTAATCCATTCTCATTTCATTCTTGAGCAGGTATTAAGCAGTGGAGGCAGGCAAGCAGTGGAATAGATTTGGAGATCAGATCTTAGCTATATTGTGTGTAACAGGTGGGGCTGATACTGGATTTCTTGTGATAAGCATTGTACTTTGTAATGTTACATGGTCTCAATAATTAATATATAGATAGTTGGGGTTTTTAGCGAGATGCTTTCCCCGGGTTACATACTGTGTTAATGTGTGAATGCTCTTGATGTTTTATTGTTATTGATGCTGCTATATTGATGATCAACGTAGAGGAGCTTATGTATTGTGTATGTATTCCGCAATAGTACATGATCAGGATAATCTCCATTGAATATGTGTTAAATTATTCAAAATTTCTACATGGTCAAGGACTAGTGCTTTTTTCTAGTGAATGGAATTTTGATCCATCCATATTTCAATTACTGAATTTAATTGTCAGTCATTTATGCTTGAATGCAATAACAAAAAGAAATAGTAAGGTTACCTCTTGAGCATGATACCCCAAAATTCATCAAAGAATGAGGAGTTGAAGGAGACTATCACTATGGAACCATGTAGTACAATTGTAATGCTTCAGTTCATTCAAAGATTAGGCTTCTGAGTACCCAAAGAGCAGGGATCAAGGTCTTAATCACATAGGTGTTTAATATAGTTATTTCTACTCTATAGGACCATGTTAGTCATGTTGTGTTAATATTTGGAGTCCTTAAATAGCTTTTGTTCTTCATCTCAATATTTATTCTGTCCGCTGAAAACTGGCAAGAGATTTCATAGTTGCATTGTGGTAGTCACCATATTACCACTGACAACCAATACTACTTGAAGATATGATAGTGGCTATGTGGAGTCCGTAATACACCCTTGTGAGTATTGAATGGATTCTTCATTGTATTTTTCCGTAGAAGTATGTAATAACTTGTTCAGGTAATTCATTATATTGTATGGTGGTTTCTACCTTTTGGACAATGTGACTCCAATATGTGGGCTACAAATAAATTCATCAGCTATTCATGAAGTATTTTAGAAAAGCTTGAAGTGTGAGAGGAAATAAGTTATTTAGGCCACATTTATGAGTCTGGATGGTGTTTTGGATCTTCTTTTATCTTAAAGAGAATGACTTGACCATGCTATTGAGCAGGACAGTTAAAAGAGTTAAATGGCAAGATTTACCCAGTTATAGAGCCAGTCAATCACTTGGCCGGAGTAGTTCTCTCAACGAATTGTGTTGGTTTTATACCCTTCCCTTGTCAGTCTGTTCTACCTAGACACTTGCAATAATGTTTGTTAAATTCCTATAGCAGTGGAGTAACTTGTACTTAACTGTAGTTTCATGAAAAGGACATAGATGCAGCTGCAGGGAAGCTTGCAGAGTGCCAGGAAACCATACTTGTTCTTAGTAAGCAGTTGAAGGCTCTTGCTCGCCCAGTGGACTCCATGGAATTTCCATACGAGGCAGTAAAGGTATAGTCAGGAAAAGGTACATCTTTCACTCTAGGGTGAGATTTGTTTTGCTAATAAGAACAAGTTGAGACTAGAGATTCAAAGCACGCTGAGGAGAGCTTGACAGATTGTCAATTTTTCTGTGGCAGAGAGCTGAAAGGGACCAAAGATATGAACTGGATGCTCCTTGGAGTCCTTGTATACAAAGTGCTTCATGGGCATCAGAACCTGAGAATATCATCACAGCAAATGGCAGAGGACGTGCTAGTGAGTGGACAAGTGAATATGGCTTTGTTGCTCTTGATATATATAAAGTGAACTTACCAGATTCACCAATTGTAGATTATTTGGATGGACGTTTAACAATGCATACCTACTCTGATACGGAAGAAAGCTCTCCAGTAGGGTCTCTAGTGAAATCTACATAACAGAGAAACAATTTCACATGTTTCTCATCAAGAAGTGAATTCCCAAAGTCTGTCAAAACATATGGAGGGGAGTCACCTACATCTTCTTCATCATCATCTTCTTTAGCATCCACTTTCTTTTCAAAGTCACAGGAGTAACTTATGTAAGCATTTTCACGTGCCAGAAGAAGTCACTAAATGGATAAGCAAGGAATTGGGAAAATTACAATCCGTTTTGCCAGCAAAGAGAATAAATGTCACTTTAATTCAATCTAGCATGGCTTGTGATGTGGCTATTGAGCGGCAATAGCCTTGCAATTAGAATGCATGTTACCAGGAACTTCAAAATTGTTACATTCAGTTTTGTATATTTACAGCTTTGGAATATGGCCTTCGTTTATATTGAAAACTTGTGGCCATGAATATATTGCCAACTAAACTTGATTTGTAGCTGTACTTAGTTTGGAAGTTTAATCGAGTACTTTTGAAGAAAGAGTGAAGATTTAGCAGGTTAATAATTGCAAAGCCATGAACCTATGCTATTTTTAGATGTTTTTGAACATTTTTCTATCTTTAGTTCATTTCGTGTTGAACTGGTAACAAAGAAAATTATTCCCTTATTAGTAAAACCTATTTTCAATCTTATGTGTTGTCAATTACCTAATTTTCCATTACCAATTGCAAGTAGAGAGGTGTCTACGTACAAGTAATTCTAACATCACGCCTTAGTGTTTACCTGGGGAAATATTATTGCATTATCTCATTTTTATAAAAGTATCACATCATTAACTTATATTGATAGTTTGCATTGTATTGAGCACTCCCCTTTATTAACAAGTTTATTCAAATTTTGTACCATTTCATCTCTTCAGACCTCTCTTTATGGGTCTTTCAGGTCTGATAAGCCTTCCTTTATGTTGCTTTGTGATGGTTTATGTTGCCTATCATAATATCTTCCCCATATGGGCTCTAGCTGAATATCGTCATCATGTTGTGCAATCATAATGTATATGTTTGTCAAATCTGTCATATTTCTTAAAGGTAAGTTTTTGGCTATAAACTGAATTTTGAGGGAGGTTAGAATGATCTCTAAGCATATGAAATAAGATGGTTTACTAGTTTGTAATATTTAATGATTGCAATATAATCTTGTATATGTAATAAGTTGGTAAGATAGTGTTTGCTATGCAAGCATTGCATGAATCAAGTACCTGATGATGTATCTCTGAAATAGTAATTAACTTTCTATGGCTTGGACTATCATTGAAACGGTTTTATCATTAATCATGCTTGTGGTGTTAATATTTATATCGCTTATATAATGATGGAAGAATTTGTGTTACCCATAATGCTTATGGTTTTTGTTCACCATTAGTTTCACTTTTCTCACAAATAGTTTGAGAATGAACAACAAAATTAGTGTTGCCCTTGATTCTTCTTGCTTTGCTCTCTCTTAATTGTTTTCATTCCTTATTATGAGAAGAATGGGTGAAATATAAAAAGAAGCCATATATGATGCACTTTCTTAATCCCGTCATGAAACTTTTGGTATCTTGTAAAACATAAGATCTGATAACTATCACATCATATTAAAATTGTTAACAATATGGACAGCGTTAGACAAATTGATTTTCAGGTTCCTAAAGATTGCAGAAAGTATTTGATTACTTTCAACAATACCTGAATTTTTTTATTTTGAATGGAAAATCTAATTTGACAATAACAAAGTCAGAATTATATTTTTGAAGTTCTTTAATAAAATTTTTGCCATCTTGTTTAAACATTTACGATCTTCAAAACTACATGGCTTGGACATTTTTCCGAAAAGATCAGTTGTATCATTGAATGTAATCGCGTGCACTCTTTGTTGTTTGTGATGTGAAATCTTATTTTATCACACAAACAGAGTAATGCTTATGAAGATGCCTCTAAGATCCTTGTCGAAAATTTGAAAATTTAAGTTCTTTAAGCTCAGACATAATTTAAAGCAATGTGAAAATACCAAAACTACCCTATATTTATCCACATTTTATAAAATAATGCAAAGGATCTAAACTAGTTTCTATTCTCGACAACAAATGTAGAAGTTTGTTTCTTGTACTCTTTCTTGTATTGTTTCTTGTCACTAATTGCAAGTAATCCTCTTAGCTCTCTTACAATAACAGCCAGAACACCAACTGCATATTTTCTAGTTTTTATCTAAGAATCCCTTAGTAGAGGAAAAACTAGTGCAATATTTGGAGGAAGTGGAGTGGTCACATGGGAGATTTAGCATAGTAGACCATCATGATGGATGTGATTTCTTGGAGAAATATTAACATTTCATTACTTATGAAACACTGGGCATGAGCAAGATTTTCTTTGATTTAAAAAGACTAGGTCCTTACTATCATGATAAATCCACAAGCACAAGATATGAAAGACAGAGAAGTCAAGCCAAAATATAGTTGTGATCTAGGAAAACTATTCGGATGAAATCCAAGGTGGAGACGGGAAGAGCGACTCGGTGATTGAGAAATAATAATGTTATTAAGATTAAATTCCTTATAAACATAGTAAAGAAACCTTTCATCACTGATCAACAACCAATGAAGAATCACATAGCATATCAATATCTCTCCAAAATTAAAGATCTAAGGTGTCTGGAAGGATCAAACAACACCAAAATTTATTAATGATAATCACAAAACCATGAACTAGTTACTTTTCTCAAAATACATCTATCCATGTACATGGAATATATTACATTTGTCAATATATTTGGGGAAAAATAAAACATTAACAGGTTCTTCTTTAGTGAAAGAACCATGCTATGATAAACCCCAGAAAAATGATAACAACCTATTCGCACAATGGGGATCTATATTGATGGTCATCAATGAGTTCTGTTGCAGTGGATGGTGATCCTATGTCATATTTGACATCTACATATGTGCTTAAAAATGCACTGGACATTATATTAGTGGACATCTTTTCAATATCTGCAGAGCGATTGATGGTAAAATGTTGAAATTGACAACTCAAATTTATTGATTCCTTATAAAGAGGTTTTAAATTGTCCTTCCGAACCTGATAAATGCCTTTCATCTGATTACATATCAACTCCGAGTTGGTGAAGACATCAATATCATTGACATCATGTCGTTTTGCCTCTTTTAGCCCTTCAACAAGGGCAATGTAATATGCCTCATTTTTTGTCGTAATTCTAGGCAATTCTCTCTTTCCATGAAATAAATGATTTGTTGTCATATTGTAAAGGACCAATTTAATAATTGCTCGACCTGGATTTGGAAAGCGGGACACTTCAATGCATAAACGCCACTTTTGCACCATTTTTTACACTTAAAAAACCTGAAAAATAAAATAACAATAAATTCATGTTAAACAAGTAGACAATTATCTATTTCCTAATACTCAACATGTTTTTCAATCATATATAATTCAAAAAGCAAATAATTTGTGTTCATTTACACTACAACACTTTCAATATTGGCAACTATTCTACAAAAAACACGTCTAGCAATCACCACTTTATTGGAATTGCTTGCAAACTCTAAAAATATTTATCCTTACCAACTGTCCATACACCAAAAACCACATAACCCTAGACTAATAGAGCATTGTATAAGCAAAGCATGATTCATGTATATCCTTATGTGTGAAAAAAATGTCATTTGTCATATAACATCACAATTGTTTTCACTTTTGACAAGGTGTGTGTTTTCTGAATCTTCCTATGTTCATGTCTACCTGTCAGAGGTAGCTTCCATCACGTATTGAAGTTAGGGGAAGTTGATCTTCCTATGCTTGAAAAAATCAGTTGCATAATGAAAAAGAGAAAAGGCATTTCCAATGCAATTCTAGGTGTTGTAGTGATGGTTTCTACCAAGGCATCATCCTCTACCACAATTCAAACGGTTTAATTTATAGCAAAGCTCATGTGGATTACATTTTGAGAATGCTCATAGAATAGTTGTCTAAAGGATAGCATGCCTTATGTTGCCTGCTTCTGTACCCTATGCAATTTCCAGCCATGTAACTGTCATGGATATCGGCGGGAAAAGGAAGAATGAATAGTCCAGATGTTGCTTATTTGTATTCTGTTCTCAATTCCTGTTATTTCTCCATGTTTTCCTCTGAATTAGTCCTAAATATGGATACTTCGTTGCTCATATTTACACTAGTTATTTCATATATGACTGTTATTTAGGAATCATTGATTGCTCCTACATAATGTTCATTCGCCTTCCCTCTGTTAGCATAATGAAAGCTGCTTAGCTATCTTTCATTCCCTGACATCCATTTCATCCTTATCCCAGCTTTGATATTGTTCCTTGTTTAAACTATTATGCTATGTAGTTCATCTTGTGACCAAGAAAACGCACCAACAGCCTTAATCCTTGACTCCATGCCCAATGGTCTAAACTTCTCCCACTATGCATCCCAACTCTGCTTGAAAACATCCTCCTTCCCACCAAAATCAAAACAAAACCCATGTACACCATAACTAGCCTAAAATCAACCCAAAAAAAAGGTAAATTAAAAAGAGAGAGCCCTCTCTGACTGCAGGTAGGCTAGGACCTGCAGTCCAAAGATTGGTTTGTGGTTACCTCGGTCGTATCCCTTAAGGAGCCAAGAGAAAACCTGAGTGATAACATACTAGCGACTCCACTGGGGAATCTTCAAAAAATTCCAAAAAATAAGTTAGAAGCTGGCTCCTAAGAGGAATTCACATTATACAAGGTCAAATCAAGACCCAAACCCCCCAGCTGCTTTTGAAAATCCCAATATAATCCCAAGGAACCTTAGGAAGCTAGAGCGAAGAGAGGATTCTAGTCCTGAAACAGTCCAGCCAAGCTATGTTCCAACCGCTGTCAAAGTTTTATTTCGTTCAACCCCCACCTCTCCTAGTTTTTCATCCACCCCTCAAAGAATCTTCTCCACTCCTCCATTCACTACACATACTCCTCCTATTACCATTGTTGCTACTACTGTTCCAGTCGTTCCATTTCTTCCTGTTGTTCCACTTATCCCTATAAATATGGCTAATATATATGCACCCCTACAGCTACCTACAAATCCAGGGGCTATGCCTCAGGATTATCAGACCAAAATCACATATTTTGATGGTACTGGTTCTTGCATAGCCCTGCAACATACCAAGAAAATGCAGGACTATTTTGAGAGTTATGAAATAGATGATGATCATGTAAGAATGAAGATTTTTGTCCAAAGTTTAACAGGTGATGTAAGGACCTAGTTTAGAGCTCTCACTCCAAATTCCATAGCTGATCCAGAGGCTCTTTACCGAACATTCCTTAACAGATGGGAGAAAAAGAAAGATCCCCTACACATATTATCAGAATATGATATTATCAAAAGAGGCCCTCAAGAGGCTGTCTTAGACTATTGTGCAAGATTTAACAATATTTATAATGCAATCCCACAGAATCTCAAACCTCCACCTGATCTTGCTTTGTATAAATTCCCAGATGGTTTTAATACCGACATGGCATATCAATTGAGGGAGAGAGCCCCTCAAACCTTAGCAAACATGCAGAATGTAGCTGTTAGTGTGGAGGAAAATCTGATTGCCAAACGAAATAGAGCAAGAGCCGAGAGAAGAACCACTTTTAAAGAAGAACCTTCAGTTTCTGATCAAAAGTTGGATGCAATCTTAAATAAGGTGAACAGTTTTGAAGATAGAATGGGAACCATGGAAAGAAAAACATCATGGGAAGGACAACAAGCCAATACTATCAGAAACCCAAATTTTAGGAAAAACCAAAACTCAAACGATGGAAGGGCTAGCCCAGACCATGATATAAGACCTCCTTTTCACAAAAACTATGCTGAAGCATCCACATCTAGTGAGCAGACAGAGGACCCTCATATTAACTTGATGGGTTTGAAGGGTGAGCAACAAGTTTTCCTAACCCAAGAAGACAAAGATGATCATGATATAAATCAATTTCAGACTAAGTCTGGCAAGTCTTTTGATTTTAAACAGGGTTATGATTCAGCTGTTTATGAAGTCCACAAACAGTATAAGCTGAGTACAAGAACCATAGATGTGCCCGAAAAGATTAAACCAAATGATACCAAGCAACCTAAGAAGATCAAAGAAAAGGCTGCCTTCATACAAACTACTGATAAAATAGTCCCAAATCCAAAAGAAGTGACCATAGAGGAGGTCACAGATATTCAACCCTCTAAAAATCAGCCTTTTGTATCTTTTCCCTCAAAGAAAAATGTAAACAGCACTCCTAAAAACCTTTCCAAATCAGAAATAGTTCAACAAATCAATGAAGAACAAGAGAAAAACACTGAAACTCCAATGGAAAGAGGGAAGCCTGCCTCTCACAATACTAAAACCCAATTGGATAAACCATTTGATTTAGAGGCAGAAATAGGTAAACTAAAGATATCTATGCATCTCTCTGAACTTGCCAAGCATGATATCTATAGGCAGAAAATCAAAAGATCACTGCAAATGCCAGAGAATAAGGATGATGTCAATGTATTAGATGATCAACCTGAGCTAAGTTTCGGTCTAGAAGTCGATGGAAAATTAGCACATGGAGCTGTTCTACCCTTTTATGTCAACCTACACATACATGACAAAGTTTTTCATAATGCCATGTTTGATTCAGGTGCCTCACACAACATTATGCCCAAAGCTGTAATGGAGAAGCTAAACCTTGAGGTTACAAGACCCTACAAAGACTTATTTTCCTTTGACTCAAGTCAGGTCAAGTGTTTAGGCTTAATCAGAGACTTATGTGTGTCTTTAGTCCAATATCCCAACAAAACAATCCTAATGGACGTGGTGGTTGCTGACATTCCACCAAAGTATGGCATGCTGTTGTCAAGATCATGGGGAGAAAAACTCCAAGGATCTCTCCAATTAGACCTCTCTTATGCCACTATATCAGTCTTTGGGCAACCAAAGAGACTGTATAGAGAAACACTAATGAAGTATGTGGTAAGTAGTGAGGAAAAGCCCCAAAAATTTCCTATCTATTCGATCTATTCTGATATGGATTCTTTTATTTTTTTTAATGATGAAACAAGTCCTCCAACTGACGATAAGCCTTTGGCTTTAGAGCAAGAAGAATGCATGAATGAGGAATCGGTTGCCCATACCCGTGAAACTGACAGAACAATCAATGCAACCAGAACACAAGAAGAACCTCCTGAAACAGAAAATTCAAATCCGCCCACTCCGACAATGGTTGAAACTCTCAATACTAGTCAAGAGCAAGAAATCCTATGGTATTTGGAGTTTGATGGTTCAGTTAATAAGCTAGGAGCAGGGGCAGGAGTGTGGATCCATAATACACAAAACAATCATGCAGAGGGTCATGCTTATAGATTAAACTTTAGATGTACCAACAACATGGCAGAGTATGAGGCCCTCCTTTTAGGCCTTAAGCTAATGAAATCTCTAGGAGTTGCCAAAGTTTCCATTCTAGGTGACTCCGACCTAATCATACAGCAACTAAAAGGCAATTTTGTCACTAATGATAGAAGGCTTAGAGCTTATAGGACTGCTGCCACTGCAATACTCAATACCTTCACTGAATCCCAGCCTGCTAAAATTCCAAGAAGCCATAACCTACATGCCCACAGCCTAGCTACTTTTGCGAGCACTTGCAAGCTTCCTTTTGAACCGAATCACCACTTTACAGCTAAGATAAAGCACAGGCCTGCTATCCCTAACAATGTCAAAGACTGGCAAGTGTTTGAAAATGATGCACAGATTAACAATTTCTTGACTTTACAGCAAGAATTTTCAAGATTAAACATTGATATGGACGCCATGGATGATCCACAACAAGCAGTAAACCAAAATGACCAGACCATAAGAGCTGAAACAACAAAACAAATGCTGCACCCAACTATTTTCGATGACAAAAACATTCAAGAGCTTAAACAAATGAATTTGGATGAAATAGATGAAGGAGATGCCGAAGTGATGGATTTAAAGGATAATTTTCTGCCTGCTGGTCTCACTCCATTAGAAGACATATTTGATGCAAATGATGAAAATGACATTAACTCAGAAAAATATATAAATCACATATATAAAAACTAGAGACACAATATGGCAGAAAAAGGCTGAAGCCTCATGCTTCTCTCTCACTCTCATTCTTACTCAAATAATTGAATATAGTGTTACAAATAAATAGATGAGAGATATTGGTCTCAAGATAGAGCGTGCTATCTTGGACACTTTTGGTTGAGATAATTTCTCCTTTGGTGGAGATAATTTCTCACCAGACACACCAATATAGGAGTTACCTAAACTAACTCCTATCTTAGAGGAACAACCCAAGAGATAGGCACAAATTCCTAACTTGGAATTTTTAATATATTTTGGATTTATTATTGTTTTATGAGAGAGTCTAACATTCCCCCCCTCAATGATAAATCCAAAAACGAGAACCATCTTCCAAGTTCTCATGTTGATCCTCAAAAACATTGCCTGAAAAAACCGCCAAAAATGGATGCTGGAAAAAACTCAAATCTGAAGAGAACATGAATCAGCTGCATGCTTGATTCATCTCTGAAGGACGCTTGACAACTCCATCATGTGCCAAGCAGCAAAAGGATCCAACTGTCCTTTTCTTGAAAACAGCATCCGGTGTCCACTGACACAATTTGATGATGATTGCCCACTGGCTGAAGATGTCGAAAAACAACTCAATGTTGCTTTTGCTATGATGAAAGCTGCCCACTGCTGCTTTGGTTGTCAATCGCCCACTGGCGAATTTGCTGATGCTCACTGCTGATGATAAATGCCCACTGGCTGATGAAGATGCCCACTGGTTGCTTCACTGATGTTGTCGAGACTTTCAGTCTGACAACCACTTGTCAATTTCATTGACATTTTCCCCCCTTTGTCAGCTGAAAGGAGAGACAATCTGCTCCAAAATATATTTGAACTCCCCCCCTTCAGGTGTAGGATAGTTTCACTGTTGTACTCCCTCATTCAACTGCATGAGAGTACCATCATCTGTTCACTGTTGGCTGCACTATGTAAGATTGTAGTCAGTTGTAGAACTAAGACAATCGTTTGACTGTGGATGACCATTCCCAAGGATCAATCCAGTCATAATGTATCTTCAATCTGCCTGATTTTTGGTTGTTGCGACATTTTGTTGAGGAATGATTGGGCTTGCCACAATGGCAACATGGATGGAGATCAAAACACTGATCTTCCAAATGACCGGCTCTTTGACAATGAGAGCATTTCGGTTGAACATGAACTTCAGGTTGCATGCAATTTCGTTTGTCTACAACTTTCTCTGAACCTGCTGAGGTGAGTGGTTCAAGAAATCCTGCACTCACAAACTTAATTGGCTTGGAATAATCCGGGATTTGTAAGTTGGTGTCATCAGGGACATATCCTAAGCCACGTCTATTCTTGTTATTTTGAATTTCTTCCCAGGGCTTGATGATGGCTTTGGAAGAAATTTGAATTTTATCATGAACAACTTCGACACTTGAAGTTGTTGGGATGAATGACTTATCATCTGGATGGTTCAAAGACTTGAAAGTATCACTCTTTTCTTGCAATTCATTCCTTTGAAGTTGGGACTCAAGCTGAAGAAACTCAATGGTTTCATGCGTTTGCTGTAGATGCCGTGAAATATCAGCAATAGTTTCTTTGCTGACGTGCACCATGTCTTCATCACTGGAGATGATCAAAATGTGAAGAATGTTTAATAACTAAATATGCTGCGCCATCTGAACTTGCTCACTTGAAGTCAGGCTCTCTTGTTGTAGATGTCGTGCACTTTATTTTGTTTCACTTTACTTGAATGACAGGCTCGCTTGATTTGTTGATCTCAACTTGCTTGATTGGTGTTAGAGTTGAACTTGTTGTGGTTGCTGTGATGGTTGTTTCAAGGAGTTAAAACTCATGGACTCACTTGATTGTGCTTTAAAGAAAGGGTGTCGAACACTGTCGAAAATGCACCCAAAAAGCTTACAATGGTTTGAATGACTCACATAAAACAAGGAATTCACTTGTCTTAATTTGACTAAGTTGAAGAGAATTGACGTGCTTGACTTCTGATCAAATCAAAACATGGGTGTCGGTTTCAACCGAGAATGCACCCGTACAATGCAATGTAATTGGAATTTGATTCACAAGTTCTGAAATTTGTTTGCAAGAATGTTGATGTAGACTTTGCTTTGAAATGCTTTAACTTGATTAAGTGAAGTTGCTTGTTGAAGTAGAATGTCGATGTTGAAAACTTTGATGAGTTGTTGTATGTGTGGAGCTTAATTATCCTTCCTTGCAACTATTTCGATATAGGTGTTGTGCTTGCTGGCATTGTATTTTATGTGTGCATGAAATGAGATCATTTATGTGTCAAAACTAGACACAAATCATAAGCAAAAAAACATGAAGCATGCACCATCATCAACTCACTCTTCGTGTACCTAAGATCCCCTTATTCAATTTCGGGCGGATCTAGGACACATCAACACCAAAAAAAATGATATCTTTATTAATCATGGAGTACATCTGAAGCAATGATAATGTCAAGCTGACAAATGCTTGAAACAACTCGCCTTCAAAATCTGAATGGATAATGACACGACAATACTTTGAATTACAACTTTCCCTTATCACTCCAAATACAAAATCACTTCTTACTTCAAAAATACAAAATATACTCCTTATCTCTCCATTACAAATAAATGATTTTATCCACTCCTTATCTCTCCTAAAATTACAAAACACTTCTTACTTCTCACTCCAAAATAATTTTACAATTTAAAAAGCATACCTTATCTCTCCATTAAAATAATTTATGATCACTCTTTAAAAAGTGACTTTACATACTTCCCATTAAAATAGTTATTAAAACTTTATGAGATCACTTGAATTCACGTTGCTTATGTATGTAAAAGTGTATGAGCCATTCCCTTTACGCATATAAAAATTTAAGGAGTGTTAACCATACATGTCTTCTCAAAAGATTCTCCACGGTAAGGCTACTTTCACGATGCTAAATCACTCATCTGTAAATCGATTTACTTTTTCAACACAGTGAGAGTGTTTACCTTTTAATGGACCATCTATTCACCTTTTTAAGTCAGTTTGAATTTGAGATTGCACGTGGAAACTTCGGTCTTCATTTGTCTAGGCAGCTATTAATAACAACAAGTTTTCTCGGTCAACACTTCTTCTCTGAATGTCAGTGGGTGAACAACCCTTCCGCGCAGTTTATTTTTTAGCAGACTTTCAGGCACAATGCATCAACAATGTGAAAAGTGGCCGGGCTTTTCACAAAAATTCACGTAGACAGATTTTTCACAGAACTTCAGGCATAAACATCACGCAAGGGTTAAAGATGTGGAGAATCCCATCAATGCTGCAATTTAGATTGTGCAAAAAAACACTGTGAACTTCCCAAAAAAAAATCTTTCTCCACGTTACCTGGTCCTTGTGGCTTCCAAGGAATACTCAGCCAAATAAAACTTCTTGTGCGCTTGTTCACAGCAGCTGCTCTTAATTTTTATTTTGTTTTGCGGATTCTGTGATCCATATGTTGTCCTTTTGATAAAGTTGGATGAAGAGTGGAGAAACATGCATAATGAAATGCTCCCATCAACCAAAGATGAGAACCAATTTAGGGATCTCGTAAGAAACAAGAGGCGTTCAAATGACGAGGAAAATTACAAAGAAGCTTTGTCTGCTTCAGCCAAACTTTTGGACCCTCCTGGAATAAGTTCACATCGCTGTAATATTATAGACAAAGTTCTCATACCAATTGAAGAAAAAACAAACCACTTGATTCTGCAGTGCTTTCTCGGTTGAAGCAATTCTCAACAATGAACAAGATTTTAAAATATGGCTCTTCGTGTTATAGCGGAGAGTCTCTCAGAAGATGAAATTGCTGGTCTTATCGAGATCATAAACACAAATCATAAACTCTTTGAAATGTGTGCAGACTAAAGAAATATCTTCATACCTTAAATTGATAAAACCAAGATGGAACTCGAACCCGATAATAAACTCGACGAATCTATCTCAACTTCAATCCTCTGCCTTATCGATGATCATCCTTCCTTCACGAGAATTTAACTGGAACACCTCTGGTGAGATTTTCACACCTTCTGAGTCCCCACGGTGATGCTACGAGTTTCAAACAGTCAAGTCCGAGCCGATAACTAATCTGCTCTTATGGTGAGATGAGTGATGTGTTTCTACATTACATGTTGGCTTTGCACTGTGGAAAATCTTGGTTTAATGCATATCAGAAAACAGTGAAAACTAGCTCATACCTCAAACAGTGAAATTTAGCACAAAATCGTTCCACAAAATTGTGCAAGGAAATTCACTGTTTTTTTGTGCACAGAATTTGTCCAGTTTGGGGAAATGACCCACGATTAGCAATGCGAATCGCTTTAGCTGATAATGAACTCGGCGAGCTTCAGGAATTAATAAATTTGGCTTTATACAATCTGTGATGGCTCATTCATTGGAGAAGAAATGCGGCCCACGTCCTATACTCTTCGGCTCTTGCACCAGTTTGCAAGGTCATGTGATGCTGGTTCCCATACAATGTTCACAGAAATGGGACCTTTGCTCCAGTGCTTTACCACAATGCCCGACAATACTGACAAGGGATCACTCAACAAAATCGAGCACCCAGCAAAATCGAGCACCCAGCCTAATCTCACTGCAGCTCCGATACCACATAATGAAGAATGAGATTAACTCACACAAATTACAGAAAAACACATATAAAAATCAGAGACACAATATTGACGGAAAAAGGCTGAAGCCTCATGCTTCTCTCTCACTCTCATTCTTACTCAAATAATTGAATATAGTGTTACAAATAAATAGATGAGAGATATTGGTCTCAAGATAGAGCGTGCTATCTTGGACACTTTTGGTTGAGATAATTTCTCCTTTGGTGGAGATAATTTCTCACCAGACACACCAATATAGGAGTTACCTAAACTAACTCCTATCTTAGAGGAACAACCCAAGAGATAGGCACAAATTCCTAACTTGGAATTTTTAATATATTTTGGATTTATTATTGTTTTATGAGAGAGTCTAACAGCAAACGGTATCCCTAAGAAACCAAAGATAAAGCCCTTAAACGTTGCAATTGAAGACTGTAATATTGGGACAGCTGAAAAGCCCAAAATGATAAAATTGTCCAAGTATTTGCCTCCCGATCAAAAACCAAAATATGTTGGCTTGTTTAAAGAGTTCCAATATGTCTTTGCCAAGATTTATGAGGACCTCAAGTCCTATGACACCTCAGTCATTCAACATGTCATTCCTTTGAAACCAAATCAAAAGCCTTTCAAACAGAAACTAAGGAGAATCAATCTTGTGCTTCTCCCCCTGATTGAAAAAGAAGTGAAAAGAATGTTTGAGGCTGGTATCATAGCAACCATTAGATTTTTAGAATGGGTATCCAATCTTGTTCCAACAAGAAAGAAAACAGGTGAGATTAGGCTATGTGTAGACTTAAGAAATATGAACCAAGTCTCCCTTAAAGATCACTACCCATTGCCAAAAATGGACCATATTCTACAAAGAGTAGTGGGGTCATCTAGAATTTCATTGCTTGATGGCTTTTCAGGTTTCAATCAAATACTTGTTCACCCGGATGACCAAGACAAGACAGCCTTTACAACACCGTGGGGAACCTTTAAATATGTGAAAATGCCTTTCGGACTAAAAAACACAGGTGCTACCTTTCAAAGGGCAATGGACATTGCATTTTCCAAGGAAATCCGTGATTTCTTGGTGGTCTACCTTGATGACTTAACCCCTTTCTCAAAATCGGATCAAGAGCACCTAAAACATTTGAGACAAGTGTTCCTAACCTATAGGAAATATGGCATTTCCTTGAACCCCTAGAAGTCTCTCTTCGGCCTAGAAGAAGGCAAATTACTAGGCCATATTATCTCAAAAGATGGAATTAGAATCTATCCGGAAAGAATCCAAGCCATTCTTCAAACCCCTTATTCAAGAAACATCAAAGAGTTGCAAGCTTTCTTAGGAAAGATCAATTTCCTAAGGAGATTTATCCCAAACTTGGTTGAGTTAACAAGAATGCTGAATAACATGTTAAAGAAGGATTCCAAGGTAAAATGAACCTCAGAAGCCAAGCAAACCTTTGAAGGCATAAAAACTACATTAACCCAAGCACCAGTCCTCACAAGTCCTCAATTTGATAAGGATTTCATCATTTTTTCATTTGCATCTGAACACACCATAGTTGTTGTCCTTTTGCAGAAAGATGATCAGGGAAATGAAAAGCCAATTGCATTTTTTAGCCGAGCCCTTAAAGATGCACCCTTGAAATATCAAATAATGGAAAAGCAGGCCTATGCCCTTGTTAAGGCAATCAAATACTTCAAAATTTACATTTTATATTCACATGTGATTGCTTATATGCCAAATGTTGTTGTAAAAGACATATTAACTCAAGAGGGCATAGAAGGCAAAAGAGGCAAATGGATTGCCAACATCCTGGAGTATGGCATTGAGATAAAACCCACCAAGCTCATAAAGGGACAAGGTTTAGCCAAACTGATATTCGAAACCAATTTTCAAGCCTTAGACATTAATGAACTGGACAATGAACAGGAGCTGGCAACTCCACAGATCAGTGAAGCTTTTTTACAATCCCCATGGTATGCTGATATTTGTTTTATATTGTTAAACCTGTTTGCTCCCCCAGGGTTGTCCAGAACCAAAAAGAGATTTTTAAAGATGAAAGCATCAAAGTTTTGTGTCTTAGATAGTGCCCTGTTTTGGAAAAATCTTGAAGGAATATTGCTGAATTTTTTAACCATGAATGAAACTGACAATGTTATGAAAGAATTCCATGCAGGGGACTGTGGAGGGCACTTATATTGGAAGTCCACTACTAACAAGATTTTAAGGGCTAGTTTCTATTGGCCCTCTTTGTTCGTTGATGTGAGAAAGTTTGTTGTTTCATGCCATAAGTGCCAAATCTTTGAAGGAAAAAGAAAGCTTCTTCCCTTACCCCTTAAGCCCATTTCAATTGAGAAACCATTCCCATAGTGGGGTTTAGACTTCATTGGTGAAATCCACCCATCCTCTTTAGGCTAGCATAAGTGGATTCTAATAGCCACAGATTACTTTGCCAAGTGGATTGAAGCCATCCCATTTAGGCAAGCCAATGACTCCACCATTATCCAATTCCTTGAAACCAACATTCTGTCCAGATTCGGCTGCCCTAGAAAGATCATTACAGACAATGCTATTGCCTTCAAATCCAAGAAAATGATCAGTTTTTGCCACAAATTCCACATTACCTTAGGTCACTCTACAGCCTATTACCCTCAAGGTAATGGCTTGGCCGAATCATCCAACAAGAGTCTGATTAACATTATTAAGAAAGTACTGGAGGAAAACAAGAAGAACTGGCACAAAAGGCTTGTAAATGCCCTATGGGCAGACATATTGTCAACCAAGAGTTCCATTGGAATGAACCCATATGAGCTATTATATGGCATGGAGGTCAGATTTCCTTCATCTTTGGGCATTCCTATCATCAAGCTACTGCAAGAGATTCAAGCTGAGCCAAATGATATACAAAGGAGAATAAACCAAACCATTCATTTGCAGCAAACAAGAGAGCAAGTTTACCACAGAAGTCAGATTTTGTAGGAAAGGCTAAAGAAAATGTTTGATAGAAGAACCAAGGCCGAAGATTTTCTCATCGGCAACAAAGTTTTAAGATGGGATTCGAGAAGAGAGGACAAAGGAAAGCACGGCAAATTCGACTCCCTGTGGAAAGGCCCCTTTATTATTTCAGTTGTGCAAGGCAATAATACATATTTTCTGAAAAGTTTGGATGGCACAGAAGCTGAAGAAGGCCCTGTCAATGGCCGAATGCTAAAACACTATCAGGAGCCCTTTTGATGTACATAATGCATCTGTATATTATTTTTGTACATTATTATTTGTATTTTCAGCATGTCTATTTACAGCAGTCCGACAAGGGAACAACGCAGCAAATTTTGATGGAAGGATCAAAGCAAATGCACCATTGGATCTCTGTTTTGAATTGATTTCAAAAATAAGTTCTCAGGCAGATTTGAATATGTTTACGAGCACCCAAAAGGCAAGAAGCAGAGCTGTAATTTTTCTGCAATTCAGCTCAAAAGGATACTGCATATCAGCTTATAAAAATTCAGTCAAAGGCATTGAGAAGAAGGAGAGTTTCAGTTTACAACAACAATTGAAGACCAAGGCATTCTGACCTGCTGTTCTTGCCTTTTCATCTGGAAAAGCCATCCCCAATTGGAGCCACTGTTAGCCTCCTATTGCAATAGGTGTTCATATTTCATGATTGACTGTTTTACATGCCAAATATGTCACCTTTTCATGCTGCAAAGTTCCATATTTTCATCAAATTCCATTTTTGAAGAATCATACCATTTTTTAAGAGTTTCACAGTTAAGGGAAGGCCAAACAGCTTAATCTTGGCTTCCCTAGGTTTAAATTTCTTGTTTTAGAATATAGAGAATAAATATCTGTCCAAACTGTTTAATCTTGGCAGATTTGTAGATAGGTAGAGAATCTTGGGTGCTCAACAGCTTAATCTGAGCCCCGGAAGAAATAAGGATCGATTTAGATAGGAGGATAGCCAAAAGAAAAGTTGAAAAGCTGGGTTTGCTAGTTCAAGTGCACCCAAACCAAAAATAAGAAAAAATGTTAGGTAAGTAGGCTGGGTAGGTAGTTTTTTTATGACAGAATGAAGAATTGTGATCCATTTCATGTTTTCAAGTGTTATATCCATTTAGATCACAAGTATGAGGCAATTTTCCCCTGGAGTAGCTCAAGCGAGGCATGTCTAACTTTCCCTTCTTCCTCTTCCCTAAATCACTCACTAATTCCCCTAAAGAGGTCAAGATCTGCTTGATATCTCTTAGATTCATCATGTTTCATATCATTTCCCTTAGTAAAGATCTGCTTTACTTAAGGAGTGTTCATATGTCCTCTACAAAGTTCTATCTCCCCTTTCAAGCCTAAGATTTCTAAAAACTTAGCGCTTTCTTCACACTTTCATGTTAACTACTAACTTTATTATATAAATCCCCATCTATTTCCCCTTCCCCTTACTAAATATGTATAAAATCCCCCTATTTACGTATCCCCTCCCTTTGGTTGAAAAATAACCGTAAATATTGCTTGGGAATTACTAAGTTTACTCGAAACTTAGTAAGAACCCTCATTTTGCTCAAAAACCATCTTCCTAAGGTGTTTGGACTCCTTCTGAAACACAAGAACCCCCTTCAAACACTATCGGACCCCTTCCGATGCATTAAGGACCCTTCCTAAAGCTTAAAAAATCTTCATCCGATGCACTAAAACCCATCTCTGATCGCATTAAGCCTTCTTCCGATCATAATAGGCCTCGCCGATTAACAAAACATTTCTCTGATCCGTATTCCCCTCCCTCCGACGCGATATCACTGTCGGAGGCAGCAATGACTTTTTTGGCCCAAATATATTCACGCTTCGATGGCAAACCACCGATCGCGATATCACGATCGGCAGTCACAAGGTTTCTGTACCTATATATATATATGCCCCCCTCTCATCCACCGATGCGATATTACTATCGCACCCAAAAGCATATTGCATCGCGATCCACTCATTTTCGCAACCGCATCATTTATCCATATATACCTTCGCTTCCTCGTAAAACTTGGTTATATTGCAAAACTTAAGTTTTACCGCTAACCTCATTTTACCTCAATATTTGGCATTTCCGCAATATTTCCCATTTTCGTGCAGCCGCATGCCTTATCGCTTTTTTGATATCGGCAATTGCTCCCATCGCATCACATATAAAAAAGCCATCGCCCCCTATCCCCACCGATTGCCGATCGCCGATTTAATCCCTGCTCTACTACCACGTCACCCTGCTGGTGGGCTCCAGTATTGTAGCAATAATGCTACAACTCCTGGAGCTTCCTTCTTTAATTTTATCAAACCGGTAGTTCGTAACAAACTTGGAAGCGACGGTGCTGTATGCACAAGTACTAGCTCTTGCCGCAGCTGTCACTTGGTCATCTGGCACAAGTCTGCTAGGGGCTCAAGCCAACTTCTATGAGCTCTTAGAAGAAGCTTTTTAACTGATGGACGAAAGCTAACTCAAAGGAAGCTAATCTATTTGCAGAAAGGAACTGAAAGCCAACAAGAAACGCAAACCCTAATTCTACCAGCTAGTCTTACTGATGCAGAGATGGGAATGCAAACTACTGAAAGAGATGCCATTACTTCTATGAAGGTAAAATGCATGTGTCTAGACTACCTCTATCTGAGGAAAACATTTTTTTGTATTTTTGTTTCAATTATTAGAATTATCATGCATGTGCTTTTAACTAGCTTTTGACTGTGCAGAGGTGGATCAAGGGGGAGAAGGGCTTGGAACAGGCTGGGAAGGTTCAGAGAGGGTCTAAGGGTTTCCTAACACCCTTCCAAAGAGTTTCACAAAGTTTGGCTGCCAAAAACTGAGTTTATGAGCTTCTACAGGAAGTCTGCAGGGGTTCTACAGGATGTTTCAGAATTTCTACAGGATGTTCGGTAATTCCTACAGGAGGTTCTACGATTGGATTTTGGATGATGGGTGAGTGAAAAGAGCTGCATGGATGGATAGGGAGAGAGGAGAGGGGTTTGTAATGACTTAGTGACAGGGAGATGAGGTGATGAGAGGGTGTGGAAAACCAGTTTGTCTTAAAGAGGGTAGAGGGAGTGGAAGGCCGAGAAGAGAGGTAGGATGTTGTGGGTAGTAGAGTAATTGAGAGACAAGGGAACTAATTTGGGGATGAGCAGTTGGCCTGGGCAAGGCTTAGAAGGACGAGAGAGTGAGGGAGTAGCACTGCACAGTGTAAACTGAACCAAATCATCCACGTCCTGCACATAATCAAAACATTCCTAATCTGTCCTAACTGTTTAATGGAACCAATGAACAACAACGTTATTTCTAAGGAAAACCATGTATGGTACTGAAGCAAAGAAACATTCCAAGAGGTCTGAGCGCATGGACAACTACTACAAACGAGAATATTGCACCAAAGATTGCATGAGTACGTAAACCAATGTTTTTGGTGGGTAACACTGTCTGCAATTCCAGCCCCTAGAAAGAGGTGAAAATGAGAGTGCAGGCAACCCTTTTTTGAGCTTTTATCAATTCTAATCTCTTTACTCTATTCTAAACATCTGGAGCAACTCTATCTTCTAACAATAACCTACTTAACCATACCACGAAATCTAACTCAACAAACTGCGTTTAAAATGCATGTAAAGAAAACCATAATGCTGAAAGAGAAGATAACAATACAGAAGAAGGAGGCCTTGGGCTCTCAGGTTGGGCCCAACCCCGAGAGCTATGTCTCCTTTAAAAGCTCATAATTGAGATCAAATCTGACTATTTCCCATTAAAAGATATTAATCATAAGTCAAAGAGTATGCCAATAATGGCTACAAAAGAGCAAAACCAAGCTAGCAGCTTCTAGTGCAGAATGTGCAACAATGTTTCAAAAGTCCTTTTCGAAGGCTAAAGCCTTATCATTTATACATCACGAGGCCCCAAGCTGGCCTCCTAAATCAGTGGGACTTGGCTGACCAAACTAGGAGTGAACAACTGCTTCCTCAAAATTCGTTTGGCTGCCTTCTAAATCCGGTTGTGGTGGCTGTTGGAGCTCGGAGTTGGGGGTGAAGATCCCGAGGAAGGCCATTTAATGCTGTGGACAACCCTCCTACGAATCCGCAACCCGATCTTGGCTGTCTCCTAACCCTTATCTGCTCGGTTTTGTTCCAATCATGTGTCAAAAAACCTGAAATGTGCACGTGTTAGCCACCTAGGAATAGTGACTGCCCTTATTCGTACAAATGACATAAACATACTAAAAAATGATGCATAAGTTATGAAAAATGAAGGATTGAGCAAAGGTAGTTAGGCCAAATGAGCCCAAAATGTTACCAAATTTGGGGCTCATCACCTGCCACGTCACTACCGTACCGGGACCCACCGTTGATGTCATGTTGATGTCATCACTGAAAGAAGGCGCGAAGGGCGAAAATCGCAGCAAAGATAGACCGGAATGAAAAACAGAGACAGTTTTCGATCCGTGCTAAGAAAAATTGACCAAAATGGAAGGCTTCATATTGCTCGGCTACCAGTAGGCCCGAAAATTTTCAGTTTGACAGGATTGCTTCATTTATGTTCATATTCAAATCGGCTAGCACTGATAGCATTCCAAAGGCCACAAAAAGCATTTGCAACGGCCATTTTTGCCTTGAAAGGGCTGAAAAGGGGCGATTTGACAGTTTCAAGCATATCAGAGGAGAGATGAACCCCAACAAGTCAAAGATTATTAGTGTAGCAGTAAAAGCCATTAAAAGCTTATCAGATCGAGATTAATGAGAATCAGTGCCACCTAAGAGGAGCGCTTCAAGTTCCAAAGCATAGTTATTGCAGAATGAAAAGTACAGAGCTCAAAGGACACCTCAAAGCCTCATTTTTGATGCAGCTACCTCCAGCGCAGCTGAGATAGATAGTTCTTGCATTTATTTCAGTACAAATTAGGTTAAGACAGTTATTTCATCAGATCTGTCTCGGATCTACTTGTTGTAGATATTTTTCCTATATAAACCACCCTAAGCATTATTTAAAGGGTTGGTTGGTTGATAATCCTCTTTCTAGACTTGTGCTGTATATTTCGAGAGATTTATTGAACATAGATTGCTGGAATGTTTGGCTTATGGACTGTCTCTTTGTGGATTTGATCGCTAAAGATCTGATTGCAGAATTCTAATGATTTCTTCATGGAACAATAAGTCTTTCTCCCTTGTTTTCTGTTTCTATGTATGCTATATCATCTATATGTCATGATCTAAATTGCAGGAAGAAAGAATAGTCTAGATGTTGCTTATTTGTATTATGTTCTCAATTCCTATTACTTCTCCATGTTCTCCTCTGAATTAGTCCTAAATATGAATACTTTGTTTCTCATATTTACACTAGTTCTTTCATATATGACTATTATTTAGGAATCATTGATTGATTCTATATAATGTTCACTCGCCTTCCCTCTGTTAGCATAATGAAAGCTGCTTAGCTATCTTTCATTCCCTGACATCCACTTCATCCTTATCCCAACTTTGATATTGTTCCTTGTTTAAACTATTATGCTCTGTAGTTCATCTTGTGACCAAGAGAATGCACCAGCAGCCTTAATCCTTGACTCCATGCCCAATGGTCTAAACGTCTCCCACTATGCATCCCAACTCTACTTGAAAACCTCCTCCTTCCCACCAAAATCAAAACAAAACCCATGTACACCATAAATAGCCTAAAATCAACCCAAAACAAAGCTAAATTAAAAAGAGAGAGCCCTCTCTAACTGCAGGTAGGCTAGGACCTGCAGTCCAAGGATTGGTTTGTGGTTACCTCGACCGTATCCCTTAAGGAGCCAAGGAACAACCTGAGTGACAACCTGAGTGATAACATGTCTAATTGAATTATTCCCTACTATTTTTTCAGGTTTCAGCATTGGAGAAATGCTTTCTCGGTGATTGTCAAACGCTCCGTGGATGCATGCATTTCTTTGTTAGCACTTAAGGTTGTTGGAATTGTTGAAGAATAACTGGAATGCTGGCTTCTCTCAGCTTCTATCTAGTAAAAAAGGTGGCAAATCTCATTTTGTTTTTAGTTGTTTCCAAGCTCTCGCGGCTGTCTCTGATAATTTGGTGTAGATCCTGTCTGATTGAATTACTCCCTACCATATTTTCAGGTTTCAGCATTGGAGAAATGCTTTCTCAGTGATTGTGTTTTTAATTGTTTCCATGCTATCGCAGTTGTCTCTCATAATTTGGTGTAGTTCATGTGTGATTCAATTATTCCTTACTATTTTTTCAGGTTTCAAAGGCATTCAGAAATCGATCTTACAGGTATGTACATTTTTTCTTTCCGCAATATTTTTCCACTTTAATTCAAATGAGATGACTAGACCATAGAAAGAAAGAAGGGAATCATTGTGTATAAAATCTTCGTGATGTCACTAGCCCGTAGAAAAAAGAAGGTTCTGGTCTTTTTTTTAAACACTTTCCCAAAATTTATTGCTTCTCTGACATTGATCTTCTTCCGAAAGATCGGGACTTAAAACCACTTCACAACCTTTACAGAACCTTAAATCACACATATATAAGCTTGTCCTTACAAAACCTTTGGCTACATATGTTTTTAAAAATAAATCTCTTATTGGCGCATATTTCCTTATAAATCATTTACAAAGAAAAATGCCCGCATAAGCATACCTTTCTGGCCTTTCGTATAGCCTTGTCATGTTTCCCGAGGTTTAACCTCATCGTAATCGGCCATCAGTCCTTCCATGGTCGTACGTATATATATGTATCTTCATCACCCTTCCACTCTGATATGCGATATCGGAGCGTTAACGTATGTTTTAGCATTAAACCACTTTAACAGAAATATATGGATTCCACAGGAAACCCGCTGCGAATCATATATATAGCGGATCTCAAATTTTATAGATTCACCACTATATGCTCATCGGTTCCAAATCTCCAAGCCTTTCCATTGCGCACTCCGATCTGCGCTTCCTCCAATTACGATTTGCGATCAGACCTTGACCGTCGATCCGATCTGCGATCTGACGCTTGAGATTAAGTCGCTCGATCGCATATCACTCAAGCTCAATGCCATACTCCTTCCGCTTCCATACGCTGATTCAATATCATTACGGACCCGATAGCGATATAAACTAATCCTTATAATATTTCAAGTCCGGCAGTTGATTCCTACTCTGTTTTTCACCGTTTGTTTATGTAATTGGGTTTTCCACTTGCGGGAGTTAAACTGTATAATGAGCTCGCTGATGCGATATTTCGTCTTCCCGATTCGATCTACAATCCAATAGTGCAGATTAACTCGCGTGATCGCATATTGCCCATCCTCAATGCCTGACTCCTTCTACTTCCATATGACGATCCAATATCTTTACAGACCCCATAGGGATATAAACCATTCCCTATAATATTTCAAGTCCGGCACTTGGTTCCAACTGTGTTCTTCATCATTTCTTATTGTAATTGGGTTTTCCGCTTGGGGGAGTTAAACTGTATAATGACCCCGCCAATGTGATATTTCGCCTTCTTGATTCGATCTCAAACATTGATCTTCCCATATCTAACAGTTCTTGAGCATCAATCTTCGCTCCTCCACTGGTTCCTTTTACTTAGAATTTATGCTATGTCTTCATTTTTGTTCTTCTTTAAAGGTTTCATCCTGCTATTATTTTTCCGCACACTCTTTCTCCTAAGCTTTGATTAGTCCTTCGAATGGATTCAACACCCCATCTCAATCCTCCTCTTTATGTATTCTCTGTGTGATTGCTGCACTTCAACTACACACACACACACAGATATATATATATATATATATATATATATATATATATATATATATATATATATATATATATATATAGATATATAGATAATATATATATATATATATACATATATATATATACATATATATATACACACACACACACACATATATATATATATATATATATATATATATAGATATCTATATATATATATATATATATATATATATATATATATATATATACATATATATATATAGATATAGAATGGTATAGTTCGCTCATCTTGCACCATTCAATGCTTACACTTATTCAATTTGGGATTAAATCTCTGGACATATATATAAATCAATACATAATTACAAATTAAGTGTAAGCAATGCAATTTCTCTGTGACATTTTATAAGTATTTCATCATTACTTATGTTTCCTACATTTATACACAAATTATTAGTTTGGAAATCATAAGGTTCAACAGTCTCAATTGTTGCTTCACATATCAGCTCTTCAAACTAAACTTCATCTCCTTCTTGCACAACAACTTCTTCCTGTGTTTTCACAGTTTCAAATATCAATGTATTATCCAGTTCTTCCTACTGCAATAAATCACTGCTTCTCTTATTTAACAAACATTCTCCATCCTCCTTTACTTGAGAGTTTTTTATCTTCTGAAAGATACTTCTCCATACTTCTGACAACTTCAAAAGATTGGTCATCCTCTGTAAAACACTCCTTTGTTAGTGTTCCTTCTCCCAAGGTTAAATCGTCTGCATAGGTTCCTTCCTTCTTAACATCTTTCAGCAGATGTCCTTCCTTCTTAGTGACTATCTCAATAGCTTCCATGGCTATTTGCATTGTGTCTATCATCATGGTGGATTCATGATCCTTTACTATGTTTTCAGTTATTTCAATTAACATAGTCTCAACAAAATGGAAAATTGTGCGTGGTAAATTATGTATTTATGTTACTTTTAATTTTATTCAACATTAAATTGTTTTGTTGATGTCAAATGCCTTTCTTTTCACTATTAGGTGATTTCACTGTTTCATCATGGATCCAGCGATTTGGAGCTCTCTTCCATTCGAAGTTCTTGAACTTGTCTTATTGTGGCTCCCTTTATCGGTTGTGATAAAGTTTGGCACTGTATGTAAAAAATGGAAGAATTCTTTGCAGAACCCTTATTTCTTTTTACGTTGCAAGAATTTCTCCACGAACCAATTTGGATTTCTCATTCGTTTCCTCAATAGTGAAGACAATGGTTTTGCTGCCCAGTACCTTAATCAGAATGGCCACATATATCAATTTCATTTGGGATTCATAGATTCAAGATATAGAGTAGAGTGTGTTGTTGGACCAATGGTGGTTTTATCCTTACCAACAGAATGCTCCCAAACACACAACTATTTTGTAACGAATCCATTTACAAAGTCATTTAAAAACATAGGGTTAGTATGAATTGGAGACTCAGGGTTCTTTTCATTATTGGAAATTCTAAGCAGCATAAAATATGACTGGGTTGTTCTAAAACATATCTATGATGGAATGTAATCTAAATTTTATGTTTGTAGTAGTCTTGATAGGGTATGGCAAAGGGCCATTGTTCCATTTGGTGGCACTTCACCCCCCAGGAATGTAGTGTTTTATAAAAATAAATTACTTTGGTTGTATCTCGACAAGGAGAATGAAGATTATCCTCAATACGAGTATACAATCTACTGGTTTGAAATAATTAAAAATGAGTGGGGTTTTTCATTTGTTCCAATCAGTGACATACATTGTATGTCGTTAACAATATACGTGAAGCAGTTGATATGCCTTGTCAATGATGGGTCCACTTCTGTATGGTCAATTGAAGAATTAGATCATTTCCAATTTGGTCAACCATGTTTTGAACGAAGAATTGACTACTTTGAAGATGATTGGGATTTCAGATGGAAGTTGTTGGAAGAAATTTCTGCAGATATAAATAGCAAATGTCCTGGCTATCTTCCGTTCCGAACAGTGCATGGTCTGGTTCTTAAGTGCAACTACAGTGAAGTTCCTTTCCTATTATATGACATCGTAACTCGCATCTGTTTTCCAATAGATATTGATAATTCAACTAATGAGCAGATGTCTCGGTTTTGGTACCCAACATAAGAGGATTGCAATGATCTGATTGAGTATGGAGATGTTTTTGCAATTGTTTCCTGTATGGATTCTGTTGATGAGATTCCACCATTGGATATGGTGATGGATTCTTAGGATATTAGTATTCTTAGGAGTTCTTATAAATATTTCCATTTTATATACTCTCTATGGTTGTGGAAAATATTTCCATTTTTGCCTCTATACATACTATGTGTCTTTATGGTAATACTTTAAAATTACATTTGTATTGATCTTTGTGATGTAAAATGTTTAATATTGTTTCCGCTAAAATTTTCTTATTTACATTTAGATGTTTCTTGATGTTATTCTTTTCTCTTTTTTTGTATAATTATAATTTTTATGATTTCTGTTATACATTATATTTGTAATGGTTTGTTTCATTGATTCTCAAGCAGTTTTATATGTTTATGTTCATTTTAATATTTATATTTATATTTTGATAGTATATATAGTTCCAAATTTTTAGATTCTTGTGTCGCAATAGTATGGGTTCCATTTTGATTATAATATGATACATGGAAATTTAGACTTCTTTTTTTGTTTGAGCCATTTGGAAGAATTCACTTGTTTTTTCTTGCCATTTTGAAATTTTTTGTTTTTTCTTTTAGGCATTTGGAAAAAGCCTTATACATTTTCATAAGTTTATATGGTTGGAAAAAAAATAAGATATACACTTTTTATGTTCCATGTTTATGATTGCATAATGAATAATTATTATTCATTGTAGACATGTCATCTGAAGGCACAAGCATGCGTGCAAGAAAAAGAACTTTGTCATCACAATCACATGAGAGGTCTAATGAAAGTCATTGTTTGCGGTATCAACAAAATAAGGATGCGATAAATGAGCATACGAGAACTACATATAAGAGAAAAACGAGTGAAGGCACTCTTCAAATGATTCTATAGTTCCTTGTAAGTATCGTAGAATGGACGATGTAATGGAAAGAACATTTCATGTTTATAGTTCATTATCAAGATATGCTCCTCCTCAGCATAGTGTTGTTGTTTGATGCTCTTCTGAAAATGTTCATAAGATTTGGTAAACATCTTGAAATTGGGAAGAATGCCATATCGATATTGTGCATGCAAATGTCCACCCTAACCCTTCTGTGTGTCCAATTGCATGTTTTGATGGACAAAGGTTGCAAATAAGCCATGTTAGGATATTCCGACACATAGGATATAGTTAAGTTCAACTTGGTCTAGTATAGAGTTAGGTTAGAGTTAGGTAAAGTGTGTTTCTTTACCGTTGTACATTTTGTAACTTACAATCCGACGGTCACGATATGTAGTGATCCGACGGTTCACTCTCACCTCGGTATTACCGACACTTGATCCGTGGCTTGACACCCGATTGGTCCATGAGTTCTATTTAAAGCGCATGGAGGGTCATTGTTCGGGTAATCCGTGCATGAGAGAAGCTTATGTAAATTTTCATTCTTTGATTAATAAATTGTCTGTACCCACGTTGGGACAGGCCGTGGACTGTTTCCCTCCTTGCACTCTGAGGGTTTTAACCACGTCAAAAATACTGGTGTATTGATTTGAGATCTGGTTGTGAGCGGTGTCCTCTTGGTATTCTTTCTGAGGAACTTACCCTGTAAATTCCTACATGGTATCAGAGCTATTTGAGGGCCGCGTCCGTTGGTGATCCAAATCTGAAGCCGGTAGAACTGCATGCGGCTGTCGTTTCCTAGATCTGCTGTTTCTGACTGCTTTCGGGCCGAGAGGACTGCTCTGTTGCGTTCGGAGCATCTGTTTCAGTGAGGAACCCCTTTCGTTTCACGCGAAAAGGTTTCCGGTAGCCCTAGCTGCGTCATTTTTCAGATCGGGAGGTATACAGTGTTTTTTTTTGCAGTTTACTGTCATTTTCTCTCTGCTTATTTCGGTTTCGGTTTATTTAGCCTTTTTTTTTTCCGGATCTATACCTTTCATTTCTGCGTATGCTCTTTGCCCTGCGACTCTGTGTGATCTGGGCAAATCAGAAACAGAAAGAAAGGATTTTTCTCATGCGTATGCTCTTTTCCCTGCACCTTAGTGTGATCTCGGAAAATCAGAAACATTGAGAAAAATATTTAGTTTTTCGGCTAAAAGCTAACTTTGAGATTTTTTTTAAATTTCTAGTTTTTTGGCTAAAGCTAACTTCGAGCCGTAAGGTTCGTTTTTCTTTGGATATTCGTGTTGGGTTTTGTGTTTTGTGTTTTGTAGGGGAAAAGAGTCTTCCCAAGGCAAGCACGCAAATCGAGGCCCCCCCCCCCCCCCCCCCCCTCTCTCTCTCTCTCTCTCTCTCTCTCTCAAATATTTTGTATAGATCAATTGGTTCAAAGACCTTTTAAGAGAGTAGAGGTCTTGGGTTCAAGTCTCCATTTTGTGGGGGCGGATTTTTTCATTCCCGCACATTCGCGCACTTTGCCGGCAACGTCAACAATTTTTTTTCAAAAAGCCATAACTTCTTCATCCGGAAGCCTTTTTCAGAGCCGTTTTTTTTAAAACCGCCTATTTTTTCGAGATCTATCCATTGGACCACTTACTTTCAGCATCTTCAGCTTCAGTTGTTTTTCAAAAAATGGAAAGTCCATGCCAAGTCATTCTTGACAGCACTAACTACTTCCAATGGGTAGCCTACATGGGAGATTTACTTAGAAGTAAAGGTCTCTTCAAAATAGCCACAGACCAAGAGAAGAAACCCAAAGATGAAGACAAGGCCGAAAAATGGGAAAATCGACAAGATCAAGCACGTGGTTTGATAGGAATGTCTGTTTCTCCTGATCTTAGATTCCACATTGCAGAAATTGAAACTCCTCATGAAGCATTAGAAAAACTTGCTAAAGTTTTTGGGATTAAAAATGAAATTAGAGCCCATCAACTTGAGAATGAGTTGCTTACTTTGGATCCTAATAATTTTTCTTGCATTGAAGATTTCTTGTCCAAATTCAAGACCCTTAGATATCTCTTGGAAGGTGTTAAAGTTAAGAAAGAAGATGGTAACCTTATTTATTCCATCCTTACTAAGTTGGGACCAGCCTACTCTGTATTTGTTTCCACTTTCCATTCTACCAGGGAAGCTTTCATTTGTCAAGGCAAAGACTACAAGCCCCCTTCCTTTGACTCCTTTTGTGATTCCTTAATAAGAGAACAAGAAAAACTCTTACACCTTGGTCTTCTTAATCTTGGAAACTCTTCCTCGAAAGCGTTAGCCGCCCAGCAGCAACCAAATTCAAAGAATCCTAAGAAGTCTTATCCTCAAAGGAATGGTCCTAAACCAACTCAGCCTCAAGATGAAAGATCATTTCAGCAATATGACAAGACCAATAAAAACAAATGGAAGAAGACTGACAGACATTGTAACTTTTGTAATCGAGATGGCCACTTAGAATCTAAATGCTTTAAGAAGATGGAAGCCTTGGAAGCCGCAATGAAGAAACATAACATCCATCTGGAGCCTACTTCAACTTCAACTTCCGGAACGGCATTTTCTGCATGTCATCGTCAATCATCTCAGTCTGGTTATGCATTAAATGTATCTTCTTCTTCTTCTCATTCTCATGAGTGGCTCATTGATTCTGGAGCCTCTTGTCACATGGCCAAAAACCAAGCCATGTTTTCTTCTTTAAATGATTGTAACACCAAAAATATATATGTTGGTGATGATAGATCTCTTAATGTTGTAGGGACTGGAACTGTTCATCTAGACAATGGTCAGTTCAATGATGTATTATGTGTTCCAAACTTATCCTGCAACCTTCTATCTGTCTATCAGATAACTCATTCAGGTGAAGGTAAAATTGTTGAATTTTCACCTCATGATGTTGTAATCAAGGATCTAAAAGATCCTAAACAGATTCTAGCTACTGGTCTTGCTGATGATTCCAAAAGGTTGTATAAGTTTCACAACTTTGGGTCATCCCATCTTCCCTCAGTATTTGTTGCTCATAATGATGAAGTGAGCAAACTTTGGCATGAGCGGTATGGTCACTTAAACTATCGCTCCCTTCAGCATCTATGTAAAGAAAACATGGTGACAGGTCTTCCTATGGTATCTTGCAAAGATGGTGTTTGTTCCGGATGTGTACTCGGAAAACATCATCGGGACAGTTTTGACAAACGTGCCTCTTGGCACGCCTCAGCCCCTTTACAGCTTGTGCACAGTGATTTATGTGGTCCTCTTCCTGTTGCTTCATTCTCTGGCTGCAAGTACTTCTTAACTTTCATTGATGATTTCTCCAGACGCACTTGGGTATACTTCTTAAAACTCAAGAGCGAAGTATTTACCACCTTTTTGGCCTTCAAAGCATTCGTTGAAAAACAATCTGGACATCAAATTCTTAAGCTAAGAACTGATAATGGTGGAGAATATGTTAAAAATGCATTCATCAACTTTTGCACCGAAAATGGAATTCAAATGCAACATACTGTTCCATACACTCCACAACAAAATGGTGTAGCTGAAAGGAAAAATCGCACCTTAAAGGAAATGGCTAATTGTATGCTGCAATCTAAAGGACTCAGTCTTAGTTTTTGGGCCGAAGCAATTAATTGTGCAAATTATATAATCAATCGCACTCCTACTAAGGTTCTAGAGAATATCACTCCAGAAGAAGCTTGGAGTTCCATTAAACCAGATGTAAGTCACTTTCGTGTGTTTGGAAGTGAAGCATGGGCCCATATTCCAGATGAAAAGCATAAAGCCTTAGAACCTAAGAGTGAGAAATGTACTTTTGTTGGATATTCTGAAGATGTAAAAGGCTATAGACTTATTCCATTTAAGTCCAAAAATGTTATCATTAGAAGAGATGTAAAATTTGATGAAAATAAATCGGCCTGCGAGCCTAGTCCGGCGGATGTGCCACCTCTTCCTATCTCTTCTATCTTTGAAAACATTTCTTCTTCTGATGATGAAAGCGAGGATGATAATCCTTCCCCACCTTCTCAGGATCCTCAACTTCCAAGATGGGTCCGTGCTACTCGGGATGCAGCAGGTGATCTTGCCGGTGATCCTACAGATCAGCGACGTACACGTTCTCAGTTTGAAAGAGCCTCTTCTTTACTGGCTCAAGCTCCAGTAAATCATGATCCTGACACTTTTGCAGAAGCTTCAGGCCATCCACATTGGGAAACAGCTATGAATGAAGAATATCATTCATTGATGACAAATGATACATGGGATCTTGTTCCTCTACCAAAGGGACGCAAACTTGTTAGATGCAAATGGGTTTACAGAACCAAGTATGGACCAGATGGGAAAGTTGATAAACATAAAGCTCGTCTAGTTGCTAAGGGCTTTTCACAGGTTGAAGGCATTGACTACACTGAAACCTTCTCTCCAGTTGCCAAAATGAACTCTATCCGCCTTGTTCTTTCCCTTGCTGCCTCTTTAAAATGGGAAGTCCATCAAATGGATGTTAAATCTGCCTTCTTGCATGGTGACTTGCAGGAAGAAATCTATATGGAACAACCCATTGGCTTCATACAAACAGACTCCAGCCTCGTTTGTCGACTTAAGAAATCCCTTTATGGCCTCAAGCAAGCTCCTCGAGCTTGGTATGCCAAAATGGATAGCTTTCTTTTAGAATCTGGCTTTTCTAGGTGTCATTCTGACAATACTGTCTACACCAAGAAAGTGGGCAACTCTCTCATCATCCTTGTTCTTTATGTTGATGATCTTATTCTTACTGGTAGTGATCCCAACCTTATAAACCATGTGAAGTCCAGCCTTAAAAAGAAATTTGAAATGACAGACTTAGGACACTTACACTATTTTCTCGGTCTTCAAGTCTTGCAATCCCAAGAGGGTATTTTCCTTTCCCAGTCCAAGTATGCTTGTGATATTCTTCGTCATTTTCACATGGAAGACTGTAAGCCAGCCACTTCTCCCTTTCAGTCTGGAGTCAAACTTTCAGTCTCTTGTACTTCTCCTGAAGTTGATGCTACCTTATACCGTCAACTTGTCGGAAAACTCTTGTATTTAACCCATACTCGTCCTGATCTTTCCTTTGCTGTTGGCCTTGTTGCTCGTTTTATGCAAAACCCCCGTGAAAGTCATTGGAAAGCAGCTAAAAGAATACTTCGTTATGTTCGAGGTACAGTACAGTTTGGGATTCATTACAGTGCCAAAGCAGCTCCTCTGTTAGTTGGTTTCACTGATTCTGATTGGGCTGGTGACCTTGATGATCGGAAGTCTACTGCCGGTTATGTCTTCACTCTTGGTTCAGGACCTATTACATGGGCTTGTAAGAAACAGGCTGCCATTTCTCTTTCATCAGCAGAAGCAGAGTATCGTGGTGCCGTGGAAGCTAGTAAGGAAGCCTTGTGGCTTCGTCAGATCCTATCAGAGTTTGGCTTTGAGCAGCAGCATCCAACCACACTTTGGTGTGATAATCAAAGTGCCATTCAGCTATGCAAAGATCCAGTCCAGCATCAGCGCAGCAAACACATTGAACTACACATGCACTTCATCAGAAAGCTCATTCATGACCATGTTCTTGAAGTGCAATATTGTCCAACAGATGATCAGGTTGCAGACATCTTCACAAAGGCTCTCACAGAGGCGAAGTTCACTAAACTTCGATATATGCTTGGAGTTCAGGAAGTTGTCACTAAGGGGGGATAGGCTCTAGTGCCTCCTTCCTTCTCCTATTGTGTCATATTTGTAAATCCTTCAATCCTATCCCAAGTTGTTCTTAAGGGGGGATGTTAGGATATTCCGACACATAGGATATAGTTAAGTTCAACTTGGTCTAGTATAGAGTTAGGTTAGAGTTAGGTAAAGTGTGTTTCTTTACCGTTGTACATTTTGTAACTTACAATCCGACGGTCACGATATGTAGTGATCCGACGGTTCACTCTCACCTCGGTATTACCGACACTTGATCCGTGGCTTGACACCCGATTGGTCCATGAGTTCTATTTAAAGCGCATGGAGGGTCATTGTTCGGGTAATCCGTGCATGAGAGAAGCTTATGTAAATTTTCATTCTTTGATTAATAAATTGTCTGTACCCACGTTGGGACAGGCCGTGGACTGTTTCCCTCCTTGCACTCTGAGGGTTTTAACCACGTCAAAAATACTGGTGTATTGATTTGAGATCTGGTTGTGAGCGGTGTCCTCTTGGTATTCTTTCTGAGGAACTTACCCTGTAAATTCCTACATGGTGGAGGTAATGATGACATTTTGTGTGATGATTTGAATGATAGTTTACTTGGCCATTTGTTTGATAATTTGGATTTAGCGACTCAAAACAAAATACCTTCAAATCCCGCTTCTCAAAGTAATGTGGTTCCACCAAGAGAATCAGTCATCCTTGATAGCATTTTGCATGGCACAGTGGAGGTAACAAGATTATATTTTGGTGTTCGCTCCATAGTGGTTGTTCAGCTACATTCCAGACTAATGTAAATTTTTAGTGTTTTTGATTTTCTTTTCATTTTTTAAATTTCTAATTACTTAGACAATGAATTTTATGGCATCTTTTATTTTCTTTGAATAGGACAGAAGTCATTCCAATAGAGACATAGAAATTAACTTCATAGATGTTACATCTATTGATGTTAGAAGTGAAGAGGAACTATCTCATAACATTCATCCACATCACCAAACAAAGTAAATGTTGAGTGGATTTGATATTTTTCTTGTTTTCTCATTTACAGTTTCCTTGAAATTGTGTTTTGTAACATTTCATGGAGAAACCATGATGTCATCTTGTTAGGTTGGCCAATTGGAATCCAAAAGATAAAATTTTAAAACTGTTGTAGATGTATTTGATTTATTTTCAATTTTTGAATCTTGCCCTTTTGGACATTTAGTTTTATAACGGATTTTATTTTTTTGAAACAGGAAACAACTCATTTGAATAGAGGCAAAGAGATTACCAAAAATGTTCCATCCACTATTCTTAAAATCCAAGAGAAACCATCTCATAACCATTATCCACGTGAAGTCAAAAATGTAAATTTTGAATGCATTTGATTCTTTTTTCATTTTCTTCATTTATAATTAGTTGCAAATTAAATTTTAAAGTCTTTTATGACAAAAAGACCTTTACATCCTCTCATATTTGTGAAATGCAAACCATAAATTTGGAAACACATTCTCATAGATGCATTCCACGTGCTTGAAATTTGCGAAGGGAATCTCATGTTCTTGAAGATGAAGTAAATGTTAGAAGAGATTTTACTCATCGAAGTGGTTTTCAACATGGTTTGGCAAGTAAAGATCATATTCATTTTGATGAAAATGTGATTTTAGTGCATAAAAGGTTTCAAGCAAAGATAGATAGCTTGTCAGTTGTCCAGATGTGCCACATTTGCTAAGAATCATATCCTGAAATCCTTGTTTTGAGACATTCTGAAGGACTTGTTTGTAGACGATGTAAGAGTGAAAGAGGAGCCCATTTTTTTTGTCGGTATAATAACACGGATCCTAGTGAGCAACCTCATATTTTAAGAGTTCTTACTCAAGTTGAAGAAATGCTAATAGCACATGTGAATCCCATTTTTCAAGTGATACGTGCTCGAGGTGGGAAATATAAGTATAGTGGTCATACAATTAGCTTTCCTCAAGATATTTATACAATTGTACAAAGCCTTCCCCAACGCGTTGAAGATATTGACTTTCTAATTGTGAGGAGACATGGCACTGAGTCTAAATATTATGAATGTTATGTCAAAAGATCTCGATTGATGAATGCATTGCTTTTCAAAATCCAGCGTGATCAATACTATCAATATGTTGTAATTGATTATGGTTCAATGAATGCCCTACCCGAAGGATCAACAAATGTATCCTCCAGGCTTAAATTTTTTGATTATCATATTAAAGAATGTGAGATCAATGAAACGAATAATGAAGAGTTTCATGTTGAGCATTTTTCCTCTCATCCTTCTTCCTTTGTTGCTCGCCTACCAAATGAATGCAAAGAAGTAGAAGAAATTAGAGAATTTTTTGATAATGTTCATTCTTCACATGCTCAAGACATGGATTGGCCCACTATTGGAACCTCTCCAGTGAATGAAAATAATACAGAGGAGCTGCTCAATATGGCATTCCCAACATTATTCCCCACTGGTGATGCTGATTGGTTGCAACCACATATTTGTAGTGTTGAAGTTCATGAGTATGCATTGCATCTTCTTAGGTACTATGATCAGAGATTTGGAAGGCATCCTTGGTTTTGATATTACCTATTAAACATGATAATGCGGCATCGGAGCCAAGAAACTATTGCAATTTTTTCAAAGAAACATTTACATGATAACTCACCTACAACATTTGAGGAGTTGTGTCACCAACTATCTGATTTACGAGATAATAAGTTGGTTGAGCATATTATGCGGTATGGTTCTTCTCTAAGAGGTACAAGGGCATACTGGACTAAGTGTCGACCTGAATTGACAGACATGATTACTCAGTTAGGATGTCCATCTTTATTTTTTACTTTGAGTGCAGCTGACACAAAGTGACCAGAGTTTCATAACCTCATGCCCATACATTCACATTCTCATTCTTCAAATGAGCATTGTATGAAAATTCATAATGTTATCTAGTACCCTCATATTGTTGCGGAATTTATGCACTGCAGATCCAATATTTTTCGAGAGGAAGTTATCCAAAAATATCTTAAAGCTAGAGACTATTGGTACAGGTTTGTGTTGAATTTTTTTCTATAATTTTTCAAATTTTATTGTGATTCTATTTACATTGCTTGTAGTAACTATATGTTCATTTATTTCAGATATGAGTGGCAACAGAGAGGTTCAACACATATCCATGGTTTCCTATGGTTGGAAGGTTCTCCTGACATGGAAATACTTGATTGGTCAAATAGTTCTGATGTACAACTTGCAAAGATGTTCTTCAACAAATATGTAACTACATGGAATCCACGTGACATACATCATTGCAACATAATGGTTCCACGAAGCCTCAATGATGACCCTTTCCTGTTGAATACTGGTTAGATTTTCTCTTGTAATCCTCATAATGATTACAAAGAATTGTTAAACTGTGTCCAAAGGCACACAAAGTGTATTGTGGATTCTTGTTTGTGAAAAAAGGGAGCTATTCTAACATGTCGGTACAATGCTCCATGTGATCTTTATGGTGAATCAAAATTTTTCATAGATGATCAAGCAAGAAAAAATATGAGCCAACAAGAAATGATGGCAGGCTTAATGTACATAACATTGACCTTCTAACAATGTGGCGTGAAAATGTTGATTGCTAGCCAGTGCTTTCTCGCTATGTTGTGTTGAAATACATTGCTAAGTATGCATCGAAAGAAAAAAAAAGGTCTGAAAGTTATCATCATATGTTAACTAGAATTTCGAATTCGATTGGCTCTAAGGATGGTGCTTTATGTGCATATAGAAAGTTTCTTGTAGAAACGATTGTTGACTGTGACATTGGAGCACATGAAACATGCCATATGTTTCTTAAGATGCCTCTTGTTGTTTGTAGTTAGAAATTTGTTTCCTTAAATGTTGGGAGAAAGGTTTTTAGGAAAATATCCAGGGATGGCTTGCAATGTTCATCTGATAATACTTTCATTCAACATTATCAGAAGAGACCTTTTTCCCTTGAACATCTATCTTTGATAGAAACTACAAGATCTTGGACATTTGATAGCAAGCGTAAACAAGATCCATGGAAGCCTAGAGATGTTCATGCTATTGTTCGGGTTTGGCCACGGTTTTATTCTATTCCCAGTGAGGCTTCAGAGGAATTTGAAACCTTTTGTTGGTCAGAATTGTTATTGTACAAGCGATTTCATGACATTTCTATAGAAATTGGCCTTTTCATGACATTTCTGATTTTCGATATGGAGCATGGCATGTTTATCAGCACCCATCAACTATAGAGAATATTGAAGATGAAGAACATGGTGATTTTCTAACCACGAAATGAATGTTGAAGATGATTTTCAAGAATGGCAGATTTTCTCTCGTTTGGTTCCACCAAACGATGTGAATGTTTCTGATCTTCGCTCCCTTGGTCGAAGGGACTTTGATATATCCTTTGATTGGGAAAGTACAACTATTTCTGATGATGTTGTAGAGGAAGCTACTAATTTTATAAGGAATACAAAATCAGTGTGTGATATTTTTGGCCTTTCAAACAGAACATTTGCATCTCCAGATTCTTTGTCAAAAAAACAACGACTTGCTTTTGAGATTGTGTTAAGGCACTTTGTTGGATATGAAATTCGTGAAGCTCTTCTTATGATTATTCAGGGCACTGTGGGCACTGGGAAGTCCTTCCTTATCCATTGTATTTTTGAAGCTCTTTCTAATTCGTCAAGTGATGGAAGAAGCCCTTTGCCTCTTCTTGCGCCAACAGGAATATCTGCTTTTAATATACGTGCAAAAACAATACACTCGACTCTAAAAATCTCAATTAAAGATATGTAGCCACTATAGGGGCATTCACTTGCAGTATTCCAAGAAGAAATGTGACATGTTAGATATATATTTATTGATGAGATGAGCTTTCTGGGATCAAGGTTGTTTCTGTAAATAGATGCTCGGTTACGAGAAGCATTTCGAGAGAAAAAGAATTGTCCTTTTGTTGGGAGATCCATCATCCTTGTGGGTGACCTTGGCCAACTGCCTCCTGGCAAAGATAAGCCTTTGTATGCAGGTAATAGAACAGGGAAAGTCTTGTGGAACAAATTCAACATTGCTGTCACTCTTGACACAATCTTTCGCCGACAAGGGAATAATGAGAAACAATCTTGTTTTCGTAGAGTGCTCATTAACATAAGAAATGTGGAGCCTGTTCTTGAAGATTGGGAATTTCTTATGTATTGGGTTGATATGTGGTTGCATCCTACAGAGAGAGATTTGTTTAATGCATCAGTTCACATGTTTTCGACAAATAATTTGGTGTCCTTGCATAATAGGCATATGTTAAAATCATTAAATTCTCCAATTGCACGATGTGTTGCTGAATATTCAAGGCGTTCAAAGATCGGTGGTGCTGATGATGATCAATTGGACCATGAAATTTTGTTGTGTCGTGGTCAACGTGTTATGTTGACATGTAATTTATGGGTTGAAGCTGGCTTGGTGAATGGCGCATTTGGTTTTGTTAAGGATATATTCTATCCACCTACCTCTAAGCCACCTCTACTTCCAATGTTGATAACTGTTGTTTTTGATAAGTAAGTTGGTGTCCATTTGATGCAAGCAATCCAAACATTTTCCCTATCACCCCAATGATAAGAGGAAATCGAAAACAGGCTCCTTTGAAGATGGCATGGGATCTTACAATCCACAAGTCATACGGATTGACTTTAGAATGAGTGTCAGTTGATATAGGGAATAAAGAGCAGCAAGTCCTTACCTTCATAGCCATATCGAGAGTGAAATAAATATATGGTTTACGCATTGCACCGCCCCTTTCTTTCCGACGTTATGCCAAGATGAAAGATAGCGCATATGTTACAATTAGGAAGAAGGAAGAGGAGCGATTGAAGTCCATATCACTATGAAATACAAATAATAACATTGTGACCTTCTTTATAGTTTTGAACTTCAATTTTGTAGCGGATTATTTGATGTAGAAAAAACAAAAAATATATGTTGAGACTCAATGTTCTTTCTGTGGTTGCAATGTTGGTTAAATTGTGATTATTTTAAGCACTAATGTTGTTTTTATGTACAAAATTGTATATCTCTGATTTTAAAGTGTCCTATTATGTTGTCCTTCTTCAAATCCAATGTGTGCAATTTAGATGTGTTTTTTTTCGTTTATGTTGCTTTGCTCCAATGGGAGTGTTACTGTTTTATATCTTTCTCTTTCATTTTTTATTGTTGTGGTCTTCTGTGTGGATCCCTTTGCTTTGTTCAGCATGATCCATAAATGAAAATATTGTTTACATTTATAATATTATTGTTCGGATTTCATGCTCTGGGTGTTTATATCAATATTCTTGAGATTATACTATTAATACATTCATGTATTGATATCAATGTATTTATGGCCTAGATTCTATTTACTGTTTACAATGTAGTGATATAAATGTGTTATTATTAATGTAGTCATGATTTATCATGTTTTAGTGTTTTATGGTTTGCAATGTGGTTCTTATATTGGTTTTGGTTTACATCACAATCGAACTAATCTATTCTGAATCTTCTATAGGAAATATTAATATTGCCACAAGCATCTTAAACAAAAGAGTCACATTTACTTCATCTTCAAGAACATGAGATTCGCTTCGCAAATTTGAAGCATGTGGAATGGATCTATGAGAATGTCTTTATCCTACAACTCAAAAATATATAAATATTCTTATCTAAGCTGGGTAATTTATAAACAATGCGATCTTTGATTATTCCTAAAAGACAAATAATCATATAGATGGCTTACTTATCAAATAGAAAGATGCATTCATATAATGATTACTTTGTTTAGGAAATTAAACAAAGTAATTATATAAACATTATCACATTCATCAAAATATATATATATTGCTGACATATATCCTTTGAAATATAACAATTCTGAATCTTCAGAAATTGTATGATAAAGAATTATTTGAGAAAAAATACGTATATCAATAATAGCAATTTTTAAAGAAGTGTTCATTCACTTAAGGAAATAAGACAAAAACAGTGATAGAAATACCGCATGCATTTGAATCCTTCCGATGTGAACAATACTTCGATTCCACTTTCCTATTTGAAAAAACCTCCAGAAGATGCAAAAGCGCAAGTCTTGAAAAAGCTTCTTGGTTTGCAATGTGGTTCTTATATTGGTTTTGGTTAAGATCACAATCGAACTAATCTATTCTGACTCTTCACAATAGCAATTTTTAAAGAAGTGTTCATTCACTTAAGGAAATAAGACAAAAACAGTGATAGAAGTGGGGTATGATCCAGGTGGATGTTGGTGGCCACCCACCTATCCCATTTGGACCCCCACAACTGTCTCTTTCAGTTTTTCACTTTCCTTAATTATAGCGCAGTTTACTATTTTTAGCAGTTTTTCGGGTCCTAAACTTCCGGAGCCGTTTTGAGGCCCTAAACGACATTTTTTGGGAAATCCACTACTAGCAATTTTTCCGATAAAAATCGTCTTTTCTGTCGTAGTCCTCAGAGAGATCTTTCCAACGGGCTATCATGCGCGTCAAACGGAGATAATACGACCAATTCGCGGCCCCAGGAAGTTGGCTGTCCAACTCACCCTAAAACGGGGCCACAATTTGGCATTTCATCTTCTAGGGTTAGGTTTTGGAATGTGAAGGGTTTTCCATTGTTTCTCAATAATAAATAGGCCTTTCAGCCTCATTGTAAACACAGTTCGGAATAGTTCAGAGGCATGTAGCCACCACATCTCTTCTCAGAGATAAGCTACCATCGCCCTAGCTGATTTATTTCCATTTCTGTTTGTAAGCATATTTCAGTATTTTACAGTAATGAATTGAGGTATTATTTCCACTGCATATCTGTCTTTATGGTTATCTCTATATTTTATTGCGTTCCTGTTTAAATCCGGATCAGTGGTATCAGAGCGGTTTGCTTTTTCTCTATTTTTCTTTTCATGTCCCCAACGAGGTTGGGATATAAGGAGTTAGGGCTTGAACTCGTCGACCCTTTGCAAGACCAGCCTCGCAAATCCTGACGGCCTCCACATGGCGGATGAGAAGAAAGACAAGGGAGCAGGAGATCCTATCAAAATCTTGCTCGAAGAAGCGCTCGAGCGGCAAAGGAACGCGATGATGGATAACTTTGCGCAGATCCTTCAGCGGCTACCCAAAGGCGACGCATTAGCTTCCAACAGCTACTCTGCAAATGCCACACCGTTCAAGGTACAAGTTAATTTTGAAATCCCCATATTTGAGGGTCAAATAGACGCAGATGCCGTAGATAAATGGTTAAATCTGCTAGATGGGTATTTTTCTGTTCACGAATTTTCAAGTCAGGAAAATATTGTTTTCGCTCTTCTCAAAGTAGCCTCCCACGTCAAGGACTGGTGGGAAACCTACTGCGAGCAGAAGGATGAAAGTACAGGCTCACTATTTTTAGCCGCACCCACTTGGAATGACTTCCGGGATGCCATCAAGGAGCAGTACTACCCTGTCGGAAGCTATGAGGACAAATACATCAAATGGACCACACTGCGGCAGGGACGAGACCAAGATGTGCCGGAGTTCACAAACATTTTTCATACCCTTCGCACACAGTTGGGTATCAAAGATTCTGAGCTGCATCTGGTACTCAAATACCGCGGCTGCCTACACAGATACATCCAGGAAGAGATGGGGTTCCTGAACATCTCCTCACTCGGCACATCATACCGATACGCTGTCAAAATCGAGCAAAAGTTCAAACAGAAGAAGCGAGACTTTGGATTTGCAAATCCGAAGCCCAAAGGACAAAGCCAAGGCGGGGTGACCCAAGACAACCTGTCGAAGCCGCGAGAAAATAACACCACCACGAAGCCGAAGAAGGACACAGGAAAGTGGTGTGAGTTCCACAAGAGTCCCACTCATAACACAAGTGAGTGTTGGACAAAGCAGTTGCTGGTGGTCGAGTTGAAGGCTTCTGAATCAGATGCATGTTCCGACTCTGAGCTAAAACCCGACAAGGGGAATGGCAAAGGGAAGCAGATCATTGATGCGGATCCTAGTGCCACTGTTGCCACTGCCAAGATCCAAAAGAATGAGCCCAAAGAGCCAGAGGAGGGGTAACATCTTTTCCACTCACAGATGTGGGTGAAGGGTTCCCCGCTACAATTCATTGTCGATAGTGGTAGCCAAAAGAACCTCATTTCAGCAGAGGTCGTGAAGCAGTTGGGCCTACTGACTACACCACACCCACAGTCGTATAGTATCGGGTGGCTTCACGAAGGACGAGATCTCGAAGTTCGCCAGTAGTGTCACCTTCCCTACAGCATCAAGCCCTTCACAGACGAGGTATTATGTGATGTTACACCTCTGGATGTTTGTGATGTACTATTAGGCCAGCCATACTTGTGGAGGCGACATGTTGTGTATGAGTCAAGGCCTCGCACTGTCGTTATTTCTTTGGATAATTCATTATACAGGATACCGTAGGTAGCCCCACCTACTGCCACCTCTTTGATCACTGCTACGAAAGGCAGCAAGCTCATCTCACAGACTAGGAAATTTATTTCCTATCTGGTTCGCTCCCAAAGTAAGGGAAAGATCGTTGCTACATCCATGACCCCCGCGAAGGGTTCCTCCACGCAGCAGCAACAACAGAGGGATACAGTCAGAACAGAACACAGGAACAACTTCTTCTCACCCACAGGGGTACCACACAAGTTTCAGGTGGGGAAAAAAGTTTGGTTGCATCAACAGAAAGAACACCTTACAGAACCCATCAGAAGCTTAGGCCACTCCGACATGGTCCTTACACCAATACCAAGGCTACGGGTAACAATGCTTTGAAGCACAACATTCCTCCATTCCTTCACTTGCATCGAGTGTTCAATGTGGACAGTCACCAACCATGCTTCCCACCATTTCTGGACACATTAGAGATTGCAGAACAGCTCACCAGAGACCCAGCTCAGCAGAAGCTTCCTCATCTCAGGGAGGAACTCAACGCAATGGGGACCATTGCTTCCTAAGGGGGGAGGAATGATCCAGGTGGATGTTGGTGGCCACCCACCTATCCCATTTGGACCCCCACAACTGCCTCTTTCAGTTTTTCACTTTTGTTAATTATAGCGCAGTTTACTATTTTTAGCAGTTTTTCGGGTCCTAAACTTCCGGAGCCGTTTTGAGGCCCTAAACGACGTTTTTTGGGAAATCCACCGCCAGTGATTTTTTTGATAAAAAACGTCTTTTCTTGATAAAAATTGTCTTTTGCATCGTAGTCCTCGGAGAGATCTTTCCAACGGGCTATCATGTGCGTCAAACGGAGATAATACGACCAATTCGCGACCCCGGGAAGTTGGCTGTCCAACTCACCCCAAAACGGGGCCCACAATTTGGCGTTTCATCTTCTAGGGTTAGGTTTTGGAATGTGAAGGGTTTTCCATTGTTTCTCAATAATAAATAGGCCTTCGAGCCTCATTGTAAACACAGTTCGGAACAGTTTAGAGGCATGTAGCCACCACATCTCTTCTCAGAGATAAGCTACCATCACCCTAGCTGGTTTATTTCCATTTCTGTTTGTAAGCATATTTCAGTATTTTACAGTAATGAATTGAGGTATTATTTCCGCTGCATATCTGTCTTTATGGTTATCTCTGTATTTTATTGCGTTCCTGTTTAAATCCGGATCAATCAACAATAGCAATTTTTAAAGAAGTGTTCATTCACTTAAGGAAATAAGACAAAAACAATGATAGAAGTACCGCATGCATTTGAATCCTTCCGATGTGAACAATACTTCGTTTCCACTTTCCTATTTGAGAAAACCTCCAGAAGATGCAAAAGCGCAAGTCTTGAAAAAGCTTCTTGGTTTGCAATCTGGTTCTTATATTGGTTTTGGTTAAGATCACAATCGAACTAATCTATTCTGACTCTTTTGTAGGAAATATTAATATTGCCACAAGCATCTTAAACAACAAAGTAACATTTACTTCATTTTCAAGAACATGAGATTCGCTTCGCAAATTTGAAGCATGTGGAATGGATCTATGACAATGTCTTTATCCTACAACTCAAAAATATATAAATATTCTTATCTAAGCCAGGTAATTTATAAACAATGCGATCTTTGTTTATTCCTAAAAGAAAAATCATCATATAGATGGCTTACTTATGAAATAGAAAGATGCATTCATATAAGGGTTACTTTGTTTAAGAAATTAAACAAAGTAATTAGAAAAAAATTATTGCATTCATCAAAATATATATATCGTTGACATATATCCTTTGAAATATAACAATTTTCAATCTTCAGAAATGATATGATAAAGAACTATTTGAGAAAAAAATGCATATATCAACAATCGCAATTTTTAAAGAAGTGTTTATTCACATAAGGAAATAAGAAAAAAACAGTGATAGAAGTACCGCATGCATTTGAATCCTTCCGATGTGAACAACACTTCGATTCCACTTTGCTATTTGAGAAAACCTCCAAAAGATGTAAAAGTGCAAGTCTTGAAAAAGCTTCTTGATAAAAATGTGAAACCTTGATGCGTTTTTTATAATAAAAAAATATTTAGAAGTACAGTAGTGCAACTTCCCAAGTCAAAACTTTATACAAATTGAAGACCCCTTTCTAAATACATGAAAGGGTCTTAAATAATAAAAATAAAAACTAATATCAACAAAAATCGCTACAAGCTATTCAAACTGTGACATGAAAATTTGGGATTTGGTATAAAAATAGCAGTGCGATGGCAGTTGAACTAATTCATTGAGTCGACTTCTTCTCTTGTGCTTGCAGCTCACAAATTGCTAGCATTGGCTAGATTTTTGGAGGCTGACTCATCCTAGAATGTAGTTTGGTTGTATGGGTGGCATCAGAGAGTTCGGGAACCATGCAGTTGACCGCATCAGACAGGCATGTCATGGCCATCTGCTAGCTATGAGGCTTGACTAGAAGAAACCAGAATGCATCCCATGTCAAGTTTTGAAGTTCTCTGATCTATTTTTCTCTGCTTGCCAGCTCCTGTCTCCAATGGTGTTCCCATGCCTTTGATTTTGGTAGTTTACCTAGAGAGAAATTGGAAATCAAATTAGACATATGTAAACTGTTATTTACTAATTCGATTACACCATTCATTGTAGCTCTGGCTCTAGAGGTTTCTCTTTCGGCTTTCATTAGCTGAGATTCCCATTCCAAAAATAGGATTTCCTTGTGCGATTCTTGTATTTTTGGCATATTTGCAGCCATTCCTTCCTCTGAATTTTTCCAAGAGAGAAAGTTTGTTATTTTTTCATCTGCTTTCTCCAATTCCAATCTTCTGTCAACTGCGTTCTCAATCAATGATGCAGAGATGTCGCACAACAGGTCGGCCAATGATATATTATGGGAAAGGATGTTCAATTTCCAGGACAAGGCTTTGGTTATCTCCAAGGCTTCTTTTTTGAATTTAGTAACCTGTGGATAACCCTTGTATTTTTCTACCTGTAATTGTACTTGTGAAGTTTGATCATCCTTGGCCTTCTTTTCTTTCTCAATCACTATCTGAAGGCTGCTTAGTTTTTCAGAAAACTTCTGTTGTTTCTGGAGAGCCTGCTTATCAATTTTTTGTTTCTCCATATTCAACTGTTCTTTAAGTTGCTCATTTTGTTGCCTTTGTTCTACTAGCTATTGTTCTAGTTGATTAATCTTTGTTGTTCTTCTGCCGATTGCATCTCAAGCTGAGTGATCCTTTGATCTTTATCCCTGATTAGTTGACTAACCTTTGAGGCTTTGTCCATTGTTGTTGTTGTATAAGCCCCTGCATACTGAGATAATTTAGTTAAATCCTCAGAAGGATTGACTTCTGACTTCCATATCACATTCATCATTTTGTCCTGAGGAGTTAAAAGATGTCCTTGATTAGTTTTCCTCTTTTTCCTTTGTCTTTTAACTACAGCCCTGTGCTTTGGACTATAGAATACATCAAGGGGTCGTATTTCTTCTATTTTTAGTACAATCCATTTTGTCAGATTTTTGGGAATGATTTCTATATCCTACTGCATCCTGGGTAGGCCACTTGTCCCTTCAATGGGAACACTAATAACCTTAGACTGTTGTGCTATGGGTGGTTTTGGTGTAGTGAGGTTTTGGGAGTCCTTTGGGTTTTATATGAGTATATCAAATTGCTCCCATTCCTTGATTAAAGTTGGATCAATATTTATATCAGTATCAAGGAGCTCACTAGTTCCTTGCTTTTTCCTCTGCCTTTCAGGGCTCTTCTTCTTTTCAGGAATATTTTGGGTAGTTTTTCCTTCACTTTGGCCTTCATGTTGTAGCATAGGGGTGGTATTTAATAAGTCCATTGGTAGAGTTTGCAACTTCCTTGTTCTGAACTTTACAAATGCTTCTACTCCCTCTGCTCCCAATTTGATTTTCACAAGTTGTTTTACTTGAGAAAATAACTCAGTTGAGGTGAACAAATAATCATAATCATCTTTCTCATGTTCAAACTTGGCAATTTTGACATGAGAGGTGAAGTTATAGGCTATTTCTTTTGGATCATATTGCCTCCGTGGAATGATTGCTAAGTTTAGCGCTTTTATTTTCTCTGCTTCTTTCTCTGCATGTTTGAAGTCATGCAATGTGAAAGTACCACATGGGAGGGAGAATGAAGGCCACATTTTCTTTTTGGAGTCCTTTAGTTTTCTGGACATCCCTGCTTTTGTGATTTGATAAGCTATTTCCCTGGAAAATAGTTTATCGAGAATGTATAAGTGGAGAACATATGGAGCAGCAGTGCTTCCCAAAAGTCTAATGTAGGTGAATTTTTCTTCACCAAACCAATTACCAATTGATGTTAAGTCGACAGTGGCTTCATCAGATAATCGAGGAGTGGGTTTATTGAATATAGGATAATGAACAGGCAAGACAAAACCATGATAGATTCTATAAAGATGGTTTTTATAATGGGTTTTCCACAATTCCTTATGATAGATGTGAATGGGGGTTGGGTCTTATGGAGTCCATTTCCAACCTAGAATGGGGTAATCAGAATTGAAACAGATAGTGTCCATAATGTAGGCACTCATATAAAATGAGGGTATTACCCGGGTAGTCACGAACCTTTTTCTTCTATAATCAAGGATATGGTTGGCCATTTTATCAGACAAAATGGTTGCCCAATCCATGATATACGAGTTAACCACTGCCTCCATTAAAGGAACCATTTCAATTGAAAACCTAGTGGAATCGGAGACTCCAAAGGGTCTACATATCATAGCACCAACATAGTAGTAAGGAGATGCTAAGGAGTCAACGGAATACATACCCGATGATTCATGCTTGTGTTTGTTTGGGTAATGCCTCCACTGCCTAATATGATCTGATTCCAAATCATTTTATTTGGCAAAGGCTTCAACAAATTCCTTGTTGTAATGCTTCTGCAGTTCTGCCAAATGGTACATATTTTTTATATCTTCTGCTCTGAATGACCCAAACATCCTTCCATCAGCCGTAAAAAATGCTCTGTCTGTTATGTTGATACTCTTGATTACCCATCTAAGTAATTGTAGGGTAATGTTTTGGTGCAGGAAGGTATTCTGTGGAGAAAAGAGCTAGCCAAATCCTTGAGAGTATTCTCTAATTTGTCAGTGGAATTAGTTGTTCCCTTTTCTTCTTCAATTTTTTCTAGATATTTAGCTTCCAATAAATTGTATATGCTTTCCCATGAAGCATTTCCCAGGCCGATGTAGATAGTATCATGTATCAAGTCCTTCTTTACTAGTTCCTCTTTGGTTAATACTAGAAACTTTACTTTCTTTGATTTCTTCAACATCTCTTTTGAATTGATGAATTTAAACTTGCTATGCAAAAGAAACAGATGGTCGTAATAGAGGAGAAAATTCATTCCAAGATAATGCACAATACACAATATTAACAGCAATTAAGTGCAATAAGTGATATGGATTTGATATATTCTGTTACCATGGATGAAATCCTCGAAGGATTCAACCATAACTGATTTATTAATGATTTCGGCAACTACCAATCGTGATCATTAAATGCCATAATGATGTGTCACATCGCACATATTAATAATGGTTCTTTAAAGTAAATATCGTGACTTCCCCGATCAGTAACTAGCAATAATCGCATATTGCAGATCGATTGGCCCAACTTTATGCGTTAGTCATTTGCTTTGTATAGCTCTGATTGCGATAAAGAGTGAGTTGTCATAGGGAGGCAAGATAATCTTTAAGAAATCAATAAATCGTTTATTTCTCATTTACTAATGATTTATTCTCTTAAAACCCGCAAGCATTTGTTTAACCGTACTATTTCCACTTTATTGAAAAGTGTGCCTTTATTTATGATTATGAAATTGCATCGGCAGATCTCAAATGGGCATTCGTTATGTGTTTTATGACCTTACTGATGTGCAATTGCGATTGGCTTGTCGCATCGGCGGAGTTGTATGACCCCATGGAATGTTTCCTTAAGAAATTTGCGATATGCGCTTTCCGATTGTGTTATCGCATCAGGGAATGCCAAAGGAAATGTTAAGTCCATATTTTAGCCAAAGGATGTGCGCGATGCGATATGTTTCATTTATAGTTTATCTTATGACAAGGTTTTGTTTCGCATTTACATTGGATCGGACCTCATCATGAGGATTTTCATGTATCATATGGATTTTTTGCAAAATGCGATTGTTATTGAAGTTATCCTAAAAGCAAAAAAGACTTATTATTTAGACCTATTGATTTTAGCTAAGTTTATTAAAAAAGGGACCCATTTCTTGTTAAAATTTTTATATAAAAATTTTGAAATGGGGAAGGTTGTTTTATAGCACAATAGGTTTCTAATATTTTTCCCTTGGGTTTATTAATTCCCAATGGTTTATAATATCAAATTATTGGTTTTCTTCCTTCTTCAACTTTTTAATATTAATAATTCCTTGGGTTTATAATCCCTTGAGGTTTTATTGTTAATCCCTTGGGTTTATTATCCATTTGGGTGTATTATATCAATCCCTTGGGTTCACCTTTCCCTTGGGTTTATATTATTATTCCCTTTTGTTTAATAATATTACCTTAGGTTGATAGTCGCTTGGGGTTTTAGCATTAATCCCTTGGGTTTATAATATCAATCACTTGGGTTTATTATTCCCGAGTCAAACATGGTTTATTATAATGTCAACCATGGCCCAACATGGAATTGTGATAGGAATTGTCTCAATATGTAAATCAATGATGGTCGATCATGTTTATTTTAATGTTTATAATATTAGTCCCTTGGATTTAATATTATTCCCTTGGGTTCATAATCCCTTGGGGTCTTAGTATTAATCGCTTCGTTTTATTATTCCTTTGGGTTTCTCATATTAATCCCAAGGGTTTATTATTCCCTTAGGTTTATAATATCGATCATGGTAAACCATGGTTGATTCTCACATTCTGACAATGATTGTCTCACCATCAAACTAAATCATGTTTATTTTGATGTTTGTAGTATTTACATTTGGGTTTACCATTGTTGGGTTTATAGTATTAGGCCCTTCGATTTAATATTATTCCATTGGGTTCATAATCCCTTGGGATTTTAGTATTAATCCCTTGGGCTTATTGTTCATTAGGGTTTTAGTATTAATCCCTTGGGATTATTGTTCATTTTGGTTTATAATATCAATCCCTTGGGTTCATTATTGCATTGGGTTCAATCATAGCCAAGCATGGTCAATCATGGTTGAATGTCGCATTGTGACAAGATTTATCTCACCATCAAAATAAACCATGTTTGTTTTATTGTTTGTAGTATTTATATTTGGGTTTACCAATGTTGAGTTTATAATATTAGTCCCATGCTTCAAAGTTGTTGGGTCTATAGTACTAGGCCCTTCGGTTTAATATTATTCCATTGGGTTCATAATCCCTTGGGCTTTTAGTATTAATCCCTTGGGTTTATTGTTCATTTGGGTTTATAATATCAATCCCTTGGGTTCATTATTGTGTTTGGTTTATAATATCAATCATTGTAAACCATTGTCAATCATAGCCAAACATGGTCAATCATGGTTGAAGGTCGCATTGTGACAAGAATTGTCTCACCATCAAAATAAACCATGTTTATTTTAGTGTTTGTAGTATTTATATTTGGGTTTACCAAATGTTGGTTTTATAATATTAGTCTCTTGGTTTAATGTTGCACTTTGACAAATATTGACTCACCATGAAAATAAACCATGTTTATTTTAGTGTTTGTAGTGTTTATGTTTGGGTTTAACAATGTTGGGTTTATAATATTAGTCCCATGGGCTTAATATTATTTCCTTAGGTTCATAAACCCTTAGGGTTTTAGTATTTTCCCTTTATTTATTATTCCTTAAGGTTTATAATATCAATCCCTTGGTTTTATTATTCCCTTAGGTTTATAATATCAATCATGGTATCCCATTGTCAATCATAGCCAACCATGCTTGAATGTCACATTGTGACAAGGATTGTGTCACCATGAAAGTAAATAATAATCCCTTGGGTTTATTGTTCCTTTAGGTTTATTATATCAATGCCTTGGGTTTATTATTCACTTGGGTTTATATTATTAGTCCCTTTTGTTTAATAGTATTCCCTTTGGTTCATAATCCCTTGGGGTTTCAGTATTAATCCCTTGGGTTTATAATATCAATCGCTTGGGTTTATTATTCGTGATTTAAACATGCTTTATTATGATGTTGACCATGGTTCAACATGGAATTGTCATAAGGATTGTCTCAATATGAATAATTCATTGGGTTCATAATCCCTTGAGGTTTTTTTGTGTTAATCCCTTGGGTTTATTATTCCTTTGGGTTTATTATATCAATCCCTTAGGTTCATTATTCCCTTGGGTTTATATTATTAGTCCCTTTTGTTTAATAATATTTCCTTAGGTTCATAATCACTTGGGGTTTTAGTATTAATCCCTTGGGTTTTATAATATCAATCGCTTGGGTTTATTATTCCCGAGTCAAACATGGTTTATTATAATGTCGACCTTGGCCCAACATGGAATTGTGATAGGAATTGTCTCAATCTGTAAATCAATTATAGTCGATCATGTGTATTTTAATGTTTATAATATTAGTCCCTTGGATTTAATATTATTCCCTTGGGTTCATAATCCCTTGGGGTCTTAGTATTAATCCCTTCGTTTTATTATTCCGTTGGGTTTTTCATATTAATCCCTTGGGTTTATTACCATTGGTTTATAATATCAATCACGGTAAACCATTGTCAATCATAGCCAACCATGCTTGAATGTCACATTGTGACAAGGATTGTCTCACCATGAAAATAAATAATAATCCCTCGAGTTTATTATTCCTTTGGATTTATTATATCAATCCCTTGGGTTTATTATTCCCTTGGGTTTATATTATTAATCCCTTTTGTTTAATAGTATTCGCTTTGGTTCATAATTCCTTCAGGTTTTAAGTTTTAATCCCTTGTGTTTGTAATATGAATCACTTGGGTTAACTATTCCTGAGTCAAACATGGTTTATTATGATGTCGACCATGGTCCAACATGGAATTGTAATAAAGATTGTGTCAATATGAAAATCAATGATGGTCCATCATGTTTATTTCAGTGTTTATAATATTTGTCTTAGGGTTTATATACGTTGGGTTTATAATATTGGTCCCTTGGGTTTAATATTTCTTTCAAAAAAAAAATGTTTAAATAAATCTCTTTCTGGCTGTAGGGAAATTGTGCTTAAGATTATTTAATGTCACTTATTTGTCACTTAAACATATGTTGTGTCTTTAAATGAAGGACCTGGAAACTTGGTCTTTAACGCTTAGTACATGTATGACCAAAGCATCTTAAACCATCGCAATCGCAATCACAATCAGCCCTTTATGCACCCTTAATAACATTGCATTTATATATAAATCTTTTGTATCTACGCTTTTGAAAATATAACATAAAATTTTCTTTCCCACTTTTCATATTGTTAACACGACTGTCGAGGGATATCCCTCATCGCAATCAGTAATCAGTGCTTCCCCATATATATATATACATTATATCGTTGATATGATGGACCCGTCACAGTCATGAAATGTAATACATAGGTTTTTAGGTCCGGATTACCCATATCACAATCAGCAATAATTTCTATTTTAATCTCTTTATAATTGAAATATATAAAATGCACAATCATAAAAATACTTTTCGACATGCCGGACCTAACATGACTTACAACCATAATGAATATACCTTTTGGGTCTAGCCCGCAATCACCAAATCGCAATCGCTAATCATTGAATGCACCAACATACGTATTCAACGTTTTATGAAGCCGTCAGGATGTTAAAACATAACGTTTTATGTTTCGGGTCTGGCTTACCTGTATCACAATCGCCAATCATTGAATGCACCAACATATGTATTCAACGCCTTGCGGACCTGCCGAGCTATTAAACATAACGTAAATATGTTTCAGGTCCGCCACCATTAATCGCAATTGGAAATCTTTAAATATGTACATACATATAACTGCAGACCTGCCTGGACTTTACAAGAAAATATAAATGTGTTTCGGGTCCACACTGTTCATCGCAATCGGGAATCGGTGATTCCTGTGGTAATAACCTGCCCGCTGCACTTTTACGATTGCGATTTATTTGCATTATATATAAGGGGACCACTCCATATAACTTCTTATATTATGAGTTGATTTAATTCTTGCCTATATCGGGGTTGATTCTTTTACACCTCTTTCTTTTGCCATTTCAATGTATAATAAACAAAATACTTCATTTCCCTTAGACTCTGCGAATGTAAAGAAAATAATAATAATATAAAATCCTAATAATATTATAATAATATTGATTATATTATTATTATAATAATAATTATATTTGGATATTATTATAAAATATAATAATAATATAATATTATTATAATATTATAATCAAATATTATTATTATTATTATTACTATTATTATTATTATTATTATTATTTAAATAATATAATGATAATCTAATATTATTATGGGCTATTCTTATTATTAATTAATATATATAAGGAGTTTATGTAATTATAGTTATTTATAACCCTAAATCTGTTTGATAATATTTATATAGTTATTAATATTCCTATATACTGATAATAATTAACCCTATGTATAGAAACCCTAAGATAAATATTAAAAATACTAAAGCCTAATAATAATAATAGTTTATATTATTATAATAATATTAATATAATAATATTAATATAATAATCATAAATATATAAGAATATAAGAATATAGCTTCTATTATTTGTATAGTTATTAATTATCATAAATAATAAATAATTGGTCTTTATTGTTCTTATTATAATAATATTTTTTTTCTAAATAAATTTGAGATCTATTACTGTAACAAAATGATACAAGGAGGCTTTGGCCTCTACAGTTTTTAGCCAAGGTTCATGGCATATTGCAACAAAAACATGATGAAAACTGCCCAGGAGTGGGAAACGAGTCCAATCCAAAATAAATTTGTTGTCCTCGCAGGGGAAACCAACATGTGAACATAGAATGATATTCTATTGAATTCAGTTTCAAAACTTACTGTTTTGCTCAAAAATGCAAAAGTAAACCCATAGACTTGGTAGCTGAGAACCTGAAACTTGAAAACACGTGGTGTTCTAGTTTTCATGTGGTGATGACGGGTGTTCTTCAATAATTAGACACCTGTAGGCATTAGGTTCATCCTCGTCATTCTGTAGCTCACCCGTGTCTTCCTTTGCCAGAGTTTCTCGATTTTGCTCTGCTGCGGAAGGCTTGCCCTGAGCAGTATCACTCTTCTCCGTTGCCCGAGTGGGATGACCTTCATCTCTAGAAGGCTCCTCCTGAAACATGACTGTAATGGTGGCCGTGATAATAGGTCGATTCAGAGTGCAATGGTATGTGAATTCGGCAGAATGGTTGTATTACTGAGAGTTGGAAGAGGGAGCAGTAGTGGAAGGATGGGTTTGCGAGGGCTGGCAGCGAACACTGCGAGTGTAGCCTCTGCCGCTACGTGTATCTGGATAATGAGCAGAGATGGAATTAGATGAGGGGGAGAGGAGTCAGAGACCATTGAGGGCGAAGGACGGAGTGGTCTGCCTCTGTTGCTACCTCTCCTGCTACGCATTCGCTGGCACATTCGAGGCATAATGGCGTGGAGAGGAAGGGATTATTTGTAAGAAGTCGACACTGAGCTGAAATTGGAGATAGAAGGCTTAGAGGCGAGAGTCAGGTTGCATATCAGACTTTGAGAGAAATGGTTGCCCTTTCCTATTTCTATGCAGCAGAGAATATTGCATCTTCTGCCTATTGTAGTGCGGGTGCTTGGCTCCATTGCTGCCAGGGGGCAATTGCAATTCAAAGGCAGAGGAGCAAAAACATAGGAGGTGGGCCAAATATCACCTAAGGTATCCATGATGCAGAGTCGAGGGCGGATGGCACTGGTGAATTGGTTCGAGTGCCGTATTGAATGGCATTTACGAATGTTGTGTGATGGATTTATTACTTTGTATTCGAGCTTACGGGTGCCATGTAACGATGCCACTTGCTAGCCCGTTCCACTATCGTCCTGGCATCCATTGTGTGCACTCGAATCCAGAAGTAATAATATTGATTATATTATTATTATCTTAATAGTTATATTTTTATATTATTATAATAATATAATATTATTATAATACTATAATCAAATATTATTATTTTTATTATTATTATTATAAAATATAATTGTTAGAATTTTTTTATAACTTTATATTATTAAGTTATTTAGATGATATAAAAATAATCTAATATTATTATGAGCTATTCTTATTATTAATTAATATATATTAGGAGTTTATATAATTATTATAATATTAATATAATATTTACACATTAATATATATAAATAATCTAGCTTTTAATATTTATATAATTATTAATAATCCTATATAGTTATTAATAATTTTAAATACCCATAATAATTATTAATGTGGTTGATATAAACTTATCCATATATTAATCACATTAGAAAATATGGTAGATATATATGTTGATATAAGCCTATCGGCCTATATCAACCATATTTTCCTTGGTAAATATGGCTGTGCAGTCGAGGCGACTTAAAAAAAAATCAAATCACTAAGCTATAGGGAGAATAGGCATGAAGTTGGGGGATGTTGACATCTCAGAAAGGAAAGACACTTGTTGTAGATTATTTAGTTTTCTGTCGCCCTCCGAAATCGGATCAGAAAGTGTAGAATCTCCTGTTCCTGAGTGATCTCTTCCCTCTCCATATTTTCCTCCTCCTCACTGAACCTCCACGGCTTCGATCCCTGCACATCCACATCTATCAATAAACATAACCCCGCACCCTGCATGCCCAGAACGCCGACCTATCTCATCTTTTACATATACATCATATTTTTTTCTATATAATGCATTTTCACGAATCTGGGCAATAAAGAAAAGCTTAAAGCTGCACAATAGTGAACAACTTTGACAGTGTCCAACTCCACATTATGGGGATGTCTTCATAGCATGGTTAGAACCAGATTGTACACCAATGGCATGGGCTTGTATATCTTTTCAAAAAACATGTTCAAGAAATCCTACAAAACATATACCACAATTCATTCAAAATTAGATCTGGTAAACCAAACAAAAATCTGCATAATCCTAACTGAAATCCATAACAGATGTAGACCTGTTCTGCGAAGGGAGTTGGCACAGTGACCATTAGAGTTTCCAAAAGGTAGTCGAAGGTCAGCTGAATCGGCTCAAACACGAACATGCCAGTGTTGAAGTATGGATAGGGTCGTTTCCCTAATTCGATCGGCCATGACACCTTGTCAGGGCACTGCTGGCAGTATCCGATGTTGTACTGCGGAGTGTGACTCCATGTCTTCTCGTAGAATCAATCCATCACCGCATAGAAGTATCCATCGGGCATGTCAAATAGATGGTCAATGTTGTCAAAGACCTGCATGTCTGCATCCAGATATACCATCTTGTTGTACTCCTCAAACTGCCCACCACCCAAAACACGATTCTTAACAACTATATGCATGCGTTTAGAGTATCTAAAGTTGCAAAAAAAGGAAAGAATTGAAAATACCTCCCAAATACGATGTTCAGAGTAATTGAGGACATAGTAAGCCATTGTGAATTACACTTGATTCTCAGGGGGTTCGATGGGCTGAATCTCACGAAACAATACAACCCTGCCTTTATAGTTGCATGCGATGATCCTCTAGAACATCGCGCAAAATAGCAATGACAAGAGGATAAGTGCTCTTCACCTTCCGCAAACCCTTTGCAAGTCCAACAACACCTTTCACGTAGTCAACGGATCCAGCCAAGAAAGTCACATACGCTCTACATGTCTTCCTGGGCTCCTCTCTGATGTACTGGAAGAGTTAATCTTCTGGAGAAATTCCTGGATTCATGGTGAGAAAAGTGTTGGGAATTTCTGATAATTCCAGAACAAATAAACAGAGAAAAATGCTCTGTTTCTTAACACAGAAGACATATTTTTTCACACACAAAAACAACTTGTATTCATTAGCAAAACTAACTATCACAAAAAGGTCTTCCTCTAACAGAGGGATTACACCAAGACTGCTTCAGAGGCAGTTCAAATTTTCACTCTGTCTCTCACTGTATAAATTAACATTGTTGTGTGTAACTTTCTTTTACTTCATACTTTTTCACTACTGCGTATTACATTGCATCTTAAAAAAATATATCATTACATTTTACTTGTATCGTGAAAAAACAACTCCCGTGAATTAAAAACAATAAAATTAAAAACTTCACTTACATTCAACAACCGTAATAAATTACCTTAATTACTTCACATGGCGATATATTTTTTTTTATTATTAACCGTAGATTTTACTCCACGTCCATCCAACTCTTTTCAATCAGCCTTGCATCCGACTCAGTCATACGGCCATTGTCAGAGAATTCTACTTCCAATGCTGAATTTTCTGTACACATCAATACATTAGCCGCACAGAAGATCCAGGGACAGGCAGCAGTGAAGTACCCTCAAAATTTTCAGAATAGATTGCATTACACTCTCATGAGCTACGGAGGTCCTCCCGATAACTAAAAAAAAAACATGCCGCCGCTACCATAACCATTGATCTGCCCCACATTAATCGGACGGTTGTCAGTCAAAATCGCACGGCCTCTTTTACCGCACTTTACGTGTCGGGGAAAGGTTGTATTTGCAAAACTGCTCAGGGTACGTGTCGGCTGATGAGTGTGCTCGCTGCCCCCCGGAGAATTACCACCATTCGGTAAAAAGCGGTGCGGGGAACTGGCGGTTTTGACGCTGCAGTTGAAAGTAACATTTCAACACTCCCCTTTAATTTCAACTGTTGGGTTATCAGTCATACCTATACATTTCCTCAAAAACTCAAAATTTTTCTGCCCCAATGGTTTGGTCAGAATATCTGCAACCTGCTCCTGAGTTCTATAGTGTTCTAAAACAATTTCTCTTTTGTTTACCAATTCCTTGATGTAATGAAACTTTGTGTCAATGTGTTTCGTTCTCTTATGAAACACAGAATTCTTGAATAATGCAATAGCTGAGCTATTGTCATAAAAAATCACAGTTCCTTTTGCTTGCTCTTGGCATAGACTCCTGAACATCCTTCTCATCCAAATTGCTTGACATGCTGCTACTGTAGCTGCCACATATTCTACCTCTGCTGTATACAATGCTACAGTAAGCTGTTTTTTAGAAGTCCATGAAATGGCTCCTGAACCCATGTGAGAAACATAACCTGATATGCTTTTCCGATCATCTACACTTCCAGCCCAATCACTATCAGTGTATCCAATTAAATCTGAACATTCTGAAGCAGTATATAAAATACCAAACCTTTTAGTACCTTTAACATACCTCAGAATCCTTTTTGCTGCATGCCAATGTGCTTCTTTTGGCCTCTCCTCGAAATCAAACTAACAGCATGCATTATATCCGGCCTAGTTGCAGTCAAATACATGAGGCTGCCAACTATGCTCTTATACAAACTAGGATCAAAATCCTTGTTGTTGTCCTCTTTGCTGAGTTTTAATCCCATCACTGTGGGAGTGATTGCTACTTTACTCTCCTGCATATTAAATCTTTCCAACACTTCATTAACATATTTCTCTTGTGAGATAAAAATCCCATTTCCATTTTGTTCTACTTCTATTCCTAAGAAGTATCTCAGCAAACCCATGTCAGTCATTTCAAATTCTTTTTTCATGACTATTTTGAAATTTTCAATAAGGTAATCATCATTACCTGTGAAAATAACATCATCAACATATAACACAACAATTAGTATTTTACCATCCTTTTCCTTGATGTAGAAGGTGGGTTCTCCCTCACACTTTTCAAATCCATTTTCCAGTAGATAGGAATCTATTCTACTGTACCACGCTCTTGGTGCTTGCTTTAGCCCATAAAGAGCTTTCTTCAATCTGCACACTTTGTGCTCTTGACCTTTTTTTCATAGCCTAGAGGTTGTTTAATGTAAACCTCTTCCATTAACACTCCATTTAGGAATGTTGACTTCACGTCCATTCGGTAAACTTTCCACTTGGTTTGTGCTGCTATGGAAAGCACTGCTCTCACGATTTTCATTCTAGCAACTGGTGCGAAAGTTTCCTCATAGTCTCTCCCATGTTGTTGCTTATATCCTTTGACAACAAGTCTTGCCTTGTGTCTTTCTATTTTGCCTTCAGCATTACTCTTGGTCTTGTAGACAAATTTAACTCCAATGACTTCTTTTCCTTTTGGTAGTTCAACTAAATCCCATGTCTTGTTTCTTTCTATGGCATTGATCTCCTCATCCATAGCTCCTATCCATTTCCTATCCTTAATTGCTTCTTCGAAATGAACAGGGTCATCAACATGACAATATAAAGCAAACAAAGAGTTCATACCTTCATTTGTTTCCTCTTGTTCATAAATGTCACTTAAATTTCTAAACTTCTAACCTCTTTCATTTGGTGTACAAGTGCTTGAAGAAGCACTTGAATTTCCTCCTTGTGGTGTGCTTGGAGAAGCACTTTCATTTCTCCTCAAGGGTGTCTCTTACTGCCCTTGTGTTGGTGCTGCTATTTGGGGATGTATTTCAGCCATCTCCTCATCATCTTCATCATGAGACAAAGAGTTTTTAACATTCATTGTTTTCTCTATGCTTCCATCCCAAGCTTCCTCCTCAATGAACTGAACATCTCTACTCACAATAAGCTTCTTGGTGGATGGGTTATACACCCTATAAACTTTGGATTCCTCACTGTATCCAATGAAAATACATTTCTCCCCTTTGCTATCCAACTTCTTCCTTAGTTGATCTAGAATGTGTGCATAAGCCACACATCCAAAAACTTTCATGTGAGTGACTCATTGCTTTGTCCCACTCCATGCTTCTTCCGACACTCTTTTCATGACTGCTTTTGTAGGGCATCTATTCAAAATGTATGCTGCACAGTCTACAGCTTCAGCCCAAATTTAATTTGGCAAATGCTTTGCCTTTAACATACTCCTCACCATATCCATGATTGTCCTATTCTTCCTTTCAACAACTCCATTTTGTTGCACAGTGTACCTAGTGGTAAACTGCTTATGCATTCCATTTTCTCTACAAAAACGTAGAAATTCTTTGGAGATATACTCACCTCCTCTATCAGTTCTTAGAACTTTGATATGCAACCCACTTTGGTTTTCTACAAGTGCTTGGAAATTGCAAAATATTTCAAACACTTCACTTTTGTTCTTCAGGAAATAAACCCAAGTTTTTCTAGTAAAATCATCAATAAATGTTAGCATATAGTGGCTTTTTGCAAGTGATGGAGTTTGCATCGGTCCACATAAATCTAAGTGGAAAATCTCTAAGGGTGTTTTTTCCCTTATGCTTTTTCCAAATGGAAAACTTTCTCTGTGTTGTTTCCCCAAGATACAACCTTCACAAAGGTTGTCTGGTTTCTCTATCAATGGTAATCCTCTTACCATTCCTTTTCTATTCAACAAGTTAAGACCTCCAAAGTTGAGATGTCCAAATCTCAAGTGCCACAACCAATTTTCATCGTTTGGTTCGCTTTGGAAAGCCTCTTGTGTCACTGTTGCTATCTCTTCTCCATTTTTAAATCTTCTTTCATTCTGAGAGGGAACATCATGTTCCTTGTCATCTTCACTTCAGCAATACATTGTTTGTTGGGTGTTTTATCCATGATGGTGCATATATCATCCACAAAGAAAACATTGTACCCCTTTTGAATAAGTTTTCCAATACTTATGAGGTTACATTTCATTCCAGGAACATAATAAACATCTGCTATGGTTTCCTTTTCACCTTTCTTTGTTAAGACATTTACTTCTCCTTTTCTCATAACAGAAACTTTACTATCAGTCACTAGTGTGACTTGTGACTTCACACTCTAATCTAACATAGAAAACAAGGCTATGTTTCCTATCATATGGTTATTGCAACTGGAGTCTAAAAACCATACATCTTCACTCTTTGCTTGAGCCATATTATAGGCTAAAAACAAATTATCTTGGCTGATATTTTCTCTAGTGAAATTTGCACTAGTTTTATTACTCATATCATGTTGCTTCTTTCTACATTCATTTGCATAACACCCATATTTTTTACAATAGTGACATTAGACATTAGATTTATCATACCTTTGTCCTTGAGCATGATGTTGTCCACTTTGTTGGCTGCTACCTTGGTCTTGGTTCTGATTTGGATTGCTGCGTCTTCCTTAAGCATTTCCTGGACTGTTTCTTCCACCTCTATTTTGGCTTTTGCCTCTTCCTCTCTTGTTTCCTCTGCCTTGACCTCTTCCTCTTCCAAAGAACATATGGGTCTTAAAGGCATGCTCTAGAGATGAATTTTCATTTCTACTCAATCTCTGCTCATGTGTCATCAATGATGCATGTAGTTCATCAACTGAGAAGTTTGTGAGATCCTTTGTCCCTTCTATGGTGGTGACAATCACATTGAACCTTGAGAGTAGGATCCTCAATAGTTTCTCCACAATCCTCCTTTCTTCAAGAATCTCTCCATGAGAACTTATCTGTGTGACCAGACCAATCACATGTGTGAATAATGAGTCGATATTATCTGACTCCTTCATGCAAAGAATCTCAAAATCTCTCCTCGGCGACTCTAGTTTTGTTGTCTTCACTTTCTCCATGCCTTGATAGGCTATCTTGAGAGTTTTTCATGCCTCTTTGGATCTCTTGGCTGCTGCTATCCTTGGAAACACACTCTCATGCACTGCATGATAAAAAATGGTAGAGGGCTTTAGAATCCTTCTTCTTATTGCTCTTCAACAGATCTTTCTCTGCCTTAGTTAAATTATTAAACTCATTTTCATCTACTGGTTCTTCAACACCATCCTCAACAAATTCCCATAACTCTTGGGAAGCAAGCATAGCTCTCATAGTTATTGCCCAATAGCCATAGTTTTTCCCATTAAATTGTAGGAGCTGAGTATTACAGATACCCATGCTAGTGTTGGCTCCAGCCATTCTTGCACTCTTAACTATGCTTTAAAATACTTAACTATGTATTTAAAATAACTGACTGTCCTCAATAGTAACACAAAAAACTAACTTGAGAAATACCTTGGATTCTTTCTTGACTGAGTCTTCACTCTGGTGGAGAAACTGCTGCAACAAGAAATCATTCCTTCAGCTTATTTGACACCTTCAAAGAGCCTGAACAAGCTCTGATATCATGTTGGGAATTTTGGATAATTCCAAAACAAATAAATAGAGAAAAATGCTCTATTTCTTAACACAGAAGACAAAGTTTTTCACACACAAAAACAACTTGTATTCATTAGCAAAACTAACTATCACAAAATGGTCTTCCTCTAACAGAGGGATTACACCAAGACTGCTTCAGAGACAATTCAAATTTTCACTCTGTCTCTCAGTGTATAAATTAACACTACTGTGTGTAACTTTTTTTTACTTCATACTTTTTCGCTGCTGCGTATTACATTGCATCTTAAAAAAATATATCATTACATTTTACTTGTATCATGAAGAAAACGACTCCAGTGAATTAAAAACAATAAAATTAAAAACTTCACCTACATTCAACAACCGTAATAAATTACCTTAATTACTTCACATGACGATATAATTTTTTTTATTATTAACCATAGATTTTACTCCATGTCCATCCAACTCTTTTCAATCAGCCTTCCATCCGACTCAGTCATACGACCATTGTCAGAGAATTCTACTTCCAATGCTGAATTTTTTGTACACATCAATACATTAGCTACCCGATAACCAAAAAAAAAAAAGCATGCCGCCGCTACCATAACTGTTGATCTACCCCCACATTAATCCGATGGTTGTTGGTCAAAATCGCACAGCCTCTTTTACCACACTTTACCTGCCGGGGAAAGATTGTATTTGCAAAACTGGTCAAGGTAAGTGTCCGCTAATGAGCATGTTCGCTTCCCCCCAGAATTACCACCATTTCGTAAAAAGCAGTACGGCGAACTGGCGGTTTTGACACTGCCGTTGAAAGTAACATTTCAACAAAAAGGAGACTCGACAGTATGTACGCTGAAAGTTAATAATGTGTTGTAAAAAAGATAAACCAATTCCCCGAACACCAGTGTAGTGTGTATGTTTGGGCCGGAAGAGGGTGTGCCTTTATACACAAATTAAAGATCCCCTGTAGCGGATAATGTTTAAAACAATAATACCTAGCAATAAAATGCCGACATTTTAGTATGTACGTGTCAATTATTCTGGTGTCCACGATACCGATGAATTCAACTGTCAAACTCTGGAACTGGATAAAATTAGCCCTAAATTGTTGGAAGATACATAGGAAAGTTCATACAATTTGAAAGAACGCATCCCGGCACACACAGAGACAAAGAGAACGATTGGTGGACTTATGGTGTCGCGTTCGGTGAGCGATAGCATTTTCTGTTCATTTCAATTTTTTATGGAGACGAAATTGCTACCGAATCTGCTCACCAGATAGAATATTCGAAAGCCGTTGGCGACGTCTACAGAACCATTCACTTCCAACGCGTAACTAACGGTGCTAACGGGTCGGCTAGGCTCCGGTGAGTGTGCAGAAGGTTCAGTAGAATAAGGCTACAGATATTGTTTTTATGTAGAAAAAATAGTGTCGTGGGGATCACCCACGTTCTTTGAGTTTGAAGCACCGACAGGAAGTTGAGTCGGTGGTGTAAAGCGCCGGATTTGACCAAACTGCACTTCACAGTCGGTGGGTGCCAAGATTGAAGTGTGGAACACGGCAACATGGTTCCACTATAAAATTAGGCCATCTACAAACCAAGTCATTGAAGATAATTTTAGTTACATATATCAGAAATAACTTTAAACGATAATCATTAAAGATAATGCTATATAATGAATATTCAGATATATAATATATATGTAACTCGGGAAGAAAAGTCCAAGAAATCGTACGTGCAAATATATTGCAGAAAAGAACCATTGAGTCCATTGCACATTTTTCACTTCACCATCTCTATGTTACACGCAAACTTCCTTAAGATAGAATGCGACATGTAATCTTGTTTTAGGTGTTAGGATTTGGTTTGTTTTAGGTATTAGGATTAGGTTTGTTTTGTAGATATATTTGGAAAAGAAAAAGTATTGCATTATTATTTATAATTATAATTCAAATTAGTGTTAAAAGAAATTTGTAACTTGTTTTTATCAATAAGCTATTTTTTAAAATAAAAGAGAGTTAATGTATTAATTATTTTTAAACCTTTGTAAATTGATTAATTTTTTTCATGTAACACATGACATGATTATTTTTTTGTGTGAATAAGATAAAATATATTATTGTGGAAATTTGCACATTCCATAATTTGGGTTGTGTGCGAGAGAGAGCTTGACTCAAGATCCAACCGAAATCCCTGAAATGGCCATAGAATTGTCTTTTTCACAGTGCAACCATGACAAAAGTGGGTTCTGAGTACATAGGTGGAAACCGAGAGGAACTCTCTTTACATCATTCTCAAAACTGAGAGAATAGAAACCAAGAGAAGAGAAAAAAATCGTAGCGAGGTCGACCATGCAAAAGTCATTTTTCTTCGCGACAAATAGCCCTTCGCGGAGGAAGAAAAACAAAAAGGAAAATGATAAAGTCACTCTTGGTTGATTGTTACCAGATCCTCGTCCAGACTAATGCGAGTCTCCTAAGAGCTTCCCTCCTGTTGTGCGATGGTGTTCTGTTGATTTGTGGAGGCCCCAGCGGCCTCTTTCTAGATGCTTGGGGATCCTTCAGCAGTCAAATGGACCTTCATCATCAACTTCTTCTTGACAACCATGTATTATAGTGCATCCCAATTAATGAATCTACAGTGATGGATGGCTTCGACATACATCAAAAACTTCTCGGTCAACCAATCAATCTTTGTTTCCAGTGCCCTGGTGTGCTCCTCGTGCTCCTACATTGCGAACCCCGTGATGGTTTTCATTTGCCACCATGTTTCAATAGTTTGCATGTAGAGGTTTTCACGCGCTCGAGTGAAGGCAGGGTCCAGAATCTAGGTAAAATCAGCGTCGACTTCCTCAGTGAACTCTCTACAGAGAACATTTGCTTGGGATTCTAATTTGGGAATATGCTGCTGAGTTTCAGGATTTACCATCGCCACATAGCATAGAGCTACGCGCTTAGCAGAGGTCTCCATGCAAGTGGTGGGGGGCAAACCCAGGGACTGCCAACTGGCGGTCGTGTGACTATGTGCACCTCCTCGATTGGAGCTAGGGATGGAGCAATTCTCAGGGCCATGAAAGAAGCAGAAGGGTGAGGGAGTGAGGGGAACCAAAGTGCGAAGGACCAACGGAGAGGGATAAAGGTAGAGAGAAGAATGAGGGAGAGAAGGGGGAGGGGAAAATATATAGAAGTCGAGTGATGGTGGGAGGTCAGGAGTAAAGAGAAGGGGCGGGAAGGGGAAGCATGCGAAGTTCTGATGCTTGGTTGTGGAGGAATGCCTGAGCAAAGAGGATGTGACTGCGAGGCGGCGGTCACATAAGGGAGAGGGGATGTCACGCCCCCAGGCTGGCGGTAGTCTTTCAAACGCTCTTGGCAAGGTGCGGCACCACCAAACACTTTCTTTTCACCAATACTTATGTTCACGGACTATGCCTAACCATATGTCCTACTTAGTTTGTATTTCTCAACCAAGAAATTATTTTGTTTCCTTTATACCAATGAACACCCATAGACATTCATTATCAATAGTAATTATAAACGAAGAACATAATTTCAAGGTATAAAGGGAGGGGCAACTCCCTGAACAATGAGTCTGCCCGAATACAATATATTATACAATCTTTCAATGTTACAAAGCTTTACAAGTATACTTGGGAAACACCAAGTTTCATACTTAGCCAAAATTACAACTTCTCACACCTCCGTGTGATAACCAAGATTCTTTGCCCAAGTCGGGCGGGCGCGCCCTCACACGAGCTGCCTTCCGCACTTCACAACCGAACCTTGTGCATAATGGGCGGGTGACTTCACCAAGTCACCAAGACACCCTTGTTTCACCTTCGCACGGCTTCACCAAAACTCCACCATTTTATGTTTACACGCCGGGCGACTTCACCAAGTCTCACCTGTGCTCCTTCGTCCGAACGACGGGCACTCCTGCCCGCGCTCTCACCCAAGACTAAAGACTCGTGCGTTTCACCTCCATGCGGCCTTGCCCAAAGCTGGGCACATAGAACTGCGCCTCACTTTTCAAGTTGCGGCTTCACTCTTGAACTGCGCACTTCTCCTTCTCGCTTGAGTGCCTTGAGCAATGTTCGTTGATGTCCAAATGAGTCTCTAACGCGCTAATATATATGCTACACGCATGGTTAACCAACTCCACAGTCGTCCTGCGTTATATTTCCACCGACGCCATTTTCCTTGGTCCTTCATACGGTCGGCTTCATCCACCAACGCCCTCAACCAACTTCCATCACCGTCGGCTCACTCCATGAATGCCCACACTGTTCATCATATAAACACACGACTTGCTCCTCACTTGTACGCACGCAAGCTCCCAAGTGTTCGCTCTGCCATGTCTTGTTAACTCGTGCGCACACCAAGTCACACTCCACAGTGGTCTCAGTAAGAACCGCAGATCCTTACATCCTCCTCCACCTAAAGTTGTTGTCATCCTCGACAACATACCATCCTGGTAGCCATCCACCAAGATCAAGATTTCCATATCCGAACAGTCTTATCCATGATATCAACTCCTCCACATACTGCAAACATCCCTGCAACATATGTAGAACCACTATCTCCATCATGTCTCATCCCTCCATAGGCTGCCTATAAAGATACTCTCCTGATTCTATCATCTGTCTGTACACTAGTACCCCTCATGACTTGAACTAGTTGGGTAGCTAATCCAACCATATGTCCAAACCATAAGAATGCACATCCTTATGCCACCATCAGTCTTTCTCTGAATTCTACTACATCTCGAACTCGTCAAAGTATGCTCTCAATCCCATGCTCAGGTCCATGGAAACTTCATCCCATCTGCAACATGTTCGGTCCATGGTATTGTTGCACAAAGAGTAAAACCTCTCCATCGGATCATCCAAAACACCTCCATGTCACGTCAGAATCTGCACAACATCTCTGCCTTGGCACTCCATAGAATGTCCATGAGTGACATCTCTATACATGCTCCTGCATCATGTCCCTACATAACTCATGCTCAATGTCTCCAACCTAATGTCCATGACTCTAGTTGTCCATGATGCCCAACGAAGTGGCCTCATCCCAACATCTGGTCATCCGCATCCAAGTCTGCAAGTATGTCATAAAGAAGCCTCATCCAAGGCCCCTTGTTAAGTTGGTGTAGCCCCTCCCAAACAAGGTCCCTACACCAACCCTTCCCCAAGGTTGTCTATAGAGAAAGGAGGGCCAGGAAGTTTCCTCCCTGACTCTCATCCACCCATGTATCAGATTGATACTGTGTCCTCAAATATCTATGCACAGCCTCAACCTCCTCACATGTGCATCCAAGCTCACCTAGCTTGTCCTTTGTCAACTGAAAGTCATATATGCCCATAGCATATCTACAAAAATCCATTATACCAGCCGGATCTCTACCTTCATAATCTTCTCCAACCACTGCTTCTGAAGTAGTGCTCGGACTCCCTTCTTCTGGAACCCTGTTGTGAAGATCATCAGTAGAAGATGTCTCTGTCAAGTGCTCCATGATTCGTGAGATTGTCCTCTCACTTCCTTCCCTCTTCCTCGCTCTTGCAACAAAGTTAATCAACTACCCTTCCTTCGTTATTTGAGTCATACCCTCAAGTCCTCTTTGCTCCACATCCTCATGCTTCACATTTAGATCTTTGGGATACAAAGTCATAGAATTCATCCTTGGTCTATACCCCAAGCAACTCCTCCTATTCATCAGAACCAACATAGTTCTTCCTCTAGCTGTGTTCAAGAGAATGTACCGGTCCACCATTGGTATGGCTTGTGCAAGCTTCATGAAATCTTGCCCCAGCACCATAGAATGTTCATCCATGTCCACGATCCTCAAGTCCAACTTTCCAAACCACGAGCCCACTCTCACCTGGGTGTTCTCCATCACACCAATAATAGCTTTCATGGTAGAGTTGACTTCTTTTAAAGCACTCCACTCCCTCTCCATCTTTGCTTTCTTTCGAAAAGACTTTGCTGCTTTCCTACTTAAGAAGCTATGAGTAGCTCCCATATCCACCAAAGCTGCATATCTCTTGCCCTTCACGATTACCAGCATAAAACTCAGCTTCAAGGCATCACCTCCTTCTGTCGGCTTTATCTTGTGTTTCACATCAGCAACCTTCTTCAAAAACTCGGCCTTAGAAGTGTCCATTGGCTTGTGCTCCAATCTGACATTCCTCCTAAGGTACTTCACTTCCTTGCTTGGCTCTTCTAAGAAATTCAATCCTGGCTCAGCTTGACTTCCTTCAAGCTTGTCCTCCATTGCATCCTGCTTAAGTGCACCAACCAAGTGCCCATTGACTACCTTCATGGAACTAAGCTTCCAAACATCCTCTGGATTATCTCGGTAGTGAGTTCCCAGCCTGTCAATGTAGTCGAGCTCATCCTGCTCAATTACAACAACCTTCTTATCAAGAAGTTTCTTCTTCATCTCGTCCTCAAGTTGCTTGATTTCGGTCTCCACCATGGCACTTTCCTTCCTCAACCAGGCTCTTTCATCCAAGAGCTCTTGAAGATCAAGTCCATTCTGTTGGATCTCCTTGTCAAGTTCCCTGAGTTCATCATCTATCGTACTTCCGCATTGAAACTTGAGTTCTTCAAGTTCCTTCCTTAGCTTCGAACAACTTTCCCGAATCTTCATATTCTCAGCCTTCATCGAAACCCAGTTAGAACTCCATCTACTCATCTGTTCCAACACTTTGTACCGGAAGACTTCACCTGCATTATGGCTAGACTCACCTGTCATAGGTTCATCCACCATCTTTGCCATTCAGCCTTCTCCACATTCACCAGCTTCACCAAGTTCCTGCAACCCAAACCAGTTCTTGTTCCACTTGTTTGTGAAACCAACTTCCTTCACCTGCAAGTACTTGTTTCCACTATCACCAACTGTCAAGTGTATATGCACTTGCTTCACCCAGCTTCTTGCAAGACTTCTCCAAGTATTCAGATTAACTCTGATACCAACTGTCATGCCCCCAGGCCGACGGTAGTCTTTCAGCCGCTCTTGGCGAGGTGTGGCACCACCGAACACTTTCTTTTCACCAATAGTTATGTTTATGGACTACGCCTAACCATATGCCCTACTTAGTTTGTATTTCTCAACCAAGTAATTATTATGTTTCCTTTATAACAATGAACACCCATACACATTCATTATCAACAGCAATTATAAGCACAATATAAAGGGAGGGGCAACTCCCTAAACAATGAGTCTGTCCGAATACAATATATTATACAATCTTTCAATGTTACAAAGCTTTACAAGTATACTTGGGAAACACCAAGTTTCATACTTAGCCAAAATTACAACTTCTCACACCTTTGTGTGATAACCAAGGTTCTTTGCCCAAGTCAGGCGAGCGCACCCTTACACGAGCTGCCTTCCGCACTTCACAACTGAACCTTGTGCACGATGGGTAGGAAACTTCACCAAGTCACCAAGACACACTCGTTTCACCTTCGCACAGCTTCACCAAATCTCAACAGTTTTATGTTTACACACCGGGTGACTTCACCAAGTCTCACCCATGCTCCTTCATCCGAACGATGAGCGCTCCTGCCCACGCTCTGACCCAAGACTAAAGACTCGCGCGTTTCACCTCCGTGTGGCCTTGCCCAAAGCTAGGTGCATAGAACTGCGCCTCACTTTTCAAGTTGCAACTTCACTCTTGAACTGCGCACTTCTTCCTCTCGCTTAAGTGCATTGAGCAATGTTTGTTGATGTCCAAATGAGTCTCTAACATGCTAATATATACACTACACACATGGTTAACCAACTCCATGGCCGACCTGTGTTATATTTCCACCGACACCGTTTCCCTTGGTTCTTCATATGGTCAGCTTCATCCGCCAACGCCCTCAACCAACTTCCATCACCGTCGTCTCACTCCATTAACGCCCACGTTGTTCATCATATAAACACATGACTTGCTCCTCACTTTTATGCATGCAAGCTCCCAAGTGTTCCCTCTGCCATGTCTTTTTAACTCGTGCACACACCAAGTCGCACTCCAACCTTTGCACTCCATGGTGGTCTTGGTAAGAACCACAAGTCCTTACAGGGGAGGTGGCATCATGGGTGCTAGAATCAGGTAAGCCAAGGATGAGTCTATGTGCGTGTGCCATCCACCTATCCTTCCAACGGAACAGAGAATCGACCTTACAATGATGAATGGTACACGAAAAATTATTGTTCAGTAGAGTGGATATCCTCGTCATTGATTGATGCGCATTGCAAGCGAAGTTCATCTTCCTCCAATTCCTACCATGCTCGGGACTTCAATCATAGGGTACCAGCCATACCGTCATTCGCCAGTCTATCCATGAGTTTAGCTCCCTTCCTTCTGATTGTTTGAAAGTGGAGACCTGCCATGTTGTTAATTCCTTGCTTGATCTGTTGTATTATTTTGTTTAGGCACCAGTTTTATGATATTGTTTCCACCTCGATGCCCTGTTGAAGTTTTTTACCAATTTGAGTGGCGAGCGTGGAATCTCCTTCTACAATCAGAGCACTGAGCTTTAGGTTGTGCACTGTCGTGATGCCATTTTTGAGGGCATGAAGTTATGCGACATTGTTTGTGGTTGAACCTATATCTCCCTCATATATCCATATTACCTCTCCTTTAGATTTTATGAAGACTCCTCCAAAACTGGCTGGGCCCAGATTCCCCTTAGCTATGCCGTCGTAGTTGAGCTTGAAAGTCCCCTTCTCTGGCAGCCTCCAGGTGTTTTTTTTTATTTTCAAGCCTGGAGAGGGGGGTGACTTCATGGACCTTGATCTGAAGGAGATCTAGCATTGAGAGAATTCTCTCTTTGAAGAAGGTGGGAGGGGCTTTGATAGTCTGAGTGGGTAGAGAGGTCACTATTTCTTGGATCACACTTTTGATCTTCGAGATTATGATTTCCTCCTAGGTGGAGATGCCACAAAATATTCTTGTGTTGCGCTCCTTCCACAGAGCCCAGCAGATCAGACTAGGAATTAAATTCCATGCACGGTTAACCAGAGGATGTGAGGAGAAGACAAATCTCCAGTTCGTGATGGTACTTTGAATAGATGAGGGGTCCCGATCAGAGCTGTTGAAGACCAGAGAAATCCAATCCCATAAATTGGATGCGAATGGGCATACATTTAACAGATGATTGGGGGTTTCTTCTTCTTGCTGGCAAAGAGGGCATCTCAATGGGCCAATAAAACCTTTTCTTCTAAGGTTGTCCCATGTTAAAATATTTCTATGCATGAATAACCATAGAAAGATAGATATTTTCAGCGAGTGCTTCCTGTCCCAGATTGCATTCCACTTCGGTTCTGTTTGAAGTTGATCTTGCTTCACTCTGTATCTATAAGATTCTCTTAAAGTGAAGTGTCTTGCTGAGTTTTCCCTCCATATGAGTTGAGCCTCAACAGAGTCAAGGAGGATTTGTATTTTTTGTAGTTCTTATGAGAGGTTCGACTAGGCTTGGGGGTTCATTTAGGGAGTCCAATCCTCGTGTTCCATCCAAATTCTCTATTTGTCCTTTTCATCACTAGTTTTCCAATACTGGTTCACTTTGATCTTCCCTCTGTTTTCCATATCAGCCTTGATTTGGTGATAATTCTCTTGATCATGTTCTAGCCTTTATTTCCAGGCGTCCTCCCAAAAATGAGCCTTGTTTCCATTGCCTATTTCCTAGAAACTATGATTTTGAATGATATCCTTGTTCTGCCATGAGTGGTTCCAGATGACTGAACCTTTGATATTTCCATTTAGCCTGATAATTTTCTCTTGCGAGAGGGAGGGGGTATACTTTTCTTTCCATAGGATTCCCTAAGGGGAATTGGGGTTTGCAATCCATATCCATAATTTTTTGGCTCACAGGGCCTTTCCCAGGAGGTCTATGTCTCTAAGACCAAGGCCGCCATCTTTTTTAGGCTTGCAAATTTCATCCCATGCCACGAGAGCCCATTTCTATTTCACCTCTGCACCTTGTTGAGCCTCAAACCTGCACCTTCCTATACACCCTCTCAGCCTTCTTTTTCCACTTACTTCATCCACCAAGCTATTAAATCATTGCATTATAGTCTAAAAAGAGCTTCTGACATGGTTTTCTAACTATGCTTATGACTGTTGTTTGGTTTAGATTTTTGTTCAGGTAGCTGCGGAAACTTGTCGGTTTCCGTAGCCAGCACATGTTTCCGCAGCCAGCACACGTTTCCGCAGCCATTTTGTTAATGGCTATGCTACATGTGTCCTATGAAGAAACGAGCCACATGGGCAAGCTACAGGTGACGTGTACATGGAACGTGTCCCTTCAGATTAGCCAAATCATCCATAAAAGGTCACGGTCAACAAGGGTCAAAGGCAAAGCCAACTAAGGAATTTAGCGGTGGCACGTCTCTGTTTTGAGCACGTGAAGGCTTACGTGGCACAGTCCTCAGCTCACGAAGATATCGGCACACCTGGAGATCAACCCCGTAACCTAAATCCAGCAGCTACCACTCAGAGGATTTAATGGACATGATGACCATTACGCTAGATCTCGGGCTGAGGAGATCTACGTGTCTCTGGCAACAGAGTTAACAGCATAGGATTGAGGAGTTAGTTACAGCACTTTTTCATTATAAATAACGCATTGATAAACGCGGTGTAGAAGCTTTTAGAGATGTAATTTTTGAACTGTTGTTATTATCACCCCACTGCACTCTGTTTTACGTGTTTTGTTGTTGCTTTAATACATGAGAAGACTACTTTCCTGAGCTCGTTTTTGTGACTGTTCGTTGACTGGCTGAGGTGGCAGAGGGCCCCTGTGCACTAAAGCCTTGTATAGTTCTCATTTGATTTTATTATGTTTCTACTTTCATAATTATTAGCTTGTATATAACATGTTGTTTTGATGTTTTTAATTCACTGTTGTTTACATTTTCATTTATATTTTCTTATAGTTGTCAGCTGATCAGTGCTTTTCTACAGGTTTTCTTAGGCAGCCCGGGAAAATTTTCATCTTTTTGACAACTACTGACATATGAGATCATCTTCTCCTTCCTGCTAATTTTCATTTTTTGAAGTTTAATTCCAGCACTGTTATCTTTCAAATTGTGTTTTGCTTATTTATTTTTCTGCTACTTAGACATCATACTACTCATTTGTTTATGGTTTCTTTCTATAGTCAAGTGACTCTATTAGTAAGGAATCAGAATATTACTTATTGTAGTGTGATTTAGTTTGCTTTCTTGCAATTTAGATATCATATTCCTTAACTTGTTCATGATTGCTTCCCATAAGGTAGATTGAGCTAAAGGGTAAAGGATCAGAAGAGTTGAAGTAGTGGGATTAGTTTCCTTTATGCAATTTAATTTCCTGCAATTTAGATATCATATTGCTTAACTTGTTCATGATTGATTCCCATAAGGTAGATTGAGCTGAAGGGTAAAGCATCAGAAGAGTTGAAGTAGTGTGAATTAGTTGCTTTTCTTTCAATCTTTGAATTTCTTTAAGTTCAGTTTTTACTTTCTTTTTCATACAACAGTAAGGATACTGGGCCATTGTCATTAGTTCATTGTTTGATACATTTACTTCCTCTTAAGAATTGATTTCATTACAGTTATTTTAGAGCTTTCTTTTTGAACACTTTTAAGTTTGGAAAATCATTGTAGAAATCACCATTATCATCCATACTTAACTTTCATTTTCGCCATCACACACTAGGGAATCCATAAAAGATAACTCAAAAAACAAACTAAAAAAACTCAAACACGACAAAAGACTAAGAAAATGGTTATCTTGTACATATAGTACACTTCACTTCGTTAGTTTACGAATCCTGGATTGACATTTTAATCAGTAATTTAGAACACACTAAATTGACCAAACATTTTGGCGCCGTTGCCGGGGAAGTGAAATTAGGTAGCCAATTTCTTTAAAAAAAAAAACAAGAAAATTTCAAGGAAGGTAAAAATTGATAATTTCTCAAAGTATGCTCTCCTCTTGCACCTAGTGTGATCTGGAGGATCAGAAAAGACAAGAGACACCTCCATAATCTCCAACCTACACTCCTAGCCCTAGGATTCCTGGAATTCAAGAGGCAGTAGTTGAGTTAGGAGACTCTTCCTCACCATCCATCGAATCTGAATTAGGAAAAGATCCTTTCTTTCCTTCTACAGGGAGACACATTGTAATTGAAGAAGTAGAATTATCTGAGGAAGAAGAGGGAGAAATTCCTCCTCGTTCGCCATTAGTAGAGGAACCAGAGGACTCTGAAATCTCTGAGAAAACTACCATGACAGAAGAGGGCGTTAACGGATTTGGTAGAGGTAGAGGTAGAGGAGGGGGAGGAGGAAATAATGGAGGAGGTAGAGGTAACAATGGGGGAAATAGGGATGGAGATAACTCATTTGGATTTCCTATAGTCGATGAGGATTCTCAAGCAACAATGAAAAATATTTCACCATCTGTCCTCCCAAACTTTCATGGGTTAAGAAATGAAGATCTTGAAACATTTCTATTTGAGTTTGAGGTCGTGTGTCGAACCTATTATTATTTGGAAGACTCTCAAAAACTCAAACTGTTTCCTTCAACATTGAAAGGAGCTGCTTTGAAATGGTTCATGGGATTACTCACTCAATCCATTAGGACTTGGAATGATATGAAACAAACATTTCTGGATAGATACATGGATTATTGTATGCCTACCAACCATAAGGATGAAGTATTTAAAATGGTACAAAGAGAAGATGAAAACTTGGAGGATTTACTTGAAAGATTCCAATACAATCTGAAAAGAGCAAAAATGAGTAACTTAGATGAGGAAACCTTGAAAGCCCTTCTATTAAAAGCCATTAGAGATGAATGGATAGATATTTTGAACATGATGGGAAAAGGAGACATATCTTAACTTCCACTTCATGATATAGCAGAACTGTGTGTCCATCTCTCAAGAGGAAAATCTAAAACTGGAAAAGGGCCTAGAGATCCTTCTCTCATCAGAGCAAACAAATCTGCATCTGGATCAGTAAGTAGGGCTGAGATTGGCAATATGCTTGATGAATTCAAAACTGATATCTTAGGGAGTCTTAGTGAGCAACTAGATACTCTTAAGATCCACAATAAGCAGAAAGCAGAAGCTGAAGCTTTAGCCATCTTTTGCCCAAAATGTAGAAAAAAACATGCTCTCAGGGAATGTCCCTTGGATGCAAAAGTTGTAGAAACATGTGCGATTTGTTCAGAGAATCATGAGACCAAGGATTGCCCTTCAATTCTTGGGCTCAAAGCTGTCTTTCAAGAAGATCCAAATACAATTGAGTCTCTCTGTTTTGTTGCAAGGAGACCTTGGCAGGGGCAACAAAATCAAGGGTTTAACAACTCTATGAACTTTCAACCCCCACCGAATTGGAATCCTTGGCAACAACCTTGGTCCCAACCTCAAAATCCTTTTCAATCATGGGTAAAAGGTATGCAAAATCCTTATGGGAGATTTGCTCAATTTTATCAATATCCTCCATCTTTTCAAAACCAACAAGCTCCACAACTTCCAAATCAAAACCCACAACTATCATTGCCATTTCAACAAAAAAAACCCTCTCAACAGAACCCAAATTCTCAAATCTTGCTTCCATTCCAATAGAAGTCAAATCAACTTCCTTCTCAGCCATTGCCAAACCCCAATAATAAAAACCCTCAAAATGCTTACATGGTAGAAGGTCAACAATTTCCAGCCTATATGTTTGTTCCTCTCAATGATGTACAACTCAGATCTGGTAGAGTTCTAGATAAACCTTCTATAGATGCCCAAAATCAAAGCATTTCTGAGGAAGAATCTCTTGAAGCCAATAAGGGTTCTGAAGCATCTCTTCAAAACCCAAACACTCAGAAAGAAAAAGAAAAAGAACTAACCCCCACAACTCCTATAGTTGAGCAACCTGCATCTTCATCCACACCTCCTTTTCCTGAAAGATTACAAATTGACAAAGGAGTGGAAAAACAAATCTTGTTGCCTGACTATGATTTTCTAGATGGATTGAAGAATGTCAGTATCAAGATTTCCTTGTTACAAGCCATTAGAGAGATTCCTATTCTAGCAAAAAAAATAAAGGAGTTTGTTATAGACATTTTTGGACACTGCAACCCCAAGCATGAAATGTCCATAAACCAAGGGCTCCTAAGTTCCTAAAAGTTTTTTTCTAACCCCTAAAGGAACAAGGTCAACTGATTACAACTTCTCCCAGAAGTTCTCCATGAAAAACTGCTCAGAATTGGTCAAAACAGGATCATTTCAGCTGCTCCACTGGCCAAGTGCGTTGCATCTCGCCTAAGTACACTGTGTGGGTGCGTTTCATTTCAAAAATCCCTTCTATGGGGTGTGATGGGCGTGAAATGACAAAAGGCAGTGTCATTCCGCGAGGTGGAGAGGCAATGGAAGCTTCCAGAAACTTCTCCTGTGACACTTGCCTCTCTGAATTCGACCAAGGATGAGTAAGAGATCATCAATCTCCAAGTGGAAGCAAGAACTATCAGAGGGAAGACACTAATCAAATCACAAGCTGACTCATCCCCCTTACAGATATCTATATATGGATCCCTCATCCCAGAGATCTAGAGGCTGGAATTTTGCATATTGTAAGGAATTTTTGTTGGTTTCTTGAGACAAACATCAGATTGTTGGGTGATCTAAGCTTTGTATGAGGTGAAGAGGGGCTTCCTTGCTGAGAGGTTGATGCTGGGTCAGAAAAACTGGTTGTAACTCCTCTTGGCTCTTTCTTGTTTATCAATAAAAGCTATTCAAGTTTTCCTCCATAGATCCATGTTCTTGTATAGTGTTGTGCTACTATGATCTTACAGGTACTCTGTGAAGCTGGGCGTGCAAGGGAACAAGTAGCGAAAGACTATCAAGGAAGAGAGGAATCGAACCAGGAGATTAGCGCAAGACAGAGGTTGGTCTTCTTTGTTCCTCTCTATCTATACTTCATAAAGGAAAAACGAAAGTAGCTTTACTTTGTTTGTTTCTAAGGCAGCTATCACACCTTAGTGGGATAAGCAGTTCTGAGTAGACACTTTTCCCTGTAACAAAATGGCGACTCCACTGGGGACGAATTAGTTTGTTTGTTTATCTTCCTTGTTGTCTATTTCATAAACTTATAGATGGAGTCTGAAGTTGTGCCAGGTAGCATTCGAACTACATTTGCTATGCAAATGCAAAGTAGATAAATGCCACTTCAGTCCATCTCCGGGATCTATTTATGATTTAAACAACTAATTCACAAACTCTCTGATTGCCCTTGTGATAGATCTTAGATCCTCCTTAGATCTACCCCTGATTATTGCATTACTGATTGCCTTTTGCTCGGCCAAAACCCATGAACTAAACTGCAAACTGTGACCCAGAACCCAAGCAAAGTCTCGTTTCTGGCCCAATGCAGAAACTGTTCTGAGAATCTGAACTTCATCGCACTTCCTGAGTGGAGAAGGTGCGTTGCGTTTCAAATTCCCTGTGCTACAGGTGCACTGATCAGACTAGGCTTTGAGTAGTGTTGGTTTCTGTGATTCATTCTTTCTAGTCCTATTCATGAATTTTGTTGCCAATGATCAGTATATGTCTGTTTGAACCCCCTTTTCCTTGCTGTTATTCCGCCTCCTTTGTACAAAAGAACTGTAAATGTTTTTGTGTGTTTGTTGAGTCATTATCTGTTCTCCTTTGCAAGAAGTAACATAATCACACTGTCATCCTTTGATCTGAAAGTGTCACAAGTGTTGATTTTGATCATAGGAAAGAGTTTGATTGCTATTGATGGTCGATTATCCTGTTACTATTGTTTTTGGTCTGAATTTGTAATTTTTCTAGTGTCGAAAACAAGTATTCATTTCAAAATTGTAAGGTGTTGTTATTGTCTCCATTTTTGATTTCGAAAAGAAACTTGTTGATATTTGTCGCTTGAAAAGAAATTCAGATTTGTGCATCAACTTTCTTTTTATGATTCATATACTAAGAAAGTCGAAAACAAATACATGCATGTGCATTTGCATTTAGACAGTCTGATTGGTTTGATTCAGGAAAGTGCATTTAGAGTGTGCTCTTTGCTCTTTGTGAAAGGATTCTGTCTTTCTTTCCTTAGTAGCTAGGATTTTCATTGCACAAAGAAGATAAAAAGATTGTTTATCATCTTAGATTGCATTTTAGGAATTACATCTACATCTCGTGGTGAACCTGAAAGGCAAACTTCATAAACAATATCAACTATAAAATAAATTCAATGAATCTAACAACGCTTTGGAACCTAACGCACAACATTTAGAAGTCTAGGCTAGAGACGTATTCCGACGTCGTAAAGCCTAGTAACTGTTGTTCTCAATGATGGTTGGGTGATTCCTCCACTTTGAGACAATAAGTGCCAGTACGGACTTGTGCTCCCACATACCGTCGAGTATATTTTGGGAGACCACAATAGGCTTAATCCTTTATCCATAGGAAGCTGTGTCTGCCGCCCTATCGATCGCAATGCATTGAACACAACATTCGGGAAGATTGACTGTCGTACCATAAAAAGTATTCTGCAGTTTTGCGATTGGTTTGGTAATCCCTCTACCTAGATTTCCAGAGCAGTCCCTTTCATTCCTTTTCAGACTCTTTAACAGAAAAGGTCCATCTAAGCACTTGTCACTTCAGGCTCATTAAAAATCGAAGGTGACTAGAGTCATCTTTTGTTTTTTCTCGACTCTTAAAAACTGAAAAAACAAGTTGTGTCAAAGCGTCTAAAATTTATTTTAAACGGAATATTCATTACCCATTCCTACGTTGATCTTGGGTTGAGAAAATGGAATCCACCAACCAAGGAATTCCCCTTGGAGGAAATCCTAGTCCATTCTCCTCTTGGGGAGATGTTGGTGCACCCCATATGGCCACATTGTCGCTTCCAGGACTGACAATCGGCTTGCCTATATGGCTCTTCTCAACCTATGTCGTTCAGAACACCGCAATTCCTGAACAATCGAATCAGCAACTAGACGAGTCCAGAGTTACCCACCAACCTTCTAATTCCTCTAATTCTTCCTCTCCTCCTTCCTCTTCGCTTGATGGGGCTGGTAAGCCAAAAGTCAAGTACCTGAGAAGAAGAAGGAAAAGAAGAAGAAGGAGCGAAAAGTGAATGGGGGCAAATGAGCGTCGTCTAGCGAAAATCCACACACTGCACCGACCAGGCCTAAATCGCCATGTGTCATTTGCAAAGGAGACCACTATCATAGAGATTGTCCTTACATCCCTCGGACCTTAAGGGACTGGTCTCCTCGTTTGCACAACCCGGTGTCGTCAACCTCTGATGATCATGTTGAAAACACACCGTCGACTAGTGAAAGTGAAGCCCCAGGACAAAAAGGAAAATATAGATTTCCTTGTAAACTGTGTGAAGGCGATCATGCCATCCACCGTTGTCCCTTCTTAGACGAGGCTAAAAGAGTTTTGGACGATCGTCCAGTTTCACTGTTACGACTTCCTCCTGGATATAAAAAACTCTTGCCGAGTCCGTCACTAGTTGAAAATCCAGCTGGCCCGCTCAAGTGGTCAGCTGAAGCACCTATCATTGAAGACAAACCATCTGAACCCATACCAGACGAAAGTCAAAAGGTCGAGGCAGCAGTTGACCCGGTCTTACCTTCAGAGGTTCCATCTTCAGATGATACAGTCACCGAAGATAATAAGGATGACATCGTCCAAATTATTTTCATAAGCACAGAATCCAATGAACATGGGGGCAATTTACCCGTTCCTTTACCGCAGGAAGGAAGTTCGTCAGATTCATACCCAGCCATCTATTCGGTCCCACCTCCAAGCAACCTAGTTGTCTCCTTTGATTGGAATCAACTAGGCAGACCCCGTTTTCCAGCTAGCATACCATTCTGAATCATTGTTCAAATATATAGAATGGTTATGGATGGTACCATCATGATGAAGGGGCTTCTGTGAGTATCCTTTCCTCGACTGCTTGGAAAGCGCTTGGTTCGCCATCGCTTTTGCCTGAGATGAGAAATCTAACAAGATTTGATAAAGGAACCAGTCGACCGTTAGGGATCCTTCCCAATGTGCCAATAACATTGAGAGGGAAAGCCGTTCAAATGAACGTAATGGTAGTTCAAGGACCCCTGGATTATAATCTACTCCTTGGATGAGACTATATTTATTGCATGGGAGAGATTGTCTCCTCACTCTTTAGAGTAATGTGTTTTCCTTACGAAGGAAGAGTGGTCAAGCTCGTATACCAGCTTTCATTCCCCGGTTCACGGATAGCAAATAGTCATATACCATCCCTGAATGGTCTTTTCACACAAGAAATGTCTCAACCTCCAGTCTCTCCGCCTGATGAGCGCAAGTGATTGGGGGACATGACAGAAACCCAGGGGGCATGCACCCTGGCCTGCTTCGGCAGGAAAACTTCGGGTATAAGATAGGTTTCCGCGAGAAAATATGACTAGTCTGTACTCCCGTCCGTGATTGGAAGAGGGGGTTATTCTGGAATAAAATTCTCTTGTCAAAGTTATGTGGGTTGGCAAGCATCGCCACTCACCTTTGTTTATTTAGAGAAACATCACCGAAGAAGCGTTTTGTTTACATAGTAAATAGAACAATCTTTGGTAACCTGTAAGAGGTAGACCTCTCTCGGCAAAAAAAATGTTTTGACGGAAAGAAGAAGGGGTAACCTTGAAACTCTGTTTTATACCTGGGGGCATGCAAACCTTTTGGCGTGCAAGCAAAGAGCAATCATTTATCTGTTTTTTGGATTGGTCGTTTCCTAACTTGCATTAAGAAAGGATGTGGGGAAAAACTCTAAAAGTTGTCGTTTTTATATATGAGACATTCTTATCACATGACTGGATTAATCGAGCAATTTTAGCGCGGACTTCATGCTCGTTAAAAAATAAACATAAGCAATGAGCACATGTTCCTCCAGAGTTTAAGCTCATTAAAAAATGAACCAATTTCCGGTAAATAACCATCATGAATGAAATACTTCAGCCTTTAAAGCCTTTGTCGTGTTTGCACCGTCACCTCCATTTTTGCATTAGCCGATCATTCACCTCCATTTGATTGTTTACCCATTTTGAGGAACAGTTGCGAAGAGTGATCTCACTAGCCATCCTTGTAACACTGCCGTGATTGGAAAATTCCAAGCCTTACCTGTGATCAGTAGCTACCCATTTTATCACTCGTTCCTCAAAAGACGAGTCTCCTTTAAGCTCTTTTCAATTGACTCGTAAAATATGAAAATATTGTCGAGCCATTGGCCCCTCCAACTCGCTAAAGAGACCGGAAGTGTTATCCCTCCTCTAAATTTTAATCTTTTTGGACCTGAGGGATTATTACACAAAAAGATCGAGCGCTTGTTTTGTTCGACTCGTTAAAAGTATCGAAAATTCATCCCTTTTGTATTGTTTTATACTTTTTCGGACTTAAGGGATTAGATGACGAAAAAGGAATTTTGGAGTTTCCTTTACGTTCCTTTTCAGACTCTCTAAAATTGAAAAGGACCGAGTTATCTTTGTCATTAAACTCGTTAAAATTTTAATAGCGACAAACTTGTCTATAGATGAGAACGAGTTTCACTATCACTAGGCTCGTTAAAACATAGCGATGGGTTTGCCGGAAGGGAAAATTATAGAACAAGCATATGTTACCCTCCTCAAGCTTGAAAAAAATAAAGAGGTACTGGTCAGCAATGACTGGGGAAAAATTGGGAAGAAAACTTGAAGAAACTTTGTTGGTAGCAAGTCGCTCTTGAACATGACACTTTCACTCTGCATCCAAGTCGGGTCAGGTTGTTTCATTCACCGGTCACATCACCATGGTCCCATCATACCATCCACATTTGGGGTTAATGCTACCAATCCATCACATCAGTGTCGCCGATATGTTCAAGAGAAGTCATTCAGCGAATTCACCTGTGTCTCACCCACTACAATACATTTATACTCCATTCTTTCATGACCGCCACCCTGAACCTTATATCACCAGATCGTTTTCACCTCCATTAAAATCATTTGCTCCGTTCCGTGTCATTAATGTGGGATTCATTAAGGCCCTCCTGTGATGGATCGCTTCTTGTCGACATCATCTCATTATCCAAGAAGTTGATCTAGGAACAACCCATTCAGTACTTTCAAGCTTGCATGCCTCAATGGCAAGTTTCTCACTTCCGGCGACAGGTTTACATCAATGACCTTCGACCGAAAGATTTTGCGTGGTGTTCGACGCCAAGTCCTTTATTCACACCACGTGAATTGTACTGCAGTACCTTGAGGGTCATTATCATTATCGGTGATTCCTCTCGCGCCTGTTAACAGCTTACATCATTGGCTGGTAATCAGGCGATGTCTTTCCATGTTCGACTCCAGAACATCTCTCACATGGATGGACTTGTACTTCGAGTGAAGATCGAACGATATTGAAGACCTCGGATCTAGTTTCATCCATCCGGGCTGTGATATATATTCAGGGAAATAAAGACATTAAATGTACATTGTTGCTGCACAGATAATCATTCAATCAAAGGGATGATGGCTCTATAAGAATCATCCGTCTACACTCAGACGATTGTTTGTCCTATGTACATGAAAATCAATTTATAAAGCTGAGCATGGGAATGCCCGCCTCAGCTAGATCATGAAAATATTATGAAGATAATGTATTGTATTGTATCTTATTACAGGTCTCCTCCCAGCTTGGAAGAACTTCGGATCCTCATAATAAAGCATTTCACCCGACATCAAAAGATTAATGACCTCATGCTTTAGGGGGCAACTGTTATAGACATTTTTGGGTGCTGCAACCCCAAGCATGAAATGTCCATAAACCAAGGGCTCCTAAGTCCCTAAAAGTGTTGTTCTAACCCCTAAAGGAACAAGCTCAATTGATTACAGCTTCTCCTAGAAGTTCTCCATGAAAAACTTTCAAAACAGGATCATTTCAGCTGCTCCACTGGCCAAGTGCGTTGCATCTCACCTAAGTACACTGTGTGGGTGTGTTGCATTTCAAAAATCCCTTCTATGGGGTGCGATGGGCGAGAAATGACAAATGGCAGTGTCATTCCGCAAGGTGCAGAGGCAATGGAAGCTTCCAGAAACTTCTCCTGTGACACTTGCCTCTCTGAATTCGACCAAGGATGAGTAAGAGATCATCAATCTCCAAGTGGAAGCAAGAACTATCAGAGGGAAGACACTAATCAAATCACAAGCTGACTCATCCCCCTTACAGATATCTATATATGGATCCCTCATCCCAGAGATCCAGAGGCTGGAATTTTGCATATTGTAAGGAATTGTTGTTGGTTTCTTGAGACAAACATCAGATTGTTGGGTGATCTAAGCTTTGTATGAGGTGAAGAGGGGCTTCCTTGCTAAGAGGTTGATGCTGGGTCAGAAAAACTAGTTGTAACTCCTCTTGGCTCTTTCTTGTTTATCAATAAAAGCTATTCAAGTTTTCCTCCATACTCTTGTGTTATTTATGTTTGCTACATTTATATGGTCAATTTACATCTAATCCTAGATTGTTTTTGATTATAGATCCATGTTCTTGTATAATGCTGTGCTACTGTGATCTTACAGGTACTCTGTGAAGCTGGGCATGCAAGGGAACAAGTAGTGAAAGACTATCAAGGAAGAGAGGAATCGAACCAGGAGATTAGCGCAAGACAGAGGTTGGTCTTCTTTGTTCCTCTCTATATATACTTCATAAAGGAAAAATGAAAGTAGTTTTACTTTGTTTGTTTCTAAGGCAGCTATCACACCTTAGTGGGATAAGCAGTTCTGAGTAGACACTTTTCCCTGTAACAGAGTTGAGTCTTAAAAGACCAGGAAGGAAACCTAGAGACACAAGAAGAATCCACCTGGTAGGGAAAATTGCAGACATCATGATGGGAAAAATTACTATGCAGAAGTATGTAGATCCCGGTAGTCCAATTGTCAAAACACATATCAATGGGGTAGAAATTTCAAATACTTTGATTGATTTAGGGGCTGCTATCAACATTATGAGTAGACAGACTATGGAACAGCTGAAACTTCATAATCTTCTTTTTACACCTACTTTACTGCAACTTGCAGATCGATCAATTATTAAACCAGATGGTGTATTAGAAGACATTTCAGTGTCCTTAGACTCTTGGGAATATCCAATGGATTTCATGATTTTAACTCCCAAGAGTAATTTAGGAGGACATCCTCTCATCTTAGGAAGACCTTGGCTAGCCACAGCTGATGCTTTTATCAGTTGTAGGTCTGGGGATATGTATATTTCTAATGGTAATTCGACAAAGAAATTCAATCTGTATCCTCCAGCAAAATAAATTACAAAAATAGGAGATAATGAGTGGATTGATGATGAAGATACTATACAACCTGTCTTTACCATTTCTGAAGTTAGTGAAGATAGTCAAATTCTGAACACATTAGAAAACTTTGAAATATCTTTAGAATATGACCACACACAATTTCAGTTAGATTCTGACATTGAGTATCTATCATCTAGACAAATGTCTCTTTTCTCTATGGAAGAGTTTGGTAGTTCCGCCATTGAGATCTTTCCAGGAAAAACATTGAATATCAACAAAAATTTGGAAAGATCACAACAGGAAGAACTAACCAAAATCTTGCAAAAAACATTCTACTGCATTTGCATGGGAGTATACCGATATGAAAGGTATTGACCCTAAGACTTGCATTCATCACTTCTACATTGAGGAAAATAGTAGACCAATCAGACAACCTCAGAGAAGGATGAATCCAAACCTTAGGGAGATAGTGAAAGAAGAGCTCCAAAAGTTACTTAATGTAAACTTCATTTATCCAATTTCAGATAGCTGATGGGTTTCTCCTTTGGTTATAGTACCTAAAAAGAATGGTAAATGGAGGGTATGCATTGATTACAGGGAATTGAACAAAGCAACTTTGAAGGATCACTTTCCTTTACCCTTTATCGATCAGGTATTAGATACTTTAGCAGGCAAAAAGTATTTTTCATGTTTGGATGGTTTTAGTGGTTACAATCAGATTCAGGTAGCACCTGAAGATCAGGACAAGACCACATTTACCTGTCCATGGGGAACTTTTTCTTACCGAGTACTTCCTTTTGGATTATGTAATGCACCCGCAACATTTCAAAGGGCAGTACTAGGAATCTTTTCCGATCTAATCCATGATTGTGTAGAGGTTTATATGGATGATTTTACAGTTTATGGTAATTCGTTTGAAGAGGCATTAGAGAATTTGGAAAAAGTCCTTATAAGATGTAAAGAAACAAACCTATCATTAAGTCATGAAAAATGCTTTATGATGTTTACTGAAGGGATTGTTTTAGGACATCATATTTCAGAGGATGGGATTAAAGTTGATAGATCAAAAGTTGAAGTCATCTCCAAGTTGCCTATTCCAAATTGTCAAAAAGATGTTAGAAGTTTTCTTGGATTTACTGGATACTATAGAAGATTTATTGAAAACTTCACCAAAATAGCATCTCCAATCTTCAAATTACTTAAAAAAGACTGTGAATTCAAATGGGATCCTGATTGTCAATATGCATTTGAAACTTTGAAAACAAGAATATCTGAAGCATCCATTTTGAGAGGGCCGAATTGGAAACTTCCTTTCCATATTTCCACAGATGCTTCAGATACAGCTCTAGGAGCTGTGTTGAGACAAAAGGATTTAGTTCCTTATGCCATTTACTACACCAGTAAAAATTTGACTCCCACTGAGTTAAACTATACTGTGATTGAGAAAGAGTTCTTAGCTGTTGTTCATGCAATCAATAAGTTTAGACACTATATAACTGGCTATGAAAATTTTGTCCATACTGATCATTCTGCAATTAGATATCTCATGAATAAACCTGTTACTAACGGCAGAGTTACAATATGGCTCTTACTTTTACAAGAATTCAATATTACTGTGTTGGATAGACCAGGGAAACAAAATACAGTAGCTGATTTCTTGTCTAGAATCCAAAATACTAACGAAGATTCTCCTATAGAGGATAAGTTTCCAGATGAATATTTGTTTGCAGTAACTACTAAGACTCCTTGGTATGCAGATATTGCTAACTATTTGGTTACAGGGAAGCTACCTCCACATTTATTTCCTAATGAAAAGAGAAGAATTATTCAGGAGAGTTCGAATTATTCATGGAATTCTAATGAATTGTTTAAAACAGGGCTAGATTGTGTGATCAGAAGATGTGCTCGGGAAGATGAAATGCCTGACATCCTTAAGGCATGTCATGATGAACCATGTGGGGGGCACTTTGCTGACAAAAGGACGGCCTATAAAATCCTTTCTTTAGGATATTATTGGCCTTCCCTTTTCAAAGATGCAAAACAATATGTCAGAAGGTGTGACAACTGCCAAAGATTTGGGAGACCAACTCTTTCAAATGAAATGTCATTACAACCACAGGTACTCATCGAACCCTTTGAAAAATGGGCTTTAGATTTCATTGGGCTTATTAATCCACCATCTAAACAGAAAAAGTATATATTGGTATGCACTGATTATGTCACTAAATGGTAGAAGCCAAAGCATTGCCTTCCGCCACTGAAAATTCAGTTGTTCAATTTCTTTTTGAGGATATTTTTACTCGTTTTGGTGTCCCAAGAGAAATTGTGACAGATCAGGGAAGTCAATTTACATCTAACTTGATGGAGAAGCTGATGGAAGAATACAAAATCAAGCACAGAAAATCTACTCCTTACCATCCGCAAGCAAATGGCCAGGTGGAGTCTACAAACAAAGTTCTTGAAAGCATCATCACCAAAACTGTTCATCTACACAGAAAATATTTGGCAGAAAGGCTTCCTGAAGCCTTATGGCCTTACAGAACTACATGGAGGAACACAACAGGACATTCTCCCTATGAACTTGTTTATGGGAAAGAGGTCCTGCTCCCCATTGATTTTCAAGTCAAGACTTTCAAGATGGTAGTCCAGTTGGGGATGAATCTATCAGAAGCCCAAAAGCACAGAATGGAGCAGCTAAATGAGCTAGATGAGATCAGACAAGAAGCAATTTTAAGGACTAATCTAGTTCAACATCAAAGAGCTAAGTGGCATGATAGATACATCAAAGAGAGAAAGTTTCAAGAGGGAGATTGGGCGTTACTGTTTGATTCCAAGTTTAAAGACTTCAAAGGAAAATTTCAGACTCATTGGCTTGGGCCATATGAGATTGACAAAGTCTTTAACAATGGAGTGGTAAGAATCAAGACCATTGATGAATTTCGAACTCCTCTCATTGTGAATGGCCATCGATTGAAAATTTATCATAAGCCACTCTCAAAAGAGGAATTTTTCAAAATGTTCCAAGAGAATTCTGCAATAAGGCTGGTGGAGAAGAATCCTTCTCCCCCACCAGCCTAGCCTTTTATTCTTTCAGTTAAAAAAAAAAAAAAAAAATTGTATAAGCCTGAAAACCAATCATAGATTGGCAGTCTTATACAGAAAATATGGAGTGAAAATCAAGGACACTTGACACTCTATATTTTCTAAAAAAAAAAAAAAATCTCCTCTCCTTCTCTTTCCATCTTCACTCCATCTCATTTTCCATTTCACTTCACCTCCATCTCATTCTCATTTCCATTTCACTTCACTCCACTTCATTTTCATTTCATTCCACTCATTCCATTTCATTTCATCAATAAAAGTCCCTTTCAGGACTATTTTCATTCAGTTAGTTATTCTCTAACTATCTTTGTTCAGCTAAGTGGGTGCTATCTCAGTTTCCGCAGCTGGAAGCCGTTTCCACAGCCAGAAGCAGTTTCCGCAGCCAGAAACGATTTCTGCAGCCACCATCACTCTGTTTTTCAAATTTACAGTCAACTGTTAGTGCAATAATCATGAAATGCAGGTGTAATTGAGCTGAAGACATGGGGCATCTCCAAGACATCAAGGAAAAGCAATTGGTTAGAAGACTTGAGCAAGAAATGGCCAAGTTTCCAATGGTATGAGCAAAATTTTTTATCAAATAAAAATTCAAGTCATAATTACGCATAGTTATCAAACCATAACAAGTTCTACTACGTGCAATGATTTGATACGATGGCTCCATTAAACCACTCCTATTCCACGATATCACTCCACACACCTTGCATTCATTTCTCCAACGGTCTCATGATTATTTCAAGTTTAAACTCAAGACTGACTGCACTTTCATTTATTATCCGTACTCTTGAGACGTAACCTATTTCGTTACGGTTCTTCTTAGCCGTATTTTCCGCAGCCGTCCATTGAGACGTGTAACATTTCATACACAGTCATCCGATTCAAAAGAATCCCGATGTTACTCCATTCGTTTACCACTCCATTAATACCATACTCCTCGCATGCATCCGCATTTTATTTTATGAACTTGTTTACTGCTGCTCACCCTCTGTTCCTCCGGTAATTCAGGTATTTCCATTCCCTATTCTCCATTTTCGATTGCGGCCACTACAGTTACCCTAAACCCCGATTGCAGCCACTACAGTCTATCCTAAACCCTATAACCAAGCCATTTTTTTCTCTAAACCCTCACACACAGAAGAGCTCTCAGTTGAAATTTAAAACAGAGGATGGGAAAATTACTGAGAGCAGAACGAGAAGGACTGAAATACTTGGAAGGTTATCCTCAAACTAAAGAATTGTTGAAGAAATCCAGATGGTTACGATTTATCCAAAAGTTTAAAGGCCATAACAAGGAGGTGACCAAAGCTTTTGCACGGTCTTTTGATGGTCAAACAGTGGAGATTGGAGACTTGAAGCTCGCGGTGACTGAAGCCACATTAGTTGCTGCCACAGGCCTACCTCAGGAAGGTGAGAGGTGGTTTAAAAATAGAAGTGTGGATGATTAGATATGGAGAATTATGCTACAAAACCAAGGTATGGATACCACCGTGTTTACAAGAGGCATCCATGTTCATGCACTAAAAGAGGAATGGTCTAGTCTGCTATTAGTTATCCAAAAATTTATCACGCGTGAAGGACGTTTTGGTTCTATGTATATGTATCATGCTAGACTAATGATGAATTTCTTAGAGGGTCACACTCTTAATTTGCCTCATTTTCTGCTATTGAGTTTGAAAAAGATGAGTATTACAGTTCAAAAACACATAGGCAACATTGAACCTCATCTATATCATCATGGACTCATAAAAATTCTTATTGAAGACCAGCTGAAGAAAACTAAAGATACTTGGGAGCAATTCTTGATAAGAAACTACTTCCAAGAGCCATCTGAGGCCTCTGGAAGTAGTCCACCGAAGATTCCAAGAAAAAGTAGGAGGAGAGAAAAGAACACTACAGTCCAAGACTCCCCTACTATAGAAACTCAAGAAACTGACCAAAAAGAAGAAGAAGATAGAGCTAAAGACAAGAAACAGAAGAAAGAAAAAGGCAAAAGAACCATCCAAGAAGTCTATCCATCCCCTGAGCAATCCATAGAGGAGGATTATCAACCATTGTCAGAAAGATTAGTACATCTTCAGGCTGCTACTATAGCAAAGAAAAAGCAAAAAGGAAAATAGAGTACACAAGAGAAGAGTACTAGTCCATACTTAAGGAGGAGCACTAGGCTAAGAGGAAAGGGGAGTAAAACCCAAGAAAAACAGCCTCACTTTATCGATTTAGGTGAAGAGGCACTTGAGAAATCTCCAACTCAGCCAAGCATTGAATCAAGTCCTCCACGTGATGAAAGCCCTTTTCGGCCAGAAATAGAGAGCAGTCCTCCTCCTCCACCAGATTTTGAGCTTAGTCCGAGAAAGACACCTGAGGTAGATCCCAATCAGAAAGAGGTATATAACTACCTGGAATCCTTAGAACAATCAGCTGCAGGTCCGAGTACCACTCTGCCACTAGATACACAAGTTCAGTCCTTGAAACAGGAGGTATTTGAATTAGAAGTCCTAAATAGGCATATCAAGCAGGAAAATGAAGCACTCAAAGAGCAGAGCAAGGTAGATAAAATTATCCATGATAACACTATGCTCCATTTAGGACTGTGGCAAAAGAAAAACAAGAAACTGAAGAAAAAGTGCAAAAAGTTAAGTAGAGCATTGATTAATCTCAAGTTCAAATGTCTAGTCAGGAAACCCAGGATGATGTTAGCACCAAAGAAGAAGAAAAGAGGGCTAGATGTCCTAGCAGAAGCCTTAGAACATATGGATTAGAGGGAAATGACTAAATTTTGGTTGCATGAGGACATGCAACACCTTCACAGTGGGGGTATGTTGAGCCTCAAACCTGCACCTTCCTATACACCCTCTCAGCCTTCTTTTTCCACTTACTTCATCCACCAAGCTGTTAAATCATTGCATTATAGTCTAAAAAGAGCTTCTGACATGGTTTTCTAACTATACTTATGACTGTTGTTTCGTTTAGATTTTTGTTCAGGAAGCTGCGGAAACTTGTCAGTTTTCGCAGCCAGCACAGGTTTCCGTAGCCAGCACAGGTTTCTGCATCCATTTTGTTAAAGGCTATGCTACAGGGGTCCTATGAAGAAATGAGCCACATAGGCAAGCTACAGGTGACGTGTACATGGAACGTGTCCCTTCAGATCAGCCAAATCATCCATAAAAGGTCACGGTCAACAAGGGTCAAAGGAAAAGCCAACCAAGGAATTTAGTGGTGGCACATCTCTGTTTTGAGCACGTGAAGGTTTACATGGCACAATCCTCAGCTCACGGAGATATCGGCACACCTGGAGATCAACCTGTAACTTGAATCCAGCAGCTACCACTCCGAGGATCTAATGGACATGATGACCATTACGCTAGATCTCGGGCTGAGGAGATCTACATGTCTCTGGCAATGTAGTTAACAACATAGGATTTAGGAGTTAGTTACAACACTTTTTCATTATAAATAACGCGTTGATAAACGCTGTGTAGAAGCTTTTAGAGATGTAATTTTTGAACTGTTGTTATTATCACCCCACTGCACTATGTTTTACGTGTTTTTCTGTTGCTTTAATACATGAGAAGACTACTTTCCTGAGCTCGTTTTTGTGACTATTCGTTGACTGGCTGAGGTGGCAGAGGACCCCTGCGCACTAAAGCCTTGTATAGTTCTCATTTGATTTTATTATGTTTCTGCTTTCATAATTATTAGCTTGTATATAACATGATGTTTTGATGTTTTTAATTCACTGTTGTTTACATTTTCATTTATATTTTCTTATAGCTGTCAGCTGATCAGTGCTTTTATACAGGTTTTCTTAGGCAGTCCGGGAAAATTTTCATCTTTTTGACAACTACTGACATATGATATCATCTTATCCTTCCTGCTAATTTTCATTTTCTGAAGTTTAATTCCAGCACTCTCACTTTTCAAATTGTGTTTTGCTTATTTAATTTTCTACTACTTAGACATCATACTACTCATTTGTTTATGGTTTCTTTCTATAGTCAAGTGACTCTATTAGTAAGGAATCAGAATATTACTTATTGTAGTGTGATTTAGTTTGCTTTCTTGCAATTTAGATATCATATTGCTTAACTTGTTCATGATTTCTTCCCATAAAGTAGATTGAGCTGAAGGGTAAAGTATCAGAAGAGTTGAAGTAGTGTGATTAGTTTCCTTTATGCAATTTAATTTCCTACAATTTAGATATCATATTGCTTAACTTGTTCATGATTGCTTCCCATAAGGTAGATTGAGCTGAAGGGTAAAGGATCAGAAGAGTTGAAGTAGTGTGAATTAGTTGCTTTGCTTTCAGTCTTTGAATTACTTTAAGTTTAGTTTTTACTTTATTTTTTCATACAACAGTAAGGATACTCGGCCATTGTCATTAGTTCACTGTTTGATACATTTACTTCCTCTTAAGAATTGATTTTATTACAGTTATTTTAGAGCTTTCTTTTTGAAAACTTTTAAGTTTGGAAAATCACTGTAGAAATCACCATTACCATCCATACTTAAATTTCATTTTCGCCATCACACACTAGGGAATCCATAAAAGATAAATCGAAAAACTAACTAAAATAACTCAAACATGACAAAAGACTAAGAAAATGGTTATCTTGTACATATAGTACACTTCACTTCGTCAGTTTACGAATCCCTGATTGACATTTTAATCAGCAATTTAGAACACACTAAATTGACCAAACACACCTCTCCATAAGAAGTTCCTCTGAAGGTTTTTTATTTTGTTTGAAATCACTTTTGGGGCTGTGAGAGCCAAGTACAAGTAGAGCAGGATGGCCTGTTAAACAAATTTGACCAGGATAAGATAGCCTATCAAATTGAGAGATCTAAAGATCTAGTTGGCAATTCTTTTCTCCATCTTGTTAATGAAGTTCTCCCAAGTGGCTTGGGAGAGAGGCATGTCTGTAAGGGGAACACCAAAGTAAGTGGAGGGGAGGGTACTAATAGGAATGGCAAGGAGTCTGGTGATGTTTCTACAAATAGGCAGTGGAGTGTTAAATAAGAACAACTTGGATTTCACGGGGGTGATGGAGGTTCCAGATGCAACATAGAAGTCCGACAGAATGGCCATGAAAGATGAGGTTTCTTGGATAGATGGGAGGCCCATGAGAAGGGTATCATCCACAAATTGCTGGTGCATTGATGGGAGAGTACAGGCATGGGGCTAGAGACCAAAGAGCTTGTTATCTTGTAGGTCAACAAACATAGAGTGACTTAGCCCTTCAGCCATTATAACAAAGAGGAAGGGAGAGATTGGATCCCCTTGCCCTATAACCCTGGAAGTATTAAAGGGTTGCGAAGGGGATCCATTCACAAGGATGGAGAAAAATCCTCCTGACACTATAGCCATGATCCACTTGATGCTTTCTTTGTGTAATCCAAATGCTACTAGGACCTGTCTCATATAGTTCCAGCTAATTTTAGCAAAGGATTTGGACATATCTAGTTGTATCATCATACCAAGTTTTTTTCAGGATTTAAGAGAGTGGATAATCTCATGAGAGAGGATGACATTATCCATAATTTACCTTCCTTCCACACAGCCAGACTATTGATGGGAGATGAGGAGAGGGAGGATGCATTTAATTCAATTGGTGAGAACTTTGGAGATTATTTTCTAGATGACATTGCAAAGGGCTATGGGACTAAATTTGTCCACAGAATCAATAGAAATTCCCTTGTAAATCAGAGTTAGGAAGGTCGAGTTAAGGGCTTTAAGGATAGACTTCTAAATTCGAGATTCTTCCACAAGGGCATGCATTTCCAAATTGATGATAGGCCAGCAGGCTTTGTAGAAATCAATGGTGAAACCATCCAGACCTGGTGCTTTGCCATTGGGCATTCCCATGACCACATATTCCACTTCCTAGAGGGTGATTTTCCTTAGGAGCATTTTGTTATGGTCCTCCATGAGGATTTTGGGGATATGCTTGGTGATTTTTTTGATGTCCTGATCCTGGTCATTCCTTGGCTCTTTTAGAAGAGAGACGAAATAGTGATTGAGCTTTGTTTCCAACTCCTCTTGAGAGTGAATGAGATGACCATATTGGTTCTTTAAAGGTAGAATTATGTTGCATCTCCTATGATGTATCATTGTTTTATGGAAAAAATTTGTGTTCCTTTCTCCACATTTTAGCCAATTTATTATGGATTTTTGTTGCCATAACGTTTCTTCCCGGATGGCTCTTTCCACCCATCTTTGTTGTAGTCATTGTTCCTCTTTCTTACTGTTCTCTGTTAGCCCTTCTTCAATTGTTTTTTGTTGGAGAAGTTCCAGTTGATGCTCCAAGTTTTTTTAATTTGTAATGATGTTGCCAAATGTTTCTCCATTTTTTGATTTCCTCTTTGATATGTTTAACTTTTGTTGGAAAGTGTACATTTTTTTTCCTATTCTGATGGGAGTGTAAGTCCACCATTGTTTCATTTTTTCCATGAAGTCTTGGTGATCCAACTAGAAGGCCTCGAATCTGAGAGGCTTATTTTTTGGACCATTAGAAATTTGAATCTTGAGAGAGATTGGCCAATGATCAGAGCCTTCTTGCGATAGGATTCTAGCCTCTGTTTCCCAGGAAGTAAGATAAGTAGCCTCGGATAAGAGGAAGAGGTCTAAATGGGAGGAAATTTGATGGTCTCCTCCTCTTCTTTTATTCCAGGTGAAAATGCCATTTCTGGTGGGAATGTTGATGAAGTTGAGGTTTTCAATGGTGGTGAGGAAAGCCTCAAAGTCCTTATTGAGCTTTCGGATACCTCCTTTCTTCTCAAACAAGTTATTTATCATATTAAAATCATGTCCTATGATTTTGAGAGAATGGTGAAGAGGGTCAATGAGACTGGAGATGTTTTGGAGCATTTTGATATGGTCTGCCACCTTGTGCGGGGCATAAATATTAGCTATGAAAATGCTCTTGTTGGTACCTATGATTCTCAGGATCACAGTTATGGAATGATGAGTGGCCAGAGAGGATGTGAGGTCAAATTTGGAGTCTTTCCAAAAGGTCATTATGCCCCCCACCATACCTGTAGCCGAGTTGGCCAACGAGTTTTATGGCTTGAAGCAAGAGTTGAGGAGGGGGGGGGTGAGTCGAATCAAGTTTAGTTTCTTGGATTAGCATGTCAGGATGATTAGACAGGATTCTGTTTTTTAAGATACTTTTCTTCCCAGGATTGTTTAGTCCCCTAATATTCCAAAAAATGCAATTCATTGACATGGAGATGGATATAGAGCTAGAGCCTTTACCTTTCCTTCGTTGATTAATTTGGTGCCCAATTCTTGGAGGAGTTGACTAGTGGTTTTTTGACCTCGATTTCGGCTTGAGCCTTTGATGTTGAGTGCTTCAACTAGAATATTTGCTAATATTCCCTTTGAAACTGTACTTCCTTGTGCTGAATGGTGAGCTTTGAGTTTTAGTTCTTCCCATAAGAGATAAGTTCCTTCAATTTTTTGTAACCATTGTTCTGATATGGAATTTATTCCTTTTTGTTTCCATTCCTCTAAAATTGTTGCAAGGTCTACCCCCTCCAGAGCTTCCTCTATGGCATTTTCCTCTAGTGTTTCCTCTGTTTCTATTTGCTCCATTTATGTATCCTCTTGCACATGTTCCTTTCCTCTATTGGTATAACCTGTATCCCTCTCATCGTGATTGTTGTCTACTGGGATCATTTCTTCCTCTCCTGCTTCATCTCCTGTCAGTTCGTTAAGCTCCATTTTCTCCTGGGTATTGTTCAATACATTGAAATAGTGCTAGCCTACTTATTTAGATTGGTTCTTCTTAGGGATAACCTTTTTCCTGTTGTTCTTGTTACCGGAGATGAATTTAGTAAATCCTTCACTATATATTCTTTTATTTGCTTGCTCTTGCGATTGAGGCATTTTATTCATTAGACAGTCTCGAAAGAGATGCCCATGCTCATGACACTTCCTGCATTGGAAGGGAATTTGTTCATAGTCTATACTTTGCAGCCATACTTTGTCGTTGAAGATTAATTTAATTTCTTATGGCAAGGTACCAGAGATGTCTATATATGTGCAAATTCAGGCGTAGGAAACATAATGACCTGTTTTCGTGCCTTCAGAAATTTTGACATACTCCCCTAGCTAGTCTCCTATACCTTTTAAGACTGAAGTGGCCCAATAATTAGTTGGTAAGGAGTAGACGCGTACCCAGATTGGAATCCTCGTAAAACACTCTTTTTTTTTATGTGAAGTTCTCCCTCCAAAATCTCATGTATAAATCGGTTGAATTGTAGAAATAGGGTCCTCCTTCAAATATTTTGTCTCTATATTTGAGGAGGTCAAAGATGACTATGAAGAATCCTTTGGAGCTTAGAAGTTTGATCTCCCCTTTGGGTATCCATTTTCTTTGAATCCACCAGTTCAGGGCTCTTTTAGTTGGCCAGGTGACCATGAACTTGCATATTACTACATGTTCTTTCTTATATTCTCTGTATACTGCTACCCCTAGGTCCTGGAATTCCAGTTCTGAGATTCTCTTGGCTTTGGGGTTGCAGTTATTCTTAGTATTTTTCCCTTGATCCTACAACTACTCCTAATTTTTTGATGGATTGACATTAGCAGGGAAGGGCGTGTCTACGGCCTTGCCTTTTCTGCCCAAGTATCCTTGGTTATCCTTTTCACTATGTCTTCGTTCCTCTTAAGCATCTCTTTTTGGTGTGGATGTTTTGTTTCTTCTTTGTCATAGTTTCCTCCTGGTGGCGCACAAAAGGTGGATATGGAGGCAAACTTGGTGAAGAATGAAGCTCGGTATCACGGCCAACCAAAGGCCATATCCTTGAAGGAGCGGGCACCAGGATGCTATTGTGGATCCTCCACGGCAAACTTGTTAGGATATTCCGACACATAGGAAATAGTTAAGTACAACTTTGTCTAGTATAGAGTTAGGTATAGAGTTAGGTAAAGTGTGTTTCTTTACTATGTACATTTTGTAACTTACAATCCGACGGTCACGATATGTAGTGATCCGATGGTTCATTCTCTCCTCGGTATTACCGACACTTGATCCGTGGCTTAACACCCGATTGGTCCATGATCTCTATTTAAAGAGCATGGAGGGTCATTTGTAGGGTAATCCGTCTATGAGAGAAGCATATGTAAATTTTCATTCTTTTATTAATAAATTGCCTGAAGTGGCCGTGTTGGCTCAGGCCGTGGACTGTTTCCCTCTTTGAGGGTTTTAACCACGTCAAAATACTGGTGTATTGATCTGTGATTTGTTTGTGAGCGGTGTCCTTTGGTGTTCTATCTGAGGAGCTTACCATGTAAATTCCTACATGGTATCAGAGCTATTTGAGGGCCGCGTCCGTTGGTGATTCAAATCTGAAGCCGGTAGAACTGCATCTGACTTCCATAGATCTACTGTTTCTGACTGCTTTCGGGCCGAGAGGACTGCTTTGTTGTGTTGGGAGCATCTGTTCCAGTGAGGAACCCCTTTTGTTTCACGTGAAAAGGTTTCTGGTAGCCCTAGCTGCGTCATTTTTAAGATCTGGAGATATACAATGTTTATTTGCAGTTTACAGTTATTTTCTCTCTGTTTATTTCGGTTTCGGTTTATTTAGCCTTTTCTATTGCCGGATCTATACCTTTCATTTCTGCGTATGCTCTTTTCCCTATGACTCTGTGCGATCTGGGCAAATCAGAAAGAGAAAGGAAGGATTTTTTTCATGCGTATGCTCTTTTCTGCTACGCCTTAGTGTGATCTCGAAAAATCAAAAACATTGAGGAAAATATTTAGTTTCCGGCTAAAGCTAACTTCGAGCCGTAAGGTTCATTTTTTTTTGTATGTCCGTGTTGGGTTTTGTGTTTTTTATTTTGTAGGGAAAAAGAGCTTTCTCAAAGCAAGCACGCAACCCAAAGCATCAACCCAAAGCTTTCGTTGGCGACTTCGTCAATTTTGTTTTTCAAAAAGCCATAACTTCTTCATCCGGAAGCCGTTTTCAGAACTTTTTTTTTTGAAACGGCCTAATTTTTCGAGATCTTTCCATTGGTACACTTAGTTTCAGCATCTACAGTTTCAATTTCTGTTAAAAATGGAAAGTCCATGCCACGTCATTCTTGATAGCACTAACTACTTCCAATGGTGGTCCTACATTGTGATTTACTTAGAAGTAAAGGTCTTTACAGAATAGCCACAGGCCAAGAGACCAAACCGAAAGATTAAGATAAGGCAGCTAAATGGGAAAATATGCAAGACCAAGCACGTGGGTTGATAGGGATGTCTATTTCTCTAGATCTTAGATTCCATATTGCAGAATTTGATACTCCTGATGAAGCACTGCAACAAATTACTAAAGTCTTTGGAATTAAAAATGAACTTAAAGCCCATCAACTTGAAAATGAATTGCTTACATTGGACCCCAATAATTTTTCTTGCATTGAAGATTTTTTGTCCAAGTTCAAGACCCTTAGACTTCTCTTGGAAGGTGTTAAAGTTAAGAAAGAAGATAGTAGCCTTATCTACTGCATTCTTACTAAGTTGGGACCAGCCTATTCTGTGTTTGTTTCCACCTTCCATTCTACAAGAGAAGTCTTCATTTCTCAAGGACAAACCTACAAGTCCCCTTCCTTTGATTCCTTTTGTGATTCTTTAATAAGAGAACAAGAAAAACTCTTACACCTTGGTCTTCTTCATCTTGGAAACTCTTCTAAGAAAGCGTTATCTGCCCAGTAGCAACCAAATCCAAAGAATCCTAAGAATTCATATCCTAAAAGGAATGGTCCTAAACCAAACAAGGGTCCTAAGCAATTTCCGCCTCAAAATGAAAAATCATTTCAACAAAATGATAAGACAAATAAAAACAAATGGAAGAATACTGATAGACATTGCAACTTTTGTAATCGAGAAGGCCACTTAGAATCCAAATGCTTTAAAAAGATGGAAGCCTTGGAAGCAGCAATGAAGAAGCATAACATCCATTTGGAGCAATCTTCAACTTCAATTTCATCTTCAGGAATGGCACTTTCTGCATGTGGTTTTCAAGCATCTCGGTCTGGCTATGCACTAAATGTGTCTTCTTCTTCTCATTCTCATGAGTGGCTCATTGATTCTGGAGCTTCTTATCACATGGCCAAAAACAAAGCCATGTTTTCTTCTTTAAATGATTGTAACACCAAAAATATATATGTTGGTGATGACAGATCTCTTAGTGTTGTAGGGACTGGAACTGTTCATCTAGACAATGGTCAGTTTAATGATGTATTATGTGTTCCAACCTTATCCTGCAACCTTCTATATGTATATCAGATAACCCATTCAGGTGAAGGTAAAATCATTGAATTTTCACCTCACGATGTTGTAATTAAGGACCTAAGAGATCCTAGACAGATTTTAGCTACTGGCATTGCTGATGATTCTACAAGGTTGTATAAGTTTCACAACTTTGGGTCATCAAATCTTCCCTCAGTATTTGTTGCTCATAATGATGAAGTGAGCAAACTTTGGCATGAGCAATTTGGTCACTTAAACTATCGCTCTCTTCAGAATCTATGTAAAGAAGATATGGTGACAGGTCTTCCAATGGTATCTTGCAGAGATGGTGTTTTTTCCGGATGTGTACTCGGAAAACATCATCAGGAAAGTTTTGAAAAACGTGCCTCTTGGCATGCCTCAGCCCCTTTACAGCTCGTGCATAGTGATTTATGTGGTCCACTTCCAGTTGCTTCATTCTCTAGCTACAAGTATTTCTTAACTTTCATTGATGATTTCTCCAGACGCACTTGGGTATACTTCTTAAAACTCAAGAGTGGAGTATTTAACATGTTCTTGGCCTTTAAGGCCTTTGTTGAAAAACAATCTAGACATCAAATTCTTAAGCTAAGAACTGATAATGGTGGAGAATATGTTAAAAACACATTCATCAACTTTTGCACTGAGAATGGAATTCAAATGCAACATACTGTTCCATATACTCCACAACAAAATGGTGTAGCTGAAAGGAAGAATCGCACATTAAAGGAAATGGCTAATTGTATGCTTCAATCTAAAGGACTTAGTCTTAATTATTGGGCAGAAACAATTAACTGTGAAAATTACATAATAAATCGCACTCCTAAGGTTTTAAAGAATATCACTCCAGAAGAATCATGGAGCTCAAACAAACCAGATGTAAGTCACTTTCGTGTTTTTGGAAGTGAAGCATGGGCCCATATTCCAGATGAGAAACATAAAGCTTTAGAACCAAAGAGTGAAAAATGTATTTTTGTTGGATATTCTGAAGATGTCAAAGTATATAGACTTATTCCACTTAAGTCCAAAAATGTTATCATTAGAAGAAATGTAAAGTTTGATGAAAATATATCGGCCTGCGAGCCTAGTTCGGCGGATGTGCCACCTCTCCCTATCTCTTCTACTTTTGAAAATATTTCTTCTTTAGATGATGAAAGTGAGGATGAAAATCCTCCCCCACCTTCTCAGGATCCTCCTTCAGTTCCTCAGCTTCCAAAATGGGTCTGTGCTACTCGGGATTCAACAGGTGATCTTGTCGGTGATCCTACAGATCAGCGACGTACACGTTCTCAGTTCGAGAGAGCCTCTTCTTTACTGGCTTAAGCTTCAGTGAATTATGATCCTGACACCTTTACAGAAGCTTCAGGCCATCCAGATTGGGAAGCAGCTATGAATGAAGAATATCATTCATTATTGGCAAATGATACATGGGATCTTGTTCCTCTACCAAAGGGACGAAAACTTGTTAGATGCAAATGGGTTTATAGAACCAAGTATGGACCAGATGGGAAAGTTGATAAACATAAAGCTCATCTTGTTGCTAAGGGTTTTCACAAGTTGAAGGCATTGACTACACTGAAACCTTCTCCCCTATTGCCAGAATGAAATCTATCTGCCTTGTTCTTTCCCTTGCTGCTTCTTTCAAATGGGAAGTCCATCAGATGGATGTTAAATCCACCTTCTTGCATGGGGACTTGCATGAAGAAATCTATATGGAACAACCTATTGGCTTTATACAAACAGACTCCAGCCTTGTATGTTGGCTTAAGAAATCCCTTTATGGTCTCAAGCAAGCTCCTCGAGCTTGGTATGCCAAAATGGATAACTTTCTTTTAGAATCTGGCTTCTCTACATGTCATTCTGACAATACTGTCTACACCAAGAAAGTGGGCAAGTCTTTTATCATTCTTGTTCTTTATGTTGATGATCTTATCCTGACTGGTAGTGATCCCAACCTTATAAACCATGTGAAGTCTAGCCTTAAAAGGAAGTTTGAAATGACAGACTTAGGACACTTACATTATTTTCTCGGTCTTCAAGTCTTGCAATCCAAGGAAGGTATTTACCTTTCTCAGTCCAAGTATGCCTGTGATATTCTACGCCACTTTCACATGGAAGACTGTAAGCCAGCCCCTTCTCCCTTTTAGCCTGGAGTCAAACTTTCAGTCACATGTACTTCTCCTGAAGTTGATGCTACCTTATACAGTCAACTTGTAGGAAAAATTTTGTATCTAACCCATACTCGTCCTGACCTTTCCTTTGTTGTTGGCCTTGTTGCTCGGTTTATGTAAAACCCACGTGGAATTCATTAGAAAGCAGCTAAAATAATACTTCGTTATGTTTGAGGTACAGTTCTGTTTGGGATTCATTACAGTGCCGAAGCCTCTCCTCTATTGGTTGGTTTCACTGATTCCGATTGGGCTAGTGACCCTGATGATCGGAAGTCTACTGCCTGTTATGTGTTCACTCTTGGTTCAGGACCTATTACATGGGCTTGCAAGAAACAAGGTGCCATTTCTCTTTCTTCAGCAGAAGCAGAATATCGTGATGCCATAGAAGCTAGTAAGGAAGCCTTGTGGCTTCGTCAGATCATGTCAGAGTTTGGCTTTCAGCAGCAGCATCCGACTACACTTTGGTGTGATAATCAAAGTGCCATCTATGTAAAGATCCAGTCCAACATCAACGCAGCAAACACATTGAACTGCACATGCACTTCATCAGAAAGCTCATCCACGACCATGTTCTTGAAGTGCAATATTGTTCAACAGATGATCAAGTTGCAAACATCTTTACAAAGGCTCTCACAGAGGCGAAGTTCACTAAACTTCGATTTTTGGTTGGAGTTCAGGAAGTTGTCACTAAGGGGGGATAGGCTCTAGTGCCTCCTTCCTTCTCCTATTGTGTCATATTTGTAAATCCTTTAATCCTATCCCAATTTGTTCTTAAGGGGGGATGTTAGGATATTCTGACACATAGGAAATAGTTAAGTACAACTTGGTCTAGTATAGAGTTAGGTATAGAGTTAGGTAAAGTGTGTTTCTTTACTATGTACATTTTGTAACTTACAATCCAACGGTCACGATATGTAGTGATCCGACGGTTCATTCTCTCCTTGGTATTACCGACACTTGATCCATGGCTTAACACCCGATTGGTCCATGATCTCTATTTAAAGAGCATGGAGGGTCATTTGTAGGGTAATCCGTCTATGAGAGAAGCATATGTAAATTTTCATTATTTTATTAATAAATTGCCTGAAGTGGCCGCGTTGGCTCAGGCCGTGGACTGTTTCCCTCTTTGAGGGTTTTCACCACGTCAAAATACTGGTGTATTGATCTGTGATTTGTTTGTGAGCGGTGTCCTTTGGTGTTCTGTCTGAGGAACTTACCCTGTAAATTCCTACAAAACTGGGCACCAAAGGCTTGAACCAGAGGCACAAGGGGAGGCCGTGGAGAGTGCTCAAAACCGAACCTCTGATTTGTTGGTTCTCTTCCCGTAAACCCTGAGTTTCTAGATACACATAACATGATTTTTGAAATTAATGGAGAATATGTATTATTGGAGAGAGTCTCTTCATTAGTTGTGCATGTGTCCTAGTTTAGGATTAGTTCCTACTTTCTAGGTGTTAGTTCTAACTCTCCTATTCTTATGTAAACTTATATATTCTTGATGTTAATGATTAATGAGTAGAGAATTCTGTGTGAGGTAGTCTCCAGGTGCAGCTTGCTCACCTGTGAGCTGCTAAGTTTCATAATATATTTGATTTATTTCATTTTTAACATAGTATCAGAGCTTCGCTTGGGTTTCTAATTGTGATTGGTGAGGCTACTATGTGTGATACCAACTTGAGTGTGGACATTGTTCAATATGCCTATGCATGGAAGGATTTGTTAAGGACGATTGGAAGAGGCCGATTTTGTTAAAGAGCAAGATGTTGTGTCGATTGTTTGGATCAACGTGCATTTTCTGTTAACAACATAACTATTCTATGTTATGAACAGCACGAGATTTGGGAGGAAATCCATGTCGTTTTCCATTCACTCAAAGGAATTATCTTCAGCGCGACCAATCAACACGACCACATTGTGAAGGTACCTACTCTGGTCAACATGGAGGTTGATGCCTAGTCGACGTGGAGGGTGGTTGCCTAGTTAGCATGGTCATTGACTCGCTTATTCAATGGTTAGTAGTTGTTGTGGCATGCCAGATAGGGGACACGAAACCACAATCCCTACGAACTATGGTTGGACGGTGGTGTGGCATGCTCGGTGGCACATACATCGCGGGCCACTGTAGTGATCAATTTTTTGGGGGTCGAAGTGGAGCAACGAAGGTCGCGATCGAGTGGGATGTGGTGATTAGTTTTTTGTGGGTTGAAGTGGAGCATCAGAGGTCAAGATCGAGTGGGTTGTGGTGATCAGTTTTTCGTGGGCCAAAATGCAGTAGCAGAGGTCGAGATCACTCAGTTGTGTGCATTGCTTGGTGGCCAAGATCCATAGATCCAACTCAGGAATGGTGCCCTCCTGCGAGCTTTTTTTCTTTTAATTATCGCATCTCAACCTAACTCGATGCGTGGGTGATTTTTTTTCTCATCCTCCCTCCTCCAGCACAGTAAAATAGATCCTAGTATTGCAATTTTTTTTTTCTTATCAATAAAATACATGTTATTTAGTCCATGCTTGTTGGCATTGTCCATACAATTTTTGTCTCCCATGATTAGTACAAAAATTACACACAGTCAGTGCTTAAAAAGTTGGCCTAAGTTCTGTTTAATTTGAAGCAATTTCTTGGTGTATGAAACCTTGGGTTTTCTCTGCTGTCAGGACTCAGGAGGTGATCCTTTAATGGTTAAATCAATGTGAAAGTGGATTTTGAAAATAATGGACAACAATTTTTTTTCCTCTGTGTTATTTATTTTGGAGGTGCAGTGTTACTTCTCTAAGGCCGAGATTGCTTGAAGCCAAGATCACCTGGTTATTTGAAGCCAAAGGTGAGTAACATACTTTGGTGGCTGACTCTTTTATGTCTCCCTTCAATATGTTTTTTAAAAAGATTGAGATCGCCAGTGTTGGTAATTTTTGTTTCTTTGATGTCGTAAATATTGTTGTAAGATCACCCACCCTTTTTTATTGAAAGAATTTATTGATAAAGGTTGAGGATCTTGAGGCACATCCATAGATCGACCTATGTCACGATGAATAAGCATATGGCAGAGGCATACTTGAATGAGAGAAATAAGCTCGATGGGTCCAATTATTCTAACTGGAAATTGAAATTGCAGATGTTGCTTGAGGGGAAAGTACGTGGGCTATTGCAAATGGGGATGAATTGAAGCCGACTATAGCTAGAGGTGAAACAACTGTGGCAATTTAGGATTGGGAGAAGCAGGAGAACAAAACGAAAGTGTTATTGAAATTGTCAATTCAAGACTGCATTATCCCTCACATTAGAGAGTGTAAATCACCAAATTATATTTGGAAAACTCTCAAGGCTTTGTATGAGATAAAGAATACAAATCACCTATTGTTCCTCAAGAGAAATATTCTCTCCATTAAAATGGAGGAGAATGAATCAGTCGTTGCATTCATCTCTTGGATCAAGGAGTTGAGAAATAAGTTGGCCGACATAGGGGAGATAGTGTCAAACACTGATCTTGTCATGGTTACCATGGATGGTATGACTGATGACTATCAGATGTTTATTATAGACCTGAATGCGAGGGAAAAAAACCCCAATTTCGAAGAAATGACAAGGATCTTGATGCAAGAGGAAGAGAGGCGAATGACCCTAAAACCCCAGAATTCAGATCTTGCATTAATGGTAAAGAAAAGTCCTATCAGAGGGAAAGCAAGAAGATGATAGAAAGAAGGAGGTACACCACAAAGAAAGCCACCTCAAGGTATGTCTTCGACTAGAAATGATTCAGGAACCAAGTGATTTTACTGTGGTAAAGTTGGTCACATTGCTAGAAATTGTCATAAGAAGAAGCTTGATGAAACTCGACATAGACAAAAGGAGCATGTAGGGCACTTTTCTGATGAAGATCAAATTCAGAACCTCAAACCATTTGTAGCTGATTCTTCTTTCTCTACTAATAATGATGAAGCAAAAACTTGGTTTTTAGACTTAGGAGCTTCCACTCACATGATAGGTAACATGCACTGGTTTGAAAGTTTTAAAGAAACCAACGGTGGTGTTAATATCTACCTTGGTGATGATAAAGCCTACTAGATCAAAGGACATGGAGACATTCTTGTGATTTTTCTTGATGGAAAGATCAGGAAAATCTATAATGTGATGTATGTACTAGGAATTAAAAGGAAATTAATTTTTGTTTCAATTATTGCAAATCAAAACTTGAAGGTACAGTTTTTTAAAACCTATTGTGTCATTAAGGATTTGTTGGATAAAGAGAAACCGGTTGCATCTGGAATTCAAGCTCGAGGCCTGTACAAGTTGAATATCACAAGCGTACCACACTAGGATTTGACTTCAACAACAATGACAATAGAAAATCTTTGGCACCAAATATTCGGACACATCAATATTCCTCATTTAGTGTTGGTACAAAAACAATGTATTCTCAGTGGACGCCCTATTTTAAAAAATGCACGTATTGATTGTGAAGGATGAGCACTTGGGAAGATGCACATGGATGAATTTCCCTTAAGTTCAAATAGAAGAAAGAGAGATATCCTAGAACTTGTGCACACTGATATATGTGGACCAATGCAGACAAGATCATTAGGAGGAGCATATTATTTTTTATTATTTGTTGATGATTGCACAAGATATACATGGGTATATTTTCTCAGAAAGAAAAGTCATACATTTGAATATTTTAAAGATTTTTGAAGTATGATTGAAAAAAAAACAGGGAAAGTCATCAAAATTCTCCACTCAGATCAAGGGGGAGAATACAAGCTGGGAAACTTCGTCAAATATTGTAGGAACCATGGAATAATTCAACAGTTTACAATACCCCACACTCCACAGCAGAACGAGGTGGTAGAGAGGAAGAAAAAAACTTTAGTGGAGTGTGCACACAACATGTTGAAAGGTAAGAACCTATATAATGGCCTTTGAGTAGAGGCTATAAATACTGCAATTTATTTAAAGAATAGGATTCCAACGAAGAGCCTTGATCTTAAAACTCCATTTGAGGCGTTATATGGTTTTAAGCCTGCAATTAGTCATCTAAGAGTATTTGGTTCAAAATATTTTGCTCATGTTCCAAAGGAGGATAGGAAAAAATTAGATTCTAAGGCCATCAAATGCATATTTGTAGGGTATTGTACTGAGTTTAAAGAATACAAATTGTTTAATCCATCTACTCACAAGGTGTTTGCGAGTGGAGATGTGATATTACATGAGAAGGTTAATGAAGGGAACAAAGACAAAGGAAATGAGGAGTGGCACATTCCTTTGTTGATGGAGGACGGTAGTGAGGAAATTAAAGACAACCATGTGAAACAACAACAACAATAAAAATAAGAATCAAGTGATGCAGGTATAGTCAGCAATCCAAATCCATCAAGACATGGGAAAGACAAGTTTGAGGCAAGTCCACCACTAAGGAGATCAGGTAGAAAGACTGAATTACCAGTAAGATATAGGGATCATGCTCTTATAACTAGTATTTTAAATGTTGTTGAGGCATCAAATTATAAATAAGAAAGTCAATATGATGAATGGAGGGAAGCCATGGAAGAGAAATATGAGTCAATACTTAAAAGCTAATCCTAGGATTTAGTTGAATTGCCAGAAGGAAAAGAACCTATAGGTTGCAAGTGGTTATATAAACCTAAATTTAAATCCGATGGTAGTGCAGACAAATACAAAGCTAGGATGGTAGCTAAAGGTTACTCACAAAGAGAAGGAATTTATTATGAGGCAACCTTTGCTCTGGTAGCTAGGCTAAACATTATTAGAATGATGATAGCTTTATCTACAAAACATCATTGGTGTCTACACCAACTAGATGTGAAGTCTGCAGTTTTAAATGGAGAATTGAAAGAATAGGTTTATTTAAAACGACCTAAAGGGTTTATCAAACAGGGGTAGGAGCATCTAGTCAACAAATTAAAGAAGGCATTATATGGTTTAAAATAGGTACCCAGGTCATGGTATGAAAAAATTGATCCATTTTTCCTGTAGCATAATTAGCATAATTATAAGAAGAGAAAAAATGACCCAAATATGTATTCTATGTTTGATGAAAGGGGAAAATTGTTTTGATTTCTTTATATGTAGATGACTTAATTATCACTAGAAATGCTGATGTCTTGATTAAATAAATCAAAGTGAAGATGTCGCAAGTTCTTAAAATGAAGGACCTCGGAGAAGTACATTACTGTTTGGGTCTGGAAGTTTGGAGGGAATCTGAAAAAAATTTCTCACTCAAGAGAAGTATGTTAGAGGGTTATTGAAAAAGTTCATAATGGAGCAATGCAAAGCTGCCTTGGTGCCTTTACAATGGAGGATGATATTTGATTTCTTCCATTTTTAACAATGATAGTTAGCTATTTAATTAACGACAGAAAAAAATAGTGCTAGTTATAAACAAATAGCCATGAAAATCAATAAGAAAGGCCTAATGGAAATTTAAACTAAAAAATCACAGCATCAACCTAAGAAAAATTGTTGTTACATGTGGGAGAATATAGGACCTATTTAAGCACATTCTTAGATTCATCAATATATTTGTAAAAGACTTCGGATTCATGCTCCTCCTCCACCTATATTTTAATCCCCTAGCCTATTGGTAACTCATCTTAGGATTTTGTTCTTAGCTAGAACCCTTGTGGAAACCATTGCTACAACCTAATGATATTTCGATTTAGAGTGCAAAGGTTTAAGCTTCAAGAAATCCTTATCATTGGACATTGAAATTAGGAAGGACTTGGGATCTAGTATGTCCCTAGTTGGAACCTTTCCAGAAATTGTTGGGTCATCCTCATACAATAGGAATTAAGTGCCCTCTGAAGAACTATCAAGGTTTTAAATCCATTTAAATATTGTAGGAAATGTGTGGGATTGATAGGCTTCAAGATCGTGTATTGTTAGTTACTTAGACATGCATGGATGTTCATTTAATAATGGGAGACTATACCTATTGAATTGTAAACTACTATTTATATGCCATTGGATAGTCCATCACAAGAAACCTAAGAAAATAAATAGGAATCTATACTATGAAAGGGTAATTCCTTTTAGATTCCAAATTTCTTATTCATTTTGTTATTTGTGCATGAAATAGATAATATGAAAAATAGAGAATAGGTCAATACAATCACTCACAAACTACAACAAACGCCAAGATATTATATGGGAACCCTTACTAGAGGAAACGGGTATGGAAGTTGAGGTTGCTTTATTGTATTTTGTTCAGAATGGAGATGATGCAAGTACAAAGGAGAATGCACTCTCTATGGAGTTTCCTAATATGTGTGTCCCATGGGCTGCTACAAAACACAAAGCTCCTATCTTATGCTCTCTCTCTCTCTATCCACACCGAACTACTTATCTCTAATATGATATAGGTTGTAAGGAAATAGAATCAAACCTCTTTTCCTAATTGTAGTCTAGTTATACTATGGCCTAACATCCTACTAGAAATTAGATTTTGCAGGGGTCTACCATGTGACATGAGTTACAAATCAAGACTTATAGAGTATTCTTCATAGCCACCATGTGGTTAGACCATTTTCCATATGTAATAGGGGATGACATGGAATCCTCTAAAATTATGGTGGTCAATCATTGTTAGGTCCCTATACTACTAGTGTAACCCCTTATTGTTATTAGTACAACCCACTTATTATATTGTTGTGCCCATGTACTCCCCATATTGTTACTATTGTGCTCCATAGAAGCCCCCTATTGTTATTATTGTGCCCTTGCATTATTATTGTTATGTCGACTCTGATTATATTATGACCCCTTAGACTCCTATACATAGAAAGGAGGTCTTGTCATTTGTATCATCCAAGAATTGTTCATTTGTGTAATGTAAAGGAGGTTGCCCCCTAGAAGAGGCTTATTTTTAAGGAGTTGATCTATCTTTTCTATCTTTTTGTAAGCCGGTTTCATAACATTTGGTATCTGAGCTTTGGATTCTAGGGTTTCGTTGTTCCAAACAAGTCATCATGGTATTTTCGCTATAAAGTTTTTTCTGCAATGTTTCAAAATCTAACAACAAAACCCATTTGAGAAGAAATATTGTTGAACCACGCGTTCGAATTTTAGATCTTGTCTCACTACATTTGCAGAGATATGATATGAGGAAGTTAGGATTTGTGCAAGCTCCAGAATTTCATCTAAAACAGGTCATCGTGGTATTTTCGCTATAACCTTTTCGATACGAAATCTTAGAAGCTAAAGAAAAAACCCGTTTGAGAATATATCATTCTGAATCGTGGGTCCGAATTTCAGATGTTGTCTCGCTATATTTTTAGATATATGATCTAAGGACGTTAGGGTTTTTGCATACTCCTCAATTACATCCTAAACAGGTGACCTTGGGAAAATTGTCATAACTTTCTCTCTGAGCAACAAAATGAAATTTCGTAAGAAGGTAGAGAAAGAAGATGGACTATAGTTTGTTGGCATTATGATACAAGTTTTGTCCTTGATGGAAACACACTTAGAGGTATGATACAGGTATTGTCTTTGGTGGAAACTCACTCAGATGACAGATCTTAGTGCAGCAGGTCAGGAGAGATGTATATGTAGGTTAACCTTGATGAAAATGTGTATACATGCAGATTCGTAGAAAAGAAGATGTGTATACATACACACACAGGTTCAGAAAAGGAAAGCCGCATACATGTTGGAAAACTAAGTTTTGGTCCGTGGTATTTGGTCCATGGTATTTGGTCCGAAGTGTTGACCCCAGGTATTGGGTCTGAGGTATTGGTTCTATGTGGTTTTGGACCATGGTATTGAGAGAAGCCTAAACCTATATAAGGAGAAGATCATTAGGCCAAGAGGTGTGCAAATGTGCAAGTGATGAATACGTGATCAAATGTGAGATCTAGTATGTTGGTTATGAGTTGCTCAAGCAGAACTAAGGAGGCTCCTATGCAGTTGATAAAGGTTGAGGGACAAGGATCTTGAAGACTAAAATGTATTATCATGATTATGAATAGATCTAAATACTGACGCATGTCTTATCCTTCATATCTTATTTTTTGGGTATATCTAAAGTTGAACACTGGAGCAAAAGTATAAGTAATTATTTTCAGATCTGTACGTGGGTTCTCTCTAGTGAAAGGGTGTATACACGTTGGTTTGACTCAGTCAACTAGGGTATACATTATGAGACTTGATATTTCAGGTTGCTATTGGTTCTAGTGATTGTTGTAGAGTTCTGGGCTCTGGTCAGTGTTCTGGTGACTGTGTGCTGATGACAGGGTTTCAGTGATTCAGTATTGGGTGATTCAGAGATTGATGATGTAGGTATAGTTGATGATTGTATTGTAGTGATGATTTTTTTGTATTTATGGATCTAGTCTGAAAATTTATGAAACGTGTTCCCTGGAAGAAAAGAGAAGGTTGTAGCCTTCTGTAGGTCAGCACCTACGTACTAGTACCTCGGCTAGTACAAGAGCTAAGGGGGTTGTAGCTCCCTTCTAGGAGAAGCTGGGAAAGGAGAGAAGGTTGTAGCCCTCTGCAGGTTGAAGCCTATGTATTGGTATAAGACTGCACTAGTATAGACACAATGTAAAAAGAAGTTTCTTATTAAAGGAAGATAGAGATGAATTACAGCAGGTGGTTTTCACCCACATTGGGTTTCCACATTATATCATGGTGTTCATGTGTGATTCTTATATGTGATGATTTGTTCTGTTTTATTGCACCTGTTTACTGTTCATATGGTTAATAATGTTCTGATGTACTCATTGAAGATCAACTAACTGAATCATAAGTTTATTGAATATACGCTAGTTGCATTAAACACAGTTGCGTATATACGTGGGTATCCTTATCTGAGGTAGCATATATGAATATGAGTATGAAAATGAAAAAGTGTTTGATTTGATAATACTGATTCACCCCCCACCCATCTCAGTATTATTTCCAACAATTGGTATCAGAGCTGGTCCTTCAGAAGAAGCTTGGTCGCTTGAAGGAAGATCCATCATAATGAGTAATCAAGAAAGAGAGGCATCCATCAGGCTGCCAATCTTTGATGGGAGAAACTTTGTTTACTAGAAGATAAGAACCACATCATATCTACAATCACTTGGAACGGATGTTTGGGGAATCGTGGAAGGAGGATATACATATCCATCGACAATTCCTATAGATACAGCGGAGAGAAAGCAATATGAACTCAATGCCAATGCTATTACCGTCTTATTGGGAATTTTGTCACAATCATAATTTCTCAAGGTCATGCAGTTCAAATCAGCCAAAGAAATATGGGACAAAATCATTCTAAGCTACGAAGGAGATGATCAGGTAAAACGTGCTAAGCTTTAAACTCTCAGAATACGGTATGAAACTCTTAAGATGCATACTAATGAAAGCATATCTAATTACTTCCTGCGTATAGATGAGATCGTCAATTTTATGAGGAATCTGGGTGAAGAAATTAAGGAATTTGTCTTAGTTGAGAAATTTTTGAGATCCTTGTCTGCTAAATTTGAATCCAAAGTGTCTGCCATAGAAGAAAAGGAGGATCTGCAGAAAATCACTATGAAGTAGCTTCACAGAATCTTAACTGCTTTTGAGATGAGAATAAGAGGACCATCAGATATGAGAGAAGACGCATTTGAAGTATCAGCAAATGGAAAAGAAAAACTCAATGAATCAGGATACATTTCAGAAGAAGAAGATGAGGTAAATTTTGTCAAGAATCTTGAACGGGGATCTGGAAGGTTCAAAGGTAAGCTACCTTTCAAATTCTTTTCATGTGGTAGAGTTGGTCACTACGCTACTAGATGCCCTCATAACAATGGAAAGATATCTGAAGAAGGTAATAGAAGTTATTATACTCATGATAAAAGTAATGACTCATCCAATAGTGATGAAGACATTAGACTTCTCATGGCCTATGAAAATAAGGATGTAGAAACAGAAGAAGTTACCAGATTAAAAGAACAACTGGAGTCACTAACCAGAGTAAGGGAGCAGCTACAGGATATAGTAAAAGATCAGAGCATAACAATTCAAAGACTTGAATCGAAGATCCTCTCTCTAAAAGAAGATCTTAAAGAATCAAAGAAGCAGAATAAAGAAGCTCTTGAAGAACAAGAACATGAAGTGTTTGAATTAAGGCAGCAAGTGGAAGAAGGTAGAAAAGCTGAAGAAAACATAAGGAAGCAGTATCTGGAAAAGGAAGAACAACATCAGGTTGAGGTAAATATCTTAAAAGGTAAATTAGAAGAAAAAGATAAAATGTTACGATTTCAAGACAGTACTAAGATTTTGGATGATATTCTTAGTAGTCAAAGATCCCCTACTATCAAAACTGGTCTTGGTTTTTATGAAACTTTCGAAGGTGAATCTAGCTCACAGGGTGAGGAAAGGAATTCTAATGCAAAATCAGAAATGAGTGGTCAACTCCAGCAACAACCAAGGAAAGAAATTCTTCAAAGAAGATCTTTTCCTCCCAACTATGGCAGTGATAGTCGATTATTTCCTCAAATGAATAATGTTGAATGTTATGTATGCCATAAATTTGGACATATTGCAGCCAAATGCAGAAGCAAAATGGGTCAAGACCATCACACAGAAAGATCATCACGCTCCAGGTACTTCAAGGCATACTGTTTTGCTTGCAATATGTTTGGCCACAAAGCCATTGACTTCTATAGGAGGAATATGAAACATGTAAGATGTTATGCATGTAACAAGTTTGGACATAAAACAAGGGAATGCAGGAGCAAAATTAGAACTCCAAAACAAGAGGATCATACATCATCACAATTCTAGGTACTGAAGAAGACAGAATTAGAGATAGAAAGATGTGGCATAACTCAGTTAGCTGACATAACAAACACAACGGAAACTGAAAGTGTAGACCTTCAGTATTCCAAATTTCATACGCAGATATTATGAAGAAAAGTCGTGTATATATGTGAATTTGAGGTTGTTGAGTCGCGTTTATGGAGCTCTGAAGAAAAAGCAGCAAAACAGACTCAGGAAATGGTTCGGTCATGGTATATGATGGTTGGCACAGGCTCAAGGGGAGCATATACTTCAAATAATGCATTGTTGGCATTATGGTTAGAAGTCTTTGGTGATGATGCTTATGTGGCTAAATGATACATCTTGATGGTTGATCAAAAGAATGGTATTGCAGGTTACAGGACTGAATGCTGATGCTTATGGTGCAGATCATATGTGGTGTATGATAGTGGCTGATGACTATCATAGCCTTGAATAGATTGCTGGTCTTCCTTATAAAGACATTGCATGTGCTCAGGGGGAGCATGGACGGATTGGTACATCTTGGCATGTACAAAGGGGGAGCTCAATCAGAGATTTCAGCAGGTACTCAGGCGGACTATGGACAACACAAGGTATACCAAAGGAGAGAACTTCTTTGGTCTGCCCTTTGCCCTTGATGTCAAAGGGGGAGAGTGACTTGGAGTGGTGGTTGACATCAAGTCCAAAGGGGGAGATTGTTGGCATTATGATACAAGTGTTGTCCTTTATGGAAACACACTCAGAGGTATGATACAAGTGTTGTCCTTGGTGGCAACTCACTCAGATGACAAATCTTAGTGCAACAGGTCAAGGGAGAGGTATACGTAGGTTTATCTTGATGAAAATGCATATACATGCAGATGAGCAGAATAGAAGACGCGTATATGTACACACGTAGGTTCACAGAAGGAAAGGCACATACATGTTGGAAAACTAAGTTTTGGTCCATGGTATTTGGTTTATGGTATTTGGTCCATGGTATTTTGGTATTGGTCCATGGTATTTGGTCCGAAGTGTTGACCCCAAGTATTCGGTCCAAGGTATTGGTTCTACGTGGTTTTGGACCATGGTATTGAGAGAAGCCTAAACCTATATAAGGAGACTATCATTAGGACAAGAGGCGTGAAAATGTGCAAGTGATGAATACGTGATCAAACGTGAGATCTAGTATGCTGGTTGCGAGTTGCTCAAGCGGAACTAAGGAGGCTCCTATGTAGTTGATAAAGGTTGATGGACAAGGATCTTGAAGACTAAAATGTATTGTCATGATTATGAATAGATATAAATACTGACGCATGTCTTATCCTTTATATCTTATGTTCTGGGTATATCTGAAGTTGAACATTGCAACAAAATTATAAGTAATTATTTTCAGATCTATACGCGGGTTCTCTCTAGTGAAAGGGTGTATACATGCTAGTTTGACTTAGTCAAGTAGCATATACATTATGAGACTTGATATTTCAGGTTTTTGTTGGTTCTAGTCATTTTTGCAGAGTTCTGGGCTCTGGTCAGTGTTCTAGTGACTGTGTGTTGATGACAAGGTTTCGGTGATTTAGTATTGGGTGATTCATAGATTGATGATGCAGGTATAGTTGATGATTGTATTGTAGTGATGATTGTTTTGTATTTATGGATCCAGTCTAAAAATTTATAAAACGTGGTCCCTGGAAGAAAAGAGAAGGTTGTAGCTTTCTATAGGTCAACACCTACGTACTACTACCTTAGCTAGTACAAGAGCTAAGGGGGTTGTAGCTCCCTTCCAGGAGAAGATGGAAAATGAGAGAAGGTTGTAGCCTTCTGCAGGTTGAAGCCTACAGAGTGGTATAAGGCTGCACCAATATAGAAACATTGTAAAAAGAAGTTTCTTATTAAAGGAAGATAGAGATGAATTGCAGTAGGTGGTTTTCACCCACATTGGGTTTCCACCTTATATCATGGTGTTCATGTTTGCTTCTTATGTGTGATGATCTATTCTATTTTACTGCACCTGTTTATTGTTCATATGGTTAATAATGTTCTGATGCACTCATTGAAGATCAACTAACTGAATCATAAGTTTACTGAATATACGCTAGTTGCATTAAACACAGCTGCGTATATATGCGGGTATCCTTAACTGAAGTAGCGTATATGAATCTGAGTATGAAAATGAAAAAGTGTTTGATTTGATAATACTGATTCACCCCCCCTCTCAGTACTATTTCCAACATAGTTTCCTGTGCATAGTTTTCAGATCCGAAGGTGGTAACTCTGACACATGGCATGACGTAAAAGTTTTGTCTTCTACAACATTATATAATCAGGTCATCTTAGGATCTTGGTCATAACTCTTTCTTGGAGAATCAAATTCTGATCAGACTTGTGGGGTTAAAAAGTGGACTCAGAGGGCTACTGCAAGAGACAATTTCAGAACTTGGAGATCTGAAAGTACAAAGTTACATTCATTTCAATATCACGTTGATGAAATCAAGAAAAGGAGATATGAGGAAGTTTGATGGAAAGGATCCAGTAAATTGGATACTGCAGATGGAGCAATTTTTTGATCCACATGGTGTACCACTGTTACAAAAGGTATGTATTGAATCTTCATATTTAGAACCAGATCAATTTTTATGGTATAAAGTGCTTTGTTCTCGTAAAAAACTTGTTACATAGTCAATTTTCACGAAGGAAATGATAGCACATTATGAGAATACAAAGAGCAACACCTTCTTTAGAGCAACACCACAACAATTGGAAGAAAAAAGAGAAAAAGGGCTTTGTTACAAAGTGGAAAGAAAAATTATGGCAACAAGGAAGTCTACCCCTCACAACTATAAAGATGGAAGTTTTGTTTCTCCTAGCCTTCCACAACCTACAAGGATTACAACACAATGATTGGAAGAAAAAAGAGAAAAAGGGCTTTGTTACAATTGTGATAAAAAATACATTAAAGGTCATAAGTGTGCTGAGAAGAAATTATTTTACATCGATTATGGAGAGGAGGAAGAAAAGGATCAAGAAACCTCAAAAGAAGAGTATATACGCCAAGAACCAACCCCAAAGAAAGATGAAATGAATCCAACCATATCTTGTAAAGCATTGGAAAGAATTACCACTCCTAAAACTCTCAAGATAGAAGGACATATAAAGAAGAAAAATGTTCAAGAAGTGAAAGATCACATCGAGAAAGAAGAAATGAATCCGACCATATCTTGTAATGCATTGGATGGAATTACCACTCCTCAAACTATCAATATAGAAGGACATATCAAGAAGAAAAATGTTCAAGAATTGAAAGATCACATCGAGTCTCAAGAAATCAACCCGACCATATCTCGTAATGCATTGCAAGAAATTATGTTGGGTCCCTATAATACTAGTGATTACCCCATTACTATTGTAGTTATACCCCTTATTTATATTGTTGTGCCCCTATTACCCCCATATTGTTATTTCTGTGCCCCATAGAATCCCTCTATTGTTATTTTTGTGGCTTTATATTATTATTGTTAGGTCGGCTGGATTATATTGTGACTCCTTAGACTCCTATATATAGAAAGGAGGTTTTGTCATTTGTATCATCCAAGAATTGTTCATTTATGTAATGTAAAGGAGGTTGCCCCCTCGAAGAGGCTGAATTCTAAGGCGTGGATCTCTCTTTTCTATCTTTTTGTGAGCTGGTTTCATAACATTTGGTATCAGAGCTTTGGATTCTAGGGTTTCGCTGCTCCAAACAGGTCATCGTGGCATTTTCGCTATAACTTTTTTTCTGTGACGTTTCAGAAGTCGCAAAAAAAACCCATTTGAGAAGAATTGGCGCTGAACCTTGGGTCCGAATTTCAGAGCTTTTCGCGCGATATTTTCGGAGATATGATCTGAGGAAGTTGGTCTTTTTGCAGACTCCTGAATTACATTCAAAACAGGTGACCTGGGGAAAATCGTCATAACTTTCTCTCTGAGGATCGGATTGAAATTTCGTAAAAGGTACAGAAAGAGGACGGACTGTAGTTTCTTGTATGTGTGTTTCAGATTCAAAGGTTGAAACAGTGACTCGTGGCACGTCGTACAAGTTCGCTCTACTGAACCAGTCTAAAAGCAAGTCACTGTGGGAGATTTCACATAACTCTTCCTTGGAGAATCCAATTTGGCTCAGACTTGTGGCATTGGAAAGAGGACGCAGAAGGCTACTACAGGTAGCAATTTCAGAACTGGATGATCCGAAATTACAGAGATACATCAGATTCAATATCAGGCTTCTATAAAGTGAAAAAAGGTGTGTAGTTTTTTTTTAATTTTTGTGTAAGCTTGGTTTAACGGAATTCAAAGGGCATAGTAAAGCATTATTATCGGTAACTGATGCCCCGAGGAAAGAAAATGCAAACACCTAGTAAGGAACCTGAAAGCTCTAGCATGACTCATGAAGAAGAGGAAGAAATGCTACATGATATATCAAAATTACAAGAACAAGTGCAACAAATGTCACGCTCACAAAAGCTAACAGAAGCTAAGATAAGTGGCGTGGAATCTAAGATAAATGGCGTGGAATCTAAGATAAAGGGCATGGAAGCTAAGATGGATGGCATGGAAGCTAAGATTGACGCTAAATTTGATGGCATGGATGATAAGATGGATGAATTGAAGAAGTTGCTACAAGAAAGGGTCACTAATGGTGAAAAGGTAGTAAAGGAAACTCATGATGAGAACAAAAGAAATGTTAATCATGATTCCATAGACTCTAATGTTGGATCGAAGACTCACCATATTCCAAAAATCGATATGAGGAAGTTTGATGGCAAGGATCCCGCCACATGGATATTACAGATGGAGCAATTCTTCGATCTCAATAATGTGCAAAACACACAAAAGGTACGTATGGCAACTTTATATTTGGAACCAAATCAGTTTGTATGGTATCAATGGCTTTGTTCTCGTAAACAATTTATCACTTGGGCAATTTTTACGGAAGAATTGATAGCACATTATGAGGATACAAAAAGCAACACTTTTTTTAGCCAATTGATAAGTCTCAAACAAAAGGGTTCAATAATGGAGCACATTGAGGAGTTCCAAAAATTGAACATAAGGGTAAAAGATATTCCAGAGGAGCATAGGATTGATGTGTTCATAGGGTCTTTAAAGGATAATATCCAACATGATGTTCGCCTTTGGGAACCTGATTCATTAGAGAAGGCATTCAGGTTAGCAAGAAAAATGGAAAGCAAAATTATGGCAACTAGGAAGCATACCACTCACAACTATAAAGACGGAAGTGTTGTTGCCCATAGTCTTCCACAACCTACAAGGTTGACACCACAACAATTGGAAGAAAAAAGAGCAAAAGGGCTTTGTTACAATTGTGATAGCAAATACACAAAAGGTCATAAGTGTGCTGAGAAGAAATTATTCTACATAGATTGTGAAGAGGAAGAAGAAAAGGAGCAAGAAAGGTCAAAAGAAGAGGATATATTCCAGGAACAAAGCCTAGATGAAGAACAAATAAATCCGACCATATCTTGTAATGCATTGGCGGGAATTACCACTCCTCAAACCATCAAGATAGAAGGACAAATCAAGAAGAAAAAGGTAATAGTGTTGATTGATTCAGGAAGCACCCACAATTTTATTCATTGTAGGGTAGCAAAAGAATTGAATTGCTTCCTATATCCAGCACCAGAGTGTCAAGTGATGATTGCAAATGGAGGAACAATAAATTGCTCTGGAAAGTGCCATAATATCAAGCTATCCATGGGAGAATATGTATTGACTAGCCCAATGCTTTCCATTCCAATGGGAGGTGCTGATGTTGTACTAGGAGTCCAATGGCTACAATCCTTGGGTACAATAGCTTTTAATTTTCAAGAACTTTTCATGAAATTTTCTGTGGAAGGAAAGGAAGTTGAATTAAGGGGTATTGCAGGGAAACCAGGAAAGATAATCAGCTCTAATGGCATGACAAAGCTTCTAAAAAAGGAGCAAAGAGGTGTAATTGCACAATTATGTTCGCTAGATGTTTCCACATTGGAATCATCTATTTCTCCAGATCTCCAAAAAGTCCTGGACAATCATTCCAAGGTATTTGAGACTCCCAAAGGTCTCCCACCTATGCGTGATCATGATCATGCTATTCATCTGATTCCAGGAAGTGTTCCTCCAAACATCAGGCCGTACAGATATCCCTATGTCCAAAAAAGTGAAATTGAACGTATGGTTGCAGAAATGCTAGAGGCTGGTATAATTCAACCGAGTCAAAGTTCTTTCTCAGCTCCAGTAGTATTGGTGCACAAGAAGGATGGATCATGGCGCATGTGTCCGGATTATAGGGAGCTCAACAAGCTCACTATTAAAGATAAGTTCCCCATTCCTGTCATTGATGAATTACTGGATGAATTGCATGGATCAATTTACTTCACCAAGTTGGATCTTCGTTCGGGATATCATCAAATCAGAATGAAGATTGAAGACATTCCGAAAACGGCATTTAGAACTCATGAGGGTCATTATGAATTTTTGGTCATGCCTTTTGGCCTTACCAATGCACCTTCAACATTTCAAGGTTTGATGAATTCAATTTTCAAACCATTCCTTAGAAAATTTGTGTTAGTATTTTTTGATGATATACTAATCTACAGCAAGTCTTGGAAGGATCATGTTGAACATGTTGACAGGGTGCTACAACTATTGGAGGAGAAACAATTATATGCAAAAAGATCCAAATGTTTCTTTGGAGTCCAGGAGGTGGAATATTTGGGTCATATTGTATCTCATGAAGGAGTTAAGGTAGACCCTAGCAAAATTAAAGCCATTAAGGAATGGAAAATCCCCACATCCATAAAGCATCTGCGAGGATTTCTTGGGTTGACAGGGTATTATCGCAAGTTTGTTAAGAATTATGGGAGAATAGCAGCACCTCTAACAACATTATTGAAGAAAGATTCATTTTCATGGACTCCGGAAGCAACAAAGGCCTTTGAACATCTTAAAGAGGCAATGTGCCAAGCACCGGTCTTAGCTACACCGGACTTCACAAAAACCTTTATTGTGGAATGTGATGCTTCAGGAAATGGAATTGGTGCTGTTCTAATGCAAGATGAAAGACCCATTGCTTTTGAAAGTCGTCCAATCAAGGGAAAGTTTTTAAGCAAAGCTATTTATGAGAAGGAAATGTTGGCAATACTCCATGCACTTAAGAAATGGCGACCCTACCTAATGGGAAGACACTTCAAGGTAAAAACGGATCATGATAGCCTTAAATACTTTTTAGAACAAAGATTATCCTCTGAAGAGCAACAAAAGTGGGTCACAAAGATGTTGGGTTATGACTTTGAAATCATCTACAAAAAAGGGAAGCAAAATGTGGTGGCAGATGCACTCTCAAGAAAGGATGAGGATGTGGAAGCATTGTTGTGTGCCATTTCTATTATCCAACCAGATTGGATAAACGAAGCAAGGGAGGAATGGAAGAATGACGAAGAAGTGTGGGCACTTATTCGAAAGCTACAACAAGATTCCAGTACTTCTGATACATTTAGCTGGCAAAATGATTCGTTATGGTACAAAGATCGCTTATACCTCTGTAAGAATTCCCAGCTAAAACAAAAGATTCTTATGGAATTGCACACTTCTCCCTTAGGAGGGCACTCAGGATTTTTAAAAACTTACCACAGGGTTAAGAAGGAATTTTTTTGGGATGGCCTTAAATCAGATATTCAAAAGTTTGTGGCGGAATGTTTGGTTTGCCAACAAAATAAAGTTGAAACAATTAAGACACCGGGTCTATTACAACCTTTATCCATTCCAAGCCAACGTTGGGAGGAGGTTTCAATGGATTTTATCACAGGTTTACCCAAGTCTGAGGGAAAGAGTGTCATCATGGTGGTAGTTGACAGACTTACCAAGTATGCACACTTTTGTGCATTATCACATCCATTTAAAGCCAGTACAGTTTCTACTGCATTTATGGAAACAGTTCAAAAGCTACATGGAAACCCAAAGATTATTGTAAGTGACAGAGATCCCATTTTCACTGGAAATTTTTGGACAGAATTATTTTCTTGTCTTGGTACTCAGTTAGCTCATAGCTCATCTTATCATCCTCAATCTGATGGGCAAACTGAGATAGTAAACAAATGTTTGGAAGGATATCTTCGTTGCTTTGTATCTGATAAACAGACACAATGGGTCAAATGGTTGCCTCTGGCTGAATGGTGGTATAACACTTCCTTCCATACAGCAACAAAAATGACCCCATTTATGGCACTTTATGGGTATCAACCACCATCCATCACATCATATTTAAGAGAAAATTCTAAGGTTCAGGCAGTGGAACATCACATCGAACATCAACAACAAGTCCTCCAACTCTTAAAGGATAACCTCGTGTTGGCACAAAATAGAATGAAACAACAGGCAGATCAACATCGCAGTGAAAGAAGTTTTGATGTAGGTGATTGGGTATTCCTACGGCTACAACCATATAAGCAAATGTCCCTAAAGCAAGCTAAGAAGGATAATAAATTATCACCAAAGTATTATGGTCCGTACAAGGTGTTGCAAAAGATTGGTACTATGGCATACAAATTGGAGCTTCCTGCAGCTTCTCGATTGCACCCAGTTTTCCATGTTTCATGTTTAAAGAAGGTTATAGGTGACAAGCTCCCAATTCAAACAATATTGCCAGAACTTGACGAGGAAGGAAAAATTATATTGGAACCGGAAGCAGTCACAGAAACAAGAACTCGACAGCTACGAAATCGATCAATTTCAGAGTATCTTATCAAGTGGAAGAACTTATCCGCTGAAGATTCCACATGGGAGGATGAGAATTTTATGCAGAAGTATCCAGAACTACTCAAGCGTTGAGGACAACACTTTTTTGAAGGAGAGGGGCATGTTGGGTCCCTATAATACTAGTGATTACCCCATTACTATTGTAGTTATACCCCTTATTTATATTGTTGTGCCCCTATTACCCCCATATTGTTATTTCTGTGCCCCATAGAATCCCTCTATTGTTATTTTTGTGGCTTTATATTATTATTGTTAGGTCGGCTGGATTATATTGTGACTCCTTAGACTCCTATATATAGAAAGGAGGTTTTGTCATTTGTATCATCCAAGAATTGTTCATTTATGTAATGTAAAGGAGGTTGCCCCCTCGAAGAGGCTGAATTCTAAGGCGTTGATCTATCTTTTCTATCTTTTTGTGAGCTGGTTTCATAACAAATTACCACTCCTCAAACTATCAAGATAGAAGGACATATCAAGAAGAAAAAGTGAAGAGCGTTAATTGATTCGGGCAGTACCCATAATTTTATTTATTGTAAGATAAGAAAGGAATTGAATTGCTTCCTATATCCAGCACCAGAGTGTCAAGTGATGGTTTTAAGTGGAGGAACCATAAATTTCTCTAGAAAGTGTCATAATATCAAGATATCCATGGGAGAATACATATTGAATAGCCCAATGCTTTCCATTCCAATGGGCGGTGATGATGTTTTACTAGGAGTCCAAGGGCTACAATCTTTGGGTATGATAGCTTTTAATTTTCAAGAAATTTTCATGAAACTTTTTTGGGAAGGAAAGGAAGTTGAGGGGTATGGAAGGAAAACTAGGAAAGATAATCAACTCTAACAACATGACAAAGCTTCCAAATAAAGAACAACGGGGTGTAATTGCACAATTATGTTCACTAGAGGATCCCACATCGAAATCATGTATTTCTCTAGATCTCCAAAACATTTTGGAAAATCATTCCAAGATATTTGAGACTCCCAAAGGCCTCCCACCTATTTGTGATCATGATCATGCTATTCATTTGATTCTAGGAAGTGTTCCTCCAAACATCAAGTCTTACATATATCCATATGCCCAAAGGAGTGGGAACTCATTCAAAAGTTGCAAAAGATCCTAGTTCAAATAGTATTGCGAGAACTTGACAAGGAAGGAAAATCATATTGGAACTTGAAGCAGTCACAGAACCGAGAAATCGAAAGCTACAAAATAGATCAATTTCAGAGTATCTCAACAAGTGGAAGAACTTACCCGCTAAAGATTCCACATGGGAGGACAAGAATTTATACAGAAGCATCAAGAACTACTCAAGCGTTGAGGACAACACTTTTTGAAGGAGAGGGGCATGTTAGGTCCCTATACTACTAGTGTAACCCCTTATTTTTATTAGTACAACCCCATTATTATATTTTTTTGCCCATGTAGTCCCCATATTGTTATTATTGTGCCCTTACATTATTATTATTATGTCGACTCTGATTATATTATGACCCCTTAGACTCCTATATATAGAAAGGAGGTCTTGTCATTTGTATCATCCAAGAATTGTTCATTTGTGTAATTTAAAGGAGGTTGCCTTGAAGAGGCTTAATTCTAAGGCGTTGATCTATCTTTTCTATCTTTTTGTGAGCTGGTTTCATAACAATCATGATAATAGGTCAACTTCCAAGAGGCATAAATTTCTCATACGAGCTATGATTAATGTGATTTTTGTGTCATTGTAAAGGTATTGGTGTGTAAATTATGGAATTTAGTTGCATAGTAAGTTAGGGACCATAAAACGTCATCCTGGGACCTTTGGTAAAAATTACCTTATAGGTTGACTCCATTTTTTCCACTCTAACAACATCAATATGGATGAAAAATAATCCAAATCATACCTCCCCATTTTAGGAGGTTTTTGGTCCTCATAAGCTTTTGTTGAATGAGGTGAGATAACTTTTCCTCTACCATCCCCTTAGATCAGCATTTAGCCTTTTCTAGAAGTTATTCTTTCAATCCAATATACTAAAGGTCATGCTACCCCTATATTGTAGTTCTTGATCTCTTCTACAAAACTATATGGTTTTCCAAGTGTGCTTGAGCATCTGGTGTTAAGTAAATCGACATTCACCACTAAGTATATGCACATTTAGGTGGGTATATTAATTTTGCAGGCACTATCTCCCATATTTTCAATTACCTCAAAATGGCCACAACACATAGCCTTGATTTTCTTACCAGAAACCTCTAGCCTCTCCTTATTCAACTCTAACCATACTTTATCTCCCACTCCAAATGACCTCTTTGCCATATGCTAATCATGCTTGGTCTTTTAACTTTCTTGTGATTTCTTTAGTGCTTCCTATACTTATAGATGGAATTTCTTATTCTTCTCAACATTTTTTTTTCTCTTAAAGCACTTCCTATGAGATCCTCTCCCACTCCTCCTTTTTTTCCATATACAATATCTAAAGGTGAGGGTCGAAAATATCCAAAACAAATCTTAAATTGTCACTTACCAATTGAAGTATGGATTGGTTTATTGCAGGAGTGTTTTAAGTCGACCCTAGTTTATCCTAGGTCTTCCAATGCTTTTGATTATAGCCCATCAAAATTTGTACCAAAGTCCTACTAACTACTTATGTTTTTCCATCTATTTACGAATGGAATGTTGTATATCTCTACAAATTTGTGTCCATATTCTCCCACAATGTAGTCCAAAATGCACCAAGAAATCTACTGTCCCTATTTCAAAAGATGTTCCTTGGCATCCAAAAGTGCAACCATACCTATTCAAAGAACAAGATAGTTGCTTCTTGTTGAATTTTATACAAGGATGAATAGTAGAAACTGATTTTTTATTTGATAATTAATAAATACTTGGAAATTACTGAGAGGGGGGATGAACCAGTAATTTTTTCTTTTCAGTTATTCAAATCAACATTATTTCCTCCCTTTTGTCATTTCTTAAGTATTGCAACTAATGTCTTATGTATGTGTTCAACTTTTAATTGTTTCCTTTGCAATTACCAGAGAGATATTTTCAAATATAAACATAATTAAAAAAAACTCACACAAGTGATACATCAACATTCAATGCATTAAGGCACCAGATGTAAGTGGAAACACATAAAAGGAGAAAACCACGAATATTTTGTTGAAGTGATGTGAAGGAAATCTCTTTCTCCCTTATTACATAAAATTTTATGTAAGCTCCAACCTACAAGAGATTACTACCTCAATTCTTCTGCAAGCTTCAACTTGCAAGGAAGCTTAAACTCCCTCGAATTTTCTGCAGGCTACAACCCATAGGAGGCTTCTACCTCAATAGACTCCGTTTTTTTCTTTATCAAGTTACAACTTGAAAGGATACTACAATACCATGATTAAATTACAAATCCAATTTTTTGGTTACCAGGTATTTGTCTTTGTTCTAAAATTTGTTGTCGACCTCTTTTTTACTGCTTATCTTGTCTCCTTCTCTTCTTCAAGTTTGTTCCACTTTTGCTACTATCCCTCTTCCTCTTTTCTTCTTACCAAGTTTTTTCAAGAACTCTCTCATACAAATTTTCAATTAACAAACTTATATCATTCTGTTATGTCCCTATAATACTAGTGATTACCCCATTACTATTGTAGTCGTATCCTTTATTAACATTGTTGTGCCCCTATTGTCCCCATATTTTTATTACTGTGCCCCATAGAATCTCTCTATTGTTATTTTTGTGGCTTTATATTATTATTTTTAGGTCGGTTGGGTTATATTGTGACTCCTTAGACTCCTATATATAGAAAGGAGGTTTTGTCATTTGAATCATCAAAGAATCATTCATTTGTGTAATGTAAAGGAGGTTTCCCCCTCGAAGAGGCTGAATTCTAAGGCGTTGATATATCTTTTCTATCTTTTTGTGAGCTAGTTTCATAACATTTTGTATCAGAGCTTTGGATTCTAGGGTTTCGCTGCTCCAAATAGGTCATCGTGGAATTTTCGCTATAACTTTTTTTCTGCAATGTTTCAGAAGCCAAAAAAAAAACCTATTTGAGATGAAATCGCACAGAACCTTGGGTCCAAATTTCAGAGCTTTTTGCGCTATATTTGCGGAGATATGATCTAAGGAAGTTGGTTTTTTTGCAGACTCCTGAATTGCATTCTGAACAGGTGACCTGGGGAAAATCGTCACAAATTTCTCTTTAAGCATTGGATTGAAATTTCATAAGAAGTTACAGAAAAAGGACGAACTATAGTTTCTTGTGTATATTTTTCAGAGCCAAAGGTCGAAACAGGGACACGTGGCACGTCATACAAGTTCGCTCTTCTGAACTAGTCTATAATCAAGTCACTATGGGAGATTTGGCATAACTCTTCCTTGGATAATCCAATTGTGATCAGACTAGTGGCATTGGAAAAAGGACACAGAGGGCTACTATAGATCACAATTTCAAAATTGGATGATCCGAAATTACAGAGATACATCAGAGGCAATATCAAGCTCCTACAAAGTGAAAAACGCTGTGTAGATTTTTTAAATTTTTTCTTAAGCTTGGTTTGAAAAATTGTTTTGAAGGAATTCAAAGGGCATAGTAGAGCATTATTATTGGTAACTGATGCCCTGAGGAAGGAAAATGCAAACACTAGTAAGAAACCTGAAAAATCTAGCATGACTCATGAAGAAGAGGAAGAAATGCTACATGATATTGTTAAACACACATGGACAGCAAAGACAATATGAAAGATAAAACATGTAATACATTTTTTATTAACATGAGATATACATTTATAGTACAATACGTGACTCTTGGGTTTCAGATCCCAAGGTATCTTGGACTGCTTTTGTCCATTCAACTTCCACACTAACCCATTTAGGATTAGGTGTCCAACATTCCCCCACTTAATCCGAAGGGTTATGTATGAGTCCAAGAAGAGAGCTGTAATACAAAATGTGCAAAAAATGCATGGCAGCACTAGGCTGAATGTGCTCTATGAAATGTTGGTATAAAGGGCAATGGTTTAAGGATGACCACCAACACTGGAACGCTTAGTGCAGTTCCCGGAACTCTTCCAAAACTGGCAAGAAACTGAAGTTTTATGCTAGAGGAAGTGATCCTATTGTTTTAAAGAGGGAAACCTTCAACCATAAAAGGGAGGTCTCACCCCGCATAAAAGGTAAAACTTAAACCTGAAAAGGGAAGTCTCAACCTGTGATGGTTTAAGGATAACCAACAACTCTGGAATGCTTAATGCAATTCCTAGAACTCTTCCAAAACTGCCAAGAAGCTGGAGTCTTCTGCTAGAGGAAGTGTTCTCAATTGTGTTCCCGGAACTCTTCCAAAACAGGCAAGAAGCTGAAGTCTTCTGCTAGAGGAAGTGTCCCAGATTGCCAACTGAAGGCATGTTCAAGGGCATCTTTGTCTCTGGCTACAACTCTGAAACTGATGTGGTAGGTTGTGGCTCAGGCTCGCTTGATGTGGCTTTGAAGCTTGTAGATGACCATCATTTCCCCCCCTGTCAGATACAAGGTGAGAATATGGAGAAAACTCAACTGCAAGACTGTTCAATATTCTGGAACAAGTTCTGACATGTGTTTGGAATATCTTCTTGGCTGTTGATGCCCATTGCCAAGAAGCGATCCATCCAAGATGAATCTTTGTTCTTGCAGGACGTTTGTTTCTGAAGCATCTGTGTGAAGAATGGATGGTTTTATGACAATGCTTACATGGATGAAGATCAAAACAGTGATCTTTCAGATGGCCAACTCGATCACAGTGTTGGCATTTCTCAATCTGTTGTTGTTGTTGTTGCTGTTGAAGAGGGGCAGAATCTGGAACAGCTGGAGGTGAACTGTCATGAGGAGCAAGTGAACTGTTATGAATGAATCCAACACTCTGAAACTGAATGGGCTTGGCATAGTCTGGAATATGAAAGGACAAGTCCTTGTCATATCCAAGACCAGTTTTGTGCTTGTTGTGGACAAGCTGTTCCCAAGGTCTGATGATGGGCTTGGGAAGTGCAGACTGAGTTTCTACATCTGCATATACAACTTCTGCTTTATTTGAATGAACTGTAACATTATTAACATGTTGCTGATGGGTGGTTGTCTCAATGTTCTGAACAAAAACAAGTTCAGAATGGTGTCTATTTTGATGTAGCTCTTCTTGTTGTAGCTGTGATTCAAGCTGCAAAAAATCGATCTTTTCCTGTGCATTTTGTAGACATGTCTGAATTTCTGAGAGAGATCCTTTGCTGATTTGTAATGTGTCATCAACAGTATATAATATCAGAGTTTTAAGGAACTGTAATACTTCACTGGTTCTGGCCATTTTTCTTCAATGTCTGATTTACACCTTAACAAACTGATCACAACTACTACTCAATGCAGAAAAGTAATATCTACTCACAGTACACAGCAATATCCTTTATAAATGTCAGCAAATGATCAGTGTGCAATATAAAGGATTATAATCAGCTCACCAAAATCTTTATGCAGCAGTGGAATCAAGGAATCAATGCACTATAATGAGTTTTAAATACAATGCCACAATTGGGGCAGCAGCAACTGCAAACTTGTTTGGATCCTTCAAGTACTCCTTCAGAAATGATGGTTATCAAAACTTCAATAATTATAACACCATGTCATGGGCATTCTTTGAACTGTAATTTACAGCGGTCAACCTCAGCAAAGCATTAAACATATGAATGGCACCAGCAATCAAATCGGATCCAACTATAGGAACAGAAGCACAGAATCTCGGTTGCAAATGGAATTCGAACTATTCAAAGTGTATTTGAAACCAATCACCATACCATTGGATTGTATACCATTCAGGCCTCATACAAACTTATTTAAAACAGTAGCTTCAACGTATTTCAGGCAGCATCATAACGTATTCAGGCAGCTTAAATCACAGTTTTCGTTGCATTCAATACAGCTCCAGGTCAGCACACAAATAAATCAATGAGCGATATACAAAACTGATTTCTTTCTCTGCAATAGAGACTTAATGTCCAGCACATACAGTGCACATATTAAGAGCAATAATCATCACAAAAAGAAACGACCTTTCCAACGAACGCTCGGGGCATTGAATAAATTTTCAGCAGACAAATATACACCAGCCTCTATATAAATATATAGCCGAGAATACCCATAAAAATGGTATTATTCGTTGTTGAGCAGATTACGGATGAAGCCACATTTCTGGTTGATTTCTTTCATGCATAAACAACACTCCTTTGCAAGAAAAAATGAATGTCTTCCACAATCTGCAGTTGAAGTACAAACAGTTCGAGCACTCCTGAAGGTAGAACCAGCACGCTAGTGAAGAATGAGTTCAGCTCACTTACATAATGCACAATTCATGTTGTTAACTTCACCATCTGATGCAGCCCAGGCCGCTCCTACCAGGATCCTCCGACCACCATGCATTACTCCCCTGATCAAACCTAATGCTTCTGGGGCTTGTTGAAGTTTATCCCGGATCATCAATCTTGATGAAAAACCCTGAACTTACTGATGCGCAAATCAAGCTACAGCGCAAGCTGGATGTCTTTGACACTTGGTTTCTCTCCCAGCAATTATGAATCCTGGATGATATTGTACAAACAGCGAATCCCCAAATTGATATACTGCCCAAAGATGACAATTTTGATACAAAAACAGCTACAGATGACAAGGCCGGCAGAAAATAACATAAACTTGAAAAAATCGCAGAACACTACAACACTTTTTCAATCAGAAACAAAGGCGAAATTGAGTGCAAGGCATTGCAGAGAGCCAGATGGAAATACGTTCCCTTCTTTCCCAAAAAAATTGTCCTCTTTCTGTTCAATGCAAATTAGTATTTGGGGTAGCATGCAACCCAGAATCAATCTACAACAATGAAAAAGTATTTAAGAGTGACTTGTCGCCCATTATTGTAACCTTCAGAACCCACGACCATCAAGAAAATAAAGACTCGGGCTCAGTTGAATAATATATATTCAGCCTCACGCTTAGCTAGCTAAGGATATGTCTTGACTGTAACTATGTTTGAGCTCCTCCAATTACCACGCACAACCCTGTAACTATGTATTAACCTGAAGCAGTGTATTAAAAATGGGAAGCGAAGGTGTGCGATATGGCGCTATGTAACATGAAACGCAGCATGGAATGGTATCGCAGTGGCACTACAACGCAACATTACAATGACATCAAGTGATATATATATAGGCGGTATGTATTACAAAACATGCAACACGAGCATAACGAAGGAGGCAGGTTCAAGTTCAGCTCTTCACCCACGTCTCTGCCCAAGAGCGATGAGACCCGCTTCAAACGACGGGATTGCTGGCCATGTCTAAGCAGATATTACACTCAAAATCTTTAGTAGTAGAAAGAGGAGAACTTACTTCGTCGGAGGCTTTTTCGAGACTTACCGACGCCTGCTCCAGCAGCCTGTCGATGCTTCTCAAAATGACAAAATGAATATCTTCATTGCCGATTCAATCCGGAGTCACGCTGGTTATAGGCTAGCCTTTATTATAAACAAGGGCTCGTATGTATATATGGCACTGACTTATCATAGACAGGATCGTATACATATATATCAATCGGTCAGCTACAAGCTTCAATTCTCTTCACCGAATGTTCATCTTCATCAAGCTGGTAGTAGCGGGTTCAGGCCCCAGGGTGGTATGCGAGAGCCACGGTGAACTACACGCGAGCAGAGGAGTTTCTCCGGTGATTGAGGCCGAGTTCTCTCATTGCTAGATCTGGTACTTTGCTTCTATTGTTCACAATATTTTCAAGCCTGATGTGGTACTTCGCTTCAACTCTCCGCTATTCCATTTTAAGGTCCCTTATGGAACGCCTTTCTTGATAATATAAACTGCGTATTGTTCTCCTTTCCTATTAAATCAGCAAAGTGCAGAGAGAGGAAGGGGTTTCTTTTTGTTCTCTGTGTTCTTCTGACCTCACGCTGCTTCGAGTTCCGGCATTGCCTAGAGAAGGGATTATATACAGACGGAAACCGATCCTGCAAAAGTTCTCGCGTACAGGCGTCGGGTATATAGCCAGTTTTCACCTCGACTGCGGGCATCCACTGTTCTTCCCACGTAATCCAGCAGCAGGAACGTATACTAGCCCAGGTCAAGTGTGTGCATAAATTCTTTCGCAAAGCTTGCACCAACTTTGCACGATTCAGCTCATTTCTGTAAGTAAGATTGTGGTTTCCTAAATCTGGACGCCACCATGGGTGAAGTTTTCCTGTCGTGGGGTATAAATAAGCGATGCTTTAAAAACTTTACTCAGCGGAATTCCTTCTTAACAGCGAAAACGCTTCCAATGCCATTCTTGCGTCAAATTTAAGGAACAACAATGCAAGTTTTAGACAGATTTACCAAAGATAGGCGGGGGCGTAAGGAATGAACAGCGTTCAATCATAGTGTTAAGGACAATCAAGGCGTAAGGAATGAACAGCGTTCAAACGTATGAAACGTATGAATGTCAGATGAATGTCAGAGAATAATGGTAAATCGCAGATGGAGCAGCGCTTTTAAATGGAGCGTTTATGGACAGAGAGCGCAGGTAATGGCAGAGAATGAGATGTCAGTCAGCAGCGGATTTCAGGCAGAAAATCCTCAGGACAGAGCACACGCAGTGTCAGGAGCAGCTAATTATATGGAGGAGCAGACACCAGCAGTAGTATAATCAGGTTGCAGCTAATAATCAGGTTGCAGTTAAAATTGAGCTGAATAAATATTCATGAGGAAATATTTATGAATTTCATGGCAGAAATAAACTGTACAGAAAGGCCATAAAACAAATGGCTCAAATTAATTATGCAGGGCAGGAATACACCTGCTTTGATACCATGTTAAACACACATGGACAGCAAAGACAATATGAAAGATAAAACATGTAATACATTTTTTATTAACATGAGATATACATTTATAGTACAATACGTGACTCTTGGGTTTCAGATCCCAAGGTCTCTTGGACTGTTTTTGTCCATTCAACTTCCACACTAACCCATTTAGGATTAGGTGTCCAACAGATATATCAAAATTACATGACCAAGTGCAACAAATTTCACTCTCACAAAAGCTAACATAAGCTAATATAAATGGCGTGGAATCTAAGATAAAGGGCGTGGAAGCTAAGATTGACGATTTGAAGATATATTTGAAGACAAATTTGACAAATTTTCTACAAGAAATATTCAATAATGGTGAAAGGGTAGTAAAGGAAACTCATGATGCGAACAAAAGAAATGTTAATCATGATTTCATAGACTCTAATGTTGGATCAAAGACCCACCATATTCCAAAAATCGATATGAGGAAGTTCGATGGCAAGGATCCCACAACATGGATATTACAGATGGAGCAATTATTATCACTTGGGCAATTTTTACGGAATAATTGACAAGACATTATGAGGATACAAAAAGCAACACTTTTTTTAGCCAATTGATAAGTCCGAAACAAAAGGGTTGAATAATGGAGCACATTGAGGAGTTCCAAAAATTGAACATAAGGATAACAAATATTCCAGAGGAGCATAGGATTGATGTGTTCATAGGGACCTTAAAGGATAATATCCAACACAATGTTCACCTTTGGGAACCTGATTCATTAGAGAAGGCATTCAAGTTAGCAAGAAAAATAGAAAGCAAAATTATGGCAACCAGAAAGCATACCACTCACAACTATAAAGATGGAAGTGTTGTTGCCCCTAGTCTTCCACAACCTATAAGGTTGACACCACAAAAATTAGAAGAAAAAAGAGAAAAAGGGCTTTGTTACAGTTGTGATAGAAAATACACTAAAAGTCATAAGTGTGCTGAGAAGAAATTATTCTACATAGATTGTGAAGAGGAAGAAGAAAAGGAGCAAGAAAGGACAAAAGAAGAGGATATACTCCAGGAACAAAGCCTAGATAAAGAAGAAATGAATCCGACCATATCTTGTAATGCATTGGCTAGAATTACCACTCCTCAAACCATCAAGATAGAAGGACAAATCAAGAAGAAAAAGGTAATAGTGTTGATTGATTCAAGAAGTACCCACAATTTTATTCATTGTAAGGTAGCAAAAGAATTGAATTGCTTCCTATATCCAGCACCAGAGTGTCAAGTCATGGTTGCAAATGGAGGAGCAATAAATTGCCCTAGAAAGTGCCATAATATCAAGCTATCCATGGAAGAATATGTATTGACTAACCCAATGCTTTCCATTCCAATGGGAGGTGCTGATGTTGTACTAGGAGTCCAATGGCTACAATCCTTGGGTACAATAGATTTTAATTTTCAAGAAATTTTCATGAAATTTTCTGCGGAAGGAAAGGAAGTTGAATTAAGGGGTATTGTAGGGAAACCAGGAAAGATAATCAGCTCTAACGCTATGACAAAACTTCTAAAAAAGGAACAAAGAGGTGTAATTGCACAATTATGTTCACTAGATGTTTCCACATCGGAATCATCTATTTCTCTAGATCTCCAAAACGTCTTGGACAATCATTCCAAGGTATTTGAGACTCCCAAAGGTATCCCACCTATTCGTGATCATGATCATGCTATTCATCTAATTCCAGAAAGTGTTCCTCCAAACATCAGGCCATACAGATATCCCTATGCCCAAAAGAGTGAAATTGAACGTATGGTTGCAGAAATGCTAGAGGCTGGTATAATACAACCTAGTCAAATTTATTTCTCTGCTCCAGTAGTATTGGTGCACAAGAAGGATGGATCATGGCGCATCTGTCTGGATTATAGGGAGCTCAACAAGCTCACTGTTAAAGATAAGTTTCCCATTCTTGTCATTGATGAATTACTGGATGAATTGCATGGATATATTTACTTCACCAAGTTGGATCTTTGTTCGGGATATCATCAAATTAGAATGAAGACTTAAGACATTCCAAAAACAACATTTAGAACTCATGAGGGTCATTATAAATTTTTGGTCATGCCTTTTTGCCTTACCAATGCACCTTCTACATTTCAAGGTTTGATGAATTCCATTTTCAAACCCTTCCTTAGAAAATTTGTGTTAGTATTTTTTGATGATATACTAATCTACAGCAAGTCTTAGAAGGATAGTGTGGAGCGATAAAAAGGTGTCTTTTAAACTCCTAATTACCTTCACATTAATTATCAACCCAGGGACGACTTTTTATTTCAAGAGTGTACTCAGTCTGAGGCGGCTATTTACCCAAGAGTAATGTTCTGTAGTATAGTGCTTAAAACCCAAGAGTAAATGAATGCTTGAAAAAGAAATCTAACAATAACATAAACTCAAATGCTATGAAATCCAACTATTCACTCAGCAAACATCAATTGAGGATACAACAACTATTCACTGAGCAAGCTATGACTAAATTACTTTAAAAGAACAAGGCAACTTATCAGTCAAGGGTGCGGAAGCGATAACCCATCCCTCTAGAAACTGATGGAAAGGAAATTAGAGCATGGACCATAGGTCTGGGAGCTAAGCAGCAACTTGCTGGCTCACTACAGCCTTAGACCTTCTCTCACACCAAAGCAGCAAATGCAAGTAAATGGAACAGCAGAAAGTAAAATGGAATAGCAAACAGGAAATGGAACAGCAAGCAGTAAATGGAACAGCAATCAAATAAACTAAGTCTCACGAGTCAGAACTAAACTCACATTCTGCAATAAAATAGAAATCTTCATTCTTAAGGAAAATTGGATGGAATGTACTTTATGGAATAGCACTCATTGATGAATTAGCAAGAATCAACCATACATACACACGACACGCTAATATGGTAATCTGACAATGAAGGTGAATACGACTATGTTTCCAAAAAGAATAATATCACTTTTCGGATTCCAATAATCAGGATTTCAAATGAATCCAACAACAGTAATGTTCAGTACAAATGCTCTGTAACAGAAACATGCAATCAACTCTGAAAAGATTCACTCATACAATACAGAGGCACTACATAAATTTCCTGAAGAAACCATTAATGAATTAATCGTAACAGAGCATGGAATAGCATATGAAAAAGCATGTCAGATTACCGAGCAATAAAGATAAACAAACCACGCAGAAATCAAAAGAATATAATATACAGTAGCAGCAGCATACTCCACCAGAGGCTGGGCCCTTAGCCGCCAACGAACGCTACTGGGTTACTTTAGAAGGAAAAGAATGAACAACAACTCCCAAATCATGTATTAATCAGCAAATTGTGGAATCATTACAACAACAAATGCTTGATAATTACAGCATGCAACAATCCCTATCCTATCATGGATAATCCACCATCATTCTTCATCATTTTTCTATCATTCTTCCATTATTCGAATTCCTTCCATCTCTGATCTCTGTTTTCATTTAAATAGAGAGATCAGAGAGAAGTTACAATAAAGATAAGTACAACATGATTTCTTTTACAAAATTGGATTGATTCTAACCAGTTGATCAACAAGAAAATATATTTCCTTTCATCTCTCAACAAAAGCAAGACGAATTTAGCTTTGCAGCTGAGATTTGGAGGACGGCCGCAACAGCAAATCTGAGAAAATCGTGCTCAAAGAACCCTGCGTTTCTCTCAGTACAAGCCGAATTTGGGCAAACCGTTCTTTGCTAAAGTTAATTGGGCCCGTTCTGGACAAAACCCATGTTCCAGATTTTCCAGATTCTGCTCCATTTGCTCAGAATCTCAACCGCAAAACTGTCACTCCTTATTCCAACGCATTTCTGAGTTGGCGCTTTTAAAAATCAAATATTCAATCTGAAAATTATCTTGGAGGCTAGGAATGGTAAATAATGTTATAACTGATTTATTAAAACTATCATTGATAAAATCATGCATAATCATCAATTTATTAGAAATAAAGGAGAATAGATAATATTCATTCATAAGAGCATAAATCATTTATAAAATGGATTTAAATGATAAATTATAACAAATGATATGATGAAGAATAGTGGAAATGGGTGGGATAAGTGTTCAAAAGTGATAATAATAATGGCATATTAACGACCCAACATACCTCCACACTCAATATGTTGCATGTCCTCATGCAAGGAAAACTGAATATATTGCATGTCCTCATGCAACCCAAAGACAGAAACCATGTGTTAACCAAGAAAATATGTTCATCTCAGCTCATGAAATGGATAGAACAAATGAATTCTTCCTTAATTAATGAATATTTACTTTTAGTAATCTTGATGAAGGCATAACAATTTTTACATTGACATTCAATTATATGTATATATGAAGTTGCAACAAAATATGATATAGATAACAGCAAACTTCATTAACCATTTTGTCAAAAACTACAAACCAGATTTTGTTGAAATGTTGCAAGTAGATTTGTAATATATGAAGGGTTCTATGATTCAAAAATCAGATCGTTTTGATGCATGGATCATGAGATATAAACAAAATGGCTGTAGGTGAGAGTGCATGATTTCAACAATTTATGAACCAATATTTCTTGAAATTGTGTGGGTTTGTATTGATGATACGTATGTGTTTTCCAAAAATTACAAGAATTGAGTTCATAGTTTTAAAAATATGTGGAAATCAATTTCTGCACTGTGTAAAAATGAAATTGTATGCCTTAAATAAGGAAGAAAGTAGAAAACATCCATCATGCATAGCAATTCCTCCCCCTCTCTGAAAAATTAGCATGTCCTCATGCGATGCTAGAAAACAAATAGAGGTGGTTGCTACCAGCTGTTGAATTCTATGCTTGGTGTAAAACAACATGAAATAAGGGAGGTGTTGAGAATGAATAAGAATAGCAATGGATGATAAAGAATATGAATGACATGGTCATAAGAAAGAAATGAAGGAACACTCCCCCACACTCGGAAATGATACGCTGCTGAAAAATGGGAAGTGGTAAAAACTATGAAATGAAAGATGGTAAATAATGCTCAAAATGGATGTTCAGTAAATTCTCCTAAATTCGTAATAAATCATAAAATTATGCTATTTTACCTCAAGTTTTACCTCCAAAAGAAAAATGTGGAATGACATATATGTATTGACAGTTGTTGAAGCTCATGTAGGCAAAGTTGGTGCAAAAGGTGGAATCCAGGTAAGCACATAATGTCTGAAGAGTTGTTCATGTTCGCAAGTTGCTCGAGCTGCTTCTATTAGTTGCAATAGTGTGGTCATACTGTGAATAGAATTTCCCCTGCATACTTGTTGTTCTCCTGTAAACAAAGCACTATTTTGCATACAATGTTCTTGAATCCATAGTGTTAGCTTTGAATAGCAACAGATAAGATGCATACAAAATTGCAATTAGAAAAACTTATGTATACATGCAATACTAATATGTTGTCAAATCAACAAGGTATGGCAAAGTGCAGTAATCATATCGCATGCAATCCCATAATGCATACATTCCCCCCTCCAATTGGAAAATGGGTTCCATAACCATAAAGCATATGAAAGGGGTGGTGCTGATGGCAAGGCAATGGAATGAACAATATATCAGTAAGGGAGGCAGAGTACACTTATCAATGATAGGACGGTGAAAGTTATGGTCATATTGAGAGCAAAGTGTGTAAAGATAGTTATGAATAAGAGATAGGACGCTTTGGAGTGATGATAGTTTATGCAAAATGAAAAAGGACAACAATATGCTAAAAAGATGCTTTGCTGACGGTATTCTAGCTGAAAATGATGTGATTGATCATAAAACAATTTCTCATGCATAAAGGTTCAAAACAGGGAAAAAATTAAGGGAATAACTTCTCTGATAAAAAGGAAAATAAGAAAAGGGTATTATAATAATAATTGACGATAAGATATAACTTCAATACCATAAGCAGAGCCGCTGCTGCCAGCAGGCGTCCATAGCCTCGACAGGGTTGCTTTTTAACCCATATGAGCCAGAATCCTCAATTTATAACTAGAGAGTTTCAGTGTTGTTCTATAGAAGAGATCAATGTGCTGGCATGGTAACCAGATAACCACACTGCCATTCACTAGGATGTAGCAAAAGTGATCAGGCCGGCTCGTGATGAGACCTCCTGTTCCAAGGATAATTTGGCTATCCAATGGATCATAACCCTAGTGTGGTGGCCATAATGGGAATGTCACTTTGTTACAACCTTATGAACATGGTAGGCTGGCTCGTAATGAGACCCCCTATCCTCCATTTGCGAACAAAATTTTGTTATTATTACACATTTTGATGATAAAAAGAGGGAGGCTCAGTACTCCTTAAGAGCAGGGATAGTGGAAGAAGTTGAACATGTCAATAGAAAAAAAATATACCCATAATCTCATTTATTACAGACAGAGAAGATTATAACCAGGAAGGGTGGAACCAGCATGGTATTAAGATGATCAATCAATATCATGTTCAACAGAAAACAATGTAGTAAAGTGATATATAAATAATTGTGTGCCTTTTGAAAAGAATCTATCATCAAGGAGCTGTCCTGTTAAAGATCATAACGTGAATGATATTAACTTTGCTTTAAAAAAAATCCATAATTCTTGTCCTCATAAAAGTAGTGTACTTCATGCCATAAAAGGGGATCAGTAAAATGTGGTTGGGATGAACTAGGAGTAATCCTACAAGAGGAAGGAAAGGATTGCTCTCAAAAATATTCCCAAAGTGTTTCTCTTTTGAATGAACAACAAAAACACTCAAAAAGTGGTGTTCTGTGTAGGGAACAACAAAGAAAATGCACACCAAAAAAACAAAAATACACACAAAAAAGCGTGAAAATGGAAATGTCGTTCCTTTGGAAAAAGGAACAGCAAAAACTAAAAGTGTCATTCATTTGGAAAATGAATAACAAAAATGCAAGTGCTGTTCCTTTGGAAAAGGAACAACAAAAATGAAAAGTGCAGAAGTGCTGTTCCATTCGAAAAGGAACAGCAAAACGTGAAAGTGCAGAAGTGTTGTTCCATTCCGAAAAGGAACAGCAAAACGTGAAAGTGCAGAAGTGTTGTTTTATTCGGAAAGGAACAACAAAAATGTGAAAGTGCAGAAGTGTTGTTCCATTCGGAAAGGAACAGCAAAACGTGAAAGTGCAGAAGTGTTGTTCCATTCGAAAAGGAACAGCAAAACGTGAAAGTGCAGAAGTGTTGTTCCATTTCGAAAAGGAACAGCAAAACGTGAAAGTGCAGAAGTGTTGTTCCATTTCGAAAAGGAACAGCAAAACGTGAAAGTGCAGAAGTGTTGTTCCATTTCGAAAAGGAACAACAAAACGTGAAAGTGCAGAAGTGTTGTTCCATTTCGAAAATGAACAGCAAAACGTGAAAGTGCAGAAGTGTTGTTCCATTTCGAAAAGGAACAGCAAAACGTGAAAGTGCAGAAGTGTTGTTTCATTTCGAAAAGGAACAGCAAAACATGAAAAAGGAACAACAAAATAGACAATCATAAAATGAAAGCATGCAAAAAACAAATTAGTTGTTCATGACATTCATGCTAAGGATGAGTTACACTTTGAATGAAGCAACACCTGAAACACAAAATATAAGAGAAATTAGAAAAGAAACAACATTTTATTTAAAAACAATATGTAAATTAAGTTACAACAGCTATGATATTATGTAAAAAAATGATCTTTTTGAAAAATGTTTTGGCAGCAGTGACAAGACATGAATCTTCAAATCGAAATCAATTCTTCATTTCTTCTATTATGAATCCATTGGGTAATGAGTTGGATGAAATTCCTTTGTTTTATTAAAATTTGTTTCAAGAATCACTTGTCCATAAATTGACGTTCTTTTTCTCCTAGGACCTGCAAAAAACGAGTGTCTACTTGCAATAAAACATTAAATCATGGAGAAAGAGAGGTGCACGGCTCCCCTAATCCAAGAATTATGCGAAAAAACTAACAAGTAGTTACTCTATAGAACAAATCCAAGGAGAAAATAACAAAGTAAAATTTATTTGTTACCTGCGGGAGAGGAGTGGTCGACCATACTAACCAGCAATGTTTTAATCACAACTTCTTTGTTTTTTTGTCCAAATTGAGTGATTCCAAGGCTAAATGAGAGGTAATTCAAAGGTATATCTCCAGTAGAAACAGGTTTTAAAAATTCAATGATATGATATGTCAATTTTAGTTATAACATCTTACATAATAGAGTCATTTTCGATTACCCAGCCTAGACCAACAGTTGATATTTCAAGCATAATTTTTTCGTTTGATGTCGGATTCAAAGGATTCAAATTGGAAATGAAAGTATATTCATTTATTTATTTCCAATAGAAACAGGTTTTGAAGAGAAGAAGAATTGATAGGTCAAATACTGTAAGGAACAGCCGGAAAGACATAGTTTTAAGGGTGCTGATTTACAATAGACAGTCAGTATTTTGATCATAACTTCCCCATACGATATCAAAAATGAGTGATTCCAATTGCATTGTAAACTAGATTCATAGGGGAATCTACCATAGAAACAGGTTTTAAAAATTCATTCATTTAGGCCTCCAAAAACTGACTGTCCCAGCTCTGTTCCTGAGCTGCCCACTAGACATCCTATCAATGTTTTGTTTCTAACTTTTTCGTTTCAAATCCAAATTGAATGGTTCAAATTGGGTTAGAAATTATAAATCAAGGGCTACCTAGGGTAGAAACGGGTTTTAAAAATATTCACTTTTGGTCCCTCAAAACATGACTGTCCCGACTGTTTTTCGAGAAAGTTCATCAAGCCCGCAAGCCAAAAAAAAATGATATTCAAGAATTTTTTCAAATTGGTGATAAAGATGAATATATGTGTTTGTAGAATTGTTATTTCTATTATAAATCATCTACATACACAAATGAATTGAAACATTTATCATCGATGTTGATTTGCATAGCATGTTGCAACAAAAAACAACTAGCTTTACAAAAAAACAAAATGCATTTATTTATGTCCTTATTTTATTTTATTTTCTCCACTATCCTACTTTGATTTGAAAAATGAATATGACTACGTATATGAGTACTTCCAGTGGAACCATTCTCGAAATAGGGCTTCATGTATGCACATACCCAACTTTGAAAAATGCATATTAATGAATATTAGGGTATGAGAAGCCAACTTCCCTTGAAAAGATGTTGTCAAAAATTGTTGAAGCATAGAGTGATGTTGCAAACAAATGATGGAGTGAAACCAATCTTCAATATATCCTTTACTTTTTTGATTTCACATAGCCATCATATCATGAAGTTCTTGAGCTTTTAAAATAGCTTGTTGATGCATAGTAAAAGAAACCTCATTTTCTTCCATAGCTTCTACAATTTTTGCATTTGAAACATTCTGAATCTCATTGTAGGTTTTCTCTAATAACACATGTGAGATAGAATGGGTGGGAAGGGTGGGTAAATTTGCCAGTTCAACATTGTAAGTATGTTGTACTGGTTTATTATGGTAAGGGTGTGGAATTAGTTGAGCAGGAAAATGTGTAAGGAATGGAGCATTTTGATGATATGGTTGATTGGGTTGTGTGAATGGTTTTGATGGGCAAGCAAGATATTGTGCAAGAGCTGGTGGAGAATATGGAGAATGTGCTTGTGCTACAAGATGGGGGAGAGTAGTCATGCAATCATAAGGTGAACCATGCCAAGCTTGTAGAGAAAATTGCTGGTGGTTATATTGAGATTGACATGGCTGCCCTAACACATTAGTATTCCATAATGGATTATGCAAGTAAGAAAGTGGAGAGGGAGTGTTTTGAACCATACCTGTAGGCCATGATTTCCGTGGTTTTGACCTTGTTGCAGCTTCCTTACCTCTTTGATATGCTACTTCCATCCTAGATAAGGAAGAGTGAGTATCTATGAGATGCTCCTTTCGGTCCTGAGGGTAAAACACTTCATCCAATTCTTGATTTTTATGAACCTGCAAAACATCCAATTTTTCATTTAGAGAGCTAATAAAATCAACTTTAAAATTTTCAAATAACACATTGATTTCAGCTCTTATGTCTCCTATTGTTGTAGCAGATTTGGAAAAGAAAGAATAAACATCTCTAGAATTCCTACCAGCCTTGGAGATTCCTCTTGAATACCTTATGCACAACTCACAAACATCATCATATGATAACTGAAAAACATCATCTTTTCCTATCAGATTTAAGATTTCTAAACATTCCTCTTTGGTTCCTTTAAAAAGGAGTGTTTTTAAGATCTCTTTTTCCAAATGCTTATGCTTTGATTTTTGAAGGTTATAATGAAATCGATCTACATAATCCTCCAAACTTTCATCTTCCCATTGTATCATACCGAAAATATCTTCATTGGATTTGCAATAGTCTTGGTACTTCTTCAAGAATATGTTCTTCATGTCCTCCCATGTTTGGACGCAATTCCCACCTAGGCTCATGAACCATCGGAGAGCTGCTCCTTTTAGAGTAAGAGGAAACACTTTCAATCTTTCATCATTAGTACAATAATCATATCCTCTACAAAGTATTTCGAACTCAAATAAAAATGTATCTGGATCTTCATTTGCTAAACCATGAAAATTTGGTAAAGATGGGGGAATTATGTGCATTTGTGTCACTTCTCCTAGATCTTTGATAGGAAATTCAAAAGTAAAAACGTGAGCCATTTCTTACCATAATATAAGATGTTCTTCATGTGTTTTCTTCGAGGCTCTTTCTTCAAATGTTCCTGTCAATCAGTTAGTGAAATGGGTGGTGCTTACATCACCACTTGCGTGAGATCATGTGATTCATTTCTTTTAAAAAAATCTATCTTTTTCCTAATCATTCAAAAAATCAAGCATCTATTTCTACCCTAGGTTCTTTAACAGTCCTGCTGGAAAGCGGACGGGGGAGCAGGGCTTTTACATGCTCCGTACGCAGGTTCTTACCTTCCGTTTTTAAGATGCAACTCTTCCCTAGCAGGCACTATCAGATTCACACTACTCTTTAGAAATGGCTACACTCTTCCCTGGCAACGGCGCCAAAATGTGGAGCGATAAAAAGGTGTCTTTTAAACTCCTAATTACCTTCACATTAATTATCAACCCAGGGACGACTTTTTATTTCAAGAGTGTACTCAGTCTGAGGCGGCTATTTACCCAAGAGTAATGTTTCGTAGTATAGTGCTTAAAACCCAAGAGTAAATGAATGCTTGAAAAAGAAATCTAACAATAACATAAACTCAAATGCTCTGAAATCCAACTATTCACTCAGCAAACATCAATTGAGGATACAACAACTATTCACTGAGCAAGCTATGACTAAATTACTTTAAAAGAACAAGGCAGCTTATCAGTCAAGGGTGCGGAAGCGATAACCCATCCCTCTAGAAACTGATGGAAAGGAAATTAGAGCATGGACCATAGGTCTGGGAGCTAAGCAGCGACTTGCTGGCTCACTACAGCCTTAGACCTTCTCTCACACCAAAGCAGCAAATGCAAGTAAATGGAACGACAGAAAGTAAAATGGAATAGCAAACAGGAAATGGAACATCAAGCAGTAAATGGAACAGCAATCAAATAAACTAAGTCTCGCGAGTCAGAACTAAACTCACATTCTGCAATAAAATAGAAATCTTCTTTCTTAAGGCAAATTGGATGGAATGTACTTTATGGAATAGCACTCATTGATGAATTAGCAAGAATCAACCATACATACACACGACACGCTAATATGGTAATCTGATAATTAAGGTGAATACGACTATGTTTCCAAATAGAATAATATCACTTTTCGGATTCCAATAATTAGGATTTCAAATGAATCCAACAACAGTAATGTTCAGTAAAAATGCTTTGTAATAGAAACATGCAATCAACTCTGAAAAGATTCACTCATACAATACAGAGGCACTACATAAATTTCCTGAAGAAACCATTAATGAATTAATCGTAACAGAGCATGGAATAGCATATGAAAAAGCATGTCAGATTACCGAGCAATAAAGATAAGCAAACCATGCAGAAATCAAAAGAATATAATATACAGTAGCAACAGCATACTCCACCAGAGGCTGGGCCCTTAGCCGCCAGCGGACGCTGCTGGGTTACTTTAGAAGGAAAAGAATGAACATCAACTCCCAAATCATGTATTAATCAGCAAATTGTGGAATCATTACAACAACAAATGCTTGAGAATTACAGCATGCAACAATCCCTATCCTATCATGGATAATCCACCATCATTCTTCGTCATTTTTCTATCATTCTTCCATTATTCGAATTCCTTCCATCTCTGATCTCTATTTTCATTTAAATAGAGAGATCAGAGAGAAGTTACAATAAAGATAAGTACACCATGATTTCTTTTACAAAATTGGATTGATTCTAACTAGTTGATCAACAAGAAAATATATTTCCTTTCATCTCTCAACAAAAGCAAGACGAATTTAGCTTTGCAGCTGAGATATGGAGGACGGCCGCAATAGCAAATCTGAGAAAATCGTGCTCAAAGAACCCTGTGTTTCTCTCAGTACAAGCCGAATTGGGGCAAACCGTTCTCTACCAAAGTTAATTGGGCCCGTTCTGGACAAAACCCATGTTCCAGATTTTCCAGATTCTGCTCCATTTGCTCAGAATCTCAACCGCAAAACTGTCACTCCTTATTCCAGCGCATTTCTGAGTTGGCGCTTTTAAAAATCAAATATTCAATCTGAAAATTATCTTGGAGGCTAAGAATGGTAAATAATGTTATAACTGATTTATTAAAACTATCATTGATAAAATCACGCATAATCATCAATTTATTAGAAATAAAGGAGAATAGATAATATTCATTCATAAGAGCATAAATCATTTATAAAATGGATTTAAATGATAAATTATAACAAATGATATGATGAAGAATAGTGGAAATGGGTGGGATAAGTGTTCAAAAGTGATAATAATAATGGCATATTAACGACCCAACAGATAGTGTTGAACATGTTAACAAGGTGCTACAACTATTGGAGGAGAAACAATTATATGCAAAAAGATCCAAATGTTTCTTTGGAGTACAAGAGGTGGAATATATGGGTCATATTGTATCTCATGAAGGAGTTAAGGTAGACCCTAGCAAAATTAAAGGCATTAAGGAATGGAAAATATCCACATCCATAAAGCATTTGCGAGGATTTCTTGGGTTGACAGGGTATTATCGCAAGTTTGTCAAGAATTATGGGAAAATAGCAGCACCTCTAACAACATTATTGAAGAAAGATGTATTTCCATGGACTCCAAAAGCAACAAAGGCCTTCGAACATCTTAAAGTGGCAATGTGCCAAGCACCAGTCTTAGCTACACCGGACTTCACAAAAACCTTTATTGTGGAATGTGATGCTTCAGGAAATGGAATTGGTGTTGTTTTAATGCAAGATGAAAGACCCATTGCTTTTGAAAGTCGTCCAATCAAGGGAAAGTTTTTACACAAAGTTATTTATGAGAAGGAAATGTTGGCAATACTACATGCACTTAAGAAATGGCGACCCTACCTAATGGGAAGACAATTCAAGGTAAAAATGAATCATGATAGCCTTAAATGCTTTTTAGAACAAAGATTATCCTCTGAAGAGCAACAAAAGTGGGTTACAAAGATGTTGGGTTATGACTTTGAAATCATCTACAAAAAAGGGAAGAAAAATGTGGTGGCAAATGCACTCTCAAGAAAGGATGAGGATGTGGAAGCATTGTTGTGTACCATTTCTATTATCCAACCAGATTGGATAAATGAAGCAAGGAAGGAATGGAAGAATGATGAATAAGTGTGGGCACTTATTCGAAAGTTACAACAAGATTCCAGTACATCTGATACATTTAGCTAGAAAAATGATTCGTTATGGTACAAAGATTGCTTATACCTCTGTAAGAATTCCCAACTCAAACAAAAGATTCTTATGGAATTGCACACTTCTCCCTTAGGAGGGCACCCATGATTTTTTAAAAACTTACCACAGCGTTAAGAAGGAATTTTTTTGGGATGGCCTTAAATCAGATATTCAAAAGTTTGTGGCGGAATATTTGGTTTTCCAACAAAATAAAGTTGCAACAATTAAGACCCTGGCTCTATTACAACCTTTATCCATTCCAAGCCAACATTGGGAGGAGGTTTCAATGGATTTTATCACAGGTTTACCCAATTCTGAGGGAAATATTGTCATCATGGTGGTAGTTGATAGACTTACCAAGTATGCACACTTTTGTGCATTATCACATCCATTTAAATCCAGTACAGTTTCTACTGCATTTATGGAAACAATTCAAAAGCTACATGGAAACCCAAATATTATTTTAAGTGACAGAGATCCCATTTTCACTGGAAATTTTTGGATAGAATTATTTCTTGTCTTGTTACTCAGTTAGCTCATAGCTCATCTTATCATCCTCAATCTGATGGGCAAACTGAGATAGTCAACAAATGTTTGGAGGGATATCTTCGTTGCTTTGTGTCTGATAAACAGACACAATGGGTCAAATGGTTGCCTCTAGCTGAATGGTGGTATAACACTTCCTTCCATACAGCAACAAAAATGACCCCATTTATGGCACTTTATGGATATCAGCCACCATCCATCACATCATATTTAAGAGAAAATTCCAAGGTTCAGGCAGTGGAACATCACATCGAGCATCAACAACAAGTCCTCCAACTCTTAAAGGATAACCTCGTGTTGGTGCAAAATAGAATGAAACAACAGGCAGATCAACATCGCAACGAAATAAGTTTTGATGTAGGTGATTGGGTATTCCTACGGCTGCAACCATATAAACAAATGTCCCTCAAGCAAGCTAAGAAGGATAATAAATTATCACCAAAGTATTATGGTCTGTATAAGTTGTTTCAAAAGATTGGTACTATGGCATACAAATTGGAGTTTCCTGGAGCTTTCGAGTGCACCCAGTTTTCCATGTTTCATGTTTAAAGAAGGTTATAGGCAACAAGCTCCCAGTTCAAAAAATATTGCCAAAACTTGACGAGGAAGGAAAAGTTATATTGGAACTGGAAGCAGTCACAGAAACAAGAACTTGACAGCTACGAAATCGATCAATTTTAGAGTATCTCATCAAGTGGAAGAACTTATCCATTGAAAATTCCACATGGGAGGATGAGAATTTTATACAGAAGCATCCAAAACTACTCAAGTGTTGAGGACAACACTTTTTTGAAGGAAAGAGGCATGTTAGGTCCCTATAATACTAGTTATTACCCCATTACTATTTCATTTGTATCCCTTATTAACATTGTTGTGCCCCTATTGTCCCCATATTGTTATTACTGTGCCCCATAGAATCCCTTTATTGTTATTTTTGTGGCTTTATATTATTATTGTTAGGTCGGCTGGGTTATATTGTGACTCCTTAGACTCCTATATATATAAAGGAGATTTTGTCATTTGAATCATCAAAGAATCATTCATTTGTGTAATGTAAAGGAGGTTTCCCCCTCGAAGAGGTTGAATTCTAAGGCGTTGATATATCTTTTCTATATTTTTGTGAGTTGGTTTCATAACACATCCAACAACACATATTTTATAAGCATGGATCTCTATCTATTTGTATTCTATGCAGGAATTAAAAAAGAGGAGTTGTTTCATGGTATTCTAAGACAATTTTCATCTCACCTCTTATTCTTCAGTTGAGTCTCAAATTAAGAAAAAAAATCTTTGTACTATTTTCACATCCAAAGAATTATAGTCAAGAATTAATTATTGCATGAGATAAGGCTCAGATAGAAAAACATGTTGTAATGTAGGCTGATTGGAGATAGGGTGTGTGTAAAAATTCCTAGTAGATTCAAACTACTTATGTGATTTGCTAAAAAAAGAGACTTGAATATACTCTACTCATTAGTGGAACAATTAATCGATCGAGAAATCATGAAGCATACTAGAGAAATAATCAAATAAACAAATTACACAATTATTTCCTGGCGAAATCCATAGCTAAAAACCCCTTCTATATGTATATTACATTAGTCAGTAAATACTAGAAGATTACAATGCTTTTCTCAAGCCCGAGCAACCTCTGCACTATCTCTATTTATCTCACTACTTCCTAGACAAGCCTAAGCCAATACTTAACCAAATTTCTGCTTGCCCAAGTCCCTATTTCCTTGTACTATTTCCCTGAGAATTAGCCCCCTATTAATTAGGGAAATTCCTCAATATGAATTGTACAATCCTCATGGGCCTTTTTCTAACTACATGAAACACCTATACAATTCAAATGATTATACAACTGAAGTAAATTATCCCTAAACTCCAATCTCAACTGGCTAACTCTCGGATCTGACATGCATGACTTATTTATGAGTGAATCATCAGTTAATTGGTTGAACACATGAAGCAACACCCCACTATCTGAACTCCTACTAGTTCCTCCATCAGTTGGAACTAGTTTAACTGACTTTAATGTAGTTACATTGAATTAATTAATTACAACTCAAAATAAACTCAACTAAGGCTCCTATAATGTAGGAGACACTCTACATGAATCTAGTTAGACCCTCAACTCGAATTAACTGATCCAGCTAAATCAATTTAACTTAGTTAACTCATACAAGTTTTCCTGTGATCTAGAATTACAATTTTATTCCTAATTTAATTCAAGGACAAAATTAAATTAGGATTTTCTTGTTGCATTTTCAACACTCCCTCTCAAAAAGAAATGTATTATTAGATACCCCAATCCTTCCTTGATAGTACCTTAGTCAAAATGTCTTCATCTTGTTACTCTGTAGGAAGGTACTCCCGCAACATGATTCTCATATACCCATAATATTGTAGATGGTGATATCAGATGTCGATATGCTTGGACTGATCATGAAAAACTGGATCCTCGAAGAGTTCAACATAACTCTGATTGTCACAGTAAATCACTATAAGATCCATCTACTAACGAAATAACCCAAGAAGGATATTCCTCTTCGAGATAGCTTCACAAGTTGCTTGACTAGAAGCCATGTACTCTTCTTCTATCAGACATAGTGCAACTTATCTCTGCTTAATGTTGTGCCAAGAAACTGTTGTTGACCCAATACTAAAGATTCCCCCTCTTATCACCCCAAGAAACTTTCCTAGGTTGTATATTAGAGATGCTTGGGAACATTACAAACTCAACAAAAATGTTGGAAAATTGGTGGATGAATGAAAGAAATGCTGCATATTCAAGCTAGATAACCACTTCTACTATGCTTAACCCTAGACATGGGTGGACACCCCCAGACTACAAGGCTTTAGACCACTAATTACTCACAGTTTTAAGGGAAATGTGATGATGGAGAATGTTGATCACACCAGCAGATGCACAGGACCCTGTGATGGCCAGCTGCAACCAGTTAAAAGGTCTGTAAATTCTATTTCCTAATGCACAGATAGGATGACAGCTCTATGGCATTAAAACAACAAAAACCTGCATACATATTTGATAATGCTACCTAGATTCTAGCAGAGAGGTGGGATGACAGCCCCTCTACTGCTAAGCATCAAAAGCAAATGAAAAATGCATACAAGCACAGCCTAGAACAAAGAAGAAGAAGTGGAAAGTGAGCAAACAACAATAAAAGAAGCTTGTATTAGCTGGAAATGAAGACCAGAAGCTGCAGGTGTCACAATAGTTGCAGCCTCAAGAAGTTGAACTTTACAATCAGAATAACATTCATCAACCTGATTACATCTTGATTTTTGGTATATATAGAGGTTGGATACAAAAAGTCTCTGCTAACCTATACGTGGAGGGGTCATAACTGACCACCAACCACATTTACAATCAAATATGGGTCTTTGATACAATTTGATGGTTTTAATGAATCAATTTGACATTTACTGGTATTTGGTTGTCCTTCCTGAACAGGTGAAGTATTACCTGAATAAATTTCAATAACTGTTGCAGTCATTGAGCTATTCGAGGATCATTCTTCTCATCCTTGATTGTGTTGTTCTTTAAATGTGGTAGCTGAGGAATTCATGTACAGATTTTCGGATCATCTCTTCCTTCTTCGCGTGCATGGGACAAGCCAAAAACACTAAAAAACGCATTGAAAATGGACGATGAATTGGGCACGAATGCTGACCGTTGGATAGCTCAGATGGACGGCCTAGATCTCTTGGAGGGTGGCATCAGGAGGAAACAGAAGTGCGATGGAATATTAGTTGTTAGATCTGGAAAATCAAACGGTGGGCAGAGTTAGCTGAATTGGGAATACAACTTTAGTACCATACACCAACTTAAAAGGAGAATTCCCTGTGGATTTTTTAATGGTCACTCTGTCAGCCCACAGTGTATAATTGAGCTTTGAATCCCAATTCTTTTTATTGTTCTCTAACAGCTTTTTAATTATCCTGATCAAACGTTTATTAGAGGATTCTGCCAAACCATATCCTTGAGGATAATATGAGGTGGAATGAACAAGTTTAATACCCATTGAATCACAAATTTCCACCAATTCTTTTTCCCTGAAGGCTGCTGCATTATCTGTAATTAATTTATGTGGACAACCAAATCTGCTGAAGATATTTTCTATCAAAAACTTCATAACCACATTATGATCAGCCTTCCTTGTAGGGACTGCTTCAATCCACTTAGTGAAATAATCAGTGGCTACTAATATCCATCTGTGCTGGCCATTGGAATGTGGATTGATTTCTCCAATAAAATCCAAGCCCCAATGCTGAAAAGGTCCTTTTGCAATTATTGGTTTTAGGGGCAGATATTTCAACTGCTATTTTCCTTCAAATCTTTGGCACATGTTAAAAGATTTAACAAAAGAAAATACATCAGCAAATAAATAGGGCCAATAATACCTATCTATGAACTGCTGTTTTCGTTCAAATCTCTGGCACCTGTCACAACATTTAACAAAAGAAAATACATCAGCAAATAAGGAGGGCCAATAGTAACTAGCTCTGAGAATCTTATGGGCTATAGTTTTCCAATAATTGTGCCCTCCACACATGCTGTTATGAAACTGTTGCATAACTTCTTTTGACTGTTCTTTGTCCAGACACCTTAAAAATATTCCAGATGGATCCCTCCAGTAGAGAAAATTTTTATTGATGCAATATTTTGCTGCCCTAAGCTTCATGGTTCTAGCTTGACTTTGAGTAAGCTCTGAATGGATTTCTAGCTTCAGCAAGAAATTAATTATTTCAGCATACCAGTTACAAGAAGCTAGGTTCTCGACCATTAACTGCTTTCTCTCTATTTCAGCTGTTTTTTCCTCTTCTGCCTGAATATTTTCTACAATTGTGCACAAGAAATCAATTTCTAGAGACCTGCAATTTTTTTCAACCAATAACTTGGTAAGCCCCTGACCTCTGACCACTTTAGTGGGCTTCAGCTCTATGTTAAATTCTATCATCTTTGAAATCCATTTTTCCCTTCTTCCATCAACATCAGGTTGTGTTAAGACCTATTTTATTGCAACAGAGGGTACATATGCAATTATCTTTGAATGCAAGATATAAACTCTGAAAGCTTTCAAGGATTTAATAAGAGCATATGCCTGTTTTTCAATGATATCATACCTCAGTTCAGCATCCCTCAAATTCTTGCTGAAAAATTCCACTGGATGCTTTGAACCTTCTTCATCTGTCTGCAATAAAACAGCTGCAATGGTGTCTTCAGAGGAAAATGAAAATATATGAAACTCCTTGCTGTAATCTGGACTTATTAATGTGGGAGCCTCCATAATAGCTTTTTTGATGGAATCAAATGATTTTCTTGTTGTATGAGTCCATTTGATTTCTGCCCCTTTCTTCAACATGGAGGTAATATGCTTCACATATTCAGCAAAATTTGGAATAAACCTTCTTACAAAATTTATTTTTCCCAAAAAAGACTAAATATCCTTCTTTGATCTAGGGACAGATAAAGTTTGAATTGCTTTGACTCTTTCTGGGTCAATCTGAACACCTGCAGTAGACACAATATGTCCTAACATCTTGCCTTCATTTAAAGCAAATTGAGATTTTTTGGGATTGACTGATATTCCAAACCTCCTGCACTTCATAAACACTTTTTTCATATGCTGCAAATGATTTTGATGGCTTCTGGGTATACTGTTATGTCATCAAGGTAGATAAGCACAAATTTTTCCTTCTCTCCCACAAATGCTATATCCATAGCTCTCTGAAAGGTGGCTCCAGCATTCATCAATCCAAATGGCATTTTGGCATACATAAAAGTGCCCCAAGGAGTGGTGAATGCAGTCTTTTCTTGGTCATCTAGGTGCACAACAATCTGATTAAAGCCTAAAAAATAATTCAAAAAAGACATTACTTTGGCTCTTGAGACCTTCTGCAACAAATGCTCCATCTTAGGTAGAGGATAGTTGTCTTTCTTTGAGCATTTGTTTAAATTTATGAAATCAACACACAATCTGATTTCCCCACTCTTCTTCCTTACCACCACCAAGTTGGCTATCCATTTTGAATATTTGAGATTGACTATGATCTTGGCAGCCAACAACTTTTTAATTTCTTTTTCAATCACTGGAAGAAGCATAGGATTTATTGGTCTCAGATTTTGTTTGAACGGTATTGTGTCTTTATCCAGAGGGATTTTATGTTGAATTATATTCTTATCATATGTTTTTAGGTCACTATACTCCTAGTCAAACACATCAGCAAATTGCCTCATTAAATTGTAATATTCAGCACTTTGATCAGTTGATAAATGCGTGGACAAATTTACATATCTAAGCTGACATGGACTTCATATATCATGCTTACAAGCTGCAGTTTGGTCTTCTTTTTGGGCAGCTTTGTAAGGCACATAATTTTGGTCAAACAGTCTTTCAAGAGGAATTAGACCTTTAGGAATATGATTGTTGGGAAGCTGAACAATACTGTCTTTACCAATTTTATTTCTAAGCTGGGATTGGTGGTTTCCTTCCAAGGCATCATTCTCTTGGTCAACTTGCATTTCTAAAAATTCATCAATGACTTGAAGGAACCTATTTATCTCATCATCATCATCAAAAACTTTCCAATGGTGGACTTTATCAGGTAAGGACAATCTGTATTTCATTTGGACTTCATAAACTAGTCTGGGAGGCAAAGGAGGTATAAATAAACTAGCAGACATAGCAAGGGAATCAACAAGCGGATTTTGGGCTCTAGGAATGTATGAAATACAGAAATAATCAAAAGAATCTCTGATTCTCCATACCTCATCTCTGTATGCTTTTAGCCTTAGGTGCTTTGCTTGAAATGTTTTATTTACCCGCTGAATGATCAAATCAGCGTCTCCAAATACCTTTATACTCTTGATTCCTCTGTCTTTTGTTGCATTAAGGCCCAACAGCAAAGCATCATGCTCTGCTATATTGTTTGTGACTTGGAAAACCAGCTTAAAAGACAGCTAAATGCTTTCTTTCTCTAGAGACACTAGCACCACTCCTGCTCCTGCAGTCTCCATGGAACATGCTCCATCAAAGAACATCTCTCAACCCTGACTTCCTTACTTTTCCTCGGCCTAAACTGTTAGTTTCCTGATGTGCAATGAGGCCTTCTGAGATTCTTCTATTTGGAGAATACATTCTCCAAAATCAGTGTCCACTGCATAGATAGGATGATTAGTAGGATTCTTCTCATCACTGATGATATATGCCAACTATGCTTCTCTGTACAATCTCCTGCTTTCTCCTCCAAAAACTGGGACAGTGGCATAAGATAGATCATTCTGTAATGTCCCACCTAGTCTCTTAATCCACCCTCTGGATAGCAGCATGCCAAACTTAGGAGGGACATCTGCTACCACAATATCCATCATCATACTCTTCATGGGTAGTTGAGTTAAGGTAATGGCCAGATCTTTAATAAATCCAAGACATTTCACCTTCCTTGAATCAAAAGAAAATAAATCATGATAGGGTCTGGTGATATCAAGGCCTAACTCTTCCATGACATCTTTAGGCATCAAATTGTGGCTGGCCCCTGTGTCTAGCAGGCAATTGTGGAGGACTTTATCATGAATGGTCAAGGAGACATAAAAAGATGGAGAATTATTATCAGCGGGTTCAATCATAGGGCTGAGCACAATGGCAGGCTTGTCATCTTGAAAATTGATAGAGTCAGTGGAGGTTTGTGTGGTTTTCAACTCAAGAGCTTCAAAGATGGGCTTTCTAAACACTTCACTCTTTACCAATTCAACCAGAGGCACAGATATTTTCAATTTTTGGACCTATGACTCAAAGCTGAAAGAGGAGGGCAGCTTATCAGAACCTCTTACCTCTAGAACTGGAGCTTTGACGATGACTGGATCAGCTGCTGGTCTTCTCTGTTTGACATTCTATGATTCTGCTTGGACAATAACTCTTTGGGCAGGATTCTCCTTGGCCTTTTTTTGCATTGGATCTTAGATTATATCTCTGCTGTTGTTCACCAGTCTACAGAACAGCTCCTCTGTCCCACTCCTGATTTTCTTGTTCCTGCAACAACGATTGTTCATACTCAGCCAATGTCAAAAATGTAGCACTGCCTTTATCTTCCATGCAGTGAATTTCATCCTTATCTTCTTCAAATTGTTCCTCCTCCATGACTACATTTTGGAAGGGATCTTTTACTTTCTGTTCTTCCTTTGTTTCTTCACCCCTTTGCATTATTTGTAACTGTTCATTTGCTCTTCTGAATGGATTCTGATTTCTTGGAGCAAATGTGTTTTGCTGCCTTATTTTCCCTGAATTCTGCTCAACCTTTAACTTAGAAATTTCAGCAACCAATGACTCTATCATCTTAGTCATTTTGTTTAATTTAGGCTCTGAAGATGATGCAGAAGAAGTAGAAGCCTAATTTCTCTGTCTCCTCCTATCAGCTTGACTTTTCAGCTTTTCTACAGCCATAATATTGGATTCCACCTCTAGTTCTGCATCCTGCATATCAGCTAGAGTGGCACATCTTCTTTCTCTCAATAACGGGCAGAAATCTGAGTCAAAAGCATTGGCATAAGTGAGTTTGGAAAAGGTGGGGGTAGGCTTTACTTCGGCTGGTATCTTACTATACATTTGATTGAACCTCTTATTGAAATCAGGCAATGATTCCCCATTTTCCCTCTTCAGATTACCAAACCCAGTATGATAATGCAGCAAGTCCTTTTTATCTCCCCAATGCTTCAAAAATGCATCATCTAATGATTCGATATCAGTTATAGATCTCTAGGGTAATTCTCCGAACCACTTCCTAGCCTCTCCATCAAGGCTCTGGACAAAAACTCTCATCCACACGTCATTTTTACTTATATCTAAATTATCAGCATAACTGTAAAAAGCTTCAAGGTGTTCTTCCGCTGTTACTCCCTCTGTGCCAGTGAATTTAGACATATATTTTTGATATCGCCCCATAGGCATAGGATTTAAAGGGACAAGCAAAATGATAGATCCATATCTAGTAACAAAAATTCTTTCTATCTTCGTAGGTGCTTGCTGTCCTGCCATGATTGAGATACATGGAGGAACACTAGCAGATTGAATGGTAGGAAGCAATGTGATGGATGGCAGGATAAAGGGATGTTTTGGGCTGAATGGGAAGCTTTCTTTGGACTAAGATTCAAAGGGGAACTAACTACACAAGGGGCTAATTTAATCTCTGAAGGAATTTCCTTACTAACAATGTTGGGCTCTAAATATTCAAACTGTATGTCTTCAACAATAACTTTATCTTTCAGAGATGAATGAGATTTCTTAGGCTTACTTGATCTTGATGCCCCTTTCTGTGATGCTTTCTTCGATTTGACAGTCTTCTCAGGTTCAGGCACTGATTCATCAGGTGATTTCTGAGGATTTCTTCGAGTATTTCTCACAAACTGAGCCAGAACTTCAATGTGGAGTAACCAAAGGATGGTCTTCCTCCAGTGGAGTCGCCAGATAGATGATTACAACTGGAAACTGTGTTCAAACCTTGTCTATCATCAAAGCTTGAAGCTGTGTCGTTCTCCCAGGGAAGCTGAGCTTCAATTCTCCTCTCCCCAGCAGTGGCGCCAATTAATGTTATCACCCCAAGAAACTCTCCTAGGCTGTATATCAGAGATGCTCGGGAACATTACAAACTCAACAAAAATGTTGGAAAATTGGTGGATGAATGAAAGAAATGTTGCATATTCAAGCCAGATAACCACTTCTACTACGCTTAACCCCATACATGGGTGAACACCGCCAAACTACAAGGCTTTAGACCACTAATTACTCACAGTTTTAAGTGAAATGTGATGATGGAAAACACTGATCACACCAACAGATGCACAGGACCCTGTGATGGCCAGCTGTGACCAGTTAAAAGGTCTATAAATTCTACTTCCTAATGCACAGATAGGATGACAGCTCTCTGGCATTAAAACAACAGAAACCTGCATACATATTTGATAATTCTACCTAGATTGTAGTAGAGAGGTGGGATGACAACCCCTCTACTACTAAGCATCAAAAGCAAATGAAAAATGCATACAAGCACAGCCTGGAACAAAGAAAAAGAAGTGGAAAGTGAGAAAACAATAGCAAAAGAAGCTTGTATTAGCTCGAAATGAAGACTAGAAGCTGCAGGTGTCACAATAGTTGCAGTCTCCAGAAGTTGAACTTTACAATCAAAATAAAATTCATCAACCTGATTACATCTTGCTTTTTGGTATATATAGAGGTTGGATACAAAAGGTCTCTGCTAACATATACATGGAGGGGTCATAACTGACCACCAACCATATTTACAATCAGATATGGTTCTCTGATACAATTTGATTGTTTTAATGAATCAATTTGAAATTTACTGGTACTTGGTTGTCCTTCGTGAATAGGTGAAGTATTATCTAAATATCAATAACTGCTGTAGTCATTGAGCTGTTCGACGATCATTCTTCTCATCCTTGACCATGTTGTTCTTTAAATGTGGTAGCTGAGGAATTCATGTGCAGATTGCCAGATCATCTCTTCCTTCTTCGCGTGCATGGGACAAGCCAAAAACATTGAAAAACGCATTGAAAATGGACGATGAACTGGGCACGAATGCTAACCATTGGATAGCTCAGATGGATGGCCTAGATCTCTTGGAGGGCAGCATTGGGAGGAAATAGAAGCGGAATGGAATATTAACCGTTAGATCTAGAAAATCGGACGGCCGGGATTGGATCTGAGGGGCTATAGGGAGGCATGCGCGCAGGAAGAATGAGGACCATCAGATCATGGACGAGGATGATAGGACGGTTATCGGAAGTGGAAGCACCGCGACGGTAAGTGGTTTCCCCACACCGGAAGGGCGGTAAGCGATTTCCCCGCACCGTTTTACGAGCAAAGGTGGTTTACGTACCGCAGGGTGCGATTCAATCAAATTAAGGCACGTGGCTGATGGGATGATGGGGAAACCACTTTCCTCGCGGGCTGCGAACATCGTCAGATCGCAAGGTGGAATATCAGACGGGTGCGAGTGAATGCATACATTTCAGGGTGATGTGATAGGTAAAGCCGCGGGTTATGATTTTTATTATATGCGCATGACTATATAATCCACAAATTCGTAGTTTTAGCCTTTGCGCCCAGGACCAAAGGGAAAAGGGGTAAACTGGGCTTTTATAGTGTTTAATCAAAAAATGCCTGGGAGCTAAGTAAATAAGGGTTTGTGGGGAAGTTTAACGTAAAATGGAGGAATGGGGAGCCATAAGGGTGCAAGCGAAGTGATAAGGGAAAAGGCAAGTTATGGTGTGAGGTAACATTATCGAGGGTTTTATAGGGTTTATAAAAGACAAAAAGAAATAATGGAGTTAAGAGAATAAGGAGAATGAAAGGAAAGAAGGAAATGGAGGTAGGAGGGCTATAGGAGAAGAGGGAAAATGATGGAGAAATCATGAAAAACTGTTTCCAGCCTTATACAACCAAACCAACACTGCTCAACACCTATTTTGATCCATCAAGTATCAAAGAACATAGCAGAGCTAACACCCCATTATGTTCCTTTCCTATCAGATGGACTACTTACCCAATCTGCATTTTTGAAGCCTTGAAGCTTCACTCCCTCTATCCGTTTGTACCAAAGACCAAACTGAGTGGTGCCTCTTAGGTATCTCAACACATTTTTAGTTTCCTTCCAAAAATGTTTGGTTGGCTTAACCATTGTTTGACTAATTTGGTTAACTACAAAACATATGTCTAGTCATGTTTTCACCAAATACATAAGTGTACCCACAAGCTGCTAGTAAATACTATCCTCCACTACTTCACCTGAAGTAGTATTTTTCTTTCTTAAATTCCATGCTAAAGGAGTCTCTATGGGTTTGTTTCTCTCCATGTGGAACTTCTTCAGTATCTCGTTGACATATTTTCCCTGAGAGACAAATAATTCCTCATTTCCTTGCCATACTTCCATATCAAGGAAATAATGCATTACCCCCAAGTCCTTCAACTTGAATTCTCTTGCAATATCCTCTTTGTAATATTTTACCAGCTTCTCATCATCTATTAGAATTAAATCATTGACATATAATACTATAATCAAAACTTTACCTTCAACCACAATATGGTAAAGGTTTTCATATGCTTCACTTTTGGTGATGCCCAACCCGGTGATATAGTTTCAATCTTGGTGTACCAAGAATGGGTTGCTTGTTTCAATCCATACAACACTCTCTTGAGTCTCCACACATGTGACTCTCTATTGAAGGTCTTAAATCCTTCTGTTTTCTTAATGTACACCTCTTCCTCAATCACTCCATTGAAGAATGTTGTCTTCACAACCATGTAATGTATCTTCCATCCCATTTGCATTGAAAGTGCTAGAATAGACCTTATTGAAGAGTACCTTTCTACTAGAGAAAAGGTCTCCTCGTAATCAATTCCATCCACCTAAGAGAACCCTCTAGCCATAAATCTAGGCTTGTATTTCTCCACACTCCAATATGCATCTTGCATTACCTTGTAAATCCATCTGGAACTCACCACTAACTTGTTTGCTAGTCTTGGTACCACTTCCCAAATATTTTTTCTAATAATGGAATCATACTCCTCTACCATCACATCAACCCATATTAGTTGTTTCATTGCTTCCTCAAATGAGGATGGCTCAATCTCTACACTCTCGCTCATCATATCCATGTAACCAGTGTACCGCTCTCGTGACCTCCTCTGCCTACGTTGTGATCTAGGTGCTCCCACATTCTCTCTAGCATCATGCATCAATCTATCAACTTCTTTGTTGCACTTCCTTCCATTTCTGGAAGTCTCTACATGAATGGGTGCTTCCACTCTCTAATCATCTACATGTGGCTACCCCACATCATCTTGAGGTTCTTCCTTTGGAGCTAAAATATCGTCATATTGACGCAACTAAAGCTCCCTTTCAAGGGAATATCTCATGGTTTTCTCTTCCTCTAACTTCACATCTATGCAAACCATTGTCATCCTGTGAGATGATAGGTACACCTGATAGTTGTGAGGTGTATCAGTGTGCTCCACAAATAATCGCAAGACAATTGTTGGCTCTATATTTTTCCTTGCATCCTTTGTAACATGATAGTAAATTGAAGAACCAAAGATCCTAAAGTGTGGCACATCTCATTTATTACCTGAAAAATATTCTTATGGTGTACTCATCTCAAGAATTTGATGAGGAATCATGTTCTGCACATCTACAGTTGTGTTACACGCTTCAACCCACAAGTGCAATGGTAGGCCTTGAACATGTAACATCACTCATGCAGATCCCACAATACTTTTTTTCTTCCTTTCAGTCACCCCGTTTTGTTGTGGGCTATGGGGTGTTATTAACTTCCATCGAATGCCTTTTGATGCATAAAATTTATTGAATTTATCGACACATATTATCCACCACTGTTGCTCCTAAGACCTTTCACTTTACTGCTAATTTCTTTCTCAATGAGTGCTTTAAATTCACAAAATTTAGAGAACATCTGATCTTTCTTCTGCATGACGAATATTTAGCACTTACGTGAAAAATAGTCTACAAATGTTACATAATACCTATTGTGAATGGTCCACACACATCTGAGTGATATATTTCAAGGATCGCTTGCACTTGACTGTCCTTATCTGAAAGGTGTATTTGGTGTACTTGCCTAATGTACACCCTTTGCATGTATCTCTCTAATCTAATGTACCCTTTGGAAGTCCTATAGAAATATTTTGCATGATCTTCAAATCTCCATGGTGCAAGTGACCCAATCTTCTATTCTACAATTCACTGATGTCTCGGCTCTGCACCTTCTCAGATTTTGTCCTCAAAGAAGCATAGTATTATACATCCAACTTATAGCAGTTCTTCACCAAAACTCTAATCCGCTTCTCTTGTCTTGAGGCTATGTGATGAAGGACATCCTTTCCTTTGCTAAATCTCACATTGTAGCCATGGTCCTCCAACATAGCAACTGAAACCAAATTCTTCTTCAGACCCGAAACATACACAACATATTTCAATGTGAGAGGAGAACCAGACTCCCTATGAAAACTAACAGTATTGATGTTGGTCGCACTATACTTTTCATCATCTCCCATTTCGATGTGCATCTAAAGGTCCTTCTCCTCCAAGTCACTAAATAATTCTTTGTTTTTGGTCATGTAGAATGAGGCTCCACTAGCCAGATACCACACACTACACATAACTGATGTCACCATGCAAGAAATGAGGGTGAAATCCAACTCGAATAGTGAAGCAAGAGCTTCACCTGCTACTCCTCCTGAGGGTTTATTACCATCCTTATTGTATCGAAACTTTGTGCCAATGTGTGGTAGTTAAAACATTTAATCTTTGACAATTCCTTCTTCTTGCTTCCCTAACTAGAATTAGATTTGGAATGGGATGAATTCCCTTTCCCTTTATTCACCGTTCTAGCCAAGGCACAATTCCCCTCATCATCATGCTTGGATGAGGATCCATATCTAGCGTTTTATTGAATCTCTTCTTGCACTAATTTGGACCACAAACACTCCCACTATGGTAGCTTCTCCCTCCCCTTTATCAAATACTGGTAGTTGTGGCAGCTCTTAGGAAGGCCTAGGAATGATAGGTTGACCAAATCATCTTCAAGAACTATAACACCAACACTTCCAAGCTCATCCCGACATTGGGTGAACTTGGTCAAGTACTTTTGTATTGTATCTCCCTTCTCCATCTTGATATTGTTGAGCGTGTCATTCAGTGCGAGCTTCTAGTGGTCATTGTTGTTCTAAAACTCGTTTGTCAAGGCCTTCCACATTGCATATGGAGTCTCCTTCTCATGGATGTTTGAGACAATATGATTTCTAACTCCTAGTATGATCCTTCTTTCCTTTTAAACACATTTCCTCCACTCTGCCAGATCTTGAGCATCAGTTGTTGGAGGTTTATGAATATTAGTGTATATGAATTCTTTCAGCCCTTTGTCTTCCAACACTGCCTCCATCCTGTCCTTCCAAGAAATATAGTTCTTCGATTCACATTTGAGTCTCAATCCGTAGAATGGCATTTTTCTAGATCTGAAGAATTATACTACAAATTCGATTTCACCTACAAAAGACAAACTCGTATTCTCCTCTTCTAGAGTGATTCCTACTCTAGTACCATGTAGAAATTACTTGTATATTCAAACTTCTTATGTGATTTTCTAAAACTAAATACTTGAATCTACTCTACTCATGAGCGGAAACAATTAATAAATTGAGAAATTGTGAATCATACAAGAGAGATAATTCAATCAAAACATTACACAATGATTTCCTGGGGAAAGGCATAGCTAAAAACCCCTACTATATGTATATTGCATTTGTAAAAAAATATGAGGAGATTACAATGCTTTGCTCAAGCCTGAACAACCCCTGCACTATCTCTATCTGTCTCACTGCTTCCCAAACAAGATCAAAACCATACTTAGCTAAATTTCTACTTTCCCAAGTCCTTATTTCCTTGTGTTATTTCCTTTGAAATTAGCCCCCTATTAATTAGGGAGATTCCATAATGTGAATTGTGCAATCCCCATAGACCTTCCTTTGACCACATGCATCGCGTGTACAATTTGGATTATTATACAACTAATAGAACATTGTCCTTGAACTCGAATCTCAATTGGGTAACTCTTAGATCTGACATGCATGAGTTATTTATGAGTGAATCATCAGTTAATTCGTTGAACACATGAAGCAACACCCCATTGTCTGGCCTCCTACTAGTTCCTCCGTTAGTTGGAACTAGTTTAATTGAGTTTAACTCAATTAAATTGAATTAATTAATTACAACTGAAAATAAACTCAACCAAGGATCCTATAATGTAGGAGACGCTCTACATGACTCTAGTTAGACCCTCAACTTGAATTAACTGATCCAAATAAGACAATTTAAATTAGTTAACTTGTACAAGTTGTCTCGTTATGTGGAATTACAATTTTATTTCTAATTTAATCCAAGGACAAAATTAAATTAGGATTTTCTTATTGCATTTTCAACAGTGTGTTAATATCTAGGATATCACAGTATAAACACTAGATGACCTACGTTATAATTCTAGTCCTGGGAGAAACAAGAGCGTTACTACCACAAACATACCAAAAAATATAAATTATTTTATTTTGTACAACTAATTTTGTTCAATAAAAGAAATACGTTCTTCAACCTTTTTCTCTGGTTCTTATGAGCCATATTTTCATCTTATTTGAAGGATAACCATCAAATTAATCATCAATGGAAAAGCATCAAATCCTTTAAACATTGCATCACTTAATCAACCTTCGCACTTCACATCACTTTGATTAACCTTTCCACATCACACAATCAACCTTGCAACATAAAAAAACCTCATCAGCATGACTATGATCATTTGACATCAATGCCAACATTTCCAACAATAATTACTTCCTAATGATTTCCAGTCAATTTGTCTAATGCCACTTATAGCATTGAGCAACTATACACATAAAATATCAACAATAATGCAATGAAAATAGTAATATTATAAAGAGAAATCTATGCACAATAGAGACAACAAATTTACCTTGGGAAATCCCAACCTCGAGAAAAACCCACTATAATTTCTTTTAGAAGAAATTGTTCTTGAACAGTATTTACAATTCCAAGAATATTCTAAAAATTTGTGGAAAAATCCAAGTCTATTCACGAGTCAAACTTGGTCAAAATTCCAACTTAGTCAACATTGGACAAGCCTTCAAAATAGTCAATTCTAGTCAACTTATCATATTGGTCCACATGTCCCCTATGGTCAGATTCATACCCGCAGTTGACCGCTCTAGGTAACTCAAACCTACGATTGACTTCCTCCAGTCAAACTACGGTCAAATTGTCTCTCTTTGCATTCAAACTTAGACTTATTCTACTTTCAATGTTGGGCCTTTTCCTGCGGTCATACTTAGAGAAATTCTCGGTCAAACAGAGCCAAATTCTCAGTCAAACAGAGCAGGTCAAAACATGTTCAAATGGAAGCTTCATTGACTTGGTAAAACTTCAGACGTTCTTCTTCACTTACCATGTATGAATAGAAGAGAGAATGTGCTAATCCAAATTAGCCAAAAGGTGGAAGTAAACTTGTTTATTTATACTTGTTGAATGGGTGACTTTGACTAAGGATCACACCCTTTCATTGTGGGGTCAACATGACCATTTTGGGCCTACATAAATCCCAAAAATGAAAATTTTTATTTTTCATTTTCATAATTTTCCTTGGCCAACATGGGAGGCCTTTTGGCATGCAAGAATACCATCTGACGCTACACAAAAATCAACACTCCCTCTTAGTGAGGGAGGTATTCCTTCCAACATATTTCCATTCAGCTGAAATTTCTCCTTTATAAGAAAATTTTATGAGCTTGTCATGTTGATGCATTTTTATAGATAACACCATCTTGGAGTGAGAAATGTAACTCCCCATATGCATGTTAGTATCTGAGGCTTTCAATCAAATTCCTTTATGGTTCCTTAAGAAAAATGTATCAACCTCCTGTGGTTAAATCCTTTTATGACTCAGTGAAGTCCTTTTGGCTTCACAAGAGAGAATTTTCCTTTGGACCATTCACCTTTCTAGTCAAACTTCTTTATAACCAAGGGAATTCCTTCTGGAAGCCAAGTCCTCTTATCTTCAAAGATGAATTACATCTATCTCCTTTGGTAAACTTAGGAACGTTCTTCTGGTAGCCAAGTATTTATGGCTTCCAATTCCTTTTGGCTTCTCAGGAGAATATATAGTCAATCCTATAATTTCCCTAGCCCTTTCACCTTTAGTCAAAGTCCTTATGACCCATCCAAGTCCTTCTAGCTTATCAAGTGAGTGTATTATATAATTTTCCCCATAATTTCCTTTGGCCATTCAACTTTATGGTTAAAGTATTGTATGACCTACCAAAGTCCTTCTATATCCAAGGGTGAATGTATCAATGTCTGCTATTCATAGTCCTTTATGACCCATCCAAACTCCTTTATCGCTTTAGGAGATCGTTAGCCCACTCCTACAAAGACCTCATCATTCCCTTCTAATGAGGAAGACATTAAATGTTGGGTCCCTATAATACTAGTGATTACCCCATTACTATTGTAGTTATACCCCTTATTAATATTGTTGTGCCCCTATTGCCCCCATATTGTTATTACTGTGCCCCATAGAATCATTCTATTGTTATTTTTGAGGGCTTTATATTATTATTGTTAGGTCGGTTGGATTATATTGTGACTCCTTAGACTCCTATATATAGAAAGGAGGTTTTTTCATTTGAATCATCCAAGAATTGTTCATTTATGTAATGTAAAGGAGGTTCCCCCCTCGAAGAAGCTGAATTCTAAGATGTTGATCTATCTTTTCTATCTTTTCTTGAGCTGGTTTCATAACATTTGGTATCAGAGCTTTGGATTCTAGGGTTTCGCTGCTCCAAATAGGTCATCGTGGAATTTTTCCTATAACTTTTTTCTGCGATGTTTCAAAAGTTGAAAAAAAAACCCATTTGAGAAGAAATCGCATGAACCTCGGGTCCAAATTTCAGAGCTTTTTGCGCTATATTTGCGGAGATATGATCTGAGGAAGTTGGTCTTTTTGCAGACTCCTGAATTACATTCCAAACAGGTGACCTGGGGAAAATCGTCATAACTTTCTCTCTGGGGATCAGATTGAAATTTTGTAAGAAGGTACAGAAAGAGGACAGACTGTAGTTTCTTGTATGCATTGTTTAGATCCAAAGGTCGAAACAGTGACTCGTGGCACGTCGTACAAGTTTGCTCTACTGAACTAGTCTATAATCAAGTCACTATGGGAGATTTCGTATAACTCTTCCTTGGAGAATCCAATTTGGGTCAGACTTGTGGCATTGGAAAGGGGACAAAGAGGGCTACTGCAAATCACAAGTTCAGAACTAGATGATCAAAAAGTAAAGAGATACATCAGAGTCAATATCGAGCTCCTACAAAGTGAAAAAGGTGTGTATATTTTCTTAAATTTTTGCTTAAGACCGGTTTGAAAATTATTTTGAAGGAATTATTATCGGTAACTGATGCCCCGAGGAAAGAAAATGCAAACACCTAGTAAGGAACCTGAAAGCTCTAGCATGACTCATGAAGAAGAGGAAGAAATGCTACATGATATATCAAAATTACAAGAACAAGTGCAACAAATGTCATGCTCACAAAAGCTAACAAAAGCTAAGATAAATGGCATGGAATCTAAGATAAAGGGCGTGGAAGCTAAGATGGATGATTGGAAGATAGATTTGAAGACAGACATGGAAGAATTGAATATAGATTTGAGCACAAACTTGAAGACACGCATGACAGATATGAAGACAAATTTGACAAATTTTCTACAAGAAATACTTACTAATGGTGAAAAGGTAGTAAAGGAAACTCATGATGAGAACAAAAGAAATGTTAATCATGATTCCATAGACTCTAATGTTGGATCGAAGACTCACCATATTCCAAAAATCGATATGAGGAAGTTTGATGGCAAGGATCCCACCACATGGATATTACAAATGTAGTTCTTCGATCTCAATAATGTGCAAAACACACAAAAGGTACGTATGGAAACTTTATATTTGGAACCAAATCAGTTTGTATGGTATCAATGGCTTTGCTCTCGTAAACAATTTATCACTTGGGAAATTTTTACGGAAGAATTGATAGCACATTATGAGGATACAAAAAGCAACACTTTTTTTAGCCAATTGATAAGTCTCAAACAAAAGGGTTCAATAATGGAGCACATTGAGGAGTTCCAAAAATTGAACATAAGGGTAAAAGATATTCCAGAGGAGCATAGGATTGATGTGTTCATAGGGTCTTTAAAGGATAATATCCAACATGATGTTCGCCTTTGGGAACCTGATTCATTAGAGAAGGCATTCAGGTTAGCAAGAAAAATGGAAAGCAAAATTATGGCAACCAGGAAGCATACCACTCACAACTATAAAGACGGAAGTGTTGTTGCCCCTAGTCTTCCACAACCTATAAGGTTGACACCACAACAATTGGAAGAAAAAAGAGCAAAAGGGCTTTGTTACAGTTGTGATAGCAAATACACTAAAGGTCATAAGTGTGCTGAGAAGAAATTATTCTACATAGATTGTGAAGAGGAAGAAGAAAAGGAGCAAGAAAGGTCAAAAGAAGAGGATATACTCCAGGAACAAAGCCTAGATGAAGAACAAATAAATCCGACCATATCTTGTAATGCATTGGCGGGAATTACCACTCCTCAAACCATCAAGATAGAAGGACAAATCAAGAAGAAAAAGGTAATAGTGTTGATTGATTCAGGAAGCACCCACAATTTTATTCATTGTAGGGTAGCAAAAGAATTGAATTGCTTCCTATATCCAGCACCAGAGTGTCAAGTGATGATTGCAAATGGAGGAACAATAAATTTCTCTGGAAAGTGCCATAATATCAAGCTATCCATGGGAGAATATGTATTGACTAGCCCAATGCTTTCCATTCCAATGGGAGGTGCTGATGTTGTACTAGGAGTCCAATGGCTACAATCCTTGGGTACAATAGCTTTTAATTTTCAAGAACTTTTCATCAAATTTTCTAAGGAAGGAAAGGAAGTTGAATTAAGGGGTATTGCAGGGAAACCAGGAAAGATAATCAGCTCTAATGGTATGACAAAGCTTCTAAAAAAGGAGCAAAGAGGTGTAATTGCACAATTATGTTCGCTAGATGTTTCCACATCGGAATCATCTATTTCTCCAGATCTCCAAAAAGTCTTGGACAATCATTCCAAGGTATTTGAGACTCCCAAAGGTCTCCCACCTATGCGTGATCATGATCATGCTATTCATCTGATTCCAGGAAGTGTTCCTCCAAACATCAGGCCGTACAGATATCCCTATGTCCAAAAGAGTGAAATTGAACGTATGGTTGCAGAAATGCTAGAGGCTGGTATAATTCAACCGAGTCAAAGTTCTTTCTCTGCTCCAGTAGTATTGGTGCACAAGAAGGATGGATCATGGCGCATGTGTCCGGATTATAGGGAGCTCAACAAGCTCACTATTAAAGATAAGTTCCCCATTCCTGTCATTGATGAATTACTGGATGAATTGCATGGATCAATTTACTTCACCAAGTTGGATCTTCGTTCAGGATATCATCAAATCAGAATGAAGATTGAAGACATTCTAAAAACAGCATTTAGAACTCATGAGGGTCATTATGAATTTTTGGTCATGCCTTTTGGCCTTACCAATGCACCTTCAACATTTCAAGGTTTGATGAATTCAATTTTCAAACCATTCCTTAGAAAATTTGTGTTAGTATTTTTTGATGATATACTAATCTACAACAAGTCTTGGAAGGATCATGTTGAACATGTTGACAGGGTGCTACAACTATTGGAGGAGAAACAATTATATGCAAAAAGATCCAAATGTTTCTTTGGAGTCCAGGAGGTGGAATATTTGGGTCATATTGTATCTCATGAAGGAGTTAAGGTAGACCCTAGCAAAATTAAAGCCATTAAGGAATGGAAAATCCCCACATCCATAAAGCATCTGCGAGGATTTCTTGGGTTGACAGGGTATTATCGCAAGTTTGTTAAGAATTATGGGAGAATAGCAGCACCTCTAACAACATTATTGAAGAAAGATGCATTTTCATGGACTCCGGAAGCAACAAAGGCCTTTGAACATCTTAAAGAGGCAATGTGCCAAGCACCGGTCTTAGCTACACCGGACTTCACAAAAACCTTTATTGTGGAATGTGATGCTTCAGGAAATGGAATTGGTGCTGTTCTAATGCAAGATGAAAGACCCATTGCTTTTGAAAGTCGTCCAATCAAGGGAAAGTTTTTAAGCAAAGCTATTTATGAGAAGGAAATGTTGGCAATACTCCATGCACTTAAGAAATGGCGACCCTACCTAATGGGAAGACACTTCAAGGTAAAAAAGGATCATGATAGCCTTAAATACTTTTTAGAACAAAGATTATCCTCTGAAGAGCAACAAAAGTGGGTCACAAAGATGTTGGGTTATGACTTTGAAATCATCTACAAAAAAGGGAAGCAAAATGTGGTGGCAGATGCACTCTCAAGAAAGGATGAGGATGTGGAAGCATTGTTGTGCGCCATTTCTATTATCCAACCAGATTGGATAAACGAAGCAAGGGAGGAATGGAAGAATGACGAAGAAGTGTGGGCACTTATTCGAAAGCTACAACAAGATTCCAGTACGTCTGATACATTTAGCTGGAAAAATGATTCGTTATGGTACAAAGATCGCTTATACCTCTGTAAGAATTCCCAGCTAAAACAAAAGATTCTTATGGAATTGCACACTTCTCCCTTAGGAGGGCACTCAGGATTTTTAAAAACTTACCACAGGGTTAAGAAGGAATTTTTTTGGGATGGCCTTAAATCAGATATTCAAAAGTTTGTGGCGGAATGTTTGGTTTGCCAACAAAATAAAGTTGAAACAATTAAGACACCAGGTCTATTACAACCTTTATCCATTCCAAGCCAACGTTGGGAGGAGGTTTCAATGGATTTTATCACAGGTTTACCCAAGTCTGAGGGAAAGAGTGTCATCATGGTGGTAGTTGACAGACTTACCAAGTATGCACACTTTTGTGCATTATCACATCCATTTAAAGCCAGTACAGTTTCTACTGCATTTATGGAAACAATTCAAAAGCTACATGGAAACCCAAAGATTATTGTAAGTGACAGAGATCCCATTTTCACTGGAAATTTTTGGACATAATTATTTTCTTGTCTTGGTACTCAGTTAGCTCATAGCTCATCTTATCATCCTCAATCTGATGGGCAAACTGAGATAGTAAACAAATGTTTGGAAGGATATCTTCGTTGCTTTGTATCTGATAAACAGACACAATGGGTCAAATGGTTGCCTCTGGCTGAATGGTGGTATAACACTTCCTTCCATACAACAAAAATGACCCCATTTATGGCACTTTATGGGTATCAACCACCATCCATCACATCATATTTAAGAGAAAATTCTAAGGTTCAGGCAGTGGAACATCACATCGAACATCAACAACAAGTCCTCCAACTCTTAAAGGATAACCTCGTGTTGGCACAGAATAGAATGAAACAACAGGCAGATCAACATCGCAGTGAAAGAAGTTTTGATGTAGGTGATTGGGTATTCCTACGGCTACAACCATATAAGCAAATGTCCCTCAAGCAAGCTAAGAAGGATAATAAATTATCACCAAAGTATTATGGTCCGTACAAGGTGTTGCAAAAGATTGGTACTATGGCATACAAATTGGAGCTTCCTGCAGCTTCTCGATTGCACCCAGTTTTCCATGTTTCATGTTTAAAGAAGGTTATAGGTGACAAGCTCCCAGTTCAAACAATATTGCCAGAACTTGACAAGGAAGGAAAAATTATATTGGAACCGGAAGCAGTCATAGAAACAAGAATTCGGCAGCTACGAAATCGATCAATTTCAGAGTATCTTATCAAGTGGAAGAACTTATCCGCTGAAGATTCCACATGGGAGGATGAGAATTTTATGCAGAAGTATCCAGAACTACTCAAGCGTTGAGGACAACACTTTTTTGAAGGAGAGGGGCATGTTGGGTCCCTATAATACTAGTGATTACCCCATTACTATTGTAGTTATACCCCTTATTAATATTGTTGTGCCCCTATTGCCCCCATATTGTTATTACTGTGCCCCATAGAATCCCTCTATTGTTATTTTTGTGGCTTTATATTATTATTGTTAGGTCAGCTAGATTATATTGTGACTCCTTAGACTCCTATATATAGAAAGGAGGTTTTTTCATTTGAATCATCCAATAATTGTTCATTTATGTAATGTAAAGGAGGTTCCCCCCTCGAAGAGGTTGAATTCCAAGACATTGATCTATCTTTTCTATCTTTTCTTGAGCTGGTTTCATAACATTAAACATCATACTAAGCTCATCCTTGAATTATTTCCACAATATACTCATACGTGGAAATGTAATGGAGCTCCACTTCTCCTTTCTGTATCATGTCTCAAATGTAGTAACCTAGCAATGTCCTTCTCACTCTTGAGGCCATACTTCTTCATGTCTTTTTATACAGGATGTAATATAATCTTCTTGAATCTATATATTCCTACAATGCCTCACTTCACCTCTTCATACATATCTCAAACCACATCCAATTGTAAAACACAGGTACCAGATTCTTTGCTTCCATCCACTATACATGCGTCGACTCAACTATAAACTGGTTTAGTGTGCTTAATATAAACCGAATACCTAGCCTAGGGTTAAACAGGTACAATACAAATCAATAAACTTCATTTACATCATGGGATTCACCAAATTTGAATCCCTAATTCCAAGAAATAGCGTATCTACTAGAATCCTTCATTTCAATATCTAAGGCCAACCCCTATAACAATGAAGCATGTCTTCCTATGGTAGTCTTGGTTGCCACAAAATTAAATCATCTTGCCATTTATTCTCCCTCTACCACACAAGAAAGTCATTCTTTTTAGATGCTCCTTCTATCACGTGAGAAGTTCCTTCTATTGTAGCTTCCCTCTATCATGTGAGCAAGTCCTTATGTTATGCTCTCCTCAAGGAAGGAACACTACTCCTAGAGACCTTTTGTCTTTGAGCATCTAATATGAAAATCTCAAGCCATGACATCCTCTTCGAAGGATACTCCTTCCACTTTTCCTGACCATAAGATCCCTTGGAATTAGAAGCTCTTCCTATCATTGGACATGATCCAGAATGTCAACATGTACAATTTCTTCCTATCAAACCAAAGATTCTTGAGAATTTGACCATCTATGATAGGAGAAAAAATCTTCTCATAGTCCACTCCCTCTTACTGGGAGAACCCTCTTGTCACAACCTTTCTTTGCACTTCCTAATGTTGCCACCTATGTAATGGAAATCTTTGCAATGGACATGTTTTTCCACAAACCTCATTCAGGAGGCCATAGAAAAAAATCATAATGGAAGTAAGAAAGAAAAATCAATGTTAAAAAAAATGAAAAGAAAAGAGGTTGACTAAAGAAAAATAATAATAATCAAGGTACAAAAAGTACTTTTCTCTTTTTAAGAAGGAACGGTTGATAATTGAAGGGAATTGTCAATTCCTTGACAAGGTAAAGGTATTTTGACTTATTTTGAGGTGCTTGCTCATCATCATCATTATCAACATTGGTTATTGAAGAATTCTTCTTTTCCTTCCTTTTTATTTTAGGACAATTGGATGCTTAGTGTCCAAAATTTTTACAAGTGAATAACTTTTCCTTTGACATGTCCTTCTTCTTCTAATCTTGAATTGGAGCGGGTCTTCTACCCAAATTCTTGTAAATTTTCCAAAATTCCTTCTTCCTTTTCCTTTTATAATATGAGTTGCAAGGGCTTATGTTTCTTCATTCTATGAATTCTATGAGTTGGACAATAATATTGATTCCTCTTGAGCACAATCAATCCATAAATCTTCAAATGTGGGTAGTTTTGATCGTGCATAAATTCCTTGAATAAATGGCTCCCAACAGGGAGGAAATCAATTAATACTAAACGTATCAAGATCTGAATCATAAATGGTGTCTCTAATGGATACAACATCATACCTAAACTGGGATATTTTCATAAGATACGAGAGAATTTAATATGATGCATTCATTGTGATATTACAAAGAAATTTTCAAGGCTAACTTCTTGTTGGTATTACTGCTTCCATACAATTTCAATAGAGCATCATATACTATGTTGCTAGTCTTTGGTCTAGTGACATGTGGAATCAAATGATATTTTATGGAATCTACTAATATTCTCTTGGTTTTAGCTTCATTCTTCTTATATTTTGATTTTTCTTCAACTCCCTTTAGCTTTAACATATCTTTCTCCACATGATCCCAAAGTTCATTCTTTACCAAAATAAGCCATATCTTGGATTATAAAATTTGAAATTGATGGAACCATCCAACCTGTCTTCAACTCTAAGTCTTGGTTCCATTTTAGGAAAGAGATCCAAAATCCATTAAGTTGCTTGAACACTTGTCTCTAGGGTTGACTGCAATGGTTTCTCTTACAACAAAACTCTGATACCATGTTGAATTTTCTGCAAGGATGAATAGTATAAACTTATTTTATGATTTGATAATTACTTTTTAATGATTTCCAGTGAATTCATCTTATGCCACTTATATCATTGAGGAATTATACAGAGAAAATTTCAATAATAATGCAATGAAAATGTTAAGATCATAAAGAGACAACCATGCACAATAGAGGCAACAAATTTACCCTGGGAAAATCCAACAACTTTTCGTCTAGGATAAATTTGTTCTCCAACAATATTTACAATTCTAAGAATATTCTAGAAATTTGTGCCAAAATCCAAGTCTATTCACCAGTTAAACATGGTCAAAATTCCAACTTAGTCAATTCTAGTCAAGCCTTAGAAATAGTCAATTTTCGTCAACTTTCCATCCTGGTACACCTATCCCCCATGGTTAAATTTAGACCTGTGATTGACCCTTGTGGTCAACTCAAACTTGCAGTTAGAATTATGGTCAACATACAACCAAACTATCTCTCTCTGTGATCAAACTTGGACTTCTTCTGCGGTCAAACTTGGAATTTTTTTTGCAGTGAAAGTTGAACAGATTCTTGGTCAAACAAAGCCAAATTCTTGGTAAAATGGTAGCTTCTATGATTTGGTAAAACTTTATATCTTCTTCCTAACTTTTCATGTGTGAACAAAAGAGAGAATGTGCTAATTTGAATTGGTTTAAAGTGGAAGTCAACTTGTGTATTAATAACATTTGAGTGGCTGACTTTGACTAAGGGTCATACCCTTTCATGGTGGGGTTGACTTAACCATTTGGGGCCTACATGAAGCCCAAAAATATAATTCTTCATTTTTCATTTTCATAATTTTCCTTGGTCGGCTTGGGAGGCCTTTTTTCATGCCTCTCATTTCTACACAAAAATAAACACTTCTTTCCCACTATTAGTCTTTTTACATGGCATGTGAATACACATCTTATTGAAAAACAGGCAGCCATGACCCTTCCTTGTAGTTGGTAACATCCCACAAAATCTATGAAAATTATTTCCCAAGGATGAATAGTTACAGGTAAGGGATGATATAGACCTTATATCCTCTCACTAGGCTTTTTAGTACAACAAAGTATACATCCTCCTATATACATCTTCTTGCATCATAGACAAATACACATACTTGTGTAAATTGGAAATTGTCATCCCGATAACAAAATGCCTTGAAACCTTGGAGGCATGATCCAATTTAATTAGTTGAGATTGTTCACCATTACAACACATAGATTTTCTAGAGCATATAGTAACCCATCCTGGAGATGATAGTCGAAAATTTTGTCACCATCATTCACATGAATTTTTTCTTATAATTATTTATACACCTCCATGAAGTCCTCATCCATTGTATATGTCTCATTATATGCATCATGAGTGAAAGACTCCATGTGCATCAAAGTTTCAAAATCTATATTTTTTTATGTGGGTGGCTATAAAACCATGTCAACCAACTTGTTTTTCCTTCCCTTCTAGTACTTTATCAAAAAATGAAATTATTGTGGAAACCACAGCTATTTGTATTATCTAATTTGTTGTAACTTACTTTAGAGATATAGTTACTATAGTGGTTGGAAATTTGTGTGGATGAATGTCTCCTCTCCCATTAGATAGTGTTTCCACTTTTTGATACCTTATACTAGGGAAAAGTGCTCCCTTTCATAGGTATGCATTGAATTTTTTTGTACCCCAACACCATCACTCTGTATCATATACCTTACCCCAAAAAGCTTGTAATTAAGTCATTTTTCTATATACATCATGCATGGAAACATCCCATTTCCCCTCACTCCACACATCTCCACTCTCTGCACATCATACACTTAGTCATTTTAATGTGTGCAAAATAAGTACACGACACATACCTATTTACACCTTCTCCCACCCCCCCACGCTCCATGACACATCCATTTGTTTCACACAATTCATCCTCCACACATGCAATCTCGTGCACATATCAAATATTGATACGTGGTATCCCAAAATACCACTTCCTGACCTTTATTCCATACCTAGTGGATATCAATTGTTTACTCTTTTTGAGACTAATTGAAATCTCATGTAAGAATGTTTGATCCTTAAGGTAAAAATAGTTTCCTGATATTGTACTACACAAATTACCTCCCAACAAACCTCTTAAATACTTTTGTAAGTTATTAACTTCCCATTTTCATTCTTGCATGGCCTGATGAAGTTGGTACGAGAATAAGTAACATCCTACTAAATGCTACTACTAAATGAGGATTTAATAGCTAAGAGTTACAGTAAAGCCTCATTTATGTATCATGTATTCCTAAGTACATTGAAGAAATAAGTAATATGTTGGTGAAAGGGAAGAAGAAAACAATTTGTGGGGATATAAAGAACTCACTAGCTCATCGAGACAAGAACTTGCACTAATCATCTACGTATTAGTGGTATTTAAATTTCACCCCATAAGTGAGATAAAATAACAATATTTGGAGTATAGGATTGGTGAACAATGCACACATCCCACAACTCTTCAACTTCAGAGAAACTATTATCTTGTGCACTCATCAATTCAATCCTAAGATCAAAACTATTAAGAATGGCATGAATAATAACCCATTCCATTAAATCCTAAGGTCTTTCAAGAAGATATTGAAGCTTCCAGAGGCCACCAAGAAACTTAATTTATCTAAAACCAATACTTTTATGGACTCCCATTGTGGAAAAAATAATTTCATTTAGGAATTCATGCTTACTTCTATAGAGGGGCCATCCATCCTGTCTTTTATCAATATCTCTATACTCATCAAACCTTATAGATATTTTTCTTGGTTATTTTCCTAGGTTATGGAATTGGAAACTAATGATAATTTACCTAGGCTAGTTTTGTACATACCTTATTTTTATTTAAACAATATGTCATATTTAACTAGGGTGAAGTCATGTCAAATGATATTTCCTTTTAGCTAGTTAATTAATTCAAGACCCACCTATTCTTTATAATGGCCTACTTGGTAATGCCCATTATTTCTTGAAATTTATTCCATGGATTACCCTACAAAAGAATCTTGAATCTTGACATAGAACCAATTCAATTATGGTACCCTATCGTATGGAGATATAAATCCCTTATCCATTTTTTGTCAAGTACAAGACTTGCTTATGAAATAATTCAACCATTTAATAACCGGGAAGGATCCCATGAGAATATCCTTATATGCCCAAATATTCTTATGGGGAAAGGGGATACATGAGGAAAAATAAGACCATACTCTCAACATACTATATGGATATCAAGATAAGCCTCTATTACTACCCAAATTTGTCTTGGATATATATTTTATTGCATAGATTTGTAGATAGTATCACCCCTAGCTATTCTTAATTGAGAGGAAGAAAAAAAAAGTAGTTTATAATATTTCCATTTACTATTGGATACATTATTGTGAAATAATATTCACATCTTACAAAATTCTTTAACCTATTTTTGCCTTTAATTTTATTAAGGCCAAATATGCCCAAGGATTCAAACCAAAAGGGATATTTTCAAAACATCTATCATTAGGCATATAAGGAAATTTATTTACTAGGGTTATTGAAGAAGCAGATAAATTCACATCATCCCATCCAAAGAGAACAATCCTCTTACACCTTAAATGATATATTTACAAAAGTGAGCAACAGTGTCAAAGTAAGATCTAAGGAAAGAGAAAGGAAGCCAACTAGTACTCAACTAGCTTCAACTCCACAAGCTTGTTGCAGTTCCTAGTCAACTCAAAGAAGAAAGGATATTATCCTCATTCAAGGAGAGTGTAATGGTCAAAATTATGATGGAGGAGATGGAGGATAAACACGCCCACAAGTCACCCTTGAAAGGTCTCACATTGTTACTTCATCAAATAGTAAAGGGTCGAGAAAGAGGGGGTCCCCACAAGTACATGGATATGGACGTGGATAGTGCTACTACTTTACAAGGGGTGGTATGCACATGGACAAGACTCAAAAATTAGTCGAATAATTGGTCTCTAAAGAGTTGGTCACCTTTGAGGACTAGTATTTAACCTTTCACAATAACAACTATGACAGGATTTCCAAGAAGCTGCAATTTTAGCAAGTACGTGTGTGAAATAATATGATTACCAATTAATGGAAGTCCGAGGTGGATATTTTAGGAGTTGGACCTACAGGACTCTTGAAATTACAACAAAATACAAGGGGCTTCATTTCTCATTCTATCATTGATAAAGAGTAGAGAATATGAGGTTGAAAAGAAGGGTAAATCTACTTGAGGTGGCTCTTAGCCCCACTCACTTGTTCATGACCCCTCTGGCTATCCAACCACATGAAGTTATAGCAAGTACACCTAGTACATCCCAAAAAGTAAGAAAATCACCTCAATTTTTAAAAGGGATTAGATCCTATGTCACAATAAACATAGTAAGTGACATGAAATCATTTAATAAGCATGGGATGTGTCTCTACATTTGAGACACATGTTTCATAGAATCTATTCATTCACTTAATAATTTAAGAAAGCTCTTTAACATGATCAACAATTTTCTAATAATGGTTTTTGGACTTTCATCAATAAAATAAATTCTCTAATTGATTCCGTAAGAAACCAATAAGGCCTCCCTAGAGGAAAAAATATTAAATGAATCAATGGAAGAAGGTCTATAAGAATAAAAATGCTACAAGATGATATCATTGTGGATTTTTTTAGTATTAATGACCATAGAAGTAACTCCTTCCTCAAATCGATTAAAGTTTTCAAATGTTTATGCTGCACATGAATGATTAAGCAATACATATTGATCACTAAATGTTTATTAAAATACGAATTGGATATTATTCAAGTCTCATTCGGTGTTTCCTTCTGTAAGTTAGTGAAAATTCCCACAGCTAGAATCAAGAAATGGTTAGTTATTCTCATTAATGAAAATGAGGACCAATTCACTATGGCGGAGAAGCTATGGTCATATGTGTAGGACCCAAAGGAATAAATTTTAGTGTTAAATGATTTAATGGTCCAACCAATGAAGGAATACATTGAAGAGTGGCTTAGAAAATCCTTGAACGAAATCATTAATCTTGAATAATTGCCTGAGTTGTTACATTAACAAGATTCCAATAGCCACATATATGCATGCTTCTACTACAACTGCAAAGGAGGATCATCATCATTTCATTCAATGCTTTGTCATTCTAAAATTTTGTGAGTGTTCTTTGATTATTTTGAAAAAAATTCCCACTTTCTTCACAAACTTTGATCATGAAAATATATGAACTATCTTATATTTTTGTAGATCCAATCTTTGACTGTAGTTTCTTTATTTCTTCTAAGTACCCTTATGGTAAACAGACCATGGAAACCTAATCCTAGTCCCTTAGGGACAAGTGTCTTTACATTTGTAATAAATATTAGGATATTTTCAAGTTCTTTAAGAACTTAACATTATTCATATTTGTGAACTTATTCCCTAACGCTTGCAGAGATATTTTTTGGTATAAAATCCCATTTGTGGTTTTGAGACTTTTAAAAAATAAATAGAAATATTTTTGATGTTTTCTTATGCTATGATGAATTTCAATGCTTGAAATCATTTCATATTTCTCTAATATTTGGAGAATACTCTTTTGTTTCATTCTATTGAGTTTTCTTCAAATGTCTCTCTTCAATTTTTGTGAATGGATGAATGCCATTGAATGAATCTTGAAAATATATGTTTATTTTTATTATCATTATTTATTTTAAATCCTGAAAATGCCTAGTCCACTCTTAGTTATTTTGAACATATGAGTGTGTATAAAAAAAGGGGTACCCTCTCTATAAAAATGTTAAGGGAACCTAAATATAGGCCTAGGAGGTTGATTCTTTTCTCTAACAAGAAAGGACATAAAAAAATTTGAAAACCATACTAGGCATGGAAATGATTCAATATTTCATACCTAGTATATGACTCATCCTGACCCAATCCAACCTAATATTCTCATTGGATTGGAAGATAAAAGAAGTGTATTAAATTAATTGTATGAATTGGTCTTAAGAATAGCAAGAACCATAGAAGAAATTGAAATATCCTGGCAATATTGGGCTCAACAAGAGTTATTAGCACCACACAATCCATAAAGGTGACTCCAATGAAGCATAGATATTGAAGGTGGAGGAATCTACGAACTTGAGAGGTCCTTTAACGAGAAGCCAAAGTGTAAATAGTTTTGAGAAATCCGCTATTTCAGAGAATAAAGTAATATCTCTTTTCTTCTCCCCATAAAACGACTAAATGGTCAATAACGAAGAAGGAAGAGAAGAAAGAAGGGCAGATAGAAGATAATAAATGCAGGAAGGAATAAATTAAAGATGAAGATTTTGAGTAAGTCCTCTTCCCTAGGAAGTGGAATAACACCACTTACCAACACTATCGGCATGAGTTTTACATTTATTTAATGGAGATGGCATCATGAATCTAGATAAACATATGACCTACTTAGTTTCTAGCCATTTTTTATATACATAGAATTATTCATGAATATGTAATGGTTTGGGTATTTATTTAGACCTTGATTAGACCAACCTATGATTGATATCTCTCCCTACCGACTACTTCAATTTCATCCTTTGATGACATAAAAAATTCCTTCATTGGTAGATATGCCCAACTTGTTGAATATCATACTTTAATTACTCAATTCACTCAAATCCATCTTGAAAAGAATGAAAAAAATATAGAATTTAACCCCCAATTTTTCAAAATATTGTAGAAGATACCCTAGGACATTCATCATAATACCCCAGTTATATTTAGATGTTATAAGAATGAAATTCCAGCTAATGAAAAGTATGCAATAAGGTCCACTCACATTAACACATCAGAATCAACTATGAGAAGGGCGTAAGAGATGGAGGAAGATATGTTAGGAAGTAATGTTGATCCTCAATTAATTTTGGGAAAAGTCCAAAGGGAAATTTATTACTTGAAGATTTCATAACCAAAAATACCAACACCAATTCAGAATACTCGAGATATAGTGATTAGAAGAGGAATATTCCATGGAATTCCTCCCAATGTATAAAATATTCCTATATCAAAAGAATCATCCTCCTCAAATATTGAGTTGGAGATTGTACAAATAAATAGGACTACGAAACAAAAGAAAAATGAGATAATTAGATTAAGAAGAAGAGATAAGTAGAGACCTAGGCTACAACCAAACATTGGAGGCCCCACGTATGCTTTTATAGAAATGCCTAATAAAATCAGAATGTGTACAATTCAACTCCAAGACATCCTAGGGCCCTAAGATTTCAAAATCCAAGTGCTTTAGAAATGAATGATGAAGAGTTAGAAAAATCATCCTTAAATCTACCAAAATTGGGGATGACCAAATACTTTTATTTGAACAAGAATAATATGAGGAATGTATGGAGAAAGATAATTCTATCCAAACAAGAGAATATTTGAATAAAGTGAGGGATCATTGAAGACTTGTATAAGGTCTAAATTACATTTCCTTTTTTAGAAGTGGCGAATTTTCCTCCAAAATATATGATATCATCAAATCCCTCAATGGTGAAGACTCATCGAATGCAAGACTGAAAGAAACTATTATTAGTCATCAACAAAGATATTTTGCTACTCCTATCAAGGTAACATATCTCCCTTATATATATATATATATATATATATATATATATATATATTTGGAAACACTAGAAGTTATATTACATAATTGTTTCGTTGATAACAGTGCAAAAAATAATATTGCCACTTTATATTATGAAAGTAATTGGCTTATGTTGTACTAAATACTATCATACAGGAGAAAGTATTTGTGTAATTAATTCAAGAAAGGTGCCAACTTATGGTGAAATCATGCATCAATAAGTTCATCTCTCCATATTACAACTATATTTAAAATAGTTGTGGTGGAATTACCAGTTGCATATGGGCTTGTCTTGGGAAGAGAATGGAGCTTTCCTTTAGGATGGTATATGATGAATGATGGGATTTGTATGATGCTTTGAAATAAGGATGGTTAATTATTAAGAATAACTTGAAAACCAAAGAATCTTATCTTCTTCGAAAAGGAATAAGTTGATGTTGTGGTTACTTACATGGATACTAGTCTTGGAAACTATGTCATAGTAAAATGTAAATATTGTAGATAATAATAGTGTAAATACATTCTAAGTGTAGGTTTTAACCACGTACAGAAATTACCTGCATAAAAATTCTAAGAACAAAAAATAAACAACGCGAGAGCATAACACATAAAACACATATACACAAATATTCCCCCCTAGATCCCAAAACCTAGACTACCAGCTTGAATTTTCATTATGTTCCTGTCAATGTTATAATACATATTTATACATGCTAAAGCATCCAATACCATGGACCGAAAACTATCGCGTTCAAAACCATGGACCGAAAACCATAACGTCCAAAACCATGTGCGAAAACCATGCACAAAACCATAGGTAGGTCCACCCAATCGAATATAGGGGGGCTACCTGCACCCCTCAAACCCCCTGTGACCCCCTCGCTACGCAATTGATGCAAAGAAGGGGGGGCTCCACCCCCCCCCCAACCTCTCGATTAGCTACGTTGGCTAGTCATGGAAAGAATATAACACAACCCAACATTCTCCCACTTGTTGTTTTCTTTCCATAAGAGAGCTTACTCATTTATCCAATGCCCATTGTTTATCTACACCAAGAGAAATTCTCAGAGCTCACAGATTTTGTCAATGCATCTGCAGTATTCTTCAAAGTATCCACCTTTACCAGCAACACCTTTTTATCTTCTATCATATCCCTCACAAAGTGATACTGAACATCAATGTGCTTCGACTTTGAATGGTAAGCAGGGTTCTTTTCCAAGAAAATTGCACTTTGGCTGTCACAGTATATCCTTATAGCTCCCTGTACTAACCCCATACTTGAACACAATCTCTGCAACAAAACTGCTTCCTTGCTTGCATGAGTGGTTGCCATGTATTCTACCTCTGTAGTTGATATTGCCACTACAAATTTTTTCTTACTCATCCAACTAATTTCACCTCAAAATAGGTTAAACACATACCCACTTATAGATCTTCTCTGATCCAGATCTCCAGCAGTTTGCATCAACAAAGCCATGAATATCCAAAACTATGTCCAATCCTAATCTTCCTTGGTAGCGCAAACCATAATCACTAGTGCCACACAAATACCTAAAGACCCGCTTCACTGTTGTCCAATGCGCCTTCCCTGGTTTTGACATAAACCTATGCAATACTCCCACTGCATGTGCAATGTCTAGTCTAGTACAAACACTTGCATACATCAAGCTACTGACTGCACTTGCATATGGAACACGGGACATGTCCTATTCCTCTTCTTGTGTCTTGTGACACTATTCAGCAAATAAATTTACACCTACAAGAATAGGAACCTTCACCGGTTTACTATCCTGCATATTAAACTTCTGCAGTATTATTTCTACACACTTCCTCTGGTTTAACCAAAGCTTCCTCTTTTCCCGATCTCTTTTAATTTCCATGCCAAAAATATAGTTTGCAGCACTAAGATATTTCATGTCAAATTTTGGGGACAATTGGGTCTTCAAATCCTGGATAATTTCTTTGTCATTTCCAACCAGCAACATATCATCCACATACAAGACCGGATAGATAACACAGTCACAAATTAATTTAAAATACACACAGTGATCTGCTTTGCTTCAAGTGAAGCCAAGTCCCTGTATAAATGTATCAAATTTTTGATACCACATCCTTGGTAACTGGTTTAACCCATACAAAGACTTCTTTAACTTGCATGCCAGTTCTTTCTTACCCTTCACCGAAAAGCCTTTAGGTTTCTTCATGTAGATCTCCTCTTTGAGATCCCCGTGAAGAAATGTTGCCTTCACATCCATTTGTTCTACCTCAAAATCAAAAGGAGCAGCAATAGATAACAGTAATCTAAAAGAATCTACCTTGACAACAAGAGAAAAATATCACCAAAATCAATTCCTAACACGTAGGAATAACCTTTTTCTACCAACTGAGCTATGTAATTCTCCACCTTTCCTTCTGCATTTGTCTTCTTCTTGAACATCCTTTTTCTACCAATGGGTTTCCTTTTAGCTAGCAACTCCACTAGATCCCAAGCCTCATTTTTGTGCAAAGATGCCATTTCATCAACCATGGCCTCTTTCCATAGTTTTCCATCCTTTGAATCTACTGCATAGTTTTCCATCCTTTGAATCTACTGCATAGTTTTCCATCCTCTGAATCTACTACTTCCTTCACAGTTATGGGATCATCATCAGTAATAGATAAATCAAAATTTAAATAGAAAGAAGATGGACTATACCTTTCTCATTGCCTTCTTTCTCAAACTGATATCCTCACATCCAGAGTTTATGGCTCTTCATCTTCTGATTCCTCTTCTACTGTAGAGTCTGATTCTTCCTCCTTAAGCTCAAACTCTATCTTCTGAGGTTCCTTTGGTTGGACTTCATGTTCAATAACATCTTTCATCTCTCTGAACACCACATCTCGGCTATACACAACCTTCCTTGTTACTGGATTCCAAAGCTTATAACCCTTTAAACCATCCTTATACCGAATAAAGATGCACTTTTCATATTTACTATCCAAATTGGTTCTTTTCTCCTTTGGAAGATGTACATATGCATCACATCCAAATACACTCAGATGTGAAAGAGAGGGTTTCTTACAAGTCCATACCTCTTGTGGAGTCTTATCCTCCAACGCTGATAATGGTGATCTGTTGACTAGATAACATGCTGTCTCCACTACCTCTGCCCAGAATTCCTATCCTAACCTGACACCACTGAGCATGCTTCTTTCCCTTTTCATCAATGTCTTGTTCATTCTTTCTGCAAATCCATTTTTCTCAGGTGTGTATGGAGTAGTCTTTTGTCATGCTATACCACACTTCTTACAAAATTCTTAAAATCCCTTGCTGCAAAACTCTCCACCATTATCTAACCTCAACACCTTTATCTTCTTCTTTGTCTAGCTTTCCACAAGAGCCTTAAATTCTTTAAACCTATCAAAGACTTCATATTTCTTCTTAAGGAAAAGAGGCTGAAGAGGGTTGATGGCTGAAATCCTGGATAATTTCTTTGTCATTTCCAACCAGCAACATATCATCCACATACAAGACCGGATAGATAACACAGTCACAAATTAATTTAAAATACACACAGTGATCTGCTTTGCTTCAAGTGAAGCCAAGTCCCTGTATAAATGTATCAAATTTTTGATACCACATCCTTGGTAACTGGTTTAACCCATACAAAGACTTCTTTAACTTGCATGCCAGTTCTTTCTTACCCTTCACCAAAAAGCCTTTAGGTTTCTTCATGTAGATCTCCTCTTTGAGATCCCCGTGAAGAAATGTTGCCTTCACATCCATTTGTTCTACCTCAAAATCAAAAGGAGCAGCAATAGATAACAGTAATCTAAAAGAATCTACCTTGACAACAAGAGAAAAATATCACCAAAATCAATTCCTAACACGTAGGAATAACCTTTTTCTACCAACTGAGCTATGTAATTCTCCACCTTTCCTTCTGCATTTGTCTTCTTCTTGAACATCCTTTTTCTACCAATGGGTTTCCTTTTAGCTAGCAACTCCACTAGATCCCAAGCCTCATTTTTGTGCAAAGATGCCATTTCATCAACCATGGCCTCTTTCCATAGTTTTCCATCCTTTGAATCTACTGCATAGTTTTCCATCCTTTGAATCTACTGCATAGTTTTCCATCCTCTGAATCTACTACTTCCTTCACAGTTATGGGATCATCATCAGTAATAGATAAATCAAAATTTAAATAGAAAGAAGATGGACTATACCTTTCTCATTGCCTTCTTTCTCAAACTGATATCCTCACATCCAGAGTTTATGGCTCTTCATCTTCTGATTCCTCTTCTACTGTAGAGTCTGATTCTTCCTCCTTAAGCTCAAACTCTATCTTCTGAGGTTCCTTTGGTTGGACTTCATGTTCAATAACATCTTTCATCTCTCTGAACACCACATCTCGGCTATACACAACCTTCCTTGTTACTGGATTCCAAAGCTTATAACCCTTTAAACCATCCTTATACCGAATAAAGATGCACTTTTCATATTTACTATCCAAATTGGTTCTTTTCTCCTTTGGAAGATGTACATATGCATCACATCCAAATACACTCAGATGTGAAAGAGAGGGTTTCTTACAAGTCCATACCTCTTGTGGAGTCTTATCCTCCAACGCTGATAATGGTGATCTGTTGACTAGATAACATGCTGTCTCCACTACCTCTGCCCAGAATTCCTATCCTAACCTGACACCACTGAGCATGCTTCTTTCCCTTTTCATCAATGTCTTGTTCATTCTTTCTGCAAATCCATTTTTCTCAGGTGTGTATGGAGTAGTCTTTTGTCATGCTATACCACACTTCTTACAAAATTCTTAAAATCCCTTGCTGCAAAACTCTCCACCATTATCTAACCTCAACACCTTTATCTTCTTCTTTGTCTAGCTTTCCACAAGAGCCTCAAATTCTTTAAACCTATCAAAGACTTCATATTTCTTCTTAAGGAAATATATCCATGTATTCCTTGAGAAGTCATCTATAAATGATACATAGTACACATACTTACCCAGTGATGAAACCTTCATAGGTCCAAACACATCACTGTACACAAGCTCTAATATCTGTTTCACCCTTTTACCACCAGAGGGGAAACTCACTCGATTCTACTTCCCATACACACAATTTTCACAAAAATCAAAATCCAAAGAGCTATTACTCATAGCTTCTACCATACCTTTACCATGAAGTATTCGAAGGCCCTTCTCTCCAATATGTCCAAGCCTTTGATGCCACATCATGGTCTTCTCTCCAGAGACCACTAGATTTTCTGCTCCACTTTCAGGAACAACAGAACTGTTGCACCCATCAACAAGAGTGCTACCTTGCAGCTTGTACAGAGTTCCAATCCGAACTCCCCACATCAATACCAGCACTCCCCAAACCATCTTGTAGGTATCCTTCTTGAACACTATTTTTACACCTACATCATCCAACTTGCTTACAGAAATTAGATTTCTAGTCAGTGCAGGAATATGCAGAACATCTGGAAGTGTTATAACCCTTCCACCTTGTAGCTTACACTTTACTTTTCCACGACCAATGATTCTATCCTTCCTGAAATCCCCCAAGAAGACATCACCACCATCATATTTCTCATACTCACAGAACCCCTCCCTATGGGGAGTGAAGTGAAAGGATGCACCTGAGTTAATCAACCATGCCTCATGATCCACATGTGCACTTGAAGAATCCAAGTACATATCCCCACCTTCATTTGAGGTGGTTTTCACCTCTGTAGAAGAAGAATCATCAAATCTCTTTCCTTTGTCAGGAGCTTTATATTTATAGTCCCTTATGTAGTGCCCTTCCTTTCTGCATTTCCAGCACACCACCTTTACAGGTTTTCCTAGAGATTTAGATCTCCCTCTAGATTTAGATCCCCCACTCGATGGCTTATTTTTCTTTCTATTCTATGACCGTCCTTGTAAAAACAAGGCATCACCATTCTAGATCTCCATATTTTTTTGTCTCATCTCCTCTGTCAGCAAGGATGAGACTATTTCATTAAACTGCAAGGCAATTGCATTTCTACCTATTGCAATAACCAGACTATCCCATGAATCTAGTAGAGAACACAACCAACTGATGCACTTACCTTCATATGAAATTTTAATATAAATAGATAATAATTGACTTACCATAATATTAAATGCATTCAAATGCCCTGTCACCAAGTCTCCATATTTCATCCTCAGGTTATACAACTTTTTCCATAGGAACAGTTTACTCACCAGAGACTTAGATTGGTACAAAGTCCCTAACTTATCCCACAAAACCTTATTTGTAGCTTCTCATGATACATTCAACAATACTCAATTTGAGACACACAATCGTATTGTGCTCTTTGCCTTCTAATCCAACTTCTTCCATTCTTCATCGGACACTCCCATTGGTTTAGTACCCGGATCTACCATGATCCACTAATCTTTATCCACCAACAAATCCTCCATCTTGAGTTTCCACAACTCAAAAATCTGACCATTAAATTTCTCGATCTCTATCTTTCCATTGCTCGCCATCTTATTTCACCACTAGAATCAATCCTGCAAATCTCCCACTGAACAGGGTCTGACACAGGCCCAAGTGAAACCCCTCGGCAACAAAGTCATCCCCTTGAAGCCAAAACAACTCTAATACCAAATGTATGTTTTAACCCCGTACACAAATTACCTGCATACGAATTCTAAGAACAGAAAATAAAAAATGCGAGAGCATAACACATAAAACACACATACACATAGATTTCACCACTGAATCCCAAAACCAAGACTACTAGCTTTATTTTTCATTATGTTCCTTTCAATGTTACAATACATATTTATACATGCCGAAGCATCCAATAACATGGACCGAAAACCATCGCATCCAAAACGACAGTTCGAAAACCATCACATCCAAAACCATGGATCAAAAACGATCGCATCCAGAACCATGTGAGAAAGCCATGCACAAAACCATAGGTAGGTCCCCCCAATCTAATATAGGGTCCAAAAAAAATTCACCGAGGTGTTGCCCCAAGCCCCGTAGAGGGGGGCTCCCCGCCCCCCTCAAACCCCCCTGTGACCCCCCCCCCCCCCCCGTTGCGTAATTGGCGCAATGAAGAGGGGGGAGGGGGGGGGGAACCCCCTAGTTAACCACGTCGGCTTGTCTTGGAAAGAATATAACACAACCCAACATTAAGATCATTCGAAAATCATTATTCAATTATGCTTATTCGAGCACATGATATGGATTGAGTTTTGTTATCATTCTCGCTAATGTTTTGGCCTTGATGTAATCCTAGATGTTAATTTGGATGTGTGTGGATGTCAACTTGGATTGTGTTCTTGTCACATTTTATCATCATGGTTTTGTCACACTATGACACTCTTGTCACATTATGTCATCATGATCTTGTCACACTATAACATTGTTGGTAAGTATGAAAAATGGATGTGCCTAGATAAGTCATGGATGAATGATGACTCTTCATGATTGTAAAGGACTCGTAGGAGTATTGATGATTTCATAGGAGGTGCAAAAGCTTGCAGAGGGTCTAGAGCAGTTGCAGGAGGATGAATAAGGTTTTTTTGGGAAGACAACTAAGAAGATGCATATGACTAATTGAAGAAGGTTTATTGAGGATGTTGAGGTTTTATTGAATCCTTGTTAAGGATTGGCATGACCCACAGGTGTTGAAGAAGGTATAGTAGACGTTGGAAGAAGTTTGAGTGAAGTATCACTAAGGATTGACTAGGTTTTTGGCTAAACAACAGGGTAAAGTAGGTCTCTTGAGCAAAAATAGTTTTATGACTTAGGGTAACATAGGTATTTAGTGTAGGAGGTGCATTATAATTCACTTCCCAAAAGGGTGAGGAGTGTCGTTATCTGTAAGTAAAGAAAAACCAAAAAACCTAAGAAGAAACGATGGAATTGCCTAGGTATTCTTGTGCAGAAGGTTGAGCATTGTCTATTTGATCTCCTCAAATATTACCATCAAAAAATCCCTTGGATTCTCCTGTGGTATTGGAAAGGAAAAACTTTATACAATTACAAGGAGATTGATCATGTAGGGTGTACATTTGATGAGTTACTTGTTGTGATATGTTCTAGAATAAGTGTGCACCAAGGCGGAGGGGGGACACCATATCTAATGAGTTATATGATGGAAAACAGTTCTACCTATCTCATTTGTTTATTTCATATGAAAATGGAAAGAAATGATCAGATCTAATCATAGATGATTGTAGGAATATGTGATATCTTACGCATTATGCTTTACCTAAAGATCACTTTAAACCTTTACACACCACTCACTTAGATCTGTCATGTATGTATAATGTTGCCATTGATGTTTTGTTTAAACTGTAGCTATGCTTATTGACTATATAGATAAATGTGTTGTTGGAAAAATATTATTTTGTTTGTTTGACAGTATATGCAGATATCACTATGTATTTTGACAGTGTATGAAAATACCAACGTGTTCTTTGAAAGGAAGAGATATAAACTAAAAGAGGTTCTTCTAAGATTAAATTTTATTGAGGAAGAGGCTTATTTGACATACATTGTGATGCTTATCTTGTAGGCATAGGTTTGAGCACAATAATTCTTCATGAATAGATATGTTTGGAAAAGATTGAGAATATTTAGAGACTTAGCATGCTAACAACATTGCTTGCAGGGTTTAGAAGATTTTGAATAGAGTTCAAGGTGCTTTTAATAGATATGTGTTTAGATATTTATTGTTGTTATTTAAATATATTGAGTATTACATGATCGATACATTTATTTAAGAGTCAGTGAATGCACAGGGGGTTTTTGCAGAGATCAATATTGTGACATTTGTGTATGAATTGCTTATGTTGCTTCTTGTCTTCATGATTACTATTATGAGAAGATTTTTATGATAAATATTGGATGACAGGGGCTCATAATATTGTAACAAAGGTCTATGATCTTATTGTCACGAAGGTTAATGTTGGTTTGAGTCACTAAGCTTATTGCTATTGTCATTAATGAATATGGGCATATAATGATGTGGTATAATTTTATTCTGTGGGTATGAGTTCATTATCGGTAAAGGAGACTTGATGATGTTGCTACTTCTCCTTTCATAAGTTGAACACAGGAATTGTTGTTGCTTATCTACATTGAACAAATGTTTGGTTACAATATATACATTCTATGCCTGCCCAAAGTTTGTTGCTATGTGTTCAGTGATATATGAAGCAGAGATATGTGTTGCAGTGACTTATATGGCCACTGATGTTATGAATATATGTTTCTTCATAGTGATGCTACTTTGTTAATGATTCTATGATGCGTCTAGTGGGTGGAGTTTGATGTGTGTTTGATCAAAGGCGTTTTATGTTTTCTACTATTGGTATCATGCAAAGAAAGGCTTTGAGAACAATATCAGGATGGTTTCATTAGCATATGATGACCAAGATGTTTGTTTTGAGAACATGGGCATTGTTTATGCACTTTCGATGTGTGCAATATTCTTGTGGTATATCTTATAAAACAAAAAATATTAAAAAAATTAAATGTTTTTAGAGGACAACTAAGGGTTTTGATATTTTTCAACCAAGGAACCACTTTGAAAACACAACAAAATCTGTTTATAAAATAAGTTTGCTTTTATTAATAGTAAGTTGAAATCTAAGTCCACAGGGATTTGGATTGACGGTGAATGGGTGCACTGTTAAGGCACTCCTTGCGATAGGTCATTGGTTCAAATCCCCTGTGGGTGCTTACCTATCAAAAAAAAAATAGTATGTTGATGTTATGAAACCAGCTCACAAAAAGATAGAAAAGATAGTTGAATGCCTTAGAATTCAGCCTCTTCATGGGGGCAACCTCCTTTACATTACATAAATGAAAAATTCTTGCATGATTCAAATGAAAAAACCTCCTTTCTATATATAGGAGTCTAAGGAGTCACAATGTAACCCAGCCGGCCTAAAAATAATAATATAAAGCCACAAAAATAACAATAGATGGATTCTATGGGGCACAGTAATAACAATATTGGGACAATAGGGGCACAACAATATTAATAAGGGATACAACTACAATAGTAATGGGGTAATCACTAGTATTACAGGGACTTAGCATGCCCCTCTCCTTCAAAAAAGTGTTGTCCTCAACGCTTGAGTAGTTATGGATGCTTCTATATACAATTCTCATCCTCCCATGTGGAATTTTCAGCAGATAAGTTCTTCCACTTGATAAGATACTCCAAAATTGATCGATTTCATAGCTGTCGAGTTCTTGTTTCTGTGACTGCTTCCGGTTCCAATATAATTTTTCCTTCCTCGTCAAGTTCTAGCAATATTGTTTGAACTGGGAGCTTGTCACCTATAACCTTCTTTAAACATGAAACATGGAAAACTGGGTGCGCTCGAGAAGCTGCAAGGAGCTCCAATTTGTATGCCATCGTACCCATCTTTTGCAACACCTTGTATGGACCATAATACTTTGGTGATAATTTATTATCCTTCTTAGCTTGCTTGAGGGACATTTGTTTATATGGTTGTAGCCATAGGAATACCCAATCACCTACATCAAAATTTCTTTTGCTGCGATGTTGATCTGCCTGTTGTTTCATTCTATTCTATGCCAACACAAGGTTATCCTTTAAGTGTTGGAGGACTTGTTGTTGATGTTTGATGTGATGTTCCACTGCCTGAACCTTAGAATTCTCTATTAAATATGATGTGATGGATGGTGACTGATATCCATAAAGTGCCATAAATGGGGTAATTTTTGTTGTTGTATGGAAGCAAGTGTTATACCACCATTCAGCCAGAGAAAACCATTTGAAACATTGTGTCTATTTACTAGATACAAAGCAACAAAGATATCCTTCCAAACATTTGTTTACTATCTCAGTTTGCCCATCAGATTGACGATGATAAGATGAGCTATGAGCTAACTGAGTACGAAGACAAGAAAATAATTCTATCAAAAAATTTCCAGTGAAAATGGGATCTCTGTCACTTACAATAATCTTTGGATTTCCATGTAGCTTTTGAATTATTTCCATAAATGTAGTAGAAATTGTATTGGATTTAAATGGATGTGATAATGCACAAAAGTGTGCATACTTGGTAAGTCTATCAACTACCACCATGATGACACTCTTTCCCTCAGACTTGGGTAAACCTGTGATAAAATCCATTGAAACCTCCTCCCAACGTTGCCTTGGAATGGATAAAGGTTGTAATAGATCCGAGATCTTAATTGTTTCCACTTTATTTTGTTGGAAAACCAAACATTCCGCCACAAACTTTTGAATATCTGATTTAAGGCCATCCCAAAAAATTCCTTCTTAACCCCGGGGTAAGTTTTTAAAAATCCTGAGTGCCCTCCTAAGGGAGAAGTGTGCAATTCCATAAGAATCTTTTGTTTGAGTTGGGAATTCATACAAAGGTATAAGCAGTATTTGTACCATAATGAATCATTTTGCCAGCTAAATGTATCAGATGTACTGGAATCTTGTTGTAACTTTCGAATAAGTTCCCACACTTCTTCATCATTCTTCCATTCCTCCCTTGCTTCATTTATCCAATCTGGTTGGATAATAGAAATGGCACACAACAATGCTTCCACATCCTCATCCTTTCTTGAGAGTGCATCTGCCACCACATTTTGCTTCCCTTTTTTGTAGATGATTTCAAAGTCATAACCCAACATCTTTGTGACCCACTTTTGTTGCTCTTCAGAGGATAATCCTTTTTCTAAAAAGTATTTAAGGCTATCATGATCCATTTTTACCTTGAAGTGTCTTCCCATTAGGTAGGGTCGCCATTTCCTAAGAGCATGTAGTATTTCCAACATTTCCTTCTCATAAATAGCTTTGTGTAAAAACTTTCCCTTGATTGGAAGAGTTTCGAAAGCAATGGATCTTTCATCTTGCATTAAAACAACACCAATTCAATTTCCTAAAGCATCACATTCCACAATAAAGGTTTTTGTCAAGTCCGGTGTAGCTAAGACCGATGCTTGGAACATTGCCTCTTTAAGATGTTTGAAGGCCTTTGTTGCTTCTAGAGTCCATGAAAATGCATCTTTCTTCAATAATGTTGTTAGAGGTGCTACTATTCTCCCATAATTCTTAACAAACTTGCAATAATACCCTGTCAACCCGAGAAATCCTCGCAGATGCTTTATGGATGTGGGGATTTTCCATTCCTTGATGGCTTTAATTTTGCTAGGGTCTACCTTAACTCCTTCCTGAGATACAATATGACCCAGATATTCCATCTCTTGTACTCCAAAGAAACATTTGGATCTTTTTGCATATAATTGTTTCTCCTCCAATAGTTATAGCACCCTGTCAACATGTTCAACATGATCCTTCCAAGACATGCTGTAGATTAGTATATCATCAAAAAATACTAACGCAAATTTTCTAAGGAAGGGTTTGAAAATGGAATTCATCAAACCTTGAAATGTAGAAGGTGCATTGGTAAGGGCAAAAGGCATGACCAAAAATTCATAATGACCCTCATGAGTTCTAAATGTTGTTTTTGGAATGTCTTCAGTCTTCATTCTGATTTGATGATATCCTAAATGAAGATCCAACTTGGTGAAGTAAATTGATCCATGCAATTCATCCAGTAATTCATCAATGATAGGAATGGGAAACTTATCTTTAATAGTGAGCTTGTTGAGCTCCCTATAATCCGGAAACATGCACCATGATCCATCCTTCTTGTGCACCAATACTACTGGAGCAGAGAAAGAACTTTGACTAGGTTGAATTATACCAGCCTCTAACATTTCTGCAACCATACATTCAATTTCACTCTTCTGAGCATAGGGATATCTGTACAGCCTGATATTTGGAGGAACACTTCATGGAATCAGATAAATAGCATGATCATGATCATGAATAGGTGGGAGACCTTTGGGAGTCTAAAATACCTTGGAATGATTGTCCAAGACTTTTTTGAGATTTGGAGAAATAGAGGATTCTGATGTGGAAACATCTCGCGAACATAATTGTGCAATTACACCTCTTTGTTGCTTTTTTAGAAGCTTTTTCATACCATTAGAGCTGATTATCTTTCCAGATTTCCCTGTAATACCCCTTAATTCAACTTCCTTTCCTTCCGTAGAAAATTTCATGAAAAGTTCTTGAAAATTAAAAGCTATTGTCCCCAAGGATTGTAGCCATTTGACTCCTAGTACAACATCAACACCTCCCATTGGAATGGAAATCATTGAGCTAGTCAACACATATTCTCCCATGGATAGCTTGATATTATGGCACTATCTAGAGAAATTTATCGTTCCTCCATTTTCAATCATCACTTGACACTTTGGTGCTAGATATAGGAAGCAATTCAATTCTTTTGCTATCTTACAATGAATAAAACTGTGGGTACTTCCTGAATCAATCAACACTATTACCTATTTCTTCTTGATTTGTCCTTCTCTCTTGATGGTTTGAGGAGTGGTAATTCCAGCCAATGCATTTCAAGATATAGTCAGATTCATTTCTTCTTTATCTAGGCTTTGTTCCTGGAGTATATCATCTTATTTTGACCTTTCTTGCTCCTTTTCTTCTTCCTCTTCACAATCTATGTAGAATAATTTATTCTCAACACACTTATGACCTTTAGTGTATTTGCTATCACAAATATAACAAAGCCCTTTTTCTCTTTTTTCTTCCAATTGTTGTGGTGTCAACCTTATAGGTTGTGGAAGACTAGGGGCAATGACACTTCCATCTTTATAGTTGTGAGTGGTATGCTTCCTAGTTGCCATAATTTTTCTTTCCATTTTTCTTGCTAGCCTGAATTCCTTCTCTAATGAATCAGGTTCCCAAAGGCGAACATCATGTTGGATATTATCCTTTAAAGTCCCTATGAACACATCAATCCTATGCTCCTCTGGAATACTTTTTACCCTTATGTTCAATTTTTGGAACTCCTCAATGTGCTCCATTATTGAACCTTTTGTTTGAGACTTATCAATTGGCTAAAAAAAGTGTTGCTTTTTGTATCCTCATAATGTGCTGTCAATTCTTCCGTAAAAATTGCCCAAGTGATAATTTGTTTACGAGAGCAAAGTCATTGATACCATACAAACTGATTTGGTTCCAAATATAAAGTTGCAATACGTACCTTTTGTGTGTTTTGCACATTATTGAGATCGAAAAATTGCTCCATCTGTAATATCCATTTTGCGAGATCCTTGCCATCAAACTTGCTCATATCGATTTTTGGAATATGGTGGGCCTTTGATCCAACATTAGAGTCTATGAAATCATGATTAACATTTCTTTTGTTCTCATCATGAGTTTCCTTTACTACCCTTTCACCATTAGTAAGCATTTCTTGTAGAAACTTTGTTAAATCTGTTTTCAAATCTTCCATGCCTGTCTTCAAATCTTCCATGCTTGTCTTCAAATCTATCTTCAAATCGTCCATCTTAGCTTTCATGTTATTCATCATAGCTTCTATGACTTTGTTTAAAAAATACATCTTAGCTTCTATGCCTGTCTTTAAACCATCCATCTTAGCTTCTACATATTTCTTTAAACCATCCATCTTAGATTTTGTTCCTTTTTGTGAAAATGACACTTGTTGCACTTGGTCTCGTAATTTTTATACATCATGTTGCATTTCTTCCTCTTATTCATGAGTCATGCTAGAGCTTTTAGGTTGCTTACTAGGTGTTTGCATTTTCTTTCCTCGGGGCATCTTACCGATAATAATGATTTACTACACCCTTTGAATTCCTTCAAACTAATTTTTCAAACCAAGCTTATGCAAAAATTAAAAAAAACTACACACCTTTTTTCATTTTGTGGGAGTTTGATATTGAATCTGATGTATCTCTATAATTATAGATCATCCAGTTCTAAAATTGTGACCTGTAGTAGCCCTCTGCATCCTCTTTACATTACACAAATGAACAATTCTTGGATGATTCAAATGACAAAACCTCCTTTCTATATATAAGAGTCTAAGGAGTCACAATATAACCCAGCCGACCTAGCAATAATAATATAAAGCCACAAAAATAACAATAGAGGAATTCTATAGGGGCACAGTAATAATAATATGGGGACAAAAGGGGTACAACAATATTAATAAGGGATACAACTACAATAGTAATGGGGTAATCACTAGTATTATAGGGACCTAATAGTTGAAATCTACATTGTGATAGTAGTATGTTCCTTAAGGATGAATAGAAACATAGAGTCTCATAATATATACTTTTCAATATGCACTGTGAGTTCTGATTGTGCAAAGTGTGCATGTCTCTGAAGAAATCTTATACAAGATGGCATCATTTGTTGGATGTGTTATGGAATATATATAGTTGAGGCTGGAATCATTCATGTTTTGAGTTTTGAATGCTTCAAACTCAATGAGGCATACATCTAGAAGGTAAAGTGTCAGTTCATGAAGATGATTACATGGTTACAAATGGAAAAGAACATTAGATTTATGAAGATGTTATCTATGGAAGCTTATAGCAAGAACAAATCTATAAAATTTCATCAAGATTTTAAGCGATGTAGAATGCAAGTTTATTAGTTTGAGCAATGTTTAGAAATATTTTCATGGAAATAAAGGGAATTGTTATAGCTAATTTTGAATCTTGATATGGTTAGCAACAATTTCTCTTGAATCTTGATATGTAAATACACTATCATAGAGTATTCAATGTGAGTTAGTTGTAAAAGAATCATGGCACCATGTAGTGAGTATCTAGGTGAAATTTGAGGACAAAAGACTGAGAATTATAATTTATAACACGTTTTTAATTTCCAAATAGAGAGATGATTGCCATGAAAAATTTAAATACTAAAAAAGATTTGGATGAAAAATAATATCTTAACTAATCATTTCAAGGACCTTTAGATAATATGTATAAACATATATTTGATGATATAAATCGAGAATGAAAAATACATTAGTCTAAAATTTTATGATGGTTATCATAGCTGATGTTTTCCAATTTTGAAATTCAGATTTTTTATTAGTTCAACACGGAAAACTGAAAACTTCAAGTCCTCTTAACTAAAATAGTTTCGATAGTATAAAATATTTTCAATAGTTTGGATAGATGCTCTTTTGTCATTTTGAAGTTCAAATGCAACTCATTTTTTTATTTTTATTTTTTTCATTTTTTTCCTAGCTTAACAAAAAAAACTTGAAACTTAAAACTCTGACACACACAGAGTTACATCATATGACTATACTGCACTAAAATGATCAACTGTAGTAAACTATTCACATTTCTATTGATCCTATGTAATTGCATAGATCCTGCGAAATTCTTACCAATCATCTGGAAGAAAGGAAAAAAATGATGACAATTAATATTATACGAAACAATTGAAAAAAAATTAGGAGAATTAGCTAATCTTTTTCGAAAAAATCATAGACAATAAAACTATTGTGTTAATATATTTCTTATCAAAGCATAGCAATAAAGTGATAATATTAGAAACATACATGCTATATATTTTGATAATATACTAAAGGTCTTTTCATCTCAAATTTATCAGATTAGCTATGGATTGTCCAGAATAGGATAGAGTAAAACATGGAGCTGAAGTGATTTCATTATTAGGGATTGAGGCATTTAGGTAATATAAAAAGAAAAGAAAAAAACTATAGACAAGTATATTTATTCATGGATAAAAATCTGAGGTGCAGATAGTTGCAAACAAGTATAAAGTTCTATGGACTAATATATCTATCCATGAATTCCAGTATCCAATAGATACAATTGTAGATAACATTTCCAAAATAAATGTAGACAATAGGAACAAACTATAAATTATATTAGAGATTTATAGACAAAAAGAAAAATTGTCTAAGCAATCAAGCAGTAGAGATATGTTCTTGAGAATGAACAAAACACAGTTGATGTTTTTACTATTGGATATTTTTGTTAAAGTCTTTGTATTCAAAAGCATAAGCGGACTGAAACTATTTGTCAAGGACACTTTCGACTAAATACAAATGTGCTTGGTATTAAGAGTGGTAATGTTATTTTGCAATTGGCTTGATTTTTCTGAGTGGAGTTGAGACAAAATCTGTGACAACGAGCAATTGAGGATATATTAGTACAAAAGAAAGAAAAAACAATAGTATAAGAACAATAGTGTGAAAAAATAATGGAAAATAGAGATATTGGTTACACAAAGGTTTAAGAAGACATGCACATTGAATGAAGTAAAAGTTGGTAGAATTGATATTGCAAGACAGCTTGTTCGAAGTGGCTTTATAACAACAATGATGTTGTTGACTGTCAAAGTGAAGATCCCATGTACAAAGAGTTTTTGAAATTTGAAGATTGTAGATGAAATGTCTTCCATGTACTATTTGAAACTTGTCTATGAAATTGTTGGGAAGTATTGTTGCAGCTATGGAGTTTGCAAAGTGTAATCTATCTTGATTTCATTTGTTTCTAATGTGTAGTCAACATTGACCCAATAGCAAGTTGGTGTGTTTTCTTTGCATAATGCGTAGATTGATGAGTTTAGAAGCATGAGATCTAAACATTTTTGACAAATTTGTTGGTAGGGTGGCAAGAACTCATTTTTTGTTTTTAATGTTCCTTGCACCTTATTGAAAACATATTAGAACCACTAATTATTGTTTTGTTTGGAAGGAAAAAATTGACTATTTTGAAAAAAATATAGCATCTATGCAAAATGCAAGAAAAATAAAAAATATAGTAAATACTTCTATTTTTTATTTGATGAAGGATAGAAAACGTGTTTTTGCACAAGTGTCATTTAAAACATTGATAAAAGTTGTTTATTCAGATCACAACCCCTGACATCCTTTTGGTCCATTTCTGACGATGTTTTTTAACAAGTAGAATTGTGTGTTTTTGCATGCTAGCTAGTGTTTTAGTTCTAGGAAATGTTCTTTGCAACTTTCATTTAGTTGTAGCTCACATTCATTGCATATGATCAAATGTCACAACTATGAAATAATGTAAATATTTAAGTTTGTAGCACAAAAATGGGGGACGGTTTGGAGTAAGAATTGACTTACAGTGGCTTTTTCATTGGCACATTCATCATCTTTGATATTTATTTCAAACTTTCTATTGTTTTGGTGGCATGTTATCACCACAACAACAATGGATCCAACTGGATAGGCATCTGTCGACAAAAAATGTTGTTGTATCATTGTGTTTGGAGCAAGTATACGATTATTGCAAACTTCAGGTATTGTCTAGATTATACTTTTTTCATGTAAAATTATACATCTCTTTGCATCAACTCTTTCATAGATCTCTTTGTTTCTGACTGCGAATTTTGTAATATGGATACTTTTTCTAAGGCAAAATTTGTCATGAAACCAGTCTATAAGTTTGTTGCTTATATTGACTGTGATAATTAGTTGACCATTTTTGTTAACAAGATCTACATGCACATGTTATGTTTTTACAGATGAATTTGGATTTCTGGTTTGTCTTAATCCATATATTACGAGCACATCACCTTCAAAAACATTTGTATGTGCACTTGTGCATAACTGTATTATTTAGCATGGAAACTTTTGCAAAGTTTTTAATATGTGGCTTTACAAGAATGAGTAGATTTAGGTCTCATAAAATTTCGTTTGACATAGAGCAATAACAATCTGTAAATCTACAAATTGTTAAGTTCAATTTTTGTCAGAAAGTTGCATTTGACATAAAGAAATAGTAATTTGGAAAGATACAAATTGCGCATCTACCATCTGGGAACCAGTATTCTTGTTTTCCATGGTGTTTTCGAAATTGTTAACGACCTATTGGAATTTGATAGAAGACATGAAGTTAATATTTAGCATGATTGTATGGAAATAAATTTCAAATTTCAAAAGAATGCAATAAATTGGAAAGTGTTCATGCTAATGTGTTTCCTATCTTATTTGTGCAATTTTTGTTTGAAAAAAAAAAAAATACAATCCAAGTACACTAGAAAGAAATAAGCATATGTATTCCATGGACAAAAAAATTTCATGGTTTTTTGTCTATTGTTAACTATGAGAAAAAATGAGGAACACATTATTTGGATTGCATATTGCAAATAGGTGTGTGTACTTTATATAAGGTGAGTAGTAATCTATTTGACAATAATTGAAGTTATCATTGGACTTTAATGTCATAGATATTATTGTTAGACGAGTTTACTAAAAGCACATTGAATTTGTAGTATTTAATACCGTTGCAAATTTCTCCAGGTTCAAGTTGATTGGAAAAAACAAGAAAGTTTGTGTTATACTTATCAAATGCTATATGCTTTTATTGTTTATTCTATAAGAATATTAGGGGGTATTTTTCTTAGATAAATTTTGAATAAGTTTAACTAATAGACATAAACAAAGAACGACAATGCAAAATGCAAATGGTAAAAAGAAAAATGGTGGAATCAAAAGTTACATGTTGTTTGTAGTATTGTCTATATTTGTGAAATCCAAAGTTTGATGCTATATACTATTCAAAATTGCAAGAGAAAATCCACCAAGCGAATATGAAAGAAGTTGTTTAAAAAAAATTGGGAAGTAGCTACAAGATTAGCATAATGGCCAATGGGCATAGCACCATGTGAAATGACAATTGTGGAAATGAATCGAAGAATAAAAATTCTCCTCGTTGTTATTGTTGCAACATTACCTTTTTCTCAAAGAATTTATTTTCCAGTTGTTGCTACATATTGTCCTAGTTTCAGTCTAGCTATGTTTATAGCACAAAATGAATAGAAGAGCTAGATACAAGAAACTAGTACCATTGTAAAACTCAAAAATGAACAAAAATATTTTTTTTGTAGTTTGCATCTATGCATAATTATAGTACATATGGAACACAATACTAATTGTGTGAAACACTTGATGTGAAAGAAAAAATAATAATAAATTATTTGAATACTAGGCATTTGAACCATTGTTCAATGATTTTGAGAGAACTGATCAGAGAAATGGAAACAATTATATGATTGTTAAATGATTCAGGAAAATTGATGCAACAATCTATTGCACACAATTTTTAGGAGTAAAAGAGCCTTTTTGAAGAACAATTCATATTGTGATGTAGAGAGAGCAAGTACTAGAACAACTAGCATGCATTTCTACGAAAGGCATTGGCATTATTGGTTGATAGTTAAAACATTTACTGGAAGGATGAAATGAATGTGTAATTTAGAATTTATATCATGTTTTGAAGAATGCTTTATAGATTGAAATAGAAAAAGGAACTAAAGCTAAAGCCTATAGGAGAAAAAATATTTGTGTTCTAGGTATGGCAAGCAGGGAAACAATGATTTTTTTGTGTCTTGATTTTTATGAAGTCAAGCAGCATATGTGTTCTAGATATTTGATATGTAGAAAAAATGAAATTAAAAAAAAAGATTTATTGATAGATTTGAAGATAATGGATAGAGTGTAAAGACTCTGAAATAATTAGCAACAACAAAAACTACTATTGTAAGTAGATAACAGGTACTAGTCTTCATATCTATTGTGTTGTATGTGAGTTCTTCAGTACAAGCCTCTTTCTATATTTTTTGTGAGACAATGTCTAATGTGTATGAGTATTTGATAAATTGGGAAGTTGAAACTCGTATGAAATAGTTCCAATTCCAAAAATTCCAAGTTTTGAAAAGACTAGGAGACAATTTGGGTGTCAACATAGTCTATCTTTTTTGTTGTGAATAGTAAAATTACAAGTTTTAAAGTTTGATATTGCAATGTGTACCCATGTATCTATAGTGCTTTGACTAGATTTTGAATGATGTATTGCAAATGATGTTATAAAAGTTTTTTTTTGTTTTTCATGGGCCTATTGATTAATTGTAGAATGATTTGATATAATGTCTAAATATATATTGGTAAAATCCTTTTCCAAACAATTTTTCGAATATGTGATAAGATTCTTATGTGTAATTTGATTACAAGTTTTAATAGATATGGACCAAAGCTATCTTGTAATGCTTGTTGTAAATGAGCTTGAAATTTGTTTTCATAAATATTGTGTTTAGTCATGATACATGTACTACTATGTTTGATTTTGCAATGATCACAAATTTGACAATATTTGGGAGTATTTAACAAGTTGCTATACTTATATTTACATTTTTATAGTAACTGAAGTGAACCACATAGGTATCGTAAGTGAAATGACATGATGATCTATCCAATAGTTGTCAAAGAGATTGGATGAGACACTATCTCTTGGGATATTTGTCCAACAATGATCAAGCATCAAGCCATAATTCATTGTAGGTGTTGTTGTATCAAAAATGGGATTATTTTGTTGAACAAATAGAGATAGTATTTTTTGCGCATAACTATGCTGCAACATGTCCAAATTGAAGTCACCAATAATTGCAATTTGTTTTTTGTTGATTATATGATCTAAAATGTGGTAGATGTAATCATTGATTTCTTGAGTTCTTGTGTTTGGTGCACAACAGACATTTGCAATTGTAATGGCATTTTGTTGGGTATGGAAAGTAGAAATTATTGATTCATTGTGGTTTTCTATATGGCTAAAATGGTTCTTAACTGAGATATTTTTTGTATAATATGTATGAATTCCATGTAAATGTAATAATTGTATACGATCATAGTTTCTTTCAAAGTTTGAATTTGAAGGAGGCACAACTATTTTTTCTTCTTGGAAACAAGTAATGTTAGTGTTCATTGGATCATAGCAAAAAACAATATCTTCCAATTGTAATGAAAAGCTTAGTTTTCAGTGAGAATAATGCCAAATTTTCTGTTGTTTTGTTTATCGCAAACTATACTCTAGCTCACAAGAAGCATTTTCTTTAAGTCTTTGTAACTCAACAACAACTTTGTCAGATAGACTAATTTTTTCTTCTTCCAATTTGTTTATTAGATACAAGAATTTGATATATTTGATGTGTGAAAGTGTTGTATATACAAGTCCATGTTTTCTAAATCCCTTTGGGTCAAAATCCAATCTATCAATAGTGAGACCTTGTGATTGATGAATTGTTCATGCCAATTCAATAGGAAATTATTCTCTTGTGTTAATATTAATGTTTTTTTATTGAATGGTTTTAGAAACTTTGACAATAGGTGTCCAATTAGACATTATTCCATTTTTTAACAAATGGCGCATTTTTGTTTGTTGAACAATGCCAATTTTTTGGGTTGGAAAATTCTATCCAAATGACACCATTTTCATTTGTTGTTGATTATCTAAAAATGCCTTCTCCACCAATTACCAAGCCATATTTAATTTCTTAGTTTCCATCAATCAATTCAATGAACATGTTTTAAGTTAGCAAAATGATAGTTGGAAATTGCATTTTTGGGTTGTTATAGTGATCTATGTTCAGTGTTTGGATTGCTTTGTCATTTGTAGTTAATGTTATAGTTTTTGTATTAACAAGAGCCAACATATTTTCATTGTCTTTTTGCACATATTTGTTTAGATAGAATAGATATGGAAATGTTGAATCATTTGGTGGACATCTATAACAGTGGTTATTCAAGAATGCAAGATCATTGCTAGTTTGTGTACAAGTTCTAATTTTATTTAACATAGACACAAATGCTTTGTTATCTTGTCACTTCACTTGTTTTAACTCAAAATTTTCAACATTATCTCTCCAAAAAGTGTAAGTAGTAGTAGTTTCTTTAAGACTTGGATGTTATAATATCCAAAAATAATGGACAGGTTTTGCTTGACATAGATCACCATAGAATATTATGTCAAGTTTCCTAAATGGCGTAGTTGGTGTGTGCAGGATTTCACGAAGTCGCTTATCAATTTTAAATAGAAATTGTGAAACAATTAATGATGCTTCATATATGTGAAAAGGTCTAAGCTATGCATATTCCTTACTTATCATGTCAAGTTTGTTAGAGATCAATGACAACATGTTTCATGATGAAAGTGGCAAGTGCAAAGTTGAGTGTATTGTGACACCATTAGAAATATATTACAGCTTTGCCAGTGAATGCAACTATGAAGCCCTTTGTTTTTAGGGGGTCTCTTTTAAGGTTTTTTTTTATAGAGGCACATTAGCACATGATAAAGTGTCTGTGTTGTCATTTTTTTTTCCATTCTTGCTCCCCATGTAATGAAGAAATAGATTGACTTTCTTGAATTTCTTTTTTCATGAGACTATTTGTTTTACTAAAATTTGTTGCTATTCATTTAGTCTTGCTCTAGTTCATAGTATGATGTTGTACTTAGAATAGATGGATGTTTAATGCATAGACTAGTATTTGCATTTGAATTTTCCATGTCTTTGGAATGCATTTTTCTCATTAGATCATGTTGAATATCATATTTTTCATTAGTGAAAGTGTTGCTATTTTTTCTAGTGGGAGATTCAGTACACATATTTCTTCATTTCTAGATGTGACTATAGTGGAAGAATGGTCAATGTTACCCCATGGAAAAAATTGGACGGTTGAAATGTTTCTCAATAGCAGAAATAATGTTGTTTTTAGACAAATATGTTTCAACCCATGTTTTATCGATTTGTTTTAGTATGTAGTCGTATTCATTGTATGGGAGATAAAACATAATTTTCTCTCTGTAATGGTTTTTAGGGTCTTTCTGTTAACTATTGTTAGGTCCCTATACTACTAGTGTAACCCCTTATTGTTATTAGTACAACCCCCTTATTATAGTGTTGTTCCCATGTATTCCCCATATTGTTATTATCGTGCCCCATACAAGCCCACTATTGTTATTATTGTGCCCTTACATTATTATTGTTAGGTCAGCTCTGATTATATTATGACCTCTTAGACTCCTATATATAGAAAGGTGGTCTTGTCATTTGTATCATCCATAAATTATTCATTTGTGTAATTTAAAGGAGGTTTCCCCCTAGAAAATGATGAATTTTAAGGCATTTATCTCTATTTTCTATCCTTTTGTGAGCTGGTTTCATAACATTTGGTATCAGAGCTTTGGATTCTAGGATTTCGTTGCTCCAAACAGGTCATCGTGGCATTTTCGCTATAAATTTTTTCTGTGACATTTCAGAAGCTAAAAAAAAAACCCATTTGATCCAAAATCGTTCTAAATTTAAAGTCCGAATTTAAGAGCTTGTATCACTATATTTTTGGCAATATAATCTGAGGAAGTTAGGGCTTTTGCATACTCCTCAATTACATTCCAAGCAGGTGACCTGGGGTAAATCGTCATAGCTTTTGTTCTGAGAATCAAATTGAAATTTCGTAAGAAGTTTTGGGAAGAGGGCCACTTGTAGTTTCTTTTATATTGGTTTTAGGTACTAAGGTCGAAACAGTGACACGTGGAACTTCGTACAAGTTCACTCTACTGAACTAGTTTATAATTAGGTCACCATGGGAGATTTGGCATAACTCTTCCTTGGAGAATCCAATATTGATCATACTTGTGGGGTTAGAAATAGGACTCAAAGGGCTACTGTAGGACACAATTTCTGATATTCGAGATCCTCAGTTACAAAGATAGAAAAGATTTAATATCTAGCTCTTACAAAGTGAAAAAAAAGGTGTGTAGTTTTTTTTTAATTTTTCATAAGATTGGTTTGAGAAATTAGTTTGAAGGAATTCAAATGGAATAGTGAAGAATTATTAGCATTAATTTACGCCTCGAGGAAAGAAAATGGAAACACCTAGTAAGCAACCTGAAAACTCTAGCATGACTCGTGAGGAAGAGGAAGAAATGAAACATGACATATCAAAATTAAAGACCAAGTACAACAAATTTCACTCTCACAAAAGGTAATTGAAGCCAGAATGAATGGCATGGAAGCTAATATGAATGGCGTGAAAGTTAAGATGGATGGCGTGGAAGCTAAGATGGATGGCATGGAAGCTAAGATGAATGGCATGGATGCTAAGATGAATGGCATGGATGCTAAGATGGAAGAATTGAAGATAAATTTGAATAAGTTGCTACAAGAAATGGTTACTAATGGTGAAAGGGTAGTAAAGGAAACTCATGATGAGAACAAAGGAAATGTTAAATCATGATTTCATAGACTCTATGTTATGAAACCAACTCAAGAAAGGATAGAAAAGATATATCAACGCCTTAGAATTCAGCCTCTTCGAGGGGGCAACCTCCTTTACATTACATAAATGAACAATTCTTTGATGATACAAATGACAAAACCTCCTTTCTATATATAGGAGTCTAAGGAGTCACAATATAATCCAGCCGACCTAACAATAATAATATAAAGCCACAAAAATAACAATAGAGGGATTCTATGGGGCACAATAATAACAATATGGGGGCAATAGGGGCACAACAATATTAATAAGGGGTATAACTACAATAGTAATGGGGTAATCACTAGTATTATAGGGACCCAACATGCCCCTCTCCTTCAAAAAAGTGTTGTCCTCAACGCTTGAGTAGTTCTGGATACTTCTGCATAAAATTCTCATCCTCCCATGTGGAATCTTCAGCGGATAAGTTCTTCCACTTGATAAGATACTCTGAAATTGATCGATTTCGTAGCTGTCGAGTTCTTGTTTCTGTGACTGCTTCCGGTTCCAATATAATTTTTCCTTCCTCGTCAAGTTCTGGCAATATTGTTTGAACTGGGAGCTTGTCGCCTATAACCTTCTTTAAACATGAAACATGGAAAACTGGGTGCAATCGAGAAGCTGCAGGAAGCTCCAATTTGTATGCCATAGTACCAATCTTTTGCAACACCTTGTACGGACCATAATACTTTGGTGATAATTTATTATCCTTCTTAGCTTGCTTGAGGGACATTTGCTTATATGGTTGTAGCCGTAGGAATACCCAATCACCTACATCAAAACTTCTTTCACTGCGATGTTGATCTGCCTGTTGTTTCATTCTATTATGTGCCAACACGAGGTTATCCTTTAAGAGTTGGAGGACTTGTTGTTGATGTTCGATGTGATGTTCCACTGCCTGAACCTTAGAATTTTCTCTTAAATATGATGTGATGGATGGTGGTTGATACCCATAAAGTGCCATAAATGGGGTCATTTTTGTTGCTGTATGGAAGGAAGTGTTATACCACCATTCAGCCAGAGGCAACCATTTGACCCATTGTGTCTGTTTATCAGATACAAAGCAACGAAGATATCCTTCCAAACATTTGTTTACTATCTCAGTTTGCCCATCAGATTGAGGATGATAAGATGAGCTATGAGCTAACTGAGTACCAAGACAAGAAAATAATTCTGTCCAAAAATTTCCAGTGAAAATGGGATCTCTGTCACTTACAATAATCTTTGGGTTTCCATGTAGCTTTTGAATTGTTTCCATAAATGCAGTAGAAACTGTACTGGCTTTAAATGGATGTGATAATGCACAAAAGTGTGCATACTTGGTAAGTCTGTCAACTACCACCATGATGACACTCTTTCCCTCAGACTTGGGTAAACCTGTGATAAAATCCATTGAAACCTCCTCCCAACGTTGGCTTGGAATGGATAAAGGTTGTAATAGACCCGGTGTCTTAATTGTTTCAACTTTATTTTGTTGGCAAACCAAACATTCCGCCACAAACTTTTGAATATCTGATTTAAGGCCATCCCAAAAAAATTCCTTCTTAACCCTGTGGTAAGTTTTTAAAAATCCTGAGTGCCCTCCTAAGGGAGAAGTGTGCAATTCCATAAGAATCTTTTGTTTTAGCTGGGAATTCTTACAGAGGTATAAGCGATCTTTGTACCATAACGAATCATTTTTCCAGCTAAATGTATCAGACATACTGGAATCTTGTTGTAACTTTCGAATAAGTGCCCACACTTCTTCGTCATTCTTCCATTCCTCCCTTGCTTCGTTTATCCAATCTGGTTGGATAATAGAAATGGCGCACAACAATGCTTCCACATCCTCATCCTTTCTTGAGAGTGCATCTGCCACCACATTTTGCTTCCCTTTTTTGTAGATGATTTCAAAGTCATAACCCAACATCTTTGTGACCCACTTTTGTTGCTCTTCAGAGGATAATCTTTGTTCTAAAAAGTATTTAAGGCTATCATGATCCGTTTTTACCTTGAAGTGTCTTCCCATTAGGTAGGGTCGCCATTTCTTAAGTGCATGGAGTATTGCCAACATTTCCTTCTCATAAATAGCTTTGTGTAAAAACTTTCCCTTGATTGGACGACTTTCAAAAGCAATGGGTCTTTCATCTTGCATTAAAACAGCACCAATTCCATTTCCTGAAGCATCACATTCCACAATAAAGGTTTTTGTGAAGTCCGGTGTAGCTAAGACCGGTGCTTGGCACATTGCCTCTTTAAGATGTTCAAAGGCCTTTGTTGCTTCTAGGGTCCATGAAAATGCATCTTTCTTCAATAATGTTGTTAGAGGTGCTGCTATTCTCCCATAATTCTTAACAAACTTGCGATAATACCCTGTCAACCCGAGAAATCCTCGCAGATGCTTTATGGATGTGGGGATTTTCCATTCCTTAATGGCTTTAATTTTGCTAGGGTCTACCTTAACTCCTTCATGAGATACAATATGACCCAGATATTCCACCTCTTGTACTCCAAAGAAACATTTGGATCTTTTTGCATATAATTGTTTCTCCTCCAATAGTTGTAGCACCTTGTCAACATGTTCAACATGATCCTTCCAAGACTTGTTGTAGATTAGTATATCATCAAAAAATACTAACACAAATTTTCTAAGGAATGGTTTGAAAATTGAATTCATCAAACCTTGAAATGTTGAAGGTGCATTGGTAAGGCCAAAAGGCATGACCAAAAATTCATAATGACCCTCATGAGTTCTAAATGCTGTTTTCGGAATGTCTTCAATCTTCATTCTGATTTGATGATATCCTGAACGAAGATCCAACTTGGTGAAGTAAATTGATCCATGCAATTCATCCAGTAATTCATCAATGACAGGAATGGGAAACTTATCTTTAATAGTGAGCTTGTTGAGCTCCCTATAATCCGGACACATGCGCCATGATCCATCCTTCTTGTGCACCAATACTACTGGAGCAGAGAAAGAACTTTGACTTGGTTGAATTATACCAGCCTCTAGCATTTCTGCAACCATACGTTCAATTTCACTCTTTTGGGCATAGGGATATCTGTACGGCCTGATGTTTGGAGGAACACTTCCTGGAATCAGATGAATAGCATGATCATGATCACGAATAGGTGGGAGACCTTTGGGAGTCTCAAATACCTTGGAATGATTGTCCAAGACTTTTTGGAGATCTGGAGAAATAGATGATTCCAATGTGGAAACATCTAGCGAACATAATTGTGCAATTACACCTCTTTGTTCCTTTTTTAGAAGCTTTGTCATACCATTAGAGCTGATTATCTTTCCTGGTTTCCCTGCAATACCCCTTAATTCAACTTCCTTTCCTTCCATAGAAAATTTCATGAAAAGTTCTTGAAAATTAAAAGCTATTGTACCCAAGGATTGTAGCCATTGGACTCCTAGTACAACATCAGCACCTCCCATTGGAATGGAAAGCATTGGGCTAGTCAATACATATTCTCCCATGGATAGCTTGATATTATGGCACTTTCCAGAGCAATTTATTGTTCCTCCATTTGCAACCATCACTTGACACTCTGGTGCTGGATATAAGAAGCAATTCAATTCTTTTGCTACCTTACAATGAATAAAATTGTGGGTACTTCCTGAATCAATCAACACTATTACCTTTTTCTTCTTGATTTGTCCTTCTATCTTGATGGTTTGAGGAGTGGTAATTCCCGCCAATGCATTACAAGATATGGTCGGATTCATTTCTTCTTTATCTAGGCTTTGTTCCTGGAATATATCCTCTTCTTTTGACCTTTCTTGCTCCTTTTCTTCTTCCTCTTCACAATCTATGTAGAATAATTTCTTCTCAGCACACTTATGACCTTTAGTGTATTTGCTATCACAACTGTAACAAAGCCCTTTTGCTCTTTTTTCTTCCAATTGTTGTGGTGTCAACCTTATAGGTTGTGGAAGACTAGGGCAACAACACTTCCATCTTTATAGTTGTGAGTGGTATGCTTCCTGGTTGCCATAATTTTGCTTTCCATTTTTCTTGCTAACCTGAATGCCTTCTCTAATGAATCAGGTTCCCAAAGGCGAACATCATGTTGGATATTATCCTTTAAAGACCCTATGAACACATCAATCCTATGCTCCTCTGGAATATCTTTTACCCTTATGTTCAATTTTTGGAACTCCTCAATGTGCTCCATTATTGAACCCTTTTGTTTGAGACTTATCAATTGGCTAAAAAAAGTGTTGCTTTTTGTATCCTCATAATGTGCTATCAATTCTTCCGTAAAAATTGCCCAAGTGATAAATTGTTTACGAGAGCAAAGCCATTGATACCATACAAACTGATTTGGTTCCAAATATAAAGTTGCCATACGTACCTTTTGTGTGTTTTTCACATTATTGAGATCGAAGAATTGCTCCATCTGTAATATCCATGTGGCGGGATCCTTGCCATCAAACTTCCTCATATCGATTTTTGGAATATGGTGAGTCTTCGATCCAACATTAGAGTCTATGGAATCATGATTAACATTTCTTTTGTTCTCATCATGAGTTTCCTTTAGTACCCTTTCACCCTTAGTGACCATTTCTTGTAGCAACTTATTCATATTTATCTTCAATTCTTCCATCTTATCATCCATGACATCAATTTTAGCATCCATGCCATTCACCTTAGCTTCCATGCCATCCACCTTAGCTTCTACGCCTTTCTTTAAACAATCCATCTTAGCTTCTACACCCTTCTTTAAACCATCCATCTTAGCTTCTACATCTTTCCTTAAACCATCCATCTTAGATTCTGTTGCTTTTTGTGCAAGTGACACTTGTTGCACTTGTTCTTGTAATTTTGATATATCATATAGCATTTCTTCTTCTTCTTCATGAGTCATGCTAGAGCTTTCAGGTTCCTTACTAGGTGTTGCAAATTTTTTCCTCGGGGCATCAGTTACCGATAATAATGCTCTAATATGCCCTTTTAATTCCTTCAAAATAAATTTTCAAACCAAGCTTAAGAAAAAATTAAAGAAAATATACACACCTTTTTTCACTTGTAGGAGCTCGATATTGCCTTTGATGTATCTCTATACCTTCTGATTATCTAGTTCTGAATTCGTAACTTGTAGTAGCCCTATGTGTCCTCTTTCCAATGCCACAAGTCTGACCCAAATTGGATTCTCCAAGGAAGTGTTATGCGAAATCTCCCACAGTGACTTGATTATAGACTAGTTCAGTATAGCGAACTTGTACGACGTGCCACGGGTCACTGTTTCGACCTCTGGATCTGAAAAACACATACAAAAAACTACAGTCCGTCCTCTTTCTATACCTTCTTATGAAACTTCAATCCGATCCCCAGAGAGAAGGTTATGACGATTTTCCCCAGGTCACCTATTTTGAATGTAATTCAAGAGTCTGCAAAAAGACCAACTTCCTCAGATCATATCTCCGTAAATGTCGTGCGAAAAGCTCTGAAATTCGGACCCAAGGTTCAGCGCGATTTTTTCTCAAACGGGTTTTTTTTGCGACTTCTAAAACGTCACAGAAAAGATGTTATAGCGAACATGCCACGATGACCTGTTTGGAGCAGCGAAACCCTAGAATCCAAAGCTTTGATACCAAATGTTATGAAACAAATCAAGAAAAGATAGAAAAGATAGATCAATGCCTTAGAATTCAGCCTCTTCGAGGGGGCAACCTCCTTTACATTACATAAATGAACAATTCTTTGATGATACAAATGACAAAACCTCCTTTCTATATATAGGAGTCTAAGGAGTCACAATATAATCGAGCCGACCTAACAATAATAATATAAAGCCACAAAAATAACAATAGAGGGATTCTATGGGGCACAATAATAACAATATGGGGGTAATAGGGGCACAACAATATTAATAAGGGGTATTAATACAATAGTAATGGGGTAATCACTAGTATTATAGGGACCCAACACTCTAATGTTGGATTGAAGACCCACCATGTTCCAAAAATCGATATGAGGAAGTTTGATGGCAAGGATCCCAGAACATGGATACTACAGATGGAGCAATTTTTCTATCTCCATAATTTGCAAAACACAAAAAAGGTACACATTGCAACTTTTTACTTGGAACCAATTAGTTTGTATGGTATCAATGGCTTTGGTCTTGTAAACAAATTGTCACTTGGGCAATTTTTATGGAAGAAATGATAGCACATTATGAGGATACAAAAAGCAACATCTTTTTTAGCCAATTGATAAATCTCAAACAAAAGGGTTCAATGATGGAGCACATTGAGGACTTCCAAAAATTGAACATAAGGGTAAAAGATATTCTAGAGGAGCATAGGATTGATGTGTTCATAGGGACTTTAAAGGATAATATCCAACATGATGTTCACCTTTGGGAACCTGATTCATTGGAGAAGGCATTCAAGTTAGAAAGAAAAATGGAAAGAAAAATTATAGCAACCAGGAAGCCTACCACTCACAACTATAAAGATGGAAGTGTTGTTTCCCCTAGCCTTGCACAACCTACATGGCTGACACCACAAAAATTGGAAGAAAAAAAGCAAAAGGTCTTTTTTATAGTTGTGATAGCAAATACACTAAAGGGCATAAGTGTGCTGAGAAGAAATTATTCTACATAGATTGTGAAAAGGAGGAAGAAAAGGAACAAGAAATGTCAAAAGAAGAAATGAATCTGACCATATCTTGTAATGCATTGGCTAGAATTACCACTCCTAAAACTATCAAGATGGAAGGAAATATCAAGAAGAAAAAGGTAATAGTGTTGATTGATTTGGGAAGTACCCATAATTTTCTTCATTGTAAGACAACCAAGGAATTGATTTGCTTCCTATATCTAGCACCAGAGTGCCAAGTGATGGTTGCAAGTGGAGGAACCATAAATTTCTCTGGAAAGTGACATAATATTAAGCTATCCATGGGATAATATGTACTAAATAGCCCAATGCTTTCCATTCCAATGGGTAGTGCTGATGTTGTACTAGGAGTCCAATGGCTACAATCCTTGAGTACAATAGATTTTAATTTTCAAGAACTTTTCGTGAAATTTTGTGCGGAAGGAAAGGAAGTTGAATTAAGGGGTATTGCAAGGAAATCGGGAAAGATAATCAGCTCTAACAGTATGAAAAATCTTATAAATAAGGAAAAACGAGGCGTAATTGCACAATTATGATCACTATAGGTTCCCACATCAAAATCATCTATTTCTCCAGATCTCCAAACGTCTTGGACAATCATTCCAAGGTATTTGAGACTCCCAAAGGACTCCCACCTATTCATGATCATGGTCATGCTATTCATTTGATTCCAGGAAGTGTTCTTCCAAACATCAGTACATACAGATGTCCTTATTCCCAAAAGAGTGAAATTGAACATATGGTTGCGGAAATGCTAGAGGCTGGTATAATTCAACCTAGTCAAAGTTCTTTCTCTACTCTAGTAGTATTGGTGCACAAGAAGGATGGATCATGGCGCATGTTTCCGGATTATAGGGATCTCAACAAGCTCACTATTAAATATAAATTTCATATTCCTGTCATTGATGAATTATTGGATGAATTTCATGGATCAGTTTACTTCACCAAGTTGGATCTTCATTCAAGATATCATCAAATCAGACTGAAGACTGAAGACATTCTGAAAATAACATTTAGAACTCATGAGGGTCATTACAAATTTTTGGTCATGCCTTTTCACCTTACCAATGCACCTTCGACATTTCAAGGTTTTATAAATTCCATTTTCAAACCCTTCGTTAGAAAATTTGTGTTAGTATTTTTTGATGATATACTAATCTATAGCAAGTCTTGGAAGCATCATGTTCAACATGTTGACCGGGTGATCAAACTATTGGAGGAGAAACAATTATATGCAAAAATCTCCAAATGTTTCTTTAGAGTACAAGAGGTGGAATATTTCGGTCATATTGTATCTCATGAAAGTATTAAGGTAGACCCTAGCAAAATTAAACCCATTAAGGAATGGAAAATCCCCACATCCATAAAGCATCTGCAAGGATTTCTCGAGTTGACAGGGTATTATCACAAGTTTGTTAAGAATTATGGGAGAATAGCAATACCTCTAACAACATTATTGAAGAAAGATGCATTTTCATGGACTTTAGAAGCAACAAAGGCCTTCGAACATCTTAAAGAGGCAATGTGCCAAGCACCGGTCTTAGCTACGCTGGACTTCACAAAAACCCTTATTGTGGAATGTGATGCTTCAAGAAATGGAATTTGTGTTTTTTTAATGCAAGATGAAAGACCCATTGATTTGGAAAGTCATCCAATGAAATGAAAGTATTTATACAAACCTATTTATGAGAAGGAAATGTTGGCAATACTACATGCACTTAAGAAATGGTGACCCTACCTAATGGGAAGACACTTCAAGGTAAAAATGGATCATGATAGTCTTAAATACATTTTAGAACAAAGATTGTCTTTAGAAGAATAGAAAAATGGGTCACAAATATGTTGGGTTATGAATTTGAAATCATCTACAAAAAAGGAAAGAAAATGGTTGTTGCAAATGCACTCTCAAGAAAGGATGAGGATGTGGAAGCATTGTTTTGTGTTATTTCTATTATCCAACCAGATTGAATAAACGAAGCAAGGGATGAATGGAAGAAGGACGAAGAAGTGTGGCCACTCCTTCAAAAGTTGCAAAAGATCCCAGTTCAAACAATATTGCCAAAACTTGACGAGGAAGGAAAAATCATATTGGAACCTGGAGCAGTCACAGAAACAAGAACCTGACAGCTACGAAATCGATCAATTTCAAAGTATCTCATCAAGTGGAAGAACTTACCCATTGAAGATTCCACATGGGAGGACAAGAATTTTATACAGAAGCATCAAAAACTACTCAAGCGTTGAGGAAAACACTTTTTGAAGGAGAGGCACATGTTAGGTCCCTATACTACTAGTGTAACCCTTTATTGTTATTAATACAACCCCCTTATTATATTGTTGTGCCCATGTACTCCCCATATTGTTATTATTGTGCCCCATAGAAGCCAAATATTGTTATTATTGTGCCCTTACATTATTATTGTTCGGTCAAATCTGATTATATTATGACCCCTTAGACTCCTATATATAGAAAGGAGGTCTTGTCATTTGTATCATCCAAGAATTGTTCATTTGTGTAATGTAAAGGAGGTTTCCCCCTCGAAGAGGCTGAATTCTAAGGTGTGTATCTCTCTTTTCTATCTTTTTGTGAGTTGATTCCATAACAACTGTAACGAAAGAATTGTATGACACATGGGTCTTGTGTTTTCTTGATTGGTGTGTTTGCACCTAAGTAGGAAGATGCATATTCTATGAGGAAAATGTTTTCAATTTCAATTGGAAAAGAAACATATTTGTCAATGATTGACATGCACATAATATCTTCATATTTTTCTTGTTCATGTAGCAAGAGAATGGGTATTTTAAGCACATATGTTTGTTTTTTTGCAAGAGCACTGTTAAAAAAATATTTTCCTAGATGATGAGTACAAAGGAAATGAAGGATGATATGAACCACTTTCCTACTTGACAATTGTTGTAAATTTAACCATGTGTTTCAAAATTTATGAATAGTTTCAATTTTAATATAATCATTTGACAAAAAATATTCTCGGATTCATCTAAAGGAAGATGTCATTGCGCGATCCATTTTTGTCATATAGGAGCTACATTAAGGTGTTGTAGAAAATTCACCTAAGATGGACTATGCATTTGTGTTTTCCTCCCACAATTCTAGGATTTTATTTGCAAATGGATTAATCTAGATATCACAAGGATTTCTCTTTAACAACACAATGGGTCGAAGAATACAAGAGTGAAGAAGAAATATATATTCTTTGTTTGTAATACCAATATTGGCCAAGAAAATATTGAATGTCACGTTTCTTGAATAAATTTTGTTGTGCAAAAAGGGAAGAAAGTTTTTTTCCATTTCTTGATTATCATTGGCATTATCGCATAAAGGTTCCAAGAAACAGGTTTGATGCATTGGTGGAAAATGGAAACCAAATCTAAAATTGAAATTTTTTTTTTTACAATTTTTTGTATTATGGTGGGTTTTTATTTGAATAATGTTATCCGGTCACATTGTTGAGTCACAAGTCAGATACCAATCAATTAAAGAAATATGATTTCCTTTAGGAGAATGTTTATATGTTGGTGCATTTTTAATCCAAATTAATACATGGTCATGTCATGTGCCTCTGTTTTGGAAATCTTTTATACAAAAGTAATCTTGCACTTGTCTGAAGAATTCATTATTTTTTGTGATCAAGCCAGGCAATGTTGAAATTCTATGTCTATAATATCCGCTACAAGTGACTGGGTGACTTCTGAACAATCTGTCAATGCAGTCATTAGAGCCATTGCAAAGGTCGGTCATTGGATTGCTTGAATTTGGTTTTTTTAATGTGTTTTTCAATGGTTCCCGTAGATGCTCAGCACTAGTAAATGTTATAAAAAAGGTTAGTCGGCCAAGATGGCGTATCATGGCGAAAATGTAGTGTCACATGTTTTTAGAGTAACCAGAAGATGTGTGAATGCTTTTGAAACATTTATATGAAATTTTTGATTGCGGTATTTTTCAGAGGTTGTTCCAGTGTTTGAAATATTTTGTAACTAGTTGTTTAACTTTTAGTTATCCTTTACGAATGGAACCTGATTTATCAATATACGAATTGCTTTGAAAAATATATTTGTAATTTGTGTTAAAAAATATTCGGACTTGTGCAATAGCTTCCATTGTGTGATTTTTTTATCTGAAAATTCATTCATGATATCGAAAAGTCAACCATAGCCATAAAATAATGTTGAGAAGTTAAGTTCTTTAGGGAACTTGTCTTGAAAAATTCCTAGTGGATGGAATTCTTGAGAAGGTGCAATTTGTATTATCTTTGTGTCAACATCATGGGTTAGTTGGGCCTTTCAATATCCATGTACAAGTGTTTTTTATTCTGGCTCCAAATCGTCATAAGCATCTAGTGCATCTTGTTCTTCAATTTCTACAGCACTATTGTCAAGATTTTATGTACATTAATCAAAATACTTTTTCCATTCAGTGTTGATTACTATTTTCTCATTTTTGTAACGTGTTCTGTTGCATAGGTAATTCAAAGAAAGAATGACTTTATTTGGTCAGATTGTGCCATATAAATATGCATTTTTCTATTCTATTTTTCTTTTTATGATTATTGCAACTGCCATAGAATCATCAATATTTATAGGAAGGGAAGTTTGTACTTTGTTCAAATTGGAAGGAACAGTTATGATTGTGCCTGCCAATCCCATTTGTGAATTTTTTTAGCCAAGTTGTCTTATTTGGGAAAATGTCATTCTTGGTGCTACCAATATTTCTTCCAAGACTGTTAATTCTCCAATGAACAACAATTTCTGGTTTCGCCGAATATGTATAGGTGATGTGAATATAGGCAACGTTGCATTGAGCAATGCAGAATTGCAAGGTCTAGGAATTTTCCAATCAATTTTAATTTCATCGACTTTAGTTGTAGTTGTGAGGCCATAGTAAGTTGATAAGGTTCTTTTGTTGATGAGACACATTTCTTGTTCAAAATGCAGTTTCTCACAAATATTGCACACGTGTAGGTGTGCCTTGAAATGATTGCAAATATTTCTCAATTTCTTTAATTGATTACAATTTTTTCTTCTTTCAATAACATTGCACCAGATGACTATATTACATATTTCAATTGATGCAAGTAGCTACACTAGTTGTTCGATTTACTAAAAAGATCATTTGACACTAACTTTTTGTTGTTGATTATCCAATGATGTGTGGAAATAAATTTGGTTTGATATTGAACAATGCTTAGGAAAGTCAACAAGTTTTGTTTTCGTTGACATTTTGTCAGTAGTTATCTGGAAATATGCTTCAGTGTTTTTGTTTCTAGCTCCAGATTATCATCAGCATCTGGTGGATCTTTTTCTTCAATTTCTACAGCACTATTATCAAGATTTTATCTACATTAATCAAAATACTTTTTCCATTCAGTGTTGATTACTATTTCCTCATTTTTGTAAGGTTTTGTGTTGCATAGGTGATTCAAAGCAAGAATGAATTTATTTGGTCAGATAGTGCCATATAAATATGCATTTTTCTATTCTATTTTTCTTTTTACGATTATTGCAACTACCATAGAATTATCAATATTTATAGGAAGGGAAGTTTGTACTTTGTTCAAATTGGAAGGGACATTTATGATTGTGCCTACCAATCCCATTTGTGATCTTTTTTAGCCAAGTTGTCTTATTTGGGAAAAGGTCATTCTTGGTGCTACCAATACTTTCTTCAAGATTGTTAATTCTACAATGAACACCAATTTCTGGTTTCGCTGAATATGTATAGGTGATGTGAATCTAAGCAACTCTGCATCGAGAAATGCAAAATTTCAAGGTCTAGGAATTTTCCAATCAATTTTAATTTCATTCACTTCAGTTGTGGTTGTGAGGCCGTAGTAATTTGATAAGGTTCTTTTGTTGATGAGACACATTTCTTGTTCAAAATGCAGTTTCTCACAAATATTGCACACATGTAGGTGTGCCTTGAATTGATTGCAAATATTTCTCAATTTCTTTATTTGATTACAATTCTTTTTCTTCTTTCAATAACATTTCACCAAATGATTGTATTACATATTTCAATTAATGCAAGTAGCTATGCCAGTTGTTTGATTTACTAAAAAGATCAATTGACACTAATTTTTTGTTGTTGATTATCTAACGATGAGTGGAAAGAAATTTGGTTTGATATTGAACAATGCTTAGGAAAGTCAACAAGTTTTTTTTTTTTGTTGACATTTTGTCAGTAATTATATGGAAATATGCTTCAAAATAGCCTGTAGAAATAGTGATTTCTTCCTCTGCAATTTATTTGAATTAAGCACATGATAGCACATTGGAATCTATTTTTTCCAAGATTGGTTGAACATTTGTTTTTGTGACACTAGTTTCATAGGAATTACAAGCATTTTCAGTTTGAAGGAGTTTGTTAGGGTCCCACCCTAACCCCCTTATTTATGTAGTGGGATCGAGTCATAGTAAAGAGTCAATAAAGCCCATATTAATAATTGTAAGTGGTTAACCCGCAATTAATGATGGCACCACAGTTAGTTGCAAATGGGCCATGGTATTAGATAGATGGTATTAATAAAACCCATGGTATTAATCCATGGTATTGCATGTATGAGTCATATATAAAGGATAGAGACTCCCTGCGAGGAGCATCGTGTCTTATTTCTGTATTGAACTCTGTTCTATTCGAGGTTGCCCCCTTAAAGAGGCCAGTGAACATTGCTTTCTGAATAATAAAATATTTGTTATTGTCTCTCACTATTCTATGTTCTGGGTATCTTTCTTCACATATTCTGTATTTGGGTATTGTTTGCAAGTTAAGAGCATAATAAGTGGTATCAGAGCACTCTCCAGGGCAAGTGGGATCTCCATTTCTTAGCAAAATAATTTTTGGCTAGAGACGTGTTCCGGCGTCTTTAAACCACGGGATCTTTTGGTGAGCGCATAAACCTGCGGATTTGGGGAGGCATGCACGCAGGAAATACAAGAGGTGGTCGCACTTGTTGGACTCCCTTGTAACCCCTGTGGGTACCCCTTCGAGTAGTAGCGCATTAGACAGAACCACGTATAGACTGTCTTCCAAGTACCTTAGCTCCTCTGCAACCTCGCCATAGATAAATTGTCGGCCGTCTTGCTATTACAGTACACCGAGAACAACACTCGGAGAGATTACTCGTTTGTACGATAGGGTAGTCGGGTTGTACGGTTAAGGGTACAGTTGATCCTCCTTAGTTAGAGCCCTGAAACATTGGGCCGAGTACTACTGTCAGACCCTTATGTATATTGCGATCTGTAGCACCTGACACTCCTCGAGACCATAGTTCCATTTTCTATCTGGGGATCACATATCATCTCTTCTAGATCCGATCGCGCAAAGGGGTGCAGTAGCAGCAGACATCAGTGTCGTAGTTCCGAGTTAGCAGACCAGCCATTCCAATCTATTAGATCCATCAGATCCACAGCAGCAATCTATTCCGCCGCTCAGAGCTATCTGATCCACCATTCAAATCTCTCAAATCCACCTAATCTGAGTAGTTGCGTGGGGTTCCTATACCGTGGCATGATTTTCGCAGGACTTTTGGTAGCATTGACATTTTGAGGATTCAGCTACTACAGTATTCCTAAGGAAGGAGTAAAACTCCGTTAGGAGTTTTTAGAAAATATAAATAAAAAGGGTCAAAGATCTCCCAGGGCGCTGCGCTTATTGGTGATCTAGCCCATTAGAATCAGGAGGACGAGCTAAGCACAGTGATACCATTCAATTCTTAGTTAAAAAAAAAAAAAAAAATTTGGGCGGTCCCAATTTTCAAGAACATCAAGTCGGTGCATGGTAGAAACTAGAGCTCAAGCTATGGCCAATGAGAGGATGGAAAAACTTGAAGAATCCTTGCAATCCCTCCAAATTCAGCTTGACCGACTAACTAGCATGATCCCGAGCCTAATCCCGACGGGTAAGGAGGAAGCCCATGAGGAGGCGTATATTGACAATGGACACAATGAGGGTGAGTCTAGCCACTCTCTTCACCTCGGGGGCCCCCACCAACAATCCCGTCCGCGACCTCCCAAGTTGGATATGCATAAATTTGATGGTTCCCACCTGGCAGCATGCATAGCACAAATGGAACAGTATTTCAATCTGAATAACATCTTAGATAATGAGACTCAGCTTATGGTGGGGAAAATGTACTTGGACTTTGAAAGGTGGCAATGGTGGGAATGGCATAAACGTTGCAATGGACCTTGTAGGACTTGGACCTCCTTCAAAAAAGCTCTTACAGAACGCTTTGACCAGGAATCTTCTTTTTTTGGTCGTCTTACTAAGCTCCGACAGACTGGCATAGTGGATGAATATATTACAACCTTTGAAGCCTTAGCCTTCCGCACGGTCTCCCAGATGTGTTCTACACGAAATGTTTTATCAGCGGTCTTAAAGAAGCCATAAAAGCCCACATCTTACTGCACCACCCTCCCACATGGATGAAGGCCTGTAAGGTAGCTCGTAACGTGGAACGTGCATTAGAAGCCCAGTACAGTCACCCAAATTTCACCGCTAAGGGTCACCCCCCACAGGCTCATAGCACGACTCAAACACTTAAGGGTCAAAAGTTGTCACCTGCAGAAATGGCCGAAAGAAGAAAGCAAGGATTATGTTACTACTGTGATGAAAAATACTCCCCAGGTCATAAATGCAAGGAGCCCAAATTTTTTCAAATTGATGCCACTGATTACAGCTCATCGGAGGAAGATCCACCACTAGAGGAACATGAGGTGGTAGAAGAGGACAACCAAAAGGACAATGTCCCTGACGAACCAATTATTTCGCTGCATGCCTTGGTAGGGATTTCTTCACCTCAAACTCTCAAAATCAGAGGTTTTATTAAACATCACCCAGTAGTAGTCTTGATTGATAGTGGAAGTACACATAATTTCATCCATCAAAAAGTCGCGGAAGCAGTGCATTGTTTTATATGACCAGTTTCTAAATTCCAAGTCCAAATTGCGGATGGGGGCACAATGAAATCTGAAGGCCGCTGTGAAAATGTCAAACTTCAAATGGGGGATTATCAGTTGAAGACCCACATGTTTGCCATACACATGGGAGGGTGCGACATTGTCCTCGGTGCTGAATGGCTTCGCACTCTTGGGCCAATCACAATGGATTTCCTGGAGTTATATATGAGTTTTAAGCTAAACAACTCCACGCATACCCTCCGTGGACTCCAGGCGGGAGCTCCCTCTATCATCAGCTCGCATAGGATGGAAAAATTGCTAAAAAAGGGCCATCATGGAGTTATAGCTCAATTTAATGCCATCCAGGCAGTCGAAACCAAGTCTCCGCCAATTCATCCTGAGATGCAACAAATTTTAGATAACCATCTGCCAGTCTTTGACAAGCCTCATGAGCTTCCACCCTCTAGAGGGGAACATGATCATAGCATCACCTTGGTTCCAGGGGCCCAACCCCCAAATGTGCGCCCATACAGATATCCGTTCACCCAAAAGAATGAAATAGAAAAAATAATCAAGGAACTTTTGGAAGCAGGTGTCATTCGTCCCAGCATTAGTCCTTATTCATCACTGGTGGTCATGGTGCTCAAGAAATATGGGGAGTGGCAGATGTGTCTAGACTTCAAGGCCCTCAATAAGTTGACAGTCAAAGATAAATTTCCCATTCCGGTGGTTGACGATTTGCTGGATGAACTCAATGGGGCTCAATTCTTCACTAAGCTGGATCTTCACTTGGGTTACCACCAAATTTGCATGAAGGAAGTCGACATTCCAAAGACTGCTTTCAGAACTCATGAAGGCCATTATGAGTTCCTAGTCATGCCATTCGGTCTTTGTAATGCCCCCTCTACTTTTCAGAGCCTTATGAACCACCTTCTCAAACCATATCTCAGGAAATTTGTCCTTGTCTTCTTCGATGACATCCTCATCTATAGTTGCACTTGGGCCACACATCTTCAGCATGTAGATCTACTCTTGCAACTGCTCCATAAGAATAAATTATTTGTCAATATTTCCAAGTGTTCGTTTGGCATGGAAGAAGTTGAGTATTTGGGCCACATTGTGGGGCGTGAAGGTGTCAAGGTGGACCCCAAAAAGATCCAGGAAATGCAGGATTGGCCTCAACCTAAGACCTTGAAGAGCTTGAGAGGATTTTTGGGTCTCACTATTATCGCAATTATGGTCGCATAGTGAAGCCCCTCACTCGACTCCTGAAGAAAAATTCATTCTTCTAGAATGAGGACGCACAATAGGCATTTACAGCTCTAAAAAATGCCATGTGTTCCACTCCAGTCTTAGCACTACTTGACTTCACCAAATCTTTTGTCATTGAATGTGATGCTTCGGGTACGAGTATTGGGGCAGTCTTAATGCAGGAAGGGCGACCTTTGGCCTTCACAATCCAACAACTAAGTGGGAAGAATATGGGCCAATCTACCTATGAGAAGGAAATGATGGCCATTTTACATGCAGTAGAGACCTGGCGACCTTACTTATTGGGGCAACGTTTCCAAATCTGCACAGACCATCACAGTCTAAAATATTTTTTGGAGCAATGCCTATCCTCCCCACAAAAAAATAAATGGCTCGCCAAAATGCTGGGATATGATTATGAGATCATTTACAAGAAAGGGCAAGAAAATAGTGTAGCAAATGCATTATCTCGCCAATTTTAGGAGGGAAGTACCCTGCTAGAAATTTCCCTTCCCCTTCCATAATGGATTGAAGAAGCTCGCAGGGAATGGTTTTCACATCCAGGGCTCTCCCAACTCATTTCTCAATTGCAGGCGGATCCAAATTCCACCAAGGGCTACTCGTGGTAGGATGAGATTCTTTGCTACAGGGACAGAGTCGTAATATCACCAACATCCACCCTCAAAATTCGCATTTTGGCAGAATTGCACTCATCCCCCATTGCAGGACATTTAGGCTTTCAGAAGACGTATGCTCGCACCAGAAGATCATTTTTTTGGACAGGCATGAAAAAGGACATCTTCACTTTTGTAGCAGAATGCGATGTCTATCAACGCCACTAAGGGGATACTGTCAAAGCACCAGGCACATTACAACCGTTGCCTATCCCGGCAACAATATGGACGGAGGTTTATATGTATTTCATTACAGATCTTCCAAAGTTAGGAAACAAGTTAGTCATCATGGTGGTTGTCGACAGACTTTCAAAGTATGCTCATTTCTATGCCCTACCCCACCCGTTTACACCGACTTTGGTCACTCAATCTTTCATGGATCAGATCTTCAAATTGCATGGCATGCCCACTTCTATTGTGTCCGATCGTGACCCGATCTTCACCAGTAATTTTTGGGAGGAACTCTTCAGGCTACAAGGCACCCAGCTAAAACTCAGTACTTCTTATCATCCACAAACGGATGGTCAAACAGAAGCTGTCAACAAATGCCTGGAAACCTACCTTAGGTGTTTCACTTCAGAAAAGCAACATCTTTGGTTACAATGGTTACCTCTGGTTGAATGGTGGTATAACACCAACTATCATGCCACCACCAAAATGACTCATTATGAAGCAGTATATGGTCAACTCCCTCCTTCCCCTACTTCTTATATGAAAGGGGGCTCAAAGGTACAAGTAGTGGATCAACTCCTACAAAATCGTGCAACCATGCTTGCCCATATTAGAGAGAATCTTCATCAAGCTCAAAACCACCTGAAGCAACAGGTAGACTAGCATCGCTCAGAGCGCGAATTTCAAGAATGGGATCAGGTCTTTTTGAGGCTGCAACCATATAAGCAAACATCAATCAAAGACAAGGGTTGTCAGAAACTATCTCCAAAATTCTACAGACCATATCAAGTACTTCAGCGCATTGGAGAAGTCGCCTACAAGCTAGCTTTGCTACCTATTGCAAAAATCCATCCAGTTTTCCATGTCTCATGCCTTAAGAAAGTGATTGGGAACAATTGCAGAATTCAAACTAGTCTACCTGAATTGGACGAGGAAGGGTCAATCTGGCTCCAACCTGAACAGGTCCTAGACACACGAGAAAGTCATCTGTGTGGCTGCATGATTAGGGACATTCTCGTTAAGTGGAAAGACACCTCGCCAGAAGATGCAACTTGGGAACCAGCCACTATTCTTCAGCAGTTTCCGCAGCTTCAGCCTTGAGGACAAGGCTATTCTTAAGGGCGAGGGCATGTTAGGGTCCCACCCTAACCCCCTTATTTATGTAGTGGGATCAAGTCATAGTAAAGAGTCAATAAAGCCCATATTAATAATTGTAAGTGGTTAGCCCGCAATTAATGACGGGACCACAATTAGTTGCAAATGGGCCATGGTATTAGATAGATAGTATTAATAAAACCCATGGTATTGATACATGGTATTTCATGTATGAGTCATATATAAAGGATAAAGACTCCCTGCGAGGAGAATCGTGTCTTATTTCTGTATTGAGCTCTGCTCTATTGGAGGTTGCCCACTCGAAGAGGCCAGTGAACATTGCTTTCTGAATAATAAAATATTTGTTGTTGTCTCTCACTATTCTATGTTCTGGGTATCTTTCTTTGCATATTCTGTATTTGGGTATCTTTTGCAGGTTAAGAGCATAACAGAGTGCATGAAAATGTGCATGTGATGTTGAAATTGGCACATGTGTAAGACAAAGGTTTTTGGATGAAGTCTTTGATGGGTAGAATTGTTGGCTGTGGAGGCTGATTATCTTCTTTATTTAGAGGTATCGCCACATTGGACACAAATTCGTAATGGGGCGGCAATGCCACCCATTTGTTTGCCACGAAGGGAGTCCAAGGGGGGAAACGACTATTTTTATGAGCCCCCCCTTGGCGAGGCTTTGGGGGCGGCACCCCCAAAGCTAAAAATAGATGTAAAATTGCCTTGTAAAATATTGTAATTTCGTAGTCAATCTGAACTGTTCATTAGGCGGATGATCTGACGGTAGAAGTTATGTTTAATTTATGGTTTTTTACCCTAGAAGTCAACCCCTTGCTATATATGAGGGAATTGTATTGTGTCTATGTATTTGTGTATTCTAAGCAAGAAAGAGAGAGGAGACTGTGTGAAAGCAAAGAGGAAATTACCGCAGATCAGTTGTAGATTATATCTCTTCATTTTACTAAATAATATAAAGGACTGGATGTTTCTTCGTGGATGTAGCCCAAATTGGGTGAACCACATACATCTATGTCTCTCTTGTTTTATGCATTTTCTATGTTTATATTTCTGCAATATTTTATGTGTTCCATTCCTCTGTAATATATAATTTTCTAACAAGAATTTCAAGTAAAAAATTATGACGTTTGGATTCCAGGTGTAGATATTAGAATTAAATATTTCATATATTCATTGGATTTCAAAGGCTCTTCCTTTTATATGTCCATCTACCTATTGCATTGACAAGTTTATAATATAACTTTTCCATTCATTGACACATTGCATTTGCTGAATCAATTTTGCATTAAGGTGTATTTGCAAACATGTTATAGCTCTTCTATCATTTTGACTATGGCAATTGTGGAAAGTCTGTGTAATTACTTTTCTCATTGCAAACATGTCAAACTTCGTCTTCAAATCTGAAAGAGGTTCTTTTTTTTTTTTGGAATGGACACATTTAAAAAATCCTCTCTCATTTTTCTAACAACCATCACGGTTTTGGAGTTTTGAAGGGATCACTGCCCTATTTTTTAGGAATTCACCAGGAAGACACTCATGGATAGTCTTTCATTAATTCGACATGAGTAGTGCATAAAAATGTGTTTTTAGAAGGATGATGAGGCAGGAGTTCCAGCAAATGAGCAAGAGGATCAGTCATTGTTTATGACCTAGTTTTCCATCCATGTTTTTAGCACGTTGTTATCCTTCAGGTACAAATATGCTTGGAAAAATATATTATATGCATGTATTTGAGAGATAGGCTTTATCTCTTTTATTTTTAGCAAGTTGTAATTACGTATGAAGTAGAATCTTATTTTATTTTGTATTGTTCTTATAAATATTGGGACTGTGTAATGAAGAAGGGTTGGGAATTTTTGCAAAACATTTGATACAATGCATACTTTTTTATATCAATATAAATTACTATGTTCAGCGTTATTTGATCAGAGTTACAGATATCGCTTCCCTGGGCTGCTAAATGGTTTGGCTGGGCTGATGGAGGAAGGGAGGGCTTCAAGTAGGTGAATGAATCGTACCTCATGACTATTGCTTGGCACGCATGATTCTATTTCGTATTCGTGAATGTAGAGGAGTATAGGTATGTATTTCCTCCGTGTGTATAAAAGAGTAGTAGGAGGAAAAAGAAGTAATAAATGAGCATTGCAATGCGCTGACTAATCTATCTTGCTGCTTCATAAACTGAATGATCTATCTTGCAATGAATAAATAAATAAATGGGTAATCTTGCTCCTCAATGTCTTGCAATGTAATTCCCTATGTTGCAATGGAATTCCCTTTGTATGTCTTTCTGATTAATGATACCAAATATTGCATGACGTAACTGTCAAGAGGATCTCCTGTACACGCTAATAAATAAATCTGTGTTTCCTTCCTCTCCTCTCCCTTATGGTCGTGCAACTAAAGTTTCAATTTACTTATTGGGTGGGGGGGCTCATAACCTTGGTCGAGTCGATGGCGACTTTTTAGTCGAGTGTGCGTTAGCACCCTTCGGGCCTACTGTCGAGAGTTCGGCTGGCTCACCCTCACCCTTATGGTCGAGCCTTAAAGCGCACCTCTCCTCTTCTTGCCTTCGTTCTTGTGTGACATGTTTCTTGTCTATCTTATAGTGTTTGTAATCTCTTTTGTTTCATTGTCTTTTCCACATGTATTATACATTTTGGAAATCAGGTTTGTAAAGTTGAACTTTGTTTGTCAACTCAAATTTACTGTTTCTAAACTGTTGTATTTTATCCACTTAAATATCTTTAACATAATTCATTAATTACTCTATTTTTTGATATTTATCTCTATCTTCTTCTATCGTAGCTAAATGAGAAATTGTCTAAGAAATATGTTACTATCTTGCCTCTATAGTTTGTTCATATAGCCTCTAACCAATAGTTTATTCTCAAAAAGGCTCCATCCCCAATGGTTTTTCCTACCCTTTCTAGACTAATTTTGTATAATCCAATCAAATCTAGTCATTGTGCTAAGAACATAACCAATCATAATTTGCTACGTTATAAAAGGGACCCCCTTCGAATTGAAAGGACTAGCTTTCGATTCAAAATATTGGTTAGAGGTTACCTTAGAGTTTTTCCCGTAGCTAGGGTTTTCTCTAAGTGATAACATTTTAGCATCATTTACGCGGAGGTGAAAGCTTCAAGTAAATATCTTGTAAGAATAACAATGATCAAATTTAACTTCTAATGGTGAAGATAGGTCAAATACAAAGCGATTGTGCACCATTCACCTGGAGACTCTGTTTTCAAACAATATAGAGTTCATGTTGACTCCAATATCTGAAGAATTTGAAGCTTGAAGAATGTATTGATGACTCCACTAGATTCAAAGAAGGACTCAGATGTTGCAACTACTATTTCAAGGTATCCATGCTTGGATTTTTCATACCTTCCTGGCTTTCCTAATCTTTTACCAATAGATAAATATTTTTAAGGAATGTTGCTAAATTTAATGGGGATGATGTAGGTTTTAACCCCGTACAGAAATTACCTGCATACGAATTCTAAAACACAGAAAATAAACAATGCGAGAGCATAACACATAAAACACATATACATAGAAATTTTCCCCTGGATTCCAAAACCGGGACTACCAACTTGATTTTTCATTATATTCCTTTCAATGTTACAATACATATTAATGACTGCCAAAGCATATAATACCATGGACCGAAAACCATAGGTAGGTTCGCCCAACCTAATATAGGGTCCAAAAAAAAATTTCTCGAGGCACTACCCCAGACCCTGTAGAGGGGGGACTACCCACCCCCTGACAAGGGTGGCTTCCATCCCCCTTGTGACCCCCCTGTTGTGCAATCAGCACAATGAAGGGGGGCTCCACCCCCATTTAACCCCCAGTTCACTACATCGCTTAGTCGTGGAAAGAATATAACAAAACTCAACATTCTTTCACTTATTGTTTTCTTTCCACAGGGGGCCACAGGAGAGCTTAGTCATTTTTCCAGCCCTGAAACGCCCATTGTTTCTCTACACCAAGAGAACTTCTTAGAGCTCACAAATTTTGTCAATGCATCTGTAGTATTCTTCAAAGTGTCCACCTTTACCAACAACACCTTTTTGTCTTCTATCATATCCCTCACAAAGTGATATTGAACATCAATGTTCTTTGTCTTTGAATGATAAGCAGGGTTCTTTGCCAAGAAAATTGCACTTTGGTTGTCACGGTCTATCCTTATAGCTCCCTGTACTAACTCCATACTTGAACACAATCTCTGCAACCAAACTGCTTCCTTGCTTGCATGAGTGGCTGCCATGTATTCTGCGTCTGTAGTCGATAGTGCCACTACAGATTGTTTCTTACTCATCCAACTGACTGCACCTCCAAATAGGTTAAACACATACCCACTTGTAGATCTTCTCTGATCCAGATCTCCAGACCAGTCTGCATCAACAAAGCCACGTATATCCAAAACTCTGTTCAATCCTGGTCTTCCTTGGTAGCACAAACCATAGTCACTAGTGTGATGCAAATACCTGAAAACCCACTTCATTGTTGTCGAGTGCTCCTTCCCTGGTTTTGACATAAACCTGCTCAATACTCCCACTTCATGTGCAATGTCTGGTCTAGTACAAACCATTGCATACATTAGGCTACCGATTGCACTTGCATATGAAACACGAGACATATCCTCTTCCTCTTCTTGTGTCTTGGGACACTATTCAGCAGATAGTTTTACACCTAAAGGAATAGGAACCTTCACCGGTTTACTATCCTGCATATTAAACCTTTGCAGTATTGTCTCGACATACTTCCTCTTGTTTAACCAGAGCTTCCTCTTTTCCCGATCTCTTTTAATTTCCATGCCCAAAATATAGTTTATAGCACCAAGATCTTTCATGTCAAATTTGGAGGACAATTGGGTCTTCAAATCCTGGATAATTTCTTTGTCATTTCCAGCCAGCAACATATGATCCACATACAAGACCAAATAAATAAAAAACTCACCATTTAATTTAAAATACACACAGTGATCTGCTTTGCTTCTGGTGAAGCCAATTCCCGGTATAAATCTAACAAATTTCAGATACCACATCCTCGATGACTGTTTTAACCCATACAGAGACTTCTTTAACTTGCATACCAATTCTTTCTTACCCTTCACCGCAAAGCCTTCAGGTTGCTTCATGTAGACCTCCTCTTCGAGATCCCCGTGAAGAAATGTTGTCTTCACATCCATCTGTTCTAACTCAAAATCAAAAGCAGCAGCAACAAATAAAAGTAATCTAATAGAAGTTACCTCAGCGATAGGAGAAAAAATATCACCAAAATCAATTCCTGGCACCTGGGAATAACCTTTTGCTACCAACCGAGCTTTGTATTTCTCCACCTTTCCTTATGCATTTGTCTTCTTCTTGAACACCCATTTGCTGCCAATGGGTTTCCTTCCAGCCGACAACTCCACCAGATCCCAAGCCTCATTTTTGTGCAAAGATGCCATTTAATCAACCATGGCCTCTTTCCAGAGTTTTCCATCCTCTGAATCTACTGCTTCCTTCACAGTTTTGGGATCATCATTAGTAATAGATAAAGCAAAATTTGAACAAAAAGCAGATGGACTATACCTTTCTGGCTGCCTTCTTTCTTGAACTGATCTTATTACACCCAGAGTTTGTGGTTCTTAATCTTCTGATTCCTCCTCTGTTGTAGAGTCTGATTCTTCCTCCTTTAGCTAAAACTCTATCTTCTCAGGTTCCTTTGGCTAGACTTCATGTTTAATAACATCTTTCACCTCTCTAAACACCACATCTCGGCTGTACACAACCTTCCTTGTTGTTGGGTTCCAAATCGTATAAGCCTTTAAACCATCCTTATACCCAATAAAGATGCACTTTCCAGATTTACTATCCAACTTGGTTCATTTCTCCTTTGGAACATGTACATATGCATCACATCCAAATACCCTCAAATGTGAAAGAGAGGGTTTCTTACCAGTCCATACCTCTTGTGGAGTCTTATCTTCCAATGTTGATGAAGGTGACCTGTTGACCAAGTAACATGCAGTATCCACCGAATCTACCTAGAATTCCTGTCCTAACTCGGCACCACTGAGCATGCTTCTTGCCATTTCCATCAACATCTTATTCATTCTTTCTGCAACTCCATTTTGCTGAGGTGTATATGGAGTAGTCTTCTGCCGTGCTATACCACACTTCTTACAGAATTCTTCAAATTATTTGCTGCAAAACTCTCCACCGTTATCTGACCTCAACACCTTTATCTTCTTCTCTGTCTAGTTTTCCACCAGAGCCTTAAATTCTTTAAACCTGTCAAAGACTTTAGATTTCTTCTTAATGAAATATATCCATGTATTCCTTGAGAAGTCATCTATAAATGATACATAGTACACAGACTTACCCAGTGATGGAACCTTCACAGGTCCAAACACATCACTCTGCACAAGCTCTCATATCTGTTTCACCCTCTTACCACCAGAGGGAAAACTCACCCGATTCTGCTTCCCATATACACACTTTTCACAAAAATCAAAATCCAGAGAGCTATTACTCATACCTTCTACCATACCTTTATCATGAAGTACTTGAAGGCCCTTCTCTCCAATATGTCCAAGCTTTTGATGCCACAACATGGTCTTCTCTCCAGAGACCACTAGATCTTTTGCTCCACTTTCAAGAACCACAGAACTGTTGCACCCATCAATAAAAGTACTACCTTACAGCTTGTACAGAGTCCAGACCAGACTCCCCACATCAATACCAGTGCTCCCCAAACCATCTTGCAGGTATCCTTCTCGAACGCTATTTTTACACCGCATCATCCAACTTTCTTACAAAAATCTGATTTCTAGCCAATGCGGGAATATGTAGAACACCCGAAAGTATTCTAACCCTTCCACCTTACATCTTCAACTTTACTTTTCCGTGACCAATGATTCTAGCCTTCCTGTCATCCCCCAAGAAGACATCACCACCATCGTATTTCTCATACTCACAGAACCACTCTCTATGGGGAGTGAAGTGAAAGGATGCACCTGAGTCAATCAACGAAGCCTCATTATCTACATGTGTACTTGAATAAGCCAAGTACACATCCCCACCTTCATCTAAGGTAGTTTGCGCCTCTACAAAAAGAGCACCACCAGACCCTTTCCTTTATCAGGAGCTTTAGATTTACAGTCCCTTTTGAAGTGCCCTTCCTTTCCACATTTCCAGCACACCACCTTTACAAGTTTTCCTGGAGATTTAGATCTCCCTCTAGATTTAGATCTCCCACTTGATGACTTATTTTTGTTTCTATTCTGGTACCGTCCTCATACAGATAAGTCATCACCATTCTTGCTCTCCATTTTCTGTCTCATATCCTCCGTTAGCAAGGCTGAGACTATTTCATCAAACTGTATGGCAGTTGCATTGCTACCTATTGCAATAACCAGACTATCCCACGAATCTGGTATAGAACACAACAAACTGATGCACTTATCTTCATCTGAAATTTTAATATCAACAGATGCTAACTGACTTAGCACAGTATTAAATGCGTTCAGATGCTCTGTCACCGAGTCTCCATCTTTCATCCTCAGGTTATACAGCTTTTTCCGCAAGAACAGTTTATTCACCAGAGACTTAGATTGGTACAAAGTCCGTAACTTGTCCCACAAAGGCTTCACCGTAGCTTCCCCTGATACAGTTAGCAATACTGAATCTGAGACACACAATTGTGTTGTGCTCTTTGCCTTTCGATCCAACTTCTTCCATTCTTCATTGGACACTCCCATTGGTTTATTACTTGGATCTACCACGATGCACTGATCTTTATCCACCAACAGACCTCCATCTTGAGTTTCCACAACTCAAAACTCTGACCATTAAATTTCTCGATCTCTATCTTTCCACTGCTCGCCATCTTCTTTCACCACCAGAATCGATCTCGTAGATCTCCCACTAAACAGGGTCTACCATAGGCCCGAGCAAAACCCCTCAGCAAAAAAGGTGTCCCCTTGAAGCCAAAACAGCTCTGATACCAAATGTAGGTTTTAACCCCGTACCGAAATTACCTGCATACGAATTCTAAAATACAAAAAATAAACAATGCAAGAGCATAACACATAAAACACATATACACAGAGATTTTCCCCTGGATCCAAAAACCAAGACTACCAACTTGATTTTTCATTATATTCCTTTCAATGTTACAATACATATTTATACGTGCCAAATCATACAATACCATGGACTAAAAACCATCGCGTCCAAAACCATGGACTGAAAATAAAGAAGGAAGATGTATTCCTTAGACTATTTTATGATTTGTTCTAAGGAAAATGTAGGAGTTGGGTTTAAATTTTACATGTTAAGTCCATAAGGTCTTTAACAAGTTCTTGGATTATCTTCATTGAAACATGGATGGAGAAGCTATAGTTAATGGTAGAATCTCCTTCCATTCAATCTTTTAGAGAATGGAATGATATGTGTACAAGTGATGAGATGGATAAAAAAATTTCTTCATTTTTGTCTTGTTATCTAAAGTCATGTAAATGTAGCTCAGAAGATAAGATCCATTTTTTGGAAGAATTTATCATGAACATTCAAAAAGAGGTTCAAGATTTTATAGATTAGGAAATAACCCAAACTTTTCCATTTCAGGGTCTTTCTTTTCAAGTTTCATTTCAGCAAAGCTAAAAATACATATTGTTGGCTTTTGATATTGAGAATGGGTATGAGTTTGAAAACTTATAGTTGGAATAATGGATGTGAACTCTCAAACCATAATAGTCAGATTGTAGAGTGCCTTGAAGATCAGCAAACAAACTATGGCATTCATGTATTTTATGATCTCGTAGCTACCTGTATGGAGGGATTTTTCAACTTAAATTTTCATCTATGTCTTCACTGTGAGAACCAGATTTATTGTCAGTTTTCATTTCCCTTACATGTTCCAGTTTTGATTTTTCTAAAGCACAAGAAAAAAGCCAAAACTACTGGATGTATATTTTTACTGTAGATTCAAACTTCTTATGTAATAATTTATAACAAAAGATTGTTGGCATTATGACACAGATTTGGCACTATGACACAGGTGTTGTCCTTGATGGAATCTCACTCAGATGACAAATCAAAGTTCAGACTCTCAGAATGAAGAAAGAGAGGTATACGCAGGTTCCTCATTGACAAAGGCATGTGTACACATGAGTTCACAGACCAAAAGGTGTGTATGTCGTACACACGCACTTTCACAGAAGGAAAGGTGTGTATGGCGTACACACGCACTTTCATAGAAGGAAAAGCACGTACATGTTGGAAAACTTAGTTTTGGTCCACGGTATTTGGTCCATGGTATTTTGATCCATGGTATTGGTCCAAGGTATCCTGTCCGAAGTGTTGACCCTAGGCATTTGGTCCAAGGTATTGGTTCTAAGTGGTTTTGGTCCATGGTATTGAGTAAGGCCTAAGACTATAAAAGGAGGAGAAGATCATTAGGCAAAGGTACAGATGTATTGAATATCAATGAAGAGAAAGATCTAGAATATAGGTTATTGGGTTATGGTGCATAGCTGGATCTGAATCAAGGATGAACCTTAGTGCTTGAGGAAGGATAACATCTAATGATGGATCAAGATATTAAAGCTTGAAGTGAAGTATCTTTGTGTGTTTTGATCTTTTATCTGAATAACTGGCGCATGTTGTAGAATATAAATAGGATGATCTAGGTATAACTAAAGTCTGGAATTGTTGTAAAGATTAAATGATCATTTATATATCTGTACGCAAGTTCACCTTAGAAAAGGCGCGTATATACATTGGTTCTGCATATCAAAACAACGTATACATCTTAAAATTGATTTGCATATCTGTACGCAAGTTCGCCTTGAGAAAAGTGTGTATGCACGCAGGTTTGACACATTGAAGTAATGTATACCTCATAAAATATGATTTAGCTACTTCTGGTTGCTGTTACAGTGTTCTGGGTTCTGGTTGGTGCAAAGGAGATTGATTGATGCAGATGTATGATGTTATTGATGGATCCAGTCTGAAAATTTATGAAATGTGGTCCCTGGAATAAAAGAGAAGGTTGTAACCCTCTGTAGGTCGGCACCTACGTACTAGTAAACATATCAGCTAGTACAAGAGCCAGGGTGTTGTAGCTCCCTTCGAGGAGAAGCTACAGAATGAGAGAAGGTTGTAGCCTTCTACAGGTAGAAGGCTGCGTACTGGTATAAGACTGCACCAGTACAAAAATTGTAAAAATAAGTTTCTTATTAAAAAGAAGATAGAGACGATTGTAGTAGGTGGTTTTCACCCACATTAGGTTTCCACCTTATATCTTGTGTTTATGTGTGTGTGATTGTCTGTTCTATTTTACTGCACTTGGTTACTGTTTATATGGTTCTGATGCACTGAGTAAAGATCAACATATGATAAATTAACTAAATCATAAGTTTGTAGGATATACGTTAGTTGCCTTAAATACAGTTTCGTATACATGCAAGTTCCATTAACTAAAGTAGTGTATATGAATCTGATTATGGAAATGAAATAGTATTAACTTGTTAATACCGATTCACTTACCCCCCCTCCCCCCCTCTCAGTATTATTTCCAACAATTAGTATCAGAGCAGGTCCTTCAAAAAAAGCCTGATTGCTTGAAGGAAGATCTATCATCATGAGTAACTACAAAAGAAAGGGATCCATTAGACCACAAATATTTGATGGGAGCAAATTCGTTTATTGGAAGGTAAAGACTACAACCCATCTTCAATCTCTTGGAATAGATGTCTGGGAAATTGTGGAAGGAGGATATACATTTCCATCAACAATTCCTACAGATACGGCAAGTAAGAAGCAATATGAAACCAATGCCAAGGCTGTCAATACATTATTAGGGAGTCTGTCACAATCAAAATTTGTCAAAGTTATCCAGCTCGAAATTGCCAAAGAAATATGGGACAAGATCGTTCTAAGCTATGAAGGAGACAATCAGGTAAAACGTGAAAAACTGCAATCTCTCATAGTTCAATATGAAACTCTCAAAATGCACAATGATGAAAGTATCGCTAGTTACTTCTTATGTATAGATGAGATTTTTAATTGCATGAAGAACTTGGGTGAAGAGATAAAAGAAGTTACCTTAATTGAAAAGGTTTTAAGATCCTTGTCTACTAAGTTTGGATCAAAAGTATCTGCCATAGAAGAAAAGCAGGATCTTCAGACTATTACTATGACAGAGCTGCACAGAATCTTAACTACGTTCAAAATGAGAAAAGGAGGTCCATCAGATATGAGAGAAGTCGCATTCAAAGCTTTAGGAAGAGAAGAATTCCATGAATCAATACATATTTCAGAAGGAGAAGAAGAGGAAAACTTTGTCAAGAACCTTCAACGGGTTTCTGGGAGATTTAAAGGTAAACTACATTTTAAATGTTTTGCTTGTGGAAGAGTCGGTCATTATGCTGCCAAATTTCCTCATAAAGATAAGCTTGATAAAGGTAAGGAATCAAAAAAATGGAATAGACAACAAAGTGTAAGTAAGAAGAGCTACTGTACTCATGAAGATAATGATGGTTTATCAAATAGTGATGAAGATGAAAATAGTAATGACTATAGACTTCTAATGGCTTTTGAAGATGCTGATTTCTTGGATGCTTTAGATGAAGATGACCTTTGTGAAGAAATTTCTAAACTCAAATTCTATTTAGAAGAAAAGAATATGATTATAGATACTTTGACATTCCAACTCACTAAAAGAGAAAAACACAATGAAAAACTAGAATGTGAAATTGTGGGTCTAAGAAAGGATATTGAGAAAACAAAAGCTCTCAATATTAGATTTACTAAAGGATCAGAAACCTTAAATGAAGTTATCAAAGTGCAGCATTCTCCTATGATAAAGACAGGTCTTGGATATACTAAAGAAGCATCCCAAGCAAAGAAGCCGTCAACCTCCACTAAAAGCTATCTTGATGCAGCAAAGAGCAGTGAACAGTTTTACAATCGACAATAAAGGCATAAAGCAGATCACTAGGTAAATCAAGCTCAATTTACTTCAAGGATGAACAGAACCTACAAATCATAGGTAAATCATACTCAATCTGCTTCAAGAATGAATATCAATAGCAACTACAATCACCTGGTCAGTAGATTCGATAATCGCATAAACTTCTTTAATGGCCAATTGTTTTTCATGTCATAACTTTGGACACAAAGCTACTCAATGTGTTGCTTACAAGACCATCATTACTAGAGAAGTACGAAATCAAATGAATGTGACCAGGATCATGAAATAGACCTACAATAACTTTTCTCTTCTTGAAAATGAAATAGAATGCCCTATCTGCAACAACTTTGGTCACGAAGAATCTGAATGCAGGAGTAAATTTCAGCAAACATCTGAGAAGGAGCAAACTACATTAAATCCCAAGATATTAAGAAAGAAAGAACCACAAAAAGAAAGATGTGGTATAGCCCTATATGCAGAAGGACAAGAAAATCAGTGGTACATAGACAATGGATGCTCGAAACACATGAAAGGTGATAAGGAAAAACTTTAGTCATATAATGCCTTAGAAAAGGAAAAGAAGGTCTCATTTGGAAATGACACTCCTGCTGTCATAAAAGGTAAAGGCTCTGTTCTTTTAAAAGAAAAAGTTAAAGTTGGGAATGTTATGTATGTTGATGGTCTAAATCATAACATGTTGTGTGTCAGTCAAATGTGTGATCAAGGAAATGAAGTAGTATTTCGATCAAATGGATGTGTTGTTCGTGAGCTTGATATAGGAGAAACCGTGATCAAAGGCATAACAACCCCAAACAACTTATACTCAAGGGAGGACAACAACAGTGCTATCCAAGCAAAAATGATTAACACTAGCTATGGCACAAAAGATTGGGGCATCTAAGCTTCTCCCAAATAAGAAAAGCAAGCGAATTCCAGGTTGTTAGTGATCTTCCTGATATTAGCATTCCAGAAAATACAATATGTAAATCATGTCAATTTGGTAAGCAAACTAGGTCGCAATTCCCTGAAAAGGAAGGATCAGCTAGTAAGCCTCTTGAACTTGTTCATACTGATTTATGTGATCCATCAAGGAAAAAGTCACCTCGTGGAGAGGAATACTTTATATTGTTCATTGATGATTTTTCCAGAATGTATTGGATAGGGCTTCTAAAGCATAGAGATGAAGCATTTGAAAAATTCAAAGCCTTCAAAGCCCTAGTTGAAAATGAATCAGATCACAAAATCAAATGTCTCAGATCTGATCGAGGAGGGGAATTTACCTCAGATGAATTCTTTGACTTTTATGAAGAACATGGAATAAAAAGGAAATTCTCCACTGCAAGGACTCCTCAGCAAAATGGAGTGGTAGAAAGGATGAACAAAACTGTTCAACAAATGGCTCGTTCTATGCTAGATGAGTCTGGAATTCCTGCAACCTTCTGGGGTGACACTGCATTCGCTGCCGTCACTATTCTCAACAAAGAAAATGTTTGGGTAAACAACACTCAAACTCCACATGAACTTTGGTATGGTAAGACTCCTACCGTAAAATACTTCAAAGTTTTTGGAAGCAAATGTTACATCAAAAGGACTCATGAAAAACTTGGCAAGTTTGAACCCAAAGCAGATGGAGGCATTCTCCTTGGTTACTCTTCTCGAAGTAAAGGATATAGTGTTATAATAAAATACTTGGGAAAATTATTGAAAGTATTGATTTTGTGGTTGATGAAGCATGCAAAAATCCAAAGAAGGTAAAAAATGAAGATTGTGGAGAAGATAAGGATTTTCCTTCCACATCAAATCAGACTAATTCTGAAGAAGAAACCAATGAAGCACCAGAATAACAGATAACAACAAAAGAAAAGACTCCAAGTATGTTCAGAAAAATCATCCAGAGACTCAAATTTTGGGACAGAAAGAGGTAGGTGTGCAGACAAGAAGAACTATTACAGAAGCTTCAAGCTATCTAGCATTGCTTTCCTCCATCGAACCTCAAAATGTAAATGAAGCACGCAAAGATGAATGTTGGGTCAAGGCCATGAATGAAAAGCTTGAGCAGATTGAAAAGAATAATACTTGGGAATTAGTTCCTAGACCTCATGATAAGAATATCATAGGAACGAAATGGATATTCAAAAACAAGCTGAATGAAAATGGAGAAGTTATTATAAACAATGCCAAACTTGTTTGTAAAGGGTATGCTCAACAATAAGGTATAGATTTTGAAGAAACTTTTGCACCTGTTAAGAATTTTCCTTGCTCTTTCTAGTTTTCAGAAATTCAAAGTATACAAAATGGATGTAAAATCTGCTTTTCTTAATGGGGACTTAGAAGAAGAAGTATATATTGAGCAAACAGATGAATTCATTCTTGGAAATGATCCAAAACTTGTATGCAGACTTAGAAAGGCTCTCTATGGTCTAAAACAAGCTCCAAGGGTTTGGTATTGCCGTCTTGACAAATATCTCCATCAACAAGGTTTTTCAAAAGGATCAGTTGATATCAATCTATATACAAATATTGACAATAATAAATTGCTAATACTTGTTGTGTATGTTGATGATATCATTTTTGGTAGCAATTAAGAAGCCATGAGTCCAAACTTTGCTTTGGTAATGCAGCAAGAATTTGAAATGTCCCTGCTTGGTGAGCTCACATATTTTCTTGGTCTACAAGTTCAACAAAAGAAAGATGGCATTTTCTATCACAAGCCAAGTATCTCAAGCGGATCTTGAAAAAATACGGCATGGAAGATTCTAAACCAGTATGTACCCCTATGGTAATAGGATGCGGTCTCAGCTCAAATGATGAATCAACAACACTACATCAACCAACCTACAGATCCATGATTGGCAGTCTGCTTTATCTAACAGGTACCTAACTAGACATCATGCATGTAGTGGGAATAGTTGGAAGATTCCAAGCCAATCCAAAGGAATCACACCTTCAGGCAGTCAAAAGTATTTTCAAATATCTTCAAGGAACATAGAATTTTGGTCTATGGTATCCTAGAGATACAAATCTTACACTTCATGAATATACAGATGCAGATTGGGTAGGAAGCGTTGATGACAGAAAAAGTACTAGTGGTGGTGCATTCTATATGGGTTCTAGATTAGTATCTTGGTTCAGCAAGAAACAATGTTCAATTGCATTATCTACAACTGAAGTAGAATATGTGGTTGTTGCATCTTGCTGCACACAACTCCTTTGGATGATGCAAACATTGCAAGACATTCAGATCACATGTACTCCACCCATCTCCATTCTATGTGATAATACAAGTGTAATCAAATTTTGAAAGAATCCATTGATGCATTCCAAGACCAAGCACATACCCATCAAATATCATTTTCTACGTGAACAAGTGCTTGAACAAAAGGTCAAATTGGAGTATGTTCCCTTCAAAGAATATGTTGTTGATATATTCACCAAACCACTGCCCAGAGAGACATTTGATATCTCAGACAGAAGCTCAAAGTAGTTGATGCATCATCTTATGGTTAAAACTTATATGTTTCAGGGAAAAGTGGTTATATGCGAGTTCCATGAAGTGTATCTGCATACATACGCCGATTTCTATGGATACAGTTGCGTATATGTTTGTTTGAAGAAAAACAGTGGGCCAAACTCAGGATGAAAGGAGTCTGATATGGGTCTGACAATGATCATCTGGCACAGGGGGAGCATATACTTCTGATAATGCACTTTTGGCATTATCTTAGAAGTTCTTGGTACAAATGCACAAATATTTTTGATGTAGGTGGAACATGTTCAGGGGGAGATCATGGTTGTTGGTCTGGATGGTGAATAACAGATGTTGTTGATGATAGTTGTTGATAACTATCATGGTATTGTTTTAGATATTTGGTCTCTATGTCATGTATATATTTTAATGTCAAGGTCATCAAATGACCTATTGTGGTTCCCCACTATGCATGGGATGGATGATGTAATGTTCTTGTTTTGACATGTATAAACATTTGGTATATCCCCACTTGGTTGGGTGGATGAGTCAAACTTGGTATATCCCCACTTGGTTGGGAGATGGATGTATCTATGAGTCATTGGTGATAGGAAGGTCATTTATGATGTATAGAGTCATGTTCTTCTTTTAGAACATCTTTTTGCAGACCTTGCTTATTTTCAGGGGAGCATGGACTTGAGCATGGAGCTCAATCAGTACTCTTCAACATATCAGAGCATTCAACATGTACTCAGGGGTAGCATAACACTTTTCCCTTGATGACAAAGGGGGAGAGTGACTTGGGGTTGCCATCAAGTCCAAAGGGGGAGATTGTTGGCATTATGACACAAATTTGGCACTATGACACAGGTGTTTTTCTTGATGGCAATTCACTCAGATGATAGATCATAGTTCAGACTCTCAGAATGAAGAAAGAGAGGTATACACAGGTTTCTCATTAACCAAGGCAAATGTATACATGGGTTCGTAGACCAAAAGGCATGTATGGTGTACACACGCACTTTCACGGAAGGAAAGGCGTGTACATGTTGGAAAACTTAATTTTGGTTCGTGGTATTCGGTCCATGGTATTTTGATCCGTGGTATTGGTCCAAGGTATCCTGTCCGAAGTGTTGACCCCAAGTATTTGGTCCAAGGTATTGGTTCTAAGTGGATTGAGTAAGGCCTAAGACTATAAAAGGAGGAGAAGATCATTAGGCAAAGGTACGGATGTATTGAATATCAATGAAGAGCAAGATCTAGAATACAGGTTATTAGGTTATGGTGCACAATTGGATCTGAATCAAGGTTGAACCTTATCACATGAGGAAGGATAAGATCTAATGATGGGTCAAGATCTTAAAGCTTGAAGTGAAGTATCTTTGTGTGCTTTGAGCTTTTATCTGAATAACTGGCGCATGTTGTAGACTATAAATATGATGATCTGGGTACAACTGAAGTCTAGAATTGTTGTAAAGATTAAATCATCATTTATATATCTGTACGCAGGTTCACCTTAGAAAAGGCGCATATATACATTGGTTCTGCATATCAAAACAACGTATACATATTAAAATTGATTTTTAGATCTGTACGCAGATTTGCCTTGAGAAAAGTGTGTATGCACGCAGGTTTGACACATTGAAGTAGTGTATACCTCATAAAATATTCTTTAGCTACTTCTGGTTGTTGTTACAGTGTTCTGCGTTCTGGTTACTGTATTCTGGTTACAACATTCTGAAAAGTGATTGATTGATTCAGTTGTGGTTGGTGCAAAGAAGATTGATTGATGCACATGTATGATGTTATTGATGGATCCAATCTGAACATTTATGAAATGTGGTCCCTGGAAGGAAAGAGAAGGTTGTAGCCTTCTGTAGGCCGACACCTACATACTAGTAAACATATCAGCTAGTACAAGAGCTAGGGGTTGTAGCTCCCTTCTAGGAGAAGCTAGAGAATGAGAGAAGGTTGTAGCCTTCTGCAAGTAGAAGCCTGCATACTAGTATAAGACTGCACCAGTACAAAAATTGTAAAAAGAAGTTTCTTATTAAAAAAAAGATAGAGACGATTGTAACAGGTGGTTTTCACCCACATTGGGTTTCCACCTTATATCTTGTGTTCATGTGTGTGTGATTGTCTTTTCTATTTTATTGAACCTCGTTACTATTTATGTGCTTCTAATTCACTGAGTAAAGATCAACATATGATAAATCAACTGAATCATAAGTTTGTAGTCCATATATGCTAGTTTCCTTAAATATAGTTGCATATACACGCAAGTTCCATTAACTAAAGTAGCATATATGAATCTGATTATGGAAATGAAATATTATTGACTTGCTAATACTGATTCACCCCCCCCTCTCAGTACTATTTCCAACAAAGACTTGAATCTACTCTAATCAACAACAAAAACAAAACTTGACCTATCAAATCACGAATAAGAAAAGGAAGAATTTTAATTGCATGTACCAAAAAAAATTTCTAGGGAAAGAAACGGCTAAAAACCTCATTATCTGTATATTTCATTAAACAGAAGGACTGAGAATAAAATACAATTCTTTTTCAACCCAAACAATCTTTGCACAAGTACAAAATATCTCACTGCTTCACAAACCAGCTAAAGCCAATACTTAGCCAAATCTACCACCTGCCAAACTCCTACTTCATTGCATTGTTTCCAAGGAATTATCCCATATTTAATTGGTAAATTACTTACTCATAATTGTGCAATCCCTCCATAGGCCTTCTTCTAATGCATCACATGTTTAATTTTGATGAATTTGCAACTGATAGAACATTGTCCATGGACTATAATCTCAACTAAGTATTCGTATGAACTATCATGCATGAGTTATCTTGAGTGAATTATTAGTTATCTGATTGATCAGTGCATGTGAATTAAATCCAATTTAATTCACTTGACCTCTCACTAGTTCCTCCAACAATTAGAACTAGTTTATCTAAATTTAACTCAATTAAACTAAATTAAATAATTACAAATCAATAAGAACTCAACCTCAGCCCTAAAATTCAGGGATCACTCTACATGACTCTAGATAGAATTCCAACTCGAATTTATTGAGCCAACTAAGTCAACTTAACTTAGTTAACTTCTAAAAGTTGTTATGAGAATAGACTTACAATTTAATTCCCAATTTAATTCAAGGACAAATTAAATTAGTATCTTCTTCTTTCTATTTTTAACACTTCATCTCAACAAGAAAGGGATTATCTACTACCCTGATCCTACCTATGTGAAACTCAAATTTTCACCTTAACAATGCATTTGTCAAAATATCTACAATCTGCTCCTCTATAGGAATGTACTCTAGCAACATAATTCTCCTTTGCACACAATCTCGAAGATGGTGATACTGAATGTCAATATGCTTAGACCAATCATGAAAAAATTGATTCTTAGAGAGTTTGATACAACTTTATTGTCATGGTAAATCATTGTTGGATCCATCTTCTGAACAAACAAACCAACAAGAATCTTCCTCATGTAGATAGCCTCACAAGATTCTTGACTATCAGCCATGTACTCTACTTCTACTGAACTAACTGTAATTGACCTCTACTTCTTGTTGTACCAAGAAAAATTTTCTGACCCAATACTAAATATTTCCCCTGATGTGCTTTTCCTGTCAGATAGACTCCCTACACAATCTACATCTATGAATCCTTGAAGCTTCAATCCATCTATCTGTTTCTACCAAAGACCAAACTAATTGGTACCTCTAAGGTATATCAACATATGTTTAGCTGCCTTTTAATACAATTTGTTTGGCTTAACCATGGCTTGACTAAATTGGTTAACTGCATAACACATGTCCAGTTGTGTGTTCATTGAATACATACCCACAATATGTCTATAAATAGCAGCCTCCACTTTTTCACCTGAGGTAGCATCCTCCTTCCTCCAATTAGCAGCTAGAGACATCTCCATGGGTTTTCTTCTCTCCATGTGGAACTTCTTCAATATCTCGTTGGCATACTTTCCCAATAGTTTCTCATCTCCTTTCCATACTTCCATACTAAGAAAGTAATGCATGAGCCCCAAGTTCTTATTTTCAAACTCTCTTGAAAGATCCTCTTTGCAAGACTTTATCATCTTCTCATCACCTGTCAAAATCAAATCATCGACATATAAAACAATAATCAACAATTTTACTTCAATCAAAATATGGTAAAGGTTCACTTCTGCTTCAATTTTGGTGAACCCCAACCCAGTGAAATAGTTGTCAGTCATGGTGTACCAAGCACTGGTTGTATGCTTCAGTCCATACAATGCTCACTTGAGTCCGCACACATGAGCCTCTTTGTTGAAGGTCTCAAATCCTTTAGGCTGCTCAATATACACCTCTTCCTCAATCATGTTGTTGAGGAATGTTGTCTTTACATCCATCTAATGTATCTTCCATCCCACTTTTGCTGACAATGCTAGAATAGATCTGATTGATGATTACCTTGTTATAGGAGAAAAATTATCATCGTAATCAATTCCCTCCAACTGAGAGAACCCTCTACCCACAAATATGACCTTGTCTTTCTCCACACTCCCATTTGTTGTTTTCTTTACCTTGAAAAGCCATCTGGAACTCACCACTGACTTGTCTGGTAGTTTTGAGACTACTTCCCAAACATTGTTTTTGATAACGAAGTCATACTCCTCAACCATGGCATCAACCCAAACTAGTTTCCACATTTCTTCCTTGAATGAAGATGGCTCAATCTCTACACTCTCGCTCATCAGATCCATGTAGCCAATGTACCTCTCTGGTGACCCCCTCTTGTTACAGATCCATTTGGGCACATCTATCCCATCATCCATATCAATGTTTTAGAGCTCATCAAACCCTAATTTCAATTGCTACATACCCTAAACAAGTCACCCCTTTGAATGCCTCCTTCCCGGACAGTTTCATGACTTGAAGACATCCAGAAATGGCCTCTAAAGGGACCAGCGCATGCAGGCCCATGTAAGGGTGTGTTGCAGAGAAATTAAGTCCATGCTAGGGTGCTCTATAGAGCACTTAGGCTTCCTTTCACCTGTGTTGCGCGAGTTTGAGAAAAATTCACATAGGGTTTGGGGAATATTCTTATCTTTTGGATTCATCTAGAAGGTTCCCTCACCTATCAACAACTATGAGCTTGAAAATGGATGAGGAATGAGTTAAGATGCATCCTATCCTCTCATCCCTTCCTCCATGGAACTAATTCTAAGTATGGAAGGCCATTCAATGCCACCATTTATGACAAAACCTCCTTCATCTCCCTATAAATGGACCACTCATCTAAGTGATCAAGGGCTGGATTATGTTGAATTGTAAGGAGATAATGTTGCTATGATAATTGGCTTTGAAGCAAGTATTGTAATGCTACAAGTTTGTCATGCTTTTGATGTGATGTGGATGGGATCCAAGCTAGAGGAATGACTTTGAATCAAACACAATGGTTGTAATTGCTTCTTCTATTCAATAAAGTATTTGCACCTTTCTCCCATATGTTTGTATTGTCTTATAATGCTTATATGTGTGAAATGGATCTAATGCCATTCACTTATATTCAATAGATCTTTTGCTTTGATTGATTCTTTGTTTTATGTTTGTGTTTACAGGTACTTCTCAAGCATATTAAGTACAGGAAGGAGCGACAGGTTCGATACAAAGGAGATGACAAGAAACCAGAACTACAAGTAGGTGTTCTCATCTTCTCATTTTATCTATTGCTTATAGGAAAAGACTAAAATACTTTAAACTGTTGTTCTAGATATGGCTACTTATCTAGGGAATTAGTATTTATCCGTAGATACCAAATTCTCCAAAACAAATTAGCGACCATACTCAGGAAGATCCTCTTTCCTAGTAGCCTATCCACCTCCTAGGACATCCTTGCAGACCCTACTTGTGTTCATTGATTGTATTTCAGCTCTTTTGCATTGAAAATTTGGTCAAAACTATGTCAAATTGCCTTTTCAAATGGCTCACTGTCACCAGCGTAGGCTTGTGATGGGCACAATGCATTGCAGAGCACCCTTGGCTTAGGTGTAGTGCTCTAAAGTGCAGTGTCTCCCATTCAGGGCTGCAGTAATCCTCCTAGGGTCAGTTTCCCACCTTTGGAATGTGACTTTGCCAACTTTTCTCTGTTTGTTTGCTTGATGATTGATCAATGAATGTCATGGCTCAGAGAACAAGTTTCTATCTCCTTGTCTGTCGCTACTTTGATTTGATTGATTAATTTTTATTAAATGTTTTCTTTGTCATCATTTTTCTATAGTCAAAGTTAGAATATAGATGATTAATCTTTGTTCGAAAGAAAGTGTCCTAAAGTCTTCTTTTCCTTCGAAATAGAACTGTCGTAAAAGTCTTCATTCTTATTAAAGATTGATTGGTTGTATGGTCCTATTCTTATTTTTTTCATATTCACATTAAGGAAATCGAAAAGAAATACATGCATGTTGCATTGAAAAAAGTTTTTTTGTGCTCATAGAAATAGTGTAGCGAAATTGCATTAGATTGTGCTCTTTTCTCTTTGATCGAAAGAAATCTGATTGCTCTATCCTTAGTAGCTAGGATTTTCATCGTTAAATTGAATGGAAAGGATGCTTATCATGATAGTTTCATTCCTAGGAATTTCATAATACATCATGTGGTGAACTTGAAAGGCAAATTCCTAAGCAAGATCAACTTAAAATTAACATCAATTTACCTAATGGAGCATTGTCATTAACGAAAATCATTTAGTGTTTCTAGGCTAGAGACGTGTTCTGGCGTTGTAAAACAAAGCAATTGTCGCTAACTTGTCTGCAATACATCCCGAGTGTGATATCTCATTCCACATATGTGAGTATATCATAGCTCGTCCACGTACCTTTAGGTATATAGGGTGGTGTTACAGTACATAAATTATATGGGAATGCTCTCACTATGCAGTTTTGCATTAGATAGTGCTTATATGGACTGGGCCTCCATGTACCTCCGGGTATATAGGGAGGAAAACACTAAGTTTCTATCCATCCTTAGGTAACTGAGTCGTCCACCTTGTACACTGTGATACATAGAACACAACATTCGGGGAGATCACATTCCTGTACTTCTTGGCTCGCCAGGAGGTATTCTACATTTCATAGTTGCTTGGTAAACCTTTTCCTAGCTTACCCCTTTTTGTTTATTCATTTTATGATAATAAAATTAATCAGAAATCACTGAGGAACATCAACCCTTACCCCATCGTTCGAGGATAACAGCGAGTAACTTCCTTTGCCGCTCGAGGCTACACCTATTCGCTCAAAGTGGTCTCGCTTAACTGATTCAAGTACATCAAGAACTCCTAGTTCTTCATCTAAATTACTTGAGTCATCTATTTCGGTAAGTATTGAGACTCTAGTTACTCCAACCATGTCTGGTACATCCGTTTCTGAAGAAGAAATTTCACAATTACTTGAGGACATTAGCACTGGTCCTAGTGAAACAGTAACCGAAGTTGTTCAACAACAAGTTGATCCTCAACTTGAAGTTACTCAACAAGAAATCACTTTTGAACTTGAATCAGTTCAACCAAAAGTTAATCCAAAACCTATCATAATTCAAACAAAATTTACATCTGAACCTGAAGTTGTTCAGGAACCTCTTTTTGAAACTGTTGTTCTTTTACCCAAACATCTAGACTTTGAATTTGAACATTTAGAAGTTGTTACTTTACCAGAAGACGATCAATGGGTTACGCCTCAGACATCAGTAACTACTAAAACTTCCACTTTATCAACGCCAGAAGTCTTTTACAAACCAAACAGTGAAGTTCTTACACCTGGTTTAATTGTTGTCGAGGAAGAATTGGAAGAAGATTCTACTCCTGGAACCCCATTCCACTTCAGAGCTGGGCTTTATATTTACCCTCATACTCCTCATTTTACTACTCTATTTGATCCTGATTCTTTTCAAGTAACCATAGATTCCTTAGGACAACTTTTGGGTGAGTTAAATATGGCTAAACAATCGTCAAGATCCCAGACTGTTTCATCTAATGCAGCTGCGAAAGAATCTTCCGCCGCAACCTCTTCGATGTTTTCTACCACACGTGAGTCACACCTATATGGTGAATCATCCGTCTCGGTTGGTTACCAATCTTTATCATGAACCCACTCGGGGGTTGCTTCTACACCATGGGCATCACCCATGTCCTCAACCGAAATTCTATCTGGTTCTTCTTTAATGACAACTCAATAGTTTGATCCTGCATATCAATATCAAATTAGGCAATCTAGTCAGCAAAGACCTATGTATCCATTAAATACTAGATTGCCACCATATAAAGAGAAATATGCTTATTCAGCTTATCCTCCCTATGGAGGACCATCATATGGTAGTATCCCGCAACATTCAGGTCAGCCTGGAATTTGAGTTTGTCATTGGCAACCAACAATGCCAGTTCAACCAAGGCTTGCGTATCGAACACAACCAATCCAAATTGTGTCAACGTTTCCTACTACACCTGTTGTTACCATTCTACCACAATCACAGGTTCAAACTATTGTATCTCAACCGGTACAAACTGGTCCTTCTACCTCGCAACCACAAGTTTCGGGTCAAGAAGTTCAAGTTTCTCAGGCTGTTATACAACAACCACTTGTGTCTGGGGTTCAACAACCTCAAGTTAGTATACCTTTATCTGGACTGACTCAAGCTTACACTGGTATATTTTATTCACAACCTTGCCAACCTTTCATTACTGGGCAACAACAACTGTTAAATCAACAACAGTTGTACCAACAACAATAGTGATTCAACAACCGTGGAAGCCCCAATTTCAACAGCGTCAATTCTAGCAATTCCAACCCCAATAGGCTCAACCTGGTTTTGCCCAATATCAAGCTTACTAAGGTCCTAGTCAACAAGGCTTTGCAAGTTATGGACAACAGAAAATTCAACCTATTTATCAACAACCACCTTATGCCAAATTTGTTCAACAACAACCTTATCAAGGTTACCAAATGCAAATGCTCTATGTTGGTATGCAAAGACCTATTGCTCAGGCAATTCCATCATATCCTGGGTATGCTCAACCTGACTTGAATCAACAGTTGCCATTTGTTGCAACTTTAGAATTACCAGATTTAAATCAAATCACTAATGATCCAAACTTATATGCACCTTGGTGGTCAGTGGTTCCACATAAGTTACCATCTGACATTTCAAAATTCAATTTAGATCCTAGAGAAGACCCATCAAATCATGTCATGACCTTTCATTTGTGGTGTTCATCAAACTCCTTAAATGATGATTCGGTTAGATTCTGTCTTTTCCAAAGAACGCTTACTAGTCTGGTTGCTAATTGGTACATTGAGTTACCATGAGCTTCTTTCGACAACTTTACGACTTTAGCCACCACATTTTTGACCCACCTCCAGTTACCTATTAGATACAATACTGGAATGGAACTCCTAAACAACTTTAAATAGACTATTGCTACCCATATATCAGATCATATTCATGAGTGGCGGCGTCGTCGTCGAATGGTCAATACATATGTTCCTAGTCAGCTTTTGGTTTAGTGGTTCATAAAATCCTTTTTGCCATCAATCACCAAGGATGTGGCAAAAGGTGGAGTTGTCACAAAAGAGCAAGTAATTTCTCATGCCCAATATTTGGATTTGATTTACACACAATCCGGCACTCTCTATGACAATATACCCAATGCACCCTGACCGTATTTCGCTATTCCTCCACCTCCACAATCAAGTAAGGACTCTCATGCCGGTGACAGTGTGATCAGTTCTTCGAGCACACAAACGGCAGGAAGACCATCTGGTCAAACTCTTGCCATTACCAATCAAACTACCAATGCATCAGAAAAAACTCTTTCTTCCGAAGTTAATGTCATGTCGTTTGACAAAAGAAAAACTCAAAAGCAACCAGGAGGCAAGAAGAAGGGGAAAAATAAGAAGAAACAAGATAATTTCCCTCAAGAGAAATCATTTGATTCCTCTACTTCGAAAAGGAAACCTCGTTATCCATGTCTAATCTGTAATGACTAGAATTTTGCAAGAGATTTTCCACACCACTCAGAAGTCTCTAAACTTATAAATACTTCTAACACATCTGCAGTGTTGACTGATCTATTTCCAAACCTGGAGACACATTTGGTTGCGATAGACCATGCTTCCACATCCCAAGTACTCATGTTATCCATCACAAAGCCACAAAATGAAGTTTTGGTGTCAACGAGAAATAAAGATTATAGAAATCCACTGTCATCATCGAATAATCAGGCCACTGATCAACCTAATCCTTCGACTTCGACTTCATCTGAAAATATTCCACCACCTATTGCACCAGAATTGACAATAAAACCACCAAAGGGAGTTGTGCATAAATCGACATTTAACCCTCGAGCTCGAGCAGCTCAAAACTATAACATAGTGGAAGATCTTGCTCAATCACCTTCTGCTATGTCAACACTCGAGGTGTTACAAAATTTTCCCTCCCAGAAGCAGGCTTTACTGTCAGCAATTGGTGGAATAGACCCTACGGATTCCAATCTTGTGGTTTTTAACCATGCGGGATATACACCACAGTTACCGGCGCAATTAGCTTTCCTAATTCAAGTAAAAGCTCTCAATAAGAATGTTCACTGAACTATTATTGATGAGGGGGAATCTACTTGCATTATGTCAATGAGCTGCTGGAAAACACTTGGTTCACTGTCGTTGTCACAATCACCAACCACGTTAAAAGCTTTTGATGGATGAACATATACTCCTTGAGGGATTTTGAGTAACCTACAAATCAAACTAGGGGGAAAAACAATCACTATTGAAGTTGAGGTAGTTGACAGACCCCTTGATTACAACATTTTACTGGGAAGGCCATGGGTATATGCTATGGCTGTTGTGGTTTTCATGTACTTTCATACTATTGCGTTCCCTCATAAGGGTGGAATCACAGTTATCGATCAACTTTCCTTCTTTGCAAATAGTTCACAGGCTACGAGAAGCATTACGTTGGTACATAGAGCCCGACGCTCACTTCAAAGTGCTGGAGTGGGTCTCTTTAAAGAACCTTCCCTAATGGGTACTTTTACGCTATTGTCACCATCTGATTTAGCAGAAGTGGCAAGTGTGGAGACTTGCAACATGATTTCCTCAACCTCATCTGATTTAAGTAGGATTACCAACAATTCTGAAGTTTATAGTAATACTGAGGTTATGCCACTAAGCCCCATTGAGCTTACATAGCAATCAATTTTTCTGGCTTGTGCAGCAAACCCAAATCCACTTTCACCAATTGTATGGGTAGACCATTCGTTAGAATATGGTACTTCCTTAGATCCTTTTTCATGTATACATTCTATGGATGAAGGAATCATCCAATCAATGATGATAGGAGAAGAACCTTGGGAACATTATCATCATCGTTCCCGTCTTCAATATGACATCGAAGATTATTCAAACAAACTAAACCACCCTTCAATTGTTTATTTCTGTTCGCATTCAGTTTTCATAGTCATAGTATATTCCGAGCGAAACCTATCAAATATTGAAGAAACGATTTCTATTAATATTTTGACCAAGCCTAATGTTGTAGAAAACATTCACGTCAGCAAATCTTGTTATCCATTAGAACTTGATTATTATTGTATTATCTTTTGTGAATTTAGAGATATATATGCATGGTATTACGAGGAGATTCTAGGCATTGATTCTAGTATTGTTGAACACGAAATCAAAATGTACCCTGATGTCAAGCCAATACGACAGTGGCTTCAACCTGTTCATCCAAAGAAATCATTGCAATTAAAGTAGAAGTTGAAAAAATTTTGCATGCTGGTTTGATTTACCATGTACCTCTTACTAACTGGATTTCCAACCTTGTTCCCATCATGAAGAAACAAGGGACAATTCGAGTATGTGTCGATTATGGGGATGTAAATCAGGTCTGTCCAAAATACAATTATCCTAATCCTTTTATCGACCAGATTATTGATGAATGTGCCGGATATGAAATATTCTCATTTATGGATAGATTTTCCAGTTACAATCAAATCAATATCCGCCCATAGGACTAATCTAAAACAACTTTTATTTGTCCATGGGGCACATTCGCGTATAGGAAACTCCCATTCGGTTTGAAGAATGTAGGGTCCACATTTCAGAGGGCAATGAACTATGCATTCCATGACATCAATCACATTTTTCAACCTTACCTTGATGATTTACCTACTCATTCATGAAAGCGGACTGATCACCCACAACATTTGGGAGCAATATTTTTACGATGCCAACATTAAAAGATATGACTTAATCCACACAAATGTGTGTTTTGTGTTGGTTCTAGTCGATTGCTTGGATTTTTAGTGTCTTTCTAAGGAGGTTCATTCCTAATTACGCTTAGATGGCTAAAGGTTTTACAAATCTTTTAAAAAAGGGGATACCATTCCATTGGGATCAGGTTGTGCAAGCTTCTTTTGATGCTCTTAAAGATTCCTTGATTAGAGCATCATTAATGTATTCTCTGAATTATCAAAACGACTATTACCTATATCTCGTTGCTGCAGATACAACTATTGACATGGTTTTAGTCCAAGAGGAAAATGGGATTGAACATCCAATTTATTATTTGAGCCGCAATCTCAATGATATAGAAAGTAAGTACTCTTATGTCGAAAAACTAGCTTTGGTAGTTGTACAAGCTATTCATATTTTTGTCATTACATCCAACTCCAGAAGACCATTTTCATTTCAGATTACAACCCTATGACATACATTTTGTCACATTAATTGCTGGGGGCAAATACTCAAAATGGATAGTCATTTTGCAGGCGTTTGATCTAGAATTCATCAAGTCCAAATTAAATAAATCTCTAGTTTTCGTAGAGTTACTCTGCGACCTTCCCTCGACCTCCATTGGTTCAACATCTGAACCATCGATTTTGGATGAGTCTCTATTTATGTTATTGTCATTTGACCTGTGGTACGGAGATATACTGATCTATCTCCAGACCCAAACTTTCCGGCCTGATACCTCTCGCTCGCAACAACGATGTATTTGATACCAAGCCAAAGATTATCTAAACATTGGCAACACCCTTTACTATCATGGTATCGATACGATTTTACAGAGGCGCCTCATGCATGAGAAAGTTGAGAAAGCATTGAATGACTTCCATTCAGGTGCCTATGGTGGACACTTATCTAGATATGAAACCACACAAATAATTCTACTTGCCGGTTACTTCTGGCTAACTATATTCAAATATTATATTATTGCTATCAGAATCTATCACGCATGCCAAATATATGACCAGAAAACCAGATTACCACCTGCACCATTACATCTAGTCATTTTTGTTGGACCATTTGCCCAATGGGGCATTGACTTCATGACATGTAACCCCACCTTGGCCAAAGGGCATGGGTATATTATAGTCGTCGTTGACTATTTTACCAAATGGGCCGAGGCAATGCCAACATTGAACAACAGTGGTGAAACGACTACTCTTTTCTTTCTTAACCATGTGGTTGCCTGGTTTGGTGTACCACAAACCATAGTTACAGATCATGGGTCACATTATTGCAATCATATGATGGCTAAATTGACTGCTAAGTTAGGACTATCACATGATAGTTCTACCCCTTATTACCCACAAGCGAATGGACAAGTTGAGGCCATCAAAAAAGTCTTGAAGCGAATGTTGCAGAGAATGATAGGGGTTCATAAGCGAAATTGGAACTTAATCCTATACTCTTCCTTGTGGGCATATCGAACCTCAGTGAGAAATGCAACTGGATTTATGCCCTTTCAGTTGGTGTATGGTCTAGAAGGAGTCTTACCAATACAATGCAAAATTTCATCTCTCAAACTCGTGATTGACTTGTTACCCAACACTTTTGATGAAGAAGCACGTTTCTTGGAAATAATCCATCTAGATGAAACCTTTCATGATGTCACTTTGTCTAACGAAGCACATAAGAAACGAATCAAGGCACAATATGATAGAAATGCCAAGCCTCATATCTTCTTAGAAGGAGACCTAGTCTTGCTTTACGATCAGGAAGCTGATAAACTTGGAGCAGGGAAATTCGAACCAATGTGGATGGGTCCTTATATTTTCAAGCATGTTCTGGAAAGAGGTGCCTACGAGTTAGTAGATTATGATGGGATTCCATTATCATAGCCCTGAAACAGGTTGTACCTCAAATGTTATTATTCTTGATTGAGTGTAGTAAAACTCACCGTATATATGCTTTCATTTCATGTGTGTGTGTGTGTCTCTTTTAGAGCTTTTATCTGGTTAGTAATCTGTTTTTCATTTGTTGCAGATGTTGGACTCTTCGAAACCATTTTTTGGTTACACTGATGGTGCTAGTCATAGTACATAGAACCTATCTTCTACAGCATGGGCTATCTTTGCTCCAAGTGGCGAGTTAGTGAGTTTTCAAGGGATTTGTATTGGTCGATCGACGAACAACATCACTGAGTATAATGCATTGATTGAACTTCACTCTGATGCCATTTCACTTGGCATTCACTGAATCATCATTAGGCTAGACTCACAACTTGTTGTACTACAACTAACAAACATTTATACTGTCTAGAATCCAACAATTTTCCGTATGTTCCTTAAAGTTCATATTTTGGAAAGGAATTTTGAACACATTCAATATCAACATATTTCCATAAAATTTAACACAATAACTGATTCTCTAGTGAATTATGTGTTAAATAGACATTTGCGACACATGTAAAAGTAATATTTTCAATTCACATCATCAGTTGAATAGGATTGCATATAACCATAGAAAACTCTGAAAGTAAAATAGATATGTGTTTTAAAAGTTTTTACAAAATTTGTGTCCAAGACACGTTTGTTCATCTAACCCAAAAAACTTGAAATGCATGCAAAACATCCTAAGTAGATCTAGTGGTGCTCATGATAACAGGTCATAACCTGTGCTATCATGCGCAAAAGCCTCGCCCAGTAGCTAGGAACACCAATATTGTGGCGTTGCAGCCTCATAGGTAACTCCTCAATCACGACATCTGGAATACGAATGGTTAATCCCTCTATGTGATCCTGCAACTCTGCTAAGGTCTCAGCCAAATCCATGTCCTGGAGAACTTCTCCCGTAATGTTTCTCCGTGTTGGCCCACCTGCACCCTGTTGGTGCCCCACAGGTCGAACAATACCTACATTTGCATGCATAAGAAGGATTTTAGTTTAGTCTTGGAAACATTAAAAATAGAAAAACATGCAGAAACTTGAAAAATCAAAAAACACTTTGGTCAAACAATTTACCTATAGCACCCCATTGTGCTACAACTTGTCGAATCAAATCTGGATCTCCATAGAAATCCATGCCTGAGTATGGATGATCCTCGATGACAAGGTGTTGTTGATCGAGCCATCTAAAGAAAGAAGTGGAAAAAATGATTGTTGACTGACCCGCATGTCGAGCCATCAATTCGACCCACCTCTGCATACGTGGATCTCTAGGACCAGCTACACCCAGTGATACATGTTATGGTTGCATCAATGTGATTCTCTCTCAGGTAAAAGTGATTAAGATAGAACCATAGAAAAAATTCTTCATCTTACCACTTTTTACCCTCGTCAGTTGTTCTTTCAATGAAGAAAGCACAACCTTGCACCAGTTGAAAATTTTTGGCTCTAGACACTCCAATGCGTACTACATATATGATCTGTTCGCCAAGTATAGTGTCACACTGCCAGCCAATTTTTCAATTGTGAAAAGGATCATTTTGAAAGGAAAATCACCTACATCCTTGATGTTTATTTTCCCATCCTTGCTAGGCTGTGTACCTAGCTGACAAAACTATCTAATATAATCTCTCACCGATTCACCTCCACAGGCTAATCCAGAAAGTGAGATGGGGGAACCTCGCCTCAACGGTCCGGTAAGAAAGTAAATATCATCAATGGTAATAGGGACCATCTTGTCCCTTATGTGACAAGTGTGATTTGTCGGATCCCATGAATGAACAAGGAACTGCAATAGTTCTATTTGTTGCCACATTTCGAACAACTTGAAATATTTGAGTAACCCATAGTTTTTTAGGGCCTCAACTATACCCGGATTCTTAAGTGAAACCATATCTTTTTCTTCATGCTCTCTTTCTCACCATGTAATCGACATTCTAATCTGATGAAAGCCTGAAACACAATCATAAGCTTAGTTAGGATCCTTTCCATGCAAAAAACAGGACAAATTTTGGAGCAAACAGCCAAATCAAACTTGGGAAACTCGCCCAGCGTAGCCCAGGCACAGAGACAATGCATTGCAGAGCATGCAGCCTTCCATCTGGGTGCTCTTTAGTGCATTTTTCGATGTGAAAGCCTGCACTTATCCCAGGGCAAAAAAATGAAACCCCAAGGGCCCCAAAAATCCCTAAAATTTGCATGAAATGACAAAAGAATGACATGAAAATAAAGAAGATAGGTTAAGCTCCAACCTAGTCTGGATGGCTCAATAAATGGTCCACAGAATCTCTCGCAATCAGCTAATGAAGTTTGAGGTAAAAACTAGCTCAGAGCACAAAACTGAATGGTAAGTTCCAAATGGTAAAAATGTCATGGTAAAAACCTGTTTTATGTTTATTTCATGTTCATTAATCGAGTAAACATTAGTATTTGTCTTGCCTATGAAATAGGCATTTCTAATCCATTTGGTGGCGTTTTGAGTAGGTTTTACAGCTGACTTATAGAATTCGACATGCTCAATTGTAAATTGTACCTTTGACCATAGAGCACACTTTTATCTCTTTTTCGAGCTCTGTTAAAAATGAAAAAGGAACCCTCTTGGAGACCTCTTTAAGCTCTTTTTAGACTCTCTAAACATGAAAAGTTTTTCGAGCGCTTGTCCTTACCAGCTCATTAACGGATTGGAAACAACATCTCTCTTGTATTATTTTACGCTTTTTCGGGTTTGAGATATTAATTTACGAAAAAGAACTTGTGGAGTTTTCTTTTTGTCCCTTTTCAAACTCTCTAAACATGAAAAGGACTGAGTTATCTTTGTTTTTAAACTCGTTAAAACATCAAATAGCGACAAACTTGTCCATCTAGACAAAACCGAGTTTCACCTTCACTAGACTCGTTAAAACATCAAATAGCGATGGATTCACCCGAAGGGTGGAATTATACAACAAGCATATGTTATCCTCCTCAAGATTGATAAAAATAAAGAGGTACTGGTCAACAATGACTGGGGAAAATGGGAAAAATGGAAAAAACACTTTATGGTAGCAGGTCGCTCTTGAACATGACACTTTCACTCCATCACCGTGACTATTTGGGTTGGGTTATCAGCTTGATGGTTATCATACCATTGGTCTATCATACCATCCATCACTTTGTTTTGGGTCAATGCTACCAATTCATTTCAGTGTCGTCGACATGTTCAAGAGAAGTCATTCAGTCAAAATTCATCCTTTGCAATACCATAAACCTTCATTTTCATGATCACCATTCCTGAACCCTATGTCATCAATCAAATTCCATCTCTAAAATCACTACACTTGTTTCATTGTCGTTGATGTGGGATACATCAAGGCCCTCTTGCGATGATTCATTTCTTGTCGATATTAGCACATTATCCAAGAAGTTGACTTAGAAACACCCTTTCAGTACCTTGAGGCTTGCATGCATCAATGGCAGGTTTCTCGCTTCTGTCAATAGGTTGACATCAATGACCTTCGACTAGAAGACTTTGCATGATGTTTGACATCAAATCATCCATTCACACCATGTAGAATGTACTGCAGTACTGTGAGGATCATTATCATTATCAATGATTTCTCTGATGTCTGTTAACAGCTTACATCATTGGCTGGTAATTAGATGGTGTCTTCCCATGTTCGACTTCAGATCACATATTCGCATGATTAGACTCATACTTTAGCAAACGATTGATTGAGATAGAAGACCCTGGATCTATTTTCATCCATCCGGGATGCGATTTCAAGAGTACTAAATCATATGTACAATGGCTTTACATTGATAGTCATTCCGATCATGGGTCTATATCTATAGAGGAATGTTTATGTACATGCAATGAAAGTTTATAAGCTAAGCATGGGTATGCCTTCCCTTAGCGAGTCGTGTAAAAATAAAAAATCATGATATCTGTATTGTAATTGATGCAGGTCACCTTCCACTTTGATTCCTCCTCATCACATCGTAAAGCATTTCATTCAACATTGGCATTTTTCCTACTTCATGCTTTAGGGGGCAGCTCTTACAGATCCATTTGGGCACATCAATCCCATCATCTAGATCAGTGTTTTAGGGCTCATCAAACCCTAATTTCAGTTGCTACATGCACTAAACAAGTCACCCCTTTGAATGCATCCTTCTTAAACAGTTTCCTGACTTGAAGACATCCAGAAATGGCCTCTAGAGGGACCGGCTTAGGTAGGCCCATGTAAGGGTGCACTGTAGAGTAGCTAAGTCCATGCCAGAGTGCTCTATAGAGCACTTAGGCTTCCTTTCACCTGCGATGGGCAAGTTTGAGCGAAATTCACATAGGGTTTGGGGAATATTCTTATCTTTTGGAGTCATCTAGAAGGTTCCCTCACTTATCAACTCCTATGAGCTCGAAAATGGATGAGGAATGAGTTAATATGCATCCTATCCTCTCATCCCTTCCTCCATGGAACTAATTCTAAGTATGGAAGGCCATTTAATGCCACCATTTATGACAAAACCTCCTTCATCTCCCTATAAATGGACCACTCATCTAAGTGATGAGGGGCTAGATTATGTTGAATTGTAAGGAGATAATGTTGCTTGAGAATTGGCTTTGAAGCAGGTATTGTAATGCTACAATTTTTTCATGCTTTTGATGTGATGTGGATGGGATCCAAGCTGGAGGAATGAATTTGAATCAAACACAATGGTTGTAATTCCTTCTTATATTCAATAAAGTATTTGAACCTTTCTCCCATATGTTTGTATTGTCTTATAATGCTTATATGTGTGAAATGTATCTGATTCCATTAAGTTATATTCAATAGATCTTTTTCTTTGATCAATTCTCTGTTTTCTATTTATGTTTACAGGTTCTCAAGCATATTAAGTACGGGAAGGAGCGATAGGATCGATACAAAGGAGACGACAAGAAACCAGAACTACAAGTAGGTCTTCTCATCTTCTCATCTTATCTATTTCTTATAGAAAAAGACTAAAATACTTTAAATTGTTGTTCTAGATATGGCTACTTATCTAGGGAATTAGTATTTATCCGTAGATACCAAATTCTCCAAAACACCTCTACCAAGGTTGTGATGTGGGTGCTACCACGTTCTCTCTAGCATCATGCAATAACCTATCACCCTCTCTGGTGACCTTTCTCCCATCTCTAGAAGTCTCTACAGGAGTGTGTGTTTCCACTCCGTACTCCTATGTATGTGGTTGCTCCACATCATCTTGAGGTTCTCCTTTGCAACTAAAAGCTCCTCAACTGCATATAGTTGAAGCTCCCTCTCAAGGGAACATCTCATGGCCTTGTCTTCATTGAACTTCACATCTCTGCATACTACTTTCATCCTATTGGTTGGTAGGTACACCCGATAGTTGTGAGGTGTATTAGTGTACCCCACAAATATGCCCAACTCAGTTATTGGCTCTATCTTTTTCCGTGCATACTTGGTAACATGGCAGTAGACTGATGAACCAAAGATCCTGAAGTGTGCCATATCTAGTTTCTTTCCTAAAAAACCTTCTTCTGATGTACTCATCCCAAAAATTCGATGAGGGATTCTATTATGCAAATAAACAGCTATGTTGCATGCTTCAGCCCAAAAGTGTAATGGTAGGCCCTAATCATGTAACATCGTCCATGACGCTCCCACAATACTTTTGTTCTTCCTTTTAGCCACCCCATTTTATTGTGGGTTATGAGGCTCTATCAACTCCCATCGAATTCCTCCTAAAGGACATAAGTTCTTGAATTCATTCAACACATATTCTCCACTGTTATCACTTCTGAGAGCTTTAACCTTCCTACCAGTAGCTTTCACAACAAGTGCTTTAAATTCACAAAACTTAGCAAATGTATGATCTTTATTCTGCATGAAGAAAATCCAACACTTATGAGAAAAACATCAACAAATATTACATAATACATGTTCTTGGCCGTGGATGATGTCGAGAATGGTCCACACACATCTAAGTGAACTCGATCAACGATTTCTTATGCTCAACTATCTTTGTCGTGAAAGGAAGCTTTGGTGTACTTCCCTAATGTATACCTATTCATGTGGCTCTGTACTCTATTGTACCCTTGGGAAGTCCTGTAGAAATTTTTTGCATGATCTTGAAAGCTTCGTGGTGCAAGTGACCAAATATTCTATGCCACAACTCACCGATATCTTGGCTTTTCACCTTCTCTACATTAGTTCTCAAAGTAGCACAACCTTCTACCTCCAATTTGTAAAGGTTCTTCACTCGAACACTAATCTGCTTCACATGTACTGTGGCTATGTGATGAAGGAAAGCCTTTCCCCTACTAAATATCACATCATAGCCTCAATCCTCCAACATGGAAACAGAAACCAAGTTCTTCTTCAAACCTGGAACATACATGACATCTATCAATGTGAGGGGAGAGCCACACTCCCTCTGAAAGATAACAATACCGATGTTGGTTGCGTTATACCTCCCATCATCTCCCATCTCAATGTGCATATGTAGATCCTTCTCCAAGTTATTGAAGAGCTATTTTTTGTCGGTAATATGGAATGAAGCTCCACTATCCAAGTACCACACACTACCCATCATTGATGACACCATAAAAGTGATGAGGGTGAAATATAGTTTGAATCACAAAGAAATAGCTTTGCCTGTCACTCCTCCTGAGGGCTTCTTATTTGCCTTCTTGTGCAGACACTTTGTGGCATAGTGTCCTAGCTCATGATAGTGAAAACACTTGATTTTCGACATCTCCTTCTTCTTGCCACCCTAACTGGAATCTGATTTGGAATGGGATGAATTCCCTTTCCCTTTCTTCGCCTTCCCAGATAAGGTACAATTCTCCTCATCATCATGATTTGATGAAGATTCGTCTCTGATGTTCCACCGAATCTCTTCTTATACCAAGTCGGACCGTAATCGCTCCCACTCTAGTAGCTTCAACCTCCCATTAACCGAGTCCTGGTAGTTGCTCCATCTCTTGAGAAGTCCTATAAATACTAGGCTCACCATATTGTCTTCTGCAACAGTAAGACTGGCACTTCCAAGCTCATCCTGACATTGGGTGTACTTGGTCAAGTACTTCGGAATAGAGTCACCCTTCTCCATCTTCATTTTTCTGAGCTTGTCCTTCCATGCTAGCTTCATGTGCTCACTGCTATTTTGAAATAGGTCCGTCAATGCCTTCAACATTGAAAATGGAGTTTCCTAATCTTGGAGATTTTAGACAATATGATATTGAAATCCTTCTAAGATAATCATTCTCGCCTTTGCCACAAACATTCTCTAATAAGGTAGATCTTTAGCATTAGATGTTGGAGGCTTCAAGACATCATGATCTATGAATTCCTTCAGCCTGTTGTCTTCCAACACTGCCTCCATCCTATCTTTCAAGTTATGCCTTCCAAGGCATACTCAGGTCTCAAACCATAGAATGACATCTTGCTGACTCTGAAGTATGAAATTGCAAATTCAATTTCACATGCACAACAAACTCATATTCTCCTCTTCTATAGTGATTTCAGCTTCAATACCATATATTTTTTTACTGTAGATTCAAATTGCTGATGTAATATGCTAGAACAAAAGACTTGAATCTACTCTACTCATCAACCAAAACAAAAATTCATCAATGAAATCACAAAGAAGAAAATGAAGAATTTCAATCTTACATAACACAATATTTTTCTGAGGAGAGTAACAACTAAAAACCCTGCTATCTGTATATTCCATTAACCCGAAACTTCTTTGCATAAGTACAAACTATCTCATTGCTTCATAAACTAGATCAAGCCAATACTTAGCCACATCTGTTGCCTGCCAAGCTCCTACTTCATTGCACAGTTTCTAGGGGAATTAGCCCATATTTAATTGGGATATTCCTCACTCATAACTGTGCAATCCATCCATAAGCCTTCCTCTGATTGCATGCATCACCTATTTAATTTAGATGAATTTACAACTGATGGTAAATTATCCATGAACTCTAATCTCAAATGAGTCTTCTTCTCAACTAACATGCATGAGTTATTTTAAGTGAATTCTTAGTTATCTGATTAATCATTGCATGTGAATTAAATCCAATTTAATTCACTTAACCTCTCACTAGTTCCTCGACGAGTTAGAACTAGTTTAACTAAATTAAATAATTAGAACTCAGTAAGAACTCAACCCGAGACCCTAGAATTTAGGGATCACTCTACATGACTCTAGATAGAATTCCAACTCGAATTTACTGAGCAACTAAGTCAACTTAAGTTAGCTAACTGCTACAAGCTACTATGAGAATATAATTACAATTTAATTCCCAATTTAATTCAAGGACAAATTAAATTAAGATTTACTTATTGCTATTTTTAACACTGGATTGGTTGCACTGGAATTTTTTGTATTATTTGATTGATCATTTATTTCAGCAGCTTAGGATAGGTTGGTGTGCTAATAAGTTCAGCACTGTGAGCATGTTTTCAGTAGTTTCAAATTTTAGTTTGGAGCATGTATAGTTCTAGTTTTAATTTATAGTTGCAGATTGATTTCATCTACAAGTTGCAGTGGTTGAGTTGGGTTCATCCCAATGGATCGGGTCTTTGGTGTTTAGGGGTTCTTTCTGTCATCCATGATCGACAAAATCCCCGTGGAGCCATTTGTTATAACATTTTTAGTCTATAATTTTTAAAGCACTAACAACAAGACTGTCAATGCCATTTTGTAATAAACAAGGTTAAAGCACTGACAACGGGACTGTCAGCAAAAATTTGTAATAAACAAGGTTAAAACATTGATAGATAGAATATTTGCATTATTGTAGGTTCTGAAAATTAAAAAAAAAACATTGACATTCAGAGTAGCAACTCATATGTGTAAAAACACAAGACTTTTTTTTAGATTGTTTTGTCCTATACAACACATTAATTTTGGGCACGGTTTTCAAAAAATGAGAATGAAATTTTCAAAACCGAAAGATTTTTTTTATTTTTTTTTGTTAACAACTATTATAGTTTTAAAGTTTCAAAGGGATCAATGGACCATGTTTTCAAGAATTCTCTAGGAAAAATCTCATGGATAGTTGCTCATCAATTTGACTTGAGCTATGCAACATAACATATTTTTAGAAGTATGTCGAGGCAGGAGTTATAGAAAATCAGAAAGAGAAACATACATTGTTTATGTCCCAGTTTTTGAATCATGTTTGTAGCATGTTTTTATGGTTTAGATACAAATAGGCTTGGAAAAATATATTATATGCATGTATTTGTGAGATAAGTTTTAACTCTTTTATTTTTAGCAATTTGTAATTAAGTATGAAGGAGAAATTTGTTTTAGTTTGTAATTTTATTATAAAGACAAGGACTATGTAATGAAGAAGGGATAGAAATTTTGGCAAAACCTTCGATACAATGTATACTTTTTTATATCAATATAAATTATTGTGTTCAACGTTCATTGATCAGAGTTACAGAGATTCTTGGGTGACAGGTTTCATGTTTTTCATTTAGTGTTTGTCATCCCTTTCGTGTCATTATCATTTCCACATGTCATCTACATTTTGGAAATAAAGTTTGTAAATTTGAACTCTATTTGTCAGCTCAGATTTACTATTTCCAAATTGTTATGTGTTTTCTACCTAAATATCTTTAACATAATTCATTAATTTCTTTGTTCTTTGGTACTTATCTCTGTCTTCTTCTATCACAGCTAAATGAGAAATTGTCTAAGAAATATGTTGGTACATTTACTTTGTAGTTTTTTCATATTCCTATAACCAATAGTTTGTTTACAAAAATACTCCATGCTCAATGGTTTTTCCTATCCTTTCTAGACAAATTTTGTATAATCCAATCAGATCTAGTCATTGTGCTAAGAACATAACTAGTCGGAATTGACTAATTTTTAGAACAAATCCCACTTATAATTGAAAGGGTTAGATTTCAATTCAAAATATTGGTTAGAGGTTACCTTAGATTTTTTCCCGCAGCCAGGGTTTTCTCTAAGTGATAACATTTTGGCATCATTGTTGAGGAGGCAAAATGTTGAAGCAAATATCTTGAAAGAATGACAATGATCAAATTTAACTTATAATGGTGAACAAAGGTCAAACACAAAGTGGTTGCCCACCATTCACCTAACGACTCCATTTTCAAACAATCCATAGTTCATGGAAACTCCATTGTCCAAAGAGTTTCAAGCTTGAAGAATGTATTGATGACACCACTAGATTCAATGAAGGACTTAGATGCTGCAACTAACATTTCAAGGTATGCATTCCTTGATTTTTCATAGCTTCCTGGATTTCCTAATATTCTACCAACAGATAAATACCTTTTTGAGGAATGGTCCTAAATTTAATGGAGATGATCTAATCTTGGCCTTGAAAGATATCAAAAATTATCCTGACTTTATTGATCTCCTTAAAATAAATAAGGAAGAAGTATTCCTTAGATTGTTTTAAGATTCGTTCCAAGGAAAATGTAGAAGTTGGGTTGAAATTTTAGCTGTTAAGTGAGGTCTCTAATAAATTTTTGGATTATCTTCTTGGAAAAATGGATGTAGAAACTAGAGTTAATGGGAGAATCTACTTCCATTCAAAGTTTTAGAAAATGGAATGATATGTGTACACATGATGACGTTGATAAAAATGTTTCTTCATTTTTGTCTTCATATACAAAGTCATGTAAATTTAGATTAGAAGATAGGATTCAACTTTTGGATGAATTTACCATGAACATTGAAAAAGAGCTTTGGGCTTTTATAGATCAGCAAATACCCCAAAATTTTCCATTTCAAGGTCTTTCTTTTGAAGTTCCATTTCCGCAAATCCAAAAAGACATATTGTTTCCTTTTAATATTGAGAATGGGTATTAGTTTGAAAACTCACAATTGGAACAATTGTTTGACAAAGAGAGCACATGTGATCTCTCAAACCATAACAATCAAATTGTAGAGTGCCTTGAATATTAGCAAAAAAACCATGGAATTCATGTCTTTTATGATCCTGTAGCTACCTATATGGAGGGATTTTTTAGCTTAAATTTATAGTGGTGTCTTCATTGTGAGAACCAAAAGTATCATCCGTTTTCATTGACCTTACATGCTCTAGTTTTAATTTTTCTAAATCATAGTAAAAAATTTAAGGTATTTGAGCAGCTATTGGATTTGTTTTATTGGCATTTGGTATTATTTGAATGAGTGGCTATTTCAACAAATTAGGATAGGTTTGTGTGCGAATAAGCTCAGCACTCTGAGCATGTTTTCAATAGTTTCAAATTTCAGTTTGCAGCTTGTACAATTCTAGTTTAAATTTATAGTTGCAGTTTAATTTCATTTACAAGTTACAATTATTGAGTTGGGATCAAAACAATGGATCAAGCCTCTGGTATATAGAGGTTCTTGCTTCAATCCATGATTGACAATATTCCTGTGGAGCTAGTTGTTATCACATTTTTAGTCTATAATTTTTAAAGCACTGACAAATGGACTGTCAGTGCCAATTTGTAATAATCATGGTTAAAACGCTAATAGATAGAATATCATCATTATCGTAGGTTCTAAAAATTTAAAAAGATGTGTTGACATTCAGAGTAGCAGTGCATGTGTGTAAAAACACAAAAATCTATTTTTTAGACTTCTTTTTCATGTAGAACGTAGTAATTTTGGGCATGGTTTCCAAACTAATGAGAACGAAATTTTCAAAACTCAAATAGTTTTTATTCTGGAACGGGCCCATTTAAAAAACTGTTTCTCATTTTTTTAACATCTATCACGGCTTTGGATTTTCGAAGGGATCACTGGACCCTATTTTTCAGGAATTCGCGATGAAAAAGTTGATGGACAATTGTTCATCAATTCAACTTGAGTTGTGCAACAAAAGATATTTTAGAAGGATGATGAGGTAGGAGTTCCAGCAAATGAGCAAGAGGATTAGTCATCATTTATGACCCAGTTTTCCAGCAATGTTTGTAGCACGTTGTTATCACTAGATACATATAAGCTTGGAAAAATACATTATATGCATGTATTTGAGAGATACACTTTATCTATTTTATTTTTAGCTTTTTGTAATGAAGTATGAAGGAGAAACTTGTTTTAGTTTGTAACTTTATTATAAATAAAAGGACTATGTAATGAAGGAGGGTTTGGAATTTTTGGCAAAACCTTTGATACAATGTATACTTTTTGATATCAATATAAATTACTGTGTTCAACATTATTTGCTCAAAGTTACAAATATTCTTGTGTGATGAGTTTCCTATATGTCTTCTAGTGTTTGTCATATATTTTGTTTCATTATATTTTCCACATGTCTTCTACATTTTGGAAATCAAGTTTGTAATGTTGAAATATGTTTGTCATCTCACACTTACTGTTGTGACACTGTTATATGTTTTCCATTTAAATATATTTAACATAATTCATTAATTTCTCTATTTTTTTGTATTTATATCTATCTACTTCTATCTCAACTAAATGAGAAGCACAGTAAAAAAATCCAGGGTATTTTCATTGACATTTTTGTGTTATTTGATTCAGCAGTTATTTCACCAGCTTAGGATAGGTTGGTGTGTTGATAAGCTCAACACTCTGAGCATGTTTTCAACAGTTTCAAATTTTAGTTTGCGGCGTGTATAGTTATAGTTTCCAGTTACAGTTGCAGTTTGATTTCATTTACAAGTTATAGTTATTGAGTTGGGATCAGATGAATGGATGAGGCCTATGGTCTATAGGGATTCATGATGCCATCCATGATCAGCAATATCCCTGTGGAGCTAGCTGTAATCACATTTTTAGTCTATAACTTTTAAAGCACCGACAAAAGGACTCTAAGTGCCAATTTATAATAATCATGGATAAAACGCTGATAGAAAGAATATCATCATTATCATAGGTTCTAAACATTAAAAAAAAAGTGTTGAAATTCAGAGTAGCAGCGCATGTGCATAAAAACACAAAACTCTATTTTTAGACTATTTTTTCGTGTACAACATAGTAAATTCTGGCACAGTTTCCAAACAAATGAGAACGAATTTTTCAAAACCAAATTAGGTTTTATTCCAGAATGGACCCATTTAAAAAATTACCTCTAATTTTTCTAACATCTATCTTTGTTTTGGATTTTCGAAGGGATCACTGGACCCTTTTTTCAGGAATTCGCCAGGAAAAATCTCATGGACAATTGTTCATCAATTCAACTTGAGATGTGCAAGATAAGATATTTTAGAAGGATGACGAGGCGAGAGTTCCAGCAAATGAGCAAGAGGAACATTCATCATTTATGACCAAGTTTTCCTGCCATGTTTGTAGCACATTGTTATGATTTAGATACATATAAGCTTGGAAAAATATATTATATGCATGTATTAGAGAGATACGATTTATCTCTTTTATTTTTATCATTTTGTAATGAAGTATGAAGGAGAATCTTGTTTTAGTTTGTAGTTTTATTATAAATACATGGATTGTGTAATGAAGAAGGGTTTGGAATTTTTGGAAAAACCTTTGATACAATGTATACTTTTTTATATCAATATAAATTATTGTGTTCAACATTATTTTCTCAAAGTTACAAATATTCTAGTGTGACAAGTTTCCTATATGTCTTCTAGTGTTTTCCATCTCTTTTGTTTCATTATCGTTTCCACGGGTCTTCTACATTTTGGAAATCAAGTTTGTAATGTTGAACTTTTCTTGTGAACTCATATCTACTATTGTGACAGTGTTATATGTTTTCCATTTAAATATATTTAACAGAATTCATTAATTTCTCTGGTTTTTGGTGTTTATCTCTATCTACTTCTATCTCAGGTAAATGGGAAATTGTCTAAGAAATGTGTTGCTACCTTGCCTCTGTAGTTTGTTCATATATCCTATAACCAGTAGTTTGCTGTAAAAAATACTCCATGCCTAATGGTTTTTCTTGTCCTTTCTAGACCATTTTTTTAATAATCCAATCAAATCTAGTCATTATGCTGAGAACATAACCATTTGAAATTGACTGAGTTATGGAAGGAAGCCCCCTTCGAATTGAAAGGGATAGATTTCGATTCAAAAGATTAGTTAGAGTCTACCTGATATTTTTTCCTTCAAGCAGGGTTTTCTTTAAGTGATAACATGATATATAAAAAATAAGAAGAATATATACATTCAAGATATGTTTTTGAATTATCTTGAAAAAAATAGTCTGCACAATAAAAAAATTCTACATCTTTCTAATGACAATACACCACACATGACAAAATCAACAAATGCATCTAGTCATGCAAATAAAGGTTCACTGTTTTCAAATACTTACTTTTGCATGTGTTTACATTCAAACAAATAAATAAAAATTATGAGAGATTGGAGACTTCCACAGTGAATCATATTGTTAGATATTTCCAGACTAACGTTATTTAATGATTGTGATCATAATCATTACACAGTGTTAGTCCAAAAATATCTAACAAAATAAAAATTTTCCTGATTTTAGCCAAACAAGTCTAACTTTCCCATTGTTGAGTCCTTATTGAGCTTCTATTAGTTCCAAGTGTCAAAACCAAAATAATTAATGTGATATCAACCTACATATGCAATGGATCATAAGCATGATCTTTGGTTCATTAACAGGTCTATCTTTTAAACTTCATAGGTAGGTATGTTGCATGTCTACATTTGACATTGCCTCAATATCCTTTGCATGTCACAACACACATTGAATCTAACAGCACAAAAATATGCCACAAAATAAGCTAGATGCAATTTACATATTTCCATTTTTGCATTGAAAGTGTCCATCATTGGTGTTCTTGCCTGCTTCATTTTTACAAACCTTTATGGGACTATTAGTCTCTTCCTCTACATAATTGTTGAAGCAATTTCAGTTGCCACATCACAGGACATTCCATGACTACAAAATTTTCAAATTCTCATATTATTGTTTGCAAGTGGACTTCGCTTAAACTAGTAGAGTAGAGTTTACTTCATTATGACATCAATAGAGAGATAATGTAGCTTCTTAATGAGTTTCCCTCTTTAAATATTTTGTAGTGTCAATAACAATAAGTAGCAATAGAAAGATAGCTGCAAAAACTAGCCCCAATAGATGGAAGAGTTTAAATGTTGACAAATCAAGCATTTTGTTTTCTATTCCAACCTCACTAATTGATTTAAAAAGTGTGAATGGCCTTTGTCAGTATGTACAATGTTAAAAAACTTTACATTGTTGCATGGTTTTGTTCCTCTATGTGCTCATGGCTCAAAAATCTTTCCACGTTCTCAATGTGCTTGAAAGTCTCTTTCAACTCTATTCAAATTACTAATATATCTAACAATGCAAAGAGAAGAGACATGACAAATATTATGCAGCAATATTGCTAAGGTGTTTTCACAAGTGAAGATGTTTACAATGTAACTTTTGTTTACAGATTCAAAGAATCTACAACAATAAAATAAACCCATATCACTTGGATATATATATATATATATCTATATATATATATATATATATATATATATATATATATATAGATATATATATATATATATATATATATATATCTATATATATATATCTATATATATATATATATATATCTATATATATATATCTATATATATATATATATATATCCAATTGATAATAGGAATAATATTACAGTTTAGGCTAGCATGTGCTATATATAGATATATATATATATATATATATATATATATATATATATATATATATATATATATATCCAATTGATAATAGGAATAATATTACAGTTTAGGCTAGCATGTGCTTTCTTTCCATACCCAAGCACAATGAAACACATTCTAAATGATACAAACTCCTAAGGTTATATGTAAATAAAAACCTAGCCATGTTTCATTTGAGCATGTCTTTCTAACTTTAAAATCCAATAAAAATTTTAGTCAACGGTAAACTCGAGCAACATATCTCGAGTATCGCTAGTTGAAATTTATTCACCTTGATTAGAAATGCATCCATGACAATTATATCCAATACATGAGTATTATTTATGACAACAATATCTAGCACTAGAGGCATTTGTCTATTCAAATTATATATGAGATAGGAGTTGTGTTCATGACATTAATATATAGTACTAGAGAAAAGTGGCTATTTATTTTATGAATTATGGTTGTTTGAATATTCGTCATAGTCAACCATCAGGCTAATGGAAAAATTGTAGCATAAGCTTGGCACTTCCTATTTTCCTAATATAAATATCCTTTTTTTTCTAGTATAAGCACTTCAATGTCTACTGTGAATTGATCTTTATTTGCATCTACTAATAATTTAAATTGATATAGATATACTAGATATTTAAGGAAAAAATTAGTTTACGCAGTTATGCCTTAGTGCTAATGACCTGCCATAATTCTCATAATCAAAACGAAGAAGAATATTACTATGTGCAAATAATCTTGAGATAAAGGACTTTCATTTAAAAGTGACTTGAATTAGATTGAGAATCAAAGAAAAGAACATGCAATATTGCTAACAGAATATAACCTACGATATTGAAAAGTGAGAATTGCAGTAAAAAATCAACTTCTATCAATGAATCAAATGTTGGGAAACGTAATAGACATTCCATCATACTTCAAGAAAAGAAAACAAAATTATTTTGAATTGGTCACTCAATTATCTATGGGCCTTGGATTTGGTGACGACCCTAACCCAAAGATATCCGGGCATTGTGATAAGCCTAACAATAGAGGCATTGTTGTCTCAAATGGTTGTTGTCTTATATGACACTTGAAATATTTCTACCTATGCACTCTAACAACAACTCAGTTTAGGTTAGTAGCTAAACTAGCCTATATCCATGTTAACTCTAGATGCATAATCTCAAGAGGGATCAAATTTCTAGAGATCCAAACAAAAAACTAAAAAAACTAAAAACAAAAAGACTTGCATATTGATAAATACGATCTGTCTAGACCCTTGGTAGATTCAAGGATCAATAAAAAATTATTAACACATCTCTCAATAAAATATTAGATGGTTCATATGAACTATATTTGTATCCTCATTTTTAAAGATACAGAAAAGAAGCCTTAGTCTATATAATTGACTTCCATGGCCACCATTGTTTTTTCTTCTATGATGAAAATTGGTAAGTAGATTTAAGCGATATAAACAATGTTTCAATTTCTAAAATAAGACTATCTAAACTATTTTCTATATGAAGATGGTTCAATTGATCTAAAACTTTATATATATATATATATATATATATATATATATATATATATATATATATATAAATATATAATTAATTAATTAATTAATTTTCTATAAAACAAAAACAATTAATTATAAGGGAATACCCTTAAAGCTTAAATACATTGTATCTATTATTTATAAATTATCTATATTTCATTTTTAGTGTTATAAAAAAAGCCAAACTATACTTGGTAATTTAGTGAATGCTAAATCACCCATGAGTAATTATTATTCATAAATTATTTATATTTAATTTTTAATGTTATTGAAAAAATCAAAGTGAAAATAATAGTTCATAGTTTAGCTAATTTTAAACTATCCTTGACAAAAATATGGTGCTAGTAAACGAGGAATGATTTAAAACAACACATGAAGAAAAGGACAAAAACATATGTACATATCGTTCATTGCAATAATTGACTTCAACCCAACAATAATTGACTTCAACCCAAGGCTATGTAATTGATCGTATTTTTTTTAACTAATGAACAAAGTCATGTCAGATTATTGAACATTCTTAGCTTCCTAATCATAAAATTCATAGAAAGCTCAATCCTTCACATGTTTTTATTATTATTATGGTTAATTTCGTTTTAGCTATCGATGTGCGACACGCGAGAAAAATATAAGTAATCCAATTCTAGGAGTCAATTATAGTGAGTGGACTTAGAATCATGAGAAAAAGGAATTAAACCTAGAAACTAAAATTTTTGGTCTCCAAGTTATACTCAAGATTCAAGGATAAAGAAAACAGCAACAACACAATCGCGCCAAGTTATTTATATCATGAACTATGCACAAATAACACTTGTTGATATTTGAACAACTATAACCCATAACCAACAGTGAAACTTGTGAAACTGCGTAATAATCTAATAATATTGAAATCTTTTCATATATGCAACTCTGACATTAAATAATCAAGTGTTTCTACATCTAGTACTTACTACTAGCCATGTACGAAAACCATATATGAAATTAAACTAACAATATAGAAAATATAAAATCACGAAAGACTTTTACAAACAATGACAGCGTGCACAAAGATCACATACATTACATCTCGCAAAATTATTACATTTTAAATTTGACGCAATTCAAGAATGCATGGCCACATGTGGATGGTTTGGATTATCCATTTGCATCAAACGGTCCCGAGGTTCCCTCCTTCAAACCATAAGTGTACTCAGTTCGATTTCATTGTGTCTGTTGTTTCAACTCTTTCTTAATGTTGTCGAGCAGGATCTGATATAGTGGTCTCGCCACTTGGGGTTTGAGAGCCACTGTAACCCTATTTGACATACCCACCTAGATTTCACTTTGTTTTTTGTTTCAACTCTTTTTCAATGTCGTAGAATAGGGTCATCGCTTAGGGTTTGAGAGCCACTATAAGCATGTTCGACATACCCATCTGGATTTCACAATGTTTTTTGTTTGAATACTTTCCTACTGTCTCTGACCAGAGTTTGATACAAACACGTTGGTTTGCGAGACATGCCAAACATGTTCCACTGTCCAGTTTCATGTAAGGGTTTATGTTATTCAGAAATCACCGGGAATCCATCAAAAGTCACTCTTCTGAAGATTGATTCGCTTTGTTTCATTGTACTATTATTGATTTTATTTGTCTCTTCATGACTAACATTTTTTTATTTTGTATTTTCATTTCTCTATTGAGTTGGTTTCAACATCTCGGTTTACATAGTTTTTATTCTCTTTCTTTCTGTCGGCTTTGAACCCAAAACCACCCTGCTTCTTTTGTCCCCCCTATCTGAGATAAATTGAGGCATTATCCATTTGCACGGAACGTTAGTGAGGTTTCCTCCTCCAAAACCTAATTATTCTCATTTCGATTGCATTGTGTTTGTTGTTCAAAGCCTCTCTTACTGTCGCTGACGAGGCTCTGATATAGGGGCTTTGCCACTTAGGGTTTGAGAGACACCATAATTATGTTAGACACACCCAACTAGATTTCTCGTTTATTTTTGTTTGAATTCTCTCTCAATGTCATCGACGAGACTCTAATACAGAGTCTTCGTCACTTACGCTTTGAGAGCCATTGTAAGCCTGCTCAAATGTTTTTTTTTTCTTAATGAGCTATGTTTTCCCTATTGTGTACTGATGGCTCTAATGACTCGTTTTCAATGTGCGGGTTGTTTCCTTTTGTGGGTTTTGAATGCAAAATTTCGCAGACTCTCTTGTACCTTGTTCCCGATACAAATTAGGTGCAATAGCCATTATTCTCCTATTTGATGACAAGATTTCTTGAAGCTTCAGCACCTAGACTAGTACACTTGTTCGGTCCCAGTGGAAGTTTAAACATGCAGACTTCTCAGGAAATGCCATAAGTCCAAGCATGTCTTTCGTTTCCATTTTGTTATGCAATTTTTTTTCTTCTGAATACCTCAAAACCCAAAGTGCACTAACGGTTTGTTTTTTTGACACAGGTTGGAAAAAAAAAAGCACCAACAGAATCACTGACTCCTCCCATAGCCATATAGCTACTTTTGGTTCTCATTTTTATTTTCCCCTATCCCACCACTTGGAGATTGTATCTACGGTTGGGTATCCAAAATGTTTTCAAAATGACACCCACTTTCACCTTTATCGCCACCATTTCAGTCACATGTTAACCATATAACCTTTCTTTAGCCACCATTTTCATAAAATATATGGGTTAGGATCCTTATTTACCAAAATTATATATTTTATGTGTTTAAAGTGAATTTATGATTAAAAACTAGGAAATTAACATGGTTTCATGTATCTGTATATGTGGCTTGAGTTTCATGACATCTGTAGGTCATTTGGAAGCTTCCAAGGCACCCTTATGTGGCCTCCAATGCTCAAATTCGAATTCCCTTCAAAGGAGATTTGGATAAAAGTCAAAGAAGGATATGTGTCCTATTTGGATTGTAACTTTGTGAGGTGTCCCATCATTTCTTATTTGAATTTGAACTCTATGAGTCTCATTATGAGCTATTTGGTTGTAACTATATGAGATTTTAGTGGATCCTCATTAAATAGGGTAGCTTCTTATGTTTTTGTATAAATAGAAGGCCTTCTCCTTTGGAAGGCATGTGTAAAGTTGGAGAAATGCTCATGTTTTTAATAGAGAATTTGGAGCTTATACTTGGAGATTTGAAGATTTAGTTTTGCTTGCATATGGAGCTTCTTCACTTGCCATCCTCATACAGCATTGGAATGGCCATCGAATAATTGTGAGATTTAATTTCTTTTATAGATTAAAGTTTATTTTCTTTCTTAATATTAGTTTTAGAATGACTATGTAATCTTTGTTTTTCTAAAACATTTCAATAGGGAAGATTTATGTATTTTCTAATTGGATTAATTTTGAGGCAAGGGCTAATAGTTATTTAGTTTCCTTTCATGTTCTGTAATTTACATTCTTAGATTAAACCATTAATTCATTGTATAATTGAATAAAGGATCAGGCCAAGAAGGTGACTTCAAATTGGGTGATTGGATGTTTAACCTATGCAGTCATTGAGCTTTAATTTTTCGTGCTTTTATATTTGCTTTTAAGATCTTCATTTAATTGCATTAACTGATATTCCTAAATATCATTCCAAGAAATTGATTTAATTACATTTCAAGTTTGAATGGTTGAATATTTAATACATGCATTTACTGAGTTATTTAAGGCACACTTTACTTGATTTTCTAGGACATTAGAAGTTAAAGTATAAATAGTTGCTTACACATCATCTCAAGAAGGTAACACTTCATAATTGAATGCTAGAGTAACTAAGTATACATTAATGTTTTTTTTATTTCATAGGTTAGTTGAATTTCATTTTCATTATTTGATTTCATAGATTAGATGAATTAGTTTTCGTTATTTTGTAGATAGATTGATCTAAACTAAAAGACAATTTCTAGCACGTACAATGCATGCATGCTTCACAAGTTTACAAAACCCCCAGGTTGACAAATTAAATGACAGGCAGTCACTTTGCCCCAAAATTTGTCCTACAAAATTTGTTATATCCCTGAAGGCCTTTGCAAGAGTTTCTGAGGGACTGATCCCTTTCCCTACAATGAGCTTCCCTCTGAGTCTTTTCCCTTTTCACTAGAAAACCTATGTAGGTTTAATTACCTTATCAGAATTTCTGTGCCTATTTTGTAGTCAGAAATCACAAGGCTTCAACCATTTTCACATGATGACAAAGGCCTGACAAGTATTAACTATAACCATATAACTACAGGCGTTGAGACAGCATGGTCGTCAACGAATTCATGACAAGTACCATTTTTTTACAATTCTCTAACTAAAGTTACTCGTTATGTCATGCAAAATGAAATATTTATGTCCTAACATCAGACTTTTGTCTATGCTTGTTTTAGGTTATTGTCACGCTGCTCCTACTTCAAATCACCTCCAGAATTTCGAAACTCGTCCACTCCTATGGAAGGGCCTCTCTATAGTGGCATATTCTTTTGCCTAGCCACAAAATCCAAACTACACTCATAATTGACATCGACGGTGGAGATGGAAAGAAGTCCATCCGAGGGTGGATCCGGCTCGAGGCATTTCATTTGGGTTTATTGTTTCAATATGGTATTCCATGTCACATTTGGTTCGGTTCTGCACTACCCCAACCTCTGTGCAGGACCGAGCAGGCTCAGAGCCCTGACTTTCCAAGGAAGGGCTTTCATTTGCTACCTGATTGCGTTACCAGTTGGTTTGAAGTTGTTTTCTTCCCACAGCCGAGGTAATGGTAAACATTCTTTGTGTTATAGAAATTTTTGGTCTACAGTTACAAATTTCTCTGTTATCGTTCAGGTTTTGAACTTAACTCACTACAGGTTTGTTTTGCTGCCCGTAGGCATGGATGTTTCCTTTTTCTCTTCCTGTAAGTTATATTTGGGTGCGGAAGAGGTCGACCTCACGTCAACTAACACGTATGTTCCCTGTGCTCTATACATGTCCTATTATGTCTATCGCAAGTATCGAGGGCTTCTTTGAATCAATGGAACGGCTTATTGTCTAAGTCAACGAAGGAGGAACTCGAACCAGCTCCTTACAGTTTTTTTTTTAATTCCTCTCCTGCGAAATGGCGGGTTATTGACGGAGTGAACCTGATGAATCCACCAGCTCACACAGAGTTATAGATCCTCCTTGGGAGGGTTCCATTTCCTGTAGGTTGTAATTTGCAACGAGCTCTCGAGCTCTGATACATTATTGATCGTTGTAGTGGAATTTTGTTTAATAATTTAATCTAGGTCCTTGCCCTAGTGAAGAATTTGACTTCTAAATTTGTTGATGTTCATGCGCTCTATGTAATTATGCAAGTCCCTGTTTCCTTTCATTTCTCAACTATTGGTTTGGTTTCTGTTGGCCAAAATTGGTCATTGTGATGGCCACTGCCTACCTTATAGTTACAACCCCTGTTTTAATTTATAAGTTTTGAAGTTTTGAAGGATAGACCACTGTAGTAGTGTACATCTTGCCATTATTCATGTGATGTATGTTATAGTGACTATGCCACTGAAATAGTGTAAATCTTGCCATTATTTATATGTTGAATTAATGTGGTTGTTCCACACCTCCCCATTGCCTGTGGGGGTTCTGTTCTAAAATGCACAATATTCTATTTTTGTATTGTAAGATGTTCAATATGATGTGCTCTGCATGATAACAAGTTTTTTGGGTTATGACACAACAGCCTCTGCGTGCTGCAAATCTCAGGGGTATATCCATCAAGGCTACACCCTAAATTCGACCCTCGTATTTACATTCTTTCTGGGCCATTCGATTCAATACGGGGTCGAGTCATGTAGAGTTTTATTGCAGTCATTCTTTATTTGTATACAAATATATGAGTAATTTGTTAGAATTTCTATCTTACTGTCTTCTAAGGGTTTTGTATAAGCACTAACCCTAGCCGTAAAACCTGCCTCTCCATGCAGGTGTGGTTATACCGTTCATAAATTTCTTTTTTCTTGTGTCTAGCATACGCTCCGTTAGCTTCATTGTTTCAGGGTTCATAACTGTGCATTAAAATGTCTGTATATATCATCTTTGTGCTAAACATAATACCTGGTTTTGTTTTAAACAGAAAACTCTGTTGTTTTCCTTCCAGCGAAATGTTATTTCCTTTTTTTTTATTGGCATGAGCCATTTCATAGACTCTATTCTATAATTTCATGGTTCTGTTTCGCTATGGTTATGTGTATATGAATATTGCTATTTCTCAAGAGTTCCCGTAGATTCATTCTACAGTTACCTCTCAGTCATTGTTAAAGAAACAAGATTTCAATCTATTTTCATGTGAGAAACTCTTTCTTTAATATAAATTTCCATGGAAGAAAATAATCCTTTTCCTACCCAGTTTACCATCATGGTTTACTATAAAAAAACTTTCCTCACTCCCTTGCCACATTGCACACAGAAAAACAAGGAGAATATCACCGAAACATCATGCAGACTTCTTTTAAATAACACAGAACATAGTTCTTACATACCTAAGTCCTCAGACTGTAAGGTTGAATTCTTGTTTACCTGGAACCCTCTGTCCGATAATTGCTCTCAGCATTTACCCAATTTAGGGCCTACTCCCTCCAATCCACCCGACCATGAGATTCGTCCTTCGGGACCCAAATCTCCCCCCCCCCCCCCCCCCCCCTTGCTTCTTGCTAGACCACAGTCTTCCGCAAGTGCTCAATAGTGAGCAGGGCTATCTGATCCTTACTAGACTTAGCCACCAGATTTCTTTTTTTCTTTTTTTCTGCCTATCTCTACAGCATAGACCAACCTCCCTCCCCCCCCTTTCCTCAGGGAACCTTCCCCAGTTAGGGGAGGTGGTTAGGGTTGCAGTTCTTTGCAATTGTTTCCTCCAACTTCCCTCTTAGAAGTTGCCAACATTTCCAATAATAACATTTCTTCTTATTTGAGAAATAATAAAATATTATTGAATTCCAAAAATAATTAATAATGTCATAATCAATTTTTTAACTGCAGTAAATTCAAATATTTACATTTTTCCTGGGGCGTTACATCTCCCCCTTCTGAAATTAGACATCGTCCCAATGTCTATCTGATCAGGTGCTCATATCCTAAGTTTCGTAAAATACTCAAAAATGAAAGTGCTCAGAACTATTTCAAAGTTGAACGACTGGAAAGTGCTTGTCCTCCTGATTCTAGAGCCATGAACGGTTTGAAAAACGGTCACTGTATGAGAAAGTTATGCCGAAAACAAAATCGCCCAATAACCCTTAATTTTTGAATTTTTCAAAAAAATAAAAAAAAAGAATATTCCACAGAATATTCCTTTTGGGCAGCGAATCAGAAACTACCACGTGGCAGGCCCAGAAGGCACCACGTGGCCCAAGGTGACGTCAGCAAGGGTATGTGCATTGTTTAAAATTTTGGCTGGGCCCCGTGGTTTGAACTCACGACCTGTTGGGTACAAGTCCTACGTCTTACCACTGCGCCATACAGGTGAGTCATGTTAAATAGGTGGAACAATGCATACAAAAGGTTTAGAAAGGATATGGCAAGACCCTAAAGGGGCCGGACCCTAAGGGCCAACCCCGTCCATATGACCCTACGCCCATGACCAGGGCTTAAGCCCCATAACCGCCAGTAGGTAAATGCATACAGTCACGTACATGTTGCAATGTGGTCACATGTCCATTGAATGTGGGGACAAACAATCAGTTTACAACCGTTAATTCAAAAGGCTCGGCACGCTATTCAATGCAGCATAACCGCCAAGCCCGCTCGGTCACATGCAATTTTAACAACCAATTAACGCGTGGTTAAGATGGCGGGAATAATGGCGGAGTGCCAAATTTGGGCGGTCCCACCATATTTGGCGGGCCTAACTGGCCCCAACTAAAGTTATCTGGAGTTTTTGTAAGGGCAGCTGGCAGTTGGGAGTAAATGGCCATAACTTTGGCTAGGAAAGGCGGTTTTGGACAATTTTTTTTTTTATTTTGGGTATTTCGACCTTCTGAAGCCATTGGAATAGGTCTTACAGCCATCTGAGGTCATTTGCAGAGGTTTTGGAGCCGTGGAAGTTCTAGGAGCCACCAGGGCCCAGTATTGGGAGAACTGTATAGGGTTGCAGGTATCCATTGGAGGTGAACCAGTAGTCAATCCTGAAGAATTCAAGTGTTCTGAATCCATTTCGACCATCTATTCCACCTGTAGATGCTTCTATTCAGCTGTATATTTAATTTGAGCATTTAATTAAAACAAGGACAGGCCCATTTGGGAGCCTTGGACCCAGCAGACGTAGCCTAGGAGGGGTGAACTGCTTCATCAACTTCTTTTGCATCTGTAGTTGATTTATTTTGCAGAAAAAATTCGTTTTAGTCTGTTAAACAGTAAAAGGAAGTAAATCTGCTATACTTAAATGGGTCATGAACAGCTGAAAATTTCATTTGTTTATTTTCTGTAAGACATGGACATCTTTTAAACATGTATATATCTGAATTGAATACCTTGCAAACCATTTATAAGTAGTTTCAAATTCAGATCAATTTGGTATCAGAGGACTTGTTCAAGCAGCTTAAACTTGAGACCATTCCACATCCAAAGCCATATACGCTTGGATGGATTTGCAAGGATGCAAATTTACAAGTTTCAAGAAAGTGCACATTGCGCTTTGCAATTACTGCACATTTTATTGACACAGTTGAACTTGATGTGGTACCTTTTGATATAGAAGGAATTGTTTTGGGAAGTCCTTACTTGTTTGACAGGAAAGCTATCTTTCATCGCCATGAAAACAAATATCATCTTTTCAAAGATGGCAAGGAGTTCATTATTAGAGCTCATCCCAAGAAGACAAATATAGCGATGGTGAATGCAGGACAGGTAAAAAGGCTGGTCAATTCAAGTAAGAATTTTGTTCTTCTTATGATTAAGCCCAAGGTTGATGTGAATCATGAGTCATTTGACAATTGTGATCCAAAACTTAAGTCAGAACTGTATGATGTAGTTGATGCATATCATGAGATGTTTCAGGAGCCAACAGGTTTGCCTCCTAAGAGGGAGATTCAGCATGAAATCCATTTGCATCCAAATTGTCCTCTTCCAAACATAGGCATGTACCGCATGTCTATTATGGAGAATGCTGAAATAAAGAAGCAAATCAAAGACTTGTTGGACAAGGGTTTCATAAGGCCAAGTACTTCGCCATGTGGGTCACCGATTGTATTGATTCCAAAGAAAGATGGCACTTGGCGTATGTGTGTTGATTTCAGGGCCTTGAACAAGATAACAGTAAAGAATCGTTACCCACTCCCAAGGATAGATGATTTGCTAGACCAGCTGAAAGATGCTCGATATTTCACTAAGTTAGACTTGTGCAGGGGATATCATCAAGTAAGAATTGAAGAAAGTGACATTTGGAAGACATCCTTTAAAACCAAACAAGGACTCTTTGAGTGGCTTGTGATGCCGTTTGGTTTGTGCAATGCACCTGAAACTTTCATGCGGGTAATGGATGATGTCTTGCGTCCTTTTCTTGATGATTTCGTTATTGTCTACTTAGATGACATCTTAATTTTCAGCAAGTCTAGAGAATATCATGTCATGCATGTTAGGAAAGTACTTGATGTTTTGAAGAAGAATCAGTTATTTCTTAAAATGTCAAAGTGTGAATTTGGAAAGACTTCTTTGGTTTATTTGGGACAAATCGTAGGAGGAGGTGCTTTGGGAATAGATCCTGCTAAAATCGAGGCTATTGTGAATTGGCCTACTCCCAAATCCATAACAGAGGTAAGAAGTTTTTTGGGTGCAGCTCAATATTGGAGGAAGTTCATCTCTAACGTCTCTTCTATAGCAGCTCCTATGCATGCAGTGACAAGTGTGAAGCATGCTTTCCAATGGGGAGGAAAGCAGCAAAAAGATTTCGAATCTTTGAAAGAGAAGATTAGTTCAGCTCCAGTCCTTGCATTACTGGATTTGAGACAGCCATTTGAGATACAAACCGATGCTAGTGATTATGCCATGGGTGCAGTTCTTCTACAGCATGGTAAGCCTATTGCTTTTCATTCTGAAACTTTTAATGGTGTTGTTGTAAATTATCCTACATATGATAAGGAGTTGTATGCATTGGTGCAAAGCGTCAAAAAGTGGAAACACTATTTGATGGGCAAAGAAACTATTATACATACCGACCATCAGCCCTTACAGTACTTGCAATCACAAAGCAAGTTACAACAGTCACGACACTTCAGATGGATGGGCTTCTTGCAACAGTTCCATTTGGTAATAAGGTACAAGAAAAGTACTTTGAATAAAGTTGTTGATATGATTTCAAGGCCTATTATTGGTTTTGTTACTTTACTTAAGAATGATTTCATTGTACATGATAGTTACATAGAACAATATGCATCTGATGATGACTTTAAAGATGTGTATGCTAACTTGAGTAAAAGGAATCATGTAGAGGAAAATGACTATCACATGCATAACAATTTGTTGTTTCATTTGGGAAAGTTGTGTATACCACAGGGGGAGAGAATAAATGTCATAAGAGAAGCTCATTCTTCTCTTATTGCTAGCCATTTTGGTGTAAGCAAAATAGTTTCACATCTACAGAGGTATTGCTATTGGTCTCGCATGGTAGATTATGTTTCAAGGTTCATAAGAGGTTGTTCATTATGTGCTACAAGCAAGCCTAGTAATAGGAAGCTTGGCTTGTATACTCCTTTTCCAGTACCTTCTAGACCATGGGAGATCATCTCTATGGATTTTGTAGGAGGTTTGCCAAAATCTAGAAAGCAGCATGATTATTTATATGTAGTAGTTGATCGTTTCAGCAAAATGTGTATACTTATGCCTTGTAAGAAAACTATAACTGCTGAACAAACTGCTGAACTATTTTTTCATCATGTATGGATTCACTTTGGTTTGCCTACTTCCATTATTAGTGACAGGGATTCCAGATTTGTGGGGAATTTTTGGTCCAACCTATGGTAGATGATGGACACAAAGTTGAAGAAAAGTACTGCTTTCCATCCACAAACAGATGGACAAACTGAAGTTGTGAACAGAACCATTGTGCACCTCTTGAGAGGATATTGCAGCAAGCATCCCAAGCTTTGGGATGAACATTTGCACTACATACAGCGTGCTTACAATCGTGCCAAGCACTCTTCCACAAACACCTCACTGTTTGAAGCTTGTTTTGGTTACTTGCCAAAATCACCTCTTGATTTCATTCTTGAGAAAGATGTCGCCATTTAGGGACATAGTGATATTGACAAAGCTCATTCATTCATTGAAAGAATTCAGCAAATACATCAGCAAATTCAAGAATAGCTTGAGAAGAGTCAACGCAAGTACAAGGAAAGACACGACAAGCATAGAGTCGATCACAAGTTTCAAGAAGGGGATGAGGTATGGCTGTACATTAGTAAGGAAAGGATGCAAGGAGGAGGTAAAAAGCTGAAGCCTATTCGTTATGGTCCATTCAAAATCCTCAAGAAGGTTGGAAATAATGCTTTTCAATTAGATTTGCCTTCCTACATGCAAATGTATTCTGTTGTCAATGTGGAGAACTTACGTTTGTATGAGCCTCCTTTGATTGTTGATCATGAAAGTGTTGTTCAGCTACCATCTATAGAAGATTTCTCGCTAGAATTCTTAGATGAGCTTAAAGAAGATACAATCCTCGATAGAAGGACACGCACTTCAAGGAGGGGCAATGTAGATTATGTTCGGGTTGGTTTCAAAGGCGGCAAACCGAACAAGGCAAAGTGGATGGAGGTGGACAGAGTGAGGGAGTTGTACCCTCACCTCTTTAACAGGTAGTTGAAGGCTTTTGGGGTCCAAAAGCTTCCCAATGGGGAGGCGTGATCAAGTGCTCATGTCCTAAGTATCGTAAAATGCTCCAAAATGAAAGTGCTCAGAACTAGTTCAAAGTTGAACAAATGGAAAGTGTTTGTCCTCCTGATTCTGGCGCCGTGAACGGTTCGAAAAACGGTCGTCGTATGAGAAAGTTATGCCAAAAACAAAATCGCCTAATAACCCTTAATTTTTGAATTTAAAAAAAAAAATAAAAAAAGAATATTCCACAGAATATTCCTTGGAATATTCCACAGAATATTCCTTGGAATATTCCAGGGAATATTCCTTTTGGGCAGCGAATCAAAAACTACCACGTGGCAGGCCCGGAGGGCGCCACATGGCCCAAGGTGACGTCAGAAAGGGTATGTGTATTGTTTAAAATTTTGGCTCGGGCCCGTGGTTTGAACTTGCGACCTGTTGGGCACAAGTCCTATGTCTTACCACTGCGCCATAAGGGTGAGTCATGTTAAATAGGTGGAACAATGTATACAAAAGGTTTAAAAAGGATATGGCGAGGCCCTAAAGGGACCAGCCCCTAAGGGCCAACCCCGTCCATATGACCCTACGCCCATGACTAGGGCTTAAGCCCCATAACCGCCAACAGGTAAATGCATACAGTCACGTACATGTTGTAGCGTGGTCACATGTTCGTTGAATGTGGGGACAAACAATCAGTTCACAACCGTTAATTCAAAAAGCTCGGCATGCTATTCAATGCAGCATAACCGCCAAGCCCGCTCGGTCACATGCAATTTTAATAACCAATTAACGTGTGGTTAAGATGGCGGGAATAATGGCAGAGCACCAAAATTTGTTGGTCCCACCATATTTGGCGGGCCTAACTGGCCCCAACTAAAGTTATCTGGAGTTTTTGTAGGGGCAGCTGGCAGTTGGGAGTAAATGGCCATAACTTTGGCTAGGAAAGGTGGTTTTGAACGAATTTTTTTTTTATTTTGGGTATTTTCGACCTTCTGAAGCCATTGGCACAGGTCTTACAGCCATCTGAGGTCATTTTCAGAGGCTTTGGAGCCGTGGAAGTTCTAGGAGCCACTAGGGCCCAATATTGGGAGAACTGTATAGGGTTGCAGGTATCCATTGGAGGTGAACCAGTAGTCAATCCTGAAGGATTCAAGTGTTTTGAATCCATTTCTACCATCTATTCCACCTGTAGATGCTTCTACTCATATGTATATTCAATTTGAGCATTTAATTAAAACAAGGACAGGCCCATTTGGGAACCTTAGATCCAGCAGACGTATCCTAGGAGGGGTGAACTGCTTCATCAACTTCTTTTGCATCCGTGGTTGATTTATTTTGCAGAACAAATTCATTTTAGTGTGTTAAACAATAAAAGGAAATAAATATGCTATACTTAAATGGGTCATGAACAGCTGAAAATTTCATTTGTTTATTTTCTGCAAGACATGGACATCTTTTAAACATGTATATATCTGAATTGAATACCTTGCAAACCATTTACAAGTAGTTTCAAATTCAGATCACTGTCGTCCAAGAACAGCTCCAGGTGAGCTTTTCTCATGAGCTCTTCATCTTCCCAAGTGGCCTCATCAGGCCCAAAGTGCTGCCATTGCACTTTAACTTGGGTAATAACTCGTTTCCGCAGCTGCACTTCTCTCTGGTCGAAAACTCTCAACGGCTCAACCAACACCTCTCCTTCCGGTTCGACCTGCACATTCAATATTCCAAATTAGTTTCTTATAACGAAAAATTTTAGATGGATCTCTAGAAGTAATCCTCACCTATATCTTTTACCATTTGATCACATGTTTAGGGTCATAAACATATTCTTTTAATACAGAGACATGGAAGACATTGTGGACCCGGATGTGACTTGGCAGGGCGAGCTGGTAAGCCACCGGCCCAATTCTTGCCAAGACTTAGAATGGTCCGCAATATCGGGGTGCCAACTTGGCACACCCGCTCCATTGCAGTGTACTCTTTTTGGCTTGGATCCTTACATACACATGGTCACCGACCTGGTATTCCTTGAACCTCCTCTTCCTGTCAATAAAGCTCTTTTGTCTATCCTGAGTAGCTTTTAAATTTGAGCGTACCTTTTTCACCATATCCTCCATTTCCTTAAGCATTTCTGGTCCTAACCTTAATTTGTCTTCAGGTCCACCCCAGCTTGAGGGTGTACGGAATTTCCACCCGTATAGGACTTCAAAGGGGCTCATCTGTACCGACGTGTGATACCCATTGTTATATGCGAATTCAACCAAATGCAAATACTCCTCCCACTGCGTTGGTTGTTGCATTACATATGCTCTCAACATGTCCTCTACCACCTGGTTCACTCGCTCTGTTTGTCCATCGATTTGGGGGTGATATGTTGTACTGAAGTTCAATTGTGTCCCCAATTCCACAAATAATTTCCTCCAAAAGGCCAATGTGAATTTCACGTCACGATATGAAATTATCATCTTCGGGAGTCCATGCGATTTAAACACATTTTGCATGAAAATATGGGCGATCTGTACAGCTCTGTAGGTGGATTGCACATGTATAAAATGTGCTGCTTTACTCAACTTGTCTACCACTACCATAATATAATCATTATTCTTCATTGTCCTAGGCAGCCCTATTATGAAATCCATAGAGATGGTTTCCCATTTCCATTCTGGAATGGGTAAGGGTTGTAATAGTCCGGCTGGATGCGGATGCTCTGCTTTAATTGTTGACACTTCAGACACCGTGCTAAATACTCAGCTACATTCTTCTTCATACCTGGACAATAGTATCCTTTTTGAAGTGCCGTAATCATTTTCTGATACCCTGGATGTCCAGCGTAGTGACTACTGTGAAATTCGTCCAAGATTAGATTTTTAAGACTGGTTTGGCTAGGTACATATAGCCTCTTTTTATAACACAACATGCCAGCATTATCTACTTCATATCCTTGATGATTCTTCTCGTTGGTAAACTGTTGTACATGTTGTTTTATCTGCTGGTATTCAGCATCCTGTTCTACTGCCCTTTTTATCATTTCCTCGAAGGGACTTTTCCATTCACTGAAGGAAATTTCATACAAACAATGTACCTTCCTACTTAAGGCGTCAGCCACTCGGTTTTCCCCTCCCTTCAAATGTTTAATGTCAAAGTCAAAACCACTTAAGAAATCTGCCCATCATGCTTGCCTTGCGTTTAAGGTGGGCTGACTAAAGTAATTAGTCAGAATGTGGTGATCTGTCATTAATAAAAATTTTCTCCCCATGAGATAATGTCACCACATCTTCAACGCGCGTATGACAACTGTCAGTTCTAAGTCATAGGCAGAATATTTCTTTTCATGCTCTTTGAGTTTCCTTGACTCATACGCTATTACTTTCCCTTCCTGCATCAGCACACCTCCCACGCCCTCCTTGCTTGCGTTAGTGCACACCACATAATCCTTATTAGGATCGGCTATGCTCAAAATGGGTGCGGTGGTGAGCAAATGCTTAAGCTGCTCAAAACTTCTCTGACATTTCGGGGTCCATTTGAATGCTCTTCCCTTTTTCTGTAGGGAGGTGATAGGGTATGCTACTCTGGAGAAGCCTTCTACAAAGCGTCTGTAATAACCGGCTAGTCCCATAAAAGACCTGATGTCTGCTACATCTTTCGGTACGGGCCACTCCATTATGGTCCTTATCTTTTCAGGGTCCACTGCGATCCCTTCCTTTGTGATTACATGGCCTAAATACTATATTTCTTCCTTAAAGAAGTCGCACTTGCTGAACTTAGTGTACAACTAGTGCTCTCGAAGGGTTTGTAGCACCAATCTGAGGTGCTCCTTGTGCTCTTCCTTAGTGCAAGAGTATATCAGTATATCATCGATAAATATCAGCACAAATCTATCCAAATATCGATGAAATACATTGTTCATTAAGCACATGAAAGTTGCAGGGGCGTTGGTTAGCCCAAAGGGTAGCACCACAAACTCGTAATGCCCATACCTTGTTCTAAAAGTTGTTTTAGCGATGTCTTCCTCCTTAATCCTGATCTGGTGGTAACCTGATCGCAAGTCGATCTTGGAGAATACTGTTGCACCCTTCACCTGATCAAAAAGTTCATCAATCCGAGGTAGGGGATACTTATTTTTTATGGTCAGTTTGTTCAGCTGACGGTAATCTATACACATGCGAAGGGTTCCATCTTTTTTCTTGATGAATAACACTGGGGCTCCCCACGAAGACACACTAGGGCGAATCTAGTATTTATCTAGCAATTCTTGTAACTACATTTTTAATTCTGTCAACTCACTCATTCTATAGGGTGCTCGTGATACCGGTGCTACCCCTAGTACCAATTCGATGGTAAAGTCTATATCCCTCTTAGGTGATAGTCCAGGAATCTCTTCTGGAAATACATCCGCAAACTCTTGTATTATAGGGATGTTCTCTAACGTGGCTGTTTTATCCTTCAAATTAGCATAGCCCACTTGGATGGCATAAATCTAACACCCCTTCCTGATGCATTTTGCTAACTGGGATGTAGTTATTGGTCGAACCTGCACTGGCCACTTAATTCCTTGCATCTCCTTCCTAGCTCCATGTTCATCCTCGTAATAAATAATCTTTGTTTTGCAGTCAACCAATGACCAGTGCTTTTCTAACCACTCCATACCGATCAGAATGTCATATGAACCAAGGGGAAGCACATTTAAATCAGCCATTACTGGTTGTCCTGCGATTGTGAAAGGACAGTTATTGACTTTTGCCAATACTTGCCTCTTGGCCCCTGTAGCCAGTTGTACTAGCCATGGATTTTTGAATTTAATAGGTTATAGTTTACAATGTTCTACTATCTTTGGACTAATATAGATTAGTGTGGCCCCAGATTCAATTAAAACAGTTACAGTAAGGTCTGAGATTTTACCTTCAAATTCGACCATGGTTAGCTGGTACTCCGCCTAGCGATCATCTAGGGCTGCATTAATCCTTGGTATGCTACATCCTACATCGTCGACTGTCGATGCTTCATGGATTTGGGATAACTGTTCAGTTCCCTTACGTTGCGGACAGTTTTTGACATAGTGAGGCCTTCCACAGCCCCAACACTGTACTGGGGGCCTTGCTGTCCCTTCACCGTCCAATATTGCAGGCTGCTCGCTGATTCTGGACTCACTGGCTGGCTTGGATTTGAATGAACTTCTCTGTGTAGTTCTGCTATTCTATCCCTTGCCAACTCCCTTACTTCTGCCACTACGATTCCCTTTATTGTTTCCATCTAGCTTATTTCCTTTTTTCTCATTCCATATTTTGCCAGAAGCTTCTCCTTTCTGTTTATTCTACTGGTAACAGATCCTAGCTTTACGAATAGCCTCGTCCATTGTCTTCGAGACATGAAACTCAATCCTTTCCCACATATACAGTGGTAAACTGCTAACAAATCTTTGCACCTTAGCTTTTTCCTCTCTAATATAAGGCACATAATGAAGCAAGGAAGTAAAACGGGTGATAAATTCGTCCATGGTCTACTACCCCAACCGCAAGTCATGGAATTCTCTTGCCTTTTCGTCGTAGAAGCGCTCAGTCAGGTATCTTTCTTTGAAGTACCTTTGGAATTTTTCCCAAGTTATGGTCTGCTCGGTCACTCCCTTTACAATCTTAACTTCTTCCCACCATAGGGTAGCTTTTCCCTGTAGTTGGAAAATGGCCAGTCGTGCCTTAAGGTTGTGATCGTACTCGTATAACTAGAAATATTTGTTCATATTAATTAACCATGCTTCAGTTGCTTCTTCATGTTCCCCATCAAAGTGCGGCGGTTTGATCTTACGAAACTCTCCTTGCAGCTTTGTCTGTTGCCTTTTTGAGGTCTATTGTTTAGATGCGTTGTCAGAATGTTCCTCCCTCTCTCCCGACCCTTCAGGTGTTGTATGATGGTTCTATTCTTCCAACATTCTTTGTTGTTCCATACTAGGATTAGCTGGTGGTTGGTTCTGTCTGTTAGACAAGATTTTTAGAATTCTTTCTTGCTCCATAGTTAGTCATGCATTATCTTCACGTAATCGAGCCATCTCATTTTTCAGTTCCTGAACTGTCTCCAAAATAGCCTGATTTGTACTACGGGCCTCCTCACCGAGTTGTACCCATAGCTCGGGATTATTCTCAGGGCTAGGTACAGGTCCCCGACCCATTGCATATCTGCACGATGCACTATCCCCTCTTCTCATACTGTTTTTTGTTTGGTTTCCTGACTTTCACATAAATAATTTAAAGAAAATGAATCAACTATTTGTTGTCTTCAATTGTAGTTTTCGCTTCCAATTCCAACTTCAATATCTATGTCAATTTCAATTTCAATTGCAATTTCCATTTTTCCAATGTTCAACTTCAATTTCAACTCCCAGAGGCCTTAGTTCTATAACTGGGCTCTGATACCACTTGTAATGACCCCCGTCAATTAACCCACACAGTAAAAAAAAATTGAACACAGTTACACATATTCCCTACCCAGCATGGTCAGGTACATAGTTGTTTTTTTTTTCAATTTAATGCCATTTACACGCGGCAATCACTGGGAAGGTTCATGGATAGAATTATCTGGATGATTATGGTCATATTTAGAAATGTATGCAGCGGAGTATAGGATATTTGTTTGCGGACATAAATGTCACTGGCTACTCCTGGCCACCTATCCCATGGCATTTATTCAGGCTGACTGGATCACGTGACGGTGGCTCCTCTGCCTTCGCGCCCTCGGGTCTCTCACCGCATCGACAGTGGAGATGGAAATAAGTCCATGCGAGGGTGGATCCAGCTCGAGGCATTTCATTTGGGTTTATTGTTTCAATATGGTATTCCATGTCACATTTGGTTCAGTTCTGCACTACCCCAACCTCTGCACAACACCGAGCAGGCTCAGAGCCCTGACTTGCCAAGGAAGGGCTTTCATTTGCTACCCGGTCACGTTACCAGTTGGTTTGAAGCTATTTTCTTCCCATGGCCGAGGTAATGGTAAACATTCTTTGTGTTATACATATTTTTGGTCTACAGTTACAGATTGCTCTGTTACCGTTCAGGTTTTGAACTTTAACTCTCTACAGGTTTGTTTTGCTACCCGTAGGCATGGATGTTTCCTTTTTCTCTTCCTGTATTATATTTGGGCGTGGAAGCAGTCGACCTCACGCCGACTAACAGGTATGTTCCCTGTGCTCTATACATGTCCTATTATGTCTGTCGCAAGTATCTAGGGTTTCTTTGAATCAGTGGAACGGCTTATTGTCTAAGTCGACTAAGGAGGCACTTGGACCGGCTCCTTACAATTTTTTTTAATTCCCCTCTTACGAAATGGCAGGTTATTGATGGGGTGAACCTGACAAATCCACCAGCTCACACAAAGTTATAGATCCTCCTCGGGAGGGTTCCATTTCCTATAGGCTATAATTTGCAACGAGCTCTCGAGCTCTAATACATTATTAATCGTTGTAGTCGAATTTTGTTTAATAATTTCATCTGGGTCCTTGCCCTGGTGAAGCATTTGACTTCTAAATTTATTGATGTTCATGCACTCTATGTAATTATGCAAGTACCAGTTTCCTTTCATTTTTCAACTATTGGTTTGGTTTCTGTTGGCTGAAATTGGTCATTGTGATGGCCACTGCCTACCATGTAGTTACAACCCCTGTTTTAATTTATAAGTTATGAAGTTTTGAAGGATAGACCACTGTAGTAGTGTACATCTTGCCATTATTCATGTGATGTATGTTATAGTGACTACGCCACTGCAATAGTGTAAATCTTTCCATTATTTATATGTTGAATGTGGTTGTTCCACACCTCCTCGTTGCCTGTGGGGGTTCTGTTCTATATTGCACAGTATTCTATTTTTGTATTGTAAGATGTTCAATATGATGTGCTCCACACGATAACAAGTTTTCTGGGTTATGATATAACAACCTCTGCATACTGCAAATCTCAGGGGTATATCTGTCAAGGCTATACCCTAAATTTAACCCTCGTATTTACATTCTTTTTGGGCCATTCGATTCAGTACAGGGTCGAGTCCTCTAGAGTTTTATTGAAGTCATTCTTTATTTGTATACAAATATATGAGTAATTTGTTAGAATTTCTATCTTACTGTCTTCTAAGGGTTTTGTATAAGCTCTAACCCTAGCCGTAAAACCTGCCTATCCATGCAGGTGCGGTTATACCGTTCAAAATTTTCTTTTTTTCTTGTGTCTAGCATATGCTCCATTAGCTTCATTGTTTCAGGGTTCATAGCTGTGCATTAAAATGTCTGTATATATCATCTCTGTGCTACACATAATACCTGGTTTTGTTTTAAACAAAAAACTCTGTTGTTTTCCTTCCAGCGAAATGTTATTTCCTTTTTTCCTATTGGCATGAGCCATTTCATAGACTCTATTCTATAATTTCATGGTTCTGTTTCACTATGGTTATATATATATATATATATATATATATATATATATATATATATATATATATATGAATATTGCTATTTCTCAAGAGTTCCCGTAGATTCATTCTACAGTTAACTCTTGGTCATTGTTAAAGAAACAAGATTTCAATCTATTCCCACATGAGAAACTCTTTCTTTAATATAAATTTCCATGGAAGAAAATAGTCCCTTTCCTACCCAGTTTACCATCATGGTTTACTATAAAAAAACTTTCCTCACTCCCTTGCCACATTGCACACAGAAAAATAAGGAGAATATCACCAAAACATCATGCAGAATTCTTTTAAATAACACAGAACATAGTTCTTACATACCTGAGTCCTCAGACTGTAAGGTTTAATTCTTGTTTACCTGGAACCCTCTATCTAATAATTGCTCCCAGCAGTTATCCAATTCAGAGCCTACTACCTCCAATCCACCCAACCATGAGATTCGTCCTTTGGGACCCAAATCTCCCCCCCTTGCTTCTTGCTAGACCGCAGTCTTCCGCAAGTGCTCAACAGTGAGCAGGGCTATCTGATCCTTACCAGACTTAGCCACCAGATTTCTTCTCTTCTCTTTTCTACCTATCTCTACAGCACAGACCAACCTCCCTCCCCCCCCTTTCCTCAGGGAACCTTCCCCAGTTAGGGGAGGTGGTTAGGGTTGCAGTTCTTTGCAACTGTTTCCTCCAACTTCCCTCTTAGAAGTTGCCAGTATTTCCCATAATAACATTTCTTCTTATTTGAGAAATAATAAAATATTATTGAATTCCAAAAATAATTAATAATGTTATAATCAGTTTTTTAACTACAGTAAATTCAAATATTTACATTTTTCCTGGGGCATTACAATATATTTTTCATTGTAGATTAGGTTGCATTCACTTTTCCAAAAAACATTATTTCCAATTTATGAGGTGTATTGTTGAAATTTTTTAATAAATTTATGAGTAAATCTGTAGTTTTATGATTTTGATAAGTTAATAAGTTATTAAAATAAAATTATTACGTATTTTATTTATATAATTAAACTAATTTCAATCTTAATAGTTAAACTAATATGATATCAATTATTTCTTTAAAAAGAGAAAGTGACTTACTATCAAATATTTTTAAACTTATTCAATTTTGTTTTCCAAGTCAAAAAAAATATAATTATTGATTTTTTTTATTTTATTTAAATTATCATTTTTTTGTTTTTAATAAATCTTTTAATATTATAATTTTAAATAATAAAAATAGGAGTTTTTTTCAAAATTTTAAATATCTTATAAAAATTTAAATATTTTATTAAAAAATAATTAAATTAGTTTAATTTATCATATATATTTTTTTAATAACAAAAATATAAACATTTAATTAAAACCATTGTATCTCTTTAATATTATGAAAGATAATAATACATTAAATAAAAAGATATATAAAATCAAATAAAAATGAGTAACTAAATCAAAATGTGAATGAAATCACGTAATTTATTTAAATAAATAAATAACTTCAAATTTCTCACCATTTGTTCATCTCTCTCAAAATAAAATAATAATAAATAACTATACAAAACATTTAAATAAGGTAGATTCATACAAAAAATTATACCTCAAGAAATTGCATTCTTCTCAAGAAATTGAATCTTTCTCCACACTTTAGATCTGCGTTTAAGAATTAAAAATTCATTACATCTAAGAAAGGACAAAAAAATCATCTTTGTAATACTAGGTCTCATTTATTTATACTAATTTTAATGAAATTAATTAAGCTTTGTAATAATGGTTTACAAGGTATTTATTAAATAAGAAATTATTAAGGAATTTAGACTTCCGTGATCCATAACATTGTTTAGATAATCTTCGGCAAAATCATATAACCAATCTTTTGTTGACGCGTTTTGAACCAACGAGTGTGGTTCATCGTCAGGACAAGTTGAAGAACCAATCCTGCTTAGCTTGATTAAATAGAGTGTGATAGAGTGTGCAGAGACTCCAACAGCTATATTGCCAACGGCTAATTTTGACCTAATGATCCTAGTCAAACCACTAATATTCTAGATATATTTAATTATTATCATTCTTAGAAAATCAGGTAAATAATGTATTAAAAGAATTCATTTGTTAATTTAAATAAATGTATATGTATATCTAAAAACAAATAATATATAATTCATTATTATTACAAATTAGTTAAATCAGGTAACTTATATATTAAAAGAATTCATTTGTTAATTTAACCCTAATGATCCTAGTCAAACCACTAATATTCTAGATATATTTAATTATTATCATTCTTAGAAAATCAGGTAAATAATGTATTAAAAGAATTCATTTGCTAATTTAAATAAATGTATATGTATATCTAAAAACAAATAATATATAATTCATTATTATTACAAATTAGTTTAATCAGGTAACTTATATATTAAAAGAATTCATTTGTTAATTTAACTAAATGAATTCGTTTAATAATAAAGGTATATGTATATCTAAAAATGAATAATATATAATATTTATATAATCCATATTTATTATTTAATTATAATGGTCATTAAATTAATAACTTATATCTAATATAATAATTCATATTTATTAAATAATCTATATTTATTATTATTCCAATATTATTTAAATACAAACAAATAGTATTAAATTACTATTATTCTTACAATTTAGTTACATTAGGTAATTGTATATTTATTTAATAATAATTATTTAAATCTAATGGTCCATTGGTAAACTAGATCTTCTCTATTTGTTTTTTAAAATATATCATTTTTATTTATTATTTAAATATAATGGCCCAATTAAAAAATTTTAAGTAAATATAGATTTTATAGATTTTTTAATAAACATAAATTATTGTATATAACTTATTGTTTTAATTTCGATTGGGCCATTATATTTAAATAATAAATAAAAATGATATATTTTAAAAAACAAATAGAGAAGATCTAGTTTACCCATGGACCATTAGATTTAAATAATTATTATTAAATAAATATACAATTACCTAATGTAACTAAATTCTAAGAATAATAGTAATTTAATACTATTTGTTTGTATTTAAATAATATTGGAATAATAATAAATATAGATTATTTAATAAATATGAATTATTATATTAGATATAAGTTATTAATTTAATGACCATTATAATTAAATAATAAATATGGATTATATAAATATTATATATTATTCATTTTTAGATATACATATACCTTTATTATTAAACGAATTCATTTAGTTAAATTAACAAATGAATTCGTTTAATATATAAGTTACCTGATTTAACTAATTTCTAATAATAATGAATTATATATTATTTGTTTTTAGATATACATATACATTTATTTAAATTAACAAATGAATTCTTTTAATACATTATTTCCCTGATTTTCTAAGAATGATAATAATTAAATATATCTAGAATATTAGTGGTTTGACTAGGATCATTAGACCAAAATTAGCCGTTGGCAATATAGCCGTTGGAGTCTCTGCACACTCTATTTAATCAAGCTAAGCCGGATTGGTTCTTCAACTGGTCCTGACGATGAACCACACTAGTTGGTTCGAAACGCGTCGACATAAGATTGGTTATGTGATTTTGCCGAAGATTATCTAAACAAATAAGAAATTGTTTAAATTCTAAATAATTAATAAATATTTATATCAAAATGATTTATTAAATCAGAAATTGTTTATTCACATATCTAAATTAGTATAAATTACTCCTAAACCTGAAAACTAAAACATAAAATTAGTCAATTACTCATAAGCTAAATAACTCATAGTTAATGATAATTAGTCATAAATCTAAGTTAGTTATAATTCATGATTTAATTTGACAATGATCTTAATGTTTATACTAATGAAATGAAATAAGTTTTGCAATAATGATTAAAACTATATTTATTAAATGAGAAATTGTTTAAATCACAAATAATTAATAAATATTTAAATCATAACTATTTATTAGAATTACTAGAAATTACTCATAAACCTAAAAACTGAAACATAGAATTAGCCAATTACTCATAAACCTAAATAACACATAGAATTAGTCAATTACTCATAAACCTAAATAAACCATAGTTACTTATAATTAATCATAATTATTCATTAATCTAAATTACTCATAATTAACCTAAATTAATTGTTCACTATAAATTAACTATGTGGCACTATAAATTAACTTTGGCACCCAAACAAGTGGAATATGTTGTTCTATTAACTGTTCATTGTAAAGAATGTCACACCTTTTTTCTACTTGTTTAAAAGCCTTGTAAAATATAGGAAATTTTGTTGGATTCAAAAAAGGGTGTGACCTATAATTATGAATATTTACATGTGTATTGATGAATAAAAATTTCATTAACTAATGAACAAATATGGGTTTTAAATGTAATTGGTTGTCATTAATATTGTAGGAATTTCGATGATGTATATGTGTAATATGGGTAATGTAATTGGTTGTTATTAATATTATAGGAATTTGTATAATGTATATGTCTTTAGCTCGAATGTATTAATTTAAATAATTAAATGTATTTAATATGTTATTGAGAATTGTTTAAACATTTTTTTTAATGAAATAGAATAATATAATTATATAAGAGAATAATGAAAAAACTCTTCTAATTATGTTACATACATATTACAATATGTTAGAAAAATAAGATATGGATTTTATAAAATTATATTATAAAAAGTTATATTAAATCTCTTACTGTAACCTTTTTTTTCTTTCATAAATTATAATTAAAAAAAAAACATTGTATAATAAAAATATGTATAAGAATAGATTAATTCAATAAAACAAATCTTTTCAATTTTTTTTTAGAAACTTTAAACACCTTTTTTTTATTTCTTTCATAAATTATAATTACAAAAAAAACATTGTATAATAAAAATATGTATAAGAATAGATTAATTCAATAAAACAAATCTTTTCAATTTCTTTTTAAAGAAACTTTAAACACCTTACTTAATATATGTTTAAATTCATGTGTTTTTAGATTTTCTATTGTTTATAATTTGGCAAAAATTGTTTGGAATTACAATTTAATTTGATTCAACTAAAAAAAATTAAAAATTACAAGTAAATTTGAGTAAAGATTGTTTGGAATCACAAGTAAATTTGGCAAAGATTGTTTGGAATTACAAGTAAATTTGAGTAAACAATAAAAATTAAGATTGAGTCAACAAAAAATGTAGTTAGTTCCAACCAAAAATTCCTGAACATCTACCTGTTAGACAACCCATTAAAAATATTTATAAACACATAAAATAAAAATAATAATTCAGTTTTAAGATTAAGATCAAGTTATATATCATTATTTTTTTAAAACAATGGAGACATATAGAATTAATTGTTTTAGAAACACATTTTCTTAATGGTTAACAAAATTTAAATTATAACTGTTATGATTAGTGTATGACTAAAAATTACATTATTAAATAAGAAATACTATTTTAATAAATATTAAGAAATTCAAATAATTAAAAAAAGTTATAAATATATAAAATTTTGTTGAAAAATCTCACAAACATAAAACATATTACATTTTTTATTATTTAAATCTCCTAATATTTATTAATTTGACCTCCATATACCACATAATCATAATCATGTAGATATTAATATAGTCCATCGGAATGCTTAAGTTGTGATATTAATGCAGTCCATTACAAGGGTTATCTTGTCATATTAACAATCTATTGTTTTATTAATAAATAAGCAAAATGATTTTAGTTAAATTTTAAATATGAAAAAAAAAAATATATACGAATGTGTTGTTTTAGAAATTTAGTAATATAATTTTAATTTGATATTTTTGGATTCATTATGATTGAGTCAAAAAAAAATTTGTCAAATTCCAAGCAGAAATTATTTAGGTGATTCACATTACATACATAATTAAAACATATAACTAAAATAAATTCACTACTATACAAAAGTAGCCATGTGATCTTGAATCTAGGAAAAAAACCATGTTGTTCACCAACTATTTTTTATTCATTCAAATTTCACTCTTACACAACCATTAACATTTTTTATCCTTAACAAAATGGGAAATTGTGTATGCTAAATTATGTATTTACGTTACTTTTAATTTTATTCAGCATTAAATTGTTTTGTTGATATCAAATACGTTTTTTTTACTATTAGGTGATTTCATTATTTCATCATGGATCCATCTATTTAGAGTTGTCTTCCATTCGAATTTCTTGAACTTGTCTTCATGTGGCTCCCTTTATCTATTGTGATAAAGTTTAGCACTGTTTGTAAAAAATGGAAGAATTTTTTGCAAAACCCTTCTTTCTTTTTACGTTGCAAGAATGTCTCTACGAACGAATTTGGATTTCTCGTTCCTTTCCTCAATAGTGAAGACAATTGTTTTGCTGCTCAATACCTTAATCAGAATGCCCACATATCTCAATTTAATTTGGGATTCATAGATTCAAGATACAGATTAGAGTGTATTGTTGGATCAATGGTGGTTTTATCCTTACCAACAGAATGCTCCTAAACACACAACTATTTTGTAACGAATCCATTTACAAAGGCATTTAAAAACATAGGGCAAATACGAATTGGAGACTCGGGATTCTTTTCATTATTGGAAAATGTAAGCAGCAGAAAATATGGTTGGATTTTTCTAAAACATATCTATGACAGAATGAAGTCTAAATTTTATGTTTGTAGTAGTCTTGATAGGGTATGGAAAAGGGTTGTTGTTCCATTTGGTGGCACTTCACCCCCTAAGAATGTATTTTTTTATAAAATTAAATTGTTTTGGTTGTATCTCGACAAGGAGTATAAATATTATCCTTGGTATAGGTATACAATCTACAGGTTTGGCATAATAAAAAATGAGTGGGGTTTTTCATTTGTTCCAATCAGTGACATAAATTGTATGTCGTTAGCAATATACATGAATCAGTTGATATGCCTTGTCAATGATGGCTCCACTTTTGTATGATCAATTGAAGAATTAAATCATTTCCAATTTGGTCAACCGTGTGTTGAACGAAGAATTGACTACTTTGAAGATGATTGGGATTTCAGATGGAAGTTGTTGGAAGAAATTTCTGCAGATATAAATAGCAAATGTCCTGGTTATCTTCCGTTCTAAACAGTACATGGTCTCGTTCTTATGTGCAACTGCAGTGAACTTCCTTTCCTATTATATGACATGATAACTCACATCCTTTTTCAAATATATATTGATAATTCAACTAATGAGCAGATGTCTCAGTTTTAGTACCCAACATTGGAGGATTGCAATGATTTGATTGAGTGTGGAGATGTTTTTGCAATTGCTCCCCGTATGGATTCTAATGATGAGATTCCACCATTGGATATGGCTATGGATTCTTAGGATATTAGCATTCTTAGGAGTTCTTATAAATATTTCCATTTTATATACTCTCTATGGTTGTGGAAAATATTTCCATTTTTCTCTCTACACATACTATGGTTCTTTATGGTAATACTTTAAAATTATGTTTGTATCGATCTTTGTGATGTAAAATATTTAATATTGTTTCCCCTAAAGTTTTCTTATTTACATGTAAATGTTTCTCGATGTTATGCATTTTTCTTTGTTTGTATACTTATAATTTCTATGAGTTATGTTATACATATTATTTGTATTGGTTTCTGTCACTGATTCTCAAACAATATTATATGTTTATGTTCATTTTAATATTTATATTTATATTTTGATAGTATATAGTTCCAAATTTTTAGATATGCTTCCAATTCATATAATTCTTAGAGTATTGTGTCCCAATAGTATGGGTTTCATTTTGATTATAATATGATATATGGAAATTTAGACTTTTTTGTTTAAGCCATTTGGAAGAATTCATTTCTGTTTTTTGCTATTTTTAAACTTTTTGTTTTTGTTTGTAGCCATTTGGGAAAAGCCTTATACATTTTGATAAGTTTATATGGTTGGAAAAAAATAACATATACACTTTTTATGTTTTTTACGATTTCCAAAAAAAACTTGTGCCTTTTTCATTCTTTTTTGTTTGTTTATATTAGATATTTTTTATGTTCCACGTTTATGATTCCATAATGAATATTTTATTATTCATTGTAGACATGTCATCTGAAGGCACAAGCAAGCGTACAAGAAAAAGAAATTTGTCACCAAAATCACGTGATAGGTCTAATGAAAGTCGTCGTTTATGGTATCAACAAAATAAGGATGCCATAAATGAGCATAGGAGAGCTACATATAATAGAAAAATGAGTGAAGCCACTCTTGAAAATGATTTTATAATTCCTCATAAGTATCGTACTATGGATGATATAATGGAAAGAAGATTTCCTATTGATAGTTCATTATCAGGATATGATCCTCGTCAGCATAATCTTGTTGTTTGATGCGCTTCTAAAAATGTTCATAACAATGGGGAAGCATCTTGCAATCAGGAAGAATGCCATATCAGTATTGTGGATGCAAATTTCCATCCTAACTCTTCTGTGTGTCCAATTGCATGTTTAGATGGCCAAAGGTTGCAAAACATACATGGTGGAGGTAATGATGACATTTTGTGTGATGATTTGGATGATAGTTTACTTGGTCATTTGTTTGATAATTTGGATCCAGTTGCTCAAAACATCAGATCTTCAAATCCCACTTCTCAAAGTAATGTGGTCCCACCAAGAGAATCAGTCATCCCTGATAGCATTTCACATGGAACAATGGAGGTAACACAATTATATTTTGATTTTCGCTGCAATAGTGGTTTTTCTATTACATTCCTATATTTACAAAGTTTTGTTTACTAAACTTGTGTTATTTTATTCTCTTCGAATAGGATACAACTTGTTTTAATAGAGATCTAGAAATTAACTCTTAAAGTGTTCCATCTACTAATCTGAGAAGTGAAGATGAAGCATGTCATAATATTCCTGTGCATTCTCTTCGATGATAAAATTGCCACACTAATGTAAATTTTCAATGTTTTTGATTTTCTTTTCATTTTTTAAATTTTTAGTTGCTTGAACATTGAATTTTATGGCGTTTTTTATTTTCTTTGAATAGGACACAAGTCATTTCAATAGAGGCATAGAAATTAACTTCGTAGATGTTCCATCTACTGATGTTAGAAGTGAAAAGGAACCATCTCATAGTGTTCATCCAAATCTCCAAACAAATGTAAATGTTGAGTGCATTTGATATTTTTCTCATTTTTTCATTTACATTTGCTTGGAAATTGTATTTTGTAACCTTTCATGGAGAAACCATGATCTCATCTCATTAGGTTGGAGAATTGGAATCCAAAACATCAAATTGTAAAACTAATGTAGATGTTCAATGCATTTTATTTATTTTCAATTTTTGAATCTTTCTTTTTTGGAAATTTAGTTTTATAATGTATTTAATTTTTTTGAAAGAGGAAACGACTCATTTGAATAGAGGCATAGAAACTACATCCAAAAATGTTCCATCCACTGATCTTAGAATCCAAGAGCAATGTTCTCATAACCCTCATCCATGTGAAGAAACAAATGTAAATTTTGAATGCATTTGATTCTTTTTCCTTTTCTTCATTTATAATTAGTTGGAAATTATATTTTAAAGTCTTTTATGAAAAAGAGACCTTTACATCCTCTCAAGTTCGTGAAATGCACACCATAAATTTGGAAAGACATTCTCATAGATCCATTCCACATGCTTCAAATTTGCGAAGGGAATCTCGTGTTCTTGAAGATGAAATAAATGTTAGAAGAAATTTTACTCATCCAAATGGTTTTCAACATGGTTCAGCCATTAGAGATCATATTCATTTTGATGAAAACATGATTGCAGTGCATAAAAGGTTTCGAGTAAATATAGATAGCTTGTCAGTTGTCCAAATGTGCCACATTTGCTAAGAATCATATATCGAAATCCATGTTGTGAGACATTCTGAAGGACCTATTTGCAAACGATGTAAGAGTGAAAGAGGAGCCCATCATTTTTGTCGATATAATAACATGGATCCTGGTGAGCAACCTCATATTTTAAGAGTTCTTACTCAAGTTGAAGAAATGCTAATAGCACGTCTGAATCCTATTTTGCAAGTCATACATGCTCGAGGTGGGCAATATAAGTATAATGGTCATATAATTATCTTTCCTCAAGATATTTCTACAATTGTACAAAGCCTTCCCCGACATGTTGAAGATATTGACTTTCTAATTGTGAGGAGACATGGCGCTTAGTCTAAATATTATGAATGTTATGTCAAAAGATCTCAAGTGATGGTTGCATTCTTTTCAAAATCCAACATGATCAATATTATTGAGATGTTGTAATTGATTATGATTTAGTGAATGATCTGCCCGAAAGATCAACAGATGTCTCCTCCAGGCTTAAATTTGTTGATTGTGATATTGAAGAATCTGAGATCAATGAAACTAATAATGAAGGGTTTCCTGTTGAGCATTTTCCCTCTCATCCTTCTTCTTTTGTTGCTCGCCTACCAAATGAACGAAGATAAGTGGAAGAAATTAGAGCATTTCTTGATAATGTTGATCATTCACATGTTCAAGACATGGATTGGCCCAGTATTTGGACCTCTCCAGTGAATGCATATAATACAGAGGGGTTGTTAGATATGGCATTTCCAACATTGTTCCCCACTGGTGATGCTGATTGGTTGCAACCATGTATCTATAGTGTTGAACTTCATGAGTATGCATTGCATCTTCTTAGGTACAATGATGAGAGATTTGGAAGCCATCCTCGCTTTCGATATTACCTTTTAAACATGATAATGCGGCATCAAAGCCAAGCAACTGTTTCAGTTTTTGCAAAGAAACATTTACATGGTAACTCACCTACAATAATTGAGGAGCTTCGCCACCAACTATCTGATTTACCAGATAATAAGTTGGCTGAACATCTTATGTGGTTTGGTTCTTCTCTGAGAGGTACAAGGGCATACTGGACTAAGTGTCAATCTGAATTGACGGACATGATTACTCAGTTAGGATGTCCATCTTTATTTTTTACTTTACGTGCAGCTGACACAAAGTGGCCAGAGTTGCATAACCTCATGCCCATACATTCACATTCTCGTTCTTCAAATGAGCATCGTATGAAAATTTAGAATGTTATACAGTACCCTCATATTGTTGCGACATTGATGCACCACAGATTCAATATTTTTCGAGAGGAAGTTATCCAATAATATCTTAAAGCTAAATACTTTTGGTACAAGTTTGTGTTCAATTTTTTTCTATACTTTTTCGACTTTTATTATGATTCTATTTTTTTTTTTGTTATAGTAATTATATCTTCATTTTTTTCAGATATGAGTGGCAACATAAAGGTTCAACACACATCCATGGTTTCCTATGGTTAGAAGGTGCTCCTGACATGGAAATACTTGATTGGTCAAATAGTTTTGATGTACAACTTGCAAAGATATTCTTTGACAAATATGTAACTGCATGGAATTCGCATGACATACATCGTCGCAACATAATGGTTCCATGAAGCCTCAATGATAACCCTTGCCTATTGAATACTGGTCAGATTTTCTCTTCTAATCCTCATAATGATTGCGAAGAATTGTTAAACCATGTCCGAAGGCACACAAAGTGTATTGTAGATTCTTGTTTGCACAAAAAGGGCACTATTCTAACATGTCGGTACAATGCTCCATGGGATCTTTGTGATGAATCAAGATTGTTCATAGATGATGAAGGAAGAAAAAAATATGAGCCAGCAAGAAATGATGACAAGTTTAATGTACATAATATTGACCTTCTAACAATGTGGCGTGCAAATTTTGATTGCTAGCCAGTGCTTTCTTGCTATGCTATGTTGAAATCCATTGCTAAGTATGTATCAAAAGCATAAAAAAAGTCTGAAATTTATCATCATATGTTAACTAGAATTTCAAATTCTATTGGCTCTGAGGATCATGCTTTATGTGCATATAGAAAGTTTCTTATAGAAGCGATTGTTTACCGTGACATTGGAGCACAAGAAACATGTCATATGTTGCTTAATCTACCTCTTGTTGTTTGTAGTCGGGAATTTGTTTCCTTAAATGTTGGAAGAAAGGTTTTTAGGAAAATATCAAGGGATGGCTTGCAATGTTCATCTGAGAATATTGTTTTTCAACATTATCAGAAGAGACATTTTTCCTTGAACACCTATCTTTTATAGAAAAAGCAAGATCTTGGACATTTGATAGCAAGCATAAACAATATCCATGGAAGCCTAGAGATGTTCATGTTATTGTTTTGGTTTGGCCATGGTTTTATTTTATTCCTGGTGAGGCTTTAGAGGAATTTGAAACCTTTTGCTGGACAGAATTGCTATTGGACAAGCGATTTCGTGACATTCCTATAGAAATTGGCCTTTCAGCTGAAATTATTATTGAAAATTGGAGGAATTTTTGATATCGAGCATGGCATGTTGATCGACATCCATCAATTATAGACAATATTGAAGATGAAGAAGATGGTGATTTTTCTAACCAGGAAATGAATCTTGAAGATGATTTTCAAGAATGACAGATTTTCTCTCGCTTGGTTCCACCAAATGATGTGAATGTTTCAGGTCTTCACACCCTCGGTCAAATGGACATTGATATATCCTTTAACTGGGAAAGTACAACTATTTCTGATGATGTTGCAGAAGAAGCTATTAATTTTATAAGGAATGCAAAATCAACGGGTGATATTGTTGACCTTTCAAACAGAACATTTGCATCTCCAGATTTTTTGTCGAAAAACAATGACTTACTTTTGAAATTGCCTTAAGGCACTTTGTTGAATATGATATTCGTGAAGCTCTTCTTATGATTATTCAGGGCACTGCGGGCATTGGGAAGTCTTTCCTTATCCATTGCATTTTTGAAGCACTTTCTAATTCGTCAAGTATTGGAAGAAGCCCTTTGCTTCTTCTTGCCCCAACAGGAATAGCTACTTTTAATATACATGAAAAAAAAATACACTCAACTCTAAAAATTCCAATTAAAGATATGCAGCCACTACAGGGGTAGTCACTTGCAGTATTCCTAGAAGAAATGCGACATGTTAGATATATATTGATTGATGAAATAGCTTTCTAGGATCAAGGTTGTTTATGCAAATAGATGCTCGATTGCGAGAAGCATTTCTAGAGAAAAAGAACTGTCCTTTTGGTGGCATATCCATCATCCTTGTGGGTGGCCTTGGAAAACTGCCTCCTGTAAGAGATAAGCCTTTGTATGTAGGTAATACAGTAGGTAAAGTCTTGTGGAACAAATTCAACATTGTTGTCACTCTTGACACAATCTTTCGCCAATAAGGGAATAATAAGAAACAATCTTGTTTTCGTAGAGTCCTCAATAACATAAGAAATGTAGAACATGCTCTTGAAGATTGGGAGTTTCTTATGTCATGGGCTGATATGAGGTTGCATCCTAGAGAAAGAGATTTATTTAATGCAGCAGTTCACATGTTTCGAACAAATAATTTGGTCTCCTTCTATAATAGGCATATGTTAAAATCTTTAAATTCTCCAATTGCACAATGTGTTGTTGAGCATTCAAGGCGTTCAGAAATCAGTGGTGTTGATGATGATCAATTGGACCATGAAGTTTTGTTGTGTTGTGGTCAACGTGTTATGTTGAAATGTAATTTATGGGTTGAAGATGGCTTAGTGAATGGTGCACTTGGTTATGTTAAGGATATATTTTATCCACCTACCTCTAGGCCACCTCAACTTCCAATGTTCACAACTATTGTTTTTGATAAGTATGTTGGTGTTCCATTTAATGCAAGCAATCCAAACATTGTCCCTACCACCCCAGTTATAAGAGGAAATCGCAAAAAAATTCCTTTGAAGATGGCATGGGCTCTCACAATCCACAAGTCACAGGGATTGACTTTAGAACGAGCGTCAGTTGATATCAGGAATAAAGAGCAGCAAGGCCTTACCTTCATGGCCATATCAAGAGTGAAATAAATAGATGGTTTACGCATTGTACCACCTTTTTCTTTTCAACATTATGCCAAGATGAAATATAGCGCATATGTTACAATTAGGGAGAAGGAAGAGGAGGGATTGAAGTCCATATCACTACGAAATACAACTAATAACATTGTGACCTTCTTTATAGTATGTTTTTTGAATTGCTTTTATTATCCTCTTCATTTACTTTTAATATAATAATCATTTTCATATATTTATTAGATTAATAAATTCATCATATTCATAGTAATATTAGAGAAAGTTGTTTACATCGCTTTTCATGTTGTTCATTTTACTTATTTAATTTTTTAAGTTCCTATTGCTCTTTTCTTTGCAACAGAGCATTCAAACATAGACAATTAGTTATATGAACCAATCATTCCAAATAATTTCTATAACTGGTTCATATTGATATTAATATTGTGGATTCATATTACATCATGAAATGAAAAAATGGAGGTTTTGAATATTGGCCACAGTTTTATTCTATTTCTACAGTTTTTTCTATTGTATTTTGAAATGAGGCTTATATTTGTAGAAATTTTTATATCATTTGGTTCATGTAACACTAGATCGTTCTTTTTCATGTAATACTATAACATTAATTTTTTAACATAAATAAAAATGGGGTGTTATGTTTTATGTATGTGTGTGTGTGTGTGCGCGCACTTATTTATTTGTGCATGTCTTTATTTATTTTGCTTTTGCTTTTGTGTCTTTCAAATGCAGATATGGATAATAATGATGTCATCTATTATTCCAAAAAAATATGCGATATTGTTGGAGCTATAAGCTTTCTTTCCTATCTTCGGAACAAGTTTGATAGAAAACATGGGTTCCATATTGCATTTATTGATGATCATATTCGTGAGCTAGATCAAACAAAAACACACGTAAAATACTTGAAACATGTGCACCAAAGGGAGTCTGGGAGGAGAACAAGAAGGAATTGGTTGGAAAGTGTTAAGTATCGTAATCATTATCCTGTTGATTTGAATTGGTGTTGCTTTTGGCATCGGTATGGTTGTGTTTTGGAAGAGTCTGCTCCATAGATGACTTTTGAAACATTGTTTAAGTTCAATTTTGTAGTGGAATTATTTGATGTAAAGAAAACAAAAATATATGTTAAGACCCAATGTTCTTTTTGTGGTTAGGATATCTCTAGTCTTAAAATGTCCTATTATGTTGTTCTTCTTTAAATCCAATGTGTGCAATTTAGATGTTCTTTTTTCATTTATGTTGCTTTGCTCCAATGGCAGTGTTACTATTTTATATCTTTCTCTTGCATTTCTGATTGTTGTGGTCTTTGTGTGGATCCTTTCACTTGGTTAACGTCTTTCATAAATGAAAATATTGTTTAAATTTATAATATTATTGTTGGGATTTCATGTTCTAGTTGTTTATATCAATATTCTTGAGATTTATACTATTAATACATTCATGTATTGATATCAATGTACTTATGGCTTAAATTCTATTTATTGTTTATAATGTAGTGATATAAATGCGTTATTATTAATGTAATGATGATTTATCATGTTTTAATGCTTTATGGTTTGCAATGTGGTTCTTATATTGGTTTTGGTTTATGTTTTTTATTATTTTTCTGTATTATAGCATTATTTATGTTTATAATGTTGATGCCATGATTTAGGGCTTAAGTTCGTTTTACTATTTCCTTGGGTTTATAATATCAAATTATTAGGTTTGTTTATTCTTTAAGTTTATAATATTAATAATTCCTTCGGTTTATCATTTATTCCCTTTGTTTTATTAATCCCTTACATTTACAATGTTTATCCCTTCAATTTATTAACGTGCTACTTTCATAATATTAACAATCCCTAGGGTTTATTGATCCATTAGGTTTATAATATTCATAGTCACGTGGGTTGATCAATCCATTGGGTTTAAAAAATTAATTCCTATTAATCCCTTCTGTTTTTAATATTGATCCCTTGCCATTTTTTATCCCTTTGGTTTCTAATATTTTTCCCTTGGGTTTATTAATTCCCAATGGTTTATAATATCAAATTATTGGGTTTCTTCATTCTTCGACTTATTAATATTTATAATTCCTTGGGTTCATAATCGCTTGACGTTTTAGTGTTAATCCCTTCGGTTTATTATTCCTTTGGGTTTGTTATATCAATCCCTTGGGTTTATTATTCCCTTGGGTTTATATTATTAGTCCCTTTTGTTTAATAATATTCCCTTAGGTTCATAATCCCTTGGGGTTTTAGTATTAATCCATTGGGTTTATAATATCAATCGCTTGGGTTTATTATTCCCGAGTCAAACATGGTTTATTATAATGTCGACCATGGTCCAACATGGAATTGTGATAAGGATTGTCTCAATATGAAAATCAGTGATGGTCAATCATGTTTATTTTAATGTTTATAATATTTGTCTTAGGGTTTATATACATTGGGTTTATAATATTAGTCCCTTGGATTTAATATTATTCCCTTGGGGTTTTAGTATTAATCCATTCATTTTATTATTCCTTTGGGTTTCTCATATTAATCCCTTGGGTTTATTATTCCCTTAGGTTTATAATATCGATCATGGTAAACCATTGTCAATCATAGCCAACCATGGTCAACCATGCTTGAATGTCACATTGTGACAAGGATTGTCTCACCATGAAAATAAATAATAATCCCTTGGGTTTATTATTCCTTTGGGTTTATTATATCAATCCCTTGGGTTTATATTATTAGTCCCTTTTTTTTAATAGTATTTCCTTTGGTTCATAATCCCTTGGGGTTTTAGTATTAATCCCTTGGGTTTATAATATCAATCGCTTGGGTTTATTATTCCTGAGTCAAACATGATTTATTATGATGTCCAACATGGAATTGTGATAAGGATTGTCTCAATATGAAAATCAATGATGGTTCATCATGTTTATTTCAATGTTTATAATATTTGTCTTAGGGTTCATATACGTTTGGTTTATAATATTAGTCCCTTGGGTTTAATATTATTCCCTTGGGTTCATAATCCCTTGGGGTTTTAGTATTAATCCCTTCGTTTTATTATTCCTTTAGGTTTCTCATATTAATCCCTTGGGTTTATTACTGCCTTAGGTTTATAATATTGATCATGGTAAACCATTATCAATCATAGCCAATCATGGTCAACCATGCTTGAATGTCACATTGTGACAAGGATTGTCTCACCATGAAAATAAATGATGTTTATTTTAGTGTTTGTAATATTTATATTTGGGTTTACGAATGTTGGGTTTATAATATTAGCTCCTTTGGTTTAATATTATTCCCTTGGGTTTATAATCCCTTGGGGTTTCAGTATTAATCCCTTGGGTTTATTATTCATTTGGGTTTATAATATCAATCCCTTGGGTTTATTATTACCTCATGTTTATAATATCAATTATGGTCAACCATGTTTGAATGTCACACTGTCACAAAGATTGTCTCATCATGAATAAATCATGTTTATTTTAGTATTTGTAATATTTATATTTGGGTTTACAAATGTTGGGTTTATAATATTAGTCCCTTGGGCTTAATATTATTTGCTAGGGTTCATAATCCCTTGGGGTTTTATTATTAATCCCTTGGGCTTAATATTATTCCCTTGGGTTCATAATCCCTTGGGGTTTAGTATTAATCCCTTGGGTTTATTATTCATTTGGGTTTATAATGTAAATAAGTTGGGTTTACTATTCCCTTAGGTTTATAATATCAGTCATGGTCAACTATTGTCAATCATATCCAACCATAGTCAACCATGGCCAACCATTGTCAATCATAGCCAATCATGGTCAACCATGTTTGAATGTTGCATTGTGAGAAGGATTGTCTCACCATCAAAATAAACCATGTTTATTTTAGTGTTTGTAGTATTTATAATTGGGTTTATCAATATTCGGTTTATAATATTAGTCCCAGGTTTAATATTATTCTCTTCTGTTCATAATCCCTTAAGGTTTTAGTATTAATCCCTTAGTTTTATTATTCCTTTGGGTTTATAATATCAATCCCTTGGGTTTATTATTCCCTTTGGTTTATAATATCAATCATGGTAAACCATTGTCAATCATAGCCAAACATCGTCAACCATGGTTGAATGTCGCATTGTGACAAGAATTGTCTCACCGTCAAAATAAACCATGTTTATTTTAGTATTTGTAGTATTTATATTAGGGTTTACCAATGTTGGGTTTATAATATTAGTCCCTTGGTTGAATGTCTTATTTTGACAAAGATTGCCTCACCATGAAAATAAACCATGTTTATTTTAGTGTTTGTAATATTTATATTTGGGTTTACGAATGTTGGGTTTATAATATTAGTCCCTTGGGCTTAATATTATTCCCTTGGGTTCATAATCCCTTGGGGTTTTAGTATTAATCCCTTGGGTTTATTATTCATTTGGGTTTATAATATCAAAACTTTGGGTTTTTTATTCCCTTAGGTTTATGATATAAATCGTAGCCAAACATGGTCAACCATGTTTGAATGTCGCATTGTGACAAGGATTGTCTCACCATTAAAATAAACTATGTTTATTTTAGTGTTTGTAGTATTGATATTTGGGTTTACCAATGTTGGGTTTATAATATGAGTCCCATGGATTTCATATTATTCCCTTTGGTTCATAATTCCATGGGGTTTTAGTATTAATCCCTTCGTTTTATTATTCCTTTGGGTTTAGAATATCAATCATGGTCAACCATTGTCAATCATAGAAAACCATGGTCAACCATGTTTGAATGTCGCATTGTGACAATGATTGTCTCACCATCAAAATAAAACATGTTTATTTTAGTGTTTGTAATGTTTATATTTGGGTTTAACAATGTTGGTTTTATAATATTAGTCCCATGGGTTTAATATTATTCTATTGGGTTTATGATCCCTTGGGATTTTCATATTAATCCCTTATTTTTATTATTCCTTGGGGTTTATAATATCAATCCCTTGTGTTTATTATTCCCTTAGGTTTATAATATCGATCATGGTCAACCATTTTCAATCATAGACAACCATGGTCAACCATGGTTGAATGTCACATTGTGACAAGGATTCTCTCACCATGAAAATAAACCATGTTTATTTTAGTTTCTCACCATTAAAATAAACTATGTTTATTTTAGTGTTTGTAGTATTGATATTTGGGTTTACCAATGTTGGGTTTATAATATTAGTCCCATGGGTTTAATATTATTCCCTTCGGTTCATAATCCCTTGGGGTTTTAGTATTAATCCCTTCATTTTATTATTCCTTTGGGTTTAGAATATCAATCATGGTCAACCATTGTCAATCATAGCAAACCATGGTCAACCATGTTTGAATGTCGCATTGTGACAATGATTGTCTCACCATCAAAATAAAACATGTTTATTTTAGTGTTTGTAGTGTTTATATTTGGGTTTAACAATGTTGGGTTTATAATATTAATCCCACAGGTTTAATATTATTCCCTTGGGTTCATAATCCCTCGGGGTTTTTGTATTAATCCTTTAGTTTTATTATTCCTTATGGTTTATAATATCAATCCCTTAGGTTTATTATTCCCTTAGGTTTATAATATCGATCATGGTCAACCATTGTTAATCATAGAACCATGATTGAATGTCACATTGTGACAAGGATTCTCTCACCATGAAAATAAACCATGTTTATTGTAGTCTTTCTAATATTTATATCAGGGTTTACCAATGTTGGGTTTATAATATTAGTCCCTTGGGTTTAATATTATTTCCTTGGGTTCATAATCCCTTAGGGTCTTAGTATTAATCCTTTAAGTTTATTATTAACTTAGGTTTATAATATCAATCATGGTTATCTTTATTAATCTCTTGTGTTTGTAATATCAATTCCTTGTGCTTCTTGATCCCTTAGGTTTTTAATATTTATTCGTTGGGTTCACTAATTCCTTAAGTTTATAATATTAAACAGTTGGGTTTATTAGTTCCTTGGATTTATAATATTAGTCCTCTTTGTTTAATATTATTCCCTTTTGTTCATAATCCGTTAGGATTTTAGTATTAATCCCTTCGGTAATAATAAACAAAAGGGACTAATATTATAAACCCAATGTATACAAACCCTAAAATAAATATTAAAAATACTAAAGCCAAATGATAATAATAATAATAATAATAATAATATTATTATTATTATTATTATTATTATTAGTTTATATTATTATAATAATATTAATATAATAATCATAAATATATAAGAATACAGTTGTTATTATTTATATATTTATTAATTTTGTCTTTGAGGTTTCTGCGAGTCTCATGTTTATGTAGATTTTTTTTCGGATCCATCGCATTCAAATTCTTTTTTGATCGACGTTTCGAACCAGCAATAGTGGTTCATCTTCAGGATGTAAAAGAATTGTTGAAAGACTGGTCTTATTTCCCAAATATATAGAGATGTGTGAGTTGCTTAGCCGACAAATTCTTTATATTATTATTATTATTATTAATTGTCCTATATAAATGTATTTGTGTTAATTGTTTCATGTTTTAATTTTATTTATTTTAATTATAATTAATTTAATTATATTCATTTTTAATTAATTATTTATTTTAAATATTTTAATTTTAATTAATTTATAAATTAAAATTAAAATACATATCCATGTTTATTTATTAAACATGTATGTATACATATTTATTTTAAAATTAACTATGTATATGTATTTTAACTAATTTATTAAGTAAAATTAAAATACATCTATATTGGTTATACTTCTATTTATTTCATTTATTTTATTATTTTAATTAATTATTAATTTTAATTGTTATGATTCTATTTGTTTATGCTTTAATTTTTAATTTGTTTTGGGATGCGTTGCCCTATTTTAATTGAGTTAATTAATCCTTAAGTTATTCTTGTTTGATGAATAATTCTTTTAATTATTTTAATTTTAATTAATTTATTCATTAAAATTAAAATACATATCCATTTTTGTTTATTAATTAACCCTTTAGTTATTATGTTTGATAGATTATTATTTAAGTATTTTAATTTTAATTAATTTATAAAATTAAAATACATATCTATGTTTATTTATTAATTAAAATTAAATATGTATATGTATTTTAAATAATTTATTAATTATAATTATAATATATATATATTAATTAATTTATATATAGAGAGAGAGGGGGTTATACTTATCTTTATTTCATTATATTCATTTATTTTATTATTATAATTAATTATTAATTCTAATTGTTATATTTCTATTTGTTTTTGTTTTAATTTTAATTTGTTTTAGGATGCGTTGCCCTATTTTAATTGTGTTACTTATCTTAATTTTATTAATTTTAATTATATGTTTTGATTATTTATTAAAGCTTCCTATATATAGTCCTAGGTTGTGGAGTTCTTATGGTTAAGATATTTTCAATTAATGTTAAATTATATATAATTATGGTCATAGTGTGTTAATTTAGTTAGAATGGAATAGATTTTTTTATGTTTGATATAGGTCAATTAGAGGAGGTCAAAGACAAAATTAATAAATATATAAATAATAACAACTATATTCTTATATATTTATGATTATTATATTAATATTATTATATTAATATAATATTATATTAATATTATAATCATATATTATTTATATAAATTATTATTATTATATCATATAATATTATTATAATAATAATATAATAATAAATATATTTTATTATTATAATAATAATACAATATAATTGTTATTATTATTTTTATAATTTTATATCACTATTGTAATAATATAATAATTATTATATTAATTTGATAATATAATGATAATCTAATATTATTATGAGCTATTTTTATTATTAATTAATATATATTAGGTGTTTATATTATTATTATAATATTAACATTCTCTATATATATATAATCTGGTCTTTAATATTTATATAAATATTAATAATCCTAAATAGTGTGTTAAAAAAAAATCCATAATAATTATTAATGTTGTTGATATAAGTTTATCTGCCTCTATCACTTACATTGGAAAATGTGGTTATATATATGTTTCATATATATGTATTGGCGTTTATCAATCTCATTGGTAAATATGATTGTGCTTTGTTATATCTAGCATCAAATAGTTATATCTAGCATCAAGCATTTTTACTTCCAGTTTTTTAATTTCTTTTTTAATTCCCTTTGCAGATTCTACATCTCAAAACCACGTGATAATAATAGTAATGAGAGAGACGAATGGGACGCTAAAACTGTCATCTGAAAACTGGAATAAATAAAAAAGAGGAAAATACCTGAGAGAAAATAATAACAGTAGCCAGCTCCAGAGCATATGACTCCAGCAACCAGTGTTTTGTATTTTAACTAGAATAATAAAAAACAGGGAAACACCTGAGAGAAAATGATAACAGTAGCCAACTCCAGAGCAGATGACTCCAGCAACCAGTGTTTTGTATTTTTTTTTGGCAGATGGCCACTGAAAATAGGTAGCGCACAAACAACTCTGCATACAAGAATACACAAACAACAAAATGGATGAGTGGCGTGACTCGTTTTCAAAAAAAAAACTGGATGTGTACCTCACAGCTAAATTCACGTAAACGACTGTAAAAAAGTCACCATGTTTAAAAAAACATAGGTCTCAATATGTAAAATCCCTCTCTCTCTCTGATGGCCCAGTCTACCCAAATTTCTATGTTTATACTTTTGACGAAACCATAGATCAAATACTGCAACTCCAAATCCAAACAACTGGTTTCGATATGAAGAAAAAGCGGAATAATATTTCTGTCCAAATCAAACGTTGTTTCCGTCACACCAATACCCTTTGGCCAACCATCTGCCATACACCCAGCAGAGACTCAAAGTCAAGTATAGTTGTCCTCATAGATGCCAAAAACCAGAAGATTGAACATCAGACTATTTGTTGGGAACACTTGACATTTCTATAACACTGGGTTGTAAATAATCCTAAGCCTCTCATTCCGAAAAATATTACCTCCGTTGATATTACAGAAAACCGATCTTCTCCAGTAATTTCTTTTCCTAGAAGATCTACCATTGACCGAAGACGTATAGACATTTCTATAACAATGGGTTGTAAATAATCCTAAGCCTCTCATTCCGAAAAATATTACCTCCGTTGATATTACAGAAAACCGATCTTCTGCAGTAATTTCTTTTCCTAGAAGATCTACCATTGACCGAAGACATATAGAGTTGGCCTGTAAGCAATCCAAGTATTACAGAGATCCTTCCACTGTAGATACTGCTTGTTCTACTTCATCTTCTTGTAGACATAATCTTTTGTATGAATTATCCCAGCTTGTAAATTATTGTTCTTTAGAGGTCAAATATCCAGATTGTCAAGAACATGTAAATCCGCTTACTCTAGTCAAGTCTGAAATCCATAACAATCATAATCCCAGGACTGGTATTGCTCCTCTTTCCACATCTATAAATTCATGCCCAAACCCCAAATGCTCATATACTTTTCCCACATGAGCAAGATCGAGATCATGTACTCATGATGCATGAAATTGTAACATTAGAAGGAGAAGACCCAAGGTTGACTGAGATGATATGTCAAATCACTATATTAATAGGTATTAAATCATGCTTTCTAATTTGTAATCAAAGTTTTTTTGAAAATGTATAGAAAGTTCGTACCATGATTTTTATTGCAACCTATCAAAAGCTCGTACCATATTTTTCAATGCAATTAACATATTGGATTCGAGCAATGTAAAATAAAAATCACTGCAACAATGTTTTTATTGCCCTGGTATAAAGTTAAAATACACTAAATGCTCATGCTTGAAAATCTATAGCCCTCAATACAGCAAATGCACCGTCCATAGGGGAAACTCATTATATTTAATATGGCCTCCACCCAAGAAACGTAGGTTGACTTATGGCCTTGGGTTTAGCTACCCGAGTGGTGGTGACAGGCCCCCACAAAACATTTCCAAAACCTAACGTTGATCTTTGTTACAGACCAAAAATTTCCAAAATCATCCTAGAATCATTAACAGATTCAAACCTGTTCTGCGAAGGGCGTTGGCACAGTCTTCATGAGAGTTTCTAAAAGGCATTTGAAGGTCAGCTGATTGGGCTCAAACACGAACATTCTAGCGGTGAAGTATGGAGAAGGCGGCTTCCCTAATTCCATGGGCCATGACACCTTCTCTGGGCACTGTTGGCAGTATCCAATCTTGTACTGCGAAGTGTGGCTCCATGTCTTGTCACAGAAGTAGACCATAACCGCATAGAAATATCCGTCCCGCATGTCAAATAGATTTTCGATGTTGTCAAATACCTGGATGTCTGCATTCAGATATACCATCTTGCTGTACTCTTCAAACTGCCCCACACCCAAAACAAGTTTCTCAGTAACTATGTGCACGTGTCTAGGAAAGATAGTATTGCTAAAGTCTATCCATTTATCGAGAGTTGCAGAAAAAAACACCTCCCAGATGCGGAGTTTAGAGTAATTGATGACATAGTAAGCCATTGTGAATTGCACTTGATTCTCGAGGGGATGGATGGGTTGAATCTCGCGAACAATACAACTTTGTCTTTGCAGTTGTAGGCGATGATCATCTGGAACATCCGGCAAAACAGCAACGACAAGAGGATAAGCGCTCTTCACCTTCTGCAAACCCTTTGCAAGTCCAACAACACCTTTCACGTAGTCACCGGATCCAGCCAAGAAAGTCACGTATGCTCTACACATCTTCTTGGCTGTCGTTCCCCTTTCCCTGAAGAGCTGATCTGCAGGAGGAAATTTTGGATTCATTGTGAGAAGAAGAGAGTATGCTAAAAGTCAAGAATCTCTTGTAAAGAAGAAGGGCCAATTTACAGAATACGAGTACGCAAATGTTGTTGGTATGTTTGGGCAGTTAGGGAGCATGCCTTTATAGGGCCGGACAACTGTAAGAGATCTAGTGTGTTTAAAACAATAATATCCAATATATTGTAGCAAATAGAAAACAGACACGATATTATGCACATGTCGATTCCTCCGTAGTGTGTGGTATATGAGCAATTCAACCATGTGGAATTGGAAAAGGTAAGTCATGATCGTTGGAAGATAGATTGGAAAAGTCCATAGTGTTGAAATCATCAGAATGAAGGGAAAGTTCGGAACAAGTTGACAGGTAATCATCTGTGGACCGCGCCACACGCAAAGATACACAACCGTTCCTGGAAGTTTAAGAGAAGCAACAGTCGGCGAATGAGATTTTTGAGTTGGGTGAGCGAGCGCAATTTTCGTTAATTTCTAACTACACGGAAGGTGTCTTTTTGAATCAGTTAAGCTACCAACCATCATCTACTTTTTCATTTTAGACCGTTGAATAAGTCAAAATTTTCCACTTGTCGAAGTTTTCCAAAGTTTTCAACCGTTGGATCTGTCAAAGTAGACTGATGCACAGTGCGCATTGTCCATGCTCCGTCTGGTCATAGTTTCTCGAGTCAGCAATAAATTGCCATAATCTTTGTTGAAATTATAATTCCAACTACCACGTCATTTATTCTAGAAAACCCGCCAGTCTCCCATCGCATCGCTTTTCACCAAGCGATGGTTTTCCTCTAGAAGGCAGCGATAACATCCATCGAATGACATGTGGATCACCAGTTTTGGAAAACAACTTTTTTCCCAAAGCATAAAGTTCGTGCAGATTGAGCGAGCGATAACCGTAAATCTTGATTTGAAGTCGTTCGATGGAAGTCAACGATTGAATGTACAGGACTGCACCAAATTACGTGACGTAAATTAGAATTTACATTAACTGCCAGTTTTTGCCAGTAAAATAATTAATGAAATCTACGATGGTTGGTAAATGTAGGTAAAAGATTTATGTTATTTTGTATGGGAGTATGGGTCATGTAAAAACGAATAGTTATGTTTTATTGCAAAATATCTAATGTGTTCTGTTTTGGTATTCATTGTAATGCAAGGGAAGCACGCAGCAGCGCGTGAGTAAGGAGCGAATGAAGAAAATCTTTTACACAACAGTGTCAAATTTTTAATGCATAGCAGTGCAGATGTAATGTTTTGTTTTTGTTGAGAGAATGAAATGTAATGCAAATTAATACGCAGCAAGTAGCAGCGTGAATGAAACGAGAAATTTTTTTACAGCAGTGAACGTAAAGAAAATTTTTACACACAGCAGTGTAAAATTTTCAGAAGAGACGGAGTAATTTTTGTTGAAAAGTGTGCAACAAGAAATGCTTGTTGAGAGTGCAACAAGATGATGGAGCTTAGTGAAAAGAGTTCTTGTTGAAAGTGCAACAAGATGATGGAGCTTAGTGAAAAGAGTCGCCTTCACTAAGTGGGCCCGCAGGCTATTTTTGGCGCAAGTCTATTTTTAGAGTATGTCTATTTTTAGACATATGGATCATGTCTATGGATTGCAGGTTGTTGTTTATGGATGATTGGTCAAGTTTGGAAAATAGATGGACTTCTATTTTTTATCAAAGTGTGAGTGATCACAGTGTGAGTGATCAAAGTCTATTTTTAAACTGGCTGTCAAAAATAGAAAAGTCAAATATTATTGTCTCATAATAATATTTGGACTATAAACTTGATCTTATTCTCTTGGAGCACTTCAGTTTGAGCTACAGAGGTGGCACATGCAGCTGTCAAAAGGAAATACACTTTTCTTATGAGTCAGTTGAGTTGTTGCATGCATGACTTCAGTTAGAACTCAAGTGAGTTGAGTTTAGTGGACTGGAGGTACAGTTGATGGAGTCGTGTTCAGTTTAGCTTTGTTAAACTAGTTGTATTTAGTCTAACTGATCAATACACTAGAGATGAGTTGGGTGAATTAGTTATTAATTAATTCACAAGTTATTAACTCATAATGCAACTATAGAATACATCAGTTAACTCAGTTGCATGTCATTGCATGTTCAGTTCAACAGGGACAGGTGGTAGAGAATCAGATTGCTATCAGTTGTGACTATAATTGTGCACCAGATCTTGCACAATCAAGGGATTGAGGATGCCAATGAGTTTACTCACGTATTTGCCCACATTATAGTTTGTGCTCACGTCCAACAAAGTGTGAGTGACTATTTTGCAAGTGAAATACGAGTTTGGGAAGCCATTCTCATCAGTTCTTGAGCAGGTATTGAACTGGAGAGGCAGGCAAGCAGTGGAATAGATTTGGAGATCAGATCTGAGCTGTATTGTGTGTAACAGGTGGAGCTGGTACTGGATTGCTTGTGATAAGCATTGTACTTTGTAGTGTTACATGATTCAATCAATATAATATACAGATAGTGTGGGGTTTTTAGCGAGATGCTTTCCCCGGGATACATACTGTGTTAATGAGTTTGATTGATGCTTCTATGTGTGCCTGTGAATGTTTCTGCTTCTGTAAATTGATGATCAACGTAGAGAATATTATGTATTATACATGTTCCGCTTATAATTGTATAATCAGGATAATCTCATTGAATATGTGTCATATTATTCAAAATTTCTACAATTTTTTTTGTGGAACTGAAGTGTTCCTAGTGTAATCCCTCTGAGTGAAGAAGAAGTTTGTAACAGGAAGTCTTTATTAATGAATAGAAATCTTTTATGTGTGTGTGGAGAAACTCTGTTCTTTGAAAACAATTTTTTTTTGCTTCCCTGTGTTAATATCCTGTGTGATAAAACAGAGCATAATTATCTATTCAAGCTATTTTTGTTTTGGAATTAAACAGAAAATTCCCAACATGGTATTAGAGCTTGTCCAGGCTCTTTGAAGGTGTCAAAGAAGCTGAAGGAAGGTTTCTTGTTGTAGTAGCTTCTCCAGCAGAGTGAAGACTCAGTGAAAAAAAATCCAAGGTATTTCTCAAGTTAGTTATTTAAAAAAAAAACACAGTCAAGTATTTTGAAGTATAGTTAAGAGTGCAAGAATGGCTGGAGCCAGCACTACCATGGGTATCTTTAATACTCAGCTCCCAAAATTTAATGGGAAAAACTATGACTATTGGGCAATAACTATGAAAGCTCTACTTGCTTCCCAAGACTTATGGGAATTTGTTGAGGATGGTTTTGAAGAACCAACAGATGAAGATGAGTTTAATAATTTGACTCAGGCAGAAAAAGAACTATTGAAGAGCTATAAGAAGAAGGATTGTAAAGCCCTATACTTTTTGTATCAAGTAATGCATGAGAGTGTTTTTCCAAGGATTGCAGCAGCTAAGAGATCCAAAGAAGCATGGGAAACTCTCAAGATAGCCTATCAAGGCCTGGAGAAAGTGAAGACAGCAAAACTACAGTTGCTGAGGAGAGATTTTGAGAATCTTTGCATGAAGGAGTCAGATAATATTGACTTATTCTTCACACATATGATTGGTCTGGTCACACAGATAAGGTCTCATGGAGAAATTCTTGAAGAAAGGAGGATTGTGGAGAAACTATTGAGGATCCTACCCTCAAGGTTCGATGTGATTGTCACCACCATAGAAGAGACAAAGGATCTCACAAACTTCTCAGTTGATGAATTACATGCATCATTGATAACACATGAGCAGAGATTGAGTAGAAATGAAAACTCATCTCTAAAGCATGCCTTTAAGACCTAGATGTTCTTTAGAAGAGGAAGAGGTCAAGGCAGAGGAAACAAGAGAGGAAGAGGCAGAAGCCAAAACAGAGGTGGAAGAAATAGTCCAGCAAATGCTCAAGGAAGAGGCAGCAATCCAAATTAGAACTAAGGCCAAGGCAGCAGCCAACAAAGTGGTCAACATCATGCTCAAGGACAAAGGTATGATAAATCCAATGTCCAATGTCATTATTGTAAAAAATATGGGCATTATGCAAATGAATGTAGGAAGAAGCAGCATGATATGAATAATAGAACTAGTGCAATTTCACTAGAGAAAATATCAGCCAAAATAATTTGTTTTTAGCTTGTAATATGGCTGAAGAAAAGAGTGAGGATGTATGGTTCCTAGACTCCGGTTGCAGCAACCATATGACAGGAAACATAGCCTTGTTTTCTATGTTAGATCAGATTGTGAAGTCACAAGTCACACTAGGAACTCATAATAGATTTTTTGTTATGGGAAAAGGAGAAGTAAATGTTTTAACAAAGAAAGGTGAAAAGAGAACCATAGCAGATGTTTATTCTGTTCCTGGAATGAAATGTAACCTCTTAAGTATTGGACAACTTGTTCAAAATGGGTACAATGTTTTCTTTGTGGATGATGTATGCACCATCATGGATAGAGCACCCAGCAAACGATGTATTGCTGAAGTGAAGATGACAAGGAACAGGATGTTCCCTCTCAGAATGAAGGAAGATTTGAAAAATAAAGAACAAATAGCAACAGTGACTCAAGAGACTTTCCAAAGCGAACCAAAAGATGAAAATTGGTTGTGGCACTTGAGATTTGGACATCTCAACTTTGGAGGTCTTAACTTGTTGAGTAGAAAAGGAATGGTAAGAGGATTACCATTGATAGAGAAACCAGACAGCCTTTGTGAAGGTTGTATCTTGGGGAAACAACATAGAGAAAGTTTTCTATTTGGGAAAAGCATAAGGGCAAAATCACCCTTAGAGATTGTCCACTCAGATTTATGTGGACCGATGCAAACTCCATCACTTGCAGGCGGCCACTATATTCTAACATTCATTGATGATTTCACTAGAAAAACTTGGGTTTATTTCCTTAAGAACAAAAGTGAAGTGTTTGAAACATTTTACAATTTCAAGGCATTTGTAGAAAACCAAAGTGCACTGCATCTCAAAGTTCTAAGAACTGATAGAGGAGGTGAGTATATCTCTAAATTTCTACGTTTTTGTAGAGTAAATGGAATTCATAAGTAGTTTACCACTAGGTACACTCCGCAGCAAAATGGAGTTTCCGAAAGGAAGAATAGGACAATCATGGATATGGCGAGGAGTATGTTAAAGGAAAAGCATTTGCCAAACGATTATTGGGTTGAAGCTGTACATTGTGCATCGTACATTTTGAATAGATGCCCTACAAAAGCAGTCATGAACAGAGTGTTGGAAGAAGCATGGAGTGGGACAAAGCAAGGAGTCACCCACATGAAAGTTTTTGGATGTGTGGCTTATGCACATGTTCCAGATCAGCTAAGGAAGAATTTGGACAGCAAAAGGGAGAAATGTATTTTCATTGGATACAGTGAGGAATCCAAAGCTTACAGGTTGTATAACCCATCCACCAAGAAGCTTATTATCAGTAGAGATGTTCAGTTTATTGAGGAGGAAGCTTGGGATGGAAGCATAAAGAAAACAGTGAATGTTAAAAACTCTTTGTCTCATAATGAAGATGATGAGGAGATGGCTGAAATACATCCCCAAACAACAGCACCAACACAAGGGCAGCAAGAAACACCCTTCAGGAGAAATGAAAGTGCTTCTCCAAGCACACCACAAGTAGGAAATTCAAGTGCTTCTTCAAGCACTTGCACACCAAATGAAAGAGGTAAGAAGTTCAGAAATTTAAGTGACATTTATGAGCAAGAGGTAGCAAATGAAGGTATGAACTCTTTGTTTGCTTTATATTGTCATGTTGATGACCCTGTTCATTTTGAAAAAGCAATTAAGGATAGGAAATGGATAGAAGCTATGGATGAGGAGATCAATGCCATAGAAAGAAACAAGACATGGGATTTAGTTGAACTACCAAAAGGAAAGGAAGTCATTAGAGTTAAATGGGTCTACAAGACCAAGAGTAATGCTAAAGGCAAAATAGAAAGACACAAGGCAAGACTGGTTGTCAAAGGATACAAGCAGCAGTATGGGAGAGACTATGAGGAAACTTTTACACCGGTTGCTAGAATGGAAACAGTGAGAGCAGTGCTGTCATTAGCAGCACAAAACAAGTGGAAAGTTTGCCAAATCGACATGAAGACAGCATTCCTAAATGGAGTATTAATGGAAGAGGTTTACATTGAACAACCTCTAGGCTATGAAAAGAAAGGCCAAGAGCACAAAGTATGCAGATTGAAGAAATCTCTTTATGGGCTGAAGCAAACACTAAGAGTGTGGTACAGTAGGATAGATTCCAATCTACTGGAAAATGGATTTGAAAAGTGCAAGGGAGAACCCACCCTCTACATCAAAGAAAAGGATGGTAAATTACTAATTGTTGTGTTATATGTTGATGATGTTATTTTCACATGTAATGATGATCATCTTATTGAAAATTTCAAAACAGTCATGAAAGAAGAATTTGAAATGACTCACATGGGTTTGCTGATATACTTCTTAGGAATAGAAGTAGAACAAAATGGAAATGGGATTTTTATCTCACAAGCGAAATATGTTAATAAAGTGTTGGAAAGATTTAATATGTAGGAGAGCAAAGAAGCAATCACTCCCACAGTGATGGGATTAAAACTCAGCAAAGAAAACAACAGCAAGGATTTTGATCCTAGGTTGTACAAGAGCATAATTGGTAGCCTTATGTATTTGACTGCAACTAGGCCGGATATAATGTATGTTGTTAGTTTAATTTCCAGATTCATGGAGAGGCCAAAAGAAGCACATTGGCAGGCAGCAAAAAGAATTCTGAGGTATGTTAAAGGTACTAAAAGTTTTGGCATTTTATATACTACTTCAGAATGTTCAGATTTAATTGGATACACTAATAGTGATTGGGCTGGAAGTGTAGATGATCGGAAAAGCACATCCGGTTATGTTTTTCACATAGGTTCAGGAGCCATTTCATGGGCTTCTAAAAAATAGCCTATCGTAGCGTTGTCTACAGCAGAGACAGAATATGTGGAAGCTACAGCAGTAGCGTGTCAAGCAGTTTGGATGAGAAGGATGTTAAGGAGCTTATACCAAGAGCAAGCAAAAGGAACTGTGATTTTTTGTGACAATAGCTCAGCTATTGCATTATCCAAGAATTATGTGTTTCACAAGAGAACGAAGCACATTGACACAAAGTTTCATTACATCATGGAATTGGTAAACAATGGAGAAATTGTTTTACAACACTGCAGAACTCAGGAGCAAGTTGCAGACATTCTGACCAAGCCATTGGGACAAAAACGTTTTGAGCTTTTGAGGAAATGTTTGGGTATGACTGATAACCCAACAGTTGAAATTAAAGGGGAGTGTTGAAATTATAATTCCAATTGCCGCGTCATTTATTCCAGAAAACCAGCCAATCTCCCATTGCACCGCTTTTCACTAAGTGGTGGTTTTCCTCCGGAGGGCAACGATAACATCCATCGATTGACACGTGGATCAGTAGTTTTGGAAAACAACTTTTTTCCCGGAGCATAAAGTTCGTGTGGATTGAGTGAGCGATAACTGTTCGATTGAAATCTTGGTTTGAAGTCGTTCGATGGAAGTCAACGATTGAATGTACAGGCCTGCACCAAATTACGTGACGTAAATTAGAATTTACATTAACCGCCAGTTTTTTCCAGTAAAATAATTAATGAAATCTACGATGGTTGGTAAATGTAGGTAAAAGATTTATGTTATTTTGTACGGGAGTATGGGTCATGTAAAAACGAATAGTTATGTTTTGTTGCAAAATATGTAATGTGTTATGTTTTGGTATTCATTGTAATGCAAGGGAAGCATGCAGCATCGCATAAGGAGAAAATGAAGAAAATCTTTTACACAGCAGTGTCAAATTTTTAATGCAGAGTAGTGCAGATGTAATGTTTTGTTTTTGTTGAGAGAATGAAATGTAATGCAAATTAATATGCAGAAGGCAGCAGCGTGAATGAAACAAGAAAATTTTTTACAGCAGTGAATGTAAAGAAAAATTTTACACACAACAGTGTAAAATTTTCAGAAGAGACAGAGTAATTTTTTTTGTGGAACTGAAGTGTTCCTGGTGTAATCCCTCTGAGAGAGGAAGAAGTTTGTAACAGGCAGTCTTTATTAATGAATAGAAATCTTTTATGTGTGTGTGGAGAAACTCTGTTCTTTGAAAACAATTTTTTTTGCTTCCCTGTGTTAAGATACTGTGTGATAAAATAGAGCATCATTCTCTGTTCAAGCTATTTTTGTTTTGGAATTAAACAGAAAATTCCCAACAATCTTTTCAGTCGGCAATAAATGTATGAATGGTCGAGTGCAGGCTCAATTTCAGGCTTCACCTAGCGAGTGCATATGGATTCAGCTAGCATGGGCGGAATTGTGTGGAAGCCTGTTCAGATGACCAACAGATAGCCTCCACTTCCATAGCCTTCTGGAAGGGTGAAGAGGCAAATGTAGCTTTCACCCATCTAACGCCAACACCGCCCCTCATCAATCATCCAGAAAGATCAGCATGAAGGCGAGAAAAGAAACATAATGTGAGACATTCACTTAGACGCGTACGAGAGAATCCTGATAATTTTCGATTGGACAGGGTTGTTTTCATATTAGCTCAATAATGGCCTCTCCAGCCAGAGCTGCAGCCTCCAGTCAGAGTCTCGGCTTCCACACCCTAGCTCCAGCGACTAGGCACCTGCCCCATCCCAGCGTCAGGTTCACGTATCATACATTATTTTACTATGGTATATTAAGGTCTGCTTATCTCACAATGATTTATACCCTTGTTCTCCTCTTAATTTGATTTTGTTGATCATCATGCCAGGGGATGAACATTTACTAGGGTATTAGTCTTCATAACAATGAATATTCTTGTTCTTGATAGATAGATAATGTTCTTGTTCTTGGTACATACATAATGTTCTTGTTCTTGATATTGTGCGGTATTCTGCTAAATCTGACAATGGAGCACATTGATCCTCTATTCCAAGATGTTCGGAACTCGATAGGTGAGTGGCTGACTGATCATCCTATATTTATTTATTTATGTTTATATGGTGCGTTTAGAAATATATCCATATATTGGTTGTGTATTTAGTATAGAATCTACAATCAACCTAGAAGTGAGTATCTCAGATTATTGGTGCTTTTCGACCGCGCTGAAAATTTCGCATATGAAGATTTTCAAGTTGTGAACCTTTTGGGCTTCCCTGTATTTGTGCGTTTATTGCTTCCTCAATACATTTAACTGGAAGCTATTCCAACTACGCAGTTGCCATCGCACTAAACAATTGACATTTTGAAATTTTGGAACTATAAAAATATATTTTTTAAATCAACTTTACATTTTTACATTTTCAAGCGAATAAGTACTTCTAATCTTGGCATTTCAAGAACGTTTATAGTGTTTAAGCACAGTGAGAGTAAATTATATTTATATTTTTATAAAGCTCATGGACTCCTTTAGTCATGGCCATTGCTCAGACTTTATACATTATGCATAAACTTTCTTTTTTGATTTTCTATTTGGTTACCATTGCCTTTGCTTAATTTTGCATTTTATTTCGAGGGGTTTTCTTCTTGGAAAATGTGTATTTAAAGAAAATTTGAGGTGTGTTTTTTTTTTTAATTAACTCATTGTCCATAACAATATAATTATAATTTGTGTTATGGATCTTGATGGATCAATAATTTTTGTTTATATCAATATAGATCTTGTCAGACCAGGTAGTAACTCCTCAACCAAAATTGATTTGTGTGTATTATTCCTTCAGGTAGGTCTTTATTTTATACATGAAGGAGAGACTGTTCACTGTATCTCTCGATGACTGTTCATATTACGTATTCATCTATTTACATTATATTCACCCAATCCTGATGATTAGGTGTCAACATTCCCCCCCTTAATCTGAAGGGATGTTGATGAGTCCAGGCATCATTCTGAATCGTTCAAGCTTTTCTCTTCCAAGCGCTTTGGTGAAGATGTCTGCAATTTGCTCATTAGTGGAACAATGATGGAGATGGATTGTTTTGGCCTCAACATGATGTTGAATCAGATTATATTTAGTATTGATGTGCTTTTTTTGATCATGGAACTTTGGGTTCTTGGCCAACTTTATTGTAGAGGTATTGTCAATCATGAGTGGAGTTGATTGTACTTGTTTTCCTACAAATCTTCAAGAATTTTCCTAAGCCACACGATTTCTTTTGTTGCTTCAGCTACTACCACGTATTCTGCTTCCGTTGTGGAATCTGCTGAACTGATTGTTTGCATGATCTTCAGGAGACAGCTCCTAATCCAAGACTCATAGCATATCCTGAAGTAGATACCCCAGTTTCTTTGTCTCCATTGAAGTTTGAATCAGAGTATCCAATCAAGTTGAAGTCATCCACCTGTGTATACTTGATTCCAAAGTCTTGAGGACCCTTCAAGTACCTTAGAACTCTTTTTGTAGTAGACCAATGTCCCTCACAAGGCTTTTGCATAAACCTAGAGAGGATTCCAACAGCAAACAAAATGTCTGGTCTGGTAGTAGTTAGGTAGTTGAGACTTCCTACAAGTTGTCTATACTTTGTTGCATCCTCAAATTCTTTTCCTTCAATAGATGTGAGCTTTAAGTTTTGTTCCATTGGAGTAGTAAGAGGATTGCATTCTGTCATGCCAAACCTATTCAACAGATCTCCAATGTATTTCTTTTGAGAAAGAAATATAGATTTCGGATGTTGGGTTACTTCAATGCCAAGATAGTAATGAACATATCCCAAACCAGTCATTTCAAAACTTTTCCCCAATTCCTTCTTTATGGATGCAATGTAGCTTCCTGTCATTAAAAGATCATCTACATATACCACAAGATATACAATTGTTTTTCCAACTTTCTTGACAAATAAAGTTGCATCATCAAGATCATAATGTTTGAAATTGAGTTTCAGAAGATGCTCAGTTAGTTTTTCATACCAGGCTCGTAGTGCTTGTAAGCAATTTTTACATCCATTTGATGCACTTTCCAACCGTTCTGAGCTGCTAGGGCAAAGATTGTCCGGATGGTAGCCCATTTTGCTATGGGGGCAAAAGTTTCCTCATAATCGACCCTTTCCTTCTGTGCAAAACCTTTTGCCAGAAGCCTAGCTTTGTGCTTGTCAAGTGAACCATCATCTTTATACTTGTTCTTGCAGACCCACTTGTAGCCAATTGGTTTGGTTCCTAATGGAGGCTCAACCAGCTTCCAAGTGTCATTCTTTATGAGGGCATCATACTCCTTTTGCATCGCTTCTTTCCATTCATCATGAGAAGCAGCTTATTTGAAGGAAGTTGGTTCAAAATATGTAGACAAGTTCAATTCACAATCATAAGAAACATCCATATCAATAGGTGAATTAGAGTCATCCACATCACCTCCATTCTGCTAGTTTGAATTTCTAGTTCCTGTCTTTCCAACCTCATCAGGATGAACACTTTCAAGTGTCTTTTTCAGCCACTTTGGGGGACCTTTTTTAGATGTTCCAGGCTGCTCCGCTGATTGAGTTAGGACTAAATCAAGATTGAGTCTCCCAATTCTGTCAATCACATCACTTAAAGCATCATTCATTGTTGGAGTTTCATGTAGGGGAGAGTGTTCTTCAGAAGTAAATTCCACATGTTGATCTAGTATAGGAATCCCCCCTTCAAGATGTGGAATTTGATTATCAAATTCTTGAAATGATTTTGCTTTTGCGAATCTATCCAAGCGATCAAGTTGCCACTCAACAACATTGTCAGTTTTGGATGATTCAAGAACAATTACATCTCTAGATACAACAAACTTTTTATTTACTTCATCATAGAGATGGTATGCTTTGTAGGTGTTTGAATACCCCAGGAAGATACACTTACGACTTCTAACACCAAGTTTGTTTCTATTTACCTTTGGTATCAAGGCATAACAGGTGGAACCAAAGACCCTGAGATGCTTTACCGAAGGAATATGTCCATACCACATTTCATATGGAGTCTTGTTTCTAATAGCATTAGATGGACATCTATTCTTTATATATGTAGCACATAGAACAGCATCAGCGCAAAACATTATCTTACATTTTTGAAGAAGAGCATGGATCGTACCATAGTTAAGATTGTCCTATTCATTCTTTCAGCTATACCATTCTGTTGGGGATTACAAGGTACAGTTGTTTGGTGTTTGATCCCATGTTGGCGAAAATAGTTTTCAAATTCATTTGATGTGTATTCTTTTCCATTATCAGTGTGAATAGACCCAATATGAGATTGTGCATCATTTTCAATCCATTTATGAAAATTCTTGAATGTTTGAAAAGCTCATATTTTCTCTTTAATAAATAAACCCAACACATTATGGTGTAGTCATCAATAAATGTCATCATATATTTATTTCCATTTGCAGAAGGAACGGGCATTGGATGACATAAATCTGAATGAATGAGTTCAAGTTTTCTATGTGCTCTTGAATGTGAATCACGAAAATACTGTTGCTATGCTTTCCTAGAATATAAGCATCAAATTGCTTAAATTTCCTAGGAATTGTAGGCAAACCAGCAACACCATTTTTCTTCAACAAGTGGAGGTTGTCATAGTTCAAATGTCAAAATATAGCATGCCATAATAAACTTGATGGAAGTGTACCTTCTTCATGATGAGAATTGTATGAGAAATGTTGTGCACGAGCAAAGGTTCCTTGCATCTTGAGAAGCCTTTCTTCTTCTATTCCCCTCATGACAAGTTAGTGGTCAGGTGCTTTTATTACCTCAAGCTTGCCATCAAACATATGAATGGAGTGACCTTGCTAGTAGATGTGGACCAAGGACAACAAGTTTCTCTTGAGCTATGGGAGATATAGAACATGATGCAGAAGAAAGTCTGGAAGACCAGGTAGTTTAAGCTTGATTATGCCAAGCCCTAATGGCTTGATTTTTGATTGGTCTGCAAAGTATACTACTCCATCAACATTATCAGTAAATTCTTCAAAAAAATATTTTCTATGATTCATGTGGCAGGTTGCTCCTGAATCAAGCAACCAATGATTTTTCCAAGAAGCAAGTGAAGCATTAAATAAATCTTCATTTACTCCAATATTACATTGTGCCACAACATAGTGAGTGGATTCAGGTGCTTTACCTTTGTCTGTATCATCAGTTTTACCTTTCTGTTGGTTTCTTTGCTGCTCAATTTTTTCCCATGGTAACTTGCATGTAGAGGCATCATGTGATCCATTTCTTTTGCAGCATTTGTAGTGCAAATCTGTCTTTACTCCTTGAGAGTGTCTGCCCCCCTACCTCTAAAATATCTTCCTCTTCCTCTTTGACCATCTCTTCCTCTTGAAGACTCTTGAGCATGATGTTTTTCTTTATGAGCAAGGCACACAGCCTCTTCAGAAGATTCATCGGTTGTTTTCTTTCCAAAATCTTTCTCTCTTTTAGCAAACTTTTTCACAAGAGAGTCAAAGGTGATATCTTTGAGATTTCCATTTGCTTGCAATGACTCAAGATAATTGGAGTAAGTAGGATAAATTTCCTTAAGAAAAGTGATAAGAGGAATATCTAATTCAACTTTAGTGGATTTAATATCATGCATTATAGACTTTACTTTAGATGTAAGAGGAAGAGGATCATTATTTTGCAGTTCAAGAGTGAAGAGTTTAATCATGAGTTGAACAACTTCAAGTGCAGAATGTGAGTCATAGAGTTCTTTCATCTTTTGTAAGGCTTCAAAGGCAGTTGAAAATAGTGAAATATGGCGACTCACCTCTTCATTCAGATGTTGCAATTAATGCATAAGCTTTGTTGTTCTTTTTTTCCCAAATGACGAGCTCTTTCTTTGAGATAGGTTGTTCTAGTTCTTTGTCTCCCTCTCCAACACACACTCCTTTCCACAACTCATTGAAAATGAGGGTGTGTTTTATCATCCGGGACCACTCAGGATAGTTCTCCTTGCCAGTGAGAACTATTCCCACAATAGATATGATTGAATGCATTGTAAAATCTATGTACAGTGGGAGAAAAAAATCGCTCTTCTAGTGGCAAAACAATTTTCACTTTCTATGTAAAAGAGAAAAAAATGCACTGTAGTTTTCAAAACACTTTACTATGGCGGAGTCTTCAAAACACTTTAAATGAAAATTGATTTATAAAACATTTCCCAGAGAAATATTCATATCAGCGATGCACTGTCAAATATTCTCTTTCAAATCAACACCAGAACAATTTCTCGACGCTGTACGTGACCATATAATTGGATGACCGAACGAGTTCTTCACCGGAAAATTGGAAAAGCTCGCAGAGCCATTACATTAGAATGCGCAGAGCTCATACAGCCAAATCACGACTACAATGGGTTCTTCACGTGTTGTTAGGCTGTTTTATCATCATCTAGCCAACATAAACACTTCTCTATCTTCCAGTCCGAGTGCACAACTATAACAAGATGTTCATCAGCCTACTGACTGATAAACAAGTGATGACATAGATCTAATACACGCTTTCCAAAGTCGAAAAAAAAACCTCAAGGGAGCCTGTCAAAGAAATGGATAATGGCGGAGAGGTCGCATTGTATATTTTATGGAACACTAAGGGTTCAAGCCTGTCATGCCAGGGATCTGTTACCGATGCTATTATAACCACGACTGAAAGGCGTATACAAATTGAATGGTATGTAGAGCGGATGGAGAGGCTGAGGTGTATGACGCAATTTTAATACATAACTCACAGCGTGCGATTGTTGGCACTTATAGCTTATGGAACTCACATCAAATGGGTTTTATACCACTGCATAATACAATCAAGATATACGTACAACTCAATACCATTCACATAGGAAGAAATAGCACCTCTAGGAAGTAGTGCCATACACCACGGCACCTTCGGCTTCAGTGCGTTTGATGCAACAACCAGCTCCAATGCAACGAATCGACTCCTTCAAGAGGTAACGCACTTCAATGAATATATTAAACAATGAATGAGATTTTGCAAGGATTTGACAAAAATTTCAACCTGCAGAACCATATAGGCAGAATATGCAGAAAGGAGTTACAAAGCAGAGGGAAGCTAAAAAATGGTATTGGCTCTAACACCATGTCATACCAGGCAGTAACTCCTCAACCAAAATTGATTCGTGTGTATTATTCCTTCAAGTAGGTCTTCATTATATACATGAGGGAGAGACTGTTCACTTCATCTCCCGATGATTTTTCATATTACTTAGTTATCTATTTACATTATATTCACCCAATCCTGATGATTAGGTGTCAACAAATCTTCTCAAGTCTTTTAGCCATTGCGAGTGCCCAGAGTCTGCATTACTCCAATGTGATTCTTATTCTAGTCTGCTCTGTCTTACCATTTGATAAAAAAATCGATAAAAAAATTACTAAATCTTATATGCTACCTCTGTTGCATTTCCTTTTCATTGTGTGGGTTGCATGAAAATAAGCATTTAAAGAATAATGGGAGGAACATTTTTCCAAGAAAGGAGTTTGAAAGTTAATTTTGGATGGATGTGCCTATAATAATACAAATATTTAAAATTTCATATTTCAATTGCCTACTAATATTTAAGGAATAAAAAAAAAGAAATATTATGAAAAGTGAGTTGTGGCTCAACTTCTAAAATGGATAAATAATAGAAAACCTAGAGAAAATATTTTTTATTATTTAAAATAAAATATATATTATATAAAGATTATTTTTCTCTTGGAAAAAAACAAATAATAACTTTGCTTCACCAACCAACCAAATAATTTTAACAAGTAAACTTAGTTATATGGGGGTTTCATTAAAATTTTTCCTTAACATAATTATTCTTTTCTAATCTTGAAATGATTGCCATATTTTAAATATTTAATTTCTTAGAAAAAATTTCAAATAACACAATGCAAAGTAATGCCATTGTGCGGGAAGTCAATGCATGCCATCACACTCTAGAAATACAATATGGAACACTATACAATTAGAAATTGACATTGCAATACCAAGAGAGAAATGTCATTGTGCGGAAAGTCAATGCATGCCATCGTACTCGAGAAATACAATATTGAACACTATACAATTAGAAATTGGCATTGCAATACCAAGAGAGAGTGCAAAGTTTTTTGGCAAAATGTTGTGAAAAAAAGATCACTGACAATTTTACGAATAATTGTTTCCCACCATAAGCATCCATACATAGCACTGATAATTTTACCAATAGTTGTTTTCCACCATAAGCATGCATACAAAGCTCTTTGTTTTCCATTACAATAACAATATAGCATTAATAAATTCTTTGACTTCTAAATAAAAAATTTAACATGTGCCATAAGAAAAGGATAATCCTAGATGCATCTTTCCATGACCATAATGAAATAATGGGCTCTTTGGAGTTTAATTTTTTTTTTTTATTTATGGAAAAAATAAATGATACACTATTGCTAAGGCAAAAAACATTTTAGATAGAATAAAGACAAGGAAGTGTGGATAGCATTTATAAAAGAAAACCATTAAATATTTTTTCTCATTTGCAATAAAATTTCATAAACTTTCACTATTATTTTTATCTAAAGAAAATTGTAAGTATCAACTTAAATATTGTCGAATTCATGGCATAGCTCAGATAAATTGTCTGCTACTAATTACATGGAAAACTAAAGACAATTATGAATTGACTCAAATGATGACAGGGCAACAACACTCTCTACATGATCATTTCAGGGGAACCACCACATTTAGCCAAGTCACAGTAAATGGACCTATTCATGTCCTCACAATCACATGGTTGTTTTAGAAGATTTCCAATAGTTACATGATTACCATGGCTTTTAGACCTCTACTATGGTGTTGATATTGCATTAGTAGTACTATCTATTGGCCCTACATAGCCATGCTTAAAATGTGCAGTGGCATATTTTTGGGGCACCGCATATTGTGTGTTGCACCAACTGCACACACAATTCACATATTTTGGTGATAATTCATTCAAGATGTTGTATGCATAACCATAAGACAAACTTGTTACTTCAAAAACAATGATGAAACACAAATCTTCCCAAATAATTCATTGGTTTTACTTTCAAAAGCTTGAAGGAATTTGAAGAGCATGTATAGAATTTCGTTGTGGGATTTGATCCCAAAATCATTGATTTGTAAATACATACTCAATGAAATGTTAATTGGTTGAAACCTTGCACAAATGTTTGATATAAGCAAATAAGCTGAAAAGATTAAAAGGCTTAATTGGTTTGTGGAAAACCTTGTTTTCTTGAACTGGATCATTATGAAATTACTTTTCTTTAGATGTTTTGTTTATATCTATATTACATGGAACACATTGAATGTCTTATTTCATTTTAAAGTTAGTTACCCAAAATTAAGAAACTTCTATAGATGGCCAAGCATATACAAAGCTTGCTAGTGACCAAGGCAATAACCACCATGACTATCCCCTACCAATTGACAATGCTTCTCTACCCAACCCCATTCAATACTTAGGGAAAGAGAAGCAAGTCAATTACACAGACAAATTTCCTTTGGAAATAATTATGCACATACATAGAGCAAAATCCAAATACTCTACCAAGAAGAAAGAAAGTTGTCCACGCAAATTTGTTAAATGGATCCACTTTGTACACTTGTTCAAAGTAAAAATAATGAAGAGTGGTTTATATGTAACGACAAAGAAATTGAAATGTATTTCAATAATGAAGAAATAAATCTCACATTTCTTGTCTCGAAAAATGGCTTTTGTAAATAAATAAACATTAAAAATTAAGAAATCTTGATGAAAAATTAATAAAAATATAAATACTATAGGTTTGTTTAAGTGGAATGCATTTGTAGACATGATTTGTATTGTTAAGACACTCCTAAGTGTTAAGTTGTTGGTTTAATTTTTGGCCTTACCATGGGAGATTGAATATTAACCCAGTTGAAAATTTTATTATAACATCATGAGTACAATGTCGCAAATTAAAGCAAAGAGTAAATGAACTAATATTTTTTTCACCATTTAAATTATTGCTATACCAATTTAGGTTATTTCCCATGATGTTATTTTGTTATTTTTTTAAAGCACAATCTTCAATTTACTTGATTGTTGATAAATAATCCAAGAAAGGGCAGTGAAAGAAAAATATTTTTCACTCTACTTATATTGTTGTTAAATTACTATTATTGATTTTATTTATTTATTTTTCCAAAGAAATATTCAAGTAGATCCATATTATCAGCGTATTGGCAAGGCCTAACTACAAGGGTGTCAAGGAGAATTGACCTCGTGGCCTCTCATTAGCAAGGTGCTTTAGTGATAGGAACTCAACTAATTGAGTTAACCCTAGGGCTTACTATTATTGATTTTAATTAGTAATTTGTTAAAAGTGATGAGAACTCAACTAATTAAGTTAACCCTTGGGGCTTTACTATTATTGATTTTAATTAGTAATTTGTTAAAATATATATATATAGTAAATTAAATCAATATTTACAGTTATTTATTTTTGAAGCAATTTATTTCTATTTATAATAAATAATAGATAATAACTAAATATTTGTAATTATGTTTTTTTTGAAAAATTATTTCCAACAAATTGTAGATAGATAATTCAAGGAGCAAAGAGATTTGATGTTTGGAGTTCTATGCTTTTTCAACACCATATTCATTAAATACAACTTAATTTTTTGCATGTTTATTATCAACAAGGTAGGTACATGTTTAGGTTGTATATTTTTTAATTTAGATTCAAGACAAATAAATTACTTTTCAAGTCAGCTTAGTTGTTTGAGGTATGGAAAGATTATATTTACTTAGGGTGGAGAGAAAACATATATAAAATTCATCAATCACCATGTATGTATTGTATTATTGTATAAAATTATTGTCCGGAGATTTGATGTGAAAAGAATCAAATTTAATGACCATACATCCTACACTATTACCACAATAGGTGATTGAACTCACAACTTTTGTCAAGAAAAGATTGGTCTAAAATTCTACCCCACCATATCGAACAACAATTTTACCTAGGATACCTTCCCTATGCTATCAAGGAGATATCAAGGATAGGTAGGCACAATATATCAATAAATATTAAGCTCTCCTCATTGAAGGTTTATAATTTTATGGTTTAGAACTATGATTTTTTTATCATTAAACAATAATGGTTAATCCGTTTACGTTGATGGCATGATGGCAAATATAACATGGTGGGACATTGGAATTTGAGCATTATGATATAAAGCATTCCAAATTTACGATCATGGACTTTTTCCTATGCATTAAATAAAAATGTTAAGCTAATAATCAAACAATGAAGTGTTATATTGAAAGTTTACAATTTTACGGTTTAGAACTATGAATTTTTATCATTAAACAATAATGGTTAATTTGTTTATGGTTACGTTGATGGCATGATGGCAAATATAACATGGTGGGACATTGGACTTTGTGCATTATGATATAAAGCATTCCAAATTTACGATCATGGACTTTTTCGTATGCATTAAATAAAAATGTTAAGCTAATAATCAAACAATGAAGTGCTATATAGAGTGACATCAATAAGAATTAGGATATTACACTTTTATCATTGAACAACTTGATGACCCAATAATGCTTTTCTCATTGAACAACTTGATGACCCAATAATGCATGGTGGGGATGAATTTTTGGGTTTTATGAACTATTTAAATATAGATGATGAATTTTTTGGTTTTATGAACTACTTAAATATAGAAGGAATTTTTTAGTTTTATGAATTACTAAAATATAGATGAGAGGGATTTCTAAGTTTAATGACATAAATCTAGTCCCATTTTGTAATAAGGATTGAGCACTTTACTCATAAATTAAAATGATTTGCAATATACCATAATACAACTGACGATGATTATTTAATGATTTACAATACACCATATTACAATTGGTAATGATTATTTGGACGTTTATGGGATCATTTACTTGGTGTAATATCATTGTAAGTATCATCACTTACGAGCATTGGTGTAATATCATTGTAAGTATCATCACTTACGAGAATTGGTGAACTCTTTGTATGGATATCCTACATGTGTAAGATTGTTAGTTATCATGGTTGTTTTATTCGTTGTATAGATTTCCTACATGTATAAGATTGTTAGTTATCATGGTTGTTTTGTTCGTGTTAATGTGGTTTTTTATTTAAAAACATATGCCTCTTACAATTTGAGATAATATAATTTTTTGTTTGAAAATATATAATGAAATTTGCATTATATATGAAAGGTTATCAACCTGAAATCAAATTATTTTTGTCCTCCCTTCATGTGGATCATATTGCAATGTTCTCCTACAATGCTTTGATCTCATTTTGGTTATAAGTTCATCGATAGACACATAGTTATATGTTGGTGTTTAACAATGTATATTGTGTTAAAAATAACACACTTGTCTTGTCTTAATTTATAATGGTTATGAGCCTCATATACAATAGTAACAAAGAATTGTATTCTTGCTGACCTGGGATGCATATATGTTGCATAATTGGATCCAGTTTTTGGATTGATGTCGGGATTTGCTTGACCATGGGAGGAAGCCTTCAGGTCTGTGAGGATCCAAGTCTGTGTGGAGGCAAAAGACTTGTTGGATCTGAATCCGCGTGGAGGAGGCCGGCACTGCGAGGAGGAGGTTGGATCTCGGCAGCAACAGAGAAGAAGTCGTGCAGATGTAAAACTATGTCCATTGCAAGTTAATTGTTAATCAACTAAGAACCACTTTGTAGGAGTTGTATTCTCTTAGGAATACAACAATTATTATTACCATAATGTCAACATGAAAACATACAACTCCATTCTGTCTAAGCCTTGGAAAAGTACATCACTAACTTTAATATATTCTAATATGTTCTTGAAGCTCAATCCAGAATTTCCTACAAAGTAACTTTATTCTCTCACATGTATCTTCCCCTCATAAAGCATAAATCCCTTTAAAATAAAATTTCTTGATTTAATTTGTTATTTAAAATAATCTATGAACTTCTACTAACGTATTGTTCTCTTGTTTTACAGAAAACACTATGATGTGGGGGCTGCACAGATGATGTTTGGGAACAACACCTTGACAAAGATGGAAATGGAAGAAGGCTAGGAAGAATAATATTTGATAGTGGTAGCTCCTACACATACTTCACAAATCAAGCTTATGTTGCTTTCCTCTCAGCTGTAAGTATCACAAATTACCTTTCCCTTGTACTATAAGGACTTTCTCTCATTCTAATAATGCAATGTTAATGGGTTAAAGACCTACATAGGAAACAGGTGGAGCAAGGTTCATCAGACTCATTCCTACATTCCTACCACTCTGTTGGAAAGGGAAAAATGGGTTAAGGTAAATGGCTTTGGTTGAGTTTTCAAATTCAGGTGCGAGTTCAATTTCAACAATTCAATCTTAGGCCTATTTAGAGGAAACATTATAAAAAACCATGGCCAGGCCTATTTAGAGGAAATATTATAAAAAACCATGGCCAGAGAGTCAAGTGCAAGTTCAGTTTCAAAATTTTAACCTCAGCCTTATTTAGAGTACAAATTATAAAAACTATAGTCATTGGAAAGATATTAGGATCCTGAAAGCTTCCTGAGTTTTGTGAAATGTATCAACTCTGTTGCAGAGGTGACACCATACTTCAAGTTGTTAACACTCGAATTTGGGAGTGCAGAGCAAAACATATGGAAATTTCTCCAAAAAATTATTTGGTCATCACTGTAAGCATGCATAAGCTTTGATATACTTTATTAGATTCTCTACCATGCATTACAATGATATTGCATACCTTCAAAACCTCATTGTTGATTAAAATTCTCGTCCTTGAATTTAAGGTAATTTATCTTTATGTTTCAGAACATTTTTGTTTATGAATTTGATTTCAATTTACAACATTCAAAAGAAGTTTCTAAACCTCTCTTTGGGTCAGCAGTGAGATGTAAATGTTGATGGCGAAAAATAGCATAAGAGGATGATTCAAGACGGGATAATTGATTTAATTGATTTTAAGTTAACTATTTATATAGAATAAGATAACTAGAAATTGCCCTTAATATTGTTTCACCAACAAAAGTTAGCCTTGTTAGATTAGATTCTGCATTCAGATCACAACTTTCTTTACTAGAATTTTGTGCTGTGGTGAATTTGATGAATTGCGGGTACTACTATCATAGGAAAAGAATCCCTTTGTTAATATTATGGAGCCAGCCTTGACTACGAATGCCATTCCTCTGTTGCTAAATGGTTCCACTGAGATTCAACCACTACTCTAGATAATCGATATTGGTTCTGTTACCTCATTAAAAAAAACATCCTCACACTTCCAATTATTATTTAAAAATCATTATGTTCCAATTATGCGAGGAGATAAACCAACAAATCTAAAAAATGATTGCATTTGATTTTACTCATCATTATCAAATTATTATTTTAAAATCATTATGTTCCAATTATACGAGGAGAGAAACTAACAAATCTAAAAAAATGATAAATTAACCATTACCATAACCATTTATAACAAAAGGGTTGAGATTAATGTAGAAACTATTCAAACTGAACCCTAGATTAGGATTTTGTTCCTGTTTTCTAGGATTCTATTCAACTTCCCTAAATGTGTGTTTTCTATATATATATATATATATATATATATATATATATATATATAATATATATATATATATATATATATATATATATATATATATATATATATATATATATATATATATATATCTATATATATATATATATATATATATAGATATATCATGTAATGAATGAGGGAGTGGGTGTACTGCAGAGGCAGTCTTACAGGTGGTGTTTCACACCTGTAAGCTACTCAATTGTTTAATAAAGTTGATTCGTTGTATTTTTGACATGGTACCAGAGCTAAGAGGGTTGAGGACGCTTGTACCCTGAGTGGAGGCAGATGTTTAACCAGTGAATTCGGAGGGCGATCAATGCGGTTTTTAGGAAATGAAAATTGATAATGTTTTGTGAATTCTGTTCAAAATAGAAGCACTATTCACTATGTTCAAATACACAACTGTGAAATATGAGACTATTATCTCTATCCCACGCAATATATATATACATATATATTTACTTAGAGAGGACATTGAAATAGTTTATTTTACTTTTTTGGCCATGGTGAATTGATATTTTATTTTATCTTTTTGACCATGGTGAATCAGTAATTCGTTGGAGTAAGTTGGGTGAGGCCCAAGATAGATAGATATATATATATATATATATATATATATATATATATATATATATATACCATGAATCGAGAGTGATCCCTCAAGATGTAATTATTTCCTCAAGTTTATATTTATAACTAATGTAAATCCATCTTATCTCCCGATCTATCATGCACCGAGAGTCATAAAATACCTTAATATGCAATTATTTCCTCAAGTTTTTCACTGTAAAAAGGTTTGCATCTCAAAAGTTTATTCCTCTCGACGCATGTTAGATCTAGAATTAAGATGGATGTTGGTGTATTAGCATTTCAGAATTTTCCAGTAAAACTATTATATCAAACATCTTACTAATATAAACTTTGATAATTATGTCAATAGGTATGTCTATTGTGGTATAGTGTTTCCAGATTTTTAATTTAATTATCAATATTATTAGGTGGATGGTAGGGATAAACTCCACAAAATATGTGAGAATATTCTTAGTAGTAGTCATAAATCAAAAGTTCAAATTTATCTCCAAAGCAGTTATGCCTTTTTTTGTCTTTTTAATTAAATTGATTAAATACAAATAATGCCATATTGAACATGAGTTATGGATTTTTGGACATGTGGTATTAGTAATCTATGTTATTGGCCCATTGTACAGTAACAAACCCTATTTATAGGTTAATAATCTCCATAGTAAAGTTAAAAAAGCCTATTTATTTTTATTCTTAAATTTTGGCAATGTGAGATGTGTCATGAGGCAAGTGTTTTGATGCCTATTGGCATTTAACAACCATTTAATTTATATGTCTACACTAGTTTTACATGTGTGAATAATATCTCCACAATATAACGCAACATAGGAGGAGGAGGAGAAAGCGAGAAAAGCGACTTTGGAATCACCTCAAGGTTGAATTCAAATCCAAATAACAACATTGTATTAGTTTTCTCTTTAAGACAAGTCATTGAGAGCTAACAATTTGCTGAAGAATTCATTTAAGAAGTCCATGATATCTTCCCCTACCCCAACTCACATCTTTTGTTTTCCCCAATATCTCCTCACACCCCGACGATTGTATACAAGGTGGATGTGGGGGTGGATGTTATATAATTAATTAACTAGGTAATTGGGGCACGATCAAAGATCATGCCCCTTCTCGAAAAGGTGCCAAGGGCTTATTTAAGCCAGGGCCCTTCTTGTAAAAAACCCATCAATCATTCATTAATAAATATATATCTATTCATGTTTTCTATAGTCAAAAAATTTGTGCGCTCCAAGTGGTATCAAAGACTTTGATCCTCGTATTTGCTGATCAATTCAACCTCTTGCTGTGTTGATCCATTCACCTTCAGTCTTCCACTCGTCACATCTTCTTACCTCTCCAACATCAACCCACTCTTCGCCTATATTCCTTATCTCCGTGTAGCCCAACCAACCATCATCCCAAGCATATGCTGTCACAGTCATCGTCCTATCGAGCCACCGTTCCAGCCAGAATCCAACGTCGTCGTTCTCCTCGCCGCAGGTCAACCGTGACCAAGCCCAGTTCCTGTTTTAGTCCATGCGGCTATCACCACTTCGCTTGTCCATCTACGTACCTATCATTGTCACCACTTCTTTCGACATGTCCGTTTAAGTTTCCATTGTCCTCCAAATGATTCGTGTTCATGTAAACATGGATATACAGTTATTACGGTATATATATATATATATATATATATATATATATATATATAAAATTAGGATCAAGTTAAGAAAAAGAGTTAAGCTAGACAAGTATACTCTGCCTCATACCTGATCAATGTCTTCATCCATGACAATAGCTGATTTTAATAAAAATTTAATAGACCTGCGTTGATCCATTTACCTTTAGTATTCAGCTTATCACATCTTCTTACCTCTCCAACATCGACCCACTCTTTGCCTATATTCCTTATCTCCGCGTAGCCCAACCAAATTTCATCCCAAACATACGTTGTCCCATTCATCGTCCTATTGAACCGACGTTCCAACCAGAATCCCACGTCGTCGTTCTCCTTGCCGCAGGTCAACCGTGACCAAGCCCATTTCCTGTTTTAGTCCACGCGGCTGTCACCACTTCACCCGTCCAATTATGTACCTACCGCTGTCACCACTTCTTACGACGTGTCCGTTTCAGTTTCCATTGTCCTCCAAACGAGTCGTGTTCAAGTAAACATGGATATGTAGTTATTACGATATATATCTATATATATATATATATATATATATATATATATATATATATATATATATATATATATATATATATATATATATTAAAAAAATTAGGATCAATTAAGAAAAAGAGTTAAGCTAGACAAGTATACTCCGCCTCATACCCGATCAATGTCTTCATCCATGAAAATTGTTGATTTTAATAAAAATTTAATAGACCTTGAAGCTAAGGTCACTGGACACGACAAAAAAATCAAGGAGCTCAAAAATACATCAAAGAGAATAGAAAGTTAGCTCAAACATAACCATAATGAATTTAAATAGGATCATGCAATCCTTTCAAATATGGTGAATCTGAATCATAGTCAGGCAATGGTGATGTTAACTTACATTTGTGACAAGTTGAAGATTACACCCGATCAAATACCCCAAAATAATGAAGCTACTCAACATCTAAACTCTCCAAATTTGTCAAACACATCAGACTCACATGAGAAACCCGAATCTCCAAAAGCATCATCCATACCCCATCAATAAAATAGTAACACAAATTTTCAAAATATGCAGCTCTAAAATCAATTCTCAAATACGTAGATTGCAAATCAATACCCTCTCTTTAGTCCAACGGTTGCGACATATCAGCAAAGAGAAAAACTTGAACTCTCCAAATTTGATGATAACGAGAAGTGCAGTGTTGCATGGTTCAATAAAGCAGAAGAATATTTTGAGCTTTACGGTATTGACAATGATGACGAAAAGATTAGGCATGCATCCCCATGCAAATGGAAGGCGAAGCATATAATTGGTATATGTGATGGAAAAAGGTGACACTTGCTATCAGTTGGAGGAAATTCAAAAATGAATTCTTTAAAAGGTTTCAAGGTGTCAAGGAAGAAGAGTTCTTCTCAACACTCACCAGATTGCAACAAAAAGGGGATGTGGACAAATACACTCGAGAATGGGAAACCTTAGCTACACGAGTACCTGGATTATTAGAAACTCGTTTCATTCAATCATACACCACGGGACTTAAACCCCATCTTCAAGCTAAAGTTGAGCTTCATGACATCACTTCTATAGAGTAGCAAGATAGAAGGAAAAAGCTGCTGAAAAGAAACATGAAAAGATGCAGTGACCAAAAGTTGAAAGAGTATATTCGAGATGAAGATTTTCCCAAGCTGCAAACACGGATAAAACAAGACATGTTCCACCCCACCTTCATGAGGGAGGAAAAACTAACTTGGAAATGTAAAGAATGAAAGAGGCCAAGTGCAAACACTACGGCGACAAATGGGACCCTAAACATAGGTGCGCCAAAGGAAAAGAGACGGAGAACCTATATAAATGTGAAGCAACTAATGATTCAGAGAGTGATTAATCAGACATAGAAGAAATCAAAGGTTCTCCAAAATTCTCTCTCGAACTAGCTAATGAGAATATTCCACAAGTTTCATTCTCGACCATGACAGGTATATCGCAGCCCCAAACATTACAGTTAAAAGGGAATACCAAGAAGAGTAACATAATGGTTCTGATCGATACTGGTAGCACCCACAACTTTTTGGACTCAACTATGGTGAAAAGACTCAACATTTTCACATTTCCCATGCCCAACATGAAGGTTATGGTAGTTGATGGTAAGAAAACTGAAAAAGTAGGGAAATGACATAAAGTCAAATTACATATTCAAGACTATAATCTAGAATATCTATTATACACTATACCATTAGGAGGAGTGGATGTGGTCATAAGTATCCAATGGCTTCAAACCCTAGGTACTTATTTTGCAACTATCAAAAGAAATTTATAAAAATTAAATGCAAAGGGCATAAATACAAGTTATATGGGTTCCAACCCCCTGAGAATCAAATTGTATCATCATCCCAGACGATGAAAATGATTCGGAAGGGAGCACCAACTTATTTAGTATAGTTTCATCAATTTGAAATTTTAATTTCAAATCTCGTCAACGAAGAAGCACCTGAGGTTCAAAAGCCAATTCAAAAGCACGAAAAATTATTCCAAGATATTCCAATGAAGTTGCCGCCTGAAAGAGAAATTGAGCATACAATCGAAATCAAATCAGGATCAAATCCCATCAACATCAAGCCATATCAATATCCACATCATCAAAAAACTGAAATTGAAAGATTAGTCCAGGATTTTTTTAAATGTAGCATTATCACAAAAAGTAAAACTCTGTATGCTGCTCCAGTTGTATTAGTTTGAAAGAAAGATGGATCATTCAGATTATGCATCTATTATCGAGGACTATGCAATATAACAATTAAAAACAAATTTCCAATCCCTTTTATCGATGAAATGTTGGATGAACTACATGGAGTTAAATACTTCTCAAAATTGGACTTAAGGTCAAGGTAAATCAGAATACGGTTGGAAGACATAGCAAAAACAGTGTTCCAAACACATGAAGGGCATTATGAATTTAAAGTAATGCCTTTTGGTTTAACCAATGCACCAACAACATTCCAATCTACTATGAACAAGCTATTCCGTCCTTATCTAAGGAAGTTTGTGTTAGTGTTCTTTGATGACATTCTAATTTATAGTAAAACATGGAAGGAGCACTTATAACATTTGGAGAAAGTTCTTACTGTATTAGAAGAGCATCAGTTCTATGCCAAGAAGTCCAAATGCACTTTTGGGAAGGAAGAAATAGAGTATCTCAGACATATAATACCTAAGGAAGGAGAAAAACTAGATCCTAATAAGATCAAGGCTATAAGGGAATGGCCCAAACCATTTAATATCTCCAAGCTAAGAGGATTCTTAGGATTGACCGGGTATTATTGAAGATTTATAAAAAACTATGCCTATATAACTGCACCCCTAACGAACCTTCTAAAGAAGAACTCATTTCAATGGAATGATGAACTAGAAAAGTGTTTTGAAGACTTGAAGGGAGTTATGTCTAATGCCCTTGTATTGGCAACTCTAGAATTCTCAAAACCATTTGTAATTGAGTGTGATGCTTCAGGTTTTGGCATAGGAGTAGTACTAATGCAGGATGGCCACCCAATCGCGTTTGAAAGTAGGAAGCTCAATAAGCAAGCGTCTCAAGTCTAGATACAACAAAGAAATGCTTGCTATTATGCACGCATTAACCAAATGGAGACAAGATTTCTTGGGGAGTAAGTTCTTAATACGAACAAATCATATTAGTCTTCAGCTTCTCCTCCAACAAAAAATGCTATCTACAGAACAACAAAAATGAATCGAAAAAATCGTTGCCTTTGACATGGATATATTACATAAAAAAGGGAAGGATAATGTAGTAATTGATGCTCTGTCTAGGAAAGACGAAGAACCATCATTACTTGTAGTTTCAGTTGTTGTTCCCAAATGGCTTAATGAGATTCAAAGTAAATATGCAAAAGATCCAGAAACAAGTGCTATAATCAATAACCTTCCTTAGAATTCAAAATTTGAATGGAAAAACGATATTCTATAGTACAAGGTAAGAATTTACTCGAGTTCAAATTCCAAATTTAAAGCTTCTCAAAGAATCACATGATTCACTGGCAGCCAGACACATAGGATTCTTTAAAACCTACTATAATGCACATCAATCATTCTTTTGGAAGGGAACAAATAATGATATTAAAAAATATGTAGCAAAATGTGATCAATGTCTGTGAAACAAAAGTGAAAACATTATGACCCCAGGGTTGCTCCACCCCTTAAATATCCCAAACCAAAAATGGGAAGAAATATCAATGGATTTTATTGAAGGATTACCCATGTCAGACGGGAAAGATAAAATTCTTGTAGTAGTAGACAGATTCACAAAGTATGCACACTTCATAAGAATGAAGAAATCAGATTTAGCAAAAGAGATCGCCGAGATATTTTGCAAGAATGTCTACAAATTACATGGATTTCCTAAAGTCATTGTTAGTGATAGAGATCCCAAGTTTAAGGGGAATTTTTGGAAGGAAATTTTCAAACATATTGGAACATACCTCAACATGAGTCTTTATTATCATCCTTAAACAAACGGTCAAACAGAAACTGTCAATAAGTTCTTAGAAGCATACCTTCGTTGTTATGCAGTAGACAAACAAAACAAGTGGGCTCAGTGGTTACATCTTGTTGAATGGTGGTACAATTCAACTTATCACACTTCTGCAAATATGACCCCATTTCAAGCTCTGTACGGATATGAACCTCCCAAATGGAAGGATTTGGCCATTTCCAAGACAAAAGTTTCAGCAATTAAGGAGAAGTTAGAAGAAACCCAAAAAAAAATCAGATATTAAAAGAAAATCTACTTAATGTAAGAAATCGCATGAAGCAGCAAGCCGACCGACCCAGAAGAGAGAGAGATTTTGAAGTTGGAGAATGGGTATTTGTTAAACTTCAACCTTACAAGAAATTATCCCTAAAACAAAAAGGAAAAAACAAATTGGTGTTAAATCTTTATGGACCATATCATATTAACAAAAATATCAACCAAGTAGCATATAGCTTAAGCCTTCTGGACAACAGTTGAGTTCACAATGTTTTCCATGTATCTTGTCTTAAAAAGGCATTGGGCAGACACTAATCAGCACACACAACGCTTCCGATATTAGATGATGAAGGCAAGTTCATCTTAAAACCAGAAGGAATTGTTACTACTAGGGAAAGGAAGTTACAATCTCGAGTAATTAAAGAATACCTTATCAAGTGGAAGAATCTACCAGAAGAAGAAACCTCTTGGGAGACTGAAGTTTTTTGTCAAAAACACCCATCGTTACGTATGCTTTGAGGACAAAGCATCTTTTCAAGAGAGAGGCAATTTTATATAATTAATTAACTATGTAATTGGGGCCCCTTCTCGAAAAGGTTCCAAGGGCTTATTTAAGCCAGGTCCCTTCTTGTAAAAAGCCCATCAACCATTCATTAATAAATATATATCTATTCATGTTTTGTGCGCTCCAGTGGATATCAAGGGAAACATAATTTATGGCTCTATTTAGGACATTTGGTGGTTGCTATTTTCAAAGGATTTTGGTAAAAATAAAATAGTAAATGTTTTGCACAATATCTAGATTGAAATTGAGAACTCACAACTAGGGCTATAAAGAAATTTGTCTACCATTATAGCATCTTGTTACCCACCAAAAGTGGGTGACCCTTGGAGAAATTTTTTCTCCCTATTGGTTAGCCAACAACCCTATGATGATCCACATATAACTTTGCTTTAGAGTTCTCCACCTATGCCCTTGACAATATTCTTTCCCATCTAGCATACTTCTTGAAGGAAGGTGGGTCATCTGTCAGAATGTACACTAACCATTTCTGTAATGTGATTTCATTTAATGTTTGGGGCATACTAACATGGATCATAGGCCAAGTTGGATGATTAACAACTATTGATTGTACGCTTGTTTACATACTTCACCTGGGAGATTATCCTTTGCCCCTAGTCAAGTGTGAGCTCCGTTGAGGCCTTTTTCTTCCACTATTAGGAGGGGCACTAATAAGAGGCATTGATTGATCTAGCGTGGCCAAGGTAGATAGCACTTACCACCTTCAATTTCTCCCTTATATCCATTTTCATTCTTTGGGTTGATTGTCATTGGTCATTGGAACTAGCACCCTATATCCTCATCTTGGATTTAGGGCCTGAAAAAATTGGCCTAAGAGGTTGATGCATCTGAAAGAAAGATAAAAACATATGAAGCCATAAAATAAACGAAAATGAAAAATGTAAAAGATGGTTGGGACATGTAATAAGCATGTGGGCAAAAGCTTAGCACGACCTCTACCCCACTCATAAGTCATCACCCAATTCCTAAGCATTTCATGCTCTATCTGAATAAAGATTAATGTTGGGCCTTAAGGAGCCCCACATGGATGTATGATACCCTTCATCTCTAGATGCTGAAACATTGAGCCAAGAATTCAAGACATTAACTTGATTGATGATGTGCTTAAAGGACCCCGGATGCCTCCATGTTGGCCACATACCTACTTGATGGGCTTCTCCCTATTCTAGAGCCTAGATGAGGATTGAGATTATTTGGGAGGGCTAGAACACTCCCTTTTGAGGCTAACATTGTCCCAACCCCAATGAGCGATAAACTAATACATCTTGAAAGGGAATTGGAAAGGCATAAAGCAAGTTGGATCATCTAAGCTATGCAACAAAGGAAGGCAAAGCATTAAAGTAAAAGGTGCACCAAAGGGGTGGAAAAAACAGGCAACTCATGCCTCCAGGAATATTCCCTCTTATCATCATTATACTCAGGATGTTGGACCTTCTTCAGCTGCTACCATGGCCATAGCCATCTTTGATGAATTCTTTCCCATTCCATGACCACATTACCATATGCATCTATGAATTTATGGGCCTAACTCGGAAATGACCCTCCTCTTCAGGGATGGAAGCACCTAATAGCGCTAACTGCATAATCACCCTTAAAAAAATGTGGTAACCTGCTTACAAATCATTAGCTAGAAAGACATTTGAAGGCAAGGTTTGCATTAAGTATTTTTGTGCCCCTAACATTGAATATGGTCCAATGTTATACTTTAATGGTTTTTGTCTTCAATGATGTTGATCTCACTTGATCTTGAGAGCATGTTTCAGCTTGTTTCACACAAATACTTTTGGAAGTCCCTTAAGGGATGGCTTGTCACCCTTATAGCACATTGAGGAAGACATCCAAATAAGATGTGAGAGCACTTAAGATCTTGCAGAGCCAATGTAGCTCTTCCAAATATTAATGTTGGGCCTTAAGGAGACCCACATGGATGTATGGCCCCCTTCTTCATCTCTAGATGTTGAAACATTGAGCCAAGAAGTCAGGACATTAACTTGATTGATGATGCGCTTAAAGGACCTAGGATGCCTCCATGTTGGCCTCACACCTACTTGATGGGTGTTGTCTTGTTCTAGAGCCTAGCTAAATAGAGTGGGACTTGGGAGCATATTTATTGCATGGAGAGACTATCTTGTGGATTGATGGAGTAATTATTGCATGAATGGTGTAAGTTTAATGCTATTTTCTTCCATTTTGCATGTAATTTTTGGAATTAGGGTTTACATTGTGTCATGTTAAAAATTGCAATATCTTTCATGAACTGTCATTTCTATATGTTTATGCAAAATTTGTCATTTAAGTATCCACCAAAGGAACTGGTTTTCATGCATCCTTTGACTTTAGATCTCCTATTAAAGAATTCACTAGATTTTCTAAGTGAAGCAATTGTCTTGAAGCATTCTTCACCGAAGGTCCTATCTTTGAACTTTCCCTAATTCCATTTCCCAATTAAATAGACATACTAGTCTAGCTGTGTCGATCATTCTAAATTTCTATATTTTCTCCCTTTCATGGTATCTAGGGTTAGAGTTTGGTCTAAATTTACATTTAATAACATTTTTGTACAATATATTATTGTCCTTTAGGTAAGAATTGTATTTATTAGTGCTTAAAAATCAAAACCTATCATTTATTGCATGTTTTACCATCAAATTTAGGGCTAATGTCTAGCGTTTATATTGTTGTTCTGTGCATTTTTAGTGATTACAAATTTAAAGACGACCTATTCTTTGCTTACCTCTTTGATAGCCTTTAATCCTTTATTTATCCTATCATTTATAGGCTATTTTGTGGCTGTTATATGGTTTTGCATGCCATAAATTTTCCAATCTATGAAATCCTATCTTGTAACAACCTTAGTTTATTGGGGTTGTTGGAGTGTGTACTTAAACATCTGTAAATCCTATCTTGGCCTACAAGGCTTTGCAAGTACCTCCTTCCATAACCGTTAGAATCTTATCACCCTTGAACCTTCCTTTATTGAAGATATTTCCAGGTGATTTATCTGCAAGCTCCTTAGAGAGCCATTTGGCTTGAAACCTTAGTCATTTAACCTCATAGTCTTGTCGAAGAAGCCTCCCTTGTGGGAATAACATCCAACCACAAAAAAATAGATGAAAGGCCATTGAGGTGATATTGGTAGCTAATATTTTTGTTGCCATAAGACCTAAGTTTCTTAGTTAGGCTTTGCACCAAGCCTACTAGATTTTGTGGTAACATCTTTGATGTCGTTGCCGAGGAGTTGGGTCCTTCTCCTCGTGATCCAAAGTCTATGCTCCATTCCTTTTTATGAGAACATCCAAAAGCCAAAGATAAAATTCTCATCTGGTGACTCCTAAGTCTTATTATCGTACATGAGCTTCTAGTAGCAAGCCTAGTAGAACATTCATTCCTCCTAGAAAGAAGATTATTCCAAAGACTCCCATTATTGAATGTTGTCTTGTAGAAAAATCCCTCTTTAGAAGCCCTTCTTCCTCAACCACAATGGAAAAGCCATGGCTCACTAGTATTTACAAGCCCCTTGATATGAATGCCATCAAGGATACCCCCATAAGTATGAAAAGTAGTTGCCCAAATTCATTGGAAATGGTGTAGACACTACTAAGCAACATATTGATTTGTTTTATTGGCATGTAGGTGAAAGAGAAATCCAAGACGAGGATGTAGTCAGGAGACTATTTTCCTTCTCTGTGGAAGATAATGCTAGAACTTGGTACCAAGATTTTCCTGCAGGAGGAATAAAAAACTAACATTAATTTCACAAAGCCTTCAACCAGAGGTGGGCAATTGCCAAATACAGGATTCAATTGCTAGCCAAATTCCAAAAGTCTAAGAAAATGGAGAATGAAAGTATCAAGGATTTCACTTAGAGATTTGATCAATTACTTAAGCAGGTACCCCAAATCTATAAGCCTATTGATGAAAATCTAGGCCCTTTATTTTGATTCCTTCCATGGACATTTCTCCTATGCCTTAAAGGTCAAAGAACCCAAAACTAATGAGCAAGCCAAAGCTTATGTTATAACTATTGAATGCAAATTAACCATGTCCAAGGTTGACTTGCTATCTTATCCTAGAGCGCAAGTTGAAGTCGAACCTAAATCTTGCACACAAGAAGACCCATCATTGCAAACTTTTGCCTAAAAAATTGATAAAGTGACTAATGATCTTATGTAGGGACAACTTGCCATGATAAATAGGTTGACCCTCCTAGATAATGGAAGAAGTTATTGTCCAAATCAGTGTTGCGGGGGAGCGCCCCCTCCCCCCCCCCCCGATACTGCTCCCAAATCGTGTTGGAAATAATACTGAGAGGGGGGGTGAATTAGTATTATCAAGTTCTTTTAATAAATCTTCCTTATTTATTCTTTGAATTATTTTTGCATGTCAGTACCATAAAATAATGAGCATGAACAAAGAAAACAGATAGTCACACCAAAGAACACAAGATGTAAGGTGGAAACCCAATGTGGATGAAAACCACCTGCTGCAATATGTCTCTATCTTCTTTCAAATTAGAAACTCCTTTTACAATGGTTTTGTACTGGTGCAGTCCTTTACCAGTATGCAGGCTGCAACCTGCAGAGAGCTACAACTCTCTCTCGTTTTCCAGTCTCTCCTGGAAGGGAGCTACAACCTCCTACTTCTTTTCTTTCAAGGACCACTTTTCATAAATTTTCAAACTGGATCCAAGAACATCAAAAACCCATCAACTACACTTGCATCATCAATCTCTGATTTCACCAAAGCCAACCCGCATATAGATCTGCAAATATTTCCTTATAACTTTGCAGTTGTTACATCAAACATACCCAGATCATAACATGTGTAAAATAAAACATGGATCAATAATTCATACCCAAATTATTAGATTTATAGATCAAGCGTATGCCACATATCACAGATCAAAATCATATAGAGATACCACTATTCCAGCCTTAAGATTTTGACCCATCAATAGAACTTATCCTTCTCCTTACGCTCAGGTTCCTTCTTCATTCAGATCTAGATCTGCACCAAAACCCAATCACAATATTCCAGATCTAGCACTTTATCAGATATTCGATAATTCAGAAGATGCTTTGCCAAATGATCTCCTTCCTCTTTTATAGTCTTAGGCCTTTCACAATACCACGGGCCAAAACCATAGGATCAAAAAACTGTTGGACTAATACCATGAACCAACCATGAAAGTACGTGAGATCAACACTTTTGGATGCAATACCACGGGCCAAAACCATAGGATCAAAAATTGTCGGACTAATACCATGAACCAACCATGAAATTGCGTGAGATCAACACTTTTGACGAGGTACCATGGTCCAAAACCATAGGTTCAAATACCAAGGACTAACTACCATGGACCAAAGGTAAGTTCTCCAACATATACGCGCTTTTCCTTGCATGAAAGTGCGTACCAAGGTCCAAAACCATAGGTTCAAATACCAAGGACTAACTACCATGGACCAAAGGTAAGTTCTCCAACATATACGCGCTTTTCCTCATAGGTTCAAATACCAAGGACTAACTACCATGGACCAAAGGTAAGTTCCCCAACATATACGCGCTTTTCCTCATAGGTTCAAATACCAAGGACTAACTACCATGGACCAAAGGTAAGTTCTCCAACATATACGCGCTTTTTCTTGCATGAAAGTGCGTGAACTTTTTCTCTACATGAAATAAACTTTTCTCTACATAAAAGTGCGTGAACTTTTCTCTACATGAAATAAACTTTTCTCTGCATAAAAGTGCGTGAACTTTTCTCTACATGAAATAAACTTTTCTCTGCATATAAGTGCGTGAAATTTTCTCTACACTATAATTTATTATCTGAGATGAGTGGGTTGCCATCAAGTACAACATATGTATCATAATGCCAACAATCTCCCCCTTTGGACTTGATGGCAACAACAACCAATCACTCTCCCCCTTTGACATCAAGGGCAAAGGGTTATGCTCCCCCTAAGAACATGCTCCCCCTGACTATAAACCAGATCTGGAAAGAAGAACCATAATCCATGACCATGAAAGAGATAGAGACATATTGCAACAATATTCAGACCAGCATCCATGATCTCCTTCTGTACTTCCTCCATAATGCCAACAATGAATGATATGCTCCCCCTGAACCTGTGCCATTCGATCTTTGACCAATCCGCAACCCAACACATGTACGCATATACTTCAGATGAACCTTGCGTACAACCAACAATCAGAATAGATTCAACAACAAGATGATGCATCAACAACCCCCAGCTTTTGCCTGAGGTATTCAAAGGTCTCCCTAGGAAATGGTTTGGTGAGTATATCAGCAACCTGTTCCTTAGAAGGAACATACTCCAACTTGACCTTTTGTTCAAGCACTTGTTCCCGGAGAAAGTGATACTTGATTGGTATGTGCTTGGTTTTTGAATGCATGACTGGGTTCTTTGAAATGCTGATTGCACTTGTATTATCACATAAGATGGAGATGGGTGGTGTACAAGTGATTTGAAAATCCTGCAAGGTCTGCATCATCCAAAGGAGTTGAGTGTAGCAAGATGCAGCAGCAACATATTCTGCTTCAACTGTAGACAAGGCAATCGAACTCTGTTTCTTGCTGAACCAAGATACTAATCTGGAACCCATAAAGAATGCACCACCACTTGTGCTTTTCCTGTCATCCACGCTTCCGGCCCAATCTGCATCTGTATAAGCATGAAGTGTGAGATCTGTATCTCTAGGATACCATAAGCCATAGTTTTGAGTCCCTTGAAGATATTTGAAGATTCTCTTTACTGCCTGAAGATGAGTTTCCTTTGGATTTGCCTCTAATCTTCCAACTATTCCCACTGCATGCATGTTGTCTGGTCGGGTACCTGTCAAATAAAGTAGACTTCCAATCATAGATCTGTAAGTTGGTTGATGCACTACTGCTGATTCATCATTTGCACTGAGGTTAAATCCTGTGACCATGGGTGTACATACTAGTTTTGCTTCTTCCATACCATATTTCTTCAAAATCCGCTTGAGATACTTGGTTTGAGACAAGAAGATCCCTCCTTCATTTTGTTGGATTTGCAAACCAAGAAAATATGTCAGTTCTCCCAGCAAGGACATTTCGAATTCTTTCTGCATCACCAAGGCAAAGTTTTGACTCATAGCTTCTTCATTGCCGCCAAAGATAATGTCATCTACATACACAACAAGTATCAGCAATTTGTCATTTTCAACTTTTATATAAAGATTGTTGTCTGCTGATCCTTTTGAAAAACCTTGTTGATGAAGATATTTGTCCAAACGATAGTACCAAGCCCTTGGAACTTGTTTGAGGCCATAGAGAGCCTTTTTCAATCTGCATACAAGATTTGGATCATTTCCAAGAATGAAACCATCTGGCTGCTCAATGTATACTTCTTCTTCCAAGTCTCCATTCAGAAAGGTTGATTTCACGTCCATTTGAAATACTTTGAAGTTTTGAAAGCTTGAGAGAGCAAGGAACATTCGGATGGCCTCAAGTCTTGCAACAGGAGCAAAAGTTTCTTCAAAATCTATTCCTTCTTGCTGCGCATACCCTTTACAAACAAGTATGGCCTTGTTTCTAATTACTTCTCCATTTTCATTCAATTTATTTTTGAAGACCCATTTTGTTCCTATAACATTCTTATCCTTTGGTCTAGGAACCAGCTCCCAAGTGTTGTTCTTTTCGATCTACTCAAGTTCTTCATCCATTTCTTTGACCCAACATCCATCTTTGCATGCCTCTTTCACATTTTGTGGTTCAGTGGAAGAGAGTAATTCCAAATAGCTTGAAGCTTCTACAATTGTTCTTCTTGTTTGTACACCTGCTTCTTTCTGTCCCAAAATCTGAGATTCTGGATGATTCTTCTGAACATATCTGGATGGAGTCTTCTCTTCTATCCTTATCTACTCCTCTGGTTCTTCTTGAGGTTCTTCTTCTTCATCATTCTGTCTTTGAGGATGGCCTTCATCTTCTTCGATATCTTCATGATTTACTTGCCTAGGAATGTATCCCTTCTCATCAACCACTACATCAATGTTGTCAACAATTCTTCCAAGTCTTTTATTATAGCACTTGTATGCTTTGCTGTGTGGAGAATAACCAAGAAGGATGCCTTCATCTGCTCTAGGTTCAAGTTTGCCAAGTTGCTCATCGGTATTTTTAATATAGCATTTGCTCCCAAATATTTTGAAGTGCTTTACCGAAGGAGTCTCACCATACCAGAGCTCATGAGGGGTTTGAGTGATGTTCACTCGGACATTTGTTTTGTTGAGAATAATAACCACAGCATGTGCTGCTTCACCCCAGAAAGTTGCGGGAGTTCCAGATTCATCAAGCATAGCACGAGCCATTTGTTGGATAGTTCTCTTCATTCTTTCCACCACTCCATTTTGCTGAGGAGTTCTAGCTGTAGAGAATTCTCTTCTTATCCCATGTTCTTCACAGAAATCGAAAAATTCATTTGAGGTAAACTCCCCACCTCTGTCGGATCTAAGACACTTAATTTTGTATCCTGATTCATTTTCAACCAAGGCTTTAAAGGATTTGAATTTTTCGAATGCTTCATCTTTGTGCTTCATAAGTCCTAACCAGACAAACCTGGAGAAATCGTCAATGAATAATATCAAGTATTCTTCTCCTCGAGGTGTCCTTTTCCTGAATGGACCACATGTATCTGTATGTACTAGCTCAAGAGGCATGCTAGCTGATCCTTCCTTTTCCGGAAAGGTAGTTCTGGTTTGCTTTCCAAACTGACATGATTTGCATATGGTGTTGTCTGGAACTTTGATATCTGGAAGACCACGAACTGCCTGATATTTTCATGCTTTCCTTATTTGTGAAAAGCTTAGATGCCCCAACCTCCGGTGCCATAACCAGTGCTCATCATCCTTGCTCAGATAGCATTGTTGTTGTCCTTCTTCAAATATGTATAGATTATTTGGAGTTCTTTTACCTTTGATCATTGTTTTACCTGTATCAAGATCACGAACAAGACATCCATTTGATCTGAATATCACCTCGGTTCTTTGATCACACATCTGGCTGACACTTAGAAGATTATGTTTCAATCCATCAACATACAAAACATTTCCAGCTTTGACCTTTTCTTTTAACTGAGCAGTGCCTTTTCCTTTTATAGTTGCAGGAGTATCATTTCCAAAAGAAACTTTCTTTCCTTTTTCTAGAGCAGAATATGATTCAAGTTTTTCTTTATCACCTGTCATATGCTTCGAACATCCACTGTCAATGTACCATAGATTTTCCTGTCCCTCTGCATAAAATGCTATCCTACATCTTTCTGTTTGTGGTTCCTTTATTCTCCATGTTTTGGTGCTTGAGGCTTGTTCCTTTGTCTTCTGAAACCTGCTCCTGCATTCAGAATATTCATGACCAAAGTTATTGCAAATAAAACATTCAACTTCATTTTCAAGAACCGAAAAGTTGTTATAGGTCCTTTTTGTAATCCCGGTCATACTTCTTTGTTTTTGAGCTTCTCTAGTCATGATCGTTTTATATGCAACACATTGAGCTACTTTGTGACCAAAGTTATGGCAAGAAAAGCATTGTCCATTGAATAAATTTCTGCGGTTATCAAATCTTCCGGCCAAACGATTGTAATTTCTATTGTCATTCATTCTTGAAGAAAATTGAGAGGATTTTACCTGTGGCTGGTTGTAACTTTTTTCATCCTTAAGACAGATTGCCCCTGATTTGCCTGATAGTCTTTGTTTGTAATTGGTCCCTGCTTTACTTGGTGATCTGCATTGTGCTTTTGCTCATTCCTTCTTGCTGCATCAAGATAACTCTTTGAGGTGGATGCTTGAGAAGTTTCTCCATTATAGCCCAGACCTGTCTTGTTTAGAGGAGAGCGTTGTACATTGATGATCTCATCCAGAGTTTCAGATCCTTTGACAAACTTAAGATTAATAGCCTTTGTTTTCTCAATCTCTTTTCTAATACCAACAATTTTGCCTTCTAACTTTTCAAGATATTTTTCTTTTTCATCAATTTGAAGTTGTAGAGTATCAATGATCCTATTCTTTTCTTCTATACATGTCTTGAGTCTAGAAATTTCTTCACAAAAGCTATCCACATCTATAGCATCCATGTAATCATCATCTTCAAATGCCATTAAGAGTTTATAGTCATTACCTCGTTCATCTTCGTCACTATTTGATAGACCATCACTATCTTCATGAGTGTAGTAGCTTTTCTTATTTTCAATCTGTTTCTTGTTCCATCTAGTAGGTTCCTTTCCTTTATCCTTATGAGGACATTTTGCAACATAATGACCTACTCTTCCACAAGCAAAGCATTTAAAAGGTAACTTACCTCTGAACCTTCCAGTTCCCCTTTGAAGATTTCTGACAAAATTTGATTCTTCTTCTTCTTCTTCTGGCACGTGACTTGCTTCATAATAGTCTCCTTTTCCTGAAGCCTTGAAAGTAGCTTATCTTCTGTCTGAAGGACCTCCCTTTCTCATTTCATAAGCAGTTAGAATTCCGTGTAGCTGAGACATAGTAAGAATTCATAGATTTTCTTTTTCTTCTATTGCAGACACTTTAGATTCAAACTTGGGGGACAATGATCTTAGAACTTTTTCAACCACAATAGCCTCTTTTATTTCTTCACCCAAGTTTTTCATGCAATTAACAATCTCATCTACCCGAAGGAAATAGTTAGCCACACTTTCATCATTATACATTCTGAGATTCTCATACTGAATCCTGAGGGTTTGAAGTTTAGCACGCTTTACCTGTTCATCTCCTTCGTAGCTCAAGACAATCTTGTCCCATATTTCTTTTGCGGATTTATATTGCATAACCTTCACGAATTCTGTTTGAGATAAGAATCCCAGCAGAGTATTGATTGCTTTAGCATTTGTTTCATATTTCTTCTTTTCGGCCGTATCTGTAGGAGTAGCTGAAGGAAAAGTGTAGCCTGTATCTATGATATCCCAAACTTCTGTACCAAGAGATTGAAGATAGGCAGTAACTCTTACCTTCCAATAATTGAAGTTTGTCCCATCAAAAATTGGTGGCCTGATTGATGCTTCCCTCTCATAGTTGCTCATGATGAATGATCTTCCTTCAAGCGATCAAGCTTCTCTGAAGGACCTGCTCTGATACAAATTGTTGGAAATAATACTGAGAGGGGGGTTGAATCAGTATTATCAAGTTCTTTTAATAAATCTTCCTTATTTATTCTTTGAATTATTTTTGCATGTCAGTACCATAAAATAATGAGCATGAACAAAGAAAACAGATAGTCACACCAAAGAACACAAGATGTAAGGTGGAAACCCAATGTGGGTGAAAACCACCTGCTGCAATATGTCTCTATCTTCTTTCAAATTAGAAACTCCTTTTACAATGGTTTTGTACTGGTGCAGTCCTTTACCAGTACGCAGGCTGCAACCTGTAGAGAGCTACAACTCTCTCTCGTTTTCCAATCTCTCCTGGAAGGGAGCTACAACCCCGTACTTCTTTTCTTTCAAGGACCACTTTTCATAAATTTTCAAACTGGATCCAAGAACATCAAAAACCCATCAACTACACTTGCATCATCAATCTCTGATTTCACCAAAGCCAACCCGCATATAGATCTGCAAATATTTCCTTATAACTTTGCAGTTGTTACATCAGACATACCCAGATCATAACATGTGTAAAATAAAACATGCATCAATAATTCAGACCCAAATTATTAGATTTATAGATCAAGCGTATGCCACATATCACAGATCAAAATCATATAGAGATACCACTATTCCAGCCTTAAGATTTTGACCCATCAATAGAACTTATCCTTCTCCTTACGCTCAGGTTCCTTCTTCATTCAAATCCAGATCTGCACCAAAACCCAATCACAATATTCCAGATCTAGCACTTTATCAGATATTCGATAATTCAGAAGATGCTTTGCCAAATGATCTCCTTCCTCTTTTATAGTCTTAGGCCTTTCACAATACCACAGGCCAAAACCATAGGATCAAAAAACTGTTGGAATAATACCATGAACCAACCATGAAAGTACGTGAGATCAACACTTTTGGATGCAATACCACGGGCCAAAACCATAGGATCAAAAACTGTCGGACTAATACCATGAACCAACCATGAAATTGCGTGAGATCAACACTTTTGACGAGGTACCATGGTCCAAAACCATAGGTTCAAATACCAAGGACTAACTACCATGGACCAAAGGTAAGTTATCCAACATATACGCGCTTTTCCTTGCATGAAAGTGCGTACCAAGGTCCAAAACCATAGGTTCAAATACCAAGGACTAACTACCATGGACCAAAGGTAAGTTCTCCAACATATACGCGCTTTTCTTCATAGGTTCAAATACCAAGGACTAACTACCATGGACCAAAGGTAAGTTCCCCAACATATACGCGCTTTTCCTCATAAGTTCAAATACCAAGGACTAACTACCATGGGCCAAAGGTAAGTTCTCCAACATATACGCGTTTTTTCTTGCATGAAAGTGCGTGAACTTTTTCTCTACATGAAATAAAATTTTCTCTGCATAAAAGTGCGTGAACTTTTCTCTACATGAAATAAACTTTTCTCTGCATAAAAGTGCATGAACTTTTCTCTACATGAAATAAACTTTTCTCTGCATATAAGTGCGTGAACTTTTCTCTACACTATAATTTATTATCTGAGATGAGTGGGTTGCCATCAAGTACAACATATGTATCATAATGCCAACAATTCATGCTCCGGGCGGGAGTGACTCGGGACCGGGTTGGGAGCGCACTCCCAAAAAGGGAGCGATTTCGAGTGCACGCTCCCTAAAAAAAATTTCACTCCCTGCCTTTTCGGGAGCGTTTTGCCGTTTTTGCAATTTTTTTTTATAGTAATGTTCGAAATGCAATTTTTTTTTAAAAAAACAAATAATTTTTGAGTGGGGCAGCTTAATGATCAATTCTAGCCCTTAGTATTGATATGCTATTCATAGTAATGTTAAATTCTTAAAGTAAAAGTGACATTCTCCTTAATCTTCATTTTCATCCTTTTACTTAAATTTTTAACATTACCATGAAATGACTCAGGATGTTTGAGAGTGGTTCCAGCCTCATTGGATTTCATATGGAGAAAGTAGAATTTTAGATTTCATTCAAAATCCAGCAGAATTATCAGTTTTTCAGGATTTCGGGATTGGGGGATTGCAATGTTTCCATTGAATTTTGTCATGTATTAGGGTATGGAACTCATATTTAATCAAGAGCACCAATCCCTCTATGTACCTTGATGTTAGTGACATTGGTTGTCGAACTCCTCTATCATGACCCTCCTAAAAATGTACGCGTCTCTCAAACAAAATCTTGACTTGACATGCTATGCTTTTTTTATCTTATGTTAATGCTTAGAGGGTGATATTAATGACAAATATTCCTATACAGATACAGAGGTAATGACAAAGATACCTCTGGATATTAATGCTTAGAGGGTGATATTAATGACAAAGATCTTGATTTTCCAACAAGACTACCAAGGTGAAGGAAGCATCTTAATTTGTTTTTGGAAAAGCCAAGGAATGCAAGAGCAAAGTGGGAAGGCTTAAAGCAAGAAAACAAAAAGGAAACCTTGTGTAGGAGGCTAGCAGGCTACCAAGGTAGGTGAAGCAGGATACTGTTTGGGGTGTTCTTAGGCTATCAAGGTGAAGGTAGATGCTACTTGGGGTGTAGGTGAAGGTGAAGGAGGATGTTGCTTGGGGTGTTCTTGAGCAAGACAAGGGCCAATGGAAACCCTAAAGCTTGGATAGTTCTAGGCTAGACTGTGGTTATTGAGGTCAAAGAATCAGTATTCTCTGCTAGCCAGTGGAAACCTTGAAGCTTGGAGAGTTCTTGGCTAGACTGGGGCTATTGAGGTCAAAAAAACAGTATTGTCTACTAACAACTCTGGAACTGGAAAATTAAAGAGGTTTGGGGGGAATCGCAGGTAATTTCCAATTTGGTTGGGTGGAAGAGTCTTCTTTCCCAATTAATTCCAGATAGATTAAGCCATGCAGATAAGTACACTAAATGTTTCGATTTCCAATAATTATGTTTTCCCTATTAATTCTAGATAGATTAAGCCATGTAGATAAGTACACTAAACTTTCACATTTCAAAACAGACACTAAACTTTCAGATTTCAAATAATTATGTTTTGAAGTAACAATGTCTTTGTTATATATATTCCTTTTGATATTGAGGAATTGGAATAATGGATTATAAATTAAATGGAGGCTATTCTCCAGATAAAATTTTTGGAGTACTCTTTTACTATAATTCCTCTATGTTAAGAAATGCAATAGTAAATTACAGATTCAATAGAATCTGTTGTGGGCAAGGTTGTTCTGGTGAAATATTTCTATGTTCTTTAAAAAAGGGGAAGGTATGATGGTGAATCTTGTGATATGTGGCAATAGAACTAGGGAGAGGAACCTTTATTTTGTACCGAGGCATAAATGTTTACTCAAACAATTAATTATGCGTAGAAGTAAAGAGTCGAAAGACAAAACAGCTACCTAATCTGCTGGCCGAACTTCTAATTTTTTAGAGACAAAACTGCTACTTAATCTGCTTGCCGGACACAATATTCGCAAAGCATTTACTCCGCTGTCAATATTTCAGTGGACGTGACCTTCCCTTTTAAACGCGTAACTAACGGCGTTAATGTAACAGCTCGGCTCGGTTCTGCTCTTCTCAGTGTGAACTCAGTAGGGGACGTAAGTCAATTTGCTTGCACGCATTACAAAGCCATCGGAGTATCGTTTAACGTAGAATAGTAAAGTGTCGTGTGGGTCACCCAGGGGTTAAATTTGACGGATCCCCCTGCCCATCAAAGAATTTTTTCTGTGACAGTTTTATTTTTAAATCGCGTTTCATGTGACTTTTAATATTTACTTTTATCTTGCATAATATTTTTCCAAACAGCGATCAGAGATGAAAAGTAATATGGAAACAAGATGTAGGTTGGTTTCACGAGCTTAGCGAGTATGTTCGCTGGCATCTATTATGAACTACAATTATCCTTGTAACTTTCGAACAAATAGCCGAGATTTCACACTATTTTAGCTACAAAGTCCCTTAATATTTAAGATTGATAATTAAATAAGAACTATGAATTTCTGTGTCTTCTCCACGTTATGTCATTTTATATCAGATTGGACATATTAGGCACTTGGATTAATAATTCCCCAAAACAATCATGATTTGGATAAGAATGCCTGGTTTCTTGGACTGGTCAGAACAACGTAGATTTCTTGCGAGTTAAATTTATTTGGCAAAACTGATACAATGGACATTGAATAAGGTTTTTTCTCCAGATAGAACCAAGATTTGGAGATTTTATTTTTATTTACTCAAAGTGATTTTTTGCTAAATTCCCTTATTAATCTACACCAATTATGCTAATTTTTACATGTGCATCTAAGAAATAAACATTAAGGAATATTTGTTGTAAATTCATTTAGCAGGGACATACCAATATTAATGCGTGGGAGGAAAACTATTTTGAATTCTTACAGAAATGATAAAGTAGAGCTAAACATGATGTGGATTAGTTCTATTTTCCCGAAAACAATTTCCAATCCAATTCTAAATCAATAAAATTGTCGCATTCTAAATCAATAAAATTGTCGCTTCAAGTTGCCATAAAAAAGTAACTTATAACAACATAATAGGAAACCCCAATTTTAAAAATATTCATCAACATGTTCCATAAATCTAGGGAAAAGGGAAACGCCAGGGAAAATGTGGTAAATATAGATAATTTTAACCTAACATCTTTTGAATTCATAATCGATTGTGCAAAACAACACCTCCCTTGGACTGAATTGAATATAAAATAGTATCGAAAATGCATAAGAATTTGTGTGTTGGCCTTGATCTAGTTTGTTTGGGGTGATGGAGAAAACCCATTAGGAGAGGGGGACATGCACTAAACTTTGGTATCTTGTCTGTTGTCAGTTCACCATTGTGATTAAAAAAAGGCATTTAAATTTTCTTTTATAGACATGTTATATAGAGTTCTAATTGGTAGCCAACAAAAGGAAATAGAAGCATTACTTGCTTAATAGCGTCCTTCGATGACGAAGAAATTTACATGCAATGGCAAATCTTGAACCAAGGTAACAGATGGATTAGAAAAAACTATTGTCTGTGTATTGGTTATGCAGAGTTCTTAACATGAAAACAATGCACTGATACCAAAAACTATTAACAAAAAAACTATTAACAAAAACCGAGTTGTTCGTGAAAGAAACCCCAAAATCCACCATAGAGTTTCCACCGGAATAAACCAATCCATGCAACAGTGGTAGTAGGATATGCAAAACACCAGAAGAAAGAAAAGGAAACAAGAACAATGACGAGAGCGATCAACACGACACTCAAGATTCCGGACAATAAATTTCATTCAAAATTCCAGCAACATGTATTAAAAAACCACCAATCCATAGAGATTTTGAAAAATCGCATTAATATGATTCACAGTGCTAATGGCATTAAATGTGATTCCGAATGCTAAATTGACTTAAATAAATATATAAAATATATAAATAAAATTTGAAACTTCCGATTTTTTTTATCTGCCCGTTATTTTGATGTTTTTCTAAATAATTAACGAATCAACAATGACGTGTTTATTTAGAAATCCACTGTATTTTACGGCTAAACGGGAAAAACGGGCAGACCGGCGTCAATTTTAAACCCTGGGGTCACCCACGTTCCTTGAGTTCGTTGACGCAACCAACGGGCAGTTTAGTCGGTGATCTTAAAAAACAGAGTTGAACAAAAATTGGTTCATAATTAGGTGGGTTCCAATTTCCAATACAATATTAACAACACCTAAAAATTGAACTCTGACATGCGGAATATTCCTCTAGGAGGGAACATGCCACCATGGTTCAAGGTTTGAATATAAATTTAGGAACATGACTAGTTATTGGATTATTTTTAATATTTATCATATTGAGTAAAATTGTAATTTCAATTTTATATATAGATTTAACTTTTCATTTTTATTTATAGATTTAATATTGTTTTTTCGTTTTAACTTTTCATTTTTATATATAGATTTAATATTGTTTTTTTCTTAAACCTTATTTTCTGTTATCAATTAGAATGATATTTATATGTTATATAACTAAAGAAGTACTCTAGATTGCTTTAGCTTGCCAATTTGGAAACTTATCGAAGGTAGAATTTGAAGCTTTAGTACATGTATACCAAATATCTAATGAAACATAGCTAATAAATTAACAATAAGGCCTTATAAAATGTGTTTATGTATGACAAAAAAATAAAATCTATCAAGTTGCCATGAAACAAAATTATTGACCATCAACTGTAGTAGAAACAACAATGCTTTAGCAATGTATACCAAATATCTAATGAAACATAGCCAATAAATTAACGACAAGGCCTTATAAAATGTGTTTATGTATGAAAAAAAAAAAAAAATCCATCAAGTTGCAATGAAACAAAACTATTGACCATCAACTGTAGTAGAAACAATAATGTCCATATGATCAAATCCCTTGTGCACAAGGAGCAAAATTGGTTGGGGGAGGAGGATCACATAACAATGCTTTCAATGTGTTGTAATAACAACAGCGTCCATATGATCAAATCCCTTGTGCACAAGGAGCAAGACTGGTTGGGGGAAGAGGATCACATAAGGATGCTTTCAATGTGTTGTAATAGCTAGTCCATAAGTTGGTAAAGTTAGTGAGATTCCTTCATCCTAAGGAGGAGTTCATCACCATTCTCCTCGCATTCAAACAATACTTTTCCTAATAGTTCCTTGAGACACCAATACAAATCAATAGTAAGAATAAGTTGCTACATTGTCTCTCCATACCCATATCAGAGATCCAATTTAGGGATTCAATTAGAGATGGATGTCAACACATTGGAATCAAACACGTCTTCACGTTAGCTACTTCTTGCTAGATGTCCTTGATTTCTTTTCTTGTTGCACCACCAAGGGCATATGACCCTAGTACCCATCTGAATCAAACACATCTTCATGTTAGCTACTTCTTGCTAGATGTCCTTGATTTCTTTTCTTGTTGCACCACCAAGGGCATATGAGCCTAGTACATGCTCTTAACTGAGTCTTGTGGGCCTAATGGTTAAATGATCTAAGTCTACGAAGGCATACATACTCTACCTCTCTCTGGTAGATTCTTCCTCCCATCAACTGAGTCTTGGTAGTTGTGCCAGTTCTTGGGAAGTCCTATAAGTACTAGGCTCACCAGATCGTCTTATGTAACAGTAACCCCGACACTTCCAAGCTCATCCTAACATTGGGTGAACTTGGTCAAGTACTTCAGAATAGAGTCACCCTTCTCCATCTTCATCTTTTTGAGTTTGTCCTTCCATGACAGCTTCATGTGGTCACTGTTATTTTGATACATGTCCGTCAATGCCTTCCACATTGAAACTGGAGTTTCCTTATCTTGGAGATTTGAGACAATATGATCTCGAACTCCTTCTAAGATAATCCTTCTCGCTTTTGCCACATACTTTCTCCATTCAGCCAGATCTTAAGTATTAGATGTTGGAGGCTTCATGATATCATGATCTATGAATTCCTTTAGCCCGTTGTCTTCCAACACTGCCTCCATCCTATCTTTCAAACTATGCCCTCCAGTATATACTCAAGTCTCAAATCGTAGAATGACATCCTGCTCACTTTGAAGTATGAAACTACAAATTCAATTTCACCTTCGCAACAAACTCGTATTCTCCTCTTCTATAGTGATTTTAGCTCCGATACCATATAGATTTTTACTGTAGATTCAAATTTCTTATGTAATATGCTAGAACAAAATACTTGAATCTACTCAACTCATTAGTGAAAACAAAATTCATCGATGAAATCACGAAAAAGAAAAGGAAGAATTTCAATCGCACCTAACACAATATTTTTCTGAGGAAAGCAATAGCTAAAAACCCCGCTATTTGTATATTCCATTAACTTGGACAATCTTGGCACAAGTACAAACTATCTAACTGCTTCACAAACTAGCTCAAACCAATACCTAGCCACATTTGTTGCCTACCAAGCTCCTACTTCATTGCACACTTTCCAAGCAAATTAGCCCATATTTAATTGGAAAATTCCTCACTCATAACAGCGCAATCCATCCATAAGCCTTCCTATTATTGAATGCATCACCTATTTAATTTAGTTGAATTTACAACTGATAGTAAATTGTCCATGAACTCTAATCTCAACTGAGTCTTCCTCTCAACTAACATGCATGAGTTATTTTAAGTGAATTATCAGTTATCTGATTTATCACTGCATGTGAATTAAATCCAATTTAATTCACTTAACCTATCACTAGTTCCTCCAACAGTTAGAACCAGTTTAATTGAATTAAATAATTACAACTCAATAAGAACTCAACTCGGGACCCTAAAATTTAGAGATCACTCTACATGACTCTAGATAGACTTTCAACTCGAATTTACTAAGCCAACTAAGTCAACTTAACTTAGTTAACTACTACATGCTGCTATGAGAATATAATTTACAATTTAATTCCCAATTTAATTCAAGGACAAATTAAATTAAGATTTTATTGTTGTTATTTTTAACACTGGATTGGTTGCACTACAATATTTTGTATTATTTGATTGAGCATTTATTTCAATAGCTTAGGATAGGTTGGTGTGCTAATAAGCTCAACACTCTGAGCATGTTTTCAGCAGTTTCAAATTTCAGTTTGGAGCATGTACAGTTCTAGTTTCAATTTATAGTTGCAGTTTGATTTCATCTACAAGTTGCAGTGGTTGAGTTGGGATCAGCCCAATGGATCAGGTCTTTGGTCTATAGGGGTTATTGTTGTCATCTATGATCGACAACATCCCCATGTAGCCAGTGGTTATAACATTTTTAGTCTATAATTTTTAAAGCACTAACAACAAGACTTTCAACGTGATTTTGTAATAAATGGGGTTAAAGTGTTAGACATCCGCACTGTTAGCACCAATTTGTAATAAACAAGGTTAAAACAATGATAGATAGAATATAAGCATTATTGTAGGTTCTAAGAAAATAAAAAATAAAAAAATAAAAAAAAATAAGCGTTGACATTCAATGTAGCAACTCATATGTGTAAAAACTCAAGACTTCTTTTTAGATTGTTTTTTCCTATACAACACATTAATTTCGGGCATGGTTTTCAAAAAAATGAAAATGAATTTTTCAAAACCGAAAGAGGTTTTTTTTTTTTCCGAAATAAACCATTTAAAAAAAACCTCTCTATTTTTCTAACCGCTATCACAGTTTTGGACTTTTGAAGGGATCAATTGGCCATGTTTTTCAAGAATTCGCCTGGAAAAAGATCATAGATAGTTGTTCATCAATTTGACTTGAGCTATGCAACATAACATATTGCATTGTGTTTGTTTTTCAAAGTCTCTCCTACTGTCGTTGACCAGGCTTTGATACAGGGGCTTTGCCACTTAGGGTTTGAGAGCCACTGTAATTATGTTGGGCACACCCGTCTGGATTTCTCGCTTGTTTTTGTTTGAATTCTCTCTGAATGTTGTCGACGAGACTCTAATACAGAGTCGTCATCGCTTACGCTTTGAGAGCCACTTTAAGCCTACTCAAATGGTTTTTTTTTTTCTTAATGAGCTATGTTTTCCCTATTGTGTACTGATGGCTCCAATGACTTGTTTTCAATGTGCGGGTTGTTTCCTTTTGTGGGTTTTGAATGCAAAATTGCTCGGCCTCTCTTGTCCCTTGTTCCCAATACAAATCAGGTGCAATAGCCATTATTCTCCTGTTTGATGACTAGATCTTGAAGCTTCGACACCTAGACTAGTGCACCTATTCGGTCCCAATCGATGTTTAAACATGCAGACTCCTCAGGAAATGCCATAAGTCCACGCCAGTCTATCGTTCCCAATTTTTTTTTTCTTTTTCTTTTTCTGAATACCTGAAAAACCAAAGTGCACTAACACCCTGTTCCCTTCTTTTGTTTTTTGTTTCTGATAGAGGTCGGAAAAAAAAGCGTCAATAGAGTCAGTGACTCCTCCCATAGCCATATAGCTACTTCTGGTTCTCACTTTTATTTTCCCCTATCCCAACACCCGGAGATTGGATCTGCCCTACAAAATTTGTTATATCCTTGAAGGCCTTCGCAAGAGTTTCTGAGGGACTAATCCCTTTCGCTACAACGATCTTCCCTTTGAGTCTTTTCCCTTTTCCCTAGAAAACCTATGCAGGTTTAATTCCCTTATCGGAATTTATATGCCTATTCTGTAGTCAGAAATCACAAGGGTTCAACCGTTTGCACATGATGACAAAGCCCTGAGAAGTATTAATTATAACCCTGTGACTACAGGCATTGAGACAACATGGTCGTCAACGAATTCACAACAAGTACAATTTTTTTACAATTCTCTAACTAAATTTACTGGTTTTTTTTTTTAAATAAAATTACTCTATTAATATGAAAGGGGTAAAATTAGATCTAGACCATAGTAAAAAACAACTGCCCTTTAGGAGCGATAGAGAAAAGCAGAGACACTGTCCATGACAGCGAGCGTAGCTGTGAACTAGAATTCAAATCCCACGCAGGGGAGCAAGTATTGACCTTCTGACTGTGCTTGCAAAAATTCAAAGAAACATGCAGATTGAACCATATCTTGCAGGTGTGGATCCATTTATCCGCATGAACCAAAAGAAGCCAGATATTATGGGCCGCATTACAAGTGACAGGAGCAACAGAGAGAGATCTACACATCTGGACGCTCTTCCACAATTCTGCACCAACCGAACTCAGGAAGTTCCCTAGCATGAGCCGCTTCAGATTCATCCCTGCAGCAACAACATCAGAAGGACCAGGAGCCACCATTTCCATCACCACATCCGAGGAAAAGTGAATTGGAATCTCCGGAACCTGCACAGTGAGAGGATTCGACGCAGAGACAGAGGTAGGGCCCTCTTGTTGGGCACTGGACTCACCCACCTCCTGGGCTTCTTCATGAAATATCACTGAGATATGGGTCGTTATCCTTGGATGATTCTGAGTGCAATTGAAAGAGAAAATCGCAGAGCCGAAAGAGGGAGACAACGAGGAGTCTGGAGGGTAGTGGCTGGGGAGATGGACGCGCCTTCTCCCACTGCGAGTGCGGGGGTAATGGCCAGCAGTAAGGTCGCTGGAGAGGGATGGAGAAGTGGAGGTCATGCTAGAGGGCGCACGCCGAGGAGTTCCCCTGCGACTCCTCATCCTATGGCGAAGACGGGGTATCAAATAGAACGCAACAACTCTATTAAAATAGGACCTCTCACCCACCGCCATCGAGCTTAGGCTGACTAAAAGAGCATCCGAGCAAGGGCAAGAGACCTCCAGAAGACACCGGGGAAGAAACAGGGGCGGCTTCTCAGGATTACCTGAGCAGAACCAGACCCACAGGGCGACAGACCAAGACAGACTATAACCAGACCAAAGCACCAGCAACTCCAGAACATTCCCATAACTGAACCTGTATTTATCATACTCCATCCTACCTCGAATGGCACCCATCATAACTGCTGCATTGAATAGAGCCGAGGCATCACTCAGTCCATAGCGTGCGAAGGTGGTAAGGAAATCGACGGACAGGCTGTGCGGATCAAAGCCACCTGAAGTGAAACCAATGCACCCAGTGATCCCCGAATGCCAAAGTTTAATATGCGTCAGTTGATATTCCATGTGGTACAGGGCAGGCAGGTGTCGTCGCACCTCGCCCCACCCCTGTCCCATCACTTGATCCAGCTTGCTAGACACCCGCATCCGGGGAGCTAAATTTACTAGTTATATCATGCAAAATGAAATATTTATGTCCTAACATCGGAATTTTGTCTATGCTTGTTTTAGGTTATTGTCACGCTACTCGTACTTCAAAGCACCTCCAGAATTTCCAAACTCATCAACTCCTATGGAAGGGCCTCTCTATAGTGGCATCTTCTTTTGCCTAGCTACAAAATCCAGACTACACTCATAAGGCAAGTCATATTTTTCTGATGTTTTCCAAGGGTTTTTTTAAACATCTCCAAAAAGAGAATTTTTCTGCTAACAATCATGCACTTGCAGCATAGGTTCAAAGCCGCAGAGTGATGTTGACTAGCTATCACAGAAACAAACGTTGGGATTAATACTCTAACATTCCTCCCCTTAATCATGACGACCTAAACTTTAAGACACCTGTTGGTGAGTCTCAACTAAGGCTTACAACAGTACATAAAAAAAGAGGGGGCTTTCATATTTTGTTGTTAGTTTCACACAACACAACTCTCTTCAGTAGACACAGTGTTGCAGAAAATCCTATCTGCCAACACTCCACTAGAAACTCTTTGTGATCTACACCACACATTGCAGAAAATCATATCTGCCCACACTCCACTGGAAACTCTTTGCAATCTATGCCACATAGGCGTCACGGTCAGCACAACGCTCTTCAACGGATACTTGATTGCAGACATTCCTATCTACCAACACTCCACTGGAAACTCTCTGCGATCTCCGCCACACAGGCGTCATGGTCAGTGCAACCCTCTTCAGTGGACACCTAATTGCAGATACTCCTATCTGTCAACACTCCATTGGAAACTCTCTGTGATCTATACCACACAGGAGTCAGGGTCGGCACAACCTTCTTCAACGTACACTCGTTGCAAACACTCCTATGTAGCAACAGCATCAACAACAGGGCAGACTCCGCTTTTGGTTCACAACCACTTAGCCCTCATCTCGCTCTTCACACCACAATGCCCACAAATCTGCACACCATCAAGCTTACGGTTATGGATCTGAGCTCAGACGCTCCTCAGCTCAGGTCAGGCTCACGTCGGGTTCACCACGTCAGTAAGAGAAACACTTCTCAAATGGCAGATCTGCGTTGAAGGAGCCTGGACGCCGAGGAGAGCCAAGGGCTGTAGATGTCAGCAATTTATACAAAAGCACAGCTGGATAATCTACAGGGATTTGTTGGAATATTAATTCCAACTGCTGTGCAGCAACAGCTGTTTTACTTTATTCATTTGTCCTTATCCGGCGCCCCACATTTTTTCCCCGATCTGTTAAAATCACCGCTATTACCATCTTTTCACTCTTTAATTAATTTTGTGTTGCCTGAATGAAGAAGATCAGATTCAGCGCCACATCGTTACTTTACAGCAACCATATTAATGAGCAGACGGCTGAAAGAGATAAGAACCAGCCTCGAGCCGTAACAGCATTTATCAGTCTTGGGTTTCAGCACAACCGACTCAAGAAATACAGCAAGAAATCAAATCTGTTAATTATGAGCAGCAGATATTTCATCAGCAAGTTAAGGCGGTGAAGACCCTTTCCCGCACTATAAATAGAAACAGAAACAGAAGTAGAAAATATATGTGAGAAAGATAGAGAGCGGATGAGAGCACGCAGCAGCGTGAAGAAAAATATTTCCAGAACAGTGAAATGCACAGAAGTGCAGATTTAAAATTCTGAACAGTGGAAACAGAGGATTTTTCCACTGTATTCTGTTTGGAATAACCAGAAATTCCCGACATGGTATCAGAGCTTGTCCAGGCTCTTTGAAGACATCAAAGAAGCTGAAAGAAGATTTGTTGCTGCAGCAAATTATCCAGCAGAGCGAAAACGCTGTCAAGGTATTTTTCAGATTAGTTTTTTGTGTAGCTGCTGAAGACAATTAAGTGTTTTTTTTACAGTCAAGTATTGCAAGAATGGCCAGCACCAGCGTGGGTATGTTTAATACCCAGCTCCCACAGTTCAATGGGAAAAATTATGACTACTGGGCAATAACCATGAGAGCCGTGTTTGTCTCACATGATTTATGGGAACTTGTTGAATATGGATTTGAAGAACCAGCAATTCAAGAAGAGTTTATTGGATTAACTCAGGCAGAGAAAGAGCTGTTGAAGAGCAATAAGAAGAAGGACTCAAAAGCCCTTGTATTCTTATATCAAGCAGTGCATGAGAGTGTGTTTCCGAGGATAGCAGCAGCCAAGACATCCAGAGAAGCATGGCAAACTCTCAAGACAGCCTATCAAGGCATGGAGAAAGTGAAGACAACAAAACTACAGTTGCTGAGGAAAGATTTTGAGAACCTGCGTATGAAGGAGTCAGACAATATTGACTCATTCTTCACACAAGCAATTGGTTTGGTCACACAGATAAGGTCTCATGGAGAAACTCTTGAAGAAAGGAGGATTGTGGAGAAACTATTGAGGTGCCTACCCTCAAAGTTTGATGTGATTGTCACCACCATAGAAGAGACAAAGGATCTCTCAAAATTTTCAGTTGATGAACTTCATGCATCACTGATAACACATGAGCAGAGGTTGAGTAGAAATGAAAACTCATCTCTGGAGCAAGCCTTCAAGACCCAGATGTCATTTGGAAGAGGAAGAAGTCAAGGCAGAGGAAACAAGAGAGGAAGAGGCAGAAGCCAATACAGAGGCGGAAGAAACAGTCCAGCAAACGTTCAAGGAAGAGGCAACAACCCAAATCAGAACCAAGGCCATGGCAGCAGTCAGCAAAGTGGACAACATCATGCTCAAGGACAAAGGTATGAAAAATCCAATGTCCAATGTTATTATTGTAAAAAATATGGGCACTATGCAAATGAATGTAGGAAAAAGCAGCATGATATGAGTAATAGATCTAGTGCAAACATCACTAGAGAAAATATCAGTCAAGATAATGTGTTGTTAGTTTGTAATATGGCTGAAACAAACAGTGAGGATATATGGTTTCTAGATTCTGGTTGCAGCAACCATATGACAGGAAACATAGCCTTGTTTTCTGCTTTAGATCAGAGTGTGCAGTCACAAGTCACACTTGGGACTGATAGTAAAATTTCTGTTATGGGAAAAGGAGAAGTTAAGATATTTACAAAGAAAGGTGAAAAGAAAACCATAGCAGATGTTTATTATGTTCCTGGAATGAAGTGTAATCTCTTGAGTATTGGACAGCTTATTCAGAAGGGTTATAATGTTTTCTTTGAGAATGATGTATGCACCATCATGGACAGATTACCCAGCAAACGTTGTATTGCTGAAGTGAAGATGACAAGGAACAGGATGTTCCCTCTCAGAATAAGGGCAGATCTGAAAAATAAAGAAGTAGTTGCAGCAGTGACACAAGAGGCTCTCCAAAGCGTACCAAAGGATGAAAATTGGTTGTGGCATTTGAGGTTTGGACATCTTAACTTTGGAGGTCTTAATCTGTTGAGTAGAAAAGGAATGGTAAGAGGATTACCACTGATAGAAAAGCCAGACAGCCTTTGTGAAGGTTGTATATTGGGGAAACAACACAGAGAAAGTTTTCCAACAGGAAAAAGCATAAGAGCAAAAGCACCTTTAGAAATTGTCCACTCAGATTTATGTGGACCGATGCAAGCTCCATCACTTGCAGGCAGCCAATATTTTCTAACATTTATTGATGACTTTACCAGAAAGACTTGGGTTTATTTTCTGAAGAATAAGAGTGAAGTGTTTGAAAAATTTCAAAATTTCAAAGCACTTGTAGAAAATCAAAGTGGGCTGCGTATCAAGGTTTTGAGAACTGACAGAGGAGGTGAGTATATTTCCAAAGAATTTTTACGTTTTTGCAGAGAAAATGGAATTCATAAGCAATTTACAGCAAGGTACACCCCGCAGCAAAATGGAGTTGCTGAAAGGAAAAACAGAACAATCATGGATATGGCGAGGAGCATGTTGAAGGCAAAGCATTTGCCAAATGATTATTGGGCTGAAGCTGTACACTGTGCAGTATATATTTTAAATAGATGTCCTACAAAAGCAGTGATGAACAAAGTGCCAGAAGAAGCATGGAGTGGAAGAAAGCAAGGGGTCACCCACATGAAAGTTTTTGGTTGTGTGGCTTATGCACACATTCCAGATCAGCTAAGGAAGAAATTGGACAGCAAAGGGGAGAAATGTATTTTCATTGGATACAGTGAAGAATCCAAAGCTTACAGATTATATATTCCATCCACCAAGAAGTTTTTTGTGAGCAGAGATGTTCAATTTATTGAAGAGGAAGCTTGGGATGGAAGCATAGAGAAAACAGTTAATGTTAAAAACTGTTTGTCTCATGATGATGATGATGAAGAGTTGGCTGAAACACATCCCCAAACAGCAGCACCAACAACAGAACAGCAAGAGACACCCTTGAGGAGAAATGAAAGTGCTTCTCCAAGCACACCACAAGGAGGAAATTCAAGTGCATCTACAAGCACTTGCACACCGAATGAAAGAGGTAAGAAATTCAGAAGTTTAAGTGATATTTATGATGAAGGAATGAATTCCCTGTTTGCTTTGTATTGTAATGTTGATGACCCTATTCATTTCGAAGATGCAATTAAAGATAAGAAATGGATAGAAGCTATGGATGAGGAGATGAATGCCATAGAAAGAAATAAGACATGGGATTTAGTTGATCTACCAAAAGGTAAAGAAGTCATTGGAGTTAAATGGGTCTACAAGACCAAGAGTAATGCTGAAGGCAAGATAGAAAGGCATAAGGCAAGACTTGTTGTCAAGGGATACAAGCAGCAATATGGGAGAGATTATGAGGAGACTTTTGCACCAGTTGCAAGAATGGAAACAGTAAGAACAGTGCTGTCCATAGCAGCACAAAACAAATGGAAAGTTTACCAAATGGACGTGAAGTCAGCATTCTTGAATGGAGTATTAAAGGAAGAGGTCTACATTGAGCAACCTCTAGGCTATGAGAAGAAAGGCCAAGAGCACAAAGTCTGCAGATTGAAGAAAGCTCTTTATGGGCTGAAGCAAGCACCAAGAGCGTGGTACAGTAGGATAGATTCCTATCTACTGGAGAACGGATTTGAGAAGTGTGAGGGAGAACCCACTGTTTACATCAAAGAAAAAGACTGTAAAATTTTAATTGTTGTGTTATATGTTGATGATGTGATTTTTACAGGAAATGATGACTACCTCATTGAAAATTTCAAATCAGTTATGAAAGAAGAATTTGAGATGACTGACATGGGTTTGCTGAGATACTTCTTAGGAATAGAAGTAGATCAAAATAAAAATGGAATTTTTATTTCACAGGCAAAATATGTAAATGAAGTGTTGAGCAGATTTAACATGCAGGACAGCAAGGCAGCAATCACTCCCACAGTGATGGGATTGAAACTCAGCAAAGAGGACAGCAACAAAGATTTTGACCCTAGTGTGTACAAGAGCATAGTTGGCAGCCTCATGTATTTGACTGCAACTAGGCCAGACATAATGTATGCTGTTAGTTTAATTTCCAGATTCATGGAGAAGCCAAAAGAAACACATTGGCAGGCAGCAAAGAGAATTCTGAGGTATGTTAAAGGTACAAAAAGGTATGGCATATTTTATACTGTTTCAGAATGTTCAGATTTAATTGGATACACAGATAGTGATTGGGCTGGAAGTGTAGATGACCGGAAAAGCACATCTGGTTACATTTTTCACATAGGTTCAGGAGCCATTTCATGGGCTTCGAAGAAACAACCAATTGTGGCATTATCTACAGCAGAAGCAGAGTATGTGGCAGCTACAGCAGCAGCATGTCAAGCGGTTTGGATGAGGAGAATGTTGAGAAGTCTATGCCAGGAGCAGGCAACAGCAACAGTTATTTTTTGTGACAATAGTTCAGCTATTGCATTATCCAAGAACTCTGTATTCCACAAGAGAACAAAACACATAGACACAAAGTTTCACTACATCAGAGAATTGGTGAACAATGGAGAAATCATTTTACAACATTGCAGGACTCAGGAACAGGTTGCAGATATTCTAACAAAGCCATTGGATCAGAAAAGTTTTGAGTTTTTAAGAAAACTTCTGGGTATGACTGATAACCCAGCAGTTGAAATTAAAAGGGGAGTGTTGGAATATTAATTCCAACTGCTGTGCAGCAACAGCTGTTTTACTTTATTCATTTGTCCTTATCCGGCGCCCCACATTTTTTCCCCGATCTGTTAAAATCACCGCTATTACCATCTTTTCACTCTTTAATTAATTTTGTGTTGCCTGAATGAAGAAGATCAGATTCAGCGCCACATCGTTACTTTACAGCAACCATATTAATGAGCAGACGGCTGAAAGAGATAAGAACCAGCCTCGAGCCGTAACAGCATTTATCAGTCTTGGGTTTCAGCACAACCGACTCAAGAAATACAGCAAGAAATCAAATCTGTTAATTATGAGCAGCAGATATTTCATCAGCAAGTTAAGGCGGTGAAGACCCTTTCCCGCACTATAAATAGAAACAGAAACAGAAGTAGAAAATATATATGAGAAATATAGAGAGCGGATGAGAGCACGCAGCAGCGTGAAGAAAATATTTCCAGAACAGTGAAATGCACAGAAGTGCAGATTTAAAATTCTGAACAGTGGAAACAGAGGATTTTTCCACTGTATTCTGTTTGGAATAACCAGAAATTCCCGACAGGATTCCACCGACTGTCTTTATTATTTACCTAAACTAGCCGACTCCTGCGGATTCCCCGACGACTACCATTGATGACTCGCCAGCATATCAACGCGACGTGATTAACATCTTAACAATTTGAAGAGGTTCTTTACAACTTTTCTTGGCGAGGATTTAGGGTAGCAGGCTCGAAAAGGATAAAAAGAATGTCTTAATTATAATGCCATAATTACTACAAAATAAAATCCATGGTTTTGTTTTTCCTGTTTTTTTTCTTTCTTCAAGGCCCTGAAGTCACATAGTTTTGCTGTTGGTTGTAGAGATTTTGAGCCATGATGGTGTTTCCTATTGCCCCTTGCATCTTATAGGGAACTACTTTTCCATCGAAACTCAACCACTCGATATTCGGCACGCGCGATTGAAACCTCAGAGACAAAGCTACAAGGTAACCTACAGGGGCTCTATTGATTATATCTACAATCAAGCATTTTTATTTTTATTTTTTAATTCCCTTTGCCGATTCTACATCTCAAAACCACGTGATAATAACAGTAATGAGAGAGACGAATGGGACAGTAAAACTGTCATCTGAAAACTGGAATAAATAAAAAACAGGAAAATACCTGAGAGAAAATGATAACAGTAGCCAACTCCAGAGCAGATGACTCCAGATTTGACGACCTTTTTTTGAACTAAAGCAACCAGTGTTTTGTATATTTTTTTTGCACATGGCCGTTGAAAATAGGTAGCGCACAAACAACTCCGCATACGAGAATACATAGACAACAAAATGGATGAATGGCGTGAGTCGTTAAAAAAAAAAAAGACTGCATGTGTACTTCGCAGCCAAATTCACGTAAACGACTGTAAAAAAATCACCTTGTTTAAAAACAAAACATAGGTCTCAATATGTAAAATCACTATATTAATAGGTATTAAATTCTGTTACACGAACCGTTTTCTAAGGTGGGAAACTTGTTCTAGTTATTCCCGCACTCCAAGAAGCTTTGGAACTGTATGAGAACGTTCTCTTTTCTGTGGGAGCTGCAATGGGAGCTTGGGAAAGTTCCTAGAGCTTTGAAAACTGTTTTTTTTGGAGTTCGTGTGTTCCGTGGGGTTGGGGAATACAAAGCACGTAGACAAATATGTTGAACTGCCCACAAAACATGAGGCTTTGTTGAAACCTTCGCAGGAAGAAAGGCCAAAGACATCCTTAACATCGATATCCTTAATTGAGAAAATAGAGCAATCTCTTGATGGGTTAAGGAAGCGTGTGACACCTCAATGTAAGGGTGATATCTGAGATGTCACGGGGATGAGTATTTATTTTTTTGTTTATGTATATGTATCGCAAAAGATTGTGTGCATATTGTATGTGGCAGTGAATGCTTAACCATTAGAGCTCTTTACTTTTTCTCATAAGAATAACTAGAAAAACATAGGTAAAATTGTTCCTTTGTTTTTTAAGGCACATTGTTTCAAACATTGGCCATGTGTAGAAAACTAATAATGAACTTGAAATTTTACACCCATAGAATGTATTTATATATAAGAGAGATTATATATTTAAATTGATTTTAATATTTAAATATTTTGATTTAATATTAATTTTGATTATTATATGAATATATATTTTATATTTTTTTATTATATAATATTACCGTTCTCCATTAATATTTCCTGTAAATTTTGGGGTAACTTCTAACCGTTCCGACACCCAGAAGCGTAATCAAAGTTTTTTCGAAAGCGTATACGAAGCTCGTACCATCTCAATCTCTAACACATCCCGGTGATCAAACCTGCTGAAATAGTTTTGAAAGTTCGTACCATGGTTTTTATTGTAACCTATCAAAAGCTCGTACCATATTTTTCAATGCAGTTAACATATTGGATTCGAACAATGTAAAATAAAAATCACTGCAACAATGTTTTTATTGCCCTGGTCTAAAGGTAAAATACACTAAATGCTCATGCCTGAAAATCTATAGCCCTCAATACAGCAATCCACCGGCCATAGGGGAAACTCATTATATTTAAAATGGCCTCCACCCAAGAAACGTAGGTTGACTTATGGCCTTGGATTTAGCTACGCGGGTGGTAGTGACGGGCCCACACAAAACATTTCCAAAATCTAACGTTGAACTTTGTTCCGGACCATAAATTTCTCCGTACGGACCAAACAAATAGCCCCTCGCCATCGCTAAACGTCACTTGACAGCAACATAATATCGTTATGCTTCTTTAAATCACCAACTAATTGATTACATTGAAGTCAAGTCGTGAACACTAGGGCGCACCAACTAATACAAATAGCCTCTTGGATATTTTTCAGGACGAAAAAAAGCTATATTGCATTTATATCAGAAATATAAAAGAGAATATTATATCAATTCAGCAAGAGAATATTATATCAATTCAGCTGTTCTTCATATATATGACTTAACATATAAGAATGGAAAAATTGAACTTCTTCATATATATGACTTAAAATATAAGAGTGGAAAAATTGAACTAGAAAGAGCTATAGCCAAAACTGGAAAACAGAAACTGTTCCACATATATGAGCCCACACATATGAGCAGCGGCTAAACACCAAAAAAGCTCCCAATAAGAATCGACAGCATCTGAACAGACCTATCATGTGAAACCAAGAACATACAGCCATTAAAGAGCTGAAACTAGAGTGGGCACGCAGGCCATAGAAACTTGATAGCAGCGATAAGAAACGGATCCTAACAAACTGCTCCCCGCAACAGGAAAGATGAAAACAAATATTGATTGGATCAAATAGCCACTTGTATATTTACAACTATTCATTGAATCACTTTACATTAACATCTTCATTCTCACTAGATACACTATTATTATAAAGTATCTTCAACGTCTCCGCGGGTGGATTATAATATACCCACAGTGCATAAACTTTTAGCAAATTGGAAATCTCTTAAGCTGCAGGCGGAGCAGGCATCAACTTGGGGGACGTTGGCATGGCAGAAAGAAATGAATCGTTAGCCACTTGGTGCAGATCCTTTGATTTTCCGTCCGACTCTGAAATTGGATCTGGAATCGTGTTGCATGATCCCGAGTGATCGAGAGAAGGGTCATTGTATATGTCCCACCATTTGTAGACCAACATCTTTATATCTCCCCTCTCCATATTTTCCTCCTTCCCACTGAACCTCCACGGCTTCGATCCCTACACATCCACATAACCATTCATGGTTAGAAGAGCGATCTATCTCATATTTTACATGATATTGCTTGTATCTAATGCATTTGCACAAACTTTGGCTAAAAACAGAAGCTTACAGCTGCACAATAGTGAACAACTTTGACAGTGTCCAAGTCCACATTTTGGGGATGTCGCCATAGCATGGCCAGAACCAGATTGTACACCAAGGGGATGGGCTTGTATATCTTCTCAAAAAACATGTTCAAAAAATCCTACAAAACGTTTACCACAATTAGTCAAAATCAGATCTAATGAACCAAAAAAGAATGTCATCGTCTTAGAATCATTAACAGATTCAGACCTGTTCTGCGAAGGGCGTTGGCACAGTCTTCATGAGAGTTTCTAAAAGGCATTTGAAGGTCAGGTGATTGGGCTCAAACACGAACATTCCAGCGTTGAAGTATGGAGAACGCGGCTTCCCTAATTCCATGGGCCATGACACCTTCTCTGGGCACTGTTGGCAGTATCCGATCTTGTACTGCGGAGTGTGGCTCCATGTCTTCTCACAGAAGCAGTCCATAACCGCATAGAAATATCCATCTCGCATGTCAAATAGATTGTCGATGTTGTCAAAGACCTGGATGTCTGCATCCAGATATACCATCTTGCTGTACTCTTCAAACTGCTCCACACCCAAAACAAGTTTCTCAGTAACTATGTGCACGTGTTTAGGAAAGATAGTATTGCTAAAATCTATCCATTTATCGAGAGATGCAGAAGAAAAATTACCTCCCAAATACGGAGTTTAGAGTAATTGAGGACATAGTAAGCCATTGCGAATTGCACTTGATTCTCGGGGGGATGGATGGGTTGAATCTCGCGAACAATACAACCCTGTCTTTGCAGTTGCAGGCGATGATCTTCTGGAACATCGGGCAAAACAGCAACGACAAGAGGATAAGCGCTCTTCACCTTCCTCAAACCCTTTGCAAGTCCAACAACACCTTTCACGTAGTCGCCGGATCCAGCCAAGAAAGTCACATACGCTCTACACATCTTCTTGGCTGCCGTTCCCCTTTCCCTGAAGAGCTGATCTGCAGGAGGAAATTCTGGATTCATTGTGAGAAGAAGAGAGGATGCTGAAAGTCAAGAATCTCTTGTAAAGAAGAAGGGCCAATTTGCAGAATACCAGTACACGAATGTTGTTGGTATGTTTGGGCAGTCAGGGAGCATGCCTTTATAGGCCCGGGCGACTGTAAGAGATAAAATGTGTTTAAAACAATAATATCCAATATATTGTAGCAAATAGAAAATTGACACGATATTATTACGTGTCGATTCCTCCGGAGTCCGCGGTATATGATCAATTCAACTATGTGGAATTGGAAAAGGTAAGTCATGATCGTTGGAAGATAGATTGGAAAAGTCCATAGTGTTGAAATGGTTGGAAGGGACGGAAAGTTCGGAACAAGTTGAGAGGTAATCATCCGTGGACCGCGACACACGCAAAGAGACATAACCGTTCCTGGACGTTTAGGAGGGCAACGGTCGGTCGAATGAGATCTTTGAGTTGGGTGAGCGAGCACAATTGTCGTTAATTTCTAATTTTATAAAGACGAAACAGCTACTTAATCTGCTTGCCGGACTTCTAATTTTTTAGAGACGAAACTGCTACTTAATCTGCTTGCCCGACACAATATTCGCAAAGCATTTACTCCGCTGTCAATATTTCAGTGGACGTGACCTTCCCTTTTAAACGCGTAACTAACGGCGTTAATGTAACAGCTCGGCTCGGTTCTGCTCTTCTCGGTGTGAACTCAGTGGGGGACGTAAGTCAATTTGCTTGCACGCATTATAAAGCCATCCGAGTATTGTTTAACGTAGAATAGCAAAGTGTCGTGTGGGTCACCCACGTTCCTTGAGTTAGTTACGCAACGAACGGGCAGTTTAGTCGGTGATATTAAAAAACAGAGTTGACAAAAATGGGTTCATAATTAGGTGTGTTCCAATTTCCAATACAATATTAATAACACCTAAAGGTTAAAGTATGCCATGCGGAATATTCCTCTAGCAGGGAACATGCCACCATGGTTCAAGGTTTGAATATAAATCTAGGAACATGACTAGTTAATTGGATTGTAAAATTGTAATTTCAATTTTATATATAGATTTAACTATTCATTTTTATATATAGATGTAATATTTTTTTCATAAATCTTATTTTCGATTTAACTTTTCATTCTTATATATAAATTTAATGTTGTTTTTTCCTTAAATTTTCTATTATCAATTAGAATGATATTTATATGTTATATAGCTAAGAAGTACCCTAGATTGCTTTAGCTTGCCGATTTGGAAACTTATCAAAGGTAGACTTTGAAGCAGCAAATGTATACCAAATACCTAATAAAACATAGCCAATATAATGCCTTAGATGTGTTTATATATAAAAAAAAAACATAAAATCCATCAAGTTGCAATGAAACAAAACAATTACCATCAACTGTGCAGTGGTAGAAACAACAACGTCCATATGATCAAATCCCTTGTGCACAAGGAGCAAGATTGGTTGAGGGAGGAGGATTAAAGTTGTGAGATTCCTCCATCCTAAGAAGGAGCTCATCACCATTCTCTTTGCATTCAAACAATACTTTTCCTAATAGTTTCTTTGAGACACCCATACAAATCAATAGTAAGTATAAGTTGCTACATTGTCTTCCCAAATCCATATCAGAGCTCCAATTCAGGGATTCAATGAGAGATGGATGTCAACACCTTGGAATCAAACACGTATCTATCTGAAGTAGCATGTGTTTCTACACACGCTTGAGCATTGATAGGGCCATCAAAGCCCCAATACCTTGTCGGGTGGAGAGTGCTCTTTGACATGCCTGATAAAAAGATTTTATAGATTAAACATTGCTAAAAATCTTTAATTTATTATACAAAATTATAATTTATTAATTATATAATTTAAAGGATAATTAATTACAATTTTAATTACGTCTTTTACAATTTTAATTAATTTTTAATCAAACAAATCAAAAAAATATATATTTGTATGGAGAGAGGTTCTATAACCCTATAAACAATGTTGTCCTATAATATTATATTTAACATTAATAAAATAATATTTATATTAACAAATTAAAACATAGTAATAACAAAAAGAATCAATGTTGGCTATAAATAAAATATTTTAATTTCCACTTTAATTTTACAATCACTTTATATAGAAAGCTAGAGTAATTGAAAGAAAAAGGAAAAAAATAAAATAAAAAATTAGTATAAGATAGATATGCAATTTATCGACAATTTCATATGAAATTGGTAGATGACATGTAAAAATACTATTATTAATATTATATAATGTGTAATTTATTTATGTTCCACTCACATGTAATATTTAAAATAAAATTATATTAATAAGAAAAAAAGTAATGACAATTATAAATAAAATATTTTAATGTCCATATTAAATAACATCATTTTATATAGAGAAAAATAAAGTAATTTAAATTAAAATAATTCTTATATTCTTACTTCCCATTATAAGAGAGATGTATAGTTTATTACATTTTTATATGAAATTGGTATATAACATTTAATAAAAGTTAATAACAAAAAAATGTTTAATGTGAATCTTAAATTAAATATTTTAATATACATATTAAATAAAAATATTTTAACATCTAATATATAGATAAGATATATATCTTAGTTTATTAATATTTTTTTTTAATTCAAATTATAAAGGAGATTTGTAATTCTTTTGGAGTTGACATATAATATAGAGAGAAAAATATAAGAGGTATGTATAAACATTTAGATATGAATAATGCTGATTATAAGTAAAATATATCAATATTTTAATGTTTATATATATATATATATATGAAAAAAATTATAGTTAAAACATTTTATTAGTGTCTTGCTCAAAATCAACATAGATTTTTAAAGGTGTAAATTTTTCTTCAAATTTTACACTCAAAAAAAAAATTATATATTAAAATATTTGATCCCTCTCAACACTAGGAAATTTAAAATTAAAATAAATATATATCAATATTAAAAAATTGTTAAAAATCTAATGTTCAAAAATTATATATATATGTGTGTGTTATTTTTATCAATGTTAAAATAATGTGAACATTTTTCATTTAGGCATATGCATTAGAGTGATTTTATAAATATGTAATTTTTAAAGATGTTGTTTTATTTATTTCTAAAGTGTTTTCTTTATTTATGTGGATGAAGTTATTATATTTTTTTACATTTAGGTTTGTTAAAGAGTTGTAAAACTCAGTGAGAAATATATTAAAATTTTGATGGTGTAAGAGATAAAGAAGATTTTGAGGTTATTTATTTATATATTATGAAAATATTTAATATAAATTTGTGATGGATAAATAATAATTTGTAATATATGGGGTGAAAGCATGGAGTTGGATTACATTTTGTTGGAAAAAGAGGCATATTTAGGTGGAAAAAATATGGCTCAAAGTCATTTAAGCACTCGATTGAATTTTTAAAAACTAGCTCGATTGCGTTCTTTGGGCACTTAAAAAGTAGCTCGATCAAGGATTAAAAATAAATCCTTGACCAATCTTTCACATCCTAAAGATGAACCACCATTGGTGGTTCGAAACGTTGATAAAAAAAGAAACCTAATGCGATGTATTCGGAAGATAATCTACACAATCTTTATCGCTCGATCGAACCATTTTTTTTATTAAATACTCTGCATGTGGTTTGCACTCGCCATTTGCATAGACCACAAGACATTTGAGAGCCCGATCAAGAGTGTTTACGTAGATTGACCGAGAGCATTGGAGCTTGACCGAGCAATTGAAGCATGGAGCTTTCAAATGAGTCTCACCAACGACCCTAACAACATCTCAAAGGCTCAAATGAAGGTAGGTATTTTATCTTTTTATCTTTTTTAGCTAATTTTTTTTGCAAAATTAAACAAATTAATTAAAAAAAAACCATTCAAAACCATGAAAACCACAAAAAAACCTTTCAAAAGAACTTATAAAATCACAAAACCAACCTAAAAATCCATAAAAGAAAAACCCTTGAAAACAACTTAGAAAACCACAAAAACAACCTAGAAAACCACAAAAAATAATAAAAAAAACCGTTCAAAACAACCTAGAAAATGCTTTGAAACCACCAAAAAGTTGTAATTTAGGCTTTAATTTGTTTTCTTACTTGCAATGTTTTGTTTGTAAGTCAGCATAGAAGATTTATATTACTAAATAAATAGAGAGTACCAAAGTGGCAACTGGTTTGTTAGGTTGGAAACTAGACTATCATTAGAAGTATATTGTCTTAATCCCACTCTTGTCTAGAAAGGCTATTCGACTTTTATGTTTATAATACCTCTTAAAAAACTCAAAAAACTAACCTTTCTTAACATTAATTTTCATAGGTTTTCCAATCGAAAAGTCTTGACAACTATAATCTACAAATATGGACTTAATAAAAAAACTACTATCTTGCCTAATTACGCATGTAACTATATGGACTATAGACCTAGTGACTGTCACAACAAACATAAGTAGGGTAGCCACGTTCTCAGACCTCATTTTAGAGGGGTTTAAGCTTCCATTGGACCTGCATCAGGTACCTCTGCTGGAGCCACCGCTAGAGCCTCTAGATGTAGTTGGCTGGAAGATTGCACCACTACCCTCCTAAGCTTTGTTTTTCCTCAAGCAGGTAGGTTCCCATTTCAATTTTCCCAACATAATTTCAACATTATGGATGTAATTTATATAATTGAGAACATAGTGTTCATGTCTCTAATGCAGCCATCCTGCACTTTTTCTTTCTTCATTAGCCCCTTCAGGACTATTTCAATTCCACTTAGGCGTTGGTTAATTGCCTTTAGCAGAATTTCGGTCACCAAATTCCCTTTCGCCCTTTCCTTTGTTGCCTCCACTTGCATCTTGCCTACCAAATTATTTAAATGCCATGCAGTCTCTAGGGTTTTATGATACAAGTCCAAGTTTCACCAGTATTGATAATCCACTCCAATTCTTCCTCAATTTTGTTATCTGGGATGGCCCTTCACACTTCGATCTCCCATACCTCCATAATCTCTTTTCCTTTCTGCGAAATTGTGGCATGATAGGTGTCAAATGTTACCCTGTCCATTGTCTCCTTACGCATCCGCTTGTTGTAGCTCACCTCTTGTATTTCTGCTCTGGGTCTGCTAGCATATCTAGACTTACCCATTATATGCTTTGAAACCTTGCTAGACCTCATTGTTATTACTATCATAACCTCTCTAATCCACCACCTCTCAACTCCTAGGCTTAGGTCGAGTATGTCATTTCCCAGGCCCCAATTGAAAGCCTATATCACTGACTTGCCTCATCTAACCAACGTTTTTTGTAATTTCCCTTGCCATTTTCAGTTCCTCTTATCAATCGACGATAATACTATTACTTCGTGTGTGCGTGTGGTCACTCTCCCCTTCATTCGTGCTTCTTAGTGGGTTTTAAAGGATAATAATCACCATTAGCCTACTCCTGTATGCCACCTCTATTGATATCGTACCTACCCACATCGTGAGCACCTCCTTCTCATTTAAGAGCCAATTTTCATGATGAATCATGGTGGAGGAGATCCCAAATTCGCCAACTTTTTCATCACCCTATCCATGTAGTGAATACATGTGGAAACTCTCCCATCTCGATTAAAACTTGTCTTTCGACTATTAAGTCTTATTCATTTGGATAGTAAGTGGGCCTCTTTCAGAAATCGGGCCCACCTCTGTGTTGTCTTCATCACTTGGTGTCATGAAGCTATCTCTTTCCACCAACTTTCAACATTCTTCCTTTAACTAGCCCTCTTTGAGATCCTCCCACACCACGTCTATCAACATTTGTATACTTTCTACCCCTTTATTTTCCAACTTGTCTGCCAACGCATTTGTTGACCTTCAAACGAGGGTGAATTTCACTGTTATCAAGGCCTCCAGGTGGTGTTGTATACTTTGTATCAATTGTGCCAAGCACTAGTTCCTCATTACCTTACCTATTTGTGTGCCATATAGAAGCCTTTGTGTTGCTTGGATAACTAATGACGAGTCTCCTTTGACAGTGGTGTTTACAATTCCCTCACTAGCCAACAACTCCAGCCCTTGCTCCAAGGCATAGAATTATGCTACATTGTTTGAGGCATGGCCCAAATTAATGAAAAACACTTTATGCATTTGGCCCTTCCAGTCCCATATAGCTCCTCCTGCCCCTGCTCTGCTAGGGGTCCCTTTTGATGCCCCATCCAAATTCATCTTGAGAAAGCCTTGGGGGGCAGGGGGCAACCAAATCACTGAGCCCAACTGGATTTGGAGATATTTGGATTGATGCACCTGCATACTCAGGTATTCCAGCTCTAGATAACTTAAAATTATTGCTTCTTGAGGACGTGGTTGTTCCTATGAAGGTTTGGGCCCTCTACTAATTATTGTTTCCTTTAACTGGCACCTAACTTCTTCCACTAGGCAATCTACAAGGAGCTTATTTCAGGAAATATTCATCTATTATGTTCCTTCCACACTAACCAAAGGATAAATCTTGGTCCCAGGCCCTTGGTAAGGTTCACCACCTCATTTTTGTATAATACACTCACCATTTCCTTATTGTTTCATGTATATTATCCCTGATTCGATCTATTTGCCTCATGATAAAGGTCATCCAATCCCATAATATAATCATGTATTTGCAGATATTTAACAAATGATTTAGATTTTCCTCTATGTTCTCACAACGATGACACCATGAGGCTCCAATATATCATCTCTTAAGTAGATTATCCTAGGTTAGAACTTTCTGGTACAACACTAGCCAAAGGAAAATTTTAATTTTTGGCCAATGTGCTGATGCCCATAATTTTTTCCAATCTGGGTCATATGTCCTGATTCATCCATCACTAAGCTATAATATTTCTTCCTTAAGATTAAATTCTCCTCCTTTTTTCCCCATATTAATTGATCCCTATCCTCATTAAATAAGATATTTCCCTTAATTCCTCTGCTAACCCATGAACCACCTGGTCAGCTTGGTTTGGCTCTTGAAATATGGTTAAGTTCCACCTTCTCCACTTATTTCTTTCCATCCCCTGTTCCCATAATTGATGAAATTCTTTGTAGCCTTGATTCTCCATAAATAATTGGATGGGGCACTATTCATCCATGTTTAATCTAGGTTGTTGTTGCCAAACATCATCCCAAAATACAGTTGCCCATCAATTTCTGTTCTCCCAAAAATAATATTGTTGTATTATTTCTCGATTAATCTAGGCCAAATTCTATATTTTTGATGCTTGAATTGAGCCTAACCAACAAACAAGGTTGTTCATGGACCCGTTAGGGGCATACTTTTCTTTCCAAATCTTTTCCTATGTTGTTGACCCCCCTTTAGCCACCTCCACCATATTTTTTCCCCACTCGCTTTGTTAATTATCTATGAATCCTAAAGACTAAGGCCTTCCACACCTTTCGGTTTACAAATTGTGTTCTAGGCCATCAACACCCATTTCTTTTTATGCTCTACTTTGCACCAAAGAAAATTTCTCTTAATTTCTCTGATCTTTTGTAGAATCCCTTTAGGAGTTGGGAGTATAGATAGCATGTAACTTGGGATTGCTTGCAAAACAGCTTTGGTCAGAACATGGCAACATGCCAGGTTCAGAGCCCTGATGGTCCATCATTTTACCTATCCTCTAGGCTTGAGGTAACATTTTCCCAGTTAAATTTCTTCCATGCTTGAACCATTAGAGGGATCCCAAGATATTTGGAGGGGAGATTTTTCCTCTAGAATCCTAAGATAAAGTCAAATTTCTCTGTATAGCAATGCGTGTATTAAATAAAAATATCATGGATTTGGAATGGTATTCTTCCATACCTGAAGTTGATGCAAAGGTGTTCAGGATGAGTTTAAAAGAGTGGGTCTCCTTCACTATGGGGATACCATGCAGCATGGTATCATCAGCACATTGTTGATGTGTTGTAGCTTGACCCCCTTCATGTAATTGGAGAATACGAATCTCCCCCTCCCTATTAGTTGTAGATATTTCTCACCCTAGGCCTTCCATCATTATAACAAACAGGACTGGTGACACAGGATCACCTAACCTAATTCCCCTAGAAGGGAAGACAGGTTTTGTCAGAGCCCAGTATAACAAGATTGAGAAAATGGGGGATGAGACAAAAGCCATTATCCAAGTGATCCAATGATCATCGAATCGAAAAGCCTGTAACATTGCCTCCATATATTCGCAACTGATCTGTCATACACCTTCGAAAGATCCAACTGTACTATCATTCTTTTCTTCCTCTAGCTCTCCAAAGAGTGGACACTCTCATGTGCATGAATCACGTTATTCAGGATTTTCCTGCCCTCCACAAACCCAAACTCTTCTTTTGAGAACAAAGATAGAAGTACCATTTTCATCCTACTGGATGCCACTTTTGATATGATATTATACAACACATTATAGAGAGCCATCAACCTAAATTTCTCAGGGGTACTTGCCTTGTCATCCTTCAGCATAAGAGAGATAGATGTATATTTTAGGGCCTTCAATATTGTAGCATAATTATGAGAATCTGCTACCACCTTAAATACATCAACCTTGACTATTTCCCAACAACCTTTGAAGAATTCAATTGTAAAATCATCCAGACCTTGGGATTTACCATTTGGCATCCCGTTTATTGCCTAGGCCACCTCTACCATGGAGAGAGGCTTATTTAAATTGTTGGTATGTTCTTCCGTTATTGACTTTGGAATGTGCTTTACCATATTCTGAATGTTTTCCGTCCTATCTATCTGAGGCTCCTCTGAAATCTTTGGGAAATGTTGAACCGATACCTGTTCAATATCCTGATGTGCTTCGTATTATTTCCCCCTATCATCCTTAATCCTAATGATTCGATTGGATTTTATATGTTGAATTGTTGATCGATGAAATAATTTAGTGTTCTTCTCTCCTTCTCTAAGGCATAGAAGTCGAGATTTTTTCCTCCATAAAATTTCTTCCTATCTCCACCTTTCCTCCCATACCTTCAAAAGATCTATCTCCTCTCTTTTCATTTCCTTTGAATAGCCTTCCTCCCTCAGTGTTCTTTGTAATTATTCCATCTTCAATTCCAAGTCTCTTTTTGCATGAAATATGTTACCAAATTCCATCTTATTGCACCATTTTAATTTATATTTAATATATATTAACTAGAGCTATACTATATACATATTATAGCCCCTGATTGGGATTAGGTCCTCCAACCATTTTTTGATATTTTCCATAAAAGAGGGACAATATATCTAGAATCGATAAAATATAATCGATATATTTTTAGGTGTACCCAATATAGCAAGTATTAATATCACCAACCAGTGATCTGATACTCCATAGGGGAGGAGATTGGCTTCCATATCTAGCCCTATAATCAACAAATCCTCCAAAATTAAGAATCTAACGTTAACACAACTTGATGTTCCCCTTCACATTTATTACTCCCAATGAAGCTTCCATTGGTTGTGTCCATATCAATTAGACTAGCTTCATTAATGAACTTTTTAAAGGATTCAAAATCTCTGTGTATGCGCCTTCGACCTCCCTTATTTTCTGATAGGGAGGTTATGATGTTGAAGTGACCCCCTACAATCTAGGGGAGGTGAAATTTTATGTTTCTAAGCTACTTAATATCCTAAAGAAAATTAAGCTTCTCCTATATCTTTTGAGGGTCATAAACATTCATGAATACTAGCAACCTCAGGACCCCTATGACCTAGATTTCCAACGATAAGTAAGATCTAGTGGCTTCTGCATAAATGGGATTTAGAGCCTGAGGATTCCACCAAGTCACCAAACCACCTACATAACCTTGTGCTACTACCTCCAAGAAAGTAAATACCCTTCCTAATTTCCTATTTACCTCCATAATCTTCTCTATTGAACATTCCATTTCTTGAATGAAAGAAAGATTTATCTATTCCATTTTTACATTTTTCTTAAGAAATATTTATTTTTGAGGTGATTTATGCCTCTTACACTCCATGTTATAAATTTATTTTTTAACTACGAAAACTGGGTTGTGAGCTTAGCACTCTCATCTTACTTGAATTGATCAACATTTCTCCCAACTCCTCGAGAGCTACGTTGTTTTACTTTCTCCCTCTTTTTCGTTGGATGTTTTGAATGCTGATACTATTTGAGATCCTCACACCTTAAATCCCATCTCCCCTATGTATGCATGTGTGTGCTTCTGGCCTCGTAATTTAGCCTTTTCTCTCATCATGTATAGGTATTAGATCATATCCATCAGTTATGTTGGGATGACCTCTAATCCCTATTTCTAGATATTTTTCACCATAGTCTGAACTTCAATCCCTTCCCTTTCCACTATTTCCTGTAATTATGGGTCCTTTTTACCTACTTCACTTCAAGTCATCTTAGCATCTCCTTCAAAGTATTTAGACAGATCTAATATGTCCAAAATTTTCACAACATATTCTAATAGTCGTAACATTTCTTCCTCCTTACCCTCTACCTACTCCTCAATTTTATCTTATTCTTTCTTATGAGTCTTCAGATTTTATTTCACAAGACTCCAAAACTATTCCTCGAATCCATTATGCCTCCTTGATTCCTTTGTTGTTGTTTTGGTTAGCACGTCCCCTTGTGTTTAATCTCATGAAACCTTCAACATCCTTTTGTTCTTCTTCTTTCCCATGTTCCTCAGTTTTATTCAAAGGGAATTCCCGGATCAGGTGGGCATGTTCATGACAATGTCTACACCTAAAGGGAATCTACTTATAATCTATCTATCATAACCATATTTCATCCTTGAATTCCAGTTTGATTGCTTCAGGAAGTGCGCTTGAAACATCCATTTCCACATAATTTTTTTTGTATGATGTATATATTCCCTGTAGCCTCACATCTGATATCTTAATAAACTTTCTGAGCATGTCTCCTATGAGCTTTAGGGTTAAAGGAAACCAATAGTCAAGGGGTAATGAGTACAACCTGACCCAAGCTGGAACTCTTGTAAAAGTCTCATTTTCCAGAGTAAAGTTTTCCACCCATGTGCCAATGTATAAACCTGTTGATGCAAAGAAGTAGGGACCACCATCAAAGATATGGTATCTTTCCTCCATATTCATAAAGCTCGTAGGAAAAACCATTTAGACCCCAAATGCAACTCTCTCTCCCCGCGCGATTTCTAGTGATGTTTGATCTTGTCACATAATTCTTTTTATATGGGCTAGAGGCACATAAACGTACTGATAATAGCATATGATCACATGCGACCCATAAAGGCCTAAGTCTTGGGATATATGATTAATGTTGTAGGGATTACAATTGTTTTGGGCTTACATGACCCATTCTTAGTGGTCCCTTTTAAATTTTGTTGTTAATCTTCTTGATTCCTTGCAATACTTATGTCATCTTCTCTTCTTTGACCATTCTCGCCTTGAGTACTTGCTCCAACCACTCCTTGGCTATTACTTGATGCACCATCAGCTGAAAACTTAAAACCCACCTTGCATCCCTTCCCTTTGTCTATTACCACATTATGATAGGATGAAGCCCCGCTTCCCTCCCTCCTCTGAGCACCATCTGATTCAAATCCTAGTTACTCATGCATAGAAACCCTCGCTTTGGTTCACTCCCTATTTATGTAATGTTTTGACTAGTTTAGATTATTTGCAATGTTTAGTTTATTAAATGAATTTTTTATGATTTTGAATGGTAGATACATTTTTTCTAATTATTTTAGGCTTTAGAGTTTTTCTTTAGGAATTTTGTGAAACAAATTTAATATATATATATATATATATATATATATATATATATATATATATATATATATATATATATATATATATATATATATAGATATATATAATTCTTTTTGTTATTTAAAATGCATTTTAAATTTCTAACAAATTTGATAGAAAATATACTGTAAAATTCCAAAACATAAAACAAGGAAACTATAACCAATAAACAAGTAAATTAAGAGCTTGAGATTGACATGATGAATATGGTTGTTCATGGTGAACCTCTATTTATAAAATAAGAAATTTTATTTTATTTTATTAGTTTTATTTATTTATTTTTGTAAGCTTGGCAAGACTACATCTTCATCATGTCCAATATATCACCCCGATCGAGGCGGGGAATTGAAGTGGTGACTTCACATAAGGAGCTCCTTAACAAAGCACCTGATTACCATCTATGCAAGACCTCGTGGAATTATTATTTTAAATTTAAATTAACTTATATTTTAAGTATTTTTTAATAATAAATATAGTACGATTCTAGTTTTAAAAATAAAATATTAATCTTTAAAGTTAAAAATCTAAAAAATAATATATATATATATATATATATATATATATATATATATATATATATATATATATATATATATATATATATATATATATATATATATATATATATATATAACTATTATTTAACTATAACAACACAACTATATATTATACTTCTATATATAAAATATATATATATATATATATATATATATATAACTATTATTTAACTATAACAACACAACTATATATTATACTTCTATATATAAAATATAACATAACATAGTTTTATAACTATTTAACATAACATAAAATTATATATATATATATATATATATGATAGCATAGCATAGCATGTTACAACAACCATAAATATAGCTCATAATATAACTATATAATTATATATATTTAACTAAATTATAACTTAGTTATAACATCACATAGCTATATATTATAGTTCTATATATATTGTTTATAAAATAACATAGTTCTATAACTATTTAGTTCATAATATAAAGCTATTTAACAAAACATATAACTCTACAATTATTTAACATGTATAACATAACACACACATATAACATAGCATGTAACATAACTATAACTATTTCATAATTATGTAATTATATAATTATTTAAATATAAATATAAATATTTAAATATTATAAAGTTATAACATATTACATAGCTAGATATATTGTAATTCTATCTATATCATTTATAACATAACATAGTTCTATAACTATTTAACACACACACACACACACACACACACACACACACACATATATATAATCAAAAAATAGACTCTAAAGTTTAGGAATTCAGGCTAGATTATTCTGCTTGAGTTTAGAAATGGTTTTTTTGTCAACATTATTTCTAAGTCAACATTTTTTTCTTGGATTAGTTTATATTATTATATGTACTATATGTAATATACCGAGGCATCTCATATATGCACCCTACCTGCAGCCCATTGCAGTGTGAGGGTTTTTGTTATACATGGTAGGGCTTGTGATTGATCACATATCCCACACATAGTTCATGTTCCACTCATAAATCCTACCTCTGACGCCAATCATAGTGTTAAAGGTAGTATTTATGTCTCTGATGATGATTATGGGACCTTTAGTGGACCTTCTTCCACTATTTCAGGTACACCTCCATTTTTATATCCACTTTAAACTTTATGTGTTTATGTCTTCAAATTGTCTTTAATATTTAAATTGTCTTCAACTGATGTGTTTGAATTTAATGTATATGTTAATATGCTTCTAGTTTGTTAATTATATATGATAAAGCATGTTTATGATTTATAGGGCCTCAACAGGCTAAAGTTGTGGATCAAAATGCAACATTGTTCCCTCCATGGAATGATGCTACAACTCATATCACAGTGGAGGATGTTACAATCCATCATACGTTGGCCACACAAGAGAAATGACACATCCCTTACAATTCACCAACTCATCATAGTTTGTCTTTGATGTTGCATATCATCAATAGGTTGATTGATACACACCGGAGGTCAAGCCCACAAAGCCACCTCCTACATTCCATATAGTGGATTAAGAGGCATGAGGTTAGAGGCCAATATACTTGGGAGGTGGTGAAAGAGACCTCTAAGAACATTGATGTTCGTGGGGAGTTGTTCGATATCACTCTGGATCCCCCTACTAGATATAGAGGTTTGATTCCACTGAAATATTTTGGGAATGTTGATGTAGCCCCTTTTGTGTATGATATATTCATTGGAGCTTGGGGCCAATTCCCCCACCTTGACCGGATCGCCATTTTTTTTTCCAATCATTTATATGCATAGTTCGTGTTACATATGAGGCCAGGTTACAATGATGCCATATCTCATTATTATGGACCTAGATTGGGACGTACCTATGAGCATGAGGGGATCCTAGGGACCCTCAGAATGTACCACCACCTCTGAGATTCTTGCCACTACTTCTCAGAGCTTGGTATTACTGATAGAGCTAAAGGATTTGTTGCAACTCGATGGTGAGACCCAGGAGACTATTGCAGACAACATGAAAATGTCATTGGCCAGTGCACATGTTGCATTATATGGAGATATTACGATACCATCACCATTGCCTCGTGACCTGCTAGTACCCTTATATGATGTTGCATTTCTTTTGAGTTTATTCATTGACCATATTTTGACATATACATGTACGTATCGTGAGACTTGGAGGGTGCACAATCTGCTTGACAAATACTAGGTACATATATAAGAAAGCTTTTACATTTATTGTTAAATTATGTATAATTATTTATATTAATTTCTAGTTCGTATTAGATTTCATTTATATTAATAATTTCTTGATAACATGTAGACGCAACCCATCTACATGGATGAGCTTATGCAGTCATTTGAGGGGGTAGTTGATTAGCTAGACCATCCTCAACCAAAGCATGTTTCCATGGATTCTCCTCCACCTCCACCTCCACCTCATATGTTCACTAATGTGGAGGAGAATCATTATGTAAAACCACATGGACCGGGATTTGAGGTAAACTCTTTTATTCCTAATATTTCAACATTTTCCTTTTTAAATTTACACATATATTCTAATTAATTTGTAGACTAATTATAATTTTTTCCTTGCCATTTTGTACACAAGCCGATATGCAGAGTGTCATTGATGTCGTATTTATGTGGACACATGAGTGGGATTATTGTTTTAGACGCACTGATGATGCAGGTCCATCGATGTAGGCCCCAATCATTGAGCCACATGTAGGAGAGCACCAAACCCAAATTCATCAGACCCCCATTCTATTTGGATTTCATTTAGACTTGACTGAGGTTAGTAGATTCATGTATATGTAATTAAAAATGTGGTTCAAAATCATTTATTTCCATATTGTTTATTTTGTACAAATAATGATCTAATTAGTTTGAATTTGAACCACACTCTCTCTATCCTCTCCCTCACTCTCTCTTCCCTTTCTCTCCCTTTGTCTCCCCTTCTATCTCTCTTCCCTCCTACTCTCCTCTATCCCTCTCTCGCCATCTCCCTTGTCACTCTCTCTCTATATCTCCACCTTTCTCTCTCTATATGTCTCTCTTCTTACCTCCCTCTCTCCCCCCCTTCAACTCCATCTCTCTCTCTCCCTCCCTCTCAATTCATCTCTCTCTTCCTTTCTCTCCCACCTCCCTCTATCTCTCCCCCTTATTGTTTGTGAGGTTTTATCACTCCTAAAGTAACTAAACCACAATCATTAATTATCAACCAAGGTAGGTATTTTTATTTCAAAAACGTCTGCACTATTTGTGCCAATACATGTAACAACCACATAAAATAGAAAAGTTGTCATTGTACAAACTTGAAAAAGTTAAAGCACCCTGACAGAATGGAAATACAAGCTTGTAGGAATTAAAAGGCACACTATAAGAATTAAATACACTTAGCAAGGAAAGAATCCACACTTTAGAATAAAGATAGGCACACCATACACTATCATCTAAAGATATAACAACAATTGAATATCATATAATTGATTAACCTGTGTAACAACACAATAAATTTGAAAGAAGAAATGTATTTATCCCACAATGAAACGTGTGCAAATACGAAAGCCACACTAACACATAAAACAAATATACTATCAACATTGTGACCCCTGCTAAATAGCAGGGCCTTTCCTCCCTAGCAAGGCGTAGGAGTAAAATGAAAAATAATTAAGAATTCAACACAGAAATTGCAGTAACATCACTAGATATATGCTTGTATTAAAATAGTTGAAGAGTACAATATCAAAATGTTGGTATTATCTCTATTGTCCATCGTAATCCCCTTCTCATGAGATGAAGCTCTTTTATAAACTCTTTACAAAACCCCAAAATTAGGAAAATGAATTAGTCTTGAGAATTTGTGTGATTCTCATGCTGATTAAGCTAACATAAATAATAAAAAGATAGAAATGGTTACAAATGGATTTTAATAAATATTTGTTATGGTTACAACACTCTTGTTTAGAGGCAATTGTAAATGCTCAGATATTCTTAACTGTCTGCATGGAATTACTCCATGCGGCCCTTGAAAACTGTATTTGAAAATGGAAACTACAGTCTTGAAATTTTGTAGTGTAACAACAACTTGGTGGTGTAATAGCAGGAAATGGAAAACCTAGGGTGTAACAACAACTCACACCGTGTAACAGTAAATAATAGCAACGGTTGTTCACCCATGGCTATCAGTAGTTATGGAAACACCTGAAAGAAAAACATTCAAAAGAACTCTTCCAAATACACCTTAGTTAGTCGTCCCAAAGAAAGCATTGTTTCGTTCAATACTTAGTAGAAAAGAGCATAATAATACATCAAATAAAAGGTTGCTTCTTTCTCCGAGGGAGTGAAATTTCACTGGGGAAATTGTAGGTTCTGTTAGGTTCCTATACTAATAGGTGTCATATATCATGATTGACTTGGTATTAGTTCTGAAATATGTACATACCTTTGCTTCTGCAAATGTTTTCCATATTTGTAAAAAATCAAAAAATCAAAAAATGTAAAGAGGGTATGCCATAGAAAAAGAATAAAAGGGTAAAAAGAATAAATAAAAGGTCAAAAAAGGAAAGAAAATAAACCCCAACAAAAAGAAAATACCATGAAAGTGTGCAAGTCTAAATGCCACTACATTTTTACTTATGTATAATAAAGATTGCGTGCAACTTGTAACCTATGCCACAATCCATGGTAACCAAACAATTTAATCTTGGTTATTCCATGTTTTCAATTTCATGTTTTAGAAATAGAGAATAAAGATCTGACCAAACAGTTTAATCTTGGCAGATCAGTAGATAGGTGGAGTGAAAAAGGAGCTCAAAAGTTCAATTTGAGCCCTTGGATGTAATAATGTTAGATTTAGATAGATATCACTATGTAAAAGAAAATAAATTTTGATGAGGGTTTGCCAGTTTAAGTGCACCCTAATAAAGAAGTAAAAATGCTAGGTTAAGTAGGTAGGGTAAGTAGATGATTGGTTGCAGAATAATGTGTGATGAATGGTCAAGTTAAAAGCTTAAATCGTTTTCCTTTCATCACTTGGACAAAGCATGGATGACAATGAAGACAACATATCATGAAATCAAAGTCAAACTAATTAACCTTTCATTCATTTCCCCTAAATTTTTCACTAATTTCCCCTAAGTGCCAAGGTATTTATCAAAGTTAGAGGGTCTCAGAGCATTTCTCTGACTTTTGGAGGGACTGGACCCTCGGCCCAATAATTTATAATGCCTAACTACTTAAACACCTTCATCAATATTCACCCCTTTATAAAATCATTCATTCCCTTAACAAATCTTTTCCTAAGTAAAATCCTATTTTACTTAGGGAAAATAAACCATTTTACATAAAAGCCATCATTTTCACTTAGCCTAAGTTTTAAACATAGACATGAAAATGTTTTAGCCTTAGCACTTTTCCCATTCATTTGGTCATATTAACTACTAATTTATGTTAATATATAGTTCCCCTATAAAGGTTACCCACTCCCGTATTATTATAACTATGTAAAAACCCCAAATTCTTATATATCTCGCCCCTCGGTTAAATATAACCATAATAGAATTAATAATTGGGATTAATTAGTTAGACTATAACTAAGTAAGAATCCTGACCCTTGCCACATTAAATAAGGATTAATTAACCCCCACGGTTAATTAATAACTTTCCCAACCAATCTCGTTTCTCCCAATATGATTAAAACATCTTTAATTGTGTTGGGCCCACCCTCATTAAACTCCCGTTACCTCGCCTCTCCGATAGTCGTTGATCAAGCCCCCCACATCCAACGACTGTCATGCATATTGGACAACCCTCCACGACTGAATGTTAGCGTGCGATCGTGAAGTGGTTTTGCAAACAGTACCCTCACCATGCATCACTCATTGTATGGTATCGTGCGGTCGCGCCCAAATACCACCTCCCCTCCATTAGCGGTGCGATGGAAACCGTTTACCACTTCCCGCTACCAACAAAACATCAAATATTTCTCCCATTGACACCACCTGTCCAACTCCCGAAACCCACCAAATTTTTGACTTTGTATAAAAAAACAAAAGTAATCAATTTGTCATCCTATTCTACGAATGCATATATCCATGCAAACTGAACATTAATGTTATAGACATTTTTGTGCCTTACAGCATTGAGCATGAAATGTCCATAATCTAAGGGATCTAAAGTCCCTAAACATGTTGTTCCTACCCCTAGAGGAACAAGGCTAACAAACCACAACAATTCACAGAAGTTCTCCACCAGAAACTGCTCAAAAACAAGTCAATTCAGGATCAATTCAGTGGCTCCACTAGCTGTCTGCGCTGAATGTCAAAGCCAACACTGGCTACCTGCACTGCAACGCAGGTAGAAGCACTACCAGGGTGCGCTGAGTGAGAGTTGACAAATGGCAAGTTCATTCCAAGAGGTGTCAAGACCCAGGAAGCTTCCAGAATCTTCCTCAATGACACTTGCCTCAGTGAATTCGACTGGTGATGAGTAAGAGGTTCCCAATCTCCAAGTGGAAGCAAGAACCTCCAAGTGGAATCAAGAACTGACAGAGGGAGAGGACACTAGTCAGATCTCAAGCTGACTCATCCTCTCTCCAAACATCTATATATGGATCTCTCCTCCATGAGATCTAGAGGCTGGAATTTTGTTATTGCAAAGAATTGTTGTTGGTTTGAGATTGGAATCATTGGGTGCTTAATGCTTTGAAGGGGGTGAAGATAGGAATTCCATTTGCTGGGAAGGAGATGCTGGATTGGAGCCATCTGGGTTGTATCTCTTCCTGAACCTTGTTATTCATCAATAAAGCTATCTTGGTTTCTCCTATATACTGATGTATCTTTGATGTATGATTGCATTAGTATGTTTAGTTTATTCCTAATCCTGAACTAGTTATGAATATGAATCCATGTCTTGTGTAGTGTTCTCTTCTTGTGATCTTGCAGAAACCTCTTGAAGCTGGGCGAGCGAGAAGGCAAGTAGCTGGGAACCCTCAAAGAGAAGAGAGACCGGATCGAGGGACAAACAGAAGACACCGGTTAGTCCATCTATCTCTCTTCATTCTTAATTCATAAAGGAAGAATACTAGAATAGTTGTCTCTGTTTGTTGCTAAGGCACTGTCACACCTTAGGTGGATAGGATCGTCCTGCATAGGCATTTTTCCCCACAACAAATTGGCGACTCCGCTGGGGAGATCTATTTAGTCATTTTATTTGTGTTTCTATCATTGTTTGTTTCATAGACTCGACAGCAACAATCAAACTGCATATGCTATTCCCAGATGAAAAGTAGACAGTTGCTGCTTTGATCCAATCACTGGACTTGTCTATGATCTGAACAATGGACTCACAAATGATTTGATGATCCTTTGTGATAGATCTTAGTACTCCCTCAAAGCATCCCTTTGATTGCACCTTGCTTGTTGCTTTGATTTGGCCTGAAGCAGTAGATTAAATAGCAATCTGTGACCCAGAACCAGTGAGAAACTCTCGTTTCTCCTTCAGCGCGACCCCTGTGAAGAGGTTCTGCATTTCAACGCAGGTCCCATGAAGGCTACCTGCACTGAATGTCAAAACCCCTGTGTTGAGGTTGCGCTGATCCAGTTAGGCCTTATGCAGCTGGGGTTCTTTGCTCTGTTGTGCCTTGTTTTGATCTCTGATTTTTGCAGCCTGTAACCAGCATAGGTACCAGTCTGATAACTCCTTTTCTCTGCTTAAATTCTGCCTCCTTTTGTACAAAAAGACTGTGAGTGTTTTTATGTGTTTGTGGTGTCATTTGCAGTTTTCCTTTGCAAGAGTGAAATAGTCATCCTGTAGCCCTTGATTCAGATCTGTTGATTGTGATCTTAGGAGAGAGTTCATTGGCTGTTTACAGTTGATTATACATTTTGTTTTGCTTTTGGTTTGAGTTTGTCTCTTTTAAGTGTCGAAACAAGTATTCATTTCGGAAATCGTTAAGTGTTGTAATCTCTTCTACCCTCTCTGATTTCGAAAAAGTAAACTTGTTTGTATTTGTCATTTAAAAGCGAATTCAAAGTTGTACAAAAAGATTTCTTTGTAGGCATCAATACTAAGAAAGCGGAAAACAAACACCTGCATTGTGCATTTGCATTTTGATTAGTTTGCATGTCTGATTTAGGAAATGTGCATTAGAGTGTGCTGATTGCTCTTTGAGAAAACATGGTGTCTTTCTTTTCCCTTAGTAGCTAGGATTTTCATAAGTTGAAAAGATATAAAGCTTGCTTATCATCTTTAGACTACATTTAGGAATTGTATCATACATCTCGTGGTGAACCTCAAAAGGCAAACTTCTAAAAAGATCAACCTAAAATAAATTGAATGAACTTAACAACGCTTTGCAACATAACGCACAACATAGAGGTCTAGGCTAGAGACGTGTTCCAGCGTCGTAAAGCCTGGTGACTGTCGATCTCGTTGATGGTGGGTGATTCCTCCTGAGAGACGATAGCGCTAGTACGAATTGTGCTCCCACGTACCGTCGCGTATATATTGGGAGACCCCTATAGGCATAAAACCTTTATCCTTAGGAATCCGTGTCGGCTGCCCTACTGATCGCAATGCACTGAACACAGCATTCAGGAAGATCGACCGCCCGTACCCTAAAAAGTATTCTGCGGTTTTGCGAAAAGTTTGGCACACCCTCTGCCTAGAACTCCAGAGCAGTTTCTTTTGGCCTTTTTCGGACTCTATAACAGAAAAAGTCCATCTGAGCATTTGTCACTTCGGGCTTGTTAAAACATCGAAGGAGACTAGAGTCATCTTTAGCTTTTTCTCGACTCTTTAAAAGTGAAAAAGCAAGTTGTGTCTAAAGCGTCGTTAAAATTTATTTTAAACGGAACAATCACCCTTTATTCCTGCGTTGATCTTTAGGTTGAAAAAATGGAGCACACCAACCAAGGAATTCCCCTTGGTGGAAATCCTAGTCCCTTCTCCTCTTGGGGAGATGTTGCTGAGCCCCATATGGCCACATTGTCACTTCCAGGACTGAAAATTGGCCTGCCGGTCTGGCTCTTTTCAACCAATGTCGTTCAGAACACCACCATTCCTGAACAGTCGAATCAACAGTTAGACCAGACCAGAGTTGCCCACCAGCCTTCTACTTCGTCTAATTCTTCCTCTCCTCCTTCCTCTTCGTTTGACGGAACTGGTAAAACAAAAAACCAAGTTCCTAAGGAGAAGAAGGAAAAGAAGAAGAAAGAGAAGAAGAGGAAGGAGCCAAAAGCGACTGGGGGCAAACAAGTGTCGTCTGACAAAAATCCACACACAGCACTGACTAGGCCTAAATCGCCATGTGTCATATGCAAGGGAGACCACTTCCACAGAGATTGTCCCTGCATCCCTCGGATACTAAGGGACTGGTCTCCCCGTCTGCACAATTCGGTAGCGTCGACCTCTGATAGCCATGTTGACAGCTCGCCGTCAACTAGTGAAAGTGAAGTCCCAGGACAGAGAGGGAAAGCTAGATTTCCCTGCAAACTGTGTGAAGGCGATCACGCCATCCACCGTTGTCCCTTCTTAGACGAGGCTAAAAGAGTATTGGAAGATCGCCCGATTCTACAAGCGCAACTTCCTCCTGGATATCAAAAACTCCTGCCAAGTCCTTCACTAGTTGAGAACCCGGCTGGCCCGCCCAGGTGGTCAGCCGAAGCACCTATCATTGAAGATGAACCGTTTGGATCCATACCTGACGAAAGTCAAAAGGTTGAGGCAGCAGTTGACCCGGTTTTGCCTTCAGAGGCTCCATCTTCGAATGATACCTTCACAGAGGAGAATAAAGACGACACCGTCCAAATTCTCTTCATCAACACAGACTCCGACGAACAAGGGGGCAATTTGCCCATTCCTTTATCGCAGGAAGGAACTTCGTCAGAGTCATACCCGGACGTCTATTTGGTCCCACCACCAAGCAACCTGGTTGTGCCCTTCGACTGGAACCAACTAGGCAGACCCCAGTTGCCAGCAAGCATACCATTCAGAATTATCGTTCAAATATACAGAATGGTAATGGCTGGCACTATCATTGATGAGGGGGCATCTGTGAGTATCCTTTCCTCTATTGCTTGGAAAGCGCTTGGTTCGCCAGTGCTTTTGCCTGAAATGAGAAATCTATCAGGCTTTGATAAAGGAACCAGTCGACCTTTAGGGATCCTCCCCAATGTGCCCATAACATTGAAAGGGAAGACCGTTCAAATGAACGTGATGGTCGTTCAAGGACCCTTGGATTATAACCTACTCCTTGGATGAGACTATATATATATTGCATGGGAGCCGTCGTCTCCTCACTCTTTAGAGTAATGTGTTTTCCGCATGAAGGAAGAGTGGTCAAGCTCGTGGACCAACTTTCATTTCCCAGATCACGCATCGCAAGTAGTCATGTACCATCCCTAAATGGTCTCTTCACGCAAGAAGTGTCTCAACCCACGGTCCGTCCTCCTGATGAGCGTGAGTAATCCAGGAGGATATAACTGGAACCCAGGGGGCATGCGTCCTGGTCTGCTTCGGCAGGAAAAATTTGGGTATAGAGTAGGTTTCCGCGGGAGAATATGACTAGTCTGTACCCCGCCCATGCTGGAAGAGGGTTATTCTAGAATAAGATTCTTTTGTCAAAGTTATGTGATTTGGTGGGCATCGTCGCTCACCTTTGTCTATTTCGGTAGACATTGCCGAGGAAGTGTTTTGTTTGAAAGATTAACGAGACAATCTTTGGGTAACCTGAAAGAGGTAGGCCTCTCTCGGTAAAACAATTGTTTTGCCGGACTAAAGTAGGGGTAACCTTGAAATCGTACTTTATGCCTGGGGGCATGCAAACCTTTTGGAGTACAAGCAAGGGGCGACTATTTATTTTTTAAATTTTTAGGTCCTTCCCTTTAAACCTGTAGGTCTAACCCTTTAAACTCGTAGGATTAGTCGTTTCCGAACTTGCATAACGAAAGGATGCGGGGCATAGCTTTATAAGATGAAGCTCCATAAAAAATAGAATCTTAATGAGACATTCTTATCATATGACTGGGTATTCGAGCAGTTTTAGCAAATAGTTCATGCTCGTTAAAAAATAAACGCAAGATCCGAGCAGTTTTATCGTATAGTTCATGCTCGTTAAAAAATAAACATAAAATCGAGCAAGTGTTTCAATCCGCGTTTAAGCTTGTTAAAAAATGAACTACCTGGTAAATAACCACTGTGAATGTAATATTATCAGCCATTAAAGCCTTGGTCGTGTTTGCCCGTCACCTCCACTTTTCCATTGGCCGATCGTTCACCTCCATATGTTTGTTTACCCATTTTGAGGAACAGCTGCGAAGAGTGATTTCACTAGCCATCCTTGTGACACTGCCATGATTGGAAAATTCCAACCTGTACCTGGAATCAGCTGCTAACCCATTTTATCACTCGTTCCTCAAAAGACGAGTCTTCTTTAAGCTCTTTTCATCTGACTCGTAAAATATGAAAAGATTGTCGAGTCCTTGGCCTTCCAGCTCGTTAAAGGGACAGGAAGTGCTATCCCTCCTCTAGATTTTAATCTTTTTGGACTTGAGGGATTATTGCACAAAAAGATCGAGCACTTGTTTTATTCGGCTTGTTAAAACTATCGAAAACTCATCCCTTCTGTATTGTTTTATACTTTTTCAGACTTAAGGGATTAGATGACGAAAAAGGACTTTTGGAGTTAACTTTATGTACCTTTTCAGACTCTCTAAAAATGAAAAGGACCGAGTTATCCTTGTCGTTAGACTCGTTAAAAGCATTAAATAGCGACAAACTTGTCTTTAGACGAGAACGAGTTTCACTATCGCTAGGCTCATTAAAACATAGCGATGGGCTTGCCCGAAGGGCAGGTTATAGAACAAGCATATGTTATCCTCCTCAATCTTGACAAAAATAAAGAGGTACTGGTCAGCAATGACTGGGGAAAAATTGGGAGAAACTAAAGAAAACTTTGATGGTAGCAAGTCTCTCTTGAACATGACACTTTTCTTCCGTACCACAATCGGGTTGGGTTGTTTCATTCACCGGTCACATCCATGGTCTCGCCATACCATCCATATTTGGGGTAATGCTACCAATCCATCGCATCAGTGTCGCCATATGTTCAAGAGAAGTCGTTCAGAAAAGTCAACCATGTCCCATCCACTGCCGTACATTATCCTTCATCCTTTCATGACCGCCACCCTGAATCATATGTCATAGATCATTTTCACCTCCACCAAAATCATTAGCTCCGTTCCGTGTCATTGATGTGGGATTCATTAAGGCCCTCCTTTGACGGATTGCTTCTTGTCGACATCAGCTCATTATCCAAGAAGTTAATCTAGGAACAACCCCTTCAGTACTTTGAAGCTTGCATGCCTCAATGGCAAGTTTCTCACTTCCGGCGACAGGTATACATCAATGACCTTCGACCGAAAGAATTTGCGTGGTGTTCGACGCCAAGTCTTTTATTCACACCACGTGAATTGTACTGCAGTACCTTGAGGGTCATTATCATTATCGATGATTCCTCTCGCGCTTGTTAATGGTTTACCTCATTGACCGGTAATCAAGCGATGTCTTTCCATATTCGACTTCAGAACATTTCTCACATGGATCGACTTGTACTTAGAGTGAAGATCGAATGAGTTTGAAGACGCCGGATCTAGTTTCATCCATCGGGGCTGCGATATATATTCAGGAAAAAATAAAGACATTGACCTGTACATCATTGCAGCAGATAATCATCCTACTCAAAGGATGATAATTTCATCAAAATTATCAGTCTACCATCAGACGATTGTCTGTTCTATGTACAGAAAAATGAATTTATAAAGCTGAGCATGGGAATGCCCGCCTCAGCTAGATCATGAAAGCAGCATGAAAAATAATGTATTGTATTGTATCTCATTACAGGTCTCCTCCCAACATTGGATGAACTTCGGATCCTCCTGATAAAGCATTTCACCCGATAAACGGCCTCATACTTTAGGGGGCAACTGTTATAGACATTTTTGTGCCTTACAGCATTGAGCATGAAATGTCCATAATCTAAGGGATCCAAAGTCCCTAAACATGTTGTTCCTACCCCTAGAGGAACAAGGCTAACAAACCACAACAATTCACAGAAGTTCTCCACCAGAAACTGCTCAAAAACAAGTCAATTCAGGATCAATTCAGTGGCTCCACTAGCTGTCTGCGCTGAATGTCAAATCCAACACTGGCTACCTGCACTGCAACGCAGGTAGAAGCACTACCAGGGTGCGCTGAGCGAGAGTTGACAAATGGCAAGTTCATTCCAAGAGGTGTCAAGACCCAGGAAGCTTCCATAATCTTCCTCAATGACACTTGCCTCAGTGAATTCGACTGGTGATGAGTAAGAGGTTCCCAATCTCCAAGTGGAAGCAAGAACCTCCAAGTGGAATCAAGAACTGACAGAGGGAGAGGACACTAGTCAGATCTCAAGCTGACTCATCCTCTCTCCAAACATCTATATATGGATCTCTCCTCCATGAGATCTAGAGGCTGGAATTTTGTTATTGCAAAGAATTGCTGTTGGTTTGAGATTGGAATCATTGGGTGCTTAATGCTTTGAAGGGGGTGAAGATAGGAATTCCATTTGCTGGGAAGGAGATGCTGGATTGGAGCCCTCTGGGTTGTATCTCTTCCTGAACCTTGTTATTCATCAATAAAGCTATCTTGGTTTCTCCTATATACTGATGTATCTTTGATGTATGATTGCATTAGTATGTTTAGTTTATTCCTAATCCTGAACTAGTTATGAATATGAATCCATGTCTTGTGTAGTGTTCTCTTCTTGTGATCTTGCAGAAACCTCTTGAAGTTGGGCGAGTGAGAAGGCAAGTAGCTGGGAACCCTCAAAGAGAAAAGAAACCGGATCGAGGGACAAATGGAAGACACCGGTTAGTCCATCTATCTCTCTTCATTCTTAATTCATAAAGGAAGAATACTAGAATAGCTGTCTCTGTTTGTTGCTAAGGCACTGTCACACCTTAGGTGGATAGGATCGTCCTGCATAGGCATTTTTCCCCACAACAATTAAGGTTAACCAGCTCGTACCCAAAACCATCAACCACCCTAAAAGTTGCTGCCTGACACTGCTCCAGTCCATGGTATGCTTCCAAGTCAACCAGTACACCATTACCAATCGCTCCATAACAGGTAATCAAAAGACTGTAGCCTTAGATAAATAGTCTTAATACTAGTCATAAGACCTGTTTACTCCGAGATTGTTATCAAATCTATTCAAATAGAGATGGAAGGTGAAAGGACACAGTAAAGAACAGTCAAAGTGTATTAGGGTTAAAGAGTATTAGATTGAAGACCAAGTCAAGTAAATCATCTATCATGAAGATAAACAGCAGGGAAGACAATTACAAAACAGAGCATATAAATTCATGTCAAAGTGAAGACAGATGAAAAACAGAGCGGTAAAAGTAAAAAGTAATAGTAAACATGAAGACATTAAGGGTTAAACAAAGATGAAAACACTTTCACCAGCTACCATGAAGTTTAGCCAAAGTAAAAGTGAAAAACAGTTGAAAGGAATTTAAGGTTAAAAGATGAAATCAGAGCAGAAATCGCACATTCTTCAGAAATTTCCTGTTTAAGTTATAGTTTTGCAGAAACTACTGTGGCCAATCCAAGAATTATTTTGAGAAAATGGAGGAGTTTGTTGTTCTTAATAGGCTAATCTACAAAAACATATCTCACGTTTTACACAGGTATTACCAAAAGGGAGATAAGTGCATGTCTTCATAGCCTATTTTTCAGTTTGTGCAAAGTCCTGTTTTTGACATCATTTTGTAGAGAATATTGTGAATAGATGGAGCTGAATTTTGGGAAACTAAGAGAGGTTTATTTCAAAAACATTCTTATCTACAAAACCCTCTTTCATTGTTTACATATCTATCACGGATTGAGATATACAAGTGTATCATTGGACCCTAAGTATGCAAAATTTCTGGGGCAGAATGCACAAAGGAAGGATGCAGTTAGTGACTGGGATGCCTCATCATCAACTAAGAGTTGCTATCAAATTCGACTTTCTCTTCTTTGTCACCATAAATCCATAGAAATAGTTCCAAATAGATTCATTAGTTTTGAATGTCCTTTATTTAAGTTTTATTAATGTAAATAGTTGGAGATATTTGTGAAACTAATCTTGATATTTTTTCAAGATATTTCAGTTTAAAATTAGTATAAATACTTCTTCATTTGAATTATTTTGGGTGGATTCTTAGAGATTTCTGTAAACTTATTATTTTGGAAAATAAGTTCTATTGGAACAACTCTTATATCGCTGGTTGGAAGAAGGAATAAATCAAAGGAATTTCACAGGAATCTCGTGCAAAACAATGGTCAAATAAGTATTCTATATTTCTTGTTTAGTATTGTTTTTTCCTCTGTTTATTAATATTATCATATGTGTTTTCATGAAATTTGAATAATAAACGAAATAATGATATCTCAGAAAGTGCTTTATTGCAATCTATTTTAAAAGGTTTATCTTTGTTAATGTTTTCTTCAAACTATTATAGATAAAGAATTCTTAGTTGCTCCTTGTTTCTTAGTTTTTCATTGTGATCATTTAGTAAGAAATTCTTAACTGCTTTTTATTAGTGATCACCCACTTTCCCTCCCCTCGAAACTTGTTGAAGGATTCTTAACTGCCCTTTCTCCCTTTTGAGACCATTCCACCCTTCAGTTACCATTTTCCTCTTGTTTTTCTATCTTGCCCTTTGAAGCCCTCCTTTGCTGAATCAACCCAATCCAGTTAAGCCATCTTCAGTTGAGTCCATAGCCCAATGGATTGAAATGCTCTATTTTACCCATCTGCTCCTAAATTCCACCACCAATCAAAATCAAAATCCCCAATCTTTCATAAGTAGCCTAATATCTCATTAAAAAAAGCTAAATCATAAAGAGAGAGCCCTCTCTAAGTACAGATTAGCTAGATTATGTACTTAAAAGTTGTTTTGTGGTTACCTCTGAATTTTTTTTCTTTAACCTTGAGAAAATTGTAAATGCTCAGATCTTCTTAACTGTCTGCATGGAATTACTTCATGCGGCCCTTGAAAACTGTCTTTGAAAATGGAAACTATAGTCTTGAAAATTTGTAGTGTAACAACAACTTGGTGGTGTAACAGCAAGAAATGGCAAACCTAGGGTGTAAAAAAAACTCACACCGTGTAACAGTAAATAATAGCAACGGTTGTTCACCCATGGCTATCAGTAGTTATGGAAACACCTGAAAGAAAAACATTCAAAATAACTCTTCCAAATATACCTTGGTTAGTCGTCCCAAAGAAAGCATTGTTTCGTTCAATACTTAGCAAAAAAGAGCATAATAATACATCAAATAAAAAGGTTGCTTCCTTCTTTGAGGGAGTGAAATTTCACTGGGGAAATTGTAGGTTCAATGAGGGAAAATGGCCAAAAATGGGGAAAAGGATGCCTGAAATATCCTCAAATATTGCACCCAACATCTCCCCCCAACTGAAGCCACTGCATGTCCTCATGCAGATTCTTCAAAATGTTCAGGGTCCTCATCTATTGTGACATTGGCATGTTGCTGATGTAGTTTTGTGAAATCATAGGTGCCAACAGTGTCTTCATCGTATTTCCTATACCCCTAGGTAGACACGAGCTGATGTGTCCAGGAACGTTCATCATACTTTCTCAGGTGGAAGTGAGGTTGGTATTTCTCAACTGGGAGCCAAATCAGAGGAAACTTGAATTTGAGCCCTATCCATAAAGCTCCCATCATTTTCACAATGCGCATATATTCAGGGACTTGAGTAACAACTATCATGAAACTGAGGTACCCAAAGGGATCCCCTACTTTTAGTGTTTCATGCAAGCTTCCTATCGTTTCAGGCTTCCAACTAATGCTTTACTTTTCAATTGTTTACAAATATTAAGACAAAATGAAACAATCCTTCTCCTATAGAGGGATAGTTGTTTTACCATGTCAAGTCCACTGAGAAACGTTTTGAATTCACACCTCATATCAGCGGCCATACCAGGTTCTAGTATTATCTTTAGGGTTTCCTTTTCTTCATTCATAGCAAATGATTTTATGGCGAGGTGCCAATCAATTTGATTTCTCATGAAAGATATAAAATCCCGTAGCTGCAAATCTCTAATGTAGGGGGGAAGGTATGAAACCATATGCAAACTAGAATCCTCAAAAAATATATCATGCAGGAAGAGTTTACATAACAAAATCTTCTCATCAAAATTGCATGAGCGAAACATATCCAATTTTTTTTTAGTAGAAATTCTCCGAAAGAGTTTGTTCTCATGGATGAATCTCAACTGGAAAAGATAAAATTTCTCCCACAAGAAGATCGGGTAGGACAGAGATGGATTCCTGCAACCTAAAAGGTTTAGGGCTAACTCATACATTTTACCTTTCTCTTTAGTCATCTTCTTCACCACTTGTTGTAGTTGATGTCTCTATTCTTCCTTTTCCATCTGAGCTTTACTCATTTCCCACTTTATCAGCGCTTCTTTCAGCAATTATCTAGTCCATTTATCCTTAAGGGTATGAATAGCCTTCTAATGTTCTTCTAAAGAAATCACTCCCTTTTGCAGGAAAGTGTCATTTGATTCCAATTCTCCAATTCTGATATCAATAGAAGTCTTTCTAAATGCCACCCTGTTTGAGGGTCCTATGTTGTCTCATGTGAAATAGCAGTAGATGGTGTAACAACATCTCGTGTTTTGAGTTGCTCTGCCTCAACTCTTGGTTCTTGTGTATTAGAAGCTTCGTTGATAGGTTCTTGTGGAACAACTCTCAACTTTTCTTCCTTAAAAACCTTTGTCTCAACTACTTGTTCTTGTGTATTAGCAACATCATTGATAGGTTCTTGTGTATCAGTTTCCGGGTTAAAATCCATGGGGTGCTCCATTTCGACTCCTGGTTCTTGTGCATCAGCAACGTCATCAATGAGTTCTTGTGTGTCAGTCTCCCATGGTTATGTTTGGGTTTCTTATGAGATGGTGTCTGCAATGCAAATATTATATCTTGATGTTGCAAAAACCTCAACACATGCTATACATAAAGGCCCCTATGTGGTTTTTGATCCCAACGTATGAACAACCTCAGTGAATGTATTGAGACCCAAAACCTTTGTTTTCGTTTTTCTACCTCCTAATTGTAACAGCCCTAGTGAAAATTCCATGTAATAAAAGTTAAAAGCAATAACCATGGATGAATGGGACATGTATTCTGAGCTGAATGTTGGGCAAGGCATCCTAGCGGGTGCTAATTTGGTTGTTTATGGCTAAGGAAAATGGCAAAGGCAATGGCTAAGGTCTTGGAAAGGAAAAATGGCATTTTTGGCACAAATATTTATGAAAATAATGGAAATTGGGAGAAAAGGGAGGTGAAAGGTCACATGTTGCATGTGAGGAGGAAAGTGAAGGAAACTAATGGAAAATGAAGAAAATAGAGGCCTCATTTGTAAAAAGGCTTCTGAGGATCAGTTGGTAATCTTTTGTCAATTCAGTTTTGGAGCACTCTCATTATTCTCTCTCTCTCTCATACACTTGGATACTTAGATTTTTTCTTGGAGCACTTTTGAATTGTATCAAGAAAGTCAAAGAAGGTGAGAGGAAGCAAGGAACAGGCAGGGAAAGTGATTTGAAATTGATCTAGGGTCTAGAAAGGGAAAAAATTCAAAGTTGTTGGATTCAAGCGAAACTAGCGCCATCATGTATAACTTGGAAAAATGATTCCAACACAACTTGGATGGGAGAAAATTGATTTCGTATTTGAAAGTTATTCAAAGTAAAAGTTTTCAAGGCAAACTCCAAAAAGTCAAAGTCAAAGTCAACGAGTAGTCAAAGTAAACACTGACGTGGTAGCTGATTATAAAATGAGGTGGCAGTTGACAAGTGGTACGCTGCAATTGGGTGCATGGGGACCAATCCCAAGGTGACACGTGGCCCTATCAGAGGGTAACACGTGGCCTCGTCAAATTCTCTAAAAATTTGTCAAGGGATCTTAGTGGAGCTAACACGATTTGAACCTTTGACCAGTCAAATACAAACAACATGCCTTAACCAACTCTCCTACTATGTGACTTGATATAGTAATTCTGTTGTGCATATTTAAAGGGGTATAGTTGAATGTTTAACAAAAATAATGGCAGAGTCCGCCAAGATTGGTGGACCTGCCATAACTAAACTCCACCATACTTATCTATCGCCAGTACAACATTAATCCATCAACCTTATCTGCTATCCACGTGCCAACAAGGTTCATGTGTATGTGAATGTTAGTTATAACAAATGTTTAATATAGATGGTATATTGCGGAGGGGGCAGGTGGTGGGTATGCCTAAAACCCTGCCACAAAATATTAATTTAAATACACTTTTAAATACACTGTATAAGGTTGGGGATATGCTTATGTTAATGTGGAGTGATAAGGGTTGGGGCGAGTCCAGGGGACCCTGCCACTTATTAATGTTTCAAAAAATTACATTTAAATATATGAATACAGTTGCATCCGACAACGGAGAGGGAGGGTCAGGATTTGAACCCCTGACCTCCTAATTTTTTATTATAAAGCTACACCAATGTGCCAAACAAATTAGAGTTGAGATTTTATGTAGAAGAGGAGTGTTTGAGCATGTGTAGGCAGTGAAGATGAGAAATTTGAAAGCACTTTCTGTGAGATCTTGGAAGCCTTTTTCAGAACCAAGAGTTGCTACAGAATCTTGAGATCGAGAAGATTACAGATGGATGATGAAGGATTATATCAGAAAAAAATGATATTTTGATTTATTTATGGTTTTGAAGTTTCTAATAAAAAATACTCCCTATTGAAGACTAGGCCCCGTAGATGTAGGATTGAAGATAGTCGAACTCCGTTAACAATCTCTTATGTCACTTTTCTTTTCATGTTTTGCTGTTCAATTTGCTAAAAATTTCTTATCAATTCTTCATGCTTATGTGTTTAATGGTGTTTTATTTAAGAATCGTGCATCAACACTATTTTAACAGTAAATAAATCACCTTTCAATTAAAGATCTGTTTGGGATCATTTGGTATCGGAGTTGTTAGGTAAAATTGACTTGGGGTTTGAGTCAAGGTTGACCTAGTTAAATAGTAGTGGTTTTGGGCACATGGTATAGTGTACCCATGGTATTATGGTCCATGGTATTGCATGTAGTAGTGGTTCTGGGCACATGATATAGTGTACCCATGGTATTATGGTCTGTGGTATTGCATGTAATTGAGCCTATAAAAGGCAGGGAATAATTCATTGTAATGTAGGCCTGGAGGTGAGCGGTGAAGGCTCACTTGGCTGGATTGGCCAGGGTTTTGGCTAATTTAATGCTAATGAGATCTCAACAGGTTGGGGTTTTCCTGGATAAATATTATGTGTATAATATTTATATGTATTGTTTTTGGTTATTTTATTATTCCTCTCTGTAAATCTCGGTAATCTCAGTAATAATTTATTTCTCTATCAAAAATTTATTAACAATTAGTATCAGAGCTAAGTTGGCTTCCGAAGGACCTTTTTTGTTGCCAAGGGTTTGTATTAGCCAGGTAGGTAGAGAGATAATTGAGTTTTCCTTGTAGATCTGGATCAAAATCCATAGATTGTGAAACAAAGTTGCACACTATTGGGTCATGAGAGATTCAATGGATGAGGAGGATATGTGCACGTAGATTAATTAATTGATGAACCATGTACCTAAAATGAATGCCTAGATAACTGGCAGTTACAACGACCAGTGACCCATGTAATTAGGTAGATGGGTTCTTTTTATATGGACATTGATGTCATATGTACAAAGACAACAATAAGGGTAAATAAAAAAATTTATTATAATGGAGTGAAATTTTTAATTTGCATGTAAATGGGCATACTGCTATAAGACTTGGTAAGGCATGCGTACCTTGGGTAATTATCGGTAAAGTTTGGGTTAGACGTAGGTAATAGGGGGATGTCGGGTTAACAAATCATAGGTAAAAACTTTGAAGGGGGTAAGGGATAGAATGAGTGGGATTGTCTCACTTAGCAGGTTTTGGCTGGATTTAGTCAAGGAACCCTAAGTCAAGTTTAAGGGGGGAATTGTTAGTTAAAATTGACTTAGGGTTTGAGTCAAGGTTGAGCTGGTTAAATAGTAGTGGTTTTGGGCACATGGTATAGTGTACCCATGGTATTATGGTCCGTGGTATTTCATGTAGTAGTGGTTTTGGGCACATGGTATAGTGTACCCATGGTATTATGGTCTATGGTATTGCATGTAATTGAGCCTATAAAAGGCAAGGAATACTTCATTGTAATGTAGGCCTGGAGGTGAGCAGCGAAGGCTCACTTGGCCGGATTGGCCAGGGTTTTGGCCAATGCTAATGAGAACTCATTGGGTTGGGTTTTTCCTCGGATTTGGGGTTTTCCTGGATAAATATTATGTGTATAATATTCATGTGTATTGTTGTTGGTTATTTTATTATTCCTCTCCGTAAATCTCAGCAATAATTTATCTCTCTACTATAAATTTCTTAACAGGAGGAAGTTGTTGATAATTGTGATTTGAAGTGTGCATGATCACTAGGAGAAAATCAAAGCTTGGTGAATGAGAACTTGTTGAAGGAGATCTAGAAGTTGGGTCAAGAAGAAGGACAACTTGGGGAGAAGATATGGTTGAAGAAGGAAGAGGTGATCATCCATTTGGATTTGATGCAGGCTTCATGGATGCTTTCATGACCTTACGAGTCATGGTCGAAGAAATATATTGACAATTTAAGAAAGAAAAAGGTGAAGATTCAAAAACCAAAGATGAAAAAGGACAACCATCACAATCTAGAAAATAAGACAAAAGCGATCAAAAAGACCCTATCACTTCTCTCTTGACTCCATCTGAAATTTCGAAACCATTATTGAAGCTTGATGTTAAGTTCGAGTTACCCGTGTACAATAGAGAAGTTGATGCCAAGAAGCTTGACAACTGCATCAGGAAAATGCAGGTATATTGTAGTGTGCAACAAATCACTAAATATTAAGTCAAAATCAGACTACCATCACTTCATTTAGCATGCACAATATTGATATGGTTGCATAGTAAGTTACAGAAAGGTACTCAGCATATCGGTAAGATTTTTCCATCATGGTTTGATTTTATTATTGCACTTAGAAGGAAATTCTATCCATTGGGATATAAGGAGAAATATTTAATAGAATGGAAAGGATTAAAACTTAAGAAAGGTCATTCAGTGAAATAATATATAGATAAGTTTTGTAAGAGGGCATTGATGTTAGATATTCCTTTGTATACTCAAGAAACTCTAATGAAATACATAGGAGGATTACCTGAGTATGTTCACAATATTGTATTTATGTTTAGTCCTACTAACTTGGATGAAGTGGCTGTACAAGAAACTTACATTGAAGCAGGTAAGTTAAGAGTTGGGGTATCATCAGAATTGAGAGCCATAATGGAGAGCAAGGGAAAAGGGAAAGCAAAGAAAGAAAACTTCAGTAAGAAGGAGGTTGAAAATATCTCTCGTAAACATTGCAAGAAAGAGGGCCATGACGAGGATCATTGTTGGAAATTGCATCCTAACATGAAACTAAAGTGGACCAAAAAAGGGAAGAAAAAGGTTGTGGCAACAATGAAACCGATAGACCTAGGGTCAAATTCAAGCGACAAGACGCAGATCGCATCATTGATTATGATGGTAAATCTAAGGAAGGTAATGATTCTAACAGTTCCAGACGCAAGTTATTTGATATAAGGGTTGTTATGAAACATACGAAGATCGACACATTACTAGATAGTGGATCTCAAGCTAACCTAATTTCAGAAAAAAGTGGTTAAGAAATTGGGATTGAAAACCATATACTTAATTTTGGATGAGAAGAAATCATAAATTATGAGTGACTGAGCAATGCATGTTATCGTTTGCAATAAATTCTCAATTTAAGGATAAGGTGATGTGTGATGTGGTAAAACTAGATACATGTGGGATGGTCTTGGGTAGCCCGTATTTATATGATATGAAAGAAATCTTTTACAAGGAACATAATCAATATCACGTTTCAAAAAAGCAATTGAATATGTTGTACATTCTCATCACACAAAAGCAAATAAATCTCTTTTTATAGTTGAACAGTTAAAACAAGAATCTTATGCTAGAAAAGATGGTGTTGTACAATCTAAAGAACCTAAGAAAGAGATCATTAAAGTTAATCAAAACCAGAGAGACATGCTTAGGGAATCCGAAATTGTACATCAACAAGAGTTACATCATGATAAGTTGGGTTTTGTTTAAGTTATGATAAGTTGGGTTTTGTTCAATGTTGTTAATGGGTTTATTACTGTTTAGTGGTGCCTCGATATTAGCAACAAATATGAATGTAGATGTGGGTGAAAAAGGACTTGATATATTTTACAGTTTGTATGTTTTTCTGACAATTTCATGGATGAGTAAAGTGTACAGGTTCAATATATGGTGGAAAGACACTGACCAAGTGGGAAAATGGAATCCTCATTTTTTTTATGGAACTTAATCCTTTTGGAGGTCCAAAAGGTCTCAACGGGGAGTAAATGATCTGAAATTGATCAAGGATCTATAAAAGGAAAAAATTCAAAATTTTGGATTCACATGAAACCAATGCCATCACGTAGAACTCAGAAAAACGATTCCAACACAACTTTAATGGGCAAAAACCGAGTCCGTATGTGAAATTTATTCAAAATCAATGTTTTGAGGGAAAACTCCAAAAAGTGAAATTCAAAGTCAACGTGCAATCAAAGTCAACACTGACGTGGTAGATGACTGGATGTTGACTATGAAATGAGGTGGTAGTTGACAAGTGGCACGCTGCGACTGGGTGCATGGGGACCAATCCCAAGGCGACAAGTGGCCTCGTCGGATTCGCTAAAAAATTGTTAAGGGATCTCGACAAAGCTAACAGGATTTGAACTTGTGACTTATCAAATACAAACAACATGCCTTAAACAACTCTCCTACTATGTGACTTTATATATTAATTCCTCTGCATATTTAAAGGGGTATAGTTGAATGTTTAACAAAAATAATGACGCAGTCCGCTAAGATTGGCAGCCCCGCCATAACTAAAATCTGCCATACTTATCTGTCACCAGTACAAAATTAATCTGCTAACCTTATCTGCTATCCATACGCCAACAATGTTCATGTATATGTTCATGTTAGTTATAACAAATTATCCGGGAATCCTTTTTCAGAACCGAGAGTTGCTACAGAATCTTGAGACATAACAAATTGCAGCTGGATGGTGTATGATTGTATTTGAAGCAATACTATGTTGATGTATTTATGATTTTGAAGTTTCTAATAAAAATTCCTCCTCCTTGAAGACTAGGGCCTAGAGATGTAGGCTTGAATATAGCCAAACTCTGTTAATAATCTCTTATGTCGCTTTTCTTTTCATGTTTTTTTGTTCAATTTGCTGCAAATTTCTTATGAGTTCTTCATGCTTATGTGTTTAATGGTGCTTTTTTAAGAATCATGAATTAACACTAATTTAACAGTAAATAAATCACATTTCAATTAAAGATTTGTTTAGGATCAGAAAGGGAGGACCAAGCAGCTACATCAGGCTTCATTACATGTATCGACTTGCATGTGTAATTTCCTTGCTAGATTTGGCATGCATGGTATTGCATGTGGTTCTATTCTATCATAGCATGGATTTTTCTAGGTGTAACAGTGTTTTTAGCCTAGTGTTCCCATTTCTAGATAGCCATTGGTATGATGGGGTTCTCATGTTTGGTTGAGCTGGATTCTTGGATGGATTCGAAGCTGAGTGAGGTGGATCTTCGAAATGATAGAACACATGGAATAGTAACCCATGAACTAGATTGTGTGTTGCAGTAAAGCTAAAGCCTATGAATCCTTACCAGTGAATGGGTGTATATACGATAAAGCCTAGAGGTGGTTTTCTCTCTGTTGGGCCTAGTAATCTTGGGTTTGGGATATGTGGTAAATCCTGGAGAGTGGCTCTTGGTTTAGGGCCTAGTGATCTGGATTTGGATTGTAGTAAAGCTTGAGATACTAGGAGACAATAAAATTCCTCATAATGTAGGTGGATAAATCTTGTTTCATCCATGCTTGTTTGGCCTAGTGACCGGGTGGATATCACGATAAAGCCTATTATGATGTATTCATTTTGTTGGCCTAGTGATCCAGGATGGGTTACGGTAAAGTTCGGTTTCTGTTGATGAGGGTGAGGTGGTTTAGCCTCGGTATTCCCTAGTTGAGTTATTTTGGTTTGATTCCCATATTCATGCTTGGAAAATGGCACGGGGGCCAATGGATGAAGAGATATTTGGCTCAGCCATTCTATGATCGGGTGGAATGTGGTAGTCCCATCTCTAGTTGGTTCATTGCATTGATTAATGAGAAATTAATTCCTTTGATTTTCATCTATAAATGTACTGGTGTATATAGGGATTTTGATGGCAATATGTTTATGGTATTTATGTTCCTATTATGTTGGTTATATGTACATTTTGTGACAGGATCTACGTATGGATCTCAACATGTTTTTACTTGTACACGAATGGATAATGTGTCTATGACCTAATAGATGGTAATACGACCAATGATATGACTTAATTCTCAGATAAGTATGAGATCCCTACATGTAATTCTGTTGTTTACACCTATAGGTTACATGTTGACAATATGTTTGATGAAATTCCTATCATGGTTAGTAGGGGTCTGGTCAAGGTCTTATTGAGCTTATTTCTTTTGCTGCATTGTTTCCCGATACATTCCTTGATTTCAATCTATCATTCCATTATGGGTAGTGGCCTGTACTCTCGGCCTGAAAAAGTGGCTTAAATCCCCGCGTCACTAGCACAGAACTAGGAATTTTGGTCCAGAGTCCCTGGTAGGCAGGCTTATGAGAGTGACTTTATGTTTCTGGTCACTCCCTTTCCCATAGCATGAGAGAGATTATGGCCTGAGAGGTCCAGAACAACAGTGGGACCTAGAGACAAGTTGTCTGAGTGGCTGACTTATCTCCTGAAGGTTCTGTTGATGATGTTGGATGACTTTTTGTGATGTTTAGTTGATTACACTTCCTTAAGGTCACCTAGGAGGTCGAATCTAATCATAGTATCCTCCTGTCTCATGTTTACCCCAGTTGGCATGGTTACTTGGGTGGATATGGGAGGAGGGTGTTATAGAGTGGTATCAGAGCATGGTTCAACTCTCAGACTTGATGGGTTGAATGTGTTAGTAATGCATGCATGTCAGTTGAATGTGTGTCTCTTACACTTATATACTTGTTGTAATTGTTTGATTTTGGATTAGGGTTGTAGTATGGTTATCATGGACAATTTGATGTTGATCTTTCAGAATGTATTTTTCATAAGCACGTGACTAATTTCATATGGATTATATGACACTTACATGCTGATTTTATGTCACCTACTTACATCCTTGTATGTTAGGTTACATTTAGAATATTTTGATTACATGTATCAGTCTTGTAGGTTGATTACAAGAACTGATCAATTATGTTTGACTACACGCGTTTATGAGTTTGTATTTGGCTAAGAATTTCTTATGCATATTGTCAGTTACACGTATCAATGTGTATAATGGAGTAATGGTTGTTGTCATGCATGAGGTCATAGCATGGATTGTTGATATGGCCTTGCATTGATGACTAGATCCTAGTTAGAATGATGTTTATGTGTTGATACATTTACTTGTGTATGTCGATATGCTGTTATGATTATTTTATACATGTATCACGTTGATTTGGTGATCTTGTAGACAATGTATCCTCCATGAGCTATATTGAGGTACATTGGTTATTGTGATTTTCTTTATCTAATATATTATGCATTGCAGGAAGAGAAATATCAAATGGCTAGCAAGATGGTTGACTACAAGGAATCTCCTTATGAATTTGAAGAGCAATATGGTGTTGGGAGCTCTTCAGATTTGGTAGTTACATTGAACATTTTGAAGGAAGGGATAAGGAGTTGTAAGACGGATAATGATCGGATTATATAGCCACAAGAGAAGAAGGCAGAGGTGAATGCTATACTTATTCAAAGTTTGTCAGACTTGCAGCGATAAGGGCCTTTCAACCATGTATATGAGGATAAAACTAATGGGGCATACGACATTAGATCTCTTGGTAGACATAGGTAAGATATATTTGCTACAGTGAGAGATGGCATGTTGTTGGACACTCCAGAAAGGAGGGGCGATCAGTACAGGTATTATTCTAGTTCTGGTTCTGATAGACATCATGATCGCCATCGCTATCATCCTTACAGGAGGAATGCTAGGGGATACTTTCCGATTGAGTTCAAGAAAGAAAAACCACCTACTTTTGACAGAGATATGAAGAAGTTGGAAGATGCAGAAGCTTGGATACTTGGAATGAAAAAATTATTTGAGTTGAATGAGTACATGGATAACATGAAGACCATAATAGTTATCTTCAACTTTAAAGGTAAAGCAGACATCTAGTTGGAAGATTTTAAGCGGGTTAGGGACATCAAGACAAATGACTTGAGCTAGCGGGAGTTCAAGAGAATTTTCAGGAGGAAGTACCTGTTAGAAAGGTACTATGACAGTAAGGAAAAAGAATTCTATGAGCTAAATATGGGATCAATGCCAGACGAAGAGTACACGACCAATTTTATGGAGCTATTGAGGTATGCACCGTATCTTATTGATGAGAAGTCTAAAGTTCAACAATTTGTTAGTTGTTTTCCATTGGCATTTAGAGATCAGATTGAGTACGATGAGCCTCGCTCACTTGAGGAAGTTATTGAAAAAAGAAGCATTTCTACGAACAATCGAAGCGTAAGAATGAATCTCAGCATGGATGGAAGGGAAAGGACAAAGGTAAAGGTAAATAGCAGCATAAGAGGACAAGGCCTTAGCATGCAGATGAGAAAGAGAATGTGGCACTGCAAAAGAGATTTCATGCAGCTAGATAGGGATATGAGTCACAACAATAACAAGAGGTGTTGGTATTAGTTAGTTGGAGTGTTGGACATGTGGAAAGGAACACCTTAAGAGAGATTGTCCATAGAACTAGGGTGGTAGGATTCATATATACAATGCATAGGAGGCGCATAATTTTGGGGACATTGGTGAGAGTATTCCACGTATCTATGTAGCAGTGGACAATAGGCAGGCAAAAAACCAGGCATCTATCATTGAGATGGACAATAAGATTTGTGATCAAGTTATTTCTATTTTGATTGATCCTAGATCTAATTATAACTATGTTAGTACTGACTTGGTGGATAAGTGTGGTTTGATTAAGGAATTGCATGTAGAGTCTTGGTTAGTGCAGTTGGCTATAGGTACAAAAAAGTGAGTTCATCATTGGGTAAGAGCTTGCACATTTGATTTAAATGGTATGCCTACAACAACACATTTGAATGTGTTACCATTGGGATCATATAGTATGTCATTGGGCATGGATTGGTTGTATATACAGAGAACCAAGGTTGAATGTTATGACAAAGCTATTGAGTGTGTTGATGACAATGGAGAACCAAGAGTCTTGTAAGGTAAGAAGAAAGCCACATCAGTTAGGATGGTGACATTTATGTAAGCAAAGCATAGCCACAAAAAAGGGTACAAGTTACTTGTAGTACACATTTCTAGTGTTAAGGGTAAGGAGGTTGGGGATGCATATGTGTTGAGTATATACCCAGTGTTGCATCAGTTTCAGGATGTATTTCCTGAGGACATTACAGAGTTTCAAACTCACAGGAGGTAGAATTTTCTATTGAGTTAGTGCCAGGGGTAGCTCCAACATCGTAATAACCTTACATGATGATTACACTTGAGTTGGTTGAGTTAAAGTTGCAGTTGAAGGAAATGGTCTACAAGGGATACATTAGGCCAACTGTATCACTAGGGGGGGGCACTAGTCTTGTTTGTGAGGAAGAAAGATGGTGCTCTCAGATTATGCATAGACTACAAGAATTTGAACAAAGTGACTATCAAGAAAAAATATCCTTTGCCGAGGATTAATGACTTGTTCAATCAACTGAAGGGAGCAATGGTGTTCTCAAAGATTGACTTGAGATCTAGATACTATTAGGTGCACATCAAAGAGGAGGACATTTAAAAGACTGCATTCAGGACCAGGTATGTGCATTAGGAGTTTTTTGTTGTTCCATTTGCCTTAACTATTGCTCCAGCTACATTCATGTGTTTGATGAATAGTGTGTTGCATCTGTATTTGGATAATTTTGTTATTGTGTTCATTGATGATATACTGGTATATTCTAAAAATGAGGAAGAGCATGTAAAGCATTTAGTAGCAATGTTAAGGTTGTTGAGGGGCATCCGTTGTATGCTAAACTCAACAAGTGTAGTTTCTTTTAGATTGAGGTACACTACTTGGGGCATGTTGTCTCCAAGGAGGGTATTGCAGTAGATCCAGAGAAGATAAGGGCCATCATGGAATGGGTAGCTCCTAAGAATGTAAATGAGGTGAGATATTTCATGGGTCTGGCAGGCTATTATAGGAGGTTCATCAGGAACTTCTCGCATATTTCTTATCCCATTACATCATTGTAGAGGAAAGGTAAGAAGTTCGAATGGATTGACAAGCATGAAGCTAGCTTTGAGCAACTTAAGAATTTGTTGATGCATGCACTAGTACTACAGATTGCAAATCCCAACAAATATTTTGTGGTATTCATAGATGCTTGAAAGAGAGGGCTTGGTGGAGTCCTTATTCAGGATGGACAAGTGGTATGTTATGAGTCCCGGAAACTAAACGAACATGAGCAGAACTACCCAACACATGATCTTGGGTTAGAAGCGATTATACATGCACCGAGGATGTGGAGGCACTATCTTCTTGGCAGGTAGGTTGTGCTTATGAGTGATCACATTTGGTTGAGGTATTTGTTTGACCTACCGAATCTGAATGCCAGGTAGGTTATATGGTTGGCCACTATCAATGAGTTTGATTTCAATATCAGGTACATCAAAGGTAAATAAGACAAGGTGGAAGATGATCTTAGTAGATGGGTACATGTACATCACTTGGAATCTATGAGCTCCTATGGTACAAAATTACAGGTTAAGATCTTGCAAGCAGGACATCAAGATGTCAGGTATATGGATTTTGTGCACATATTATAGCAAGGTGATAGTACAGGTATAGGTACATGTACATGTATAGGTACATGCAGTGGTATAGGTATAGATGGTAGTATAGGTACATTTACAGGTGTAGGTGCATAGGGCATGGACTATTGTCTTACAACAGATGGATTGGTTAGGTTCTGAGACAAGATATATCTACCAGATATCATTGATCTCAAGAAGGTGATCTTGAGGGAATTTCATGTGAAACCATATCAGGGTCACCCAGATTATCAGAAGACATTGACAATGGTGAAGAGGTATTACTATTGGCCGAATTTGAATAGGTATGTAACAGAGTTTATGGTGAGATGATTTGATTGTTAGTGAGTGAAAGAAGAGTGTAAACATCCAGGTGGATTGCTATAGCCGATTGCGATTCTAGAATGGAAATGGGAGGTCATTTCCATGGACTTCATCCCAAGGTTGCCAATGACAATGAAGCAACATGATTCCATCATGTTCATTGTAGATAGGTTAACAAAGGATGCACACTTCATTCCAGTGATGTATACATTCTTTGCTAGTGATGTGGCATAGGTATTCATCAAAGATGTGGTTAGACTACATGCTGTCCTGAAGAATAATGTATCAAACAGGGATGTGAAGTTCCCTTCCAAGTTTTGGAAGGAGTTATTTACAGGTTTGGGCATAGAGTTGGACTTCAGCATATCTTATCACTCGTAAACAGATGGACAGACAGAGAGGGTCAATAGGATATTATAGGACATGTTGAGGATGTATGTGATGCATCATTAGAGGAAGTGGGAAGAGTATCTCCCTTTGGTCAAGTTTTCATACAACAACAATTATCAGGATTCTTTAAGGATGAGTCATTGTATGGGTGGAGTTGTAACACATCCATTAGTTGGAGTGATCTGGTTAGCAGGGTATTAATTGGACCAAATATGTTGGCAGACATGGAACAAGACATGCAGGTGATCAAGAAGAATCTAGAGGTAGCATAGGATAGGGAGAAGAGTTATGCAGATAGGAACAGGTTGTTCAAGGAGTTCCAGGTTGGGGAACCTGTGTACTTGTGCATCAAACCGAAGAAGAGATCCTTGCGGATTGGCTCATGTGCCAAGTTGGCACCATGGTTTTGTGGACCTTTTAGCATCATTGCGAGGATTGGCCTAGTAGTCTATCAACTTGCACTGCCTCTGACAATGAAAGTCCATGATGTTTTCCATGTTTCTTTGCTTAATAAGTATGTTAAGGATGTTGATCATGTGATTGATTGGTCTATATTGTAGGTGGAACCAAATGGAGAATTCCAACTGGAGCCCCAATGTATACTACAAAAAAGGTGCTCATGCTTTGAAACCAAGAAATTGAGAAAGTTAAAGTGAAATGGAGGCACTTTGGGTCCGATGAAACTACATGGTAGATGGCAGATCAGATGCGGGACATGTATCCTTCCTTGTTTTACGGTTGAGGCAAAGCAACTTGACATGGTGGTTTGGTGTTTGCTTATGGTAGTTTGGTATTTGGTTATGGTGGTTTAGTACTTTCTTATTTTGATTTGATATATGATATATGATGTTTTGATATATGTTTAGATATTGTGTTTAGTATATGTTTTGATATATGCTTTGGTATATGATGTGGCATATGTTTTGGTATATACATTTTGATGATGTTGCTATATGTACACCTATGTATGGATGTAAATATTGTAACGAGCTATGTTACAAATATCCTCTATGTGGTATGGGTGTCATGTTATTATGATACCATGTGGTTAAGCTATCATGATGTTATATGAGTTGTCACTCAGTAGGATGTTCATTTTAAATACCGTAATGAGTTGTGTTATAAAGCTCCACTATGCAGTATGTTGTCATGTTGTCATGATATCTTTCTCTTGAGCAGATCTTTCACTGTATATACTGCATCGAGCTATGTTATAAAGCTCCATAAAAATTATGTCTTCTTTCAGTAAGTTGCTAAGGTATATGAGTGATTGAACATCGAGGATGGTGTCCCCCAAGGGGGAGGGTTCTGTAATAGCCCTGGTGAAAATTCCATGTAATAAAAGTTAAAAAAAAATAACCATGGATGAATGGGACACTTATTTCGAGTTCAATGTTGGGCAAGACATCCTAGGGGGTGTTCATTTGGTTGTTTATGGCTAAGGAAATTGGCAAAGGAAATGGATAAGGCTTTGGAAAAGGAAAATTGAATTTTTGGCACAATAATTTATGAAAATAATGGAAATTAGGAGAAAAGGGAGGTGAAAGGTAAGAAGTTGCACGTGAGGAGGAAAATGAAGAAAATAGAGGCCTCATTCATAAAAAGGCTTATAAGGATCAGTTGGTAACCTTTTGTTAATTCAGTTTTGGAGCAATCTCATTATTCCCTCTCTCTCTCTCTCATACTCTTGGATACTTAGAGTTTTTTCATGGAGCACTTTCACATTGGAGCAAGAAAGGAAAAGAAGGCAAGAGGAAGAAATGATCAAGTAGCTAAAGCGAGCTTCATTGCATGTGTATTTGCGTTGCTAGATTTTTCATCCACGTTATTGCATGTGGTTATTTTCTATCATGGCATGGGTTTTTCTAGTTGTAATAATGTTTTCATCCTAGCCTTGCCATTTCCAGATAGCCATGGTGTGATGGGATTCTCATGTTTGGTTGAGATGGATTGTCAGATGGATTCGCCATTGAGTGAGGTGGATCTTCGAAATGATAGAACATATGGCCTAGTAACCCTTAAATCGAACTGTGGGTTGCGGTTAAGTTAGATTTTATGTTGCTTCATATGGCCTAGGAATCATTGCCGGTGAATGAAAGGATATATGGTAAAGCCTAGAGGTGGTTTGCTCTTCATTGGGCCTAGTAATCCTGGGTTTGGGATATGCGATAAAGACTAGAAGGCCGGTCTTAGTTTAGGGCCTAGTGATCTAGGTTTGGATTGCGGCAAAGCCTGAGAGACTAAGAGACAACAAAATTCATCACGATGTAGGTGGAGAAATTAGTGGCATCCATGCTTGTTTGGCCTAGTGATTAGGTGGAGATCATGATAAAGCCTTTAATGATTTGTTCATTGTGTTGGCCTAGTGATCTAGTATGGATTACGTTAAATCCTACTTTCTAATAATGAGGGTGAGGTGGTTTAGCCTCGGTATGCCCTGGTTGAGTTCTTTTGGTTTGAGTCCCACATTCATGCTTTGGATATGGCATGAGGGCGAATGGTTAAAGAGATATTTGTCTCAGCCATTCTATGGTCAAGCGGAATGTGGTAGTCCCATCTCTGGTTGGTTCTTTACATTGATTAATGAGAAATTCATTCCCTTGATTTTAAAGTGTAAATGTACAAGTGTATATAGGGGTTTTGATGGCTGATATGTTTATGTTATTTTTTCTCCTATTATGTTGGTTATATGTACATTTTGTGACTACAACTATGTATGGCTCTCAACATGTTTTTACTTGTACATGAATAGATAATGTGTCTATGACCTAATAGATGGTAATGTGGCCAATGACATGAGGAAAAATGGTTTATAGCGATTATTAGATAAGTATGAGATCCCTACATTTAATTATGTTGTTTACACATGTAGGTTACATGTTGACAATATGTTTGATGAAATTCCTATCATGGCTAGTAGGGGTCTTAATAAGGTCTTATTGAGCTTATTTTTTTTTGCATTGTTTCCCTATAATTCCTTGATTTCAAGCTATCATTCCATTCTGGGCAGTGCCATGGGATTTGGGCCTGAAAAAAGTGGCTTAAATCCCGGGGTCGTTGGCACAAAACTAGAAATTATGGTCCACAGTCACTGGTAGGAAGGCGTATGAGAGCAACTTTGGGTTTTTGGTCTTTCCCTTGCCCATAGCATGAGAGCGACTATGGCCTAAGAGGTCCAGAACAATAGTGGGACCCGGGGATAGGTTGTCTGAGTGGCTAACTTGTCTCCTGAGGGTTCTGTTGATGATTTTTTGTTAATTCCACTTCCTTAAGGTCACCTAGGAGGTTGAATATGATCATAGTAGCCTCTTGTCTCATGTTTACCCCAATTGGCATGTTTACTTGGGTGGATGTGGGAAGAGGGTGTTACACTAATTGCCACTTTAATCATTTTTTCTACTTCTAGCTTCTTAACTTTAAGCAGCAAATTTTAGGTTTCATTCTCACCTGATGAAGAAGTGTCTTCCTACTTCATATGTTTCTTCCTCCTTTTGCTTCTTTGTCTCTTCTTGCTTCCCCTTTTGTTCTTTTTTATTCCCTAGTTTCTTTTTGGATGGTGGTGAGGGTTTTGGTTGAGTACCAAACTTAACCGTTTTCTTTGGTATTCTGCCACCCATGGGTTTCTCAAGTGACCTCATCTTAACTCTAATTCCTGAAGACTGCCCCTGCTCCTTAGTTGTATCAACTTCCCCTAGATCATCTGTAGGAGTTTCAACTTGTCTCTATCGTGGGGTTTTTGTTCCTTCACTGATAAAATCTTCCAAATTTTTTCCTTGCTACTCCAGAGCTTCCATTGCGATAAGTTTTATGAGGCCATGATTGGAATTGCAACACTCTCAATGCAAGGCTACCTTTACCAAGGCAGCCATGTGTTTCAAATTTTCCAACATAAAATGGGGAACAATAACTAGTTGTCCATGCTGAAGATGGCTGAACAATGGAAAATGATAGTTGAAAACTATTATCGAGCGCCCTCACATGAAATGTGCTTGATAATGAATAGGGAAACATCATTCGACGGCTAAGGAAGGGAAAGGCGAAAAATTCCTCTTCTCTCCTTAATTAGTTGTTCTTCTCCCTGCAAGAATTCAACTTTAAGGGATGGGTCATTAATTTCTTGGTTGAACCACCTCTTTCCTTTGGGTCGAAGTGTTGTTACTCTAGAAATTACTTCCTTTGTAATCTCTAGTCTTAGGCCTTTGACCTTTGTTCAATTCATGTTCATATTTTGAGAAAATTCCAAAGCAACACTTTCATCCAGCCCCTTGAGTCGCTTGAAAAAATAAATCTAACATGCTGCTCTAAAAATTTGATATGCTTCTAGGAATTTTTCTAAAGCCTCGATGGAATCTGGTTCATGCCTTACTACTGCTTCTCCCATTCTTCGTTGTTACAGACCCTTCGCTAATTCTTGCAATAGTCACTATGAATGTTCACCTACTTTTCATCACAATTCTTGAAAAATATGTGTAATGAGGGTGCAAAACTACATCGGGGCGGATATCAGGGCGATAGGAAAGGGTATCGGGTCGAAAAATTGTGTGATACAGGTTATTGTTTCATCATTAATTCAAAGGTGTGAAAATCTTATTTGGATATGGTTCGAATTAATGAGATGATCAATCATGAAAGGTGGTAATGATTAATAGATATTGTCACTTCAAATTGGTTTATGTGGCAAATCAAAAAATTATTTTTTCCCCCACCCCCTCCCCCCAACTTAAATGAAAAGTCCATCCTCGACTGTCAAAATGATATGACATATTAAATGCCATAATTGATAAATAAAGAAAAAAAAAATTATTATTTTTTGGAATGACTTACCAAAGGGTGATTTGATTGATATTGACAACGAAGTGTTTGTGATAGTGATTATTGAAGCAGACAACTGCAACTAATTCCATGTTATATTCATCTCCATTGGATTGGCTGCTACAGATGTAACAAAAAAGGAATTTATCCATGATGGTTGAATAAATTTGCAGCAGTACTTTATTAATACAATGTATTCCTTTGCGGGCATTACAATTTGTGCCTACAAAAGAATTTTGAGAATAATACAATGAAATGAATAAAAACGGGCTTGTAACAAGCATGCTGTTACACATAAGTCATAGATGTCATGTTGTTACATAATTTATCTAAAGGAAAATGTGTATTAGCTACCACAAAGTGGTTTTCAGCTGGTACAACTATCTATTCATGCCCCAGAAGAGGTTTTCACAGGAAGATATATATATATATATATATATATCTATATATATATATATATATATATATCTATATATATATATATATATATATATATATATCATCATTTTTGTTTTTTTTTATGTGTATCAACTGCCAACAAAAGTTGTTTTACAGCTACTACACTTATTGAAATTTAAAAATTTGGGAGCACAGGAGAATTTTCCCTTTTCCTCATAACTTGAAGATCATAGCCTGAGACAGTTTTGATAATGAAACCTTTGAGATTGGTTTATGATATAACTGGAGATAATGCCCATTGGGAAGCAATGGTACTTTGGAACTGTCTATGGTAATTAATCTCACAGTCCCATTTTCAAAGACTGTATTTACCTCATAAGGACCTAGCCATCTGGTGCAGAGCTTCCCCTTGGAGTCTTTGAATCGTGAATCATACAGTAGAGTCCAATCGTATTTCTGAAACACCTTCTTTTTGATAAAATTGTCATGCCACTTAGCCTTCTGTCATTGGATGCAAATGTTTGTTTGCTAGACGACAACCAATCTCTTCTCATTTAGTTCATTTAATTGGTTCAACCGATCTTTCTGAGATGTATTCAAATCTAGGTTCACTTGCAATGTTGTTTTGAGTGTTTTTATTTCAAACTCAATGGGAAATAATGGGTTTTTACCATACACCAATTCGTATGGTGAAAATCCAGTAGTATTTATCCATGTAGTTATGTATGCCCACAATGCATCTGAAAGTTTATTAACCAAGTTCCTCCAGTGGTTGGCTATAATCTTAGTGAGAATTCCTTCAATAACATTATTAGTGCTCTCCACTTGACCATTTTCCTAAGGGTAATATAGTGAGGTAATTCTATAAAAAATTTGAATTTCTCAACCAACATCTAGAGCAAATGGGATGTGAATTGTGGTCCTCCATCTGTCACTATTTCTCCAGGTACTCCAAAGTGAACAAAAATTTCTTGAAATAAGAAATTTGAAACAACTTTTTTAGTTGCCCTGTTTAGTGCCTTTGGTTCAACCCATTTTGTGACATAATATGTACAGACTAGAATATAGGACTTCTGTTGAGATGAAGGATTAATTGGTCCTATAAAGTCTAAGGCCCACTTCTCAAATGGTTCCAAGACTATTTGAGGTTGTAACAACATTTCATCTGACTAGAGTGGTTGACCCATTCTCTGACAAATTTCACATCCCTTCACAAATTTCTTTGAATCCTCGAATATGGTAGGCCAATAATATCTTGTTGAAATAACTTCATGCCCTATCCTCTTGTTAGAAAAGTGTCCTCCATAAGGTTCCTCATGGCAGGTTTTGAGCATGTCAAAAATACTATCCTCTCTCACATAATGCTTGATCTGATGATCTGGTCCTGTGTAGTAGAGGTATCCTTCTACCCAATAGTATCTTGCACTCTAATGAAAAATCTTCCTCTTTTCTTTTAAGGAGAGATATTGTGGAAATATCCTTGCAATACGGTAGTTAGCTATGTCTGGATACCACGGTGAGTGAGCTGAAATAGAAAAAGGATATTCATCTGGAAAAGAATCCTGAACGAGCATGCAATCACTAATAACAATTAGCCTAGAAAGAAAATCAACCACTACATTATCTTTTCCAAGTTTATTAAGATCGTTATATAAAATTCTTGTAATAGCAACAACCAACATGTGACCCTACCATTAGTAATAGGTTTATTCATTAAGAAATGAATGGCAGAGTGGTCACTGTGCACAAATACTTGATAACATGTTATGTAGTGCCTAAATTTATTAATGGCATGCATTACTGCAAGAAACTCTTTTTCTGTAACTGTATAATTTAACTCTACTAGAGTTAGATTCTTTCTGATGTAGTAGATCACATGTGGATTCTTCTCTTCTACTTGACCTAACACAACTCCTATAGCAGTATCAAATGCATTTGTTGCTATGTGAAACGATAGATCTCAGTTCATTCCTTGCAAAACAGGGGTTTTTGATACACACTACTTTAACTCTATAGAGACACGTTCTCATTTCCTTGTCCAAACAAATTCCACATCTTTAGTAAGTAGATAAAATAATGGGGATGAAATTTTTGAAAAAAATTCTATAAACCTCCTGTAATATCCTGCATGTCCTAAAAATCTACATAGCTGCTTTGGTGTTTTGGGAGCTGCAATTTTCAGAATTACTTCTATCTTAGCAGGGTATAATTTTTTTCTTGCAGCAAAAATATAATTCCCAACCACAATTCCTTCCTTCATCACCATGTGACATTTTTTAGTGCTTAAAGCAACATTAGGTTGCTCACATCATTCTATTAGTTTTTCGATATTGTCTAATGTTGTTTAAAAACAATCACCATAAGGTGTAAAGTCACTCATGAATACTTCTAAATAGTCATTTAGAAAATCCACAAATATCCACAATATTGCCCTCTGGAAGGTTTCTAGTGCATTACAGAGTCCAAAAGGAAGAACTCTGCATGCAAAATTCCCCCAAGGGAAAGTAAAGGTTTTATTTTGATCCTCTCGAGAAATCTATATTTGATTATAACTACTAAAACAATCTAGAAATGAAAATATTTTTTCCCAGATAAGATGTCAAGGACCTGATCTATAAATGGCAAAGGAAAATTGTCCTTTTGAGTGGCCTTGTTATGTTCTCTGTAATCTACACAAATCCTCTGTTTTCCATTGTTTTTAGGAACAATAACAAGTGGAGATAGCCGTTCATTGTGAGAGATGGGATAAATGAAGTTGGAATTTAGAAGCTTTTGAAATTCTTCCTTTACTACTTCTTTAAGTGTTGGGTTCATGTTTTGTTGGGGTCGCCTAACTGGATTACAGTCTCCTTTCAAGTAGGTGTGGTGGGTACACAAGCTGGGGTGAATTCCTTTCATGTCCATGTAATCCCGTGAAAATGCCTTTTTATGTCTCTATAACAACTGTAATAACATCCTGTTCTGTTCGGGAGTTAGATTAGGATTAATATTTAGATTTTTTCCTGACTCTATTTAAACTGAGATGCTCTTGATATTAGGGGCAGTTTTCATATGTTCTAGACTCAAGCCTTCCATGGTATATTCTACCCCTAAATCATCAATAGAAGTAACAACAAGGGAATTATTGATAAATCCATTGATAATGTCGTCCTCTGTTTCATTCTTAAAATATTGGGCTTTTCCAAGAGTGAGGAGTGGCTAGGAATGATCTCATTCTGGTTCAAATTTATCCCATAAGAGATTTTATAAATCCTTGCTTTTGTATGAGGATAGAGGTTGAGGTTCTTTGTGGCTTTTCCATCTGAAATCATCATGAAGCCCGACCTACAACCTATGAATGCATCTAGAGTGGCCAAACAAGGTCTTCCTAATATTAGGGGTTGCCCCTCTAGATTTGATTTGGTTTGCAAAATAAGAAATTATGTTAGGTACCTCTAGGAATCTACTCTGATTACTATGTCCTCTACCACTCCTTCAGGTTTAACACATGACCTATTTGTTAGTTCTAGCACTGAAGGTGTTTGTCTCAGCACATGTAGTCCTAAAGTGGTAAATATTTCCTTAGTCATTACATTGATTATTTCCCCTAAATCAATTAATGCGTTTGTAATGGTCTTCTCATAAATATAAATAGTAACTGTAGGATTCCCCAGGTCATTATATTTAGCCAAACGGGGCTGACCAGTCATTAGTTCTGACAATTTTCCCATCACTTGGATGGTAACATGATCTTTGGGCTTCCTTCCAGGTTTCTTAACACATAGGTCTTTGACTGCTTTCACATATATGGGGACATCCTTAATGGCTTGCAACAAGGGGATCCTTATGTGAAGACTCTTTAACTCCTCGAGGAAATCAGATTTAGATTGTGGAATCATCCTAGTTTCAGTTAATCTATGCGGATATGTATGGTCCTTAATCACTATAGCAATTGCATTGGTTTTTACAGATGTGTCAGCATTATTTGAATTAGTTGTTACAGGTGTAGAAGTTTCGTCAAAATTCATAGGATCATCCCTAGGTGATTCACATTCCTCTTTAGTAATGATAGGGGAGGTTTTTGAGTTTACAACTTTTCCTTATCGAAGGTGGATCTCGTTGTATTCAACAGGGGTAATGTAGTAAGTTTGGAAAGAAGTGGGGGCTTCTATATTCTGAGATTCCTTATTAGTTGGGATAGGGTTAGACTTTACAGTTAATTGGGGATATATGGGAGGAGTGGTCGTAGATGATGAGAAAGGTGGAAGTTGTAATTGTTTTTTCACTAGTAACAAAGGAGGGACTAGGCTTAAAGAGTTTCCCCTCCCATTTTGAGGCCAAGAGTATGGCTAAGATGGAGAATAGTGAAGAGGTGCAGAAGGAGACCATTGGTTCCATGTCGAAGGAAATTGAGTTGGAGGGGGAGGGGGATACTTCCATGTAAATTGCTGAGTATTATGTACATTATTCTATAGATTGAAAGAAAAATCCTGAGACATACCTAGTGGTAGTGGTTGCTAAGACTTCCTAGACCCAATAAAGTAAGAAGACTAAGCCTCCTCGCTTGATTCCTTTAGTGTTGCCTTAAATATTGGGAGCTTTGGACAATAGCCTATAGAATGTTCCAGGTCACAAATATTGCACAAGTTAATGTTGTTTGCCATAGATTCCTTCAGGGAATGTTTGTCTTTACATTTTGGGAAGAATAAAGGCAAGGCCTTATCAACTTCATCCTATGTACTTTTCACTTGTGTTGTTGTCAATTGGGTAGATAAGCTACTGAGAAGATCATTCTTGAGATTCTCATATAGGTTTCCAATCTTAGCTCTAGTCACACCTCCATTTGCAAATTTCTATATTTTAACAGAGGCGTCTCATGCCATGTTTCTCCCTCTTGACGATACATGCGAACACCTTAAGCAAAGTTTTATTATATCATCGTATGGCTCCTAAGATATAAATCCTTTTCCTAATAGGTTCAACATGTCAAGGTAGTCATCTCTCATCCTTTGAATAAATATTATTTCAAACTCTCTCGATCCAAATTGTTGTGTTTGGACCTTTGTAGTTTATAATGGAACTCTTCCATGTAATCTTCCAAGTTCTCTTCTTCCTTTTGTGTCATTCTGAATATCTCCTCTCTTAAATCTTTGGTTCAACAATAGTCCTGGTGATTTGGATTTAAACCGGAATGCAACAAAATACACAGATAACCATAAATACAGAGATACAATAGGAATAATACTTCATTTCATTAATGTAAAATACTGAAATATGCTTACAAACAAAAATGGAAATAAACTAGCTCGGACGATGGTAGCTTATCTCTGAGGAGAGATGTGGCGGCTACATGCCTCTGAATTGTCTTACAATGAGGCTCGAAGGCATATTTATTGTTTAGAAACAATGGAAAACCCTAAACATCCAAAAACCTAACCCTAGGAGATGAAGCGTTAAACTATGGGCCCCGTTTTGGGTAAATTGGTACATCAACTTCCCAGGGTCATAACTTTGGCATACGATCTCTGTTTGATGCACATAATACCTCGTTAGAAAGATATATTAAAGGAATACAACTTTGGGTAGAGAAAAGTTAGTCCATGGACACATGTTTCTCCCATTTGTCCCAAAACATGTCGTTTAGGGCCTCAAAACGGATCTGGAAGTTCACGACCAAAAAATTGCTAAAAATAGTAAATTGTGCTACGATTAAGGAAATTGAAAAACTAAAAGAGATAGTTGTGGGGGTCCAAGTGGGATAGGTGAGTGGCCACCAACATCCACCTAGATCATTCCCCCCCCCTAGGAAGCAATGGTCCCCATTGCGTTGAGTTCCTCCATGAGATGAGGAAACTTCTGTTGAACTTGGTCCCTGGTGAGCTGTTCTGCAACCTCTGATGTGTCCAGTAATGGTGGGAAGCTTGGTTGAGGGTGGTCCACATTGAACACTCAGTGCAAGAAAAGTAATGGGGGAATGTTGTGCTCCAAAGAATTATTTCCCACAACCTTGGTACTGGTGTAAGGACCATATCTGAGTGGTCTAAGCTTCTGATGGGCTCTTGTAAGGCGTTCTTTCTGTAGATGAAACAAGAATTTGTTTCCCACTTGAAACTTGTGTGTTAGATGTTGTTGATCATGTCGCTACTTGTACTTGGCATTTCCCATAATGGAGCGGCGATATATCGACCCGTTGGGTAGAGGTGCTCTAAGAGTCAGATCACATGAATGCTTGACTTGATAGTGCAATGATAGCCTTATGGGTGACGAGAAGATGTTCTTGTGTTCTTTCATGATCGTACCCATCTGCTACTACTCCTTCGTGGAGGAACCCTTCGCAGGGGTCATGGCTGTGGCGATGATCTTCCCCTTACTTTGGGAGAAAACCAAACAAAAAGTGAATTTCCTAGTCTAGGAGATGATCTTGCTGCATTTCTTAGTAGAGATCAAAGAAGTGGTGGTGGGCAGGGCTACCTTCAGTATCTTGTATAAGGAACTACCCAATAAAATAATAACAGCACAAGGCATTGAATCATACACAACACGTCGCCTCCACAAGTATGGTTGGCCTAATAATACATCACAAACATCAAGAGGTGCAACATCACACAATACCTCATTTGTGAAGGGCTTGATGCTATAGGGAAGGTGGCACTGCTAACGAACTCGGAGACCTCATCCTTGGTGAAGCCACCTGATACTGTATAGCTGCGGGTGTGGTGTAGTCAGTAGCCCCAACCACTTCACGATCTCACTGTTGAAAATGAATTGCAGCGGCGAACCCTTCACCCACATTTGTGAGTGGAAAAGATGCTCCCCCTCCTCTGGATCTTCGGGCTCACTATTCTGGACCTTGGCAGTGGAAATACTGGCGTTGGGCTCTGCATCAATGATTTTCTTCCCTTTATCATTCCCCTTGTCGGGTTTTGACTTAAGGTTAGAACATGCATCTGATTCTGAAGCCTTCAATTCGGCCACGAGCGACTGCTTGGTCCGACACTCGTGTTATGAGTGGGGTTATTATGGAACTCACACCACTTTCCTATGTCCTTCTTTGACTTTGTGGTGTTTTTCTTTTCTTGCGGCTTCGACGGGCTGTCTTGGGTCACCCTGCCTTGGCTTTGTCCTTTATTCTTCGTATTCGCAGATCCAAAGTCTCGCTTCTTTTGTTTAAACTTCTGCTTGATTTTAACAGTGTATCGGTATGTTGTGCTGAGTGAGGAGATGTTCAGGAACTCCATCTTGTCCTGGATGTATCTATGTAGGCAGTTGCGGTATTTGAATACCAAATGCAACTTAGAATCCTTGATACCCAACTTTGTGAGAAGGGTATGAAAAATATTTGTGAACTTCGGCACATCTTGGTCCCTTCCCTATTGCATCTTGGTCCACTTTATGTATTTTCCCTCATAGATTTTGACAAGGTAGTACTACTCCTTGATTGCATTCCGAAATGAATTCCAAGTGGGTTTGGCTGAAAATAGTGAGGTCGTACTTTCATCCTTCTTCTCACAGTAGGTTTCCCACCAGTCCTTGATGTGGGGGGCTGCTTTGAGAAGAGTGAAAGTAATCTTTTCTCGACTAGAAAAATCATGAACAATCAAATACCCTTCTAGAAGATTTAACCATTTGTCTACGACATCTGCATCTATCTGACCCTCGAATATGGGGATTTCAAAGTTAACTTGTACCTTAAGGTGTTTCCAGAGTAGTTGTTGGACGCCGATGTGTTGTCCATGGGTAGCCGCTAAAAGATCTGGCCAAAGTTTTCCATCATCGTGTTCCTTTGTGTTTGAGGGCTTCTTCGAGCAAGATTTTGATAGGATCTCTTTCGCTCTCGTCTTCCTTTTCATCTGCCATGGGAGACCATCGGTATTTGCAAGGTTGGTCTTGCAAAGGTTCGACCAGTTAAAGCCCTAACTCCTTATATCCTGACCTCGTTGGGGAAATGCAAAGAAAAACAGAGAAAGAGAAGACTGCTCTAATACCATTGATCTAGATTTAAATAGGATGCAACAAATTATAGAGATACAATAGGAATAATACTTCATTTCATTAATGTAAAACACTGAAATATGCTTATAAACAGAAATGGAAATAAACTAGCTCGGGTGATGGCAACTTATCTCTGAGGAGATATGTGGAGGCTACATGCCTTTGAACAGTCTTACAATGAGGCTTGAAGGCCTATTTATTATTGAGAAACAATGGAAAACCCTAAACATCCAAAAACCTAAACCTAGGAGATGAAGCACCAAACTATGGACCCCATTTTGGGTAAATTGGTACATCAAATTCCTGGGGTCGTAACTTTGGCATACGATATTCATTTGACGCACACAATACCTCGTTAGAAAGATCTATCTGAGGACTAAAACTTTGGGAGGAGCAACATATGTCCTAGGAACTGTGTTGCTCCCAGTTTTCCCAAAAAAACATTGTTTAGGGCCTCAAAACAGCTTCAGAAGTTTAGGACCCAAAAAATTGTTAAAAATAGTAAATAGTGCTACAATTAAGGAAACTGAAAAATTGAAAGAGATAGTTGTGGGGGTCCAAGTGGGATAGGTGGGTGGCCACCAACATCCACCTAGATCACCTGGTATTTTTCTAGAAATGTAGTCTTCATATCTCCCCATGTTCTGATAGTGGCAAAACCTAGTCCCATAAACCATCTTAATGTTGCTCCTTTTAGAGTGGCAGGAAATAGTTTTAGCTTCTGGGCATCCGAAGTGTAGTCATAACTCTTGCACAAAACATCAAACTCAAACTTAAAAGTATCAGGATATTCTAAAATCAATCCCTGGAAAGGTGGAAGGGTTGAAAGAGGGATATTTTTCATAGGGGATTCTCCACTTATATCACTTATTATAAATTCAAAAGTGGTAATAGTGGCATCTGTCCAATTGTTGTTGTTGTTGTTGTTATCACTCATTGGAAATTCTCCTCATTCTTGTTCTGGTAAGTATCGTTCTAAATATTGTTCAAATGAATTTTATTTGGATAGGGATTCTTGTGATAATTGTTCAGATTGTTCTAGGGCTTATTGTTTTACTGCATTGTTTGAGTCTGGGTATTGGAAAATGAGAGAATGTTCTTCCGATTTTGGTCCTTGATATTTCCCACTGGTTTCCCCTTATCCTTCAAATCCAAAATCCTCGCCACTAGTTTCTTATTGTTGTTCCTGAGTTGATTTTAGAGATTTGGGAGTTTGTAGGCTAGTTTGATGAAAATGGGGTCCTAAAACAGAGGAACCAAATACCCCTGATTTTAATGTAGAAGCATCAACGTTTTGTGGGCTTATTTTTCTCATGTCCATATCTAGTGTTGACTTCTCTCCTTTCTCATTTGAGATCTATTCTTGGATAAATGTTACTCTCCCTTGATCAATATTTTTCTTTTTCTTTTTTCGACCCCTTTTGCCTGTAGGTTTATTTGGATTCCTACCTTTCGCTTCTTCTTCACTCATACATGTTATATTGTTCTCTGTTATGTTTATGCATTAAGTACCAATATGTGAATTTAATCGTCACACGAAGTTATTCATGTATGCGAAATTGTAGATAGATATAAGACATAAGTGAACACAGGGGCGCCACAACACGCATATCCCTTTGGCTACAAAAACCTGGTCTTGCAACCTCCCATAACTGATCTGAGTGAAACTGTGATCTAATTGCAGGTCGTTGCTGAATGGGTCAGTGATTGCGGGGTTTTTTTGGTGTGCAGTACACTCCGAACCTAGGTCAAGCCCCTTAAACAAACAAATGGTTCCATTGTTGGGACCACGATCTGTTTAGGGGATATGTTTTGGCGTTCGTCAAAGAAAGAAATACAGGAGTTGGTTGACCAAAAGGGAAAAGAATTTGTAGAAAAATAGAACATAAACCCTCGATTATCAGCTAAAGACTGGTTGCAGAAGTATATCTTCAAATAGCAATATGAAATATTCTTTGGTTTTTTTCACATTGAATTGTACGAATGGGTATCTAAGTTGACTGAGCACAAGACTTTTTTTAAAGGAGAGGAACCTAAGGATTGGAATCCTGAATTGATACAACGACTCAAGAACTTCAATAATAGTATCTCAAGAGTTGTTTATTTTTGGATCGATAGCATTTTGTGAGGATTTATGACTGAGTTTTTGATAGATACGATCGTGTCCTATAGGGAAGCTAAATGAAGATTTTTAAAAGGACCACAAGGTAATTTCTTAAGATATTTTAATGTCTTGTTTAAGATGTTATTGTGTGAAAAGGGGATTTTATGACTGTAGTTCGATTAATTTTTGGACGAAGAGGAAATAAGACTGAACTCAAGTCTACGAGAAGTGGAAAATGATACAAAACAAATACAAATAATTTTATTGATACTGATTATAGCCCCTGATTACGAGGATTTGAGAGGGAAGAATAAATAAGTAACCATACAACTCAATGACATTCCCCCTCCCATCCTAAAGAGGCGTTGAAGTTAGGAGTTGAGAAAAATCAGGGGGCCTTTAGGACTCCCCATCCATCCACACCCCTTACAACCCATCCCCCTCCCCATAATTCCCTTACTCCCCCACCCCTTACCCCTCCACCTAGCCCCCCAAGAAGGAAAATGGCTAATGACATTAAACTTCCTATCTTTAAAAGACTTGGATCAGAGGATCTTGACCAGTTTTGGTTTGTAGCTGATGCAGTATTTACAACAAGACAAATCACTAGCGATGATGTAAAGAAGGCACAACTTGTCACGTCGCTGCAAGAAAGAGTGCTAAAATGGTATATGGAATTATGTGATTAATCTGACTATGTTTTTTGATGAAATTAAGAAAGCATTGGTATTAGAATTTAAGAAGCCGAAATCAGAATTATAGTGCATCACAAACCTAAAATAAATCAAATAGGGAGTAACTGAGTCTATGTGGAAGTTGGATCAGTGATTCAAGGTGTTAATGGGACAAGTAAGCTTTATCCTACCCCCAGAATAGCATAAGGAATGGTTCATAGCTGCACTACTGCCACATATTAGGTTGCCTATGACAAAACAGAAGATCGCGAGTCAAGCCAAAACATTGAAGATTATGATGAAGATGAAAGCTTCGCCGATTGGAAATACTTGTGCAGGAGTATCAAAGGAGTCACCTTTTATTTTCAAAAGGAGAGTACCAACAACTGTGGCAAGCAGGAGGGAAAACCAGAAAGTAGATAAGTCCAAGGGAGTGGTACTGCTTGTCCTCACTGATGGGGACATCGATGAGATCAGAGAGAAAGTCCAGGAGATCAGAACAGAGACCTGGGACGATCGATATAGAGCGATCTTGGTTGAGGGATAGCAGGGCATCGTGGAGCTAAAGGTGTTGCCGCAAACAAAAAAACAACCAGAACATATAACTCAACCACTGTAGATAGAGTGAAGAATAGAGACATAGTTCAGCGTTACAATTTTTAAGGTGCCAGCTGGGGCACTACAATTCAAAACACCGGAGGACAAAGAATGAACCAAAGAATGGAAGACTGTCAAAATCAATATTTTCACATTTCCCATTGAGGTGTTACACGAATTCCATCAAAGTTTAACAACCGAGCTACAGGAGCTGGAACAACGAACCTCAGTGTTGACGATGCAGGTGGAAAAGGATAAAGTTGCGCTGAAGAAGGAATTGGAGCAGGTGGCTAAGAAAAGAGAGGAGGAATGACAGTGATGACAATAGTTGGAAAAATTATTGAAGATACTTGCATCACAGTCATAGACGTGAAGGTCAGTGAGGAGGAACCTCCAGCAGAGAAGGTCACAAATCTCACCCTCACGGTCAAGGATCAAAGAATACACTGGAAAAGATGAAAGTCAAGTATGAAGTACAAATATCAGACCTAAAACTAAGCCTACAGTTAGCCACTCCAACATAAGTGTGAGAGAAGAGGTAGAAAGACTTAAAAGGAACATTGTTAGGCATCTCCAACACAGTGGAGAATTGTGGGAAATTATTGGATGACACGATGTAGATTTGGACCTCACTAAAAGAGGATCCAAACATCCAGAAGATGATGAGGAATTATAGGTGAAGTAGCAGTAGTGCGAGGAGATCTTTACAGTTGTGAAAACCCTACCAGTCTTTCATAGGCTCGCCAGTATTACCGAAGGAGAGAACGTCCAAAAGAAGATAGATGATCTTCAAAGGAAGGAGAAAATTTTGTAAGAGAGGACTCAGCCGTGTCAGGATGACGCCCTTAGACTTTCTCAGGCAATGGATGAAAGGCTCAAATAGTTGAAGGAAATGGAGATAGAAATACTATAGAACATTGTTGGCCCAACCATAGTGGAATTGCTGGAGGAGGTGTGCCGGGAGGAGAAACAAATGGAAGAGAGTGTCAAGGAGTATAATGCAATCTACAATGGAATTACAATGATCAAGGGAACCACAGCTGAGTGAATCAGGATGTGTCATGGGTGAGTGTTGGGGGCCATTTGGGTGTAGTCCGACTTGGTCAAAGTTTTGGTCAAAGACTCCGCATTTTGAGGAGTGGAGTGCACATAGCTAGTGAAGTTCTATTCATCACGGAATGTTTAGGGGCTTTTGGGTGGGTCAAGGTCCCTTTTTTGTAACAGGTATCAGGTATTAGTCATTGTTTTTCTGGAATGATGGTATGTGGACCATCGTCTTGTAGTAAGGAAACCTATATCAGGAAGTGTAATACTTTTTCGATAGCTAAGGAAGCATAGATAGAATTCATAGATTGATCATAATTTTTGTCTCGGGTCTGTGTTTTGGGGAAGGCTCCGCAACTGAGTGCGAGGAGGCCTTGAAGAGTTTGTGGCTGAGTGCACAGACCACCTGTAGTTGGGTGCGCAGGTCAGAGAAGTGTATGTATTGAAGATCTTTATTAATAAAGAAGATGTTTTGGTGAAGTATTGAGTCTCTTTCTGTGTTCATCATCTATTGTTATATATATATCCTCATGCATTTTTTTTACTAAATTAATTGAAAGAATACACGTTATATTGTTCTCTGTTATGTTTATGAGTTAAGTACTAATCTGTGAAGTTAATCATCAACACGAAGTTATCATGTATGTGAAATTGTAGATAGATATAAGACATAAGTGAACACATGGGCGCCAAAGCGCGGATATCCCTCTAGCTACAGAAACCTGGTTTTGGAACCTATTGATGGTGCTTGACCCACCATAATTTAGGGTATCTCCTTGGTATGAAGTCCCAACTATACCTCACACTGTGGGAGTCCCATCGTGTACGATGGCCTGGTTGTCATTCTCCTAGAGATTTTCCTTAGCTCTTTTTGTTCAACACATGAGAGTGTTATGCTTGTAACTTCACGAAAGCGAGGTGAGTGTGCTTGTGTTTTGGGGAAGGCTCCACAGCTGAGGGAGGTAAAGTGAGCCTCTTGATGAGAGGGAATAGTCCCAACCCAGGAAGAAACACATGTGAACAACAAGAAGGGTCTGTCCAGCATCTAGTCGAATAGTCCACAACAGATGCGGTAGTTGTGAAAACCAAATTTCAAGGGAAAACACATACACTGTCTAGTGGAATAGTCCACATGGGGGTGACGGTCATTAACACCAAGAAATACACAAAGATGGCTTGACTAATGTTCAGTGGAGTAGTCCACACGAATGGGATAATGTGATAAAAAATACAACACATCTTCAACAATATGAGTACTAAAATAATCGAAGTAGTTCAACTATCTCAGTACAAGTTAAGAAAACATGCATTACAAACGTTTAAATAATAGTCTTACAAATAGATACAAAACATGTGTGAAAACTTGCTGGCCTGAGAAAGGCTTCTCAATTAAGCAAAAGGTCCAAGACAAATATGTACACCACACATCACTAGTCCCAATAGTGGGAAATTGGAGCCATTGCTCGCTCCTAAAAGAATAGACTACAAACTTTCAAGGCTATATGGGAGGAGCCAAGGTGAAAAGTCCTTTTCTCATACAATGAGGGGGCATATATAGCCAAGGGGGTATAACTGACCCTTGTGACTCTTCGACTTCCCTCATGAATGTTTGACTTCCTATGAATTTTCAACTTTACATGAATCTTTGACTTCATATGTGGGTCTCTTGGACTTCCACTTTACATTACATTGATTACAATAAGTATGGCCAATAATAGTGATGTGGCTGAGACAACTCATGACACAATCGACGTGATAATGCTGACATGTGTTGGCTGATGGTGGGGTCTGTGTCAAGATGATGTGTTGATATGCTCTCAGTTTAACATGTCTTCACCTCCGCATGGCACAGTGTGCGGGGTCTTTGATGGTCTTGGTCTTTTCTTAATGGTGCATGTGAATGTTTCATTTTCGCTCTCTTTCTCGATGTGCTTCATGTGTTCATTCAACCATGAGAAATTCTTCTAGAATGCACCTCTTTTCCCTATCATTTGTCATCACACCATGTTTCATTCATGTACCTGTTCCTGCAATCACTCATGACAAGACAAAATCAAATCAAAAAATATCCTAGTCTAACATGATGCATTGTTTTCCATTTCAGTGCAGGGGACCGGGAGAGGGAAAAGTCACTGAAACTGAAGAGAGAACAACACAAGATGGGATGCAAGGCTCTGGAGCACTATCCAGAAAAGCTTCACATATGTCAATGGAAAAATATTTTTGTAATCTAGGACATTAGTCACAGTTGTGGGGCAAAACCCAGCTAGGAGATAGAATTGTGCAATTTTCAGGAGGAAGGTTAGGCGGGGTGTCGAGGAGATGCTAAGCCAATATGTGTGATTTTCCAAGGGATAATTGGGCAAGTCATTGAGCTAGAATATGCAAAATTTCTCTGGGAAGAAAGTGCGGGTAGCAGGAGGCACTGGCAGAAAAATCTGCACAGTTTTCGAGAGGAGCTCAAGGTTCGAATGTGGGAGTTTCTGGTCAAAATGGTGCGATCCTGAGAGAGAGTATGGGCCCAGGTAGTTCTGCATAGTTTCTGAGCTGGTTGCAAAGCGGGGAAGAAGGGTTGGGCATGACAGCTCTGCGCAATTCTTGAGCTGTTTGCAGAATAGGGAAGAAGGGCTAAGAGGGCAGGATAGCTCTGCGCAACTCCTGGGCTGGTTGCAGAGTGGGAAGTAAGGGTAGGAAAGGACAACTCTATGCAATTTCTAAGTTGGTTGTTGAGTGGGGAAGAAGGGTTGGTAGGACAAGACAAATCTGCACAATTCCTAGGCTCATTGTAGAGTAGGGAAGATGGTCAGTATAAGACAGCTCTACGCAATTTTGGAGCTCAGTAAAGCCTAGGGTCATAGCTCAAGTTCTTTCTTCGGTTGACCAGCATGCGGCTTGATGGGATGTCTTAAGAGAAGCACACAATGGATTAGAATCTAGGGAAACTTTTGTGTAGTTCTCGGAGTCAATCAGCTGGCTCATTTCAAGAATTGCGCAGAGCAAGCTTCCTGGAGGACAGCCTCAAGCTCTACACAGTTCTGGGCAACTTTACAAGGTCACTAAGATTGGGTCTGGTTAATGGATGGTTGTCTGGTCGACAAATTTTCAGGAAAATTGACTAAGTGTGAAAGAAAGTTTACTCGTGCATACACAACAATCTGATCACACACTTAGCATGACTTGATGATAATACACCTCAAACCAACAAGACAACATGTGCTCTGTGAGACTGACTCGACTGTTGAGAGCGACAAGTGCGAAAATTGAAATATGTATTCGAACAACCGTGACGACGCTTGTGCGATAATGTTTACAACTTTATGTGTGAGTGTGAGAAATGTCCACAGAGAGAAAACAAATCATACACACAAAGACAAACCTTCAAAATTGCCATAACAAACTCGCAAGCATGACATAGCGATCAACATGCCAAAAGATGATTGGTGATCGATTAAGCGAAGAGGGTGTGAAAACTCAACAAGAGGTCATGGGATGAGCCTGAGTTTTTGCGAATATCAAGGTAAAACCAAAGAAGGATCCAAAATTTGGATGCAGGCCAAAATTTTGGAGGGTGTTGCAGCCATTACAACACTTGGTAACACACTGGTTGAATACCATCTTCTCTATTTTAGTTCATTTGCAGCACAGGACCTTGGCCTTTCAGGAAGTATTGATTCTTTGCGTGGGTTACTTTTGCTTCCCCACTAACCCCATAAATGAACATGGTTCACCTTGTGCCAACTCAGTCAAACACAATAAAAATTTTAGCTAGACAACAATGTTTCAAAATACGGAAGGGTAGTTAGGTTCATGAGCTTAAAATTTGTAGAGTATAAGTTTTCATATCTGGTCTTGCTCTGCTGCCAACAGGCCTTGATAGTACCTTGACAGAGTCATGTAGGAACACAAGCAGTTCTCCACTGCCACCAAGCTTGGTTAGTATCCTGGTGGAGTTGCCTTCTTCACCTCTTTGCGCAGGAAGCCTTTCTCTTCTTTCACCTTTGTATTTTTTGAAAAAAGGACTGTGCATAGGAACTTATTTATTTTTGGGGTAGAAGAGGTATCTTGACTTATTAAGAGCAGAAGAGGTTGTTCCTTCAGAGAAGTATGTAAGACCTCTGATTTAGGTTTACTCATTTAGATTTTCCCCTTCTCCGTCTCTACTAGTTGGATTAAGCTTGAACACATAGAGCAGAAAACTGAGTATAGGTATGGATTTTCCTAGTTTGGACATAGGTTCATGGTTTGACCAGAGATTCCCTTACAGACGGTTCATATTTTCTGTCCAGGCTTCATGGGACAAAGTTACATCCAAGCACAGAGAAGATGGAGATAGGACTAGCCAAGTGCTGCAGTGTCACAAGCCTCTTTAAACTCAACCACATACTTATTCAAAAGCCATAACATAGTATAGGACAACACTTATTTAGCAAAAAAATGACAAGACAGCTAAAACAAAGAAAAGAAAAACAAAGAAAAAATAGGAAATTAAAACAGCAAAAGGAAAAATAAAAGCAACAGAGCAACAATAAGCATGCTACGTACATGGGTGGGGTGCGGCCCCAGATCACTGGAAAAAACATTTTAAATCTTGGCAATGCATAGGAAGGTTGTTAGTCCTCCCATCAAGTGATTTGAAGTGATACATTTGTTGGCCAAGTTTTTCATGAACCATGTACGGACCAATCCACAGAGGCTGGAACTTCATGTGTTTGCCTTTGTCTTCATGGGATTTATCCAATTTCAAGACTAAGTCACCCACAATGAAGCTAGTGTTCCCTATAGACTTACGATCAAACCATCGCTTGATACGGTTCTAGTGGAGTGTAAATTTTTCCTTTTATTTCATCCGTTCTTCCTGTAACTTGTATAATGTGTCCATTGTACATTGAATCAATAGACACAGCTTGCCCTAGGATTCTTGGGATAACTAAAGAGTAGGAATGTAGATATTGAGTGGCAAGATGGCTTCTTTACCGTACACAAGGAAGTATGGATATGTGTTCAGAGAGGGCTTGCGTGTAACTCAGTCAGCCAAAATTGCATTCAACAAGGAGAAATTCTAGTTTTGCTCCTCAGAGTAAATGCTTTTTTCGATGATGCGAATAAGATTCTTGTTTTTTGATTCAAGAGGACCATTTCCCTATTGGTAGTAGTTAGATGAGTATTTAAGAACAATACCATATTGCAATGAAAAATAATAAAGCTTCAACAAAGAGAATTAAGTTGCATTGTCAAAATTAAGTGATACAGGAATGCAAAACCACGAGATAATGTTCTGCTAAAGGAAGATGATGAATTCCTAGTAGTTCACTTGTTTGAGCGGAACTGCTTCTGTCCACCGCGTGAAGTAATCTGCAGTAGTCAAAATGTAGCAATTCTATTTTGATGAATGGGGGAATATTTTCCCAATGATGTCTAAGTCCCATTGTTGGAATGGCTCATCCATGGCAACAAGTTGCAGTGGGGCTACTAACCTTCGCGTTCTTTCGGCACATTGTTGACAGACTAGGCACTTGTGGGAATAATCATGTGCATCCCTAAACAATGTGGGCAAGTAGAAACCATCTCTCATGACTTTATGCACAACGTTTTTACCCATGAAGTGACCTCCAATTGCTTTTTCATGCATTTCACGCACCACTCTCTCTAAATCTTGTTCCTCCAAGCACCTGAGCAGAATTTCATTTTTGTGCTTTCTGTAAATCACTTCGTGCACCAGCTGGTAAGATAAGGATTTGAGGAAAAGTTCCCTCTTCTACCACATGGGAAAGTGAGTGGGAATGGTGCCCTTCTCAAGGTACTAGTGCACTTCTTCGTACCAAGATTTATCATGTGAATTGGGTGGTGCTCGCTCTATATTATACATATCAATTTATTGCTCCCAACTGGTGAGCTCTTCTTCTTCCTCTTGAATGTGTATTGCTTCTGTTAGAAGTCTACAGAGAACATGACCCTTGATAGTGTGAACTGGCTTGATATCAATATCATACTCTTGTAGTCCTATCATCTAGTTCGCATGCCTTTCACCCAACTCTTATTGAACAAGTAGCGCTCTGACTACTGGGTGTGGCACAAAGACTATGCAGTGATTTTTCAGTAGGTAGGGTCTGAAATGTTTCACCACCTTGGGTACAACATATTCCCATTATCCACGATGGGATAGTTGAGCTTGGGTCCCTACATGCTCGCGCTCATGAAGGATATGGAATTTTCATTGTGAGCACTGCAGTGAGTGAGTTGTTGGAAGTGAATGTATATATCAAGAAATCTTCACTGAAATTTGGGTTGTACAATGTAGGTTCATCTACTGTTACTTGCTTTATATGGGTGAACACATCCTTTTCCTTCTTCCCCTAGCTATAGATTGCATCCTTCTTGATCATGTCTTGGATAGGTTTGACAATCTGCCATAATATGAGATGAACTTCTGGAGGAAGTTGATATTCCCCAAGAAGCCCTACATACTTTCTTATTGACTGCGTGAGGAATCTGTGTGATAATTCAAACTTGATCCCACTTTTGGCAATGATATGCCTAAGCAGGTTCCCCTTAGACACTGCAAATACACTCTTCTTGGGATTGAAGGATATCTCATACTTTTGAAATTGCTCAAAGATCTTCTTAAGATGGCACTGGTGGTCTGGCGGCTTTCTTGAAAAGACTGGCACATTGTAAATGTAGACCACTATGCTCTTTTTGATGAGCCCATAGAAGGCGATGTCCATAGTGTTTTGAAAGGTTGCGCTTGCATTTACAATCCAAAATTGAATTCTTCTATAAGCGAACTTACCCCACTTGGTACAAAATATAGTCTTAAGTCTATTAGGTTATGCTACTAGAACTTGGTTATATCCAAAAATCCTTCAAGGAGAGAGAACATCTCTGCTTTGAGTACTGTCTACAAGATGTGCTCCATAGATGGCACATGGTAATTGTCTTGTCTGAGGCCCTATTAATATTTCAGGAAACTACACACAGGTGGATCTTCCTGGACTTCTTCCTTACGAGAACTAAATTCGAAACCCAATTAGAATGACGAACCTTGGATATGATCTGCATATCCAACAACTTAGTGAATTCTTTCTGTATGAGGAGTTCAAGTGATGGATGGACTTTTCTGAGTTTTTGTTGAAACAACTTGACCCTTCTTTTATTGGAATGACGTGTTAGATTATTCACGTGTCGTATGTCTTCAAACAATCATATCTTTACGCAAATATATCATGGTATTGTATGAACGTACAGACAAAGACTTGTCGCTCCTTTGGTGTGCAACATGTACCGAGATTTACAAACTTCAGACCTTTTTCTGTTTGCAAGTTGATCTGTTCGTGCATCAGTGTGGAACTGTGGGTTTTGGTGTTCCTGGGCCCTTTGAAGTGGTTCTACAAGTCATATAGTTTCTCAAGTGAAACCACACCCTTGGGGATGGGGTTTCCTTTGTTGTCATCAGGTGTGTCTTGCAGAGATTTCTCGTGCACATCTTCATCTATGGTTGTGTCTTTGAAAATGTCAGCATTGGCCATAAAATGCAGTATATGTTCATCATCATCAAAAACACGCAAATTAGTTATGTTTTTAGGAATAGATGGCTTATACAAAATTTCAATAGTAAATCTATCCCTAAGCGGTGTCATCCTAGCAGCTACATTTTCTAGGGCATCTACAGTTGCATTGCACATCCTTGGTACAGATAGGATATTAAAAGCTTGAAAATTAGAAATAAGTTGCCATACCTCTTGTTGGTAACCTTTAAGATGAGATGAAACATAGTGTATGGTGTTACATACCTGTCGTATCACAATCTCCGAATCACCTACCACTTTAAGCATAGTGACATTGAGTCTGAGGGATTTTTGAAAACCAAAGACGAGTGCTTCATATTCAACAGTGTTGTTTTTTGCACTTGAACTCTAAGTGGCTTGAGACTAAATGTTTTCTTTTCCTTAGGCTGATCAAGAAAAGCCAAACTCTAGAGCCATCTTGTGTTTTGGATCCATCAAAATACAAGGTCCATAGGTCATTTGTACAAGGACCACTTGCCACACTAGTACTTCTAACACTACTGCTACTACTATTACAAAGTATTGTACACATTTCATTTTCACCAGTTGGGCAAGGAAGGGGACCCAACTGTGTATCTGTTGGAGTGGGGCTTGACTGTGCAAGATAGCACCCCAACTGCGTTTCCAAATAGCAATTTTCGAACAAACGTTCTGTGAAAGCCAACCATTCATTCTAACTACCTAAGGGAGTAACGTTGTGCTTCATATACCTTTCAGACAACACTCAAATCTGGTTTCTTCTGCCATGGTACAAAAGCCATAAGTGTGACCATTCCATTGCAAAATATCCTTGCAACTTGCTGGACCAATCTTTACTACACAGTAAGCCATATGCTTTCGGGATGTCCACTATCACAATATTAATGAACTAGTGAACTCGTACGTCAAATGATAACTGGATGATCACATCCCAAAGTTCACCAACGGCTGGTACACATGTTCTATTAATTTGGATGATATGCACGGCTGTACTACTCCATTGCGCATTGATTTGTTTAGTAATGGAGAGTGGCATGACATTGCCTGATGCGCTAGAGTCAACCAAATAGTTTTGGACATTGAAGTTGAATATTTTGAATGATAAAAAAAATGGTGGGTTAAGCGAGTTCGCTTCTTCTCTGCGAAGCGCATTGAGTACAGATGCGAGTGATCCGAGAGACTTTCTTTGTCCCTTGCTGATCAAGTGCTCAAAAAATAGCTCACAATTCAAAGTTTTCATATCGGTTTGGAACCTGGAAGACTGCATAGTGTTCGTCATCTTGAATCTGGCACAACTCATTTCCCTTGAAACAGACATCGTATGCTCCCAGAATCATGTTTTTTCACTTTCCCAAATTGGTGATTTTTTGCGAAAATTGGACAACCCAATCAACAGTATTAGTCAATACTGCGGACGTGGTACTCATTGGGCAGGTGTATGTGGCAGATTGAATATCAACGAGCTCGGTGAATCACGTTGTGCCAAGTGGCACATTCTCATGGTGCAATTTGGTGTATTTTTAATCGTTGGTTGGTGGCCAACCATGGGCTGCCATGTGGCCCAACCAAAGGCCGCCACATGGAATCTTGGGGGCCACTAAAATTATGGGTCAAGTCTGGGAAAAGGTAGCGGGGGGCAAACTCACGACCACATAGCTCATAACAAATCCTCCTACCATTGTGCCACTGGCATGAGTCTTAATAGACTATGGTGGCAACCACTATTTAAAGTTAAACTAATATGCATTTGGAGGGAGGGTCCAGCCCTTAGACATGCCAATAACATGAAATTGCTACTAGAGGGGAGTGAGGGCCCAGCTGGTGGGGGTGGGCCGTTGCCTTAGCCCTGTGCATGTGGCTCCATGTGCCCAGTTTTTTTTGGACTTAAGGCCTTAGAGGCCAAATTAAGGAACCCACACTTTGCGTCATAATTTGGGAAAAATGGCACTCCATTAGCTCATTCTGGGGCAATATTGTGGGTTAGGTGTAGGATTTTGGGGAGTTTGTAGAGCGAATAGTAGCCAAAATTGGGAAAATCATAACTGGATGTTTTTTTTACCAAATCAGGAATAGAAAGAGGCCACACAAGCATTTTTGGGCATTCTGGAGCCATTTGAGCAGGTTTCAGAGGTTTATATGCATTGTAAACTGGTGTATTCGCACTTTTGAGCATAATAGGGAGGGCTAAGCCATTGAAAGCTAGACCGAGGCATAGCCCAAGAGAAGTGAACTCCTTCATCATGTTTTGTTTTGATACTGCTTATGGTGATGTTTATGTTTGTTATATGTTATTGTTCAACCATATGTTTATGTTAATTTTCACATAAAATTACATAAAAACACTCAAAACTCATGTTTTAAACTTGCAAATAATCTCATGAATGCTTAAGAATATTTAACATATTTTGAAAGGAATTTAACACAACAAAACTAATTTTCCTAATCATATCATGTTTGGTATTAGAGCTCTTTGTTTTAGTTGTGCAAGAAGGAATTAAATATTTACAAGTGAATGTCATGGTTAGAAGGTTGAAACTCGAAAGAGGAGAAGGGAAGCTGGTTGAAAGTCTTGAAGTTGGGTCAAGGGGAAGGAGCAGAAGGTTGCCACAATCCCACCACCAGTTCCTCGTCAAGTTGCGGTTGAGACTCTAGTGAGCATGTCTCATGAATTAGAACCTAAAACCATGGCATAGGATGAGAATTTCTTTAGGAAGGCTTTTTTTGATATGACAAAGATGGTGAAGTTCCTCTATGAAGAGAGGAATACCAGATTGCAGGGTGAAAGCTGCAAACCTCCAAAAGGACAAGGTTCTTTAGGAGGAGGTAATGGAAATGGAGGTAAACCTCCACCCTCTCCACCATCTTCTTCATCTTCTTCTTCGCATGCATATTCACCCTCTTCCACTAATACAACCCTTACCCATACTCATCAATGTACCTCAAAAGGAACTAGTAAATCACCCTTGTTAAAACTTGATGTTAAATTTTAACTGCCCAGGTATAATGGCGAAGTGAATGTAGAGGATCTTGGAAATTGGGTTCATTAGTTGGAGGTCTATTGCAAAATTCAGAACCTTCAAGAGAATGACATAAAGATTCTATTAGCTTCCTTGAGGCTAGAGGGTGCAACACTAGTATGGTGGGAATCAAAGACACAATAAGGATAAAAAACATGGTAACATCTCAATTTCTTGGTCTGATTTCATTGCTGCAATTAAAAGACAATTCTACCCTCTAGATTATATGCAGAAAGCCATCATGAATTGGTAGAAATTTACACAACTTAAAGATCAAAATGTGCAAGATTACAACCAAGAATTCATAAAAAGTTCTCTAATGTTAGGTGTATATTTTCAATCACAAGACACATTGTTGAAGTACATAATGAGTTTACTTAGTTACCTTAGGAATACTATACTTATCCTTAATCCCAATAATCTAGATGAGGTGTGTGTGCAAGCCACTCATCTTGAGGCAAGAGGAAAAATTCCACCAAAAAAGGGTAGTAAAAATCCATTTAAGTGTAAAGAAAAAGAAAGGGGTTTCAAAGGGAAGAAAAATGCATCCATTAAAAGGGAAGGAGAGAAAACAATATGTAAGCATTGTTCCAAAGAGGGTCACGATGAAGCTAATTATTGGAAGCTTCATCTTGAGATGAGGCCTAAGAAATTCAACAACAAAGGAAAAGAAAAGACAACTTCCATCATTCAAGAGGATTTGGGATCTGATTCGGGCGATGAAAGTAAAATTACAGCCATAGGTACAAAAGGAAAATAATCCATTGCTAGAACTAGCAAATCAAATTGTCACAGTAGCACTCCAAATCAAGAAACAAGGATTGAATTATTTCATGTGAGGGTAATATCAAAACATACAAAAATTGACACACTATTGGATAATGGATTTCAAGGCAACTTGATATCTGATGATTTAGTTAAGAAACTTAATCTTGAAACCATTTTATATCCCAAGTCTTATCCATTGGGTTGGATATGCAAGGACACAAACTTACAGGTTACAAGAAAATGTATTCTTTGGTTTGCAATCACAACAAATTTTATTGATGAAGTTGAATTAGAGGTTCTACCACTTGATATTTCAGGAATTGATTTGGGTAGTCCTTACCTCTATGATAGAAAAGAAATTTTATATCATCATGAAAGAAAGTACTACTTGTTCAAATATGGTGTGGATTATATTATGAGAGCTCATCGCAAGAAACTAAATCTTCCATTACTTAATGCAGACCAAATGAAAAGACTAGTTACTTCAAGTAAGAATTTAGTGCTTCTTATGATCAAACCCAATATTGATGTTGATTATGAAGCATTTGATGGTTGTAATTCAAAATTGAAAACTGATTTGGTTGATGTACTTAACCATGATGATGAGGTGTTTTAAAAGGCAAAGGGATTTCCTCCCAAGATGAGAATCCAACATGAAATACCATTGTAGCAAAAGTGTCTTCTTCCTAACATTGACATGCATCAAATGTCAAGAAGGGGAAGTGCAGAAATAACAAAGAAAATCCAAGGGTTGTTGAACAAAAGGATCATTCGACTATCTCCTTCACCATGTGGTGCACCTATTGTTTTGGTGTCCAAGAGGAATGGAAAGCATTTCATTAAATGGGATTCAAGAAGTCACTATCATCAAAGTAGATTTGTGGAAGGAGACATATGGAAGATGACATTCAAAACCAAGCAGGCTTGTTTGAATGGCTTGTTATGTTTTTTGGTCGTAGCCATGCTCCTACTAATTTCATGCATATAAAGAAAGATGTATTCAAGCCATTTATAGACATGATAGTCTACATGGATGACATTTTCAATTTCAGAAATTTTCATTATGAACATGTCATTTTTGAGAAAAAATACCTGATGTCATTTGTCAAGAACATTTGTTATTGAAGATGCCAAAGTATGATTTGGGTCAAACTTCTTTGATGTACTTGGGGCATGATATTGGAGAAGTTAAGCTGAATTTAGACCTCTCCAAGATTGACGCCATTATGGATTGGTCAATGCTCAAGATAGTCATTTGTATAAGAGGTTTTTTGGAGTAGTCAATGTAGGAGGAAAATTTTTGTTAAACTTTCTTCTATTGTAGCTCATTTGAATTCTTTGGCACTTGTTCAAAAGGTCTTCTAGTGGGGAGGAAAACAACTAGAGGCATTTGATGCGTTAAACCAAAAGATCAATTTAGCCTTTATACTTACTCTTCTAGGCTTGAAAAAGTCATTTGAGTTTCAGGTTGAGGTATGAAACTATGCCATGGGCGCAGTCATTACAAAATATGGTAATCCCATTTCATTTCATTCAAGACTTTTCAATGGTGCAATGATTAAGTTGCAGTGACAAAGGAACTTTCGTTGGATGGTTTTTCTTCTACTATTCCACTTGGTCAAAAGGTATAAGCAAGGTATAAGCGACAAGTTTGTTGATATGCTTTCTAGGCCTATTGTTTGTGTAACTACTTTCCTCAAGCATCAATTTGTTTTGCATGAAAGTTATGATGAGAAAAATACATACTTTCAAGATGTACATTCAAGCTTAAGTCAAAGGAATAAAGTATAGGAATTTGTTTACCAATTGCAACATAATGTGTTGTATCATCTTGGTAAGAAGGATGTTGCTATTGATGGTAACATGGACAGAGCCAAGGATTTTATTGAATGAATCCAAATGGTACATCAAACAGTGCAAGATCAACTTGAAAAGAGCCAAGGAAAGTACAAAACAAGGCATGACAAGCATCGTGTAGATCACAAGTTCCAAGTCAATAATAAATGGATCAAGATTGGAAAGGTGAGGGAATTGTACCCTCACCTCTTCGACAACTGAAAGTGATATTTTGGGGTCCAAAAGGCTTCTAGTGGGGAGGAATGATTAGGTGCTCAAAAAATAGCTCAAAATTCAAAGTTTTTGGATCGATTTGGAACTTGGACGACTGCGTAGTGTTTGTCATCCTGAATCTGGCGCAGGTCATTTTGCACCCAATGGACATGTATGGTCCCAAAATGATGTTCTGTTCACTTTCCCAAATAGAAGAAATTTTGCAAACTTGGACAGCTCGGTCAACAATCCTTATTGTTGACATGGCACTAACTGGGCGGGTGTATGTGGTAGGTTGAATAGTCAATGGGTTCGGCGAATCACCTTGTGCCAAGTGGCACATTCTCATGGTGCAGTTTGGAAGATTTTTAATGGTTGGTTAGTGGTCAACCATGGGCTAACACATGGCCCATCTAGAGGCTGCCACATGATAGCACAGGGGCCACCAAAATTATGGTTCAAGTTTGGGCAAAGGCAGCAGGGTCGAACCCACAACCACATAACACATAACAAAGCCTCCTATAATTGTGTCACTACCATGAGTCCCAATAGACTATGGTGGCAGAAACTATTTAAAGTTAAACTAATGAGCATTTGCAAGGAGGGGCCAACCCATGGGAGCTAGCACTTAGACACGCTATCAGAATGTGACCACTACCAGAGGGGAGCGGGGGCCTGGTTAGTGGGGGTGGGCCATTGGCCTTAGCCTAGGTATGTGGTTCAATGTGCCCAGTTTTTTTCGGGCTTAAGGCCTTAGAGGCCGAATTAAGGTGCCCACAATTTGTGTAGGAATTTGGGAAAAATGGCACTCCATTAGCACATTCTGGGGGGCGAAATTATGGGTTAGGTGCTGGATTTTGGCGAGTTTGTAGAGCAAATAGTAGCCAAACATGGGAAAGTCACAACTGGATGAGTTTTTGACCAAATCAGGAGCAGAAAGAGGCTACACAAGAATTTTTGGGCATTCTAGAGCCATTGGAATAAGTTTCAGAGCTTTCTGAGCATTGTAAACTAGTGTATTCACACTTTTGAGCATAATAGAGAGGACCAAGCCAATGGAAGCTGGACCAAGGAGACGTAGCCCAGGAGGGGTGAACTCCTTCATCATGTGCTACTGTGATACTATTTATGGTGATGTTTATGTCTCTTATATGTTGTTGTTAAGTCATTTGTTTATTTTAATTTTCACATAAAAATTACATAAAAGCACTGAAAACTCATGTTTTAAAATTGCAAATAATCTCATGATTCCTTAAGAATATTTAATATATTCTGAAAAGGAATTTAGCACAGCAAAACTAATTTTCCTAATCAGATCACTTGCTGGAAGAGGTAACATTATTTGTGGAGGTTTGCCTCAGTCCGCGCAATAGAATATCCCACTGACCCTGATTTTGGAGAGTTCATACAGAGAGACGTTCGGCGGGTCTTCTTCATGTCTTCAAAAATATTGTATTCCAAAGCGAGAAGACGCACCGAGTTTTTTGGGGGAAGAATTGTGTTTACATTGTTTAGTGGAGTGTTTTGAAGTGAGCTTCTCATGGACATATCTTTCATGGGAGCTGTCTTCCAAGACTTCTTTCTTGTTTTCTGTGTTGAGGGTATCATTGGTTCAAATTTTCTGAACAGTTTCTTGAATTTCTATTTCGGTACCTCAATCACAGTGGGAGCCCCTTGACTTCTCAATTTATCTCGACCATTACGATTTGGGGCCTCCTTCTGGATGGTTGTTTTCTTTTAGGCAGTATTTAGACACTAATACATGTTAACCATGTGCCCAAAACTTGGAGCTTCATCACATGTGACATCCTCTTCATCACCTTCCTCTTTCGGTTGAACCTAGTAACTAGCATTAAGATGATCGTTCATTCTTGAAGCCACGGAGCCCACAACTTGGTTAAAATCTACATAAGTCTTCTTTGAGTGTCATGCTTCGTGGAAATCACAGAAGTTATACTTACGAAGAAGGTATTTTTGAACAAAACATTTGAAATTTGCGCAAATTTAGTCCAGTGAAAATTGTTGCTACCTGATGTCTCATTCTTTCTACGCCCAAAACCAGAAGATCTACTGCTTACTTTTGTCTCATTTGTACATTTCTTGAGTTTTGTGACTTGTTTTCAAGGACTTAAGGAGATGATTAAGGGTCTCAATTTCACATATTTCTTTTCCCTTCACCTTGTTCATAGCAACCTGGGACCTCCTGCCCGTATCTTCGGAGTCCTTCACTCATTCATCATCTACAATGATTCCAATTGTGCAAAGGCCCTTCTCCACATCAATTGCTTCTTGGAAATTTTTGGATAGTGTTGGTTTCACAGCTCACTTGACAAATTGCGCAATGCTGGTTGGTAGTGCAGATGTGTAGTAGTTGACTATGATGGAGTCATGAGGTTTAGTGTTTTAAGTGAACTTGTACAGGATACAGTTAAACCTCTAGTTAAAGTCTTTCACTTTCTCTTTCATGTCCATCTGAAGACTACCAAATTCTTTCAACAACATGGTGGGGGTTTTTTCATCAACAATTTTTTCAAGGAAAATTCTCTTGAACATGCCCAGTTCTGAATGGAGTTGATAGGAAGGTTGTGGTACCATAGAAATTCTCTTCCATCCAAGCTACATGCAAATAGTCTAAATGCAACATCATTGTAATATACCTCGAGTGTCTGCAGATGTAGGTAGAACATATTTAGATGATCTCCTACCTTCACTTCTCTATTAGGGTCATATTTCATTAACAACTTCTCTGTGTGTCATGGCATCTTATGCAAGACACTGTGGAGTGCCAATGGGCCCTGTGTCATCCATTCCAAATTTTGATCAGCCATGTCTTCTTCTTCTATGTACTTCTCCTCTTATTCAGAATCAGACGGTTCAACTTATGAATTTGTTGGTCCGTCTCCACCTCCGCCTCCTTCGCTTCCTTCCCCTATACTAACTCCGCTAGAATCTGATCCCAAGAGTGTGTTGTTAACTTCTTCTCCTTGTAAGAAAATAGGAGGTTCCTCTTCATTCTCAACAACTTCAACTAGTTCTTAAAGAGTGCAAGGATTACTTCTTCAACAGACGAGACTATCACTCCTATGGGTGTAGTATTTTGCTTCCTCTATGAAGAAGGAAGGTTGTGTACTCCTAGGATCAGTCCAACAACTTTGGAAAACTGACGGGTGATGGGACGGACTGAGCGAAGGTGATGATATGTGATTTCTTGTTCGGGTTTTGCAGGTGAGGAATAACCAACTTTAAATTTTCATGTGGGAGAGAGGGAGTTCACATTACTGCCTTGACCAGATGATTGATACATGGGGTTGAGAGGAAATTCAACCATAAATAACTAGTGGCCCTCCTTCTAGCACTAAAAATGTTGATGGTGGTGGACCCGCCAACATTCAAGGGATCTCCCTGGTATGAAATCCCAACTAGACCTCACATTGTTTGGTGTAGGACTCCCATTGGTACGATGGCCCGGTTGCCATTCTCTTAGATATTTTCCTTAGCTCTTCTTTTTCAACACAAGAGAGTGTTATGCTCGTAACTTTAAGAAAGTGAGGTGAGTGTGCCTGGTGAGTGCATAATGTAACTTTTTGTCTGGGTTCTCTCACTATCAAAAGGGGGAGGTAAAGTGAGCCTCTTGTGGAATGTTTCACATGGGAGTGATGGTCATTAACACCAATAAATATACAAAGATGGTATGTCTAATGTCTGGCGAAGTAGTCCACACGGACGGGAAAATAGTGATAAACAATACAACACATATTCAATAATATGAGTAGTAAAATAACTGAAGTAATTCAACTATCTTAGTATAGGATAAGTAAACATGCATTACAAATGTTTAAAGAATAGTCTTACAAACAGATACAAAACATGAGTGAAAATGTTCTAGCTTAAGACAGGCTTCTGAATTAAGCAAAAAGATTCAAGACACATCTGTACACCGTACATCACTAGTCCTAGTAGTGGGACATTATAGCCATTTCTCACTTCCTCGATGTGCTTCATGTGTTCGTTTGACCATGAGAAAGTCTTCCAGCATGTGCCTCTTTTCCATATCGTTCATTGTATTACTATGCTTCATTGATCTACCTGTTCCTACAATCACTCATGAAAATATGACATGAAATCCAAAAATATCCTACTTTAACATGATGCATTGTTTTCCATTTCGGTGCAAGTGGCCGAGAGAGGGATAAGGAACTAAAATTGAAGATAGCACAACACAGGTTGGGATGCAAAGCTTCGGAGCATTGTTGGTAAAAACTGAGTAGATGTCATTGGGAGAAATATTTTCGCAATCCAGGACAACAGTGACAACTACGGGGCAAAACCCAGTTGGGAGGCAGAATTGTGTAGTTTCCAGGAGGAAGGCCAAGCGAGGTGTCAGGGAGATGCTAGGCCAACCTACGCAATTTTCCAAAGGAGAAATGGGTAGGTCATCCACCTGGGATATCTATGCAATTTTCCAAGGGAGCACTGGGTAGGTCATCCAGCTTGGATCTACACAATTTCTTCGGGGAAGACAGTGTGGGCATTAGGAGGCAGTGGCAGAAAAATCTGCGTAGTTTCCCATAGGAGCACAAGGTCGGGCTACATGAGCTCCAGGTCAAAACTACACAATCCTGAGAGACATTCTAGGCCTGGAAAATTCTGTGAGGTTTCTGAGCTGGTTACATAGTGGGGAAGAAGGGTTGGGCATGACAGCGCTGCAATTCTTGAGCTGGTTGCAAACCAAGGAAGAAGGTCTGGTGGGGCAATACCACTTTGTGTAATTCCTAGGCTGATTTTAGAACGATAAGGAAGGGAACGACAAAACAAATTTACACAATTCCTAAGCTGGTTGTAGAGCAGGAAAGAAGGGTTGGTAGGACAGGACAGATCTGTGCAATTCTTGGGTTAGTTGAAGAGAAGGGAAGATGGGTAGGGTAGGACAACTCTGCACAATTTTTCAGCTTAGTACAGCTCAGGTCACAACTCAAGTTCTTTCTCCAGTTTACCAATGGGAGGCTTGATGGGATGTCCTGCGGGAAGCGCAGAATAGAACAGTTTCTGGGGAAACTTCTGTGTAGTTTTAGGAGTTGGTTAGTTGGCTCGTTTCCAGAATTATGTAGATCAGGCTACCTGGAGGACAACCTTCATCTCTACACAATTATGGGTAGTGGTTCAAGGTCACTGAGATCGAGTTTGGTTAATAGAGGGTTTTCCGATTGACAGATTTTGAGTAAAATTGACTAAGTGTAAAAGCAAGTGTACTCATGCATACATGAAAATGTGATCAAAAACTTAGCACGACTCGATGACAAGACACCTCAAACCAACAAGAAAACATGTGCTCAATGATACTAACTTGATGGTTGAGAGTGACAAGTGTGACAGTTGAAACATGTCTTCGAACGACCATGACGACACTTGCATGACAATGTTTACAACTTTGTGTGTGAGTGCAACCAATGTTGACAGAGCGAAAACAACTCATACACACAAATACAAACCTTCAAAATTTCTAGAACAAACTCGCAAGCATGACATAACAATCAACATGCCAAAATATGACATGTGATCAATTAAGTGAAGAGGGTATGAAAACTCAACAAGAGCTCCTGGGATGAGCCCGAATGTTTACGACCATCAAGGTAAAACCAAGGAAGGCTCTGAAATTTGCATGCATGACAAATTTTTGGAGGGTGTTGGATCTGCTACAACACAACCTCCCATAACCACTTCGGGTGAGACTCCGATCTGCTTGTAGGTCGTTGCTGAAAGGGCTAGTGGTTGAGGGTTTTTTGGTGCATAATACAATCTAAACCTGGATCAAGCCGCCTTAAACCAACAAAAATGTGTGAAATTGTAATATGAAATCCACACTAACACATAAAAACAAATATCCTATCAACGTTGCAATCTATGCTAAAGAGGAGGATCCTTCTTCCCTAGCAGGGTGAACAAGTAAAATGAAAACCAGTTAAGAATTCAACACAAAAATTGTAGTAACATCACCAGATATATGCTTATATTAAAATAGTTTAAGAGTACAAGACCAAAATTTCAGTATTATCTTTGTTGTCCATCTTCGTCCCCTTCTCATGAGACTAAGCTCTTTTATAAAGTCTTTACAAAGCCCCAAAATTATGGAAATGAATAAGTCATGAGAATCTTTTTGATTCTCATGTTGATTAAGCTAACATAAATAATAATAGAAATTGTTACAAATTGATTTTAATAAAGATTTGTTATGGTTACACCACTCTTGTTTCGACGCAATTGTAATTCCTCAAATATTCTTAACTATCCACATGGAATTATGTGATGTAGCCCTTGATAGTTGTCTTTGAAAATGGCAGCTATAGTCTTGACAATTCGTAGTGTAACAATAGCTTCGTGGTGTAACAACAACTTCCTGGTGTAATAACAAGAAGTGGAAAACGTAGGGTGTAACAACAAGTAACCTCAACTCACACCGTGCAACAACAAATAACAACAATTGTTCACCCATGGCTATCAGTAGTTATGGCAACACCTGAAAGAAAAACATTCAAAAGTACTCTTCCAAAGATAGCTTGGTTAGTCATCCCAAAGAAAGAATTTTTTCGTTCAATACTTAGCGAAAAATAGCATAATAATACATCAAAGAAAAATGTTGCTTCTTTATTTGAGGGAGTGACATTGTACTGGGGAGGAAAGGGATGCCTGGAATATCCTCAAATATTACACCCAACACTTGTCATTCTCTCTCTCTCTCTCTCTCAAGCTTCATCTTGCAACTCTGTTGACTATCTCCCTCCCTCCCTTATGCTCTCTCCCCCTTCTCTCCATCTCTCCTTCTTTGTCTTTCTATCTCACCCCCAAACACACACACTCTCTCTCCATTTCTCCCTTGTCACTCGCTCTCTCTCTCCTCCTTTCTCTCTCTATATCTTCCTTCCCTATATTTTCGTCCAACTCCACTAGAGATCTCTCTGTTTCTCGAAGAACCTCTCCTCTTTTCCCTCTCTCCATTGTTGTGTCCCCCTTTCTCTCTCTTACCCTTCTCTCCCACTCTCTCTCCTCTATATTTCAAAAATTTTAAAATACTTTAACAATTAAAATGTTATGTTTAAATAATTTTTTAATTTTTTTTTATTTTTTATTTTGATGCTGTACAACAATTTATTTTTTATATAATACATATTTAAAATGCAAGATTTCAAATGTGTTTTATACATTCACTTGGAGGGAGAATGATAATTTTCCATGGAAATATTATCTAAAATTTTCCAAAATATTCATGTTCCTGCTATCTCCATCAGAGATGCATAGAGTGCTTCATGTCTTCCAATTGAAATTGTTTAGTTTTTATTTCTTTAGGTAGATTTAGGTTATGATTACTTTAGGATTTTAAAATATTATATATTTTGTTATGTTAGATTTTTTTTTTTAAAAGTAGTCTAAATAAAATTGACATATTGAGTTAGCTTGTATGACTTTTTTGTGTTAACGACTCTTTTGCTGACACCTAGGGGGTTAAAGCATGGATTTGGGTTACACTTTTTGGCAAAATGAGGGTACGTTTTGCTAAAAAACTGATGCTCGATCAAGCAATTTTAAGCTCTCAATTGAGAAATTTTTAAGTGCTCGATCGAGCAGCTGTTGAGGTGCTTAAAAATATCTCAATCGAGCATTTAAAAAAAATCTCAATTGCGTTGTTTTATAACCTAAGTTAATGGTTCGATCGAAATTTATGCCTCGATCCAGCCCTCGAGCTGTATGATTCACCATTAATACCATTAATAAAAAGTTGGCAGGGTCGCGGGTGAGTTAGTTTTTTATGGCTTGATCAAGCCCTAAGGCTCTATTGATCCGTTGGTTAACCACATATGTTGCTCAATTGAGGGTATCTTTAATGATCGATTGATAAATTTGAATTTTGAATTTAAACACTCAATTGACCATTCAAAGCATTCAATTGAGCTCTTGAAATCCTAAAAATTACAGTTTCAGCACCTCATCTACAGATTTCTCTGCAAACCCATTTTTCACCCTATTGGATTTAGCGCATAAATTGTTCTTAAGTGTCGGAATTGATCACATTGGATTCGTGAAAGAATCGTCTATCCAATGGCATATGAATTTGAAACTTCCAAATTCATATGATATTTTTCATCTAATGTTTTTAAACATAACACTTGAAATCTTTTTTGACAGTTTCAAATGGGCTGAATAAAAAATCAATAACATAAAATATACACAATGAAAAAATTTCAAAAAATACCACTATCTTCTTTTACCACTCCTCTTCAAAAAGGAACTCTTGTTTTTTCAATTTATTTAAAGAGTTGAAAAAAATATTACTTGAACACATGTATCTCGAAAATGCAATTGAAATATTACTTCGTCATCAAAAAATAATAAAAAATATAATTTTGCATTAGTTCTCTCAGCGTAGGCCATGCTTATATATATGTATGTATATATATATATATATATATATATATATATATATATATATATATATATATTTATTTATTACACCTTTTAGACAAGTTATGATACGTGAACACACGCATATCTCTTAAGTTTTGCGAAAATTTGCAAGGACATATGTTGCATTTAATGGAAAATATAGAGATTATATGACAATAAATGGTTTTGAAAAAACTATCATTAGGACAACAACATAATTCTCCACATATTGTCTTTTTACTCTGAATCAAAATTCATAATTATTATATGAATTTTGAGGGGCACAATTTGATAAAAGAGGAAAAAGCTGAAATTTCATCTCTACATTTGGCCCAACATTGTAACCCATCTTCATGCTTTCACCCTACGGCATATACCAGACACATTTATTAAAGTAGTTGTGCTAGAATATATTATAATATAACAAATTTTATATTATATTAAAGTTAATAATATGATATTAACCCAAAATTAATTAACTTAATGTTAAAATTACAATATATTTATATTAAATCTTTTATATTAATCTCCTATTTAATAATTTAATTTAATAATAATAATATTTTTTATTATTAATATTAAATCTAATAAGGCTTCTACATGACATGATAACAAAAATTATAATAAAATTTGGACTTTTAAAATGCGGTAAAAACTTAAATTTTAGATCTCTATTGATTCTAAAATCGAAATTATGCGATTCATTTTTAATTTTTTAATAAAGGTTTGATCAAGCTACATCACTCGATCAAGCACTTTAAGCCCTTGATCAAGCCTTTGAAGTCCTAAAATCCACAATTTCAGCACCCCTTATGTAAAATTTCTTGCAACACCATTTTGTACCCAAGCGGATTTAGGGAAAAAATTGTCCTTAGATGTCGAAGTTAATCATGTTGGATTCATGAAGGAATCATTTATCCAACGACATATGAGTTTTACATTTTCAAATTCATATGATATTTTTAATCTAATTTCTTTTAAACATAACGCTTGAATTTTTTTTGAACAATTTTAAAGAGGTTAAATAAAAAATCAATATCATAAAATATACATAAAATAAAAATTTCAAAAAATACCACTATCTTCGTTTATGAGTCCTTTTCAAAAGCGTACTCTTGGTTTTTCAGTTTATTTAAATAGTTGAAAAAAAACCCTACGTGAATAGGTCTCTCCAAAATCCAATTGAAATATTACTTCGCCAACTTTGAAAAATAATAAAAAATATAATTTTGCATAAAAAAAAATTAACATGAAAAACTTAGCTCTCTCCGTGTATATCATGTTCATATATATATATATATATATATATATATATATATATATATATATATATATATATATATATATATATATATATATATATATATATATATATATATATATATATATATATTAGATTACACATTTTAGACTAAGCTGTGTTATGTGAACACATGCATACCTCTTAACATGTGTGAAAATTTGCAAGTAAAAGGATTTCATTTAATGGAAAATTGACTTATTATACAACACTAAACAATTTTGAAAAAAATATTGATAGGAAAACAACATAATTCTCCACAATTTGTATTTTTACTTGGAATCAAAATTCATACTGCTTATATGAATTTTGTGGGCTTCTATTCGATAAAAGAGGAAAAACTTGAAATTTCATTGCCACATATGGCCCAAAAGTATAACCTGTCTTCATGCATTCACCGATGGTTAGCATCTTATTTAAACATATGAATAGATTATTGAGTAATATTGAAATGAAAAATTTAAATAGATTATTGAAAAACATTGAACTTAAACACATAAGGTGGACAAAGGAACTTAAAGATAACAAAAATTGTTCTTTATTATAACTCCAAATTATCATCCACTTAAATAAAATTGTAGATGTATGTGGGAGAATATAGGACTCACTTATGCACATTCTTGCTTCCATCAATCACTTTGGAAAGATGATTTTGTTTTTTGCCAAATTTATGGATAGTTTAGTTGTAGCTACAGGAAGTAATGTGGTGTAGATTTACTTGTTCTCTTGATGTTCGTAGGTGTTCTTGCACCAGTTTTAACAAATCCTATGGCTTGGTGCTGGATCCAGAACTACAATACCACAAATGGGTAGGACTTAACGCATTTGACTATGATATACAGTGTATTTTGGTGCTAGTTGAAAATAAATTAAATCTATGAACCAAGTTCTTTCTCCCTTAAAGCTTAATTATTTACATCTCAATACTTTCATGCATATTGATTTAGCACTCAACTCTTGGTGGAATCACTACGTGATCTCATCTAGATCCTTTATTAAACATTGTGATTGGGACCAAACACAAGTGGAAATTGTTAGCCTCCTATATTGTAGTAGTAAAAAAAACAAGTTTTGTCTTTTCAAATTATTTTGGAAAATGTGTAAAGGTTTTTCTATGATACTGTAGAGATCAAGCTAATTGTATTAGTGTAGAATAAAGATTTCATTATTGATGTAATTATGTCAGATTGTATGAAAGCTCATGTAAATAGTTATTAAATCCCTAAGAAGTTGAGTTAAGTGAGTCTAGGGTCATGTCTCACAAAATGCATGAGTGAGGTCATAATGTTTTGTCTTATTATCATTGGCACAAATTTATAGTGTTAGTATGGTTAGTTCGGGTGTCAAATCATATTGTTCCATGACATCACATTGGTACAACAGTTTAGAGACCTGCATTGCGTTTCTGATAGTTGTTGCACTTTCATGATTGAGATTCAAAATTGCAATCATTGCCCTTGAAACATGGATTTAGCCACCTTTGGAGTTCAAAGGCTTGTTTAACTTCACAAAATACCATAGAAGCATTCATTTTTCCATCAAGAAATTGCTGGGAATCACTTGGGGTTCATTACGCAAACTCTGCAGGGGAGGCGCTGCACTCACAAACAGTTGATACGCTTTTCAAGCCAGTGGTTAACCACTTATTCCAGGTGTCACTTCATTATTTCCTTGAATCATTTGTATTGCATGTTATCATATTTGTTTCTATCTATTGAAGAAACACTCATGTAGCCTTGCAAAACTCGAATTTTTAATCTCGCTGCATTTTTTGGAGAATACATTGCACTTCACCTTAGTCGTTGTGTTCAAGAAACACTCTTTCTTCCATGTGTTGCGCTTCTTGCTGCGCATGTATTTTTAATTTTCACAATGTGATCAAAGAACATTTCAAGCTATTTTTTTGGGTTTCAGAGATCAGTTTTGTTGTGTGAGTCTACCATGTAGGGTTTTCATTTTTAATTTCCATAAAACTCTTACCTAAATCTCTATTTTCATCATTTCTACACTCTTTGCTGCACTCAATTTGCATACACTATAATTGCATTTAGGAAACCCTATATTTCATCTATGTTGTGAAATCATGACAACCCCAGATAGAAAGAAATACAAGGGAGGAGATATTGTTAGGTTTTGAACCCTAAGACCTCACCTTGATCAACTCAGACCCAACAATCAGATTTGCATTTGAACAAGTTGGTTGCATTAGATTTTGTGAGAAGATCCAGGGATATAGTATACAACTCACCAAGGAGTTTGCTTTGAATTTACCTAGGCTAGATGTTAATATTAGAGAGCTCACTTTATCTATGTTAGATGTCACCATTTCAGCTACAACAAAGATTCCTCTACAAGGAGAATAATGGTTCAAGGGCATGCCTCTTCACCTAGCCAACTATAAGGATTTCTTTAAACCAAAGTATAAAAACAATGTGTATGGAGCTATTACACCAAGAGAATACCTACTATAACCCTACAACAAAATTTTGAAGGTAATTCATAGATACTTTACTTGCGAGGGAAGATATGGGAGGATCTATCAATATTATTTCAGGGTTTTTATGCACTTCACAGGAAAGAGCCCTTTGAATTTTCCCTTCTATTTTTTCATAAGTTAGTAATATGGTGTATAAGGATCAAGGTAAGAAAATCCAAGTGGAACCTAATGTTTTCCATTTCGCTTTGACAAAGTTGTTGGGGGTAGAAGAACTGAATAAGGGGAATCAAACATGGAAAACATTTTTAGACTTGTCAAAGTTGACAAATGACTTACCAACTAGCTCTTGTAGTAAGAAGGACACACCATCATCTATGTCAAGGGATATACAATCACTAGTTGAAATTTCAGTGAAAAGGCCATCAATTTCAATTCATCCATCAGAGAAGAAGAAGGGTAAAAAGTTGCAATTTTCTCTGAAGTATTGGATATTCCTAAGAAGCCAATGTAAAGAAACTTCCCTTGGAACAAACACTTGAGCAACCATTTGAATCTTTAGAAAAAATACTAGAGGATAATGTTCTTGATGATAAAGGCAATGATATTTCCGAACTACAAGAGCATCTAAATAAGGCACATTTGGTTATTTCTCAACTACAACATGACAACATGGAACTAAAGAAGATTGTTTTATAAAGGGATACTAAGATTAGTGAAACAGAACTAGTAACAAAACAAACTCCCTCTTTCACCAAGTCTAAAGGTAAGGAGAATATAGTGACAAAGGACATTCAAGAGTTAAGATCTCCATTAGCTAGAACCACCAGGTATTTTACAAGAAAGTTGCAAATTCAGGAGGAAAAGTCAACACAAGAACGAAAGAAATATGAGGCAGATGAAGGGCATGATACTTTCAATAGGTTGAGGGTGCACTTGAAGAAAGCCCAAAGTGAAATTGTTGAACTTAAAAAGCAGAACGAAAGTGCGAGGAAAAATATTTATGATCATTTGAACATGTGTGAGCTAGCAATGGCAAACGCCAAGTATATGCTAAGAAAGACTCTTCCTTTACATAGGAAGCTCAAAAACATCTGCAAACAGAACCTCACCTTAAGGAAGGAGCTAAGGGTTTCCAATAAATAGTTGCATGAAATATAAGATAAGGATAAAGGTAAACTTGATTTGTTGGCTGAATGAGACAAAGTCTAAGTATTGGAACTGGTAAATCAAAGCAATTTTGGTTTTTTCTGCGTTTTTGCCTAAGTATGTGGCTTTAATGGGGTTGGATAAGGAGGTCGTTTTTTTTTTGAATTTTTTGGGGTGCACAATTAATAATACTTTAGAAACTATGAAAATTTTTCAAAAAGGAGCAACTCACACAAAAATTTTGCATTCTGGCAAAGCATTAGGGTTTTAATGCGAATGATAAATTTTGTCATCTTTTAGGCGAGTGGGGACTTGAAAATGGTTATCAGGATTTCCAGCATCATCATCAAGTTATGTATCTTGTTTAGATACCTCAGTACTGGTTAAAACCAAGTATAGGTTTCGCTGCGCTTTCATACAGGCGTTGTAGTTTTTCTATAGGTGGAGTTTCGAGAGTTGGAAGCTTTGCATTATGAAAGGAGATTTCTAAAGGGGAAGTTGATGATGTCCAGGTAATTTCACATATCTATCAATAATTGAGAAATTCATGGAGTTACCAAAGTTATATAAACCATCAATTTCTTGCACTTATATGCTACATTTCTACTCGACTAGGAGGTTGTGCAGCGTTGACGTTGCACTTCCACACAATCAACCTTTTGACCATGGAGTTCATGTCTAAAAGTTATGTAATTTTTTTTATTTTTTTTTTTTATATGGTCATGGTTAATGTTTTTAAGTGTCCAAGGACTTTGAAAATCAATTTAGACCTTTTATTAATGTAAATTTGCATGAAAAATCCTTGGTTAAATAGTTCCTATTTTTCAGACTCACAGTTCTATATTCGTTGCATTAGGTAGAAACATAATTCCTTTTAGGGAATTCGGTTCCTAGAAGTGGGAACTAATGGTTTTTTATATATTTATGATTTAATCTTGGTGAAGAAAATGGTTGGCTAGGGTTTATAAGAAGAAACATTGTGTTCATTGTAATTTTCTAATATTTTCCAGTGAATTAAAAAGACAGAGGTGTGACTTTACAGGGATACTTGTGCGAGCTCTTGATGGTGATGTGTTTTCTTATGTTGTAAGTTTGTCTCTTGTCATTTACATTCTTTGAATGTATGTATTCATGCTTTTCTAAACAAGGATTTATCTCATAATTCTCTTTAAAGTTGCTTTGATATAGTTTGCTAAACAGTTTATGTTTTCTTCTTAAATGACATATAGAATTCATCCCACAGTTTGATGCTCTATACGTCATTTCACCATTCTTCTGCTCACCCTTCTATAGTGAATTAAATTGAAAACACCAGCATGACTTCCTACCTTTCCCCTACCAAACGATCCCTCATTCCTTCATCCTCTCGCTGGAAAAGGATCAACTTTGTATGATCGTATTGCCCAATGGATTTTCCCTCTACCCTACCAGCACATTGTTAAAATCCATTTCCCTCTAAGAATCATACCTAGCCTAAGATCTAAGTGATTGAATATTTAGACAGCGAGATCCCTCTCTAAAACTAGAAGGGCTAGATTCTAGCTTCTAAGGGGTTTGTGGTTACGTTTGGATTCCTCTCCTCATCCTAGAGGAATTACAGAGTGCTAACATAGTGGTGTCATTGTCATGGAATGAAAGTTGAAAACTTCGCTCGAAAAATTTGTAATTAGATGAAAAATTTGTTACTAAGGGTGACAGTGAACTAGAAACTAGTAGGTTGAATATTTACTCAAATGTTAGTGACTTTAAAACTAGATGCAATCAATTCTTGTAAGAAATATGGCTCCAAGAAGAGTACACAGTAGGCATCATCCATGCCCTAATCCACCTGAGATCTTGACTAGTACTAGAGAAGTTGTTTAGAAAGAAGAAGCTTGCAAAAGAAATACATACCAATGTCATAAAAATATCCTTGACCCTACCTTATAAATTTGAATAAGTTAACCACACTCAGATTGATTTTAAGTTTGAACAAAGCCTATTGAGATCTAAATCATAAAACAGTTTGGTAGAAACAATATTTGATCAAGAAGGTTACAATCTTCTATTCCTTTTCCGAGAGAGAGTGTATTAGAAGCAGACAAGGATATTTGGACACAATTTCATAATTTAGAACATCTTATCTATCAGTTTCAAGAAGTTGCTACTAAGTCATCCAAATTAGAGAATTTTTCCCCAATTGTTTCTGCCCCAACATTTTCTGCTCCATTGAACATCCCATTGAGTTCTACCTCTGTTTTTTCCATTGTTCTTACCCCTCCTTCCTCATCAGTTGTTCAAACAATAGTCCCCTTACCTTCCTCGTCCTCATTTTAGACCCCAAAGGTCAGTACAAGTCCATCTCATACAATCATGGATTCACGTTACACTCCATTGAATCTACAAAGTCCACTCCATGATTTGACACAAAAATATGGTCAGAGATTGCCTCATTTCAATGGTACAATGGTTATTACATCTTAGTATCACCTTGATAAGTTGAATAATTTTATAGACTTTAAGGAGGTGGACCATGAAAATTCTAAGTTGAGGCTTTTAGCTCAGCATTTTTTGGGAGAGGTTAAGAAATGGTTTAGAAGTCTGTCAGCTACAAGTATTGCCAATTTCCATTAGCTTGAACAAAGTTTCCTTACCATGTTGGAATTCAAGGATAAACCCTACATATTTTAGCTAAGTATGATAGCTTGAACAGAGCTCCAGGAAAATCGGTATAGGATTTTTCAGCAAGATTTAATAAAGTATATAATTCAATACCGATTGAAATAAAACCCCCTCCAACGTTAGTCTTGCTTCATTACCCAGATGGTTTTGATATCGAGCTTTCTTATCAGCTTACAAAAAGGAACCCCAACCACTTTGGAGGATATGCATAAAAGTGTTGATGTTGTATGATTTAATTGTAAGTTAAATCCTTGTCATTAATTGTCAACCCAGGGTTCGTAGAATTAGCGAGGTATACCTGTACTATATGTACTAGGTAGTTATTTATTAGAACATATTAATATAATGTAGTTAGAACTAATTACCAAGCAAGTTAAATTAATCTAATCCAAACCAAACAAAACATAAAGAAATTGAAATCACACTTGGATAAAGGAAATCACACTTTCTTGAAATTGAAATCACACTTGCAGAATTGAAATCACACCACACTTTCATAAATTAAAATCACACTTGCAAAATTGAAATCACAACACACTTGCATAAATTAAATCACACCTGCAGAATTGAAATCACACCACACTTGGATAAATGAAATCACACTTGTAGGATTGAAATCACACTCACACATGCTGAAAGGAAAAACACACTTGCATAAAATGTAAACACACCTGTTGAAAATAAATGAAATAAAATAACTACATTATGTTACCAATATGTACAAAGGTGTACAAACTATGGTTGATGGGGACCCTTCATTCCTTAGCAAGCACACCGAATCAATTATCACATCTTGGAGATCAAAATAGTAGTATGTATTTCATAAAGATGAACTTACAATATATTACAAGAATTCTCTCCCCAGTTTACAAATCACATCTTGGATGGAGCTTGGAACCTCCAACTAACAACTCTAACACCTAACAACTAACACCAACACTAACTAGTTACAATTGACAACCCTTTGTATGAAGGGTGCACTTTTATTTACACAAAAATTAAGGATAACTATAAAATAAATATAGATCGTTAGATCTCTCCTAAATCCACATTTATCTCTTGAGGTTACAACCAATCTCCTAAAAATGTAAGATACAAATCATTTCAAAATCCTCTCATCCATGATTATTCTCCTCTGGATGTGCATAGTTAATGATCCACAACTTCTACAATTATTCCACAAATCTTCATGAGTTGGAATTTGACATTCGAATTTGTGGTTGGATGGCCAAGTAGGACCCTTCTAGAATCTCCAAGTAGGCCTACAATATCAAAAAACTTATAACACTTTTAGATATATATGAAAATATGTTAATTTCCTAACATTTAACCACAATTCACTTATAATACTGAAAATTAATGGCTTGGGAAATAATAATGATAAACCCATGTAATGGTGAAAATGGTTACTTAATGTAAGATTATGGAGTTAGAGAGTTACAGAATGAGGGTAAAATGATGGAAATGAAGGTGAAAGTGGATGACATTTTGGAGGCCCAACATACCCCCCAACTGAACATGTTCCATGTCCTCATGCAACTCTTACATTGATTCCCTTAATCACAAGTTCATCTTATTGAAATGTTTTGCTTCTATATGAGCTTTGGCTTTGTACTGATTCTATTTTAACTTTTGCATAATCATATCATTTGACAATTTTATTCTTTTTTCAAAGTGTACTTTGATACACATTTGATTGCAACATATATTTTCTTATGGTTGGTTCTTGTGTGACAACCAAACTTTTATGAGTATTGGTTCTTGTGTAACAATACTTTTGTAACCTTTGTTGCATCAAAATACTTGAAAACGTTTATAATTCCCATAGTATTTGTTAGCCATTTAGTGTGCTCATCAATTGATCATTGCAAAACATATAAAACTTTTGAATCAAAATGCAACAATAGTTGATTTGGGAAAAATATGTTGGTTAGGATGAAATGAAATGTGACATGTGGTATGAAATATGAATATCCCTTCCCCCCAACTTAAGTTTCTTTCAAATTTCTTGCAAATGAGAAAGGAAATATGAATGTGGTGAGGGATTCTCCAAAATCACAATTTTAGCATTTAAGGAATTACATGATTAAAAATTAGAAAATTACATACCTTCGTCTACCTGAAAAGAGGACAAGCTATGTATATCAAAGAGAGTGGTTGTTTTTTGCTAGATCATTGAATATGAAGTAAAAGAACCTGATCTTGCTTCTTCTTTCTCTTGGTTGTATGAATTGAGGATGAGATTGGAATATTTATTTCTACGGCTGCTAAATTGAGTCCTGCTGCAAACTATTGTAATCATGTATTCTTCATTCATTCCCACTTAGTGGCATAATTCTTATGTATGTGAATATATGTGTCGATGTTGAACATAGAAAATAAATTGTTGGATTACTGGCCATTAATGAATGCCACCAACTAACACGAGACTACTCACCATTGATGTCAATGAGAGTCAAGATGCCTAAGTACATCTTACTATGCATGAATAAATGTGTCATAGTCGAGTCACCTAGAAGATCCAACAAACAAGGGACATTGATGTATTCCCACTGTTTATTGGCGAGAGAACCTTCCATTAAGGCATGCAAGACTCAAGGTACTAGAAATATCTCTAATCTTGATCCCATATGATGTGTCGGAGTCGATGGGTCAAAACTTGTTAGAAGAGAGACCTTCATGAATCCTACATCATCTAACGTGAGTGTGAAATAATAATTTGAAGAACTATAGATGGAAATTTTGCATTGAAGCAAGGTTTATTTGACAGAGAGGAAAAGGAAAATGGGGTGACTCAACTTTGTAAGGGAGTTGAATGAGTCTATTTTTTTTGTTAAGGGTGAATGAAAATGAGGCAGGAAATTATGAACATTGCAAGGGAAATGAGTTTTTGGTAGTAGGGAGATGGACAATTATGGATCGAATGCAAGCTTAAAATTTGTAGTAATTGTAAAATTGGTATATGTTTACTACAAATGGTGTAGTGGATCCTATTTTACATTGAATGATCATGCTATTCTGAAATAAACTTGGTCTTTAAAAAGGTATTTGTGCATATAGTTTCATCTTCCTTCATTGTCCTGGAACCTGCAAAAACTTAGCAATTTTTCTGCAATAAAATGTAAGACTATCAAAAGAGAGAGGTGATTAGTCCCTCTTCATTTGATATATACACAAAAAAACTCAGAAATAATACTAATAAAACAAATTCAAGAACGAAAAATTAAATGCACTTTTACCTGATCAGTACCATGGATCACCTATTATTGTTTTGTTGGTGACTTATTCATTGTGTTTCTAACCAATTTTGAGCTTGAGACCTCTTCTCCATGCTACTGAATTGTGTTGATTCTGCAACTACCAAAAACAATGATCATTGCATTGCCTTGCTGATTTTACAACTTCCATTTAGGCTTGGATGGTGATTTGTTAATTATTGAAGTTGGGTTTTTAATGTTTGTTGTTTAATATGGTAGTCTAAGTCTGTAACTACATTTTTTCTTTCTCTCTAGTGCTCCATCCTTGTCCATGATCTCATGCATCTAGAAAATGCTCAAACTGTAAAATTATTGGATCAAATTGAAACCAATGTGAAACAATAGATCTCATTGCCCTGAATCCAACACAACTCGTTTCACTGAAATCCTACATCGGATGCTCCCAGAATCATGTTCTGGTCATTTTGTGAAATAGCTAAAAAATGAATTTTGGAGTTGCAGGAATGCTGAGATAGAAATCCGTACATTGATTGGGTCATGACACTTGGAATTTTTTTATTGGACCTTCATTGGCCAATGGGCATTTGACACTTGGCACTTTTTGACTGGCGGACAAATGGTTGTTTTTCATTGGTCAACGGTTTTGTTGTTGTGGGCCAATGAAGAAGTGCCATGCAGACCAACCATTGGTTGCCACATGGCATCCTCGTGGTGGAAAAAATTTTAAGAGAGGGTGAACATCCTCACCATGGCTTGAACCCATGACCTCTTAACTAGCAACAAAGCACTTTATGAACTCCACTACATTATTACTTGTTAAATATAGCTCCCAAACCTTTATTTAAGGTTTAACATACAAACCTTTTGGGGAGGGGACCGAGGCTAATATGTAGCCCTTGGCCATCTTAGCACCATAATACCATTGGTAGGGGCCAAGGGCTAGGCCTTAGCCCATCCCACAGTCCCATGCAACCACATATGACCATGTGTTTAAGTTAAAGGTGTCAGCGAAGGAATGGGGATTAGCCCCTGATTTTCGGCACCTAACATGGTCACATGGCGCCACATGACCAAGATTCTCGGTCCTGGGGGCTAATTTTAACCATACTACAATTCCGACCACCAGTCGCGAAGGCCAGATTTACGTGTCGTTCTCATTTTCCGAGTGCACAGGTGGAGTTTGGGTCAATTGTAGGCTTATCAACAACATGATTGGGAAAAAACTTAAAACAATGATATCTTTCTCAATTTTTGGCCAAATGAGGTGCAAAAGGAGTAAAAAAAGGGGGTTTTGAAAGTGTTGGATCCATTGGACAAATTATTTTTTTCTGTTTGAGCTTTCTGACAGCCAGTAATTATACTTTTTATTATGAATTAGATCTCTTATACATTTTTTATTGAAAAATTTAAAACTAACTTTGTTCAATTGTCTTTTATGATCTTCTAGGTCGCAGAGAGTGCAAGAAGAGAGCATACTCAACAATATTGAAGCTATTTATTCATTTAGAATGTGAAATTAAAAGACAAAGCAAAAGTATTTGATCTCTAAATTCAAATTGTGGCTCTCAAAACTCTTATCTATTCTCCTTCTTCTCAAATATTCCTTCTCTTTCTACATCTTCCAGTAATTGATTAGTGAGTTGGGTGGCTCTTACTGTACCACCAAAAACAAAATTACAAATAAAATAAAATCTAACATATAAACTAAAATAAACATCATCAAACTTGGTTTTTATGATTCTATCCTACTCTACTCTATTGGAAAAAGAAAAATTTGATCAAGTGTATGAAAATTTCTAGTGTAACCATGTGCGTAACAGGAGTAAAAAGATATTCATGCTTAGTTCTGAAAAATATTCATTAAAATACATGAAAGCATGAAAGACTAGTTGTTTTTATAATGCAATTAATAAGTAAGGAAGAATGAAAGAGTGATCTGACTTGATCCTTGATTGAAACCATATTTCAATAAGGTCATGAAATTCCTAATTCCCTTCTAGGTTTAGATCACATTGAATATCCTCCTTTATTATGCATTCCTCAATCTTAGATTCTAATGGTTTCTCCCCATCAAAAGTATTGCATGATTCTTGAGTCTCTTCAATTGATTGACAAGAAGAATCAAAAGAAACTTGTAGATATTGTTGTGGAGGTGGAGAAATAGACAAGTTTTTGCATACAGTTAAAATATACTCTTCCTAAGAGGCAGATATCCCAACTGTTGCTAAGATTTTGGAAATTTCTTGGAAGAACATTCTTCAAATTCTTAATTGTCTATGAATTACTCCAACTAGTTGATAATTCCTGTCGTGCACACAGATTAGTACAAAATATTGAAAAATTATTAAAATATAATATGAAAAATGAGTTTAAGCATGCATTTAAAAATGAATGTAGCTATAATGAGATGTCTAAAATTCAAAATAAACACCTATGTATACCTCCCTAGCAATGACGCCAAAATGTAGGGTGATTTAATTGTAAGTTAAATCCCTGTCATTAATTGTCAACTCGAGGTTCATAGAACTGACGAGGTATACCTGTACTATATGTACTAGGTAGTTATTTATCAGAATAGATTAATCTAATGCAGTTAAAAATAATTACCAAACAATTTAAATCAATCTAATCTAAGCCAAACCAAACATAAAGAAATTGAAATCACACTTGCATAAAGGAAATCACACTTGCTTGAAATTGAAATCACACTTGTAGAATTGAAATCACACCACACTTGCATAAATTGAAATCAAACTACATTTGCATAAATGAAATCACACTTGCTAAAAGGAAAAGCACACTTGCATAAAATCAAAACACACTTGCTGAAAGGAAATGAAATAAAATAACTACACTATGTCACCAATATTTACAAAGGTGTGCAAATTGTGGTTGATGGGGGCCCTCCATTCCTCAGCAAGAACATTGAACTAACTATCACATCTTGGAGATCAAAATAGAATTATTTATTTCATAAAGATGAAGTTACAATATACTACCAGAATTCTCTCTCCTCACTTTACAAATCACATCTTGGATGGATCTTGGAACCTCCAACTAACAACTCTAACAACTAAAAACTCTAACACCTAACAACTAACAACAACACTAACTAGTTATAATTGACAACGCTTTGTATGAATGGTGCACTATTGTTTATACAAAAATTAAGGATAACTATACAATAAATATATATATATCCTTAGATCTCTCCTAAATCCACATTTATCTCTTGTGGTTACAACCAATCTCCTAAAAATGTAAGATTCAAATCCTTTCTAAATCCTCTCATCCATGATTCTTCTCCTTTGGATGTCCATAGTTAATGATGCACATCTTCTAAAATTATTCCACAAATCTTCATGAGTTGGAATTTGAAATTCAAATTTGCAGTTGGATGGCCAAGTCGGACCCTTCTATAATCTCCAAGTAGGCCCACAATATCACAAAAATCAAAACACTTTTAGATATATATTAAAATATGTTAATTTCCTAACATTTAATCACAAATTCACTTATAATACTTAAAATCAATGACTTGGAAAATAATAATGATAAACCCATGTAATGATGAAAATGGTTACTTAATGTAAGGTTATGGAGTTACAGATTTACAAAGTGAGGGTAAAATGACGGAAATGAAGATGAAAGCCGATGACATTTTGGAGGCCCAACAGTTGTTGCGATGGAAGAAAATTAGGTTAACAAAAAGTCCAAAATGAAAGTTGAGAAAAGAGCAGTTAAAGAGGAGGCTTCATCTTCATCGGATAGAAAGGATGATGTCATGGTGAAAATAGTGGAAAATTTGGTGGAGAGATTGACCTTAGAGAAAACAGTTGTTGGTAGAGATCAGTAGGCCGCTCCTCTAGTAAGAAATCCAATTTTCTGGAGTCCTCAAGTGAAAATCAAGTAAATAGAACACCACAATCAAGGAGATCAAAAAGAAATCATACCTCCTTTCCAAGAGAATTTTACAGAGGATGGAGAGACAACATAAGATCAGGATCAAATTCATTAGTTTGGTGAAGAAGATGACAATGTATTTTTGACAAAATAAGAACAATATTTGTTCTTTCAACCATAGGAAGATATCATGCATATGGAATCAGAAGACTACAAGAAGGGATACCAAAATGAAATCATGGAGGTACAAAGATAGTATAACTTGAGAAACAAAAAGGTTCTAGTGAATCCTCCAAAGAAAGGCCAAGTTGATGTACCTACTTCCAGCCATAAGAAAGTTGATCCTCCAAAAGTGATCCCTAAAAGGAGAGACACAACAATCCAAGATGTAGATAAAGGCAAATAAAGCAGTTTAGAAAATGAAATCTATAAAATCAAAATTTCTTTTCCATTTAATGAATTGATCAAGAATGATACATACAAGAGTCAAATTTTCAAGGCACTAAAGATAGGATATGTTTCAGATACTATTAACTTGAATGATGATCATCCTGAACTTCTATTTGATCCAAAAGTTGATGGAGATTCTCAAGATGGAGATGTACAACCTTTTTATGTCAGCTTGAATGTGCATCATTTGATTTTTCATAATGAAATGTTAGACTCAGGTGCATAACATAAATTAATGCCAAAGGTTTTTATGGAAAATATTGGTTTGGACATTACAAGGCCATATAAAGATCTATTTTCCTTTGATTCAAGTAAGGTGAAATATGTTTGGGTTTCATCACGGATTTGGTGGTCTCTCTTACTCAAATCCTAGCAAAAATATTAGTGATGGATATAGTTGTTGTTGATATTAGTCCAAAGTTTAGTATGCTTTTATCAAGATCATGTTCTGCAAAATATAAGCGTACCTTACAGATGGACATGTCATATGCCACAATTACTATTTTTGGACAACAAAGGAGATTGTATAGAGAAACCTTGATGAAGTACATGGTAAGTGGCAAGGAAATTCATAATAATCATGATATTTATTTAGTTCATTCTGATATGCATTCTTCCATATTATATAATGATTTATGTTTGGAGGAAGACAGTCAAAACAAGGACAACATCTCAGAGGAGAAAGAAGGTGAATTATAGGGAACAAAATCAGAACATAAAGAAGATGATGATGGCCTTTGGAACATGGATTTTGATGGAGCAGTCAGTAATGAAGGGGCTAGAGCTAGTGTCTGGATAATGAACCCAAAGGTGTACAAGTCAAGGTTATGTTCTTACAAATTAGCCTTTGACTACACAAACAATGTGGTTGAGTATGAAGCTTTGATTTTGGGTTTGCATACTATTGAAAGACCTCAGAGAAAAGAGGATTGCAGTTCATGGAGATTTAGAGATGATTATCAATCATATTCAAGGTGTGTATCAAACTAAACACCCTAGGATGAGGTCCTAAGAATATGATTTATATGTTATTCCTAGAGAGAAGAATATGATAGGTAATGCATTGGCCACCTCCACTTGTGTGATTAAGATTCCTATATATCCCAATAGGAAGTATGAAATAGAATTAAACCACAGACCAACATTCCCAAACAATGTAAAATATTGGAAAGCGTTCAAATATGACAAGAAGCTTGAAAATTTGTTGCAAATGACTAAGGAAATTTCCAATTTGTGCATAGATGAAGAAAACACTTTTAGTGAGGATGAACAGTAAGTATTGGGTTTAGATTTAGATTATTTTGAAAATAAACTGATAGATATGGAGGTTATACAATTGAAGAACAACATAATTCCGAAGGGGTTAGTTCCTCTTGAAAATTTATCTGACTAGAATGATGTAGCAAAGAATCCCAAGGTAGTTCCAACTGCAACTGAGGTAGAATACTACAATATAGGGATAGAACATCAGCCTAATATTATCAAGCTTTCAATATCCCTAACTCTTAAAGGAATAAAGAAATAACTTTATCTCATGAAAGAATACTCATATATTTTTTCATGGGGATATACGGACCTCAAAGTGTATGATAAGAACACCATTCAACATACAATCCCAATCAAGCAGGATCAAAATCCTTTTAAACAAAGGTTGATAAGAAATAATCCCTTGTTGCTACCTCTTATTGAAAAAGAAGTGAGACAATTGTTTGATGCAAAAATTATTGTTCCTTTAAGGCTTTCAAAATGTCTTTCTAATTTGGTCCTTGTGAGGAAAAATATTGGTGAGATAAGGCTTTGTGTTGATTTCAGAAACCTCAACAAGGTGTCTTTAAAAGACAATTACCCCTTTCCTAGGATTAACCATATACTGCAAAAGGTAGTTGGCTCAAAGAGGATGTCCATTCTTGATGGTTTCTTGGGAAACAATAAGATCTTGGTGCATCCCCATGGCCAAGAAAAGACAAATTTCATCACTCCACGGGGTACCTTCATTTATGCCAAAATTCCTTTTGGGTTGATGAATTCATGGGCCACCTTTCAAAGGGTCATGGATATTTCATTTTTTTATGAGAAGGATAAGTTCATTCCGGTTTATCTTGATGATATCACTATATTTTCAAAATCTGATTGTGATCATTTACAACATTTAAGACATGCTTTTGAGAAGTGCAGGAGGTATGGCATATCCCTGAGTCCAAAGGAGTCACATTTTCAATGAAGGAGGGTAATTTTATAGGGCATATAATCTCAAAATATGGCATCAAAATTGATCCAAATAGGGTGGTTGCAATTCAGAAAATTAACATCCAAAGGAATAAGAAGGAGGTTCAGTCATTGTTGGGCATAGTCAATTTTTTGAGAAGATTCATTCCTAACTTAGCAGAAATGATAAGGTTTTTGACTAACATGTTGAGGAAATAAACTGAATGTTTTGTGTGGAGCATGATTGTTCAAAGGTCTTTGTTTCAGCCGGATGTATACCCCAGGAAGTCTTGTACACCCCTCCATGTGGGGGGGTGCGGGGCGGACTTGTCCCCCCCGCGAGGGTCCGGGGGCCAGCGGTCCCCCGGCAGGGGCTCGGGGGCAACGCCCCTGGAGCTAAAAACAAATGTAAAATTGCCTTGTAAAAGTATAGTAATTTCTAGTCAATCTGGGTCGTTCATTAGGCGGATGATCTGACGGTAGAACTTATGTTTAGTTTAGCATTTTTTTCCCTAGAAGGCAACCCCTTTCTTTGTATGAGGGTATTGTATTTGAGGCTGTGAAAATAGATGTGTATTCTGTGAGCGAGAAATAGAGAGGTGAGACAGTGAGAGAAAACATAGGATATTACAGCGGATTTGCTGTAGGTTGTGTCTCTTCATTTTGTTGGATAATAGAAAGGAAGGACTGGCTGTTCGGGGTGGATGTAGCCCAAACTGGGTGAACCACATATATCTGTGTCTCTCTTGTTTTGTTCGTTTTCTGTGTTTATATTTCTGCAATATTTTATGTGTTCCATTGCTCCGTAATATATAATTTTCTAACAACTGGTATCAGAACCGAAGGACTATTTGGCTGATAAACTCACAGGAAAGAAGGGTTCCTGGTTCGAGTGGGAGCAATGGCGGAAGATGGTAAGTTTAGGGTCGAGAAATTTAATGGCCAAACCTTCTCGCTATGGAAGATGCAGATGGAAGATTATCTGTATCGGAAATATCTATACCTACCATTGGGCGGAAAAACAAAGATGTCGTCGGGTATGAAAGACAAAGAATGGAACCTTCTCAATAGAAAGGCACTCGGAACAATACGGTTGTGCCTTGCTGCGTCAGTCGCCTTCAACATTTTGAAGGAAACCACGACAGAGGGTTTGATGCAGATGTTGTCGAAACTATATGAAAAACCCTCGGCCTCAAACAAGGTATTTCTTATGAAACGGTTATTTAATATGAATATGTCGGAAGGTGGATCTGTTGCAAACCATTTAAATGATTTTAATACAGTTACAAGTCAGTTAAGTTCTGTAGGGGTAAACTTTGATGATGAATTTAGAGCTTTGTTATTCTTGTGCTCATTACTAGAAAGTTGGAATGGTTTGGTAATGGCCATTAGTAACTCCGTTTCTGGATCTAGTACTTTAAAGTTTGATGATGTTGTCGGTGCTATCCTTAGCGAGGAAATGCGACGGAAAAGCTCCGGTGAGACATCGGGAAACTCTTTGAGTGCAGAGTCTAGAGGAAGAAAAATGGAAAGAGGAAAGAGCTCAGGATATCGCAGTAAATCAAGGAAAGGCAGATCCAAGTCCAGATCGCGGATAGTGTGCTGGAAATGTGGAAAGAAAGGACACCTAAAGAAAGACTGTAGATCTCGGAAGGGAAAAGAAGGAGATGCACAACAAGAAAACAATGATGAAGCAAATGTGACAGGTGAGGTGTTACAAGATGCTTTGATTCTTTCTTTCGAAAATATTACTGATTCCTGGGTGGTAGATTCAGGGGCTTCATTCCATGCCACACCTGATAAGAAATACTTTCATGACTATTTTCAAGGAGATTTTGGACAAGTTCTTCTGGGTGATGATAAACCTTGTAAAATCGTTGGAATGGGTAAGGTTCTTGTAAAACAGCAGAATGGAAACCAATGGCTATTAAAGGAGGTAAGACATGTTCCAGATCTAAAGAAAAATTTGATTTCAACAGGGCAGTTAGACAGTGAAGGTTGTGTGACAACTTTCACAAACAAAGCTTGGAAGGTCACCAAAGGAGCCCTGGTAATAGCAAAAGGCGAAAAGGTTGGTACATTGTATTTATGAAATGGTATTTCTAACTCTGTTAATGCTTTAACTTCCAAAGGAGCAGATGCAGCATTATGGCATCATAGGCTCGGACACATGAGTGAAAAGGGGATGAAGATTCTTCACTCAAGGAATTTATTGTTGGGTTTGAAGAATGTTGATTTGGACTTCTGTGAGAATTGCATTTATGGAAAATAGAAGAGAGTCAGATTTCTCAGAGTTGGGAAAGAAAAGAAGAATGAAAAATTAGAGCTTGTGCATACAGATGTATGGGGACCTGCTCAGGTATCATCTCTCGGTGGCTCTCATTATTATGTTACTTTTATTGATGATGCAACTAGAAAAACTTGGATTTATTGTATTAAGAATAAATCTGATGTATTTGATACTTTCAAGAAATGGAAAGCTTTGGTTGAGATTGAGACAGGAAAGAAATTGAAGTGTCTTAGATCAGACAATGGAGGTGAATATTGTAGCAAAGAGTTTGATAGGTACTATTCAGAGCATGGAATTCGTAGAGAGAAGACTGTTCCAAGAACACCACAAGAAAATGGTGTGTCAGAAAGGATGAACAGAACAATCATGGAGCGTGCAAGGTGCATGAGATTGCATGCAGGATTGCCTTTACAGTTTTCGGCAGATGATGTATATACTGCTGTTTATCTAATAAACAGATGGCCTTCAAGTTCCTTGGATGGTGGTGTTCCAAAGGAAGCATGGACAGGTAAAAAGGTAAACTACTCTATTTTAAAGCCTTTTGGTTGTGAGGCCTTTGTCCATATTGATAAAGAAAATAGAACAAAGCTTGAGGCAAAGTCAAAGAAATGTACCTTTATTGGATATGGTGTTAATGATTTTGGTTATCGCTTATATGATTACGAAAATCACAAAATCATTAGGAGCAGAGATGTAATATACAATGAAAAGGTCTTGTATAAGAATCAGTTGCAGGAAAAGAAACAGGAAAAGGAAAACAAGGACTACACAATGGTCTGCACAAGGCCTGATATTGAACATGCAGCGGGAGTTGTAAGTAGGTACATGAACAATCTAGGAAAGGAACATTGGATGGCAGTGAAATGGATTCTCAGATATTTGAAAGGTACCACAAATAAAGCATTATGCTTTGGTGGTTCAAACATCTCCCTACAAGGATATGTTGATGCAGATATGGCAGGTGACAGAGATAACTGGAGGAGCACTACAGGATATGTATTTACTGTTGGCGGAACAACTGTCAGTTGGGTTTCAAAAAATCCAAAGTGTTGTTGCACTTTCAACAACAGAAGCAGAGTATGTTGCTGCTACAGAGGCTAGTAAAGAAATGATTTGGTTACAAAGGTTTATGGGTGAACTGGGTAAGGAGCATGATATGGGCACGTTATACAGTGATAGTCAAAGTGCCATTCATCTTGCAAAGAACTCAACATTTCATTCCAGGACTAAACACATACAGCTCAAGTACCATTTCATACGATCAGTGTTGGAAGATGGAGAGTTGAGGCTGGAAAAGATACACACTAGCAGGAATCCTGCAGATATGCTAACAAAAGTTTTAACCAAGGAGAAACTTAGAACATGCTCAGTTTCAATTAGTCTTCAAGGATGACGATGAAGATGAAATACAGCCAGGTCCAAAGAGGAGTCATTGTCCAACAAATGAAGCAGCAGTGGAGTTGCTACAATCATTCTCCAAGTGGGAGATTGTTGTGTGTGGAGCATGATTGTTCAAAGGTCTTTGTTTCAGTCGGATGTATACCCCAGGAAGTCTTGTACACCCCTCCACTCGGGGGGGGGTGCGGGGCGGACTTGTCCCCCCCGTGGGGGTCCGAGGGGGCCGATCCCCCCAGCTGGGGGGTCCGGGGGCCAGCGGTCCCCCGGCGGGAGCTCGGTGGCAGCGCCCCCGAAGCTAAAAACAAATGTAAAATTGCCTTGTAAAAGTATAGTAATTTCTAGTCAATTTGGGTCGTTCATTAGGCAGATGATCTGACGGTAGAACTTATGTTTAGTTTAGGGTTTTTTACCCTAGAAGGAAACCCTTCTCTTTGTATGATGGTATTGTATTTGAGGCTGTGAAAATAGATGTGTATTCTGTGAGCGAGAAATAGAGAGTTGAGGCTGGGAGAGAAAACAGAGGATATTACAGCGGATTTGCTGTAGATTGTGTCTCTTCATTTTGCTGGATAATAGAAAGGAAGGACTGGCTGTTCGGGGTGGACGTAGCCCAAACTGGGTGAACCACGTATATCTGTGTCTCTCTTTTTTTGTGCATTTTCTGTGTTTATATTTATGCAATATTTTATGTGTTCCATTGCTCCGTAATATATAATTTTCTAACAACTGGTATCAGAGCCGAAGGTCTATTTGGCTGATAAACTCGCGGGAAAGAATGGTTCCTGGTTCGAGTGGGAGCAATGGCGAAAGATGGTAAGTTTAGGGTCGAGAAATTTAACGGCCAAAACTTCTCGTTGTGGAAGATGCAGATGGAAGATTATCTGTATCAGAAAGATCTATACCTACCATTGGGCGGAAAAACAAAGATGCCGACGGGTATGAAAGACGAAGAATGGAACCTTCTCGATAGAAATTCACTCGGAACAATACGGTTGTGCCTTGCTGCGTCAGTCGCCTTCAACATTTCGAAGCAAACCACAACAGAGGGTTTGATGCAGACGTTGTCGAAACTATATGAAAAACCCTCGGCCTCAAACAAGGTATTTCTTATGAAACGATTATTTAATATGAATATGTCGGAAGGTGGATCTGTTGCAAACCATTTAAATGATTTTAATACAGTTACAAGTCAGTTAAGTTCTGTAGGGGTAAACTTTGATGATGAAGTTAGAGCTCTATTATTCTTGTGCTCATTACTAGAAAGTTGGAATGGTTTGGTAATGGCCATTAGTAACTCCGTTTCTAGATCTAGTACTTTAAAGTTTGATGATTTTGTCGGTGCTATCCTTAGCGAGGAAATGCGACGGAAAAGCTCCGATGAGACATCGGGAAATTCTTTGAGTGCAGAGTCTAGAGGAAGAAAAATGGAAAGAGGAAAGAGCTCAGGATATCGCAGTAAATCAAGGAAAGGTAGATCCAAGTCCAGATCGGGGATAGTGTTCTGGAAATGTGGAAAGAAAGGACACCTAAAGAAAGACTGTAGATCTCAAAAGGGAAAAGAAGGAGATGCATAACAAGAAAACAATCATGAAGCAAATGTGACAGGTGAGGTGTTACAAGATGCTTTGATTGTTCCTTTCAAAAATATTACTGATTCCTGGGTGGTAGATTCAGGGGCTTCATTCCATGCCACACCTGATAAGAAATACTTTCATGACTATGTTCAAGGAGATTTTGGACAAGTTCGTCTGGGTGATGATAAACCCTGTAAAATCGTTGGAATGGGTAAGGTTCTTGTAAAACAGTAGAATGGAAACCAATGGTTGTTAAAGGAGGTAAGGCATGTTCCAGATCTAAAGAAAAATTTGATTTCAACAGGGTAGTTAGGCAGTGAAGGTTGTGTGACAACTTTCATAGACAAAGCTTGGAAGGTCACCAAAGGAGCCCTGGTAATAGAAAAAGGCAAAAAGGTTGGTACATTGTATTTATGCAATGGTATTTCTAACTCTGTTAATGCTTTAACTTCCAAAGGAGCAGATGCAGCATTATGGCATCATAGGCTCGGACACATGAGTGAAAAGGGGATGAAGATTCTTCACTCAAGGAATTTATTGCCGGGTTTGAAGAATGTTGATTTGGACTTCTGTGAGAATTGCATTTATGGAAAACAGAAGAGAGTCAGATTTCTCAAAGTTGGGAAAGAAAAGAAGAATGAAAAATTAGAGCTTGTGCATACAAATGTATGGGGACCTACTCAGGTATCATCTCTCGGTGGCTCTCGTTATTATGTTACTTTTATTGATGATGCAACTAGAAAAACTTGGATTTATTGTATTAAGAATAAATCTGATGTATTTGATACTTTCAAGAAATGGAAAGCTTTGGTTGAGATTGAGACAGGAAAGAAATTGAAGTGTCTTAGATCAGACAATGGAGGTGAATATTGCAGCAAAGAGTTTGATAGGTACTGTTCAGAGCATGGAATTCACAGAGAGAAGACAGTTCCAAGAACACCACAAGAAAATGGTGTGTCAGAAAGGATGAACAGAACAATCATGGAGCGTGCAAGGTGCATGAGATTGCATGCAGGATTGCCTTTACAGTTTTGGGCAGATGCTGTAGATACTGCTGTTTATCAAATAAACAGAGGGCCTTCAATTTCCTTGGATGGTGGTGTTCCAGAGGAAGCATGGACAGGTAAAAAGGTAAACTACTCTATTTTAAAGCCTTTTGGTTGTGAGGCCTTTGTCCATATTGATAAAGAAAATAGAACAAAGCTTGAGGCAAAGTCAAAGAAATGTACCTTTATTGGATATGGTGTTAATGATTTTGGTTATCGCTTATATGTTTACGAAAATCACAAAATCATTAGGAACAGAGATGTAATATTCAATGAAAAGGTCTTGTATAAGAATCAGTTGCAGGAAAAGAAACAGGAAAAGGAAAACAAGGAATACACAGTTCTTGATGAAATCACTGAGAAAGGAAAGGTGCCTGAAAATAATAATAATCAACAACCACAACAACAGCAACCACCACAACAACAGCAGGCACCCCAAACACCTGAAAGTGGTGTTAGAAGATCTACCAGGATAAGTAGACCCCTTGAACGATACTATCCTTCATTATATTATTTATTGTTGACTGATTCCGGTGAACCCGAATGTTATGAAGAAGCAATGAAGGTTGAAAGCAGGAAGAAGTGGGAGGTAGCCATGGAATAAGAGATGGACTCCTTAATGCATATCCAGACTTGGGATTTAGTCAGGTTGCCTGTAGGAAAAACTAAATTGAAGAATAAATGGGTTTACAGGCTGAAGGAAGAAGATGGAGGAAAACAGAGGTATGAAGCTAGACTTGTGGTAAGGGGTTTGCACAGAAGAAAGGTATTGATTTTGATTAAATATTTTCTCCTGTTGTTAAAATGACTTCAATCAGAACCATTTTAAGTCTTGTAGCAGCTGAAGATTTGCATCTTGAGCAGTTAGATGTAAAGACAACCTTTCTCCATGGGGATTTGGAGGAAGAGATATATATGCAGCAGCCACAAGGATATGAGGTGAAAGGGAAGGAGAAACTAGTGTGCAGGTTGAAGAAGAGCTTGTATGGCTTAAAACAGGCTCCAAGGCAGTGGTATCTAAAATTTGACAAGTTTATGTCTGAACAAGGTTATACTAGATGTCACTCTAATCATTGTGTTTATTTGAAAAAGCAAAATGATGGCAGCTATATCATATTGTTATTGTATGTAGATGACATGCTTGTTGCAGGATCTAACATGCAGGAAATAAATGTGCTCAAAAGAAAATTGGCAAATTCATTTGCAATGAATGATTTGGGAGCTGCAAAACAAATCCTTGGTATGAGAATAACTAGAGACAGGAAAAATCGTAAATTAACATTGTCTCAGAATGAGTACATACAAAAGGTGTTGAAAAGATTTAACATGCACAATGCAAAACCAGTTAGTACACCTTTTGCTAGCCATTTCAAACTTAGCAAGGAAATGTTCCCAAAGACCCAAGAAGACATGGATTATATGTCTAAAGTTCCATATGCATTAGCAGTTGGAATCTTAATGTATGCAATGGTCTGCACAAGGCCTAATATTGCACATGCAGTGGGAGTTGTAAGCAGGTACATGAACAATCCAGGAAAGGAACATTGGATGGCAGTGAAATGGATTCTCAGATATTTGAAAGGTACCACAAATAAAGCATTATGCTTTGGTGGTTCAAACATCTCCCTACAAGGATATGTTGATGCAGATATGGCAGGTGACAGAGATAGCTGGAGGAGCACTACAGGATATGTATTTACTGTTGGAGGAACAACTGTCAGTTGGGTTTCAAAAATCCAAAGTGTCGTTGCACTTTCAAAAACAGAAGCAGAGTATGTTGCTGCTACAGAGGCTAGTAAAGGAATGATTGGTTACAAAGGTTTATGGGTGAATTGGGTAAGGAGCATGATATGGGCACGTTATACAGTGATAGTCAAAGTGCCATTCATCTTGCAAAGAACTCAACATTTCATTCCAGGACTAAACACATACATCTCAAGTACCATTTCATACGATCAGTGTTGGAAGATGGAGAGTTGAAGCTGGAAAAGATACACACTAGCAAGAATCCTACAGATATGCTAACAAAAGTTGTAACCAGGGAGAAATTGAGAACATGCTCAGTTTCAATTGGTCTTCAAGGATGATGATGAAGATGAAAAACAGCCAGGTCCAAAGAGGAGTCATTATCCAGCAAATGAAGCAGCAGTGGAGTTGCTACAATCATTCTCCAAGTGGGAGATTGTTGTGTGTGGAGCATGATTGTTCAAAGGTCTTTGTTTCAGCCGGATGTATACCCCAGGAAGTCTTGTACACTCCTCCACGCGGGGGGGTGCGGGGTAGACTTGTCCCCCTCGCGGGGGTCCGAGGGGGCCGATCCCCCCCGGCTGGGGTGTCCGGGGGCCAATGGTCCCCCAGCGGGGGCTCGGGCGCAGTGCCCCCGAAGCTAAAAACAAATGTAAATTTGCCTTGTAAAAGTACAGTAATTTCTAGTCAATCTGGGCCGTTCATTAGGCGGATGATCTGACGGTAGAACTTATGTTTAGTTTAGGGTTTTTTGCCCTAGAAGGCAACACCTCTCTTTGTATGAGGGTATTGTATTTGAGGCTGTGAAAATAGATGTGTATTCTGTGAATGAGAAACAGAGAGGCGAGACTGTGAGAGAAAATAGAGGATATTACAGCAGATTTGCTGTAGGTTGTGTCTCTTCATTTTGCTGGATAATAGAAAGGAAGGACTGGCTGTTCGGGGTGGACGTAACCCAAACTGGGCGAACCACATATATCTGTGTCTCTCTTGTTTTATGCGTTTTCTGTGTTTATATTTCTGCAATATTTTATGTGTTCCATTGCTCCATAATATATAATTTTATAACACTGAATCATATGGACTATTGAAACAAAGAAGTCATTTAATGAGGTAAAACAAGCCTTGGCTAGTGCTCCTATTTTAGTTAGACTGGATTATACTAAAGATTTCATAATTTTCCCTTTCACATATGACCATACAATTGCAGTAGTCCTTATGTAGAAAAAACAACAAGGTAATTAACATCCAATAACCTTCTTTAGAAAATGTTTGAGAGATTCTTCCCTTAAATAAAATATTATGGAGAAGCGGGCATATGCATTGGTTAAAGCTTTGAAAATTTTTAGAGATTATGTGCTTCATTCACATGTGATTACCTATGTCCCAAATGTTGTTGTGAAATACATTCTAACCCAACCTGGTCCTAAAGTTAGAAGACATAGATGGATATCATATTTTCTTGAGTATGATGTGGATATCAAGCCTACCAAGCTGATAAAGGGTCAAGGATTGGAAAAATTGATGGCAGATTCAAATGTTAGTGTATTGTACATAAATTTCATAGTTGGTTTGTCTGATGACAAAAATTCATAACCTTATTAGTAGGTATCTCAAAGGTTCATTTCCTCTCCATGGTATGCTAACATAGTTTATGGTTTACAACATTTACAAGCTCCTCCAGGGATGAAAAAAAAGAAGGCAAGATTTCTGAAATTGAAGGCTATAAAATTTTTCATTTTTAAACCAATTTCTATATTAGAAATATTTAGGAGGTGTAATGTCAAATATTTGAAGGAAAGAGAAAGATTTTACCCTTACCCCTAAAACTAATTAAAGTTGAAGCACCTTTCCATCACTGGGATCTAGATTTCATTGGGGAAATCCATCCATCATCTTCGACCCAACACAAATGGATTTTGACAGCCACATATTATTTTACAAAGTGGATAGAAGCACTACCAACTAGGTAGGTAACAAACAAAATCATCATTCAATTTCTAGAAGGTAATATTCTCTCAAGGTTTGGTTGTCCTTGTAGAATAATCAATGAAAATGTTTTTTGCTTTCAAGTCCAAGAAAATGATTGAATTTTGTCACAAATATCATATTGTACTCAATCGCTCTACTGCATATTACCCACAAGGTAATGGTTTAGCTCAGTCTTTTAACAAGAGTATAGTGAATATTATAAAGAAATTGTTGCAAGAAAATATGAGAATGTGGCACAACAAGTTTGTCTATGCACTGTGGGATGATAGAGTGAACACTAAGAATTCGATTGGTATGTCACATTTTCAACTGGTGTATGGAACAAATGTTGTTTTTCCTTCTTCCTTGGGAATTCTAGTGATGAAGTTGTTGTAGGAAGTAGATGCAGAACCAAATGACTTGAAAAGGAGAATAAACCAGATGATTCAATTGCAGCAAACAAGAGGAGAAGTGTATAAAAATACTCAAGAAATTAAGGATAAGATTAAGAAGAGTTTTGATCGAAGGAAAAAGGCTGAATATTTATCGTTGGTGACTTGGTTATGAAGTGTGATTCTAGGAATGAATACAAGGGTAAATATGGAAATTTTGAAAATCTTTGGAAAGGATCATTTAAGGTTGCAACATTTCATGGAAGTAATGCATATTTGCTATAGGATTTGATAGGAGGATTTCTTGTTGGAGGGCCTGTAAATGACAGGTTTCTCAAGCATTATTTTACTTAAAATCAGTTGGTTTTGATCATTTCATTGTATATATCCATCCAATTTTCAGTACTGCAAGTGTGGGCAGTTGTCACTAGAATTTGAAGCCTGGAGAGAAGGCCCTAATATTTTGATGAGTTTCTGCCAATTTTGCATAATATAATAAGTCATGAGTCAATTTTGAGTCAATTTTGTGTTGAGTCAAAGAGTCAATATTTCCCAATTTTTAGGCACATGGTATATAGTGTTCTTGGCATCTCACAGGGAGGATGCCATCCCCATTAGAGCCAATGTTATCTCCTATATTAAAGTAGTCAAAAAATGAGTTTGTCTTTTCAAATTATTTTGGCAAATGTGTAAAGGTTTTGCTATCATCCTGTAGAGATCAATATATTGTATTAGTGTAGAATAAATATTTCATTATTGATGTAATTATGTCAAAGTGTATGAAAGATCATGTAAATAGTTATTAATTCCCTAAGAAGTTGAGTTAAGTGAGTCTAGGGTCATGCCTCACAAAAAGTCATGAGTGAGGTAATAATGTCTTGTCTTATTATCATTGGCACAAGTTTGTAGGGTTAGTATGGCTAGTTGGAGTGTAAAATCATATTGTGCCATGACATGACACTGGTACAATAGTTATGAGACCTGCATTGTGCTTCTAAAAGCTGTTGTGCTTTCATGATTGAGTTTCAAAATTGAAATCATCGCCCTTGAAACATGGATATAGCCACCTAGGGAGTTAAGAGGATTGTTTAAATTCCAAAAATGCCACAGATCCATTCATTTTTCCATCTAAAACTTGTTGGGCATCACTTGGGGTTTGTTGCACAAAGTCTGTAGGGGAGGCATTGCGCTCATAGATAGTTGCTACATTTTTCAAGCCAGTGGTTAATCGCATATTCCAGGTATCAATTCCCTATTTCCTTGAATCATTTGTCTTGTGTGTTGTCATATTTGTTTCTATCTATTGAAGAAACACTCACACAACCCTGAAAAACTCAAATTTTTAAGATCAGTGTGTTTTCTAGAGAATATATTGCGCTTCACCTCAGTCGTTGTGTTTTATATTGACACTTCCATAAAAAATCATACCTAGTTTTCCACTCATATTCTCAAAGCCTGACATTCCTTTCAAGTGGATTGAAACCTCATATCTTGTTGTTTCTGCTCTCAAAGATCAAGATACACTCTTTCTTCCATGCACTTCACTTCTCGCTACACTTGTGTTTTTAATTTTCCCACTGTGAGAATAAACATTTCAAGCTATTGTTTTGGGTTTGATAGATAATTTTTGTTGTCTAAGTCTACCATGTAGTGTTTTCATTCTGAATTTCCATAAAACTCTTATTTAAAGCTTTATTTTCATAATTTCTACTCTTTTTGCTGTGCTCAATTGGCATACACGAAAATTGCATTCAAGAAACCCTAGAGTTCATCTATGTTGTGAAATCATGAAAACCGCAGATACAAAGAAACACAAGGGAGGAGACATTGTTATGTTTGAACTCCAAGACCTCACCTTGATCAACTCAAACCCAACAATCAAAGTTGCATTTGAACAAGTTGGTTGCATTATATTTTGTGAGAAGATCTAGGGATATAGTGTACAACTCACCAAGGAGTTTGCTTTGAATTTCACTGGGTTGGATGTTAAGATTATAGAGATCACTTTCTTGGCATCAGATGCCACCATTTCAGCTGCAATAGAGATTCCTCTACAAGGAGAACAATGGTTCAAGGGCATGCCTCTTGACATAGTCAACTATAAGGATTTCTTGAAACCAAAGTATAAAAACAAGGGGTATGGAGTTGTTGTACCAAGAGAATACCCGCTTGAACCCTACAACAAAAGTTTGAAGGTAATCAATAAATAATTTTTTGTTAGTGCAGATTTGGGAGGATCTATCATTATCATTTCAATCTTTTGATGCACTTCACAAGAAAGAGCCCTTTGAATCTTCCCTTCTATTATTTAAAAAGTCTTAGTAATATGGTAGAAAAGTTGCAATGTAAGCAAAGCCAAGTGGAACCCAGTCTTTTCCATTTCTCGTTGACCAAGTTGTTTGTGGTAGAAGAACTGAATAAGAGGAGTCAAACATGGCAATCATTTTTAGACTCATCAAATTTGATAGCTAACTGACCAACTAGCTCTTGCAATAAGAAGGACACACCATCATCTATGGAAAGGGATATAATCATCAGTTGAAAGTTCAGTGAAAAGGCCATCATTTTCAGTTGATCCATCAGACAAGAAGAAGGGTAAAAAATTGCAATTTTCTCCTGAAGTAGTAGAGATTCCTAAGAAGCCACTTACTAGAGCTACTACAAAGAAACTTCCCTTGGAACAAACACTTAAGAAACTATTTGAATGTTTATAAACCATACTAGAGTATAAAGTTCCTGATGATAAAGACAAGGATATTTTTTAACTACAAGAGCAGCTAAAGAAGGCACATTTAATTATTTCTCAACTATAGCACGACAATAGGGAATTGAAGAAGACTTTTTTATAAAGGGAACCTAAGATTGGTGAAACAAAACAAGTAACAAAATCAGCTCCATCTATCACCAAGTTTAAAGGTAAGGAGAATATAGTGATAGAGGAAATTCAAGAGTTAAAATCTCCATCAGCTAGAATCACCAGGCCTTCAGCAAGAAAGTTGCAGATTCAGGAGGAAAAGTAACTACAAGAATAGAAGAAAGTTGAGGTAGATGAAGGGAAGCATACTTTCAATAGGTTGAGGATGCAGTTGAATAAATCACATAGTGAAATTGTTGAACTTAAAAAGTAGGATGAAAGGGCTAGGAAAAATATTTATGATCATTTGAACATGTGTGAGCCAGCAACGGAAAATGCCAAGTATATGTTAAAAAGGACTCTTCCTTTACATACGAAGCTCAAAAAAATTAGCAGATAGAACCGTGATAGAACCTCACCTTGAGGAAGGAGGTAACATATTCCAAGAAACATTTTCATGAAATACAAGAGAAGCATAGAGTTAATCTTTATTTGTTGGCTAAAGCAGCCAAAGTCTGAGTATTGGAATAGGTAAACCAAAGAAATTTTGTTTTTTTTTGTTTTTTTGTTTTTTTTTTTGTCCTAAGTATGTGATTTTAATGGTGTTAGATAAAGGAGGTGATGTTTTGTTTTAGGTTTTTGGGAGCATAATCAGTTAGACTCTATAAACTATGAAACTTTTCAAAAAGGAGCAGGTCACATAACAATTTTTCATTCTACCAAAGCATTAGGGTTATGATCGGAATGAGAAATTTTGCCATATTTTTGGTGAGTGGGTTCTTGAAAAGGGTTATCAACATTGTCAACATTATCATCAGGTTGTGTATCTTGTTCAGAGACCTTAGTACTCGTCAAAGCCATGAAGGATGTGTTTCATTGCGCTTTCATACAAGTGTTGTTCTTTTGTTATAGGTGGAGTTTTCAGAGTTGGACGATTTTCATTATGAAAGGAGGTTTCTAAAGGAGAAGTTGATGATTTCCATGAAATTTCACACATGCATCAATAATTGAGAAATTCAGGGAGTGACTGGAGCTATATCAACCATCAATTCACTGCACTTATGTGTTGTGTTTCTGCTGGACTATGAGGTTGCACAACACTGGCACTGGGCTTCCACATAGTCAACCTTTTGACCGTGGATTTCATGTATAAAAGTTATGTAATTTATTTTTATGGTCATGGTTAATGTTTAGAGCCATCCAAGGACTTTAAAACGCAATTTAGTCTTTGTATTTAATGTAATTTTGCTTGAAAAATACTTGGTCAAACAATTCCTATTTTTCAAACTAACAGTTCTATATTCGTTGCATTAGGTAGAAACATAAATCCTTTTAGGGAATTTGGTTCCTAGAGGTGGGAAATTATGTTCTTTGATATATCTATGATGTAATCTTTATGAACCAAAGGGTTGGCTAGGGTTTAGAAGAAGAAACACTGTGTGCATTTTATTTTTTTGATATTTTCCAGTGAATGAAAAAGACATAGGTGTGAGTTTACAGAGATTCTTGTGTTTGCAGTTGATGGTGATGTGTTTTCTTATGTTGTAAGTTTGACTCTTTTCATTTCCATGCTTTCAATGTATGTCTTCATGTTTGTCTAAACAAGCATTTATCTCATAATTCTCTTTAAAAGTGCTTTGATATAGTTTGTTAAACAATTTATGTTTTCTTTTTAAATGGCATTTAGAATTCATCCCAAAATTTGATGTTCTATATGTAATTTCCACCATTCTTCTACTCACCCTTCTACAATGAATTAAATTGAAAACACCCGCAGGACTTCCTACCTTGTCCCTGTTAAAAGATCCCTCATTCCTTCATCCTCTCAATGGAAATGAATGAACTTTATATGATCATATTGCCCAATGGATTTTCCCTCTACCCTACTAGAAAATTGTTAAAACCTATTTCCCTTTGAGAATCGTACCTAGCCTAAGATCTAAGTGACCGAATATTTCAATAAAGAGAGCCCTCTCAAAAGTTGGAAGGGCTAGATTCCATCTTCTAAGTGGTTTTTTATTACCTTTGGATTCCTCTCCTTAGCTTGGAGGAATTATAGAGTACTAACATAACCACAAGTGACCAAGGGCTAGGATCATGCCCCCAAATCTAAGTGTTAGACTTTCTCTTAACAACCCACTTTGCCACTTCTAAAAACACCTGAGATTGAGATCCCAAGATGAACTTCCTAGTCACTGCAATTTTCAAGGAAAAGGTCACTATTCTCATCTGTAATTGACAATTCATCCCTTTCCAAAAACTCTTAGTCTTCCTCATGTTATGTTGATGAATATCCCTTGAGGTATCTCACCTGAGATTATACCCAACAACAAACAAGGAAATTTGTTTTAATTATCACCTCGCCCTTGGTACAATAATTCATTTCCTATGATCAACAATGCAAAACTTGGCTTCCATTTCTTAACAGATCACTCAAAGGGTTTGAATAATAGAGAGCATTAAGGGATTCACCCTGAAAATATACTCACAGAGTTCCTAATTGACCTCACTTTCTTTTTATCAAGAGAAGTAGGGAACCTTCAATGCTCTCAGCATGAAATTTACTCTGAGTATGAGAATTAGATAAACAACACAAGTCACACTAAAATTGATAACAGAACACAAAATATAACCTTCATTACCACTCAAATATGACACAAATACGTATTTGGGTTTGTTCATATCCACGGAGATAGTATCGTTTGACCCAATTTTGGTTTTAAGATCATAGTTTCGAGCCTTATCAAGCTAATCTAACATAATGACTTAAAATACTAGATTACATGGAAATTTGAATTTATTTCTCCTAATGATTCTTTGACCTTCTTCATGAGATGAACTCATATTTTGACCGATTCCCTTGCATCATACTCCCAAGGAAGAAACTACTCATGGTCTCCTACCCATGATATCTTTAACTAAAATGCCACTTTTCTATAGTAATGTAGTAGCCATCCAAGTCGAACCTGTTATTGGATGATTCTTCCACTTTACCAAGTATTCGTAGTACTCCTTGACCCTTGTTCTCTGGATCACTCTCTTGTCCAAAATTCTCTTTGGATACAAAATCTTTGTTGTTGGTGATTTATTTTTGCATTGAATCTGTTATCCTTCACTGTCTTCTATTGTCTAGGTTTCTTCATCTATATGATATTTATATAAATATACGACATTAAAATGGGATATATTCCTATCCCTAATGGTAACTCTACCGCATAGGCATTGGGTGAAAACTTCCTAAGGATTCTACAAGGTCCAATATTCATTATAACTTGTTTTATTCTCCTCTATTAAACATCTCTTTCCTCAAATTTTCTAGGACTTGGTCACCTTCTTCAAAACTATGTTCTCTCCTCTTTAAATATGCTTTTCTTTTATACTTGAGGATACTCTCATGTAGATTTTGTTTCACTTTCTCATGAATTTCTTAAATTGTTGTGGAAAATTATTCTCCTTTTGCACTCCTTTGTTCAACTCATCCCAAACTTATGAGTTCATGAATTCCCTTAGGGTGCATGCCATGTATGATTGGGAATGGAATCTGACCTGTAATTCTATTTGGAGAATCATTATAGGAGAATTCTACCTAAGAAATCACTTGATCCCGCTATTTGGGATGCTCTCCAACTAAGCTTCTCAAAATATTCCCCAATCTTTTGTTGACTACCTCAGTCTATCCATCAATTGTAGGGTGATAATCTAAGATAAAACTTAACTCTGTTCCAAGTTTTCTCCATAAGGTTTTCCAAAAATGCCCCAATAATTTGGCGTGTCTATGTGATACAATGTTATTGTGTATTCCATGCAGTATTATCGCTTGTTTGAAAAATAGGTTAGAGATATGGGTAGCATCACTAGTCGTAAAGAAAGAATAAAATGAACCATTTTTGAAAATCTATCAACGAATAAATATATTGAATCATTACCTTTTAGTTTTTTGGAGATCCCAACACAAAGTCAATACTCACAAAATCCCAAGGCCTATTTGGAATTTGTAGTGGGGTATACATATTATGCTTTAAATTTTTCCCTTTTCATGCTAAAAAATTCTATATCTTTACACAAACTTCTAAACATCAGTCGTCATCCTTGGCCATAAATAAAAATGTCTCACTTGCTCATAAGTTTTAACATGCCCAAAATGTCCACTTAATCCTCTATTATGTTTCTCTTTAGCTATTTTTTCCTTTATCGAACACTTTGGAATGCAAATATCACTATTTTTTAATAGTATTCCATCATACAACATGTATTCAAGCCACTTGCTTCTATCTCTGACTACTAGATTTTTACATACCTCATAATCCTCCTTGAAGTCTGCTTGACCTTCATACAATTATTTCATGAAAGAAAAACCCTTTACATGTATCTGCTTTAATACAAACGTAAAATTATGTAAGTACTCTATAATTTAACATGTTTTATTTTCAACTTTGGTTGTTGCATTATATATTATAAGGAAGGGTTGTTTGCATACAAGATAAATTATCTTGACATTAAATAATGCCTCAATTTCTTTAATGCTTTGATAACAATGCAAAAATATGCCATATGATGAGTACATCTTCCTTACTTCATTTAACTTCTCTTTTAAATATGTGATGGGTTTCTCCTCTTGACTCAACACGACTCCAATTTCTTCACCACTTGCATCACATTTCACTTAGAAGGGCTTATTAAAACATGGTAGTATCATGATTTGTTGCTATGTAATCTTCTTTTTCAACAATTGGAATCATTTTTCACCTTCATCAGTTCACTAGAATGGTTTCTTATCTTTCTTTATAATTTCTACGATTGGAGCATTGATCCTGCTAAAATTTCTGATGAATTTCCTATAAAAGCTAGCTAAACTATGAAAACTTCTAACTTCAAAAATATTCTTGGGAGAAGGGCACTCTACAATTTCTCTTACCTTCTCAAGATCCATATTTAACCCATTTCTAGATACAAAAAACCCTGAATAAACAAGCTTTGGTTTTATAAATGTGTGTTTCTTCAAATTAACCAACAATTTCTCTTGTTGCAACTTTTCAAGGACATACTTTAAATGCCCCAAATTCTCCTCTTTAGACTGGCTATACACCAAGAATTCATCTAGATACAGAATCACAAATTTCTCTATAAATCCCTTTAACACTTAATTCATTAATCTTGTGAAGGTGCTAGGTACCTTAGACAATCCGAATGGTATGGCCAAGTATTCATATAATCCATCACTAGTTTTAAATGTTGTCTTCCACTCATCTCGTTTTCTAGTCCTGATCTGATGGTACCCACTTTTTAGATCAACATTATATAAATATTTAGAAGAAATATAATATATCATGTTTATGGGGTAAAGGAAACCTATACCTAATTATGATCTTATTTATTTCCCTAGATTCTCTGCGCATATAACCACCATATTTATTTGGGCTCAACATTGTTGGCACAACACATAGGTTAAGGCTTTCTCTAATCAATCCTTTGTCTAATAGCTCCTGAACTTGCTTCTTGATTTCTTCTGTATGCAACATTGTTCAATAGACTTTCTCCAAGTATCAAATCAATATGATGACTTATACTTCTCATAGATGGAAACTCATTGGGAAATTCATCTAGAGTGATATCATTATATTCATTTAACATTTCTTTAATTTCAAGAGGATAATATGTAAATGTAGTTGTTGCAAGAATTACCTTAGGCTTGCAAAATAAAGAAAAAATTACCTCATTATCTTCCATATACTGCAAGAATTCTCTTCTACTCAGAAACAAAGCCTTTGTGTCATTATTATCTATTATACCTTCTTCTTTTAATGGCACCAAGTTATAGTTTATTCCATCTTTCTAGAACTATAAATGTTCTTCTTTCCATCGTGCATAACGTTTATGTCATACTACCACAACCTACCTACAACTCCACTTTACATTGTTCATTCGCCAATAGTTGGTGGCTTTTTTGAAGCCAAGGAACTTTATACGATGTTGGGTGTTTAATATTTTTCAAATTCAACTTTTATACCACCTCTATGGACATTAGGTTGCCTATGCTTCCATTGTCAATCAACACCTTGCAACACTCCCCTTTTACCTTGCAAATAGTCCCAAACAAAGCCTTTCCTTGGGTTGGCTCAACAACTTTATTCTCATTTTTTTAACAACAGTTTCTTCAATAATAAAGACGTCCATGTCTGAGCTACAGTCTCTTCTTCTTGTAATTTTTCTTATCCTTCTTCTCCATGTCCAACATCAACATTCCTATGGTTGTTCCTTCATTGTTTTGGCATTTGAAAGACATATGTCCCATCTTGCCACATTTGTAGAATCTATACTCTCTTCCTTTTCCTCTACTTCTTCCTCTAGAAAAGGATATTTAACCTTCGGAATCACTTCTAATTTTCCCTACTGACTTGAGCTACTAGATTCATCTTTTTGTGTCGTAGATCTTCCCCTACCAGATTGTTCTCTTCAACCTCTAATAAAAATCTTCCCACTACTAAAATGCTTCCTTGAAAGCTTTTCCTCAGATTTCAAAGCAAGTTGATATGCTTCCTCCACTCTCTTTGGGGAAATCATGCTAATTTCATCTTGAATGTCCAACTAAAATCCATTTATGTATCTAGTTATCTTCTTTTCAGTTTCTTCTACATAACCTTCCCTAATATTCACTTTGTAAAACTCCTCTATGTACTCTCATATGAACATCAATCTCTGCCTATGGTTATGCATTTGTCTAAACAAAGAAATATGGTAGTATTTTGGCATAAACTTACCTCTGAAATTGCAACCATTTTATCCTAGCTTTAGATATTCTACTTATTCTTCCTTATCCTCTCATCCTACACACCATCCCACCATAAAGTTGCATTTCCTTTTATTTTGATAACAACAAACTTGACTTAATTTTCATCATCTGTCTCCTCATATTCAAAATTATTGTCCATATCATTGATCTAACCCATGAACTCTTCAGGATTTAAGCCACCACTTTAGGTTTAGGCCTTGAGGTATATCCAAGAACTTCAGTCTAAACATCTTAATATTAGTCATCTCTTCAGCTACAACTTCTTCTTCTATATTATGGATGATTTTATGTTCCCTAAAAATTCAACTTCTTTGTTTCAAATGAAAACAACCAAGGGAGGTTATTTTGATTCCTACTGCCAAGGCCCTAACTTAAGTTTTAATTTCTTTTATAACCCCTCAGTGGGGGAAATTAGTGAGTTAAGTTAGGTTGCCTTTAAGAGTTTTTTGAATGAGGGATGATGGCCAACTCTATGTTCGCCTAGGGTGTGAAAAATGGGTTTCATAGCATCTAATCTTAAGTTTATGATTCCCCAATATCACTTAAGGGTTTAAGACGAAGAGTGTACTCCTTAGACAAAGATTCAACTGAAACTAGTGTGGAGATGTAATGTGTGCAAGAAGTCCATGTGTGAGCATTACAATGTTTGATTTCAGAATTGTGGATATCAAGTGATATGATATTGGTAGTACGTAATTAAACTATGTTGATTACACCTTGCAAAAAAGTAAAAACATGCTTGTATTGTGGGACACTTATTATTCCTTCTTATTAAACTACATGAAAATTTGTAATAGAAAGGGAGATCGAAAATGGTGTTTTAGAAACTATTTCCGATTTCCCAAGATCACCTAAGTGCGAGGGGAAGAACATACTTCATATTCTACTCTCTCAACTAGACATGCTATCAAATTTTATAGAAAGAACGTAGGATTGGGGACAGTTCACTAAAGGTTGTCCCCCAACTCAGAAAAGAAAATTACATTGTATGATTTTGTTCATCTAACAACCACGGGGGTATCACCATGATTGTTTTTTAAACATCATGGGGTTATCATTACATATGTTTTCTGAAACCTGTGGGGATAGCCAGAAACATAGGTAAGGCTGAAGATTCTATTGTAGTGTAGCCTAATGATGGCCTACAAAGTTACTAGAAGAGGTTGGAAGAATTGGAGTGTTGAAAGAAGTGTGAATGGAAAAGAGAAAAGAGAGAGGAGAGGCCTTCAGAAAAACCAAAAATCTTAGTGAGGAAATAGTGGAGTCACCATTTACTTTTGTTGTGAATTTGCCACAAGGGTGCGCCAAAATCCAATTATTCCCTACAAATTGGTTGCTACCCGCAAGAAATCCCACAGTTAGTTTGGTTAGTGAAAATTATTAACAAAACATAAGAAGTAAGAAACTAAACAAAAGACTAAACATGATATCCCAAAAGCAAAGGTAGCAATAACACTGAAATAAAAAAGGGAATCAGAATCCTCTTTATTAATCTAGTGGGTAAAAATACAAATAGAAGCTCTTATAAAAATGGCAAGGAGATTTTGGTGAGAAGTTAGGGCTCTAAATCCCTATTAATGGAAGGTTCCTCTTTCCAATACTTTTGCACAGACACTCTCTCCTCTCATAGAAGCATTGAAGAATCCTAAACTAGAAAACTCTATCTGGCAAGGGAAGGATGAATGTATTAGGAAATTCTGACAACATGACCTTATTCTGATCTTCTACTATGATTTGGCCCTAATATGTATATGTTTAAAGGCACAAATTGACCCTTCGGTTCCTCGTGGCTTATTAGAGAGGCTGATGTGAGTGGAGGACAAGTTTTGCCCATTTTTGCATAGATTGGTCTGATAATGGGCACTCAAGGTTGTGATGTCATGTAGAGAAGGATCATTGAATATGACATGTTCAACGAGCTACTGAGTTGTAAATTTGGTGGATCCACTCAGCTATTGAAGAAATATCCATGGTAACCTGTGCAAAATAGTCTCAGCTCCCTTGCATGGTTTGATTTTTTTGAATGAACCTTGGGGGGCATTACTTTTAGTTTTTTCATGATGTTTCTAGTCCTAATAAATACACATGTACATGTTGTTTCCTATTGTTGAGTGTATACTGATATGTATAATTGAGTGTATGGTTTTTCATGATAACGATGTTCATGTCATTGGGATCAAGTTACCTCATTCTTCATCATTGCGACATCACTTCAATCTGCCAAAAATTTCCTTTTTGGGCCATATCTACACTCAAGATACTCATAAGGTCACCATAAGGTGTGACTCATTATTTTTCTACTAGTTTTATGTATTTGTAGTTTATTGTTTATATTTCGATGGCACTTTCATGTGGGGTCTTGGTTAAAATATTGTAGATCACTTATTTAATGTGAAGGCTTGCTCCTACAATAGTTGATCATCTTACAAGGAATCCTATTTAACTGGCATGATAGGCCTTCCCTCTGAAACACAACATGGCCTAATATTGACCTTCCTGAGTTAGCGATAAGGCCCACATTCTCAACTATTTTTATCACTGCCTTCCTCTTGTACATGGAAAACATATGTGTTGGTCGATAGTTCCTTCACCTATATGGATCGCCTCATTAATTAGTACCACTTACACTATCAATATCCTTGGCTATTTCCCTTTCGCCCCATAACCATTCACTTGCATGGCTTGGAAGATAACCTCATTTCTCTATTCATCTCATTTTCTTCTACCTTCCTCATGATATTATTCTTTTGATCATCACCAATGCACCACCCCATTCTACACTTAGCCTCTCGCACCCCCACATTGTGGTAAACCATTTTCCTGATCACCCCATTTCATTTACCCCACACCTAAACTAGCCAAAGGGCCCCACACCCTCTCATTATTCCCCTACATCATCACGCAGGACACCACACACTTGGGGAACCTTTCTCCATAAGTTTGTACATCCCAAATCACTTTTAAATTCATTTTTCATGTATATAAAGATTCTTTTAGAAATAAATCCTCACCCATATTTTTATATCTACTACTTGATGATAGTTCCTACTCACCCTTGATTGGAGCTCATCTCACATACATATTGTACGCTTAATATAATTTTATGTCATGTCCTAATAATACTTCCCACCATATCATAATATTAACTTTTACCCACCTTAACCAGTCTAGAAAATCATTTACACCTCTCCTGGGTGTCCTCCCGACTCATGGGCCTGTTACCCACAATTTTATTTTGATTGTTTCCACGTGCACTTATGTTTCAAGCTTAGGAAGTCCTTAGTGTTCCCTACATAGTGTCAACCTTAGTTATTATTCCTTTCTCCCACACTACATACGTCAGTACTTGTATCAACACCAAGAAGATTTCCTAGAACCTCTCTATTCCAGACAGTCATCACTTCCTTTCTATCAATACCAACAATCACTTCCTAGATTCAAAGAAGTACCTTGGTTGTTTCCCTTGTCACAATCTAGCCTCAGGTGGAACAAAGGGAAACATTATCACTCATTGATTTCATCAGTCCCTTTGATGTTTGATATTATCATATAGTCCTCACATAAAAGGAGTATCATATTTTGCGACAGTTACATTTCTTTCAATTAGTCAAAGACCCATAAATTAGGTTACACTCCCTCCAACAATTTTGTTCTCCTCATGCACAGAGGAACCCAAACTGTCATTTGTCAAATACAACCTTGAGGGTAAAGAAATCATCTACTTCAACATAGAACAAATTAACTTCTCTAACATTCTTTGACAATATATTTTCCTCGCTACTTATGTGTATCAAAGTCATGATCACAAGCATGGGACAACCTTGCCTCGTATAGTCACTTTTTTTTATTATAAATGTTATGTATCAACATGGTGTTATTTTATCTCTTTAGAAGGATTCCCTTGATTCTTCCCTTACATGACACTCTCTCTCAGTAAGTTATCAGGACTCATCATTAGGAACAATAAAACATGATGTATTTTTGATATACACTTGCTCCTAACCACATTTATCAGGTAGTAATTGTTATCATGGAAAATCATACAACAATTGCACAAGTCAATCTACACTCAGCGTTAGAAAAAAACATATACAAGTGTAAAAATTATCAAAGAAAGCATTAAAAAACCCAAACAAATCAAATGTTTCCAAAGGTCCATTTAAAAAATCAAATTGTGCAAGTGTGCTAATGTAGTTTTTCATAGTTCCCCATGGTTATTTCTATGATAGTCAAATGAAACCACTAAAGAAACGATTCAATAGCCCATGGACAAGTTTTGGTAACCCATTTTCAAAACATTCAATCTTAAGTGGGAAGTTGTGGATCCTTCAAAGGAAATTGTGTCTTTTACCCATCCTAATCTCATTAAGAGTCAAGGGGAGCCATGAGTTGATTTTGAGCCTACGAATATCAAATGAATTAAAGCCAAGAAGAAGAATATTTGAGTAAGGTTGTGCTGTCGAAATTGCTTGTTCAATCAACATCATCTTGCATTGAGAGAATTCACCATTTGAGGATTTTCTTTGCCTTGTTTGAAAGACAATTTTCTTACAATTGGATTTAAGGAAACATCCTTTTAGAGAATTTGAGGGCATCATCTCTCACCAAAACGCCTTCAAGTGTCTCTAAATTCAACTATTGTATCTTTTATAATAGCCAGTAAAGAGGATTTGGTTCTATTCTCTTCATTTTTGGTTTCTTTTTTGTGTTCTTCATTCCCTCTATGTATCTTATTCTTTTCTTTCTCCATTGATTACATGGAGTGTGTGTTTTGTGTTTAATTTCTAGCTAATATTATTGTGGGCTCCTTTGTAGGTTGCAACAAAGCTACAAAATAGTACTGGATTTTGTACGTCATTACTCAAAATCCACAACCACACCCCTTCTATCTCTAACTCTCTCTCCTTCTCTCTCTCTTCCCTCCTCACCACCCTTAAACACACACTCCCCCCCCCATTCCCTCTCTCTCCATCTCTCTTCCCCATCAAACTCTAATTCTATCATTCCATCTCTTTCACTCCCTCTTCCTATCACTCTCCATCATCTATCTATCTCTCCCACCCTCCCTCTCCATCCTCCCTCTCCCTTTCTCTATTTCTCCATCCCCCCCTCCCTCACATATTCCATGCTTCATAACAGCCCTCCTCCAACACACTCTCTCCCTCTCTACCCTTTCATTCTATCTCTATATTCATTCCTTTATCAATCTCTATCTCTCCCTCATTCTCTCCCTACCTCTGACTCCCTCCCCTCTAGCTTTGTTTCTACCCCTCTCTCCTTCTCTCTCTCTCCCCCCCACCTCTCTCTCTTGTCTTGAAAAGTATATATCTCCGTCCCTTTATCCTTCTCTATCTCTCCCTCCTTCACTCTCTCTCCCTCACTCACTCCACACCTCCCATTCTCTTCCCCCTTGTGTCATCTCGCTATCTCTCACTCTTCCTCTCTCTTCCCCCTCCTCTCTCTCTCTCTCTCTCTCTCTCTCTCTCTACCCTCCTCCTCATTCACAACATCACCCTCCGATTTTGTCTCTCTTCCTCCTCATGTCAACCAAAAATATCTCCCTTCCTCACCCTCTTTCCTTATCCCTCTCACTTTTTTATTGTCACTCACTCTCTCCTCTCACTCACCACCTCATTCTTCCCCACCTACTCACTCTCTCTCTCTCTCTCTCTCTCTCTCTCTCTCTCTCTTTCTTGGACCTTTTATCATTCCCTCTCTCACCCTCTCCACTTCCCTAATCCCATATCAACCATTTATCACCAACTCATTCTTCCCCACCCCCTGCTCTCTTTATGTTTCTCTCCTACTTTCGCTCTTTATCTACCATTTCCCCTCTATCCCTCCCTTTCTCACCCTCCCCACCCTACTAAATCGAAATTGATCATTTCCTATCTTCATTAGTTTCATGAACGCGTGTGCATTCCTAGCACTAGGAACATGAATGTATTTTTCGAATGTGCACACATTATTGATACTAAAGTGTGCACATGCTATTAACACACACACACATTTTTTTTTAATTTAAAATTTTCCTTGCAGGAATCCTACATGCACGGTGACTTGGTTGCTTTGGATATAGATTCAGGATCACTAACTTGTGGTTCAGGCTACAAATACTTAAAAACATCAATTCCTGAGGAAACACACACACACACATCTTTATCTTTGATGTTATTTTTCTATAAGTTAGATAATCAATTGTACAATGAAACTATATATATATATATATATGTATATATATATATATATATATATATATATATATATATATATATATATATATATATATATATATGTATATATATATATATATATATATATATATATATATATATATATGTATATATATATATATATATATGTATGTATATATATATATATATATATATATATATATATATATATATATATATAGAGAGAGAGAGAGAGAGAGAGAGAGAGATATGTATATATATATATGTGTGTGTGTGTGTGTGTGTGTGTGTGTGTGTGTGTGTGTGTGTGTGTGTGTGTGTGTGTGTGTGTGTGTGTGTATATATATATATATATATATATATATATATATATATATATATATAGTTTTCACTATTTTCAATACATTTTTCTCTTAACATATCAAAATCTTAAAATACGTCCCTTTTATATTTCTGCTATAAGTGTTTAGGGCTTAAACCATTTGGAAAACATTGATATAGTACACTAGATGAAATTAAGATGTATAATATAAAAAATATATATGTTTGATAATGGTAAGACCCTTTTATGTTGGGGCAATCGAAGGCCTTGTAATTTCAAAGATATAATGAATTTCATGATTTACAAATATATAAAATTAAGATTATAAATTTTGGAAAAAGAATTGTGTACAAAAACAATATGTTCTCTACAACTCCATAAGTTCTTATAACAACATTCCATTATTTAGATACTCAAAGGTTGCACTGATAGAAACATATGCATTATATTTTGCATGAAAAATAACATGAAAATGTTAGGAAAACTCAAAATTCACATAGTTAGAGACAATTTCCATAAATTAAAATTATATATTTATAAATCCAACTCATTTTCCAATATTTCTTCTTTTGCCCCACCTTCAAATTAATTGGGTAAGTACCTCTAATTATCCTTGCAAGTTAGTATATTATTATTTTTCTAGGTTTACATTACCACTAACGTGTTATGAGAGACCATCATTAGCTTGACTCATCTCTTATTAGTCCTGTCAAAGCTAGACTTTAGCAATAGAGTTGAACACTATTAGTTTAGCATTGACCAATGAAAGTTACAATGTTTAACTTTGAAAAACAAATATTTGTTTTTCAATATTATTAAAAAATATATTTTTCAAACATTTGATTGGACCATAACTTTGAAGATCTTATTGCAGCCTTCTTGCCATACGCATAACTTCCTCATATTTTTTTGTCATAATTTGAGGATGTATTTGCAATATTTCTGCCATGATTTTTAAAAATTTGTGCAATGACTTTTCATTGTTAAGCTTCATAGGAAAACCACCTAACATTAAAATCCTTGAAATATATCATACTCACATAAATACCCTATTTACCATCAATTATTGCCCACCCTAATTTAAGAAAGTAATGGCATAAAAATGGGGTAGGAACAAGATGGAAAGAAATGTACCTACCAAGTCTACCATTGTTTATGTTTTCTTCAACGCTTTAACATGTAGGAGTAAAAGTGTAAATGTGAAAACTTAGTAGTAGTTACTACCCAACAAAAAATTAAATTCCTTATCCCTTAGTAGGAAATTAAAAGAGGAAGACTTTTCATGTTCGAACATACACAATTTTGTTTATTTTATATAATGTTTTTAAGGATAAAAAAACTATAATACTTTGTTCATATATTTAAAATAACATGACAAACAAAACAAGCTTCCCCCAAACAAATAAATTCAACATGTATATACATGGCTAGTTGAGGAAGTTACGTTTAGAGTCTAAATGGTTTCCCGAACCATTTAGATGTAGATTTTGCTTTTGCTTTTATCATTCTATTTCGAGCTCTTAAATTGCAGTTAATGTCATTATCACAGCAAAACATTAGATTCTTCATTGATAGTAAGTATTGATATGAGTATGCCATTATGGGTTTTTTAGTTTTATTCTGAAAAAAAGTTTTATAAACATCTTAGATTCTTTCATTCATCGTGAAATATATGTGTTACACATAATTTTGTCACCATTATGAATGTTAGGCCCCATAATTGTCATGTTTAATTCACATTCTCACCCTATGCTTACTCATGGTTTTCATTGTTATTACTATCATTTTGCACAATTGTTGCGCTAGTAGCTTAAACTTGGAGCATGATCACGTAAGTGTTCATTATTTGACCTATATCCTTTATTTCAATAACATTTGCATCAAAATGATTATTGATGATGGTGCTTGTGTTGTTTTAGGAAGGCATATGAAATCACGATCAAAGATACACATGCATCAACAATTAATTGCACCTAGTTTTGTTCCCGCACCAGCGCTCCTACCCTAGCATTCCTACACCGATTTGGGGCTTTCGTACGTCAACACATTTTTGGGAAAATCTGAGAATTTTTTTGTTCAAAATGATGTTCCAACACCTTCCCATCAGTTGGATTTCACCCAGGCCACACGTGTGGGTCTCTAGAAGAAAATCAACAAATCTACTCAAAATCCACATAGTTTCCGAACTGCCAAGTTTGACCTCAATTTTCATGAATATGGAGGAGAATATAGGAACTCTGAGCATATTAGTTCTTTACTAGTATAACGAATTATCTAAAGCAAAAATTGTTTCTCAATATTCACTTTCGGTTAAAAGTTACAGGAGGGTCTTTGAGGCAGTTTTATAAAAAGAGACTGTTTTTCCAGAATTCTAGGAACTTGTCCAGATTTGTAAGATATTGGAAATTTCATATCAGATTCGTGTATCCTTTATTAGATATTGGTTGTAATAGAACTCCTTTGGATGGGAAGTTGTTATGATCCCCTCTCATTTAGTTTGTGCTTGGTTTGGCTTGTTCAAAACTTGTCATGTCATTTTAAATTATATAAAAGCCAAATCATGGCTCTAAAAAGGGGGATAGAGAACCATTCTTTGTATTCTCATGCAGCTAAGTTGAGTGTTGGGGGTTATACCCCCCTTCCTCTGATCAAATGGATCTAGGCTACTAAAGCTTTTGATGTATTAAATACTGAGGTTTCATTAATCAAGCATCAATTCCAAGTTCATGCATTTGTTTTATCTATTTCCTGTGATGATAAATCTGTTCTCGTAGGTTAATCTATTTCCTTAAAAAGGGAAACAAGCTGGTTGACTAGGGCCCATCCAAACTATCTCCTTCTCCCATTACTATTTTATTGTGTATTAAGTACAGGAAGTGAGTGGTGTGAAGGTTGTTTCTTAATGGTGAGTGTGTAGGATTGATAATGCTCTTGTGTTTATTTTTCTTTTTCCAAGTGATCTGAGATGTGAGGGTTTGCGTGTGTTGATGTGTTTTTATTTCTGTCAAATCATTTTTTATACTTTCTTAAAACACAACAATATTTCTTTGATCTAAGAATATTCCTCTTGAATAAGTTTTGGCACAATGGTTAGAGTTGCAAGGTTTGATCATTTAGGTTTTGTTTAAAGACCTATTTCTTTACAACAAGCATACTCTAATCAAAGAATATATATTGTAATTGTGTAGCGGTTTTAATCCTCCTATGTAAATAATTAAGTTTAAATCGTAATCCTTGCTTTGATAAATATATGTAAACTGAAGTTTAAGTACAAGAATCATTTTCTATCACTTTTCGGATTTGGGGCTATAAGATAGATCTTTTATTTAATGATTGAATTTGTTTATACACAAGATATATTCAACACAATGATAAATGTTCAGAGAGGACATGGGTAAATAATATTTTAAGGGGTGATATTTTTTTCAAACGCGGAGTTTATTGTTTGTACTAAGATTAATGAAATTCCCCTTTGACTTTCACAGTTAATATTCCTGAATTGTAATTTTCATTTGATTTGGGATTTCTTTTGTTATCATCTGAGTTGAAGTTTTCCTTTCTACACTTGCTGATTTCGTGCTTGATAACACAATGTTTGGATTTATAGATTAAGGGATGCAATATTGTGGAGTGAAGATCTATTCTAGTACATGAATAGAGTCATACCAGTACAAGAACAAAGTACAGGAATTGTTCTGTCTTTCCTGGTATAGGAACAAAGTGCAGGAACATAATCATTCCAGTACAAGAACAAAATATTTCTAGTACAGAAACATAATTGTAATCTTAGTTTGCTTGATAAATTAATGAGTAAAGTAGCCAATACCCAAATTGATCAGTATGATTTTCTTTTAGATTTTTCATGCTTAGTATCCGAACTGAGTTGGGATTTTATGCATTGCTTTCATGAACTTGGATGATTGCTATTGTAAGGAGTGATTTTTTTTTTTTTTTTTCAAGTTTCCAATAATTAGGGTTTGTTTACAATTTTTGGCAGAATTGCAAAATTGGTGTTTATGCTTTCTCAAGTTTCCTTTGAAGTGCAGGATTCAATTTAATTTGTTGGGATTGATGCAAAAGTTAGACTAGAATTTGATTTGCAGGTTGCTAGGGTCTCTCTCTGACATTTCCAGTGTTGTGCCTCGAAGATCATGAACTCTCGGATTGACAATTAAATGTTGGTCCATTAATATTCCCTATATTACACCCAAAAATGACCACCAATCCGGATCTTTCGCTATCCGTTGAAGTGTTCTAAAGCACTCCCATGCAATGTTAGAAGAAAAACAATCCCAAAGACAATGAGAATTTTGGATGGTCCATTAATATTCCCTATATTACACCCAACAATGACCACCAATTCAGATCTTTCGCTATCCGTTGAAGTGTTCTAAAGCACTCCCATGCAATGTTAGAAGAAAAACAATCCCAAAGACAATGAGAATTTTGGATTACATGGTCCAAAAACCCACTTTTTAGCAGTTGCATGGTTCCCTAGCTAGATTTTTCACACATGCAAATCTTACCATTATGGCCAGTGAAAATATGCGCTTTGTCCTCCAATATGAAATCTGCACATAACTTAACGTAAGTAAAAATAAAATGTGATTTCTAGAAGCTTTGTTGGAGGAACATTTCCCAACTAAAGGCTTCAAGCTTCTACATACTTGGGCCTCATCCCTCTATTCATGGAGAAAACTCCCTCTCTTTGTGGAACCCTAATCCCTCCTTTTGAGGATCTCATCCCTTGAGAAGAGTATCTCAAACCTCGTCCTCCTAGCCTATAAATTCAACGTAGACAAGAGAGCTAGAGATGACTTCTGACTGTTAACTTATGCTATCGGAATAGGGTTGGAAAGCTTGTCACCTAAGGGGAGGATTGGAGTCTTTTGGGAGGAGTCTTACATCATTAAGGCAAGGTTTTATTGTTTCTTCTTACTTAAGATTAATAAAAAGGAGTGTTTTTTTCCACTATATTGTTCAATGGAGTTGATGTATTGTTTGTTTACTTCCATTTTTCCATTGATAATAATATTAGGCACTAGTTTCCTTGATCACTAGAATGGATTTTATTGCATCATTTATCTATCATATGCCATTGATCCTTTTGTAGAAATTCCTTGTAGATTCAAACTACTAATTGTAATTTATGAAAACAATAGACTTGAATCTACTCTACTCATCAGTATAAACAATTAAATGATCATGAAATCATGAAGCATATAAGAGAAAAAAATCAATCAAAAATTTACATAATGATTTCCTGGGGAAAGCCACACCTAAAAACGCCTGCTATCTGTATATTGCATTAGTTAGAAAATATGAGAAGATTACAATACTTTTCTCAAGCATGAGCAACCTCTGCACTATCTCTTTCTGTCTCACTTCTTCCTAGACAATCTTGTGCCAATACTTAACCAAATTTTGGCTTGCCCAAGTCCCTATTTCCTTTCGTTGTTTCCTTGGGAATTAGCCCCCTATTAATTATGGAAATTCCTCTATATGAATTAGGCAGCCCTCATAGGCCTTCCTCTAACTACATGCACCACCTATAAAATTCAGATGATTATACAACGGATAGTACACCACCCTTGAACTTCAATGGGAAACTCTCAGATCTGATATGCAGGAGTTATTTATGAGTGAATAATTAGTTAACTGGTTGAACACATGAAGTAACACCCCACTTTCTGATCTCCTACTAGTTCCTCCATCAGTTGGAACTATTTTAACTGATTTTAAGTCAGTTAAACTAAATTAATTAATTATAACTCAAAATAAACTCAACCAGGGCTCCTATAATGTAGGAGACACTATACATGCCTTTAGTTATACCCTCAAATCGAATTAACTGAGCAACCTAAGTCAATTTAACTTATTTAACTCGTACAAGTTGTCTTGTGATGTGGAATTACAATTTTATTCCTAATTTATTTCAAGGAAAAAATTAAATTAGTATTTTCTTGTTGCATTTTCAATGCTCCCCCTCAACAAGAAATGGATTATCATATACGCCAATCATGCCTCTATGGAACTCAAATTTTCCTCTTGACAGAGCCTTAGACAATATGTCTACATCTTGTTCCTCTACAGGAATGTTCTCCAACAACATGATTCTCCTCTTCACACAATCTCATAGATGGTGATACCGGATGTCAATATGCCTAGACCGATCGTGAAAAAATGGATTATTAGAGAGTTTGATACAAATCTAATTGTCATAGTAAATTATTGTAGGATCCATTTGCTAACCAAATAACCAAACAAGGATCTTCCTCATCCAGATAGCCTCACAAGCTGCTTCACTACACCCATGTAATTTGCTTCTACTGAACTGAGTATAATTGATCTATGCTTCTTGTTGTACCAAGAAATTGTTGTTGATCCAATACTAAAGATTCCCCCTAGTGTGCTTTTCCTATCGGATGGACTCCTTGCCCAATCTAAATCTGTGAAGCCTTGCATCTTCACTCCCTCTGTCCATCTGTACCAAAGGCCAAACTGAGTGGTGCCTCTAATATATCTCAACACATGTTTAGCTTCCTTTCAATAGAGTTTGGTTGGATTAACCATTGCTTGACTAAGTTGGTTAACTATAAAACATATGTTTGGTCATGTGCTCACCAAATACATAAGTGAACCCATAAGCTGCCTGTAAATAGTAGCCTCCACTACTTCACCTGAAGTAGCATATTCCTTCCTCTAATTCCCTGCTAGAGGAGTGTCCATGGATTTGCTACTCTCCATTTGGAACTCCTTTAGTGTCTCGTTGGCATACTTTTTCTGAGATACAAACAATTCATCATCTCCTTGCCATACTTCCACACTAAGGAAAGAATGCATGAGCCCCAGGTCCTCCATCTTGAATTCTCTTGCAATATACTCTTTGCGAGATTTGAACAACTTCTCATCACCTGTTAGAATTAAATCATTGACATATAATACTATAATCAAGAATTTCTCTTCAACCACATTATAGTAAAGGTTTTCATCTGCTTCTGATCCGAATGGAAAATGGCATCAACCCATGGTACTCATCCACCCATATTATTCATTGACCCATGGAATTTACCCATGGTTTTGTAAATGGCATCCGCCCGTGGTATTGTAAAATCCACCCATGGTACTCATCCACCCATATTATTCATCGACCCATGGAATTTACCCATGGTATTGTAAATGGCATCCGCCCGTGGTATTGTAAAATCCACCCATGGAATTGACCCGTGGTATTGTAACCGAAAAATACTATAAGTAACAAGTCACATTTTGTAAAAGGACAGATTGTCCACCACAATGTATCCTTTACAATTCAGAGGCATGTAGCGACCACATCTCTTCTCAGAGAAAAGCTACCATCGCCCTAGCTGGTTTATTTCCATTACTATTTTAAATAAAATTTTCTTTGTGGTTTTGTTTATTGGGCATTCTCCTTCTTTTTCTTATAGCAATTCAATACTTCAGATCTTGAGGGTCTCTACCCCAAGATCCATTTCAATCATTCAGATCTTGAGGGTCTCTCCCCCTAAGATCCATTTCAATCTTTAGATCTTGGGGACCTCCTCCCAAGATCTGGATCAGTGGTATTAGAGCAGGTTATGATTCCATGGGAATGAAGGTTTGATGCATATTTTAGTTTCAAATTTTGCAGCAATATTCAACAAACTTCAGGCATGTGCTACAACCTCCACAGAGCACTTTCTTGGGTCAAACAGGAAGAATTTTTCTTTTTTCATTTTTTTGCAGGAAATTTTTTTTGCACGGCGACTTTGCAGATCAAATCTGAAACATTTGGTACAAAATTTACAAAATAAAATACCAGATCTGCATTCCTCTCGAAAAATCACCCAATTTCAAAAAAAAATGGGTTGAATCGGAGTTCATATGTGGGAGATATCGCTGATTTAAAATCAACTATTTTATTAGAATTTTTGTGATGGCGGAACTGTTGCAGCACGAATCTGAGATCTCAGAGTGTCCAGGTACGGATTTCCAACTCATGGGAAGATGAAAAATGATCCTTCTTCTTCTAAAAACAGGTTATAATAAATATTCTAAGTTATATTGGCCGAGTTATGTCCATTTTAACTTTGGAGCAGCATTCAGAGTGGGTTTCCATTGGAGACGTGCCCTTCCACCCCACTTTAGTAGGCACCTGCTTCACATTCATCAGTTTCAACATAGCAACATTCGGCTTGGGTTATTTGGAGATGTTCCCTCCCACCCCAGGCTATGTAGGCACCTTCTACTTCATCAACAACCAACATCATGGTTATGGGTCAACCGCATAAAATCCTTGTCATCGAAGTCCATTTGCTAGGCTGCACACTGTTAGAATCACAGTTGGTCACAAGCATTACAGGGTATCTCTATCCTCGGATCTTCGTTTATCAGGGTTTTGGGTTAACCACATAAAACTCTTATCTTCAGTGGCTCTTCATATTCCACAAAGGCTTCGCAGGAGGGAACTTTACGCAATGGGGACCGTTGCTTCTTAAGGAGGGAGGAATGATCCGAATGGAAAATGGCATCAACCCATGGTACTCATCCACCCATATTATTCATCGAACCATAGAATTTACCCATGGTTTTGTAAATGGCATCCACCCATGGTATTGTAAAATCCACCCATGGTACTCATCCACCCATATTATTCATCGACCCATGGAATTTACCCATGGTATTGTAAATGGCATCCGCCCGTGGTATTGTAAAATCCACCCATGGAATTGACCCGTGGTATTGTAAATGAAAAATACTATAAGTAACAAGTCACATTTTGTAAAAGGACAGATTGTCCGCCACAATGTAGCCTTTACAGTTCAGAGGCATGTAGCGACCACATCTCTTCTTAGAGAGAAGCTACCATCGTCCTAGCTGGTTTATTTCTATTACTATTTTAAATAAAATTTTCTTTGTGGTTTTGTTTATTGGGCATTCTCCTTCTTTTTCTTCTAGCAACTCAAACCTTCAGATCTTGAGGGTCTCTACCCCAAGATCCATTTCAATCATTCAGATCTTGAGGGTCTCTCCCCCCAAGATCCATTTCAATCTTTAGATCTTGGGGACCTCCTCCCAAGATCCGGATCAACTTCACTTTCTTTGAAGCCAAACCTAGTGAAATAGTTTTCAATATTGGTGTACCAAGCACAGGGTGCTTGTATACAGTGCTTGCTTGAGTCCGTCCACATGCGACTCTTTGTTGAAGGTCTCAAATCCTTATGGCCGCTCAATGTACACCTCTTCCTCAATCACTCTGTTGAGGAATGTTTTCTTCACATCCATCTGATGTATCTTCCATCCCATCTGCAATGAAAGTGTTAGAATAGATTTGAATGAAGAGTACCTTGCTACTGGAGAAGAGGTCTCCTCGTAATCAATTCCCTCCACCTGAGAGAATCCCCTGGCCACAAATTTGGCCTTGTGGTTCTCCACACTCCCATATGATGCTTTCTTTAACTTGTAAAGCCATTGGGAACTCACCACTAACTTGTCTTCTGGTCTTGGGACCACTTCCCAAGTCAAACTCCTCTACCATGGCATCAAACCATCCTAGTTGTTGCGCTAATTTTTTGAATGAGGATGGCTCAATCTCTACACTCTCGTTCATCATAGCCATATAGTCAATGTACTAATCTGGTGACCTCCTTTGCATGTGCTGTGGTGTGGGTACTACCACATTCTCTCTAGCATCTTGCATCAATCTGTCAGCCTCTGGTGTGCTTCCTTCCATCTCTAGAAGTCTCTTCATGAGTGGGTTCTTCCACTCTCTTCTCCTCTGCATGTGGCTACTCCACATCATCCTTAGGCTCCTCCTTTAGAGCCAAAATCCCTCATCTTCATGTAATTGAAGCTCCCTCTCAAGGGAACATCTCATGATCTTCTCCTCATCGAACTTCACATCTCTATGAACCATTTTCATCCTGTGAGATGGTAGATACACTTGATAGTTGTGAGATGTATCAGTGTACCCAACCAATATTCCCAACTCAGATGTTGGCTCTAGATTTTTCCTTGCATCCTTGGAAACATGACAATAAATTGATGAACCAAATATCTTGAAGTGTGCCAAATCTGGTTTCTTACTTGAAAAATCTTCTTCTGGCATACTCATCCCAAGAATCTGATGAGGATTCCTATTCCGCACATCTATAGTTGTGTTTCAGGCTTCAGTCCACAAGTGCAACACTAGGCCCTGATCATGTAACATCGCCTGTGAAACTCCCACAATACTTCTATTCTTCCTTTCAGCCACCCCATTCTGTTGTGGGTTATGGGGTGTTATTAACTTCGATAGAATGCTTTCTGATGTACAAAAGTTCTTGAATTCATTCGACACATATTCTCCACCATTATCACTCTTGAGAACCTTCACGTTCCTGTAGTTGTCTTTCTCAACAAGTGCTTTAAATTCATAAAATTATAGAATGGATGATCTTTCTTCTTCATGAAGAAAATATAGCACTTACGTGAGAAATAATCTACAAATATTATATAATACATGTGCTTGGCCATGGAGACTATCAAGAATTGTCCACACACATCTAAGTGAACTCTTCAAGGATCACTTATGCTCAATTGTCCTTATCATGAAAGGTGGCTTTAGTGTACTTCCCCAATGTACACCCTTTTCAAGTATCTCGCTGTTGTAGTGCACCCTTTGGAAGTCCTGTGGAAATATGTTGCATGATCTTCAAAGCCCCATGGTGCAAGTGGCCCAATATTCTATGCCACAATTCATCGATGTCTCGGCTATGTGCCTTCTCTGCTTTTGTGATCAAATTAGGACAATATTCTACATCCAATTTGTAGACGTTCTTCAGCCGAACCATGATCTACTTCACTTTTCCTCAGGCTATGTTATGAAGGAAATCCTTTCCTTTGCTAAAAATCAAATCGTAGCCACAGTCCTTCTATGTAGGAACTAAAACGAAATTTTTATTTAGACTGCCAACATACATGAAATCTTTTAATGTGAGAGGAGAACAAGACTCCCTTTGAAAAGTAACAGTATTGATGTTTCTGTGTTTGGGATTCTGTGATCCATAATGAATTAAGCAAAGCCTTTCGGTAGAAATCACATAAGAGACATTTTTGGCCAACACGTTTTGAACCAACAAGTGTGGTTCATCATCAGGACTAGATGAAGACGCAGACCATGGAAAAGGCTTAAATAGAGAACAATGTAGAGACATAATTTCAAGTAACAACTATATTTTGACAATAATATTTAAATTATGATATTAATTTATTAATATATTAAAAACAAATATTATTAACTAACGGCTATATTAAACGACTAGTTTTCACTAACCTCATTATTATTATTATTATTAAGCCAAGTGATATTATTATTATACAAATTATTATTATTATTATTATTATTATTATTATTACTATCCAAACATAAAGTATTATTGCTATTCCTAATATTATTATTCCTATATGAAGTGAAAATATAGTCATTATTATTATTATTACTATTAAACCAATTATTATTATTATTATTATTAGTAGTATTGACGTTGGTCATGCTATACCTTCGATCATCTCCCATTTTGATATGCATATGGAGGTCCTTCTCCTTCAATTCACTAAAGAATTCTTTGTTTTTGGTCATATGGAATGAGGTTGCACTATCTAGATACCACACACTACCCATCATAGATGTCACCATGCAAGAAATGAGCATGAAATCCAACTCGAATTGTGAAGCAAGAGATTCACCTTCCACTCCTCCTGAGGGATTCTTGTTGGCCTTCTTGTGTAGATCCTTTATGGCATAGTGTCCCAGCTCATGACAGTGAAAACCTTTTATCTTCGACAAGTCCTTCTTCTTACCGTCCTAATTAGAATATGATTTGGAATGGGATGACTTCCCTTTCCCTTTCTTTTCCTTTCCATCTAAGGCACATTTCTCCTCGTCATCATGCTTGTATGAGGATCCATCTCTGGTGTTCCTCTGAATCTCTTCTTGTACCAAGTCAGACCACAAGCGCTCCCACTCTGGTAGCTTCTCCCTCCCATTTACAAAATCTTGGTAATTGTGCCAGCTCTTGGGAAGGCCTACATGTGTTAAGTTGACTGGATCATGTTTAACAACTAAAACACCAACACTTCCAATATCATCTCGACATTGGGTGAAATTGGTTAAGGACTTTGGTATTATGTTTCCCTTCTGCATCTTGATTTTCTTGAGCTTGTCCTTCAGTGCCCGTTTCTTGTGGTAACTACTATTCTAAAACAGGTTTTTCAAGGCCTTCCACATTGCATATGAAGTCGCCTTCCCATGGAGGTTCAAGACAATATGATCTCGAACTCATTTTAGTATGATCCTTCTCTCCTTTGCAACACATTTCCTCCACTCTGCCAGATCTTGAGCATCCGTTGCTGGAGGCTTAGGAATATCTTTGTCTATGAATTCCTTCAACCTGTTGTCTTCCAAAATTGTCTCCATCTTGTCCTTCCAAATAATATAGTTTGAACTACCCTCAAGCGCATATTTAAGTCTCAATACATAGAATGGCATCCCGTTGGCTCTAAAGAAGGATACTGCAAATTCGATTTCACTTGCAAAAGACAAACTCGTATTCTACTCTTCTAGAGTGAATTTTGCTCTGATACCATGTAGAAATTCCTTATAGATTTAAACTGCTAAGTGTAATTTACTAAAACAATAGACTTGATACAAGAGAAAGAATTCAATCAACACATTACATAATCATTTCGTGGGGAAAGCGACAACTAAAAAACCCTGTTATCTGTATATTGCATTAGTTATAAAATATGAGACAAGCCTATCTCTATCTCTATCTGTCTCTATCTGTCTCACTACTTCCTAGACAAGCCTAAGCCAATACTTAGCCAAAGTTTGGCTTTCCCAAGTCCCTATTTCATTGCGTTGTTTCCTTGGGAATTATTCCCCTATTAATTAAGGAAATTCCTCAATATGAATTGCGTAGTTCTCATAGGACTTCCTCTGACTGCATGTACCACCTGTACAATTCAGATGATTATACAACTGATAGTACATTTCCCTCAAACTGCAACCTCAATTGGGTAACTCATAGATCTAACATGCATGATTTATTTATGAGTGAATCATCAGTTAACTAGTTGAACACATGAAGAAACACCCCACTCTCTGACCTCCTAATAGTTCCTCCATCAGTTGGAACTAGTTGAACTCACTTTAACTCAATTAAACCGAATTAATTAATTACAACTCAAAATAAACTCAACCAGGGATCCTATAATGTAGGAGACACTCCACATGACTCTAGTTAGACCCTAAAATCGAATTAATTGAGCCAACTAAGTAAATTTAACTTAGTTAACTCGTACAAGTTGTCTTTTGATGTGGAATTACAATTTTATTCCTAATTTAATTCAAGGACAAAATTAAATTATGATTTTCTTGTTGCATTTTCAATACCTTTGTTGTTATTATGTTTGCAGGTTTGGTTTCTAAGCAATGAGGAGTTGTATCAAACCATAGCGAGGATCTTCATTAGAAATTTCTTTGAAAGGTATGGATTTCATATTCCAGCATTCTTGCTTATAATTCAATAGGAATGAACTTAGGAAAAAATTTACTAGTTTGTTTGTTTTTTACTAGATTCAACCATTGAATCTAGGGAGGTTTCTCTTGTCGAGAAGAGTGATTTGTCTGCCATAACAAATTAGTGACCATTTGGGGAACAATTTTTTCTTCATTATGTCCTTGTGTGACCTCTGATCACTTTTGTAGCCTTGTTTGACTATGATATGAACCTTGAACGCTTAAAGTTCTATATTTTTATCTTTTTTTTCTATTTTTCTTAATTTTTCTTGGCCTACACACTTTTTCTTTGGAAACAGTGTGCAAATTTGTGCACTTTTCCTTTAGCAATAGTGCATTTCTACACATGACATAACTAGTTACTTGCACAAGCCTCTTAAATTTTTGAAAAAATAGGGTTTTCATTTGTTGGGTCTAGAATATTTTGATTGTTGTACTTTCTTGGATCTGTTTACATTCTGGAAAGGTCCTCCTTATATGGCTTGTGTATTTTGAAGGAAGAATTAATTTTTTGATTTTGGGTATGCAAGAAGTTGTTAAGATTAAAATTTTACATTTTCTAGCTTGGATTTTAAGGAAATTAGGTTGCATTTTTAAAAATGCAACCTAATTGTGGGGGGGGGGGGGGGGTTGGCAAAATCATGTATTCTACGTTCTCTTTGATTTGCATTTTGAAAATGATTCATTGATTCTTATATTGTTGAAAAGTGAATGAAACCTCTCTCCTTACTTTAGTTAGGATTAATCGAAGTGAAAATATTACATTATCATATTCGATTGCATTCAATTTTGACTCTGGATTATAACACCACCAATTTCATATCCATTAGCCTAGAGAGTAAATAACAACTTAGAAAAAAAACAATGCTAATAAAATAAACTAGACTTTTTATATTTATAGGGCTCATTACACCTACATTACATAACATTCTAGGGCTTTGGAATAGGAAAGTGAGTTAACTTTCCAAAGTTGCAGACAAACAATAGAATCTTTATATAGGGAGTAAATCCATTTATTATAGTTTGACTATGGGAAGCTCCTCTTACAAGGGAGTTAAGCACGAGATCATATCAGACCCAGTGAAGTGATTATCCCTACTTCATTTCTTACGGTGGCATGATTTTCATGCATTGTAAATGGTGCCAAAAGGTTCTTAGGAGTCACTTGAAGGATAAACCTCAAATTGACGATGTTGAGGAACCTTCAAGGGGATTGAGATTTTTTACTCTTCCCTTGCATGTACGTTAAAACTTTAATTGTCCCCCAGGTTAAATTGTCATATGTGGTAACCTTAGAGACCATTATCTTAGGCATTTTACCCAAGGTGATGGCGGGGGGGAAGTTCCTGTTGTACCTGGAACATACATTGACTAGACTCACTTGGACCTTTTTGGAGGATATTCTTCACTTGAGATGGAATAAGTGAAGTTACTTGCACCAAATCATGCTCATTAAGAAAGTTGTCAGCGTAACTAATTCCACCTACTCTATATCTATCAACTTTTCACAATGATCTCCGCGACTTTTGGTTTCATCACCAACTACTGATTTCAATGTGAAAAGGTTGTTTGCAATGGTTTGACTCAGATTTATTAGTGCATGTTGTTTTCTTATTTTACTTTCTGCGGACCTTAGCTATGGATTGTGAACTTAGATTGTTAATATTATTTAAATTCTTAATAAACTTATTAAAATTGAATCTAATGGAAATAATTCCGAAACTTACCAATCAAGGAACCCCATTTAATAGGAATCCTAACCCTTTTCCTTGCTTTGGAAATTTTGGTCCTCCTAATATGGCTACGTTGTCACTTCCCGGATTCACAATAGGTTTACCAGTGTGGTTGTTTTCAACTTCTTTAGTCCCAAATACCCAAACTGTTCCACCTCAACCAATTTCATCACCTCAACCAAATTCTCCATCACACAAGACCAATCATTTGTTGACCCTTTACCTTCTTCACCCAAAATGTCTTCCTCCCTTTCTTCTTCTTCACTTGGTAAAAGCCTTGATGTTAGTAACCAGGTGGCTAAGAAGAAGACGAAAGAGAATAATAATAAGAAGAAGTGAGATAAAAAAGAATTCAACAAACCGACCATTTCTTTTAGTATGGAAAATGTTGAGGAACCGTTGAAAATACGTCACAAGCCCAAATTCACTTACAACCTTGGTAAGGGTGACACCTTCTTATTGATTGTCCTTGTATTCCAAATGTGTTAGAAGTGTGACCTAAAAATTCTCATCAACTTACTATCGATCCATCAACCAATGATTGTCAGATTTCAGGGAAAAAGGGTAAAGTTATGTTTCTTTGTAGGTTATTAAAAGGGAGTCATCAAACTCACCTTTTCCCTCACATGGATGAAGCCTCAAAATTATTGGAAAATTTTACTATTACATAACAACAACTTCCAATAGGTTACTGTATACTTTCTCCAAACCTACCATCAATTGATGGGGTGATTGATATAATTGCAAGTACAGACAATCCCACTCTTCCATTAGAGAGTGAAACTCTTATCACTAGAATTGATGAACCATTTATTGATCAGGTGGTCAACTTAATTCCATATTCATTTGATACCACTTGCTTTGTAGAGAGAGAAAATAATACCACTCAAGTTCTTCTTGTTACTTCAGATTCTTCTACACATGGAGGCATTTCAACAGTCTCCATAGAACCCCCTCCAAGTACTGAGGTTATTTCCTTTGATTGGAATAGACTAATAGATCCTCATATTCCTTCTTCCAACCCTTTTCAAATCATTTTGAAATATTATGGTAGGAATCTACGTCACACAAATGTATATTAAGGTGCTTCTATTAGTATTTTATCATGAACTGCTTGGCAAGATGTGGGTTCCCCTCAGCTTGTGTTTGTTACACATAATCTTTTGGCCTTTAACAAAACCATTAGCGAACCTTTATGGATCCTTCCATTACCTTGGAAGGTAAAACTATCTATACTGATCTTACGGTAATCCAAGACCCCTTGGATTTAAAATTTCTCCTTGGGCGAGACTATGTCTATTCCATGAAAGTTGTAGTGTCCACACTCTTTCGAGTGATGTCTTTCCCTCACAATGGAAACATTATGACTATTGACCAACTTTTGTTCATTGATCTTGATTTGACTACCAATCATCTGACACCCCTAAATCTTCCTTATATGGAAGTCGTATCTACCCCACCATGGGTTAATTATGTGGCAACTAGTTCCATATTTTCATTTACCAATATAAGCAAGCCTCTCACTATTTTCTTGACTTATTTTGACCTAGATCCGGTAATTGACATGGTGAACACTTCAATGGGGACATTTGAACCTGATTTCCTTATCTCTATTGAGTCCCTTAAAATGTTTTCCTTCTAGATAATTTTTCTTCCATCTGATGAAGACCTCTTGGAAGTAATGATCAATTTGTGTCCCTTGGCATGTGTTCCTTCTAGCTGGAGGCCATGATCAAGTTTCTATGAGGATAGTTCTTTTACTGTGTCAACCTCGTTAAAAAATGAAACAACTCCCTTTGAGGATGGTTCTTTTACTGTGTCAACCTCATTAAAAATGAAACATGTCCTTATGAGGATGGTTCTTTTACTATGTCAACCTCATTAAAAAATGAAACATATCCCTATGAGGATAGTTCTTTTACTTTGTCAACCTTGTCTAAAAATGAAACAAGTCACCTTGAGCATAGTCATTTTCGTATGTCAAGCTTGTTAAAAAAATGAAACAAATACTCCCCTAATTAAGTCAAGTCTTTCACCTTATCTTGTAGAGGAACCTTCATTTCATCCACCTATTAGTAATGGGTAGTCTACTAAGGTGAATGAAACAAACATTTGGGGGAATGTACCTCTCTAGGTTATGCTTTGGGGGCATTAAAACTTATCTCAGGCACAATTTCCTCTTTGTTTCAAGCTTGTGTAAAAAGGAAACCACTCTCAAGCATAGTTTTACTCTATTTCAAGCTTGTAAGAAAAATGAAAACTATTTAGAGTCCATTTTGGTTACTATTTTCAAGACTCGTTAAACTCATGAATATCTTGAGCGTCTTTTCCTATCTATTCATGCTCATAAATCATACATGGAAATGTCAAGTTCTTTACATCTTTTCCTGCTTGTTAATTAAATTGAAATTCAATGATATGAGTATACTTTTATCACTTTTTGAGCTCTTTAAACTTATGAAAAAGAGAAACCTTGGAGTTACCTTTAAGATTTTTTCTAATTCCTGAAATATGAAAATATTGTCAAGTATGCATGTTTATTTCAAACTCATTAAAGTAAATGAAAAATGCCTACTTGATATAAGTTTACCCCTTTTACAGATCATGTAGACTCTTTATGAAAAAGGTATACTTTGACTAATCATGGTCAAAAGAGTTCTCTCCTACATTATTTTACCCTTTTATGGGCTTAAGAGACTAAAGTTATGAAAAAAGACACTGTGGAGTTTACTTATGTTTTTCTCTTGACTCCCTAAAACTGACAAACATCGAGCTTTCCTTTCTCTGAGCTCGTTAAAAATATACGATGAAAGAACTGTATGATTTTTCTTTTCATGTCTTTTTCAAACACTTTAAATATGAAAATGACACCGAGTTACCCATTCACTGGACTTGTTAAACATAACAGTGTAGGACTCGCCAATCATGACAAGGCCGAACCACTCCTTCCTAGGGTTTGTTAAAAAGACTCTAAAGTACTCATCCAAATAATGAGCTTACAGGACAAGCATATGTTATCCTCTTCAAGATTGCATAAAATTAAAGAGGTACTTACCAATAATGGTGGGGGGGAATTGGAAAGAAACTTTTGTTTTTGTATTGTTAAAAGGAAGTATTTTCTCTTCAACATGACACTCCATCACCTTTGTGTATGGGTTGGGAAACCCATTTACCCCTTAATTAGCCACATCTTATTGAAATTCTTCAAATTGGTTTTGGGTCTTATGTTTGAGTCAAATGTTGCCAAGTCGAAATGTCATGTCACTAATATGTTCAAGAGAATTCCAACCTTAGTTAAATTTACCTTGCAATTCATATCCCTCAATCACGTCAGCCATCCCTGTGTTTGTCGTGAATCACTCCAAAATTTGTTCTTCAATTCTTGACACTAGTTTCGTGCTGTAGGCCCTTCTATGACGAATCAATTCCTATCAACTTCAACTCATTATCTAGGAAGTTGATCTAGAAACCTCCTTTAGTACCCTGGAGCTTGCATGCCTTAATGGCAGGTTTCTCGCTTTCGATGACAGATTCTCATTATTTACCTTTGATCAAAGTTTTATGTGAGTGTTCGACTTCAACACATTCAATCACACTTCATAGATTGTACTAGGGTACCTTGAGGACAATTGTCATTATTGGTGGTTTCTGTTGCACCTATTAATAGTTCAAATCATTGACCAGTAATTAGGAGATTTCTATCATGTTTGAATATGAGAGATTCACTCACATGGTTAGATTCCTACTATGGATCGATAGAGATGAAGATGAAGACCCTGGATCTAGTTTCATCCATCCAAGTTGCATGGAGTTTTAGGATATTCATGATTGAAAATATAGATCCATATTCGTGTATACATCCATACTGTGTTTATTGTTGACATGGATTTTTGTACATTTCCAAAATTCCTAAGTATGGAAATTCCTACCTCAGTGATGTTTATATGACAATATTGTAACGTGATCCTTGATTGCTTATTTCAGGTCTCAAACCAATTGGTGTCTAATCCAAACTTTGGCATGATAAAGTGCTTCAGTCCTCAAACATCCTGTTCTGACTTTGCACTTTAGGGGGCAATATGTTACATGGAATTTGTTCACTACTAGGAAAATCACCACTAATCTAGATCTTTCATTATCCATTGAAGTGTTCCAAAGCATTACCCTGCCATGTTAGAAGAAAAAAAATCCCAAAGACAATGAGAATTCTGGATTACATTGTCCAAAAACCCACTTTTTAGCACTTGCGTGGTTCCCTAGCCAGATTCTATGCAGGCGCAGATCTTACGATTGTGGCCAACACAAATATGTGCTCTGTCTTCCACTATGAATTGCGTAAATAACTTAACATAAGTAAAAATGAAAAGTGATTTCTAGAAGCTTTGTTGGAGGAATATTTCCCGACTAAAAGCTTCGAGCTTCTACATACTTGGGCCTCATCTCTTTGTTCATGGAGAAATCCCCATCTCTTTGTGGAACCCTAATCCCTCCTTTTCAGGATCTCATGCCTTGAGAAGAGGATCTCAAACCTCCTCCTCTTGGCATATAAATTCAACACAAACGAGAGAGCTAGAAAGGAGTTTAATGTAAACTTATGTTGTTGGAATAGGGTTGGAAAGCTTGTCACATAAGAGGAGGATTGGAGACTTTTGGGAGGAGGCTTACATCATCAAGGAAAGGTTGTATTATTTCTTCTTACTCAAGATTAATACAAAAGAGTGTTTCTTTTCCACTGTATTGTTCAATGGAGTTGATGTATTGAGTGTTTACTTCCATTTTCCATTGATAATGATATTAGGTACTAGTTTCCTTGATCACTAGTATGGGTTTTATTGAGTCATTTATCTATCATATGCCTTTGATCCTTTGTTGTTATTATGTTTGTAGGTCTGGATTTTGAGCATTGAGGAGTTGCATCAAACCATAGCGAGGATCTTCATCAAGCATTTTGTTGAAAGGTATGGATTTCATATTCCAACATTCTTTCTTGTGATTCAATAGGATTGAACTTAGGGAAAGCTTTACTAGTTTGTTTGTCTGTTACTATATTCAACCATTGAATCCAGGGAGATTGCTCTTGTCCACAAGAGTGATTTGTCCACCATAACAATATGTACATGGTGTTTTATAGCATTTCTTGTGTTATTTAATTTGTCAATATTTCTTAGTATTACAACAAGTTTTCATGTTTTTTATTCCTTCATATATAATTTATGGTTGTTTAGGTTTTGTAATTCTTTTGATATTTTCAGCAATAAGCAACATTTTATTACAGTTTTTCATGCTCTACAAAATAATTTTGATAATCACTTAGGCTATTGAATAGATGTTTTATTAAAAGAAAATTATTTTTCATTATCTTACATTGTAATGTCTATGTAAAGAATAATGTTGTCCCTCGTGAATTAACACCCACACTTTTTCATCTGTTACATTGGTGACACCTTTGATGGATTTAAAAATAAATTTCTTAACTTTTTTAGCAAGCATTGAACACAACTATTAAATATTAGGTTACAAATTATTTGATGCCATGGTTATTTACAATAAATTTCTCCATCTCAATATATTCCATTCCAAAATAAGATGTGATGCTCGTGTGGTGCTTCTCCATCAACAATTGCTCATACTTGGCAGTTGTTGGCATAAGAGATACGTTTGAAGCTTTGAAGCCACTATCACTTGTTTCTATCTCTGTAATTTGTAAGCGTTACGATTTTGAAACCAATAAGAACACATTCTTCCATTTAATGTTTTTGTACATCCATAACATCCGTAGTCAACCAACGATCTACTCAATTTGATTTGCACTAGGATTGCAGATGCCCTCACTATACATATGTGTAGTTAAATTTTTCAATATAATGCCAATTTTACATTATATATATTATTATTTGTTGTTGTTGAATATTGTATGACTTTGAATATTGTGGGAAGTGTAGATAAGAATCACAAAAGGTTATGCTGCCTTTCCACTTACTTTATCAACAAGACAGAGTAATGGCAGTTCTCATGTAATGGAGAATATTATAGTTGGTGATATCTTAAAGGTAAAAAATATTTAGTGGTAACAACGAATTTTAGCACACTACAAGAATAAGACAACTCATTATATATATATATATATATATATATATATATATATAATGAGTTGTCTTATTCCTATAGTGTGCTAAAATGAATTGTTACCATTGAATATTTTTGGAAAAAATGTACGTATTCAGTCGCAATTGATGTTATGAAACCAGATCACAAAAAGATAAAAAAGATAGATCAACACCTTAGAATTTAGCCTCTTCGAGGGGGAAACCTCCTTTACATTACATAATGAACAATTCTTGGATGATTCAAATGAAAAACCTCCTTTCTATATATAGGAGTCTAAGGAGTCACAATATAACCCAGCCAACCTAACAATAATAATATAAAGCCACAAAAATAACAATAGAGGGATTCTATGGGGCATAGTAATAACAATATGGGGACAATAGGGGCACAAAAATATTAATAAGGGATACAACTACAATAGTAATAGGGTAATCACTAGTATTATAGGGACATAACATGCCCCTCTCCTTCAAAAAAGTGTTGTCCTCAATGCTTGAGTAGTTCTAGATGCTTCTGTATAAAATTCTCATCCTCCCATGTGGAATCTTCAACAGATAAGTTCTTCCACTCGATGAGATACTCTGAAATTGATTGATTTTGTAGCTGTCGATTTCTTGTTTCTGTGACTGCTTCTAGTTCCAATATAATTTTTCCTTCCTCGTCAAGTTCTAGCAATATTGTTTGAACTGGGAGCTTGTCACCTATAACCTTCTTTAAACATGAAACATGGAAAACTGGGTGCACTCGACAAGCTGCAGGAAGCTCCAATTTGTATGCCATAGTACCAATATTTTGCAACACCTTGTACAACCATAATACATTGGTGATAATTTATTATCCTTCTTAGCTTGCTTGAGGGACATTTGTTTATATGGTTGTAGCCGTAGGAATACCCAATCACCTACATCAAAACTTCTTTCATTGCGATGTTGATCTGCCTGTTGTTTCATTCTATTCTGTGCCAACATGAGGTTATCCTTTAAGAGTTGGAGGACTTGTTGTTGATGTTCGATGTGATGTTCCATTTCTTGAACCTTAGAATTTTCTCTTAAATATGATGTGATGGATGGTGGTTGATATCCATAAAGTGCCATAAATGGGGTCATTTTTGTTGTTGTATGGAAGGAAGTGTTATACCACCATTCAGCTAGAGGCAACCATTTGACCCATTGTGTCCATTTATCAGATACAAAGCAACGAATATATGCTTCCAAACATTTGTTTACTATCTAAGTTTGCCCATCAGATTTAGGATGATAAGATGAGCTATGAGCTAACTGAGTACCAAGACAAGAAAATAATTCTGTCCAAAAATTTCCAATGAAAATGGGATCTCTGTCACTTACAATAATCTTTGGGTTTCCATGTAGCTTTTGAATTGTTTCCATAAATGTAGTAGAAACTGTACTGGCTTTAAATGGATTTGATAATGCACAAAAGTGTGCATACTTGGTAAGTTTGTCAATTACCACCATGATGACACTCTTTCCCTCAGACTTGGGTAAACCTATGATAAAATCCATTGAAACCTCCTCCCAACGTTGGCTTGGAATGGATAAAGGTTGTAATAGACTCAGGGTCTTAATTGTTTCAACTTTATTTTTTTGGCAAACCAAACATTCCACCACAAACTTTTGAATATCTGATTTAAGGCCATCCCAAAAAAATTCCTTCTTAACCCTGTGGTAAGTTTGTAAAAATCCTGAGTGCCCTCCTAAGGGAGAAGTGAGCAATTCCATAAGAATCTTTCATTTGAGTTGGGAATTCTTACAGAGGTATAAGCGATCTTTGTACCATAACGAATCATTTTGCCAGCTAAATGTATTAGATGTACTGGAATCTTGTTGTAACTTTCGAATAAGTACCCACACTTCTTCATCATTCTTCCATTCCTCCCTTGCTTCATTTATCCAATCTGGTTGGATAATAGAAATGGCGCACAACAATGCTTCCACATCCTCATCCTCTCTTGAGAGTGCATCTGCCACCACATTTTGCTTCCCTTTTTTGTAGATGATTTCAAAGTCATAACCCAACATCTTTGTGACCCACTTTTGTTGCTCTTCAGAGGATAATCTTTGTTCTAAAAAGTATTTAAGGCTATCATAATCTGTTTTAACCTTGAAGTGTCTTCCCATTAGGTAGGGTCACCATTTCTTAAGTGCATGTAGTATTGCCAACATTTCCTTCTCATAAATAGCTTTGTGTAAAAACTTTCCCTTGATTGGACGACTTTCAAAAGCAATGGGTCTTTCATCTTGCATTAAAACAACACCAATTCCATTTCCTGAAGCATCACATTCCACAATAAAGGTTTTTGTGAAGTCCGATGCTTGGCACATTGCCTCTTTAAGATGTTCGAAGCCCTTTGTTGCTTCTGGAGTCCATGAAAATGCATCTTTCTTCAATAATGTTGTTAGAGGTGCTGCTATTCTCCCATAATTCTTAACAAACTTGCGATAATACCCTGTCAACCCAAGAAATCCTCGCAGATGCTCTATGAATGTGGGGATTTTCCATTCCTTAATGGCTTTAATTTTGCTAGGGTCTACCTTAACTCCTTCATGAGATATCATATGACCCAGATATTCCACCTCTTGTACTCCAAAGAAACATTTGGATCTTTTTACATATAATTGTTTCTCCTCCAATAGTCGTAGCACCCTGTCAACATGTTCAACATGATCCTTCCAAGACCTATTGTAGATTAGTATATCATCAAAAAATAATAACACAAATTTTCTAAGGAAGGGTTTGAAAATGGAATTCACCAAACCTTGAATGTAGAAGGTGCATTGGTAAGGCCAAAAGGCATGACCAAAAATTCATAATGACCCTCATGAGTTCTAAATGTTGTTTTCAGAATGTTTTCAGTCTTCATTCTGATTTGATGATATCCTAAACGAAGATCCAACTTGGTGAAGTAAATTGATCCATGCAATTCATCTAGTAATTCATCAATGACCGGAATGGGAAACTTATCTTTAGTAGTGAGCTTGTTGAGCTCCCTATAATTTGGACACATGCACCATGATCCATCCTTCTTGCGCACCAATACTACTGGAGCAAAGAAAGAACTTTGACTAGGTTGAATTATACCAGCCTCTAGCATTTCTGCAACCATACGTTCAATTTCACTCTCTTGGGCATAGGGATATCTGTACGGCATCATGTTTGGAGGAACACTTCCTGGAATCAGATGAATAGCACGATCATGATCACGAATAGGTGGGAGACCTTTGGGAGTCTCAAATACCTTGGAATTATTGTCCAATGCTTTTTGGAGATCTGGAGATAGATGATTCCAATGTGGAAACATCTAGCGAACATAATTGTGAAATTACACCTCTTTGTTCCTTTTTTAGAAGCTTTGTCATACCGTTAGAGCTTATTATCTTTCTCGGTTTCCCTGTAATACCCCTTAATTCAACTTCCTTTCCTTCTGCAGAAAATTTCATGAAAAGTTCTTGAAAATTAAAAGCTATTGTACTCAAGGATTGTAGCCATTGGACTCCCAGTACAACATTAGCACCTCCCATTGGAATGGAAAGCATTGGGCTAGTTAATACATATTCTCCCATGGATAGCTTGATATTATGGCACTTTCTAGAGCAATTTATCGTTCCTCCATTTGCAACCATTACTTGACACTCTGGTGCTAGATATAGGAAGCAATTCAATTCTTTTGCTATCTTACAATGAATAAAATTATGGGTACTTCCTGAATCAATCAACACTATTACCTTTTTCTTCTTGATTTGTCCTTCTATCTTGATGGTTTGAGGAGTGGTAATTCCATCCAATGCATTACAAGATATGGTCGGATTCATTTCTTCTTTATCTAGGCTTTGTTCTTGAAGTATATCCTCTTCTTTTGACCTTTCTTGCTCCTTTTCTTCTTCCTCTTCACAATCTATGTAGAATAATTTCTTCTCAGCACACTTATGACCTTTAGTGTATTTTCTATCACAACTGTAACAAAGCCCTTTTGCTCTTTTTTCTTCCAATTGTTATGGTGTCAACCTTATAGGTTGTGGAAGACTAGGGGCAACAACACCTCCATCTTTATAGTTGTGAGTTGTATGCTTCCTAGTTGCCATAATTTTGCTTTCCATTTTTCTTGCTAACCTGAATGCCTTCTCTAATGAATCAGGTTCCCAAAGGCGAATATCATGTTGGATATTATCCTTTAAAGTCCCTATAAACACATCAATCCTATGCTCCTCTGGAATATTTTTTACCCTTATGTTCAATTTTTGGAACTCCTCAATGTGCTCCATTATTGAACCCTTTTGTTTGAGACTTATCAATTGGCTAAAAGAAGTGTTTCTTTTTGTATCCTCATAATGTGCTATCAATTCTTCTGTAAAAATTGCCCAAGTGATAATTTGTTTACGAGAGCAAAGCCATTGATACCATACAAACTGATTTGGTTCCAAATATAAAGTTGCAATACGTACCTTTTGTGTTTTTTGCACATTATTGAGATCGAAAAATTGCTCCATCTGTAATATCCATGTTGTGGGATCCTTGCCATCAAACTTCCTCATATCGATTTTTGGAATATGGTGGGTCTTCGGTCCAACATTAGAGTTTATGGAATCATGATTAACATTTCTTTTGTTCTCATCATGAGTTTCCTTTACTACCCTTTCACCATTAGTAAGCATTTCTTGTAGAAACTTTCTCAAATCTATCTTCAAATCTGTCTTCAAATCATCCATGTTTGTCTTCAAATCTTCCATGCCTATCTTTGAAGCTGTCTTCAAATATATCTTCAAATCATCCATCTTAGCTTCCATGTTATTCATCTTAGCTTCTATGCCTTTCTTTAAACCATCCATCTTAGTTTCTATGCCTTTCTTTAAACCATCCATCTTAGCTTCAACATCTTTCTTTAACCATCCATCTTATATTCTGTTATTTTTTGTGCAAGTGACACTTGTTGCACTTGGTCTCGTAATTTTGATATATCATGTTGCATTTCTTCCTCTTCTTCATGAGTCATGCTAGAGCTTTCAGGTTGCTTACTAGGTGTTTGCATTTTCTTTCCTTGGGGCATCAATTACCGATAATAATTCTTTACTATGCCCTTTGAATTCCTTCAAACTAATTTTTCAAACCAAGCTTATGCAAAAATTTAAAAAAACTACACACATTTTTTCACTTTGTAGGAGATTGATATTGAATCTAATGTATCTCTGTAATTTCAGATCATCTAGTTCTGAAATTGCTACCTACAGTAGCCCTCTGTGTCCTCTTTCCAATGCCACCAGTTTGATCCAAATTGGATTCTCCAGGGAAGAGTTATGCCAAATCTCCCACAGTGACCTGATTATAGACTAGTTCAGTAGAGTGAACTTGTACGACGTGCCACAAGTCACTGTTTCGACCTTTGGCTCGGAAAAATATCTACAAGAAACTACAGTCCGTCCTCTTTTTGTACCTTCTTATGAAATTTCAATCCGATGCTCAGAGAGAAAGTTATGACGATTTTCACCAGGTCACCTGTTTGGAATGTAATTCAGTAGTCTGCAAAAAGACCAACTTCCTCAGATCATATCTCCGTAAATATACTGCAAAAAGCTCTGAAATTCGAATTCGAGGTTCAGTGAGATTTCATCTCAAATGGGTTTTTTTTTAGCTTCTAAAACATCACAGAAAAAAAGTTATAGTGAAAATGCCATGATGACCTATTTGGAGCAGTGAAACCCTAGAATCCAAAGCTCTTATACAAAATGTTATGAAACCAGCTCACAAAAAGATAGAAAAGATAGATCAACGCCTTAGAATTCAGCCTCTTCGAGGGGGTAACCTCCTTTACATTACATAAATGAACAATTCTTGGATGATTCAAATAACAAAACCTCCTTTCTATATATAGGAGTCTAAGGAGTCACAATATAACCCAACTGACCTAACAATAATAATATAAGGCCACAAAAATAACAATAGAGGGATTCTATGGGGCACAATAATAACAATATGGGGACAATAGGGGCACAACAATATTAATAAGGGATACAACTACAATAGTAATGGGGTAATCACTAGTATTATAGGGACATAACAGTTGCGCATATCTTGATGTTTTGGTAGCCAAAAGCGTTATCATATTGTGCTTTCACGAGACTTAAGGTCAACATATAAAGATCACCATGGCCTTGTTTGCAATGTTTTTCCTTGGCATATTTTATAACATGTAAGTAGACATGGCTTTATTTGCATTAATTTTGAAAACTTTGATCTAATAAGCTTTCAATAACAAGGGATTAAGCTCATTAAAAACATTTGGCAGGTAACAATAGCTTCTCTTTTCTTCAAAGTTAAACCATTATTTAGAAAAATGGTTGATATATTACATTATTATGTTAAATATATGACTTATTTAGAAAAATTCCTCATGTGATTCTTTCATAGATATACAGTCTTTCTTTGGAAAACATCTAGTAGATTACATTTTTACTTCTTAAGATATATTTTTATTTAAAAAAATGCATCATACGTGACATCATTTCTTTAAATAAATATTTATTTAATTTAAAAATGCATCATAAACTATATCTTTATTTTGCATATATATAATTTGGTGTTTTAAAAATGGCCTAGTAAATTGCATTATTGTTTTAAACATCTAATTTTATTTTTCTTTAAATATATATACATTTATTTTGTGAAAAGCTTCATAAACTATATTAGTGTTTCAAAAGATAAACATTTTTTTTTTAATAATCATTTCTTCTAACCATTTAAAATAACCTCAATTGTTATAAACATAAACACATTTAATTTAAAAATTAACTCATATATTATATTATTATTTGTACACAATTATTTTAATAACATTACTTTAAAAATATAATATAATTGAAAATATTCTTTCATATATGACATTACTGTTTTTTTAACGATATGTATATTTTGTAAAATGCCTTGTATTTTATATCATTGCTTTGAAGATATACAATTTTTTTTAATGAAACATTCATTGCATATTGTATTATTTCTTTAAAAAAAGACGCCTTATATATGACATTGTTACATTAAAGATTTAGACATTTTGTTAAAAAAAATGCCTCATAAATTATAGATTCGAAGCTTTTAAAATTTATTGTTTTCATTTTTTTCTCAAACATGATATTATTGCTTTAAAAATATTTGGCTCATATGGCCTTGATCATTTTAAGAATACATGATTTGAAAAATGTCTCATGCATTACATTCTTGCTTTAATTATATATATATATATATATATATATAGATATATATATATAGATAATTTTCTAAAATAAATTGAATTGCTTCATATATCATTTTAAAGAGTAAAGATATAAATTATTTTTAAATTTATTTAATATAGGTAATTTTTTAATAATATATAAGTTTTACTATATTATAAATTATGATTTATATGATTTATATTCTAATTAAAACAATTAAAAAAGAATAATACTTCTTATTAATATAATAATTTTAGTTAAGATATGAGTGTGTTCATTGTACAACTTTCTCCTCTTTCTTTGCTTAAAAAAATATGTATAACAATAATTCACAATACTCTATTTTGCATACTTTTTACAAAATACTAGCTATCAAGTTCCATATATATAAACACTTATCTATTAAAAGTATTGCTAGGCATATATTAATTCCCTTTTTTTTCTCTCAATAAATGCCTAATTGTTATGTTCTAGAGCCAAGCAGAACTCATTGAGAGCCCCCTGGATATAAAAGGGAGAAATATTATATCTATTGGCCCCAAGGTAAGGTCAATCTAATTTCTTTTAAATGACAATAATGACAGATAACTTGATGACCAAATCTAACATACATTGCTTCTCAAAGGTTTTTCATTATCATATATGCAACATAGACTTGTTCTAATTAACCTCCATGGACTCTACACACCATTACATTACAATTAATTGTTATGTGAGCCAAAATAAGTCACTGAAATCCCCCTCGATACATAAGAGAGAAAGAATATAGGTATTGGCCTAAAGTTAAAGTGAACTTATTTTCTTAAAAATGACAATCTTGATAGATAACTTGATGGCCAGATCTAACATACATACATATATTTTTTCTCAAAGGTTTTTCATTATCTTGTATGCAATGCAGACTTGTTCTAATTAACCTGCATGGAGTCAATATACCACCCTCTAATTTGTAAGCAATGAAACAATAAGTTTATAAGTTAAATATCAGTATAAGAAGAAGATAAAATATTTAAAATAATTTATATATAGACATTTGCTAAGTTAAAAGATATCAATGACACAAACTAAATAATCTTCCTCAATGTACTATAAAATTTAAAGAGAATAAATGTATCTTTGTATAAATTAAAACATGTTCTTTAAAGTTTAATTAACATTAAAATGCCCACGGGGCTTTGGATTGATGGTGAATGGGTGTGCTGTTAAGGCACTTCTTGTGATAGGTCACCGGTTCAAATCCCCTGTGGATACTTAAGTTAGTCTTAACTAAAAAAAATTAACATTAAAATAATAATAATAATAATAAAATAAATAAATAACCATATTTATAATTTATTTAAAAAAAATTATACATTATAATTACAAATACAATTTTCCACGTCATATATCAATTTACATATTTTTTAAAAACATAATATCTACTCTTACAATTAAAAAAAAAAACATAATAGCTACTCAATGGCAATGACTACTTGAATAGTAGTGACTACGCTATTAATCTATATTAAATATTAATGGTTTTAAGATTTTCAACGATCAAGAAAATAAAAAACAGCGTTACATATAACCATTTTTTAATAAAAAATTTAATAAACTTTAAAAGAAAAGAAAAGTAAAAAAAAAATAACATAGAATTAATGCGATAAATTGAAACTTAGATTCCAATAGAAAGTTCTAATAAATGGATTTGATTAACATTTTTAATTAAAGGTAACAAATTATAGATGTCGTGAATTGAGAGATAGGCACGACTATCTTATAAATTTCGTGGTCTATGAATTTAGCTGTTAATTGGTTTTCTTCCTTGCACATAGCAAGGTTATCAATCGCATTGTATTTTTTTATTTTATTTATTAATAATTAATTTTATTCAAAGTTTTTTTTTGAAAATTTTAATTATATAGTGATAAAGATTTATAAAATTTATTCATATTATTTTTTTACAAAATAATTGATTAAAGATTTATTTGATGATGATGATGATGGTTACCGTCCATTAAGACTAAACTTTGGTCTATCGGACCTAAAGAAACAAATTATTTAGTTTGATTTAAGATTTTATTCTTATGCTCAAAAAGCTTGGAGAGAAGCCTCCCGAGCTCACTATAATTTTGACATCGTAAAAGGCTAGGAAGGTCAGTATTGCGACATAGATTATGAAATTGAGATCTAATGTGGTTATACGCGGGGCACTCTAAGAGGAAGTGGTTTTCATCCTTGATGTTCCTATTCTCACAGAGATGGTAGATCCTCTCCATCCATGGTGTTTTAGGAACTGCCCAACGACCGGTTTCACTATGGAGCTCATGAGAGTTCGCTCTAATCTTCGCTATATTAATTTTCTTCTAGAGATACTTTTGATCTTCTAGGGTGGGGTTGATGTCATTCTTATAATGACTTAATTTTCTTTTAGCTGTTAAATCTTTCTCACACCACATTTTTTTTGTGAACTTAGAAGTAACAATATCTTTAATGTTATTAATGTTTTGCAATGCATCATTCTCGTTGATCTCCCAATGGTTTAACCAGGTCCTCGTGTCTTTATACCAGCCCCGCTTGAGCCTTAGGTGGTTTTGGCTGGAATTTAAAGCTAGCTTAGGAAGTCTATGGTCTCCTATGTTGATGGGACCTAGCCCATGCTCCAACGTAACCTTGGTTGTCAACCTGTCCGGGATTAATGATGTTGGTGGATTCAGTTTATTGGTTTGGAGGTTGATTGCGGATATGAGTATCAGATATTTTTATTGGAGTTTGCAGTCATTAATGGGGCTCGTAAATGCTAACCTACCGGTACCTAGCCTCGGGCTTTGTCCTCCTGTTTGGTCTTTTACACAAAACCTTAGTGCTTCCCGATCATTGTATGGGCTCTGCTCTGCTATGGAAACTCTGCGAGGGTTCCTGTCAAAGTGTTTGGTCTCGTCCTGGCTCTTATGGCAAACTCTGTTTTTGGGTGTGGCTGTGAATGAATGTTGGTCTTCCGAACTTGCTTGTGCTATTGGCAACGAATTTTCCTTGTTGCATGAATTTGTCTCGGCTCTGGAGGTTAGTCTGCTTGAATTCTTTTACACAGTGAATTATTTGTTTATTCTGTTGTTGCTTGGACTCGATGCCTAGTCTCTCAGGCCACTGATTGTTCTTTCCTGTTGTTGACAGTACTCCTTGCTACTGTTATGGTGCTAAAGTCGTTTTAAGTTCTGGTTTTGATGTGCACAGGTGACGGCACTATGACTCTCTCGGCTACAACTCAGGTAATTTGTCCCTCCATGTTTTATATTCACCCTCTTCTGGTTTAGTAGCTAACCAACGCCTGCTCCTCTTATCTCAGGCTTCTTTTGGTTCTCTGCGGCTCTGTTTCATGAGATTCTTGGTCCAGTCGTGCCCAGGTATGCTATGCTTTCCCTTTGCTTTTATTATATCTCTGTTCAGGTACCACTGTGCAATGCACGCTAACTGTGGCTTGTTCTGTCTGCATAGGTCGAGGGTTCGACCTGGGGTGCGAAGATTTATCACAATCCAGTCTCCAAGCTCTACAACACTCTGCTGGTAGGCTCTGTCTTCCACAGTTTGTTAATTTACAGTTAGGGTTTCTTTTTGATTCTGTGGTGTTTGCTCCTCGCTGTCCGGTTGTTGTGTACAAGTTGGATCATTCTCACGACCTAGGCCTGTGTCTAGTTTCAAGTTCCGGTTTAGTTACAGTTCTGGTCTGGCTGTCTAGTTGAGGTTCGAGGGTTTCCTTGACATCAAACCCTAGACTAGGGTTTGTTCGTTCTATCGGACACTGTATACTCGATTTGTTTTTGGACAATGTAATACTTAATTTGCATTGAACAACAACAATGTATATATATATTATCTGTCTTTGTTTGTTTAAGGAAAAGTTGTGATGGTTTGTCCAGAATTACCTCTGCTGTAGTTCGTTTCTCCGGTGTCTTGATTCTATATTCTCCTTTGAATTGATTCATTGTATGTCTCTCTCCTGGTTGTGAATTTAATTCGCTTGCCCATTCGCTCTGGTTGTGGGAATTACATGTGTGTTATAGTATTGCTTTCTATTGAGAGAGGAAAAGAAACACAACCTATAGTAGTAGGCCTGTATTATGTCTGTTATCACTAAATTCAACTAGTCAATGGATAAAACACAATGGCACAGCACGTAGGCAATGATACAGATGGACGATAGGAAAAATTTGCATTCTGTCTCTTTTTATTACTCGTATCTGGAAATGCTGAACCTTTTACATGTTTTCCATTGTTACATTTATACGTTTTTGTTTACAGTTAATGAAACTGTAGTTACTTTTGGTTGTAGGCAGTATAGTTACATAACTACTAAATACTCGGTTCTATTTACATGATAAGATTTACATTTAGACATATTTGTATTTTCTTTTTAAGATGACAGAACAATTATTAATCTATTGTTTATTAAAATCAGATATGTAATAACCCTAACTGACCAACTACCTTTTGACTAATACAGAAATTAAGAAAAATGAAATCCTACCTCCTACTCTGACAAACTAAACATGAAAGACAAACCAAATGCTAACTCAACTTTCCAACCTGGCAGAGACCAACACCCGGTCATGGTGCCTTAGCTAGATGCTCCTGCATCAGGCTCCCAGAGCAAAAAGAAATCATGGCTCCGATCCATCAGCTTCTCAATTGAAGAACCTGTCTGCTCATTCTGCCTGGCATCAAGCCATGAACTATCCTCAATAGGACAGTTCTTCCACTTGACCAAGTATTGCAGATACTCCTTCCGCTGAGTTCGTTTGGCCACCTGAGTGTCGAGAATGCTCTCGATCTCGGGAGGCTGAACGTAAGGCATCTGTCTCATCCAAGCTTCTCCTCCATCCTGGGTATTCCATGTGGGCTGTGTAGTTCTGTCTTCGTCTCCTTCTTCTGGGTCAGCGGTGTAAGGGAACAGGTCTGCTACATTGAAGATGGGTGAAATGCCTATCCCTGGTGGTAACTGTAACTCGTAGGCATTCACTGAAAATTTCCAGATGATTTTGTAGGGTCCTATCTTCTTATACTTTAGGTTATTATATGCACCTTTGGGAAAGTGTTCCTTGTGCAAATGCGCGAGGACTTCATCTCCTATGTTAAACTGTACTTCCCTTCTCTTCAAATCTGCTTGTTGTTTATACTTTAGGTTGTTGTCCTGTAATTTAATTTTTACCTGCTTATGCAAATCCCTCATCGCGTTAGTGAAATCTTCTCCATCTGCACTTCACCTTTCTTGCAGTCCAATATCCTGCAACTCATGCACTCCGCGAGGATGCATGCCATACATGATCTGAAATGGACTGTAGCCTGTGCTACTATTAGGCGAGTTGTTATAAGAAAACTCTGCCTATGCAAGCACTTGATCCCACATCCGCAAATTCTCTCCAACCAAGCTTCGCAGTAGGTTTCTCAGACTCCTGTTTACCACCTCTATTTGTTCGTCGGTTTGCGGGTGATAATCAGAGCTATAACTTAGCTGTGTATCCATTTTCTTCCACAGGGTACACCAAAAGTGCCCTGTAAACTTCACATCCCTATCCGAAAGGATAGACTTAGGCAACCCATGTAACCTGACAATCTTTGTGAAAAACAAGTGGGCCACGTGAGTGGCATCACTGGTTTTTCTGCAAGGGATAAAATGCGTCATTTTCAAGAATCTGTCCACTACCACCATCACCGAGTCGTAACCCCGCTGTGTCTTAGGCAGACCCAAAATAAATTCCAAGCTGACTGAGTCCCACGATTTGCCTGGAACAGGCAATGGTGTGTACAGTCTGTGTTCTGACTGTGACCCTTCGCCAACTGGCACACTTTACATCTGGTCACAAATCGTTGTACATCCCTCCACATCTTTGGCCAAAATTAGAAATGACTGAGCTGCTCGAGTGTCTTGTCCATGCCGAAATGTCTGGCCAGACCTCCACTATGCTTCTCCCAAATAATGTTCTCTCTCATCGAGCAGTCAGGTATGCATAATTGTCCTCCCTTAAACAACAGTTTCTCTTGTAAGTTGTAGTCCAACCATGGATTGTTATCTCTCACCAAGGGATTCTGACATGCCTCATAGGCCTCCTTAAAATCTGTATCAGTCTGGTATAAATCTTTTAAGTGCTCAAAACCCAGCACTTGCATAATACTCTCTTGCAGAAGTAAATCTCTCCTACTCAGTGCATCTGCCACCTTGTTGGCCTGCCCGCAGATATGTTTCAACACGAAGTTGAAACTCTGCAAATACTCCACCCATTTGGCATGTTTGTGGTTCAGCTTGTGCTGTTGCATTACACACTGTAGTGCAGAATTATCTGAAAACAACACAAATTCGTTTCCCAACAGATAATGCCTCCAGTGTTTTAATTCATGTATAACAGCATAGAACTCCTTGTCATACGATGAATATTTATGTCTGCTTTCATTTAGCTTCTCACTAAAGAATGCCACAGGCTTATTCTCCTGGCTGAGTACAACTCCAATAGCTTTACTGCTAGCATCACAGTGAACCTGAAAAAGCTTCTTGAAGTCTGGAAATCTCAAGATTTGCCTCTCCGTGATCTTCCTCTTCAATAGTTGGAAACTTCTCTCCACTTCATCCATCCATCGAAAAGGCTGACTGGCCTTTTTAATGGTGTCCAACATAGGTGCACAAATTTCGCTAAAATTCCTTATGAATTTTCAGTAAAAACTTGCTAGTCCATGAAAGCTACGTACCTCAAATAAATTCTTCGGAGATGGCCAATTAACTATCGTCGCAACCTTCTCTGGATCCATCTTCAGTTCGTTTTCTACTATTACAAAGCCCAAATAAATCAATTCCTGCTGCAGAAAAGTACATTTCTTCAAAATTATTAGAAATTTATTCTGTTGTAATTTTTCCAGCACTTTCCGAATATGTTGAAGGTGCTCCTCCCTTGTCCTACTGAAAATTAGTATGTCGTCCAGGTACACTATCACAAATTTTCCGATATACTCCTTCAGCATCTCATTGATTAACCTCATTAATGTACTGGGTGCATTGCTCAGTCCAAATGGCATGACTAGCCATTCATACAATCCCTCATTCATCTTAAAGGTTGTCTTCCATTCATCCCCCTCTCGTATCCAGATCTAATGATACCCGCTCTTCAAGTTTATCTTAGAAAAATATGCTGCCCTGCTTAAACAATCCATCATGTCATCCATCCGTGGCAGTGGCAACCTATACCGGATGGTGATTTTTTTAATAGCCCTCGAGTCTGTGCACATCTGCCACTCTCCTCCTTTCTTGGGAGCAAGAACCGTTGGGACTATGCAAGGGCTCAAACTCTCCCTTATCAATCCTTTGTCTAGCAGTTCTTGCACCTGCTTCCTAATCTCTTCATTGTCCTTGGGGCTCATTCGGTATGCTGCCTTGTTCGGCAAATTGGCTTCGGGTATGAAGTAAATATGATGACTTATGCTTCTTTTGGGGGGTAATTTATCTGGCAAGTCATCCACCACTATGTCCGTAAATTCCTGCAACATCTGCTGGATTTCTGGAGGTAAATCTGATACCTCTGTATGCAACAACACTGTTTTTTCTCTCTTTACAACTACATAACCCATCTCATTGTCCTCAACTTGTTTCAGAAACTGTTTTCCACTAACCAACAATGCTCTTGGTTCACTTGTCCCTGTTGTCCCTTCCTCTTTGATGGGCACAAGCGTATGCTTGATTCCATCCTTGACAAACTTATAACAGTTCGTCAATCCATCGTGTACCACCTTTCTGTCGTACTGCCAAGGCCTGCCCAGCAGTATGTGACATACATCCATCGGCATGATGTCACAAAGGACTTTATCCTTATATCTGCCTATTTGAAACTCCACCTCACACTGTTCATCCACCAGCAATTGATGGCCTTTCTGCAGCCATGAGACTTTGTAAGGAGTGGGATGTTTCAAGCGCTTCAATTCCAACTTTTCCACCATCTCTATGGACACCAAATTATATGTACTATTGCTGTCAATAATTAACTTACAACACTTACCATGTGACTTTCAAACTGTTCTAAACAAAGCCTTCCGTTGTGTTTGTTCGGTGACCTCCTTGGCTGGTTTTAAAAACACCTTATTCAGCACTAGGGCTTCCCCTGTCTCTGGAGCATTTTCCGCTTCTTGGGGAGGTGTCGTTGCTTCCTCTGGTTGTGCAACATATGCACCCCTATGTCCAACTTGATTTGCCTCTGGACATTCAAATGATCTGTGTCCCCATTTATGACATCTGTAACACTAATAACTAGCCCCTCTACGTCAGCCATTTCCCCTGCCTCGCTGGGATGACCTACCGCCTCTCGCATTATCACCTCTTTCTGCTAATCCGAAAGCTCTGGAACTGTTGCCTTCCTCATTACTACTAGCAGTCTGCCCTCTGCCATATGACTGGCCTTTTCCCCTGCCAGCTCCTCGTCCTCTTCGGGCATTCTGCCTTCTAATAAATTTCTCTTCAGCTTTCATCGCACTCTGATATGCTTCTTCAATGTTCTTTGGAGACAAAATACTAATTTCATCTAAAATTTATAGTCTTAAACCATTTACGTACCTGGTTGTCCTTTCTGCAATATCCCTTGTATATCCAGCCCTTAAGTTCACTCGATAGAACTCCTCCATGTACTCCCTCACCATCATTCCTTTCTGTTTCAGATTCTGCGCTTGCTTGTGTAGTGCAATCTGATAGTCTTTCGGCAGAAATCTTCCCTTCAACTTGGCCACCATCCTTGACCAGGTTTTAATTGGCAACTTGTTCAATCTCTTTCTCTCTGTTTGGACACTGTCCCACCACAGCGCTGCGTGTCCCTTCAATTTCATTGCAGCGAAGTTAACTCTGCGGTCTTCATTGACTTCCTCACACTCGAAATACTTATCCATCTCGCTAATCCAATCCAATAAAACCTCTATGGACAGGCTACCATCATAGGTTGGGAGTTCTGGTTTGGGTTTACTGCTTGCCACTAAAACAGACCTCAACAGTCTTGCTTCTGGGGTCTCGCCTTCCGGTCCATCTGTTGCTGCTTCAGCTTCCTCTTCGCTATCATCGCCTATCTCTGGGTCTCTTCTTCTCCCTGCCTCTAATGCCTCCAAATGGGCAGTAAGAATCCTGATCTCCTCTCTCAGTCCTTCCTCTGCTATCCTTCGAGCACCTTTTCCATGACCCCACCTTCCTCTTTCCATTTCTCTAACTAACCTTAAAAAAACTGCTCTGATACCACTATGATGGGACCCAGCCCATGCTTCAACATAACCTTGGTTGTCAACCTGTCCGGGATTAATGATGTTGGTGGATTCGGTTTGTTGGTTTGGCGGTTGATTGCAGATATGAGTATCAGATATTTTTATTGGAGTTTGCAGTCATTAATGGGGCTCGTAAATGCTAACCTACCGGTACCCGGCCTCAGGCTTTGTCCTCCTGTTTGGTCTTTTACACAAAACCTTAGTGCTTCCGGTCATTGTATGGGCTCTGCTCTACTATGGAAACTCTACGAGGGTTCCTATCAAAGTGTTTGGTCTCGTCCCAGCTCTTATGGCAAACTCTGTTTTTGGGTGTGGCTGTGAATGAATGTCGGTCTTCCGAACTTGCTTGTGCTATTGGCAATGAATTTTCCCTGTTGCATGAATTTGTCTCGGCTCTGGAGGTTAGTCCGCTCGAATTCTTTTACACAGTGAATTATTTTTTTATTCTGTTGTTGCTTGGACTCGATGCCTGGTCTCTCAGGCCACCGGTTGTTCTTTCCTGTTGTTGACAGTACTCCTTGCTACTCTTATGGTGCTAAAGTCATTTAAGTTCTTGTTTCAATGTGCACAGGTGACGAAACTATGACTCTCTTAGCTACAACTCAGGTAATTTGTTCCTCTGTGTTTTATATTCACCCTCTTCTGGTTTAGTAGCTGACCAACACCTGCTCCTCTTATCTCAAGCTTCTTTTGGTTCTTTGCAGCTCTGTTTCGTGATATTCTTGGTCTGGTCGTGCCCAGGTATGCTATGCTTTCCCTTTGCTTTTATTATATCTCTGTTCAGGTACCACTGTGCAATGCACGCTAACTGTGGCTTGTTCTATCTGCATAGGTCAAGGGTTCGACCTGGGGTGCGAAGATTTATCACAATCCGGTCTCTAAGCTCTACAACACTCTGCTGGTAGGCTCGGTCTTCCACAGTTTGTTAATTTACAGTTAGGGTTTCTTTTTTATTCTGTGGTGTTTTCTCCTCGTTGTCTGATTGCTGTGTACAAGTTGGGTCGTTCTCACGACCTAGGCCTGTGTCTGGTTTCAAGTTCCGATTTAGTTACAGTTCTGGCTCGGTTGTCTGGTTGAGGTTCGAGGGTTTCCTTGACATCAAACCCTAGACTAGGGTTTGTTTGTTCTATCGGACACTATATACTCGATTTGTTTTTGGACAATGTAATACTTAATTTGCATTGAACAACAACAATGTATATATATATATATATATATATATATATATATATATATATATATATTATATGTCTCTGTTTTTTTAAGAAAAAGGTGTGATGTTTTGTCCAGAATTACCTCTGCTGTAGTTCGTTTCTCGGTGTCTTGATTTTGTATTCTCCTTTCGATTGATTCACTATATGTCTCTCTCCTGGTTGTGAATTTAATTCGCTTGCCTGTTCGCTTTGGTTGTGGGAATTACATGCGTGTTACAGTATTGCTTTCTGTTAAGAGAGGAAAAGAAACACAACCTACAGTAGTAGGCCTGTACTCTGTCTGTTATCACTGAATTCAACTAGTCAATGGATAAAACACAATGGCACAGCACGTAGGCAATGATACAGATGGACGATAGGAAAAATTTGCATTCTGTCTCTTTCTATTACTCATATCTGGAAATGCTAAACCTTTTACATGTTTTCCATTGTTACATTTATACGTTTTTGTTTACAGTTAATGAAACTGTAGTTACTTTCGGTTGTAGGCAGTATAGTTACATAACTACTAAATACTCGGTTCTGTTTACATGACAAGATTTACATTTAGACATATTTGTCTTTTCCTTTTAAGATGACAGAAAAATTATTAATCTGTTGTTTATTAAAGTCAGATACGTAATAACCCTAACCGACCAACTACCTTTTGACTAATATAGAAATTAAGAAAAACAAAATCCTACCTCCTACTCTGACAAACTAAACATGAAAGACAAACCAAATGCTAACTCAACTTTCCAACCTGGCAGAGACCAACACCCGGTCATGGTGCCTTAGCTGGATGCTCCTGCATCATCTGTTATTGAGTTTGTGCTTGTACACCAGAAGCCTAGTCATAGCTAGGCTCTCGATACGGGAAAGACCTACTTCTATAAGGAGAATAGGATATGGTGTATTGCTTTTAATTTTCAAGTTATACGTTATAAAACGCTTCTGGATTTGCTCAATCTTTCTCCAGGATTCATAGAGATGCTGCAACCCCATACCTCACATCCATATAAGATAATAGGAGTGACTAAAGTTTGATTGTCTTTACTCATTATCTTAACCCATGGGATAAGATTTTTTCTTGTGACATGATTTTGAACAAATTTATTTTGTACAAAAATTGTATTCATTTTGAGGTTTTATATTAATTTATTATGTTAATAGATATGTCTATTTTGAAATAGAGTTTTAATAATTTTTCTTTACTTATAAATAATTATTAAGTGGATGGTAGAGATTTAATCTCTATAAAATATTCTAGAATATTCACAATAATATATACAAATCAAAAGTTAAAATTTATTTCCAAAACAATTGTCTTTTTTAGCTCTTTGAATTAAATTCATGAATTAAAAAAATCTCATATGAATAAATGTTATGGTTTTTTAGGCATGTCATAGATTAAGAATCTCCATAATAGGGTGGGGAATCTTATGATTAAGAATCATGTTTTTTTTTGAAGTATACATGTTTATCTTATATATTAATTCTTTTTCTTAATAATAATAATAATAATTCTTGCCTTGAGAAATGCATTATACAACCTAGTATGAGGGTGATGTGTGATTTTGATTGTGCTCAACCTAGAGGTTACATGCGCACCTTTTAAAATAAAAATAAAATATTATCTAAATAAAAAACAATTTTGGTTATAATAAAAAACAAAAATGAATAACCATGTTTGGTGTGTAGAAGATGTGGTAAATGTATTTCAATCTTACTAGTAGTCATAAATAAAATATTTTGGTATCCATGTGAAGTAATCTAATTATGAGTTATATATAGTTATCTATATAAGTTATATAATTTTTAAAATTATTTCAAAACACCTATATGTACTAATTTATACTTATATGTACTTATTTTTTGAATACCTATATGTACTAATATTTCAAGATCGATTTCATATGTATATAGAGAATGAGTTAAGAAAATTGTTAAAGTTGACCATAATGAAATATTTCATTGTCTAAACCAATCATTAAAAGTAATAAAATTCAATTAGTTATTAATAAAAATAATAAAGGTCATATGTATAATTCATTCAATTCTTAATATAAAACTAACATGTCCAGTGCTTTACATAATTTAAGTGGTCAAGGAAATTTTCAAGGCATTTGAAAATACACTTTAAACCATGAAAATGATATAGAGATATGTAAACGGTTCTATTTCAACCAAGAATCTATCAAACAACAAAGGGGACCAGGACCAAATTTATTGAGATGCTGAACTTTTTCCAAATTTTGAACTCTAAAAAAAATTTGCACTTCAAAAAATTTGATAGTTATCTTGAATCTTTTTGCATAAAATTCTAGTTAATTCTTATGATTTTTTTAATTTTAACAAATTTGAAATGTAAAAAGAAATAATTTGATGCTTATTATGAAATTCATATCAAAATGACCAACCATTTAATTTATATAATTATACTAATTTCTAATTTCCATTCTTATTAGAAATTTCTATATATTAAATAAAAATTAAAATTTAAAAACATAATCATTATTTTTTTTAAGAAAAGTCTGTCACTGAGTGATTTTTGTTTCGATGCTTTATTTGAAAATGGTAACTCGTTTTTAAAGCTAATGTCGTATCACTAATCATGAAATACGATATTATGTTCAGAGATTTCTTTTTAAAAATTCAACTAAAAGTGTGGTAAGGATTTGTTATTCATGTTCATGCTAATAAAACCTTGATATATTTTTCAGGAAACTGTGAACGAACAGTTCACATTTAAAGCCAATCTGTATAATATATGGGCGTTATCAAGTTTAGTGGACTTTCAATAATAATATGTAATGCTTTGTTACATCGCAAGCGTGTAGTCTAGTGCTATTATTGATGTTCATTTAAATAAAAAACTAAATTATTCTTGAAGTCCTGAAAACGAACTCTTGAGCTCAAAGACACCGGTGAATTATAGTATAAAGACAGTGCAGACAACTTCTAAAAAGATTCAAATCTCTTAAGCTGCAGGCGGAGCAGGCATGAAGTTGGGGGACGTTGACATCTCAGAAAGCAAAGAATTATCAGACACTTGTTGCAGATTATTTGGTTTTCTGTCGCCCTCCGAAATCGGATCAGGAATTGTAGCATCTCCTGTTCCTGAGTGATCGAGAGAAGGGTCATTGTATATGTCCCACCATTTGTGCACCAACATCTTTATATCTTCCCTGTCCATATTTTCTTCCTCCCCACTGAACCTCCACGGCTTCGATCCCTGCACATCCACATCTATCAATAAACGTAACCCCGCATGCCCAGAACGCCGACCTATCTCATCTTTTACATGTACGTCATATTTTTTTTCTATATAATGCATTTGCACGAATTTGGGCAATAAAGAAAAGCTTACAGCTGCACAATAGTGAACAACTTTGACAGTGTCCAAGTCCACATTACGGGGATGTCGCCATAGCATGGCCAGAACCAGATTGTACACCAAGGGGATGGGCTTGTATATCTTCTCAAAAAACATGTTCAAGAAATCCTACAAAACATATACCACAATTTAGTCAAAATTAGATCTGGTAAACCAAACAAAAATCTGCGTAATCCTGACTGAAATCCATAACAGATGCAGACCTGTTCTGCGAAGGGTGTTGGCACAGTGACCATTAGAGTTTCCAAAAGGCAGTCGAAGGTCAGCTGACTCGGCTCAAACACGAACATGCCAGCGTTGAAGTATGGAGAGGGCCGCTGCCCTAATTCAATGGGCCATGACACCTTGTCGGGCCACTGCTGGCAGTATCCGATGTTGTACTGCGGAGTGTGACTCCATGTCTTCTCGCAGAAGCAATCCATCACCGCATAGTAGTATCCATCGGGCATGTCAAATAGATGGTCAATGTTGTCAAAGACCTGGATGTCTGCATCCAGATATACCATCTTGCTGTACTCCTCAAACTGCCCACCACCCAAAACAAGATTCTTAACAACTATATGCATGCGTTTAGGGTATCGAAAGTTGCAGAAAAAGGAAAACATTGAAAATACCTCCCAAATACGGAGTTTAGAGTAATTGAGGACATAGTAAGCCATTGCGAATTGCACTTGATTCTCGGGGGGTTCGATGGGCTGAATCTCGCGAACAATACAACCCTGCCTTTGCAGTTGCATGCGATGATCCTCTGGAACATCGGGCAAAACAGCAACGACAAGAGGATAAGCGCTCTTCACCTTCCGCAAACCCTTTACAAGTCCAACAACACCTTTCACGTAGTCGCCCGATCCAGCCAAGAAAGCCACGTACGCTCTACACGTCTTCCTGGCCGCCTCTCTCATGTCGTGGAAGAGGCGATCTTCTGGAGCAATTCCTGGATTCATGGTGAGAAAAGGAGACTCCACAGTATGTATGCTTAAAGTTAATAATGTGTAGTAAAAAGGAGAGACCAATTTGCCGAACACCAGTGTAGTGTGTATGTTTGGGCCGGAAGATGGTCTGTCTTTATAGACAAATTAAAGGTCGCTAGTGGGTAATGTTTAAAACAAGAATACCTATGAATACAATGCCGACCTCTTAGTATGTAACGTGTCAATTATTCCAAGTTGTTTGTCTTACGTGATATTTGATATTTATTCCAAGTTGTCTGTCTTAGGTGATATTTGATATTTATTCCTAGGTTGTCTGTCTTAGGTTGTCTGTCTTACGTGATATTTGATATTTGATATTTTTTAAAGTTTTTTTTGGATTTTTTTTGAGATTTTATAGGAATTTATTGAAATCACAAGATTGATGGTAATTGATGTACAATCTGTCTAGAGTGTTAAATCAATCAATATTTCACTTTTATATAGCTAAAAAATTAGTTTAAATAACACAAACCAAGATTTCATTTCAATTTTTTCCATTAAATTTGATAAAAAAAAGTCCAAAAAATCACACTAAAAACAACTCCCAATTATTCCAAATAAATTTATCTGGGCCAAGGAATTAGCCATAAATTATTAGGAGATACATAAAGAAAGTTCGTAAAACTAAAAGTTCGTACAATTTGACAGGAAATCATCCCAACACACACAGACAAAGAGAATCGGTGGACCTATGGTGTCGGGTTCAGTGAGCGATAGCATTTTCTGTTCATTTCTAATTTTTATGGAGACGACACTGCTACCGAATCTGCTTAGCAGATAGAATATTAGAAAGCCGTTGGCGACGTCTATATAACCTTTCCCTTCGAACGCGTAACTAACCGCGCTAACGGCTCGGCTAGGCTAGGCTCCGGTGAGTGTGCACTAGGTGCAGTAGAATAAGGTTCCAGATATTGTAGGTTCCAGATATTGTTCTTGCGTAGAAAAAATAAAGTGCCGTGTGGGTCACCCACGTTCCTTGAGTTCCAAGCAACCTACAGGAAGTTGAGTCGGTGGTGTAAGGCTCCGGATTTGACAAAACTGCACATCAGAATCGGTGGGGGCCCAGACAAACTAACAACATCTAAAGATTGAAGTGTGGAACACGGCACCATGGTTCCACTATAAATGTAGGCCATCTACACACCAAAAGTCATTGAAGATAATGTTAGTTATATATATTTATGAGAGATAACTTTAAATAATAACCATTAAAGATAATGCTTTCAGAACGAAAAAGCTCAGAACCATTAAAGATAATGTTATATAATGAATATTCAGATATATAATATATACATATAACTAGGGAAGAAAAGTCCAAGAAACCGTAGGTGAAAATATATTGCAGAAAAGAAGCATTGAGTAGCATTGCACATTTTTCACGTGAGCATCTCTATGTGACATGCAAACTTCTTTGAGATGGAATGCCACATGTAATCTTGTTTTAGGTGATAGGATTAAGTTATTTTAGTAAAAGTATTCAATTATAGGATTAGGTTAGTAGAGGCATTCAATTACATATATTTGGATGAGAAAAAGTGTTTAAATTCATAGTGTATTATTATTTATAATTCAAATTAAAGTTAAAAGAAACTTCGAACTTGTTTTTACTAATAAGGCAATTTTTAAAATGAAAGAGAATTAGTATATTAATTGTCATTGAACTTAATTGATTAAATTTTTTTTTAATGTAACACAACATGATATTTAGTTATCAAACCAAAAAAATTCAATGCTAGATAAGAACAAATGGCCATGAAAATCAACAAGAAAATCAATGTTTAAGAAATGACAACACCAACCTAAACAAAAATGTAGTTACATGTGGGAGAATCTAGGACTTAAGCACATTTTTAGTTCTATCAATATATTCATAAATATTGATCTCCCATCTTTTCTAACATCTTAAAAGTACCATATCATATAGCCTTTGATTTTCTCTAATGAATTTTTGCTACCTTCTGCTAAGAGCACCATTTAGTCTTTCTTGGAAGTTATATTTCCAATCCAATCTTCTAAAGGTCATGATACCCCTATCTTGTAGTTCTAGACCTCTTCTACAAAACTATATGTTTTGTCAACTCTGTTTGAGCATCTAGTGCTAAGTAAGTCCACATTCACCACTAAGTAAATGCACATTGTGGGGGTAAACTTGTCTGCGAGAATTATCTCCCATATTCTCCAATACCTCAAAAAGGCCATATCATGGAGCCTTGATTTTCTTACCAAGAGCCTCTAGCCTCTCCTTGTTCAACTAACCATACTCTATCTACCTCTCTAAATGACCTCTATGTCGTATGCTTATCATGAATAGCTTTACAACTTTCTTGTGACTTCTTTAGTGCTTCATATACTTGTAGATGTATTTTCCTAATCTTCTCAACCTTTTTTTTTGTTCTTAAAGCACTTCCTATGAGATCCTCTTTGTAACGTCCTTGAGTTAAAATTTAATGTAATAAAGTTGATAAAGGAAAAATAAGACCAAGGTCATGAGACATGTATTCCAAGCTTAATGTTGGGCAAAACATCTTAGTGGGTGTTCATTTGGTTTATTATAGCTAAGGAAATTGACAAAGGTTTTGAAAAGGAAAAGAGGCATTAATTAATATTTATTTATGAAAATAGAAGAAAATACAAGAACAGGGAGATTGAAGGTCACAAAATTGCATGAGGAAAAATTGAAGGAAAATTAGAGGAAATTGAAGAAAATAGAGGCCTCAATAATAAAAAGGCTTCTGAGGATCAGTGTGTAGACTTTTCTCAGTCCAGTTTTGGGGCTTTCTCTATTCTCTCATACTCTTGCACACTTAAAGAATTCTTGGAGCACGCTAGCATTGGAGAAAGGAAAGCATAGGAAGGACAAGAAAATAAAGGCAAAACAAGGGACAAGCAAGGAAAAGTTGGATCATAAAGCTTCAATAAGAATACTTGCAGATAACAGGTTGCATGTGTGATTTCCTAGCTAGTTTGTGAATGCATGGTACATGTATGTGTGTATTTGTTTCTCTTGTTGTCACTGGCATGGGTTTTTCCAAGTGTGACAGTGGTTTTAGCCTTGCCTTTCCATTTCCAGATAGCCATGGTGTGATGGGGTTCTTTCATTTGGTTGAGCTTTGGATTGTCGGATGGTTTTGGAACCAGGTGAGGTGGTATCAGGAAATCTCCCAAGGTCATGAGACATGTATTCCAAGCTTAATGTTGGGAAAAACATCTTAGTGGGTGTTCATTTGGTTTATTATAGCTAAGGAAATTGACAAAGGTTTTGAAAAGGAAAAGAGGCATTAATTAATATTTTATTTATGAAAATAGAAGAAAATACAAGAAAAGGGAGATTGAAGGTCACAAAATTGCATGAGAGTTATGTGAGAGCTATGTGAGAGAGCTCAAAGCTACTACTAAAACTGAAAATTCAAAATACATACTAGGATAAATGCTAGACTCAGCTATTTGGGTGAAAGTTGAAACTTGGGACAGATTTTGTCACACACAGGCTTTAAAATAACTATGCAGCTTAGGTTCATTTGCAAGGATGCCTATAAAATTTCAATGAATCAGGATATGGTCATACAGAACCTTCCTCCTACACAGCCAAGGAGTGTTAGAATTTCTGCCTCCTACTCTAATTTCAAGACAACTTCTCTCCTTATTGAAATTGCTCATTCTGGTTGGAGCTTGATCTTGTAACTTTGCTTTGAATGTTTAGTCTCTCCCATATAGAAACACAATTTTAATTTTTTTCATAGGAGATTCAGATTCTTCTCAACTTGATAGTGGTCTAGAATTTTCTTGATATCTAATCATCCACCTACCCCATGCATGATGTGCTCTGTGGTAAAGCAATCCCAAAAACAGTGGCAGCCTTACCCTTCCACAAAACACGCATATTCATTTAGGCATATTTTCCTAGTTTTAATATTAACATGATGTTATCAGAATGCTGTGAGAAATTAGCAGATTTTGATACTTAATTTAGCCATTGTCCAAAATAGCCCTTCGCCATTTAACAACATCAGTTGATTACAACTTATGGCTGGTCTCAATCCTACTTTCTATTTGACCTAAAATTTTTGAACCTGTATGTGTGCACTATGCATTTACAGTTTATAATTTGATGGTTATTAAATATTAACTTATTTGGCTCAGGAATGAATGTTTCATAAATTCATTCCAAACTGATTTACAAGAATCTTCAGGCTCAAATTACAGAGTAAGAGGTCTCTTTTCCAGTTCTGGTTTCGATGCCATATAATATTAATAATTAAAGGCATTGAAGATCCACAAATACAGGAGATTCATAATTTACATTGAGACTTTAACAAACCTTGGGCATAAGTTTTGAAATTGTTTTTATAGCATAAGACTAATGGAGAGAGTCAAGACTAATCATAAGAGTCTCATGCGGTAGGAAGGGACTCATGAATGTGCAAACAACTACCCTTTTTTTTCCAACTATGGTCATCACCTTATTAAATATTTCCACAAAGCTACATGCAATATGATATGATATTCTGCTTGTGGCATTGTACACCCATATTGTTCCTTTTATAGTATTGAGATAGCATAATCATATATGATTTCAGAATACTGTGTCGCTCATAAGTTTTGAAAAACTTATCACTGTTGATAAATTTTTACAATGATTCAACACCCTTGAGAAGCACGTCATGCCCACAGAGCAATGCTAAGGCATGTGAACAAAGACAGTCTTTGGAAACTGTAATCTTTGGAAATGATGGCAGAAAATTTCCTTGAGAAACATTCGATGGAAAACATTGCAATTAAAAATTCGATGAAAAATTTCCAGCTGAATGTTACGTGTCTACAGGCCTGGGTTTTTCGTAGGCCTGGGTGTTCGTGATCACTTAAAACTTAAAACAGAGAACACAGGTCTACAAAGAACTTGTAAATACCATGGTCCACTGCCGTTGAAGCTGCTCTGTCCACTACGGCTGAAGCTGCCCACTGCCCACTGCTACTGAAGCTGCCCACTGCCGCCGGAAATGGTAAACGGGGACGGCTCAAGCCTCAAATCAGTGATCACGGTGTTTGTTCTTCAGACTTCTGGTATGTCGCGGTGCTCTGCCGCCAAGAATAATCAGTATCACGTATCACGGTATCAGACTTCAGTCTATCAGATATTTCATATTTGCTTGTGTAAAGAGTTAAAGTCTTAAAGATTTAGGGTTTTTTAAGTTTACCTTTGTTATAAGTTTTTTTTTAAATTTCAATAAAAAAAAATTATTTGAAAATTAAATTTTTAATATAATTTTTTTATGAAGAACCCAAAGAACCCAACCTGAAGAACCCGAAGAACCCGAAGAACCCAAGAACCCAAGCACCCGAAGAACCCAAGAACCCATTAAAGGAAAAGAACCCAATTTTTTTTTGAAGAACCTGTACCCGAATCCGGTACTTGGGTGCGGGAACCCGGGACAAGTTCGAGAACCCCACCCCCGGGTGCGGGTACCCATGCAACACAGGTCATCATCGATAGTAACTTGTTGTTATATGCATTGTGGTCATATGCATGATGAATATGGTCATTGCGGTTAAAATCCTAATGTTATTATGTATCGTGCTAATCTGTATTGGCCTGTGTAGATGGTTGTGGTTATGAAATTCTTATATGATTCGATATACTTGTGATATTGTGTCATACTAACCTAGACTGAGTTTTGAATATGCGATAGCCTCCCCTGAGATACATCGAGGTATGCGTTTAATTATATTTTCTATTTTATTTAGCTAACATGATTATGTTTATAGGTTGTATGAGTTTTTTATTAATTGCATGAAATGAGTATGTGTCTTTAAGATTGCATGAAGGAATGATCTTGTTTTAAGACAGTTGTACTAACACAATATATATTGAGACAGTTGATATGCACTTGAGTGCAAGTGGGTTTAGTTATAGTATTATGATTGATAATTGTGAGTTGATTTTTAATTATGACATGGATGTTAGTCTTGGTAAAGGTTGATTTCAAATTAATAGACATGATGTCTTGATATTTGGAACTTGTGACTGACATGTGTGTAGGGCAACATGCTTGGTATTAACATGACAATGTAACAGGTTATTTTCTTATATAACTAAAAACTAGGTGATGTGATACCACATAATAAGACTCAATTACAACAAGGAAAAGGGTAAAAGAAAGGAATTGGGTGAGAATTCCTTTGACTATGTTTGGAAACCGCAATTCCAAATGAATGAGTGCTTTGCATGAATACATGAAGTCTTCTTAACTTTGATTTTGTCTGGCTTATGTGGATATGTGTTATATTATTGAACATGTATTTGACATGTATAACAGTTGGGTTTTAGTTGTGATTGGATTCTTCAAGGAATTGGAGTCCCTTGAGAGGTGATATATGCATGTGTTGAGTTACAGGCAGTGTGCTTGGCACAACAAGGTAAGGTAACTGGTATATTTTTATGTTTATTTATGCATTGAAATTTTTTTGTTTATGGAAGTATGATGTAGGCGATTGCATGGCAAAAGAGATTGCCATGAAATCTTAAATAAGGCTCAGGTTGAGATTTCCCTTGGTAACACTAGGAACCATGGGGTTGAGTCATGGTGTTTGTTGCTAGTTTTGTACATTCAGAGTTTTGTGAATTGTGTGCACTTGATTTGAAATTTTGTTTATGTATGGTGCATGTCCATGCCACTTTGTTTATGGTGTCATATTGTTATTTTTTTTCCATGTTTACTTCCAATTTGTTTCTTGTTATTTCCTTTTATGTTTTGAGGGTCTTAGAAATTGGTTGGGAAAAGAGGAAGTTTAAAGGAGCTTCGGAAAGGTTGAATGAAACCCAAAAAGTGATTTAATACCTGGACAAAGCTTCGTGCATGAGTAAAGGGTAGCTAAAGGCAAGAATATGACTTCTAATTGGATTGGTTGGCTCCATTGGAATAAATGGATGATGGCAGGATATTCATGAGAAAGGTAATAGGAAAGGTAAAGTAAATGGATTTGAGGCATCATATGCCTTGCCTATGTTGGAAAAATCTTATTCTCAATGGTGTGCATGTTGTGCACATATAAAGGGAGTTCTCTTAATCTTGATCTTATGATAGTTGGTAATTATGTTGTGATCATGATTTTTCTAATGTATATATATGTACGTATGTATGTCGTTGATCATGATTATGATAATGTCTATATATGTATATGCGTATATATGTATGTCGTTGTATGACAGGATCGTCAACAATCATGCTTGTGGAGGAATGGTTGCTTATGCGGTTGAATGACATGAAGAAGTTCTTGGTTTTACAAGGAATCAAGTGGGAAGAGTAGCCCTGACATGTTTATGAGGTTAGTATCATATGGATAATATTTGATATTATGTGTTTATATTATGCCTATGTTTATGCTACGATAGGTAATGCTAAGGGATACATCAGGGGAATTAAAGTAGTGTGATCTGTGGCATGTTGGGACAAACATGGATAGTGGGAAGACAATAGAAATAAGGTTTCTTAGTAGAGATAGTGTGGTCTTTGGATGTGCATTACTATTGTTGTATATGTGGTGTTGTATATATGGTGCTTTCATGTTGTATATGTGGTGTTGTGTAATGATGGTGTTGTGTACATGTTATATATGTGGTGTAAAGTACATATGGTGTTGTGCACATGATTGCATATGCGATGTTGTGTACACGTTGCATATGCGGTGTTGTGTACATGTGGTGCGATGTACATGTTGTACATATGGTGTTGTGTATATATGGTGTTGTATATATATGGTGTTGTGTACATGTTGTATATGTGGTGTTGTGTACATGTGATGTTATGTACATGTTGTACATGTCGTGTTGTGTGCATGTCGTGTTGTGTACATGGTGTACACATGGTGTTCTGTGCATGTGGTATTGTGTACACTGTGTGTAGGTGGTGTTGTGTACATGTGATGGTGTGTACATGTTGTGTAGGTTGTCTTGTGTACACATTGTGGAGGAGGTGTTGTGTACATGTGATGCGATGTACACATTGTGCAGGTGACACTCTGTACATGTGGTATTTTGTACACATCATACACGTTGTGTTGTGTACATGTGGTACTTTGTTATGTGTATTTTGTTGTCATTGCATTGTGGCATGTGTATTCATTGCGTTGTACTCTATGTACGTATAAGTATTGTGTTATACACCAGGTGTGGGTGTATGTGTCATGTTGTATGTCAGGTGTAGGTGCATGTATTGTGTGGTGATATACATTGTGTGTATGTGTATGTGGTTGAAGAAAAGGAATTGGGTGTTTTATGGGTGTGGCAACTAATTCAGTGTGTGTATGGAATGGCTAAAGGACAAAGGTAGAAGCAAGGACTAATTAAACGATAAGTATTAATATTTTATCTCAGTTTTAATTATGCGTGTGATCTATGACTCTGATTTATGATGGTTGCATGTGATAAAGGACTCTTATTTATCATGGTTACATGTGATATATGATTTTGATTTATGATGGCTGCATTTTGAGCTAACCGGATATGATATGTTTATACACGCTGATTTGATCAAAGAGCTAGTTTGACTTGTTGTAACAGGAAGTAAACATAATTGCAAGTGTAACTTATTGACGGGCCACCAATGAGGTATGATTTGAATTAATTTCAAATTATTTTGAACCTAATGGAAATTATGTGCTTGGTGCTAGAAATCATGGAAATACCCGGTTTGGGTGGCTGAAACTAACTACAGGAATTATCAACAACAGAAAAAAGGAATTGCAACATATAATAATATGCTGGTAAAAAATTTAGGAGTAGTTCCATTGTGGGACATTGGTACCCAATCATGTCCATCTATTTCCATGAGCATGTTATGACCGGTATGATGGTTTTTAGGCAGGGATATGCCTTGGATTTTGGACTTTCCAATGCGAGGAAGCCTTACCAAGGGATGGATTGTCCAAGGTATTGTGTAGCAGAGAAGGGGATGTCAATGAAACTTGGAAGGTGAGTGACTACATGGAAGAGGATGACTGGATTGCCTGAGGGACTATGTAGCAGAAAAGGGAAGTCCAGGGAATGGTTTTGTTTTGGTCATTAGAATTACGAGATGGAATCAGAAACACATTGCAAGTGTCCTCTGGAATAATGTGTCAATAACTATTGACTAAGAAAACACATAGTGAAAGGATCATATCATTGGACATTGGATGCAGATTTGATTTTGGTAGTGGATTATGGACTTCCTAGGAAGGAGGTGAATCCTGGTACTACTTTGAGGGTGGAGGTGTAAGCTTCTGGATTCCCTTGTTGATTTATGCGGGAATCGTATCCTTTTATTTGTTGGTTAGAGAATATTTGCATCTGTATATGTGTATATTATTGTAAATAATGTATCAAGTTGTGGTTATCAAGCTCCATAGATAGTATGACTATTTGTTGGTTGAAGCAAATGTGCATGAGTATATATCTGGTTGTTATTGTAAATATCATAATGAGTTATGTTATAAAGCTCGAGTAAGTAGTATCATTGTCATGTTGGTTTTTCTTTTCAGCCACTTGTTCATAGTAAATATTGCATCGAGCTAAGTTATACAACTCCATAGGAAGTATGTTTTTCTTTCAATGGATTTGTTGGTTGTAGGTGTCATAGAACACCGAAGATGGTGTTCCCCCAAGGGGGACAGGTATGTAACATCCTTGGGTTGAAAGTTCATGTAATAAAGTTAATAAAGGCAAAATAATACCAAGGTCATGGGACACATATTCTAAGCTGAATGTTGGGAAAAACATCCTAGTGGGTATTCATTTGGTTGATTATAGCTAAGGAAATTGGAAAAGGCATTGGAAAAGGTTTGAAAAGGCAAAGAGGCATTAATTGGTATTTTATTTATGAAAATGAAGGAACATAGGAGAAAAGGGAGATTGAAGGTCACATAATTGCATGAGCAAAATTGAAGGAAATTGAAGGAAATTGAAGAAAATAGAGGCCTCAATAATAAAAAGGCTTCTGAGGATCGATTTGTAGATTTTTGTTAGTTTAGTTTTGGAGCTCTCTCTATTCTCTCATACTCTTTCACAGTTAGAGGATTCTTGGAGCACTCTAGCATTGGAGAAAGGAAAGCAAAGGAAGGATAAGAAAGAAAGGGAAAACAAGGGACAAGTAAGGAAAAGTTGGATCAAGCAGCTTTAATGGGAATAATTGCAAGTAACGGGTTACATGTGTGATTTCCTAGCTGGTTTATGAATGCATGGTATATGCATGTGTGTATTTGGTTCTTTTGTTTTCATTGGCATGGGTTTTTTTGGGTGTGATAGTGGTTTCATCCTTGCCTTGCCATTTCTAAATAGACATGGTGTGATGGGGTTCTTTCGTTTGGTTCAACTTTCGGTTTTTGGATCGTTTTGGAACCGGGTGAGGTGGTCTCAGGAAAATTCCCAAAGGCCTAGGAATCCCTTGACCGGTTTTGGCGATATTGCGGTAAAGCTTAAGAGTGGAGATGAAAAAATTCCTGAAGGCATTGATGAAGAAATTATGAGGCATCCAAGCTTGTTTTGGGCCTAGTAATCCCTTAATCAGTTTTGGTGGGATGCATTAAATCCTGGTTGTTTATGTTCTTGTGTTGGGTCTAGGAATCCCTTGACTGTTTTTAGCGGATTGTGATAAAGCATGGTTTTTTATGTTATTGTTTTGGGACTAAGAATCCCTTGACCAGTTTTGGAAGAATTGTGGTAAATCCTGAGGGTGGAGGTTGTTTAATCTCTAGGAATCCCTGGTTGTTTTTCTCTTGAGTCCCACATTCATGCTTGGAATATGGCACATGGGTGATTAGTTAGAAGAAATATTTGGTTCAACTCAATCTATGGTTGAGTGGTATCTGGAAGTCCCTAACTTGGTTGGATTTTGCATATGTTGATAAGAGTTGTTTTCCTCTTGTATTTCATGATTATTTGTACTTGTTATTATGTGGCTTTGATGGTTGTTCTATAATGGTTATTATTCTAGTTATATGTTGGTTACAAGCATGGTTTCATAACAAGTTCTAGTTATGTTTCTTGACATGTTTGATTTAATGATGAATGGTTAATGAATGCATTACCTAATAGGTTTTATTGCATCTATTACGAGAGGTACCTTATTGATGATTCTCAGATAAGTATCTGACCCCTATGTTCAAATATGCATTCATGGCGTGTAGTTAACATGTTCACAATATGTTTGACAAAATGACTGTCATGGTTAGGCCTGGTTAGGTCAAATATCTTACTCAAGTTTGAATGCTTAGATTTTTTTTCATGTCATTTATGGATCTAAGAAGTTACAAGAAGTTATGGAAAATGGTTTGGAGGTTGACCTGGGATTTAGGCTCAAAATTTGGGATTGCATGCCCTTAACTGGAAATTTTGGGTTGCAACTGCATGGATGTAGGCTTGTGCATGTGGTTGGAGGCTTCCAACTACATGGAGGCCTGGTTGTGGGTGCGATTGAAGGTCCGTGGAAAAGAAGGAGGTGTCCAACGGTTTGGCCACCCGGGATGGTTTCTCGGCCCCTGAGTATCCTATAGCCCTTGTACGATGTTTTGAAAGGTTAGTTTGTCGTCAGTATCAGCCACACTTCCTCAATGGGACCTAGGGGGTCGGGCCATGTCATAGTATCTCTTTGTCTCATGTTTATCCTAGTAGCCTGATGAAAGTGGGTAAATGTGGGAGGGGTGGTTACACTCTCCCACTCCTCCTTGTTTCCCATTTACAACATCTAAATGTGAGGATGGAAAATATCCAAAAAAAATCTCAAATGGTGACTTACTAGTTGAAGTGTGGACTACTTGATTATAGGAGTGTTGTATGTAGACCATATTTACATCCTAGGTCTTCGAATGCTTTTGATTGTAACCCCTCAAAAGTTGTACCAAAGTCTTATTGGTTAGATATGTTTGTCCATCTATTTGTGGATGGAATGTTGTAGATCTCTGCAATTTGTGTCCATATTCTCCCACAATGTAGTCCAAAACGCACTAAGAAATGTGGTGTCCCTATTTGAAATAATTCTCCTTAGCATCCCAAAGTGCACCTATACATGTTCAAAGAGCAAGTTAGTTTTTTCCTTTCCACTGATAGTCTTTTTACAAGTCAGGAGGATGCACATATTCCTGAACTTGTAAACTACCAGAATCAGGTAGTCATGACTCTTCCTTGTAGTTGGTAACCTCCCACAAAATATGCAAATATGCTTTCCCAAGTATGAATGGGTACAAGTAAAGGATGATATAGACCCTATATCCTCTCACTAAGCTTTCTAATACAACAAAGTATATGTATCCTCTAATGAACCTAGATACATATCCTTGTATCCTGGGCCAATACACATACTTATGTAAATTGGAATTTTCCATCCCAATAACAAAATGCCTTGAAACCTTGCAGGCATGAGCCTCTTTAATTAGCTAAAAATGTTCACCTTTAGGAACACGTAGCTTGTCCAACCCATATAGTAACCCATCCTAGAGATGATATTTGATAGTTTTGTCACATCATCCATATGAATTTGATCTTATAACTATTGATACACATCCCTAAAGTCCTCATCCTTTGTATACGCCTCTTTGTATGCATCATGGGTGAAAGAATCCATGTGCATCAAAGTTTCAAATTATATAACATTTTAACTAGGTGGCCTTAAAACCATGTCAACCCATTTGTTTTTCCTTCCCTTCTAGTACTTGACCAAAAAATGAAGTTGTTGTAGAAACCCCATCCACTTGTAGTGTCTAGTGTGTTGTAACTTACTCTAGACCTGCAGGTACTATATCAATTTGAAATCTACATGGATGGTTATCTCCTCTCCCATTAGATAGTGTTACCTTTTTTCGATACCTTGTAATTTAGGGAAAAAAGCTCATTTTCGTAACTAGGCATTAAAATATTTTTGTGCCCAAACACCATCACTTTGTATCATATACCTTACCTTAATATGTTGTACTTAGTCATTTTTCTACATATATAATGTGCGGAAACATTCCATTCCTCCTCATCCACACATCTCCACTCTATGGACACTCTTCTCCACACCCTCATACACATTCATTTTAATATGTGCATAATAACTACACTACCCAATCCTTCGTAAACCTCTCCCTCCCACACATCCATTTGTTCTACACAATTCATCCTCTACATAGTTCAAGTTTCCACATATTCAATCTCCTACACATATCAAATATTGATACATGGTACTCCAAAATAACACTTCGCCGCCTTTATTCCATACCTAGTGAATATCAATTGTTTTCTCCTTTCAAGGATAATTGAAATATCATGTAAGAATGCTTGATCCTCGAGGAAAAAAGAGGTGTTTGATAGTGTATTGCACAAATTTCCTACTAGTACACCTCTTAAATACTTCGTAAGTTATTAACTTCCCATTATCATTCTTGCATGGACCGATGAGGGTGGTACAAGGATAAGTAACGTCCTACTAAAATGTTACTGTAAAATGAGGATTTAATGACTAAGAGTTCCAATAAATTCTCATTTATTTTTCATGTATTCCTAATTACATTTAAGAAAAAATAAAGATGGAAATGAAAGGAAAGAAGGATCCAAATTGTGGGGATATAAGTAACTCACTAGCTCACTAGGACAAGAAATTCCACTAATCAGTTGCATATCAATGGTATTTAAATTTGGGCCCCTAAGAGAGATAGAATTAAAAAAATTGGAGTATAGTATTGGTGAACAATGCACGCATCCCTCAAGTCTTCAACCTTGGAGAGATTGTTATTTGTTATGCCTATAAATTCAATGGTAAAACCAAAACTATTAAGATTGGCATGAAGAAGAACCCAATTGTTTTAAGTCCTAAAGTCTTTCAAGAAGATATTGAAGATGCCAAATGCCACCAAACAACTAAAGTTATCTAAAACCAACATTTTTATGGATTCTCTCTTTGGAAAAACAAATGTCATTTAGGAATTCATGCTTATTTCTACAAAGGTCCCATCCATCCTATCTTTTATCAATATCTCTATATTCTTCGAGCCTTATAAAGAATTTCCTTGGGTATTTTCTTGGGTTATGGGATGGGAAACTACTACTAATATACCTAGGTCAGTTCTATACATACTTTATTTTTCTCTTAAATGGTGTCTCATATTTGACTGGGTCGAAGTCATGTCAAATGATATTTCATTTCATCTAGCTAATTACTTCAAGACTCAACGAATCTTTATGATGGCCTACTTGGTAATGGTCATTATTTCTTGCAATTTATTCCATGGATGTAACATCCCTTAGTATACCTCATACAAAATAAACAACATTAATTCTTTGTTTATCAAGTTTTACCAACATGTAGCATCACATGAATGACTTATCACATACTCAACTGATCATCAAATGATTTAGTCACAATCATAAAGTGAGGTAACCATAAAAATGGAATAGTTATTTATGTAAAGGAAAAATCAGTAATGAAACTTGTTAATATAATCCTTTTTGTCGTAACTTTGCATCATTAACATTGTTCAATTATTCAGGCTTATTTTTGCTTTTGTCAAGTTGTCTGTGATCCTCCAAGCTTGACCTGTGGCTTGAGGAGTTGTGACCTAGGGGCATCTAATCTGTAAAAGTCACTTGGGGAACGCACTTGGATTGACCCACATCAACCCTAAGTTGACTAGATTTTTCTTTTAGCATGCCTCCTCCCCCTAGCACAATGCACAACCACCCCACGTGAGGTTTGATCTTGGGTCACCTTGCTAATGAGGCCCATCCTCAACCAGTTGTGCTAGTGAGACTTGACAATTATTCAGGCTTATTAAAAGCATAAAGAATGATATAATTTCCAAATTTGCGTAAGGTGACCATATCATCAAGATAACCAAATAGGAAAACACATAAATGAACACCAATATTACCCTAGAAACCATGAAGGGAAAACCAAGAAAAGTTTATTTTATTAAATGTTTCATGAAGGAGTTCACCCCTTACTTAATGGCAACAAGGGAGTCAATTCCTTAGCCATTATTGGGAGTTTACATAAGAAACATAATTTTTCATTTAAACATTCTTAACTAGAGGCCCATACATTAGACATGATGTCATGTTTCTCAAACACATTGTACCCAACAACTCTTAGAGCACAATATTTTCGTAACATGGTTGTTTACCACAACAACTTTCTTCCTCGCTGTGCATCGCCATTGTTAGACCATCACAAGTTAATAATATAACTTTGTAAACCAAGTTTCCCATTGTAAACTGCATTGGATGATATTTCACTTTCCATGTAAAAATAGTTATATATAACGACCTCATCACCTATAATAGTATTAGTTATAAACCATTGTTCAATTGTTGCAACTATTATTCAATTCTATTACTCAATTCTTGGTAAGTAATGATTTCATCCTTGCAAACTATTTTCAGCAAAAATCTAACATCATGGTTACCTAAAATATCAGTTTATCAAAGTACCTAAGTTATGGAAACTCACTTGGCTCATGTTACAGCACTGAGGCTATTATGGGTTATAAATTGAAATGATAGAATGAATTTAGGGCAAGCACAGCACTAGGCCAGGACGGGCATAAAACTTCATTAATCAAATCATGAAATGTTAGAATGATGTTTTGTTGTCATTTAAGCTAGCGGGTTGTGCACAGTGCCTACTGTTCAGTCAAGGTGGCAGAGGCTTAGTCTTGTTGGGCTGAGCCAGGTGTTATCATGGAAGATGCACAAAGCCCTTATGAGCATGAAGCAGACATCATAGGTGAGGACCTGAATGGGATCAATTCAGAAACTGAGTCCAATGGACAAACAAATAAAAAGACCTCTCCCAAATTACGACCTTTTCATCCAAATATAATGTGAAAGAATTGAAATCTCTCTATTTCAAATACTCAATCTCTATCGGTTAGCATTTTATGTTAGAATCGCTAATAATATTCTACACATTATGTATGTTTGCATGAAAACACATATTTCACATGCATAAGTATAGGTCATAACCCAACTAACCTTTTCATTTATAAATGCATTATCAACTACAAAACCATAACTATTATTGCATTTCTCACATGCAATACTATAATTATTATTGCAACCCTACTATTATTACATTTAACAAAATGCAAAACCATGAGTATAAATTTACAAAACCATGGTATTGATTCTCAATAACTCTTCTTGTTGCAAAACCATAAGTAACAATCTACTTGTCCCCTTTAATACAAAACCATGGAAACAAATCTACTTGTTCCTTTTAATGCAAAACTACCGATAACAATATACTTGTTGAATTGAGGCTTCTGTGATCCATATCAAGTTTAAGAGAAATTCTTTGGCGTAAATCACAAGATAAATCATTTGTCGACGCGTTTCGAACCAACTAGTGTGGTTCATCGTCAGGACAAGTTGAAGAGACAGATCCAGCTTAGCATGTTAAATAGTTTGAGCAGAGCCTCCAACGGCTATCGACTAACGACTACTTTTGACTTTAGGACCAGAGTCAAAATTATTACAATTTAATGGAAATTAGTTATATTAGGTGACCAATAAAAAATATATAAAATAATTTAAATGGTGTTTAAGGTTAGTTAAAAAGGGTATTGTTTGTTAATTAAAAATTATCAATTAGCTAGTATTAAAAGGGAATAAGTTATATACATGACCTTTTCTTATAATTAAATGTATAATTATATGTATACATATCTATATAAATATAAAGTAATATATAAAAGTTAGTTAGAGTTAATAAAAGTTAGTCCTTACGATGAACCACACTAGTTGGTTCGAAAGGCGTCCACAAATGATTTATCTTGTGATTTATGCTGAAAATTTTCTCTTAAATAATATACTTATTCATTTTCTTTCCAATACATTATATAAATACAAATAATAATAATTGCACGTCTATTTTATCCATATTTCAAATAAATAAATACATACAATTATAAAATCACACCTATTTATCCATATTCCACATGCAATAAATAAATACATATAATTATAAACACATTTTTTTATCTATATTTCACATGCATGTAATTATAAAAAAATACCTAACTATATGTATTTCACATGCATGTAATTATAAAAAAAATACCTTATGTATATGTATTTCACATGCATTAAATAAATCTTTCAAATAAACAAATTTGTTCAAAAATAACTATTAAATATATATATTTTTAATAGGTTTGAAAACTTCGACATGTATAAAAATCCAATATGTGAAAAGACTTTGTAAACCATCAATAATAATTTTCAAATGACTACAATTATTTATTAAAAAAATTAAACATATTATATATTATCTTCGAAACTTAAAAGTCGTTAAAGACCTGGAAAATGATCTTTCATATAAAATTGAAGACATTTTTAATAAAATGTCCTTCATACTTTAAACCCACTCTTAGCATCTCATCTAATGTATCTAAAGTCAACACATCTATCTTTCATATAAAATTGAAATCATTTTTAATAAAAGTCCTTCATACTTTAAACGCACTCATATAATCCCATCTTATGCATCTAAAAGTCAACACATGCTCGGAGATGGGTTACGTTTAACATTTATTTATTTATTGTGTGTGCATTTTATAATAAAATTCTTTTTCAGACAAAAAAAAAATCATTATAGTTTTATATTAAGATAATATAAAGATCAACAAGACATTGTTTCGGGACAGTGAGAACTGCCCAACTATAACACCATATAAAAAGGATTTGACCGATTTCAAGGAAATCAGAGTCAAAAAAGCTACACAGGAATGAGTAGTTACACATTCTGAACAGATATTAAAAACACAATAAGTCACAATAAGTCACAATCCCATGTTGCTGAGAAAAATCATTTTATAATAAATATATAAATAATTCTGAACAGATATTAAAAACGCAAAAAGTCACAATAAGTCACAATCCCATGTTGCTGAAGATCAATGCACTGGCTTTATAAGCCAAAGAAAGATCATTTTATAATAAATATATATATAAAAAAACGCAAAAAGTCACAATAAATCACAATCCCATGTTGCTGAAGATCAATGAACTGGCTTTATAAGCCAAAGAAAGATCATTTTTATAATAAATATATATATATATATATAAAAAATTAAATTTATGGAAGGAAATTTTGATTTTTCTTAAAAGAGGTTAGCAAAAAGAATGGAATCTAAAGCTAATTTACTTTTGCATCATATGTATATCTATATAATTAAAAAAAAAATTAATATTATTTTGATAAAATTTTAATTTTTAAAATCATATGAATTTAAATTTATTTTCTATTAATTTAATTATAAAATTTAGAATTGTTTATGGGGTTTTGGATAAATGGTGACTGGGTGTTTTATTAAATTATTCTTTAATGTGAAGTCACTAGTTCAAATCCCTGCTTTGACCAAATGTAAAAAAATAAATTTAGAATTTATATTTTTAATTAAAAATAAATATATTAAATTATAATCAAAATTGGTACATTACCTCATTAAATTATGTATTAACATATAATAATAATAATAATATAGATAAAATTTGAATAATAATAATAATAATGAAAAAGAAAAAATTTGAATAATAATAATAACAACAATAATAATAATAATAAAAATTATAATTCAAAGACAAAGTCAAAGAATTTGTAGAAACGGTTTAAAGGCAAAAACAATTTAATTTGTTTTACAATTTCACATTATAATATTTATTTAAATGTTAATTTTTGTATTTAATTATATAATTATTTATAAAAAAAGTTATAGATAAATAATTAATTTCTAAATTGTATATAGTAATATTATTAGAATTAATTAGTATATAGTTTATTTTAAAATAAATTTTATATTTTTTATATTAATATTTAAATATACTATATAAAATCATATATAAGTATTTTTGGGAAGATGTTATAGTATCCATGAAGTAAAGTATTAGATTAAAAATTATGTATATATATATATATATATATATATATATATATATATATCTATATATATATATATATATATATATATATATATATATATAAGGTTGTGGCCAAATCACAAACTAGATTGTTGTATGAGACCCCTTTGTTTGTGGGACAAGAGACCCACATTCGTGTAGCGAATTGACTGCTAAAATCTATGAAGGTATACATACTCTACCCCTTTGGTTTTGAACCCATGATCTCTTACGAGGATACACATGCTCTTAACCATTACACCCACTCAAGAATAATAAAACATGATTTAGACTTAATTAAAAAGTAATAAAAATTATAAATAGATTCAATTTTATTGATTTTATTATTATAAATTTGGCTTTATTAATAAAAATTAAAAATTTATAATATGCATATCAAATTAAAATAAATTTAAATAATAATGATTTAGGTGTGTAATTGTGATATTTCAAACATATAATAAATATATATATCTTTGTAATTGTTCCATCTTTGGTTAGTAAAATAAGGTTTTGGAGGATTCACGACAACAAGGGAATGACTGAATGTGGATGGATGGAGCTCTAAAAGCCCTTGCAACGGCTAGGGTTTTTCCCTAACTAGTCAATCTATGCCCAGAACGTGCGGATCTCTTCTACATTCCAAACAATGGTGAATCTTAGTGATTTAACGAAGAATACAATAGCTATGACATGAATGGTTGTCAGTCCAACAAGCTCTTCTCTTATTTCATATAGTACCATGCTAAAAACCAAATATGTTCTTCTGTTTGTTCAAGAAGTTCCTTCCCTTAATATTCCTTTGGAGGAGGAAGCTTTCGGTTATGAAAATTAATTTTCGGAGCAAGGTTTGGTATGCAAGTTTAATGGGTTTTGGTTGCAGTTAACTAATCTTCACAAATGGATCTCTAATACATGGAAACCTCTCTTGACAGATGATCTGAATATTTATCTTATGGAATAAGGTTTTTTTTTTTGTTGTTTTTTATAATATTGAGGGAAAGAAGGTTATTTATTAATCTGGGTCGTGGTTCTGGGCTAGTGCTAGTCTCTTCATGGAATCTTGGTCTCCCACCTTTGATCTAGTTATGACATCAATCTCTATGGCTCCAGTTTGGGTAAGTATTTTTACCTCCCCTCGCATCTTTGGATCCCCATCGTCATTCTCTATTGACAATGCATTAGGAATTTGTTATTGTCATAGCCCAAAAACTCAAAAAAATTATATGACTACTTATGCTCGAATATGTGCGGAGATGGAATTCAATAAGGGTTTTCCCACTAAGATAAATTTGACAGCTTCAAACTATGTCTCGATCCAAAAGCTCAATTATGAAAATGTTTCACTCTAGTGTAGGGTATGTTATGAAACTAGGCATGTAATCAAAAACTTCCCCAAGCGTCTGTAGAAAAACAATCAATGGCAAAAAAACAAAGGCCTAATTGGTAGGAAGGAGCGCAACACTAGCACTGCACGGTGTACCAAGAAGAAGAGTTTTAGGATAATAAAGAACTATAAGATAAACAAGAAGCAAATATTGTCAAAGAAAAATGATCAGAGGCAACAAAAAATGGTCAGGAAAATGCACATGCGGGTAAGGGTTCTTCGAACTCAGATATAGTGGAAAAGCAACAAGCCCTCACCGAAAATGAATCCCCTCCTGAAACTAAAAGGAATAAAGGTGGAAAGGAAACTTCTTGGGTAGATTAGGGGTGTTATAAAATTATATATTATAGAGAAACAAAACACATAAAATATTGCAGAAATATAAACATAGAAAATGCATAAAACAAGAGAGACACAAATATACGTGGTTCACCCAGTTTGGGCTATGTCCACGGAGAAACAACCAGCCCTTCTTTTTACATTATCCAACAAACTGAAGAGATACAACCTACAACAGATCCACTGTAATACCCTCTTCGCTCTCAATCTCCTCTCTCTTCCTCACTCAGAATAAAGATATCCTAGACGCAATACAATTCTCTCATATATAGTGAGGGGTTGCCTTCTAGGGAAAAAAACCCTAAATTAAACATAACTTCTATCATCAGATCTCCGCCTAATGAATGGCCCAGATTGACTACGAAATTACAACATTTTACAAGGCAATTTTACATCTATTCTTAGCTCCAGGGGCACTGCCTCCGATCCCCTCGCTAGGGGGGGGCTCCCAGAGGTCACAGCTGCCCCCCCCGCCCTGTAGTGAATATTTTACGAGCGGTGTTGGAGGAAGAATTTAAAAATAGTGCAACTCTCACTTGCTAAAGAGTGACCCACTGGAATTAGGAGAAAACACTGGTTGCATTCAAGTTGGAAAGAAAGGAAAAAGTATTTTGCCTATGAAAACAAGAAGTCATGCTAAATCAAATCAAAAGTAGTGAAAATTGTAATGTAATTGTATTTGGATATTAGGGGCTTTTCGAAAAACATTAGCTAAAAAATTACTGAAATTTTTGTATCGTGGGGTATTCGCTTGAGAGTTTGAATTAAGTCTCCATGCTCAATCTCAACCTTGCAAGAAAGATTGGAATATGTAAAGGTTGTGGCCTTATGACCAAATTAATCTTTAATACAAATATTTATTAGTATCTTTATATATATCCTTAATAAATTATATATTTATTTTATAATTATTATATTTCTATATATATATATATATAAAATGAATGAATAAAATGAATCATTCATTTTATAATTATTATATTTCAAAATATATATATATATATATATATATATATATGAGAGAAAATGAAAATGTCATTCATATATATAACCCATACTTGATAGATAGAAATAAGTATATATATCTACATTTCTGATCTATCAAGTATGGGTTATATATATGATGTGAATTCATTTTTACAAAAAATTGAAAAAATAATTACATTTAAAGAATATATATATATATATATATATATATATATATATATGAGAAAAATATCTTCAGCATCTATTATATAAAAGTATTATTTGTCGACGTATTTTGAATCAATTAATGTGGTTTATCATCAAGGCGATAAGATAAAGAAAATTTGATTAGATTTTCACCATGTTATAATCTTAATGATGAACCACGTTAATTAGTTTAAAATACATCGACAAATAATACTTTTATGTAATTAATTCTAATAAAAATCTAAATAATTATACTCACAAAATCCTACATTCATATATAAATAAAAAATATATTCTTTAAATATATATATTTAAATTAAATTTGAGGATGTATTAAATAGAAGACGATTTCTTTTATTTCTAAATTTTAATAAACATTTTACTATCGACGTGGAAAAATTGATGTGAACTTTATGATGCAAATAAAATTTATACTAAATATAAAAATTTAAATGTAAGTATTATTATACAATAGACTTAATATTAGATAAATTCGGTTAAATTACTTAATCTAATTTAATTACTTTATTTTTTAAATGAAATCGCTTTTCCATTAAATTTTAGAATCCACATATACTATAAATTTAAATTTAATTTTTACTGGATTAATTTTTTTTAAATGAGTATATATTATAAATTCAATTTATAATAAATATGTATTATTGAACATTTTAAAAATGAATATATATTATAAATTATAAGTATAATAAATATGTATTATAGATTCTATAATTTTAGTGAATAGTTTTTTTGGTAAAATTTTTATTTTCTTTTAAGTAAGAGTGTACATGAAAATGTTAAAATATTTAGGTTAGTTTTTTATTGGGAAGAATGGATTAATACCAAAAGTTTACACTTTATATAAAGGTATAGGATAATAAAGTATTCAAAAAATCAAAATTTACTATATAAGGATTGAAAAGCTAGATGAATTGGTATTGAGAATAGGTAGTAATAACAAAACAAGTATAGAAGTTGGAGCATATGAGAAGGCTAGGTTGAGGGATTAGATTCCATAGTTGCAAACTGGATGGAGTCTTGATTGTTGTTGGTTGTGCCTCAAGCCGCGGGTGGGATGCCAAGGTGCTACTCTATACAATCCAGTCTTTGATCCAGGTCCTTCATGTGGTGATGCAAGTGCTCCATAGAGTGAAGGAAGTATGTCTAATGCTCGAACATATTCATCATAATTATTCCAAGGAGGAATTTCATATGTCAATATAGGTCAAAAGTGTGCATGTATTGGTTGAAGCATCCACATGAATGTCTAATATATGATACCCATTATTTCATCTCAACAAGAACTTATTTTTGATGCTCGATGTGATCTTCCACTTATTGAACCTTAGAATTTTCTATTAAAGATGATGTGATGGACGATGGATGATATCCATAAATTGTTATGAATGGGGTCATTTTTGTTGCAGTATGGAAGGAAGTGTTACACCACCATTTAGCGAGAGGTAACCACTTGATCCATTGTGTTTGTTTATCAGATACAAAGCAACAAAGGTATATTTCCAAAAATTTGTTCACTATCTTGGTTTTCCCGTTAGATTGAGGATGATAAGATGAGCTATGAGCTAATTAAGTACCAAGGCAAGAAAATAATCTCGTCCAAAATTTCCAATGAAAATGAGATCCTTGTCAATACAATAATCATTGGGTTTCCGTGAAACTTTTTAATTATTTCCATAAATGCAGTAGAAACTCTATTGGCTTTAAAAGGATGAGATAATGCACAAATGTGTGCATACTTGGTAATTCTATCAACTACCACCATGATGACACTTTTTCCTTCAAACTTGGGTAAACCTATGTAAAATCCATTGAGACCTCCTCCGAGCATTGACTTGGAATGGCTAAAGTTTGTAATAGACATGGGGTCTTAATTGTCTTAACTTTATTTTTTTTCCAAATCAAACATTCTACCACAAACTTTTGAATATCATCTTTAAGGCCATCCCAAAAAAATTCATTCTTGACCCTGTGATAAGTTTGTAAAAATCGTGAGTGCCCTCCTAAAGGAGAGGTGTACAATCCCAAAATAGTATTTTGTTTGAGTTGGGAATTATTACATAGATATAAGTGATATTTATACCATAATGAGTCATTTTTCCAAATAAATGTATCAGATGTACTAGGATTTTACTACAACTTTTGAATGAGTGTCCACACCTCTTCATCATTCTTCCATCATCCCTTGCTTTAGTTATCCAATTAGGTTGGATAATAAAAATGGCATGTAGAGAAATGCTTCCACATCCTCATCCCTTCTTGAGATTACATCAGCAACAGCATTTGATTCACTTTTTTTATAGATGATTTCAAAGTCAAAACCAAACATCTTAGTGACCCATTTTTTCTACTCTTTTGAGGACAATCTTTGTTCCAAAAAGTATTTAATACTATCATGATATATTTTTACCTTGAAGTTTATTCCCATTAGGTAAGGTCATTATTTCTTCAGGGCATGTAGTATTTCCAAAATTCCCTTCTCATAAATAGGTTTGTGTAAATATTTTCTTTTGATTAGACAACTTTCAAAAGTAATGGGTCTTCCTTCTTGCATTAAAACAACACTAGTTCCATTTCCTGAGGCATCACATTCCACCATAAATAGTTTTGTGAAGTTTGGAGTAGCTAAAACTAGAGTTTGACACAATACCTCTTTAAGATGTTCAAATGACTTAGATGCTTTTGGAGTCCAAAAAATGCACTTTCTTCAGTAATTTTGTTAGAGGTGCTATTATTTTCCCATAATTTAAAAAAAAAATGCAATAATACCCTGTCAACCTGAGAAATCCTCGAATATGCTTTAGGGTTGTCGAGATTTTCCATTCCTTGATGGCTTTAATTTTGTTAGGATCTACCTTAACACCCTCATGAGATACAATACGACCCAAATATGCCACATCATGTACCCAAAAGGAACATTTGGAGAGGTTTTTGCATTCAATAATTTCCCCTCCAATAGTTTGAGCACCCTGTCACATGTTGAACATGATCCTTCGAAGGCTTCTTGTAGATTAGTATATCATAAAAAAAGACTAACACAAATTTTCTAAGGGTTTGGAAATGGGATTCATCAAACCTTGAAATGTGGAAGGTGCATTAGTAAGGCCAAATTCATGACGAAAAATTCATAATGACGTTCATGAGCTCTGAATGTTGTTTTTAGAATGTATTCAGTCTTCATTCTAGTTTAATGATATATTGAACAAAGATACAACATGGTGAAGTAAATTTCTCCATGTAATTCATCCAACAATTAATCAATCACAGGAATGGGGAATTTATCTTTAATATTGAGCTTGTTGAGCTCCCTATAATCCAAACGCATATGCCATGATCCATCATTTTTATGTACCAATACTACTGGAGAAACGAAAGAACTTTGGCTATGTTGAATTATACCTTCCTCTAACATTTCTACAACCATACATTCAATTTCACTCTTTTGGGCATAGGAATATAGGGTTCGCTCCTTGTGTATATCCTTGTCTTTTGATGTTTTTTGTTCCTTTCTTCCTTCTCTTGATAATCTATGTAAAATAATTTCTTCACGGCACACTTATGACCATTAGTGTATTTGTTATCACAACTGTAACAAAGCCATTTTTATATTTTTTCCTCTATTTTTTGAGGTGTCAACATTGTAGGTTGTGGGAGGCTAGGAGTAACAACTGGTAGACTTCTGTTATGAAACCAGCTCAAGAAAAGATAGAAAAGAAAGATCAACGCCTTAGAATTCAGCCTCTTCGAGGGGGCAACCTCCTTTACATTACATAAATGAACAATTCTTGGATGATACAAATGACAAAACCTCCTTTCTATATATAGGAGTCTAAGGAGTCACAATATAATCCAGCCGACCTAACAATAATAATATAAAGCCACAAAAATAACAATAGAGGGATTCTATGGGGCACAGAAATAACAATATGGGGGTAATAGGGGCACAACAATATAAATAAGGGGTATAACTACAATAGTAATGGGGTAATCACTAGTATTATAGGGACCCAACATGCCCCTCTCCTTCAAAAAAGTGTTGTCCTCAACGCTTGAGTAGTTCTGGATACTTCTGCATAAAATTCTCATCCTCCCATGTGGAATCTTCAGCGGATAAGTTCTTCCACTTGATAAGATACTCTGAAATTGATCGATTTCGTAGCTGTCGAGTTCTTGTTTCTGTGACTGCTTCCGGTTCCAATATAATTTTTCCTTCCTCGTCAAGTTCTGGCAATATTGTTTGAACTGGGAGCTTGTCGCCTATAACCTTCTTTAAACATGAAACATGGAAAACTGGGTGCAATCGAGAAGCTGCAGGAAGCTCCAATTTGTATGCCATAGTACCAATCTTTTGCAACACCTTGTACGGACCATAATACTTTGGTGATAATTTATTATCCTTCTTAGCTTGCTTTAGGGACATTTGCTTATATGGTTGTAGCCGTAGGAATACCCAATCACCTACATCAAAACTTCTTTCACTGCGATGTTGATCTGCCTGTTGTTTCATTCTATTTTGTGCCAACACGAGGTTATCCTTTAAGAGTTGGAGGACTTGTTGTTGATGTTCGATGTGATGTTCCACTGCCTGAACCTTAGAATTTTCTCTTAAATATGATGTGATGGATGGTGGTTGATACCCATAAAGTGCCATAAATGGGGTCATTTTTGTTGCTGTATGGAAGGAAGTGTTATACCACCATTCAGCCAGAGGCAACCATTTGACCCATTGTGTCTGTTTATCAGATACAAAGCAACGAAGATATCCTTCCAAACATTTGTTTACTATCTCAGTTTGCCCATCAGATTGAGGATGATAAGATGAGCTATGAGCTAACTGAGTACCAAGACAAGAAAATAATTCTGTCCAAAAATTTCCAGTGAAAATGGGATCTCTGTCACTTACAATAATCTTTGGGTTTCCATGTAGCTTTTGAACTGTTTCCATAAATGCAGTAGAAACTGTACTGGCTTTAAATGGATGTGATAATGCACAAAAGTGTGCATACTTGGTAAGTCTGTCAACTACCACCATGATGACACTCTTTCCCTCAGACTTGGGTAAACCTGTGATAAAATCCATTGAAACCTCCTCCCAACGTTGGCTTGGAATGGATAAAGGTTGTAATAGACCCGGTGTCTTAATTGTTTCAACTTTATTTTGTTGGCAAACCAAACATTCCGCCACAAACTTTTGAATATCTGATTTAAGGCCATCCCAAAAAAATTCCTTCTTAACCCTGTGGTAAGTTTTTAAAAATCCTGAGTGCCCTCCTAAGGGAGAAGTGTGCAATTCCATAAGAATCTTTTGTTTTAGCTGGGAATTCTTACAGAGGTATAAGCGATCTTTGTACCATAACGAATCATTTTGCCAGCTAAATGTATCAGAAGTACTGGAATCTTGTTGTAGCTTTCGAATAAGTGCCCACACTTCTTCGTCATTCTTCCATTCCTCCCTTGCTTCGTTTATCCAATCTGGTTGGATAATAGAAATGGCACACAACAATGCTTCCACATCCTCATCCTTTCTTGAGAGTGCATCTGCCACCACATTTTGCTTCCCTTTTTTGTAGATGATTTCAAAGTCATAACCCAACATCTTTGTGACCCACTTTTGTTGCTCTTCAGAGGATAATCTTTGTTCTAAAAAGTATTTAAGGCTATCATGATCCGTTTTTACCTTGAAGTGTCTTCCCATTAGGTAGGGTCGCCATTTCTTAAGTGCATGGAGTATTGCCAACATTTCCTTCTCATAAATAGCTTTGCTTAAAAACTTTCCCTTGATTGGACGACTTTCAAAAGCAATGGGTCTTTCATCTTGCATTAGAACAGCACCAATTCCATTTCCTGAAGCATCACATTCCACAATAAAGGTTTTTGTGAAGTCCGGTGTAGCTAAGACCGGTGCTTGGCACATTGCCTCTTTAAGATGTTCAAAGGCCTTTGTTGCTTCCGGAGTCCATGAAAATGAATCTTTCTTCAATAATGTTGTTAGAGGTGCTGCTATTCTCCCATAATTCTTAACAAACTTGCGATAATACCCTGTCAACCCAAGAAATCCTCGCAGATGCTTTATGGATGTGGGGATTTTCCATTCCTTAATGGCTTTAATTTTGCTAGGGTCTACCTTAACTCCTTCATGAGATACAATATGACCCAAATATTCCACCTCCTGGACTCCAAAGAAACATTTGGATCTTTTTGCATATAATTGTTTCTCCTCCAATAGTTGTAGCACCTTGTCAACATGTTCAACATGATCCTTCCAAGACTTGCTGTAGATTAGTATATCATCAAAAAATACTAACACAAATTTTCTAAGGAATGGTTTGAAAATTGAATTCATCAAACCTTGAAATGTTGAAGGTGCATTGGTAAGGCCAAAAGGCATGACCAAAAATTCATAATGACCCTCATGAGTTCTAAATGCCGTTTTCGGAATGTCTTCAATCTTCATTCTGATTTGATGATATCCCGAACGAAGATCCAACTTGGTGAAGTAAATTGATCCATGCAATTCATCCAGTAATTCATCAATGACAGGAATGGGGAACTTATCTTTAATAGTGAGCTTGTTGAGCTCCCTATAATCTGGACACATGCGCCATGATCCATCCTTCTTGTGCACCAATACTACTGGAGCTGAGAAAGAACTTTGACTCGGTTGAATTATACCAGCCTCTAGCATTTCTGCAACCATACGTTCAATTTCACTTTTTTGGACATAGGGATATCTGTACGGCCTGATGTTTGGAGGAACACTTCCTGGAATCAGATGAATAGCATGATCATGATCACGCATAGGTGGGAGACCTTTGGGAGTCTCAAATACCTTGGAATGATTGTCCAAGACTTTTTGGAGATCTGGAGAAATAGATGATTCCAATGTGGAAACATCTAGCGAACATAATTGTGCAATTACACCTCTTTGCTCCTTTTTTAGAAGCTTTGTCATGCCATTAGAGCTGATTATCTTTCCTGGTTTCCCTGCAATACCCCTTAATTCAACTTCCTTTCCTTCCACAGAAAATTTCATGAAAAGTTCTTGAAAATTAAAAGCTATTGTACCCAAGGATTGTAGCCATTGGACTCCTAGTACAACATCAGCACCTCCCATTGGAATGGAAAGCATTGGGCTAGTCAATACATATTCTCCCATGGATAGCTTGATATTATGGCACTTTCCAGAACAATTTATTGTTCCTCCATTTGCAATCATCACTTGACACTCTGGTGCTGGATATAGGAAGCAATTCAATTCTTTTGCTACCCTACAATGAATAAAATTGTGGGTGCTTCCTGAATCAATCAACACTATTACCTTTTTCTTCTTGATTTGTCCTTCTATCTTGATGGTTTGAGGAGTGGTAATTCCCGCCAATGCATTACAAGATATGGTCGGATTTATTTGTTCTTCATCTAGGCTTTGTTCCTGGAATATATCCTCTTCTTTTGACCTTTCTTGCTCCTTTTCTTCTTCCTCTTCACAATCTATGTAGAATAATTTCTTCTCAGCACACTTATGACCTTTTGTGTATTTGCTATCACAATTGTAACAAAGCCCTTTTGCTCTTTTTTCTTCCAATTGTTGTGGTGTCAACCTTGTAGGTTGTGGAAGACTATGGGCAACAACACTTCCGTCTTTATAGTTGTGAATGGTATGCTTCCTAGTTGCCATAATTTTGCTTTCCATTTTTCTTGCTAACCTGAATGCCTTCTCTAATGAATCAGGTTCCCAAAGGCGCGATCATGTTGGATATTATCCTTTAAAGACCCTATGAACACATCAATCCCATGCTCCTCTGGAATATCTTTTACCCTTATGTTCAATTTTTGGAACTCCTCAATGTGCTCCATTATTGAACCCTTTTGTTTGAGACTTATCAATTGGCTAAAAAAAGTGTTGCTTTTTGTATCCTCATAATGTGCTATCAATTCTTCCGTAAAAATTGCCCAAGTGATAAATTGTTTACGAGAACAAAGCCATTGATACCATACAAACTGATTTGGTTCCAAATATAAAGTTGCCATACGTACCTTTTGTGTGTTTTGCACATTATTGAGATCGAAGAATTGCTCCATCTGTAATATCCATGTGGCGGGATCCTTGCCATCAAACTTCCTCATATCGATTTTTGGAATATGGTGAGTCTTCGATCCAACATTAGAGTCTATGGAATCATGATTAACATTTCTTTTGTTCTCATCATGAGTTTCCTTTACTACTCTTTCACCATTAGTGACCATTTCTTGTAGCAACTTATTCATATTTATCTTCAATTCTTCCATCTTATCATCCATGCCATCAATTTTAGCGTCCATGCCATTCACCTTAGCTTCCATGCCATCCATCTTAGATTCTACGCCTTTCTTTAAACAGTCCATCTTAGCTTCTACACCTTTCTTTAAATCATCCATCTTAGCTTCTACATCTTTCTTTAAACCATCCATCTTAGATTCTGTTCCTTTTTGTGCAAGGGACAGTTGTTGCACTTGGTCTTGTAATTTTGATATATCATGTTGCATTTCTTCCTCTTCTTCATGAGTCATGCTAGAGCTTTCAGGTTCCTTACTAGGTGTTTGCATTTTCTTTCCTCGGGGCATCAGTTACCGATAATAATGCTCTACTATGCCCTTTGAATTCCTTCAAAATAAATTTTCAAACCAAGCTTAAGCAAAAATTTAAAAAAACCTACACACCTTTTTTCACTTTGTAGGAGCTTGATATTGCCTCTGATGTATCTCTGTACTTTCCAATCATCTAGTTCTGAAATTGTGACCTGTAGTAGCTCTCTGTGTCCTCTTTCCAATGCCACAAGTCTGATCCAAATTGGATTCTCCAAGAAAGAGTTATGCAAATCTCCCACAGTGACCTGATTATAGACTTTCAGTAGAGCGAACTTGTACGAAGTGCCACGTGTACAATTTTGACCTTTGGTTCTGAAACAGATATACAAGAAACTACAGTCCGTCCTCTTTCTGTACCTTCTTACGAAATTTCAATCCGATCCCCAGAGAGAAAGTTATGACGATTTTCCCCAGGTCACCTGTTTTGAATGTAATTCAGGAGTCTGCAAAAAGACCAACTTCCTCAGATCATATCTCCGCAAATATCGCGCGAAAAGCTCTGAAATTCGGACCCAAGGTTCAGCGCGATTTCTTCTCAAATGGGTTTTTTTTTGCGACTTCTGAAACGTCACAAAAAAAAAGTTATAGCGAAAATGCCACGATGACCTGTTTGGAGCAGCGAAACCCTAGAATCCAAAGCTCTGATACCAAATGTTATGAAACCAGCTCAAGAAAAGATAGAAAAGAAAGATCAACGCCTTAGAATTCAGCCTCTTCGAGGGGGAAACCTCCTTTACATTACATAAATGAACAATTCTTGGATGATACAAATGACAAAACCTCCTTTCTATATATAGGAGTCTAAGGAGTCACAATATAATCCAGCCGACCTAACAATAATAATATAAAGCCACAAAAATAACAATAGAGGGATTCTATGGGGCACAGAAATAACAATATGGGGGTAATAGGGGCACAACAATATAAATAAGGGGTATAACTACAATAGTAATGGGGTAATCACTAGTATTATGGGGACCCAACAACTTCCTTGTTGCCATAATTTTGTTTTCAATTTTTGTTGCCACCTTGAATGCCTTCTCCAGTGAATTAAGTTCCCAAAGGAAAATATCATGTTGTATGTTATCCTTTAAATTCCCTATGAATAAATCAATCTTGTGCTCCTTTGAAATATGGTTTACCTTGATATTCAATATTTGGAAGTTCTCAATGTGTTCCACCATTGAATCCTTTTGTTTGAGATTTATCAATTGGCTAAAAAAGGTATTTCTCTTTGTATCCTATAATGTGCTACCAAATTTTCTGTAAAAATTATCCAAGTGACAATGGATTTATGAGAATAGAACCATTTATACCACACAAATTGATTTTGTTCTAAATATAAATATGTAATACATACATTTTGTGTGTGTGGAACATCATGTATATCAAAGAATTGTTGCATCTGTAGTATCCATGTTACCGTATCTTTGCCATCAAAATCCCTCATATCGATATTTGGAATATGTTTAGCTTCATCCCTGGGTTAGATTATCTAAAATCATGATTCACATCCCTTTTGTTCTCATGAAGAGTTTCATGGACTACCTTGTCACCATTAGGAAGCCTTTCCTGCAACAACTTTGTTAAACCTTCTTTCAAACCTTCCATGTCTACTTTTAAACCATCCATGTCCCTTTTTTTTTATTATAAACCATCCATCTTCACACTCATCACTCTCAATTCAATTTCGGTTCTCTTTGCGAGAGTGAAATTTGTTGCACTTGGTCCTGTAACTTTGATATATCATGTTTCATTTCTTCTTCTTCTTCATGCATCATAGTAGAGCTTTTTGGTAGCTTACTCGATGTTTCCATTTTTTGTTTTGAGGAATATTGGAGCTAAATAATGATATCTATGCTTCACTATGCCCTTTGAATCACTTCAAACTGATTTTTCAAACAAAAATTATGCAAATTTAAAAAACACGCTTCTTATTCAATTTTTTGGAGCTTGATCTTGAAACTGTTGTATCTCTGTAATTTTGACTCTCCAAGGTCTTAAATGTTGTCCTGTGGTATCCATATAAGTCTTCCTTCTAATGCTACAAGTCAGTTTGATATTGGATTCTTCAAGATAAGTTATCCTCAATCTCCCACAATGATTGGATTATGGACTGGTTCAATTTAGAAAACTTGTACACAATACCACGTATCATTGTTTCAACCTTAGACCCTGAAAATGTTACATAAGAAACTTCAGTCTGTTCACCTTTAGTAACATTTTACAAAATTCAAATCTGATGCTTTTAGAGAAAGTTATGATGATTTTCCCTAGGTATCGTGTTTGAGACTGAATTATGGAGAATGCAAAAACCCTAACTTCTTTAGACCATATCTCAGAAAATATAGCAAAAGAATATCTGAAATGTTTACACAAAGTTCACTAAGATTTCATCTCCACTTGATCAAAATATCAACTTTTGAAAACTCATATAAACAAATCTATAGTGAAAATTCCAAGATGACCTGTTTGAAGCATCAAAACCCTAGAACCCAATTTCGGATATCAAATGTTATGTAACCATATCATAAAATAGAATAATAAATAGATCAATGACTCCAAAATAAGCCTATTCAAGGGGGAAACCTCCTTTTACATCATATAAATGAACAATTCTTGGATGATACAAATAAAAATACCTCCTTGGTATATATAGGAGTCTAAGGGATCACAATATAATCAGATCCTACATAACAATAATAATGTAAGGGAAGAACAATAACAACAGTGGGATTCTATGGGGCATAACAATAACAATATGGGGTCTACATGAGCACAACAACAATAATAAGGGGGGATACTCTAACAATAATAATAAAGGGGCTACACTAGTATTATAGGGACCTAACACTATAGTATTTCATGCATAAGAAACCAACTTTTGAAATTTGCATCATGTGCATCATTCCTACAAGGAGAAAGAACCAACTTGGTAGAACTTGTATTTTTGGGTTGTCAATTGGAAATTTCCTTCACCATTGTAGTTTTATTCAGTATGGGGGGTCCTTTATCTTTTGAGTTATAGAGGCTTTCCAAAGTTAGTAGGGAAATGCCAAGCCTTGGCTCAAATAGATTGGTTAATAGGATACCCCAACTGTAGATGACGAGAGGCAAGGCCCTACGTATTAGATAAGTTGCTATGGATACTAACAGAAATGTAGTGATAAGAAAATCGAGTCATGTTAAGGCCTGTAATAAACCACAATAATCCTAATTGGTGCATTGTACGAGTGGAGTCTTGACAAATTGTCTATATGATCAGTTGGAAATCAAGGTAAGACTATGGATTGTGCAAGAAGGTAAGTACTGTGGTTGCAGCCCACATGTGGTAGCACTATGTGATCTTGGATCCTTAAACATTCTTTATGGGAGCATGTTTCCATGTCCCTCGGTCTCTTAGCTAGGTGGGTTAGTGGCAACACCTTCCTCCCATTTTGCTTCTAAACCACCCCATTCAGGGCATGTGTGTCTTTTTGGACAAGCTACTAGCATGCATCCTTGATAGGGGAATCTTGCAAAAAGTTCCAAGTGAAGGACAATGTTAGCAAGGTTTCTAGACTTCAATGATTAGCCAACATTTCAATGATTTTTTTTCCTATATTCCATACATGGGAGGGGAAGATGACTGAGATGTTAATGATAAGGGAAAAAACCTTAAGCCTTACATAGAATTTCTCCCAACTTCCATCTTTTGGATACTTTATACAATGAGCTACCATTCATGAGCTTGTGTAGCTTGTTGATAATGAGTTGAGAGTCCCCTTCCACAAAACACTTGGTGAAGCTTTTCACCTTTGTAATTTCCAACCCTGTAGTGAGTTCTGCTGCATTATTTTTATTAATGCCTCGTGTGCCTGAATATATGTAAAGAGGAATAACTTTGTGATCTTTAAATATAAGACCAAATCTAGTTGGGCCTGGATTCCCTTTCGATGCTCCATCAAAACTCAATTTGAGGAAAAAGTTGGGGGGGGGGGAGGGTCCCAAGTAGAAGGAATAACAAGCAAAGGAGGGGAGGTGGGGGTTGATGAAGGGAGAGGGAGAAGAGGGACAATGTTCTAGATTTGAAGAAGCCTAGATTCATGACCATGAGCCTACCAATTAAGGTTTCTTTGATGTTAAGAAGAATAGATCTATAGAGAGAGTCCATGGTAACAAAGGAGTACTTGAATATTCATCGACTATATTCTTTACGTATCACCCAAAGAAGGAAACGAAGAGATAACGTCCAGATGTGATTTATGATAGAGTTGGAGAAAGCACATTTTTTCCAATTTTAGATATTTTTAGGTATGCTAATGGGATATCTATCTAAGCGGGAGAGGTGATCCTCCAAATGAGTCCATAGGTCAAATGAAAAAGAGAAAATGTTGAAGAGATGTTCCAAACCTTTCGATTGGAGAAGGTAGAGAGGGTATCTGGATAGTCCTTGATAGTTACTTTTTTGTATATTGTCCCATGTTAGAGTTAATTTTAGTGAATAGTTTTGAATGAATTTATAATATAAACTATTTTGGTTTATACAATTATAAATGGCACATTCTAACTAATAGAAGAAATTGTTTTTTGTTGGGATTTGGTAATACAATTTTGAGAAAGATTGCGATTTCTTATTATTTAAAATGTATTTTTGAATGCATAAATGGATTTAGCACCCTAAAAAAACTATGAGGCAATAAATGGATTTTAAGACATGATTAATTATAATTGAAGAGGAATTCTTGATGGCGGTTATTTACTTATTCAATAAATATTGTTTTTTAACCCTAACTGAAAATATATTTATATTAATAAAATCTATGAACTGTTGTCCAAAACTATGCCCTAGAGGAGCATAGTGTGTTCTAAAAATGCTAGACTGGCACTTATAAAACGTGGTACCTCAAGTTTCCCCCAATGCTCTAAGGAAGCCCTCTTGGTAATTGAACCTTGTCCAACGGTGAAAAACACATGGCTTTGCACAATTGAATCCAACGCTTTTGGGACTATGAAAAAGGAGAACATAGGGGTAGGATTTGATAATTGAACATTGCCTAGTGGTGAAAAACACACGGCTTTGTACAAATGGATCCAACTCTTTTGGGATTATGAAAAAGGAGAAAATAGGGATAGGATTTGATGCACTTATTTGTGCATGTTATTCAATAAACATTGTTAATTAAAGTATTGTAATTGATATGATATTACTTGTATATTTTTTTATTAATGAGATGACCTCATATGTTAAATGAGTTGGTATTTTTTCTTTTTCTTTTTTATGATTTTTAAAAATGGTATATAGCATTGAAGTTAACAATTTTTTTTTAATATCAACTAGCATAGCCATATAAATTAAATGGTTGGTAATCATGGATAGACATTGATCCATTATAAGCATCAAAACACACACTTCATAATATATGTCACATTGCTAAATTTTAAAAAAATCATAAAATCTAACAAAATTATAACTTTATTATTATTATTATTATTATAGAATGAATTAATATATAATTTAAACATATATACATTAAAAACATGGAATGAGATTCTTCTCCATGGAGATTTACCCTATTTTATATGGAGATTCTTAATTTATAAATAGACTTTGTTATAATATCATGGTTTCTCAATACCACATTCTTGAAAAAAACCATAATCCACTTTATATGAAACTTGTTCATATGACACTTATTAAATTAATCAGTTTAATTAAAAAGGACAAAAAATGCATAACTACTTTGGAGATAAATTTCAACCTTTGATTCATGTATACTATTAAGAATATTTTAAAATATTTCATTAAGATTAAATCATTACTATCCACCTAATAATTGTTAATAATTAAATTAAAATTATGAAATCCTCATTTCAAAATAAACACACCTATCAACATAATTATATTGTATATTTATTCAATTTTTGACAAAAAAAATAACTACACTTAGGAAATTTGAATGATTTAATTCATATCACTTTTTCATGCATCTTGGAATGATTTGTGAAATTTAATAATATTATAAAATTTCATAATTTTTATTGCTTTGGGAAACCACTCATTAAAAATTTTGTGTTTAAATCTTTTAAAAAATTTAACACCGTCTGGCAAAATTCTTGTATATGTCGTCTCTTTAAATAAATTTGCTTGGGTAATTAAATAAATTCATTCATGTAGGATGCTTTTAGCAAAAAAAAAATTATGTAATAATTATATTCATAAATTGATTTGGAAGCTTCACATTCTAAAATGGATCTTATTTTCCATCCCTATCTTATTAGTAAAATTAATGCTTAGAATGGACAATCCAGTTAATCAAAGGTGTAATTGTTATGAACTCTTGTGGGCCATGGGTATGTGCCTTCTGTTACGATGCTTAATTTATTTGGAAATGGTAAATCGCTTTTAGAGGAAACATGAGATGGTGAGATATGAATTCATAATTTTTAACCAGCAATGGAGTTGAGCAAGTCTAGAATTTCAAATTTTTTTTTTTTATCCAGCGAAAATTTGATGATATTTATTTGTTTTTTCATTCTTAACCTTTTAGTGTCAAATTCTTTTACATCTTACATCGCTTTAGGAAACTATAATATTATGTTAATGTAATGTAAATATATCAAGTAGCTTCTATGAAACTATAATATTATGTTAATGTAATGTAAATATATCTAAGTAGCTTCTAGGAAACTATAATATTATGTTAATGTTAATGTAAATATATCAAGTCTTGACTTTGATAAGCCACGAGGCTTTTAGATTCAAATACTAACAATCTGATAATACATCGGAGTCTCCAACTACCTCCCTCGCAAATCCTATGGGATGAAAATGTGAGTTATTATTACTAATTTGACGTTTTAATTCATGTTTGAAAATTCGTAAATAAATCACACCTCTTGAATCAACCTCCATGGACAACAATCTATGCATGGCCAATGATCTTAAGGATGTAAAAATTGAAACTAAATTCAACTTGAAATTAGGGATCTAATTTCAACATTTTAACGTCATTGAAAATGAATGAAATATAATTTGAACGGAATAATTCAATTGAATTTAATTATTCATGATTTTACAAATTTCTTGGTGTCATCCAACCAAACATGGTAAATATAATTTCAATACCTTAGTTTTATAACTTTTATTCATTATTGGTAACTTCCTATATGCTTTTGGGTAGATCCTGTTTTCCTTGAGACTTGATGATGTCTCAAATTCTTGTTGTAGTTGTTCCATGTCTAGTCCAAGGATCCACATACACTACTACACACTTTTGAGACATTTTTTTTGAGACAAAAAAAATCTTATCTATATTTCAAATAAATAAATACATACAATTATAAAACCGCACCTATTTATCCATATTCCACATGCAATAAATAAATACATATAATTATAAACACATTTTTTTATCTATATTTCACATGCATGTAATTATAAAAAATACCTAACTATATGTATTTCACATGCATGTAATTATAAAAAAAATACCTATGTATATGTATTTCACATGCATTAAATAAATCTTTCAAGTAAACAAATTTGTTCAAAAATAATTATTAAATATATATATTTTTAATAGGTTTGAAAACTTCGACATGTATAAAAATCCAATCTGTGAAAAGACTTTGTAAACCATCAATAATAATTTTCAAATGACTACAATTATTTATTAAAAAAATTAAACATATTATATATTATCTTCGAAACTTAAAAGTCGTTAAAGACCTGGAAAATGATCTTTCATATAAAATTGAAGACATTTTTAATAAAATGTCCTTCATACTTTAAACCCACTCTTAGCATCTCATCTAATGTATCTAAAGTCAACACATCTATCTTTCATATAAAATTGAAATCATTTTTAATAAAAGTCCTTCATACTTTAAACGCACTCATATAATCCCATCTTATGCATCTAAAAGTCAACACATGCTCGGATATGGGTTACGTTTAACATTTATTTATTTATTGTGTGTGCATTTTATAATAAAATTCTTTTTCAGAGCAAAAAAAAATCATTATAGTTTTATATTAAGATAATATAAAGATCAACAAGACATTGTTTCGGGACAGTGAGAACTGGCCAACTATAACACCATATAGAAAGGATTTGATCGATTCCAAGGAAATCAGAGTAAAAAAAGCTACACAGGAATGAGTAGCTACACATTCTGAACAGATATTAAAAACGCAAAAAGTCACAATAAGTCACAATCCCATGTTGCTGAAGATCAATGAACTGGCTTTATAAGCCAAAGAAAAATCATTTTATAATAAATATATATATAATTCTGAACAGATATTAAAAACGCAAAAAGTCACAATAAGTCACAATCCCATGTTGCTGAAGATCAATGAACTGGCTTTATAAGCCAAAGAAAGATCATTTTATAATAAATATATATATAAAAAAAACGCAAAAAGTCACAATAAGTCACAATCCCATGTTGCTGAAGATCAATGAACTGGCTTTATAAGCCAAAGAAAGATCATTTTTATAATAAATATATATATAAAAAAAATTAAATTTATGGAAGGAAATTTTGATTTTTCTTAAAAGAGGTTAGCAAAAAGAATAGAATCTAAAGCTAATTTACTTTTGCATCATATGTATATCTATATAATTAAAAAAAAAAAAAATATTATTTTGATAAAATTTTAATTTTTAAAATCATATGAATTTAAATTTATTTTCTATTAATTTAATTATAAAATTTAGAATTGTTTATGGGGTTTTGGATAAATGGTGACTGGGTGTTTTATTAAATTATTCTTTAATGTGAAGTCACTAGTTCAAATCCCTGCTTTGACCAAATGTAAAAAAATAAATTTAGAATTTATATTTTTAATTAAAAATAAATATATTAAATTATAATAAAAATTGGTACATTACCTCATTAAATTATGTAATTACCTCATTAAATTATGTATTAACATAATATAATAATAATAATAATAATAATAATAATATAGATAAAATTTGAATAATAATAATAATAATGAAGAAGAAAAAATTTGAATAATAATAATAACAATAACAATAACAATAATAATAATAATAATAAAATTCTAATTCAAAGACAAAGTCAAAGAATTTGTAGAAACTGTTTAAAGGCAAAAACAATTTAATTTGTTTTACAATTTCACATTATAATATCTATTTAAATGTTAATTTTTGTATTTAATTATATAAATTATTTATAAAAAAAGTTATAGATAAATAATTAATTTCTAAATTGTATATAGTAATATTATTAAAATTAATTAGTATATAGTTTATTTTAAAATAAATTATATATTTTTTATATTAATATTTAAATATACTATATAAAATCATATATAAGTATTTTTGGGAAGATGTTATAGTATCCATGAAGTAAAGTATTAGATTAAAAATTATGTATGTATATATATATATATATATATATATATAAGGTTGTGGCCAAACCACAAACTAGATTGTTGTATGAGACCCCTTTGTTTGTGGGACAAGAGACCCACATTCGTGTAGCGAATTGACTGCTAAAATCTATGAAGGTATACATACTCTACCCCTTTGGTTTTGAACCCATGATCTCTTACGAGGATACACATGTTCTTAACCATTACACCCACTCAAGAATAATAAAACATGATTTAGACTTAATTAAAAAGTAATAAAAATTATAAATAGATTCAATTTTATTGATTTTATTATTATAAATTTGGCTTTATTAATAAAAATTAAAAATTTATAATATGCATATCAAATTAAAATAAATTTAAATAATAATGATTTAGGTGTGTAATTGTGATATTTCAAACATATAATAAATATATATATCTTTGTAATTGTTCCATCTTTGGTTAGTAAAATAAGGTTTTGGAGGATTCACGGCAACAAGGGAATGACTGAATGTAGATGGATGGAGCTCTAAAAGCCCTTGCAACGGCTAGGGTTTTTCCCTAGCTAGTTGATCTATGCCCAGAACGTGCGGATCTCTTCTACATTCCAAACAGTGGTGAATCTTAGTGATTTAACGAAGAATACAATAGCTATGACATGAATGGTTGTCAGTCCAACAAGCTCTTCTCTTATTTCATATAGTACCATGCTAAAAACCAAATATGTTCTTTTGTTTGTTCAAGAAGTTCCTTCCCTTAATGTTCCTTTGGAGGAGGAAGCTTTCGGTTATGAAAATTAATTTTCGGAGCAAGGTTTGGTATGCAAGTTTAATGGGTTTTGGTTGCAGTTAACTAATCTTCACAAATGGATCTTTGATACATGGAAACCTCTCTTGACAGATGATCTGAATATTTATCTTATGGAATAAGGTTTTTTTTTGTTGTTTTTTATAATATTGAGGGAAAGAAGGTTATTTATTAATCTGGGTCGTGGTTCTGGGCTAGTGCTAGTCTCTTCATGCAATCTTGGTCTCCCACCTTTGATCTAGTTATGACATCAATCTCTATGGCTCCAGTTTGGGTAAGGCTTTTGACCTCCCCTCGCATCTTTGGATCCCCATCGTCATTCTCTATTGAAAATGCATTAGGAATTTGTTATTGTCATAGCCCAAAAACTCAAAAAAATTATATGACTACTTATGCTCGAATATGTGGGGAGATGGAATTCAATAAGGGTTTTCCCACTAAGATAAATTTGACAGCTTCAAACTATGTCTCGATTCAAAAGCTCAATTATGAAAATGTTTCACTCTGGTGTAGGGTATGTTATGAAACTAGGCATGTAATCAAAAACTTCCCCAAGCGTCTGTAGAAAAACAATCAATGGGAAAAAAACAAAGGCCTAATTGGTAGGAAGGAGAGCAACACTAGCACTGCACGGTGTACCAAGAAGAAGAGTTTTAGGATAATAAAGAACTATAAGATAAACAAGAAGCAAATATTGTCAAACAAAAATGATCAGAGGCAACAAAAAATGGTCAGGAAAATGCACATGCGGGTAAGGATTCTTCGAACTCAGATATAGTGGAAAAGCAACAAGCCCTCATCGAAAATGAATCCCCTCCTGAAACTAAAAGGAATAAAGTTGGAAAGGAAACTTCTTGGGTAGATTAGGGGTGTTATAAAATTATATATTATAGAGCAAAAAAACACATAAAATATTGCAGAAATATAAACACAGAAAATGCATAAAACAAGAGAGACACAAATATACGTGGTTCACCCAGTTTGGGCTATGTCCACGGAGAAACAACTAGTCCTTCTTTTTATATTATCCAGCAAACTGAAGAGATACAACCTACAACAGATCCACTGTAATACCCTCTTCGCTCTCAATCTCCTCTCTCTTCCTCACTCAGAATAAAGATATCCTAGACGCAATACAATTCTCTCATATATAGTGAGGGGTTGCCTTCTAGGGAAAAAAACCCTAAATTAAACATAACTTCTATCATCAGATCTCCGCCTAATGAATGATCCAGATTGACTACGAAATTACAACATTTTACAAGGCAATTTTACATCTATTCTTAACTCCAAGGGCACTGCCCCCGATCCCCTCGCTAGGGGGGGGCTCTCAGAGGTCACAGCTACCCCCCTACCCCCCCCCCCCCCCCCCCCTTATAGTGAATATTTTACAAGCGGAGTTGGAGGAAGAATTTAAAAATAGTGCAACTCTCACTTGCTAAAGAGTGACCCACTAGAATTAGGAGAAAACACTGGTTGCATTCAAGTTGGAAAGAAAGGAAAAAGTATTTTGCCTATGAAAACAAGAAGTCATGCTAAATCAAATCAAAAGTAGTGAAAAATGTGATGTAATTGTATTTGGATATTAGGGGTTTTTCGAAAAAAAAAATAGCTAAAAAATTACTGAAATTTTTGTATCGTGGGGAATTTGCTTGAGAGTTTGAATTAAGTCTCCATGCTCAATCTCAACCTTGCAAGAAAGATTGGAATATGTAAAGGTTGTGGCCTTATGACCAAATTAATCTTTAATACAAATATTTATTAGTATCTTTATATATATCCTTAATAAATTATATATAAATAATGAATCATTTATTTTATAATTATTATATTTCTATATATATATATATATATATAATGAATGAATAAAATGAATCATTCATTTTATAATTATTATATTTCAATATATATATATATATATGAGAGAAAATGAAAATGTCATTCATATATATAGCCCATACTTGATAGATAGAAATAAGTATATATATCTACATTTCTGATCTATCAAGTATGGGTTATATATATGATGTGAATTCATTTTTACAAAAAATTGAAAAAATAATTACATTTAAAGAAAATATATATATATATATATATATATATATATATATATATATATATAAAAGAAAAATGTCTTCAGCATCTATTATATAAAAGTATTGTTTGTCAACGTATTTTGAATCAATTAATGTGGTTTATCATCAAGGCGATAAGATAAAGAAAATCTGATTAGATTTTCACCATGTTATAATCTTAATGATGAACTACGTTAATTAGTTTAAAATACATCGACAAATAATACTTTTATGTAATTAATTCTAATAAAAATCTAAATAATTATACTCACAAAACCCTACATTCATATATAAATAAAAAATATATTCTTTAAATATATATATATTTAAATTAAATTTGAGGATGTATTAAATAGAAGACGATTTCTTTTATTTCTAAATTTTATTAAACATTTTACTATCGACGTGGAAAAATTGATGTGAACTTTATGATGCAAATAAAATTTATACTAAATATAAAAAATTCAATTTTTAAATGTAAGTATTATTATACAATAGACTTAATATTAGATAAATTCGGTTAAATTACTTAATCTAATTTAATTACTTTATTTTTTAAATGAAATCGCTTTTCCATTAAATTTTAGAATACACATATACTATAAATTTAAATTTAATTTTTACTGGATTAATTTTTTTTAAATGAGTATATATTATAAATTCAATTTATAATAAATATGTATTATTGAACATTTTAAAAATGAATATATATTATAAATTATAAGTATAATAAATATGTATTATAGATTCTATAATTTTAGTGAATAGTTTTTTTGGGTAAAATTTTTATTTTCTTTTAAGTAAGAGTGTACATGAAAATGTTAAAATATTAAGAGTGTACATGAAAATGTTAAAATATTTAGGTTAGTTTTTTATTGGGAAGAATACATTAATACCAAAAGTTTACACTTTATATAAAGGTATAAGATGATAAAGTATTCAAAAAATCAAAATTTACTATATAAGGACTGAAAAGCTAGATGAATTGGTATTGAGAATAGGTAGTAATAACAAAACAAGTATAGAAGTTGGAGCATATGAGAAGGCTAGGTTGAGGGATTAGATTCCATAGTTGCAAACTGGATGGAGTCTTGGTTGTTGTTGGTTGTGCCTCAAGCCGCGGGTGGGATGCCAAGGTGCTACTCTATACAATCCAGTCTTTGATCCAGGTCCTTCATGTGGTGATGCAAGTGCTCCATAGAGTGAAGGAAGTATGTCTAATGCTCGAACATATTCATCATAATTATTCCAAGGAAGAATTTCATATGTCAATATAGGTCAAAAGTGTGCATGTATTGGTTGAAGCATCCACATGAATGTCTAATATATGATACCCATTATTTCATCTCAACAAGAACTTATTTTTGATGCTCGATGTGATCTTCCACTTATTGAACCTTAGAATTTTCTATTAAAGATGATGTGATGGACGATGGATGATATCCATAAATTGTCATGAATGGGGTCATTTTTGCTGCAGTATGGAAGGAAGTGTTACACCACCATTTAGCGAGAGGTAACCACTTGATCCATTGTGTTTGTTTATCAGATACAAAGCAACGAAGGTATATTTCCAAAAATTTGTTCACTATCTTGGTTTTCCCGTTAGATTGAGGATGATAAGATGAGCTATGAGCTAATTAAGTACCAAGGCAAGAAAATAATCTCGTCCAAAATTTCCAATGAAAATGAGATCCTTGTCAATACAATAATCATTGGGTTTCCATGAAACTTTTTAATTGTTTCCATAAATGCAGTAGAAACTCTATTGGCTTTAAAAGGATGAGATAATGCACACATGTGTGCATACTTGGTAATTCTATAACCTACCACCATGATGACACTTTTTCCTTCAAACTTGGGTAAACCTATGTAAAATCCATTGAGACCTCCTCCCTGCATTGACTTGGAATGGCTAAAGTTTGTAATAGACATGGGGTCTTAATTGTCTTAACTTTATTTTTTTTCCAAATCAAACATTCTACCACAAACTTTTGAATATCATCTTTAAGGCCATCCCAAAAAAATTCATTCTTGACCCTGTGATAAGTTTGTAAAAATCATGAGTGCCCTCCTAAAGGAGAGGTGTACAATCCCAAAATAGTATTTTGTTTGAGTTGGGAATTCTTACATAGATATAAGTGATATTTATACCATAATGAGTCATTTTTCCAAATAAATGTATCAGATGTACTAGGATTTTACTACAACTTTTGAATGAGTGTCCACACCTCTTCATCATTCTTCCATCATCCCTTGCTTTAGTTATCCAATCAGGTTGGATAATAAAAATGGCATAGAGAAATGCTTCCACATCCTCATCCCTTCTTGAGATTACATCAGCAACAGCATTTGATTCACTTTTTTATAGATGATTTCAAAGTCAAAACCAAACATCTTAGTGACCCATTTTTGCTACTCTTTTGAAGACAATCTTTGTTCCAAAAAGTATTTAATACTATCATGATATATTTTTACCTTGAAGTTTATTCCCATTAGGTAAGGTCATTATTTCTTCAGGGCATGTAGTATTTCCAAAATTCCCTTCTCATAAATAGGTTTGTGTAAATATTTTCTTTTGATTAGACAACTTTCAAAAGTAATGGGTCTTCCTTCTTGCATTAAAACAACACTAGTTCCATTTCCTGAGGCATCACATTTAATATTTTTGTGAAGTTTGGAGTAGCTAAAACTAGAGTTTGACACAATACCTCTTTAAGATGTTCAAATGACTTAGATGCTTTTGGAGTCCAAAAAATGCACTTTCTTCAGTAATTTTGTTAGAGGTGTTATTATTTTCCCACAATTTTTAAAAAAATTGCAATAATACCCTGTCAACCTGAGAAATCCTCGAATATGCTTTAGGGTTGTCGAGATTTTCCATTCCTTGATGGCTTTAATTTTGTTAGGATCTACCTTAACACCCTCATGAGATACAATATGACCCAAATATGCCACATCATGTACCCAAAAGGAACATTTGGAGAGGTTTTTGCATTCAATAATTTCTCCTCCAATAGTTTGAGCACCCTGTCACATGTTGAACATGATCCTTCGAAGGCTTCTTGAAGATTAGTATATCATAAAAAAAGACTAACACAAATTTTCTAAGGGTTTGGAAATGAGATTCATCAAACCTTGAAATGTGGAAGGTGCATTAGTAAGGCCAAAAGTCATGACGAAAAATTCATAATGACGTTCATGAGCTCTGAATGTTGTTTTTATAATGTATTTAGTCTTCATTCTAGTTTAATGATATATTGAACAAAGATACAACATGGTGAAGTAAATTTCTCCATGTAATTCATCCAACAATTAATCAATCACAGGAATGGGGAATTTATCTTTAATATTGAGCTTGTTGAGCTCCCTATAATCCAAACGCATATGCCATGATCCATCATTTTTATGTACCAATACTACTGGAGAAATGAAAGAACTTTGGCTATGTTGAATTATACCTTCCTCTAACATTTCTACAACCATACATTCAATTTCACTCTTTTGGGCATAGGAATATAGGGTTCGCTCCTTGTGTATATCCTCGTCTTTTGATGTTTTTTGTTCCTTTCTTCCTTCTCTTGATAATCTATGTAAAATAATTTCTTCGTGGCACACTTATGACCATTAGTGTATTTGTTATCACAACTGTAACAAAGCCATTTTTCTATTTTTTCCTCTATTTTTTGAGGTGTCAACCTTGTAGGTTGTGGGAGGCTAGGAGTAACAACTGGTAGACTTCCTTGTTGCCATAATTTTGTTTTCAATTTTTGTTGCCACCTTGAATGCCTTCTCCAGTGAATTAAGTTCCCAAAGGAAAATATCATGTTGTATGTTATCCTTTAAATTCCCTATGAAGAAATCAATCTTATGCTCCTTTGAAATATGGTTTACCTTGATATTCAATATTTGGAAGTTCTCAATGTGTTCCACCATTGAATCCTTTTGTTTGAGATTTATCAATTGGCTAAAGAAGGTATTTCTCTTTGTATCCTGTAATGTGCTACCAAATTTTCTGTAAAAATTATCCAAGTGATAATGGATTTATGAGAATAGAACCATTTATACCACACAAATTGATTTTGTTCTAAATATACATATGTAATGCATACATTTTGTGTGTGTGGAACATCATGTATATCAAAGAATTGCTCCATATGTAGTATCCATGTTACCGTATCTTTGCCATCAAAATCCCTCATATCGATATTTGGAATATGTTTAGCTTCATCCCTGGGTTAGATTATCTAAAATCATGATTCACATTCCTTTTGTTCTCATGAAGAGTTTCATGGACTACCTTGTCACCATTAGGAAGCCTTTCCTGCAACAACTTTGTTAAACCTTCTTTCAAACCTTCCATGTCTACTTTTAAACCATCCATGTCCCTTTTTTTTATATTATAAACCATCCATCTTCACACTCATCACTCTCAATTCAATTTTGGTTCTCTTTGCGAGAGTGAAATTTGTTGCACTTGGTCCTGCAACTTTGATATTTCATGTTTCATTTCTTCTTCTTCTTCATGCATCATAGTAGAGATTTTTGGTAGCTTACTTGATGTTTCCATTTTTTGTTTTGAAGAATATTGGAGCTAAATAATGATATCTATGCTTCACTATGCCCTTTGAATCACTTCAAACTGATTTTTCAAACAAAAATTATGCAAATTTAAAAAACACGCTTCTTATTTAATTTTTTGGAGCTTGATCTTGAAACTGTTGTATCTCTGTAATTTCAACTCTCCAAGGTCTTAAATGTTGTCCTATGGTATCCATATAAGTCTTCCTTCTAATGCTACAAGTCAGTTTGATATTGGATTCTTCCAGATAAGTTATCCTCAATCTCCCACAATGATTGGATTATGGACTGGTTCAATTTAGAAAACTTGTACACAATACCACGTATCATTGTTTCAACCTTAGACCCTAAAAATGTTACACAAGAAACTTCAATCTGTTCACCTTTAGTAACATTTTACAAAATTCAAATCTGATGTTTTTAGAGAAAGTTATGATGATTTTCCCTAGGTATCGTGTTTGAGACTGAATTATGGAGAATGCAAAAACCCTAACTTCTTTAGACCATATCTCAGAAAATATAGCAAAAGAATATCTGAAATGTTTACACAAAGTTCACCAAGATTTCATCTCCACTTGATCAAAATATCAACTTTTGAAAACTCATATAAACAAATCTATAGTGAAAATTCCAAGATGACCTGTTTGAAGCATCAAAACCCTAGAACCCAAGTTCAGATATCAAATGTTATGTAACCATATCATAAAATAGAATAATAAATAGATCAACGACTCCAAAATAAGCCTATTCAAGGGGGAAACCTCCTTTTACATCATATAAATGAACAATTCTTGGATGATACAAATAAAAATACCTCCTTGGTATATATAGGAGTCTAAGGGATCACAATATAATCAGATTCTACATAACAATAATAATGTAAGGGAAGAACAATAACAACAGTGGGATTCTATGGGGCATAACAATAGCAATATGGGGTCTACATGAGCACAACAACAATAATAAGGGGGGATACTCTTACAATAATAATAAGGGGGCTACACTAGTATTATAGGGACCTAACACTATAGTATTTCATGCATAAGAAACCAACTTTTGAAATTTGCATCATGTGCATCATTCCTACAAGGAGAAAGAACCAACTTGGTAGAACCTGTATTTTTGGGTTGTCAATTGGAAATTTCCTTCACCATTGTAGTTTTATTCAGTATGGGGGGTCCTTTATCTTTTGAGTTATAGAGGCTTTCCAAAGTTAGTAGGGAAGTACCAAGCCTTGGCTCAAATAGATTGGTTAATAGGATACCCCAACTGTAGATGACGAGAGCCAAGGCCCTACGTATTAGATAAGTTGCTATGGCTACTAACAGAAATGTAGTGATAAGAAAATCGAGTCATGATAAGGCCTGTAATAAACCACAATAATCCTAATTGGTGCATTGTACAAGTGGAGTCTTGGCAAATTGTCTATATGATCAGTTGGAAATCAAGGTAAGACTGTGGATTGTGCAAGAAGCTAAGTACTGTGGTTGCAGCCCACATGTGGTAGCACTATGTGATCTTGGATCCTTAAACATTCTTTATGGGAGCATGTTTCCATGTCCCTCGGTCTCTTAGCTAGGTGGGTTAGTGGCAACACCTTCCTCCCATTTTGCTTCTAAAACACCCCATTCAGGGCATGTGTGTCTTTTTGGACAAGCTACTAGCATGCATCCTTGATAGGGGAATCTTGCAAAAAGTTCCAAGCAAAGGACAATGTTAGCAAGGTTTCTAGACTTCAATGATTAGCCAACATTTCAATGATTTTTTTTCCTATATTCCATACATGGGAGGGGAAGATGACCGAGATGTTAATGATAAGGGAAAAAGCCTTAAGCCTTACATAGAATTTCTCCCAACTTCCATCTTTTGGATACTTTATGCAATGAGCTACCATTCATGAGCTTGTGTAGCTTGTTGATAATGAGTTGAGAGTCCCCTTCCACAAAACACTTGGTGAAGCTTTTCACCTTTGTAATTTCCAACCCTGTAGTGAGTTCTGCTGCATTATTGTTATTAATGCCTCGTGTGCCTGAATATATGTAAAGAGGAATAACTTTTTGATCTTTAAATATAAGACCAAATCTAGTTGGGCCTGGATTCCCTTTCGATGCTCCATCAAAACTCAATTTGAGGAAAAAGTTGGGGGGGGAGGGTCCCAAGTAGAAGGAATAACAAGCAAAGGAGGGGAGGTGGGGGTTGATGAAGGGAGAGGGAGAAGAGGGACAATGTTCTAGATTTGAAGAAGCCTAGATTCATGACCATGAGCCTACCAATTAAGGTTTCTTTGATGTTAAGAAGAATAGATCTATAGAGAGAGTCCATGGTAACAAAGGAGTACTTGAATATTCATCGACTATATTCTTTACGTATCACCCAAAGAAGGAAACAAAGAGATAACGTCCAGATGTGATTTATGATAGAGTTGGAGAAAGCACATTTTTGCCAATTTTAGATATTGTTAGGTATGCTAATGGGATATCTATCTAAGCGGGAGAGGTGATCCTCCAAATGAGTCCATAGGTCAAATGAAAAAGAGAAAATGTTGAAGAGATGTTCCAAACTTTTCGATTGGAGAAGGTAGAGAGGGTATCTGGATGTTACTTTTTTGTATATTGTCCCATGTTAGAGTTAATTTTAGTGAATAGTTTTGAATGAATTTATAATATAAATTATTTTGGTTTATACAATTATAAATGGCGCATTCTAACTAATAGAAGAAATTGTTTTTTTGTTGGGATTTGGTAATACAATTTTGAGAAAGATTGCGATTTCTTATTATTTAAAATGTATTTTTGAATGCATAAATGGATTTAGCACCCTAAAAAAACCTATGAGGCAATAAATGGATTTTAAGACATGATTAATTATAATTGAAGAGGAATTCTTGATGGCGGTTATTTACTTATTCAATAAATATTGTTTTTTAACCCTAACTGAAAATATATTTATATTAATAAAATCTATGAACTGTTGTCCAAAACTATGCCCTAGAGGAGCATAGTGTGTTCTAAAAATGCTAGACTCGCACTTATAAAACGTGGTACCTCAAGTTTCCCCCAATGCTCTAAGGAAGCCCTCTTGGTAATTGAACCTTGTCCAACGGTGAAAAACACATGGCTTTGCACAATTGAATCCAACGCTTTTGGGACTATGAAAAAGGAGAACATAGGGGTAGGATTTGATAATTGAACATTGCCCAGTGGTGAAAAACACACGGCTTTGCACAAATGGATCCAACTCTTTTGGGATTATGAAAAAGGAGAAAATAGGGATAGGATTTGATGCACTTATGTGTGCATGTTATTCAATAAACATTGTTAATTAAAGTATTGTAATTGATATGATATTACTTGTATATTTTTTTTATTAATGAGATGACCTCATATGTTAAATGAGTTGGTATTTTTTCTTTTTCTTTTTTATGATTTTTAAAAATGGTATATAGCATTGAAGTTAACAATTTTTTTTAATATCAACTAGCATAGCCATATAAATTAAATGGTTGGTAATCATGGATAGACATTGATCCATAATAAGCATCAAAACACACACTTCATAATATATGTCACATTGCTAAATTTTAAAAAACTCATAAAATCTAACAAAATTATAACTTTATTATTATTATTATTATAGAATGTATTAATATATAATTTAAACATATATACATTAAAAACATGGAATGAGATTCTTCTCCATGGAGATTTACCCTATTTTATATGGAGATTCTTAATTTATAAATAGACTTTGTTATAATATCATGGTTTCTCAATACCACATTCCTGAAAAAACCATAATCCACTTTATATGAAACTTGTTCATATGACACTTATTAAATTAATCAGTTTAATTAAAAAGGACAAAAAAGGCATAACTACTTTGGAGATAAATTTCAACCTTTGATTCATGTATACTATTAAGAATATTTTAAAATATTTCATTAAGATTAAATCATTACTATCCACCTAATAATTGTTAATAATTAAATTAAAATTATGAAATCCTCGTTTCAAAATAGACACACCTATCAACATAATTATAGTGTATATTTATTCAATTTTTGACCCAAAAAAAACTACACTTAGGAAATTTGAATGATTTAATTCATATCACTTTTTCATCTTGAAATGATTTGTGAAATTTAATAATATTATAAAATTTCATAATTTTTACTGTTTTGGGAAACCACTTGTTAAAATTTTGTGTTTAAATCTTTTAAAAAATTTAACACCGTGTGACAAAATTCTTGCATATGTCGTCTCTTTAAATAAATTTGCTTTGGTAATTAAATAAATTTGCTTTGGTAATTAAATAAATTCATTCATGTAGGATGTTTTTAGCAAAAAAATTATGTGATAATTATATTCATAAATTCATTTGGAAGCTTCACATTTTAAATGGATCTTATTTTCCATCCCTATCTTATTAGTAAAATTAATGCTTAGAATGGGACAATCCAGTTAATAAAAGGTGTAATTGTTATGAACTCTTGTGGGCCATGGGTATGTGCCTTTTGTTACGATGCTTAATTTATTTGGAATGCTTAATTTATTTGGAAATGGTAAATGGCTTTTAGAGGATACATGAGATGGTGAGATATTAATATTATGTTAATGTTATTAATATAATATTATGTTAATGTAAATATATCAAGTCTTGACTTTGATAAGCCACGAGGCTTTTAGATTCAAATACAAACAATCTGATAATACATTGGAGTCTCCAACTACCTTCCTCGCAAATCCTATGGGATGAAAATGTGAGTTATTATTACTGATTTGACGTTTTAATTCATGTTTGAAAATTCGTAAATAAATCACACCTCTTGAATCAACCTCCATGGACAACAATCTATGCATGGCCAATGATCTTAGGGATGTAACAATTGAAACTAAATTCAACTTGAAATTAGGGATCTAATTTCAACATTTTAACGTCATTGAAAATGAATGAAATATAATTTGAACCGAATAATTCAATTGAATTTAATTATTCATGATTTTACAAATTTCTTGGTCTGATCCAACCAAACATGGTAAATATAATTTCAATACCATTGTTTTCAAACTTTTATTCATTGCTGGTAACTTTCTATATGCTTTTGGGCAGATCCTTTTTTCCTTGAGACTTGATGATGTCTCCAGTTCTTGTTGTAGTTGTTCCATGTCTAGTTCAAGGGATCCACATACACTACTACACGAAGGGCATTTTTGAGACAAAAGAAATCTTGTCTCAAAAAAATCTTTTGTCTCAAAAAATCATTTTTTTATTTTAGTTATTTTATATTAAAAATTAATATCAATTGATTTGTCTTAAATATAAGCTTTAAGACAAAAATAGGTTGAGACAAAAATATTTTAAGACAAAACGTTATATTTAAGACAAAAATAGTTTAAGACAAAAATATTTTAAGACAAAAGTAGTTTGAGACAAATAAATTTTAAGACAAAACTTTATATTTAAGACAAAAATAATTTAAGACGAAAATATTTTGAGACAACTTTATATTTAAGACAAAAGTAGTTTGAGACAAAAATTTAAAAACAAAACTTTATATTTAAGACAAAAATAGTTTAAGACAAAATTATTTTAAGACAAAAACAGTTTAAGACAAAATTATTTTAAGACAAAAACAGTTTAAGACAAAATTATTTTAAGACAAAAACAATTTAAGACAAAATTATTTTAAGACAAAACTTTATATTTAAAACAAAAGCATTTTGAGACAAAAATATTTTAAGACAAAACTTCATATTTAATACAATGACCACTTTTATATTTAATATTTAAAAGAACTATTGCTGGTTTGAAAAAGTATTAAGAATGAATATATAGATATGAGAATGTGAATATTAAAAAAACTATTAAGAATGAATATATGGAGATGAGAATGTGAATATTAAAATACACTAGAAATAAAGAAAAAAATGATTTAAAAGAAGAAATATGAAGAAAAAATCATTCGGCGTATATTAGTAGGTAACATGTTTGTAATGATAATGAAGCTTGAAAAGAAAGAGGTATTCCTGTTGCTTAAGAGATGCATTTCTAACATTTAAGGCCATAAAGAAAAGTGTAATGATCATGATGTTAAGGGAGTAATTTAAGCTTTTGAAATTTTGTTTATGTAACCTTTGAAGTTATCCATGGGGCCTCTTCCTAGTAGTGTTGGAGGATTGGATGTAAGAGGCAAGCAACTTGGTGTATGTTAATCTCTAAGAAGGTAGTTAAGTATACTTGTTACTCATAAGTTATGAGTGTCTCGAGAGAGCTAAGTGAATCTTTGAAGAAATAAAATAATTTCTCTGATATCACAATAAGATGGAGCATTTGAATACAAAAATACCAACATTTAGATATGGCATATGCATTTTGCTCCAGGAAGGTGGTGATATATCTCAATGTAAGTTAGGTATGATCAAACTCTAAGAATAAGAATTATAGACAATCCCCTTCCCAATCGTGAATCATGAAGCTCATCTCTTGGAACATCCGAGGGCTCAACAGCCCGGGGAAGGGACGATTAATAAGGAACATGCTACAACAGGAAAAGCCTCAAATTCTCTTCTTGCAGGAGATCAAGTGTAATTCCACAACGTTGTATCAGATCCTTGCCAAAGCATGGCCAGGAAGCAAAGAAGTGGCAGTGGAAGCTAGGGGAGCCTCAGGAAGGCTAGCCATCGTTTCAGATGATAGAGCTATAACACTTACCAACATACATGCCAGTAAGCAGTTTATTTAGGCCAAGTTTCATTTAACAGGGATAAATGTTCATGGACACTTAACTAATGTCTACTTGCCCCGGGAGGCAACAAACAAAGTAGACACATTGAACACCCTAAATCAGATCAACTCAGAAAGATCCCACCCACTTTGGATCACAGGAGGGGACTTCAACATGATTACAAGATTGGAGGAAAAAAGAGGAGGATGGATCAAGCTGGACTGTGAAAGCACGCAATAAGGTGGAGCATTTGAATACAAAAATACCAACATTTAGATATGGAATATGCATTTTTCTCCAGGAAGGTGGTGATATATGTCAATGTAAGTTAGGTAGGATCAAACTCTAAGAATAAGAATTATAGACAATTCCCTTCCCAATCGTGAATCATGAAGCTCATCTCATGGAACATCAGAGGGCTCAACAGCCCGGGGAAGGGACGATTAATAAGGAACATGCTACAACATGAAAAGCCTCAAATTCTCTTCTTGCAGGAGACCAAGTGTAATTCCACAACGTTGGATCAGATACTTGCCAAAGCATGGCCAGGAAGCAAAGAAGTGGCGGTGGAAGCCATGGGAGCCTCAGGAGGGCTAGCCATCGTTTGGGATGATAGAGCTATAACACTTACCAACATACATGCCAGTAAGAACTTTATTCAGGCCAAGTTTCATTTAACAGGGACAAATGTTCATGGACACTTAACTAATGTCTACTTCCCCCAGGAGGCAACAAACAAAGTAGACACACTGAACACCCTAACTCAGATCAACTCAGAAAGATCCCACCCACTTTGGATCACAGGAGGGGACTTCAACATGATTACAAGATTGGAGGAAAATAGAGGAGGATGGATCAAGCTGGACTGTGAAAGCACGCACTTCAAAAACTACATTCATAACAACAGGCTTATAGATATGGAATTCAACAATGGCGTTTATACTTGGAACAACAAGCGTGCAGATGCCCACCAAATTGCATCTCGGTTAGACAGATTCCTGATCTCTGATAACGCAATACATCTTGGCGGGGATCTCTTGGCCTCTATATTGCCACTCTCTAGCTCGAACCATTGGCCTATTAGGCTTCACTGGCAAAGACCGGGAAACAATGTTCACAGGCCCTTTCCCTTTGAAGCCTTTTGGCTGAATCACCCCGATTTTCATAACCTGATAACAGAGACATGGAGAAATTTCACACCACCAAAAGGCGCAAAAATGTACAAGCTCCAACAAAAGCTAAAACATATCAAGGAAAAAATAAAATAGTGGAATCGCTTTACCTTCGGCAATATCTTTCAGGCGCAAAACACTCTTGAACAAGAAATGCAAAAATTACAGCAGAGAATCATAGCTGAAGGCAGATCTGAAACCATAGCAGAACAAGAACGTCAACTACAAATGCAGATCTCAAAAAGAGCAAGACAGGCAGAGATTCTTTGGAGACAAAAATCGAGGATCCGATGGCTTAAAGAGGGCGAATGCAATACAAATTTCTTCCACCATACCACTATGCAACGGAGAATGCACAACAACATTACTCTCCTCCAAAGTCGACAAGGGGAACATCTAGAGAAGCATGAAGATATAGAACAGGAACTCCTCACCCACTTTCAGAGGGTGCATTAGGAAACAGAGACTGATCGGCTGCCAGCTATAGAGAATATCATCAAGATTGTTCCTAAGATCGTAACTGAGGAAAACAATCAAATACTCCTCAGGCCTATTTCTTTACGGGAAGTGGAGACAACTATGCGACAACTCAAAGTTGGGAAAGCACCCAGACCAGACGGCATCACTTCGGACTTCTTTCACAACTTTTGGGATCTAATCAAGGAGGAAGTCTGACAAGTATTCGAGGAGTCCAGAGTTAACAGATGGATGCTTCCATCCTTGAATGCCACCTTCATCGCCCTCATCCCTAAGGAGGAGAACAGGCAGACTCCGGACAAATTCCGACCTATTGCACTATGCAATGTATTGTATAAAATTGTCTCCAAAGTGATCGCCACACGCCTCAAGCCCCTGCATCCTCTTCTTATATCACCGGAGCAATCAAGTACGTGGAAGGAAGGCAGATCACCAATGGCATAATTCTCACTCATGAAATCATTCACTCTCTAAAGCAAACCAAAAAGGCAGGTATGCTCCTAAAATCGACCTCTCAAAAGCTTTCGATACTTTAAGCTTGAAATATATTCAAAAAATACTGCTAGCCTTTGGCTTTACCCCCCCTGGGTAAGATGGATTATGAGTCTCATCACTTCTACCTTTTTCTCAATTCTTGTCAACTGGACCCCCTCCACCCCCTTCCACCCGTCCAGAGGTATCCGACAAGGGGACCCTCTCTCACCCTTTCTATTTGTTATTATGGCGGAAGGTCTTGGACGTTACATCAAAGATGCCCTTCAAAACCAGCAATTACGTGGCCTTTCTTTCCAGAATACCCTTGCTTTCACCCACCAACAATTTGTGGATGACAATATGTTATTTGGTCATCCTTCGGTCCAGGAAGCCCGTAAGCTGAAATCAATTTTATCTGACTTTTCGGATGCCTCTGGCGCTTGCATTAACAAATCAAAATCTCAAGTCTTCTTCTTTCACACACCTCCCATCACTCAAGCCTCCATAGCCAGAATTTTGGGCTTCTCGATTGCATCTCTGCCCTCCAAATACCTGGGAGCTCCAATGACAGCCTCTGCCTTAAAGCACTCATCCTAGAAAATTCTCCTAGAAAAATTGGAAGCCCATATCTCTTCATGGACCTTCAGAGCTCTCAATATGGCAAGTCACCTAGTTCTAATCAAGGCAGTGCTACAATCTATGCTGCTCTACCTCTTCACGGTCCTGGCAGCACCCAAATGGGTTCTTAAAGCAATCAAAAATATTCAACGGGATTTTTTATGGGGGAATACGAAACAAAAAAGAAAATGGGCTCTGGTAAAGTGGGAAATAGTTTGTCACCTAAAATCCTCTGGAGGCACTGGATTACAGGATCCTCAGCACAACGATGAGGTCATGGGAGCCACATCTGGTGGAGATGGATCTCGAACCCATATACTCCTTAGGCAATCCTCTGGACAGCTAAGTATGCTCATAATAGACCAGTGGATGATTTAATTCGGCTCAAAGAAGTTGGCACAAGCTCTCTAATTTGGAATGCTGCTAAACAACATAAAGATCTAATCCAACAACACAGTTTTTGGGAAATCAGGAATGGAGATAATGCGAGGTTTTGGGAGGACTCCTGGCAGCAAAGACCAAAATTGAAGGACCTACTCACGCCCCACCAGCTTCAGGATTGGGTAGAGCAACCGATGATCAAGGTAAATCAACTTTGGGAGGAAGTTCACAACCAAGGTTATTGGTAATTGTTATGCTCGAACCTCATTCTCAGGCAAGCCACGCAACCCATCAAAGATAGCCTGGATACATAACTCTCAAACAGGAAAATTCGCCAATCAGATAAGAAAGACATCATCAGATGGGGTTATGAAATGAGAGGTACCTTCACTTCCCGGGAAGCATATCATATAATACTAAGGGACCATACTGTCAAGGATAGCCTCAGCCACAAAGTTTGGGAACCACCAATTTGACCAAAAATCTCCACCTTTCTCTGGTTGCTGTACCAAAACAGAATCCTTACTTCGGATAATCTAAGGAAATGGAGTTTTCACAGACCTTCCATCTACCAAAATTGTAAACAGGCGTAAGAAACTAAGGAACATCTCCTAAACTCATGTTTGTTAGCAACCCGACTTTGGGAGAAGGTTAGCTTCAGATGTCAAAGAGATGGATGAAATAAGGAGGATTTAACCAGCGCTATTCATTCTTAGGCACCTCACACTTATAAAAGCAAAATCTTAAACACCTTATGGAAGCTAATACCAGGTTTCCTCATGTGGACAATCTAGAAAGAGAGAAATAGCCGCATCTTCAAAGACCATTCCTCTACCATAGAAGTTCTATGGATCAATATATGTCAAAACATATGAGAAACCTTGATGCTCCAAACGTGGCTTGATGATTATTTCCCATCCACACCACAAGAACAAAATATATGGCTGAACTAGAACCTTCAGTGGAACCATGAGCAGGTACACCTAAGGAAAATCCCTCCCTCTGGAGATACACCTGACAAATGGACTCCACGCCCACCACACATGGTACTGCTCAACTTTGATGGAGCATCAAAGGGAAATCTAGGTAAAGTAGGATTTGGGGGAATATTTAGAAATCACAAGGGCAATGTTCTCCAAACATTCATGGGGTCAATAGGTTGGGATACAAACAACTCAGCTGAATTAGAAGGAATTTGGCAAGGACTTCTCCTGGCTCAAAACAATAGATTCTTCCCACTCATAATTGAAGGGGACTCTCAGATCTTAATTAACATGATCAACCAGATCTTACAGGGAACTCCAGCACATAAAGTGGGTAGCAGTTGGAGATTGGCGTAAAGGCTGGAACAGATTGAACAGTGGCTACTCATTCATAGAGCAGTTACCATCAGGCACACTCTTCAGAATGGTAAAAAAGTAGCAGACCTCCTAGCAAACATTGGCATTGAAAGTGGTAAGACTCTTCATGTAGGAGCTCTTAGCACTATACCCAATACTCATCAATTGTAGGATTTCAATGATCTAGTGCAAAATGAAAGGGAAAATGCATAGGAAACACACCCGGATGCGGGTGTCAACAACGGCATTTAAATGACAAGACGGTTCGCCAGCGGGTTGGGAAGCCATCTGGCTAAGTGCTTCGTCCTGAGAGCTCACCGCAGATGGATTAAAAACACCTTGCAGGTGACATTTATTGACTCCGAAAGCTGTGACGAGCTCACCTCCTTCAACACCATGGCCCCTGCAAACCATTTTGTTACTCCTCCCCTTCTCCATGGCATTTGTCCTCCGCAAGCAGCTGAACCGTGTTTCAGAACTACTACAGGCAGTCGCTGCCTAATTCTCCCTTGTCAGAATTTTGGTAATGGTTTTCATTTTTCGCATTCCTGTCATTGTCTTCTTGATTATGGTTCGCCCACCCCTGCTCCCACTCATCGTCGCCTTCATTCCAATTCTTCCGTTGTCAATTCAGCCATGGCTTGCCTTAGGCACCGCATGCGCAGTAGGCGTGGAGGTTCGCATGGAGGTTTTAACCGCTCGTGAGCTTCTACCAGTTCCACCTTTGACTCCCTGAACTCAACTACTGAATTGCCCAACTCGCTCATTAACCCCACTCATAGCTACCCGAATACCATAAGTGGGAGAGGTTGGAGGGACAATGTTGTCCACACTATGGATCTCCCACTCCCTCCTCTTTTTGGCCCTCACAACACATAATTTCATTTCTGCAGTTCACTAAACAGGCCTACAATCACTGCTACCATCACAATTTCTTTCAAGGAAGAGTCTGTGACGCAAGCTACTCTGTCCAGTCATGGGAACAAGTAGAACAGGGAAGAGACAGGTAGTCATGGGATCAGCAACAAGCAGCAAGGTGAAAGCAGTAAGGCTCTGCATGACAAAGATAAATCTGGGGACGTTGGTAAGCGACAGATGGATGTTGAAGGCACTGTAGATTCTCCAACTTTTCAAGGACACGGTGCGTCTGAAGAGGATGACGATTGGTATCAGTTTGCCTACCGGATTGAGGAAGAGCCAGCTCTGGAGGAACCACCAGCCTAACATGTGGCCTCATGCAAAGGTCTCCAGCTCCCAGGTGGATTCGTCTCACTTTTTGTGGTTTTTGGTCTCTCGCAAAGGTGTTTGACTTCCAGGCGGATATGTTTCTATGATTCGTGGTTTTGTGGTCTGGATGTGTTCTGTCTTCACGCCAAGTGTCTTGAATTCTCTGGTTGACTCTCTGCTAGGTGGAAATGGCATACTATTACTTGGTTATGTCCCTATCTTTTTGGTTCAGGATTGCATTCCTCTTTGTTCATTTTGGAAAACCAAGGTCTACTTTGAAATAGTTATTCTGGTTCAATGGCTGGTTTCCCCCATAACAGGGGCAGTCTTCAAAGCTTCTTGGACTGGTTTCCCCTCTGTTGGGGCAGTCCAATACCAACAATTGCATTTTGCGATGATGATTGATGCTTAACATCTCTGAGATCAGGTTTCTGTGTAACTTTTTTGTATTATATTAATAGATCAATACTACTTAGAAAAAAAAACCTATGTTTAATACAATTAACAATTAAGACACAAACATATCAATTTAAGATGATATTATCTAATTACAACTGAAAAATTGATTGTGACAGTGCACCCTAAGTCGGCCAGCTTGTAGACAGCTATTGTCTTGCACCTATACTGAGGTTGTTATTTTACTTACCATTCATGTTATCTTATATAAAGACAACGATTTGTTGGGCTCTTTGTTTTGTGGGGGTAGTCGACTAAGAAGAACGCGACAAGTTTTATTGACAAGATTTCTCGGACATCAATTCCTCTTCTGTCCCTTTCATATATGCTGATACGATTAGAGACAACTTGTCTATTGTTGCATTTGGCACTACTACACGGAGGGGGACTTTAAGACAATTTTTTAAGAGAAAAGAAATATTTGTCTTCAAAATTTCAATATGAGGTGATAGTAAAAAAAGGTAAAGGTAAAGGATTAGGGGTCTGTCTACTAGCATTCACTGAGTGGTTGGTTTACCATGGTTGTGAAGTGATATTCAACAAAGGAAAAGCATTCCTGAGACACATAGCCACGGGCCAGGTGAAGCAGATCGGGGTTCATGTGAAGAACCTGTATAAGCTAGATGTGTAAGAATGTGCTACATTAAGCACTAAGGCAGAGAAAGTGAAGGTCGCAATGTCGATGAACTTTGGCACAAAATACTTGGTCATTTGTATCATGGTACCTTGAATATTATAAAACAAATAACCACTTGCCTCTCTAAAGGAGCACTTAAGCAATAGGATATATGCAAAGGATGTACATTACAAAAGTACATAAAATCCACATTCCATGATCAGGACAACAAAGCACATATAGTCCTAGAAAGGATCCACTATGATGTTTATGGACCTTTCTTGACAACCTGCACTGTCAGACACAAATATTTTGTCACTTTTATTGATTACTTCTCACGGAAGTGTTGGATCTTCTTCACGTGGAATAAAGATGAGACATTCTCTGAGTTCGTAGAATTCAAGACACTAGTTGAAAATGAAGCTAGCAAGAAGGTGAAGGCTCTGTTGTAGAGGCTGCAACACCCTCCAAAATTTTTCCCTGCACTTAAATTTCAGAGCCTACTATGGATATTGTGATCAATCGTTCCTTAGTCACTTATTGGTAAGTTGATGATCTCAAGCTCCCCTTTTCGATCTTAAGAGTCGTTTATGCTTTTATCTTTACATAGAATGTGTCATCTTTGGGCATGGGGGTAATTGCTTGTCATGCAAAGGGAGGTTTGTTTTGCTTCAAGGGGAAATATTTATGAGAATGATACATGTTTAACACTCATTTCACACACTCTTACACAAGTGTCGCCTTTATCCTCCGAAGTCTATAATCAAAGCCGCACTTGCCGTAAGATGCCACAAAGGTTGTTGCATTAAGTGAAGTATGTGTTATATGTTCTGGATGGTCTATGTTGTATCGATAAGTTTTCAAGTGTGTGATCGTAGTGAAGTTTTATCACTATTCACATAAGTTCCACTGATCCCACACTTAGCTAAAGTTCGGAGTTTCCTTAGCAACCTAGCCTCATCCAACTTTCCTGAACTACACACTTCACATATGTAACTCTCAAGATTTTCCGTTGCTTGTTCGAACCGTGCAAAGTGCAGAAATCCGAACCTCCCTTACCATTCAAAAATGCGCAGTGGTTTCCTCCAGTGTCCTTCTCTCAGCCGGAACCCACTGTCTCCAAAAACTGTGCAGTTTTGTCCCTTGACTATCCAGTCTGCCTTGCATCCTGAAATTGCATAGATGTGTCCTCCCAGGGCCTCGTCCCAAGTAGTGCCTTACATCCTAAAACTGTGTAAATGTGTCCTCCCAAGGCCTCATCCCGCAACAGTCACTGCCCGTTGAAACTACACAATTATGTCTCTCACGGGCCACGAAGAAAGATGACATGATAGATGACTCTCAAGGAGTTGAGGAGAAAAATAAGCAGACCAAGAAACCCAAGGTATGATAGAATATTAGGACCGCATGAAGACTCCATCTGATGCATAACCCTTTGGAGGCTAGGTATGGAAAACAAAGCACGTCTTTTGAAATACACCTCTTAATGTAGCTTAAAAGTTTGCTTATCATTGTCGTATCATTCCATCTTCAATGACATTCATGGTTGCAAGAACTGAAAGTCATTCCATGTGTTTGATCTACGTGTCTTGCTCCCTTTCACTTGTTTATTACATAGCTTAGAAGATGAAGAGTATTACCACTTGTTATTTAAGCTACTGAGGTTGTGACCAACATGATCTTATGACTAACCAAGCACGATGCAATGCATCCTAAGTGGGATGAAAGATGTTTGATGATATGTATGTAGTTAGTACACTCCTCTGCATTACTCCTTTGCATTAATCCTTGCTCTGTATCTTGCATGTACCCTCACCGCTTGTCAGATTTAGCTACCTGCTGCCAATAGTCTCTTAGCTCTTTCCTGACAAAGCAAGTGAAGGAATTTCCTTCAACCTGATTTATTCAAGGCTCTTCATAGAAATTATAGAGCTAAGAGAAGGAGATGTGGAATCTCACTATCAAACTCTTGAAAATACTTTGCATGTTCGAATATATCCAAACAATTAAGTTACCACTCAACAACATTGTCAATCTTGGAAGACTCAAGAAAGATCACATCTCTAGATATTATAAACTTCTTATTCACTTCATCATAGAGATGGTATGCTTTGGAGGTATGAGTACCCAAAGAAGATACATTTGTGATTCCTTGCACTGAGTTTTTTTATCTGTTCCTTAGGTATGAAGGCATAATATGAGGAACCAAAAACCTTGAGATGCCTCACCGAAGGAATGTGGCCATACCACATTTCATAGGGAGTCTTGTTTCTAATAGCAAGAGTTGGACACCTATTATTTATATACACAACACATAGAACCACATCAGCCCAAAACCTTATGAACTTAACATGTGAACTATGCCAAGTTCATAGTGAAAGTAATACATTCCAATGAACTATGTGTTGAAAAATGTAGCAAGAAATTCTCAATTTGATTTTTCCTTGATTAAATTGAAAAAATTCAAATTTCCACATCAACAGACAACTTGGATGATGTTAACTTGTGTGAATTAACTTCGAGAGAGCAATAGAGTAGGTTTGTGTCTTGTGATTTTGATTAAAACTTCATAAGTAGTTGCAACTCTACACCATAATTTCTACAAGGATGGTGGAGGAAAATTACAGAATATTTGTTAGTAGACAATATCCCTACTTAAAAGTATCTATGAAAACTTTTGCGAGAAGAAGACGTTGAGGATAAAATATTGGATTGTGGAAGAATTAGTCACAAAATTCACAAGGGCAGTAATTTTGGTTGTAGGTGTGGAGGTAGATGGATTAAATGTAATTGTGTAGTAGACAAGTGACAACTACTCCTTTGATATTTGTCGATGATGTGTTACTATTTGGTAGATTGACCTATTTTGGTCGGTATCTGCACTCCTTATGAATAATAATAAATCTCATATGATTTCTGCTTACCGAGATGATGCATTAGTACTGGAGATTTATCATAATTTTGGTGTTATCTCCACTGCATTGGATGCAGATTTTGAAAATCTTAGATTTATGCTCCAACCTAATTGTTATGGAATTAAGGCTTGGAGTTTACTTATAGAGAAAATCCATTGTAAACTTTTATCATGGGCACAGAGGTGGCTCTCCCTAGGAGGCAAGTTGACTCTAGTTCAAGCAATCCTTCAAAGAATCTCTATATATTGGCTTCATATTTTCACTCTGCTTAAGAATATCAGTAAATGTATATTTTTGGCTTCATCTTGGCATGAGACAATGTTTCGTAAAGGACAGAGTGGGCTTGGTTGTTGTTTACTATGTATGGAGGCGATGGATAGCCAGACTCATCTATTTCTTTGATTCTCCTTAGAAAAATCATTTTGGAATGGTGTATTTAATATGTTGCATTTACAGGCAGATTATAACTACTCTTTTGTGGTTGATTGTATTCGAGACTGGTTTATTGAATATAAAACATTTGGACCACTTCCAATATACATTGGGGTTTCGACACAAAGAATGCATTATTGTCTTGAGCTCCTTTGTTGTGATACATCCACCTCCATCCTTGTCAAAAAAGCTAAAAGCCTCCCTGAACTTAGACATAACCTCCATCCCATATCCCTTTAGTAGATAAAACCCTTCTCTCATTTTCTGACCATGCCAATCTACCCTCCATCCCATATTCTCTCATGAGCCCTGTGTAAACCACCATTTCATTCAAGGAAGGGGAATTTTATGCCTACTCTAACCATATTTGTTAGATACTTTCCCCCTTTTTTTGCTTATTCATTCATTGCCAAACACTATACCACTAGTTCTAAGAATCTTGTGGATACTATCACCACAATAAATGTATATTTTATTTTATACGAGACAAGAATTGTATATTTACCTTTGGGACACTCCAAAAATATTTTGATGCAATTTTGTGACCTTTATGACTTTATGACCTTAATTCCCATTCCATGTTCATCCATGTGGACGCACTTTATGATGTTCTACGACAGCCTAATGTCCTTGTCAACTTCCTCTCATCTTCCTTGTCATGTTTTCAGGACTTGTGTATCCAACAAGAAATTTGGGAGATGAATGCCATCAAGGTAGAAAATCAAGGGGGTTTCAAGTCATTTATATAGGGTTCCCACTAGCATAGTCCCACCATATGATCCACCCAATCCCTCAATTGGGGTCTACTGCTATTTCAATTAATTATTAGATGATCATGGTGGGCCATAATTCCAAGTTAAATATTATGACTCTTCATATGATATTATTGGAGATACTTGAGGAGACATATTTTTGGCTAAAGGGTTAAGGGAGGATTTTGACTTCAATATCGAACCATCAACCATATCCTCAACATATCTAAGCAACAATCAAGAAGACAACTTAGGTCAAGCATGGGCATCCTCTCTCGCCCACGTTGTTCAGGATATAAATCAATCTATGAATGCCTCTACACTCCACCAACTGTGCATTAATAAAATTTTGGGTTTCCCCACTATCCTCCAAGATGGATACATGTTGTCCTTGCATTGTGCCTTTGATTGTAGAGTGACTAATAATCATAGTTTATCGTGGATGATTGTCATCGTATGTAACATCCATGGTCCAATTCATTTGTTTGGTGCCCAATGTTGGTGAATCATTGTATTGCATCATGGTAGCATATATTTCCTTTTTTAAAGCAAAAATATATTGAAAATAAATTAAGTTATGTCTCATGCAAATGTTCAATATTATTGTGTTGGGGGTGCTTTGCATATTATATGTATCATATATCTATAATAACTTATTTCAAGCCTACTTTAAGAAATAAAGGAAGAGGTGCAAGCCCTTGCCATAAGGACTCCCACCAACTCCTCTTCTCGTAGAAAATTTTCAAACGATAGCCCATAAATCAAACACATGCCCTTGTTTCTCTAGTTTGGAAACCCTTGGATGTTTTTGACAATGAACTCCTCCCAACCACTACTTTAACCATCTATTGAATGCCTTTGATTGGTATGTGTAAATTATTTTGATTGATTCCTAGAGAGGTGTGAAATCTAATTTTGCATGACATGATACAAACACCAAATTTAACCCGTGGTAGCCAAAATTTTAGCCTTACAACTCTCTCATCCAATATTAGATACTTCACTAATTATTCAATGGGTAATCTACTTAACAATATATTAAATATTAGAAGCATTCATATTAATATAAAAAATAAGAATAGTATTTAATATTAAGTTATAATGCAGGTAACTGCCAAGTTGACATATTCTCTGCCTTGGAAAGTGAATAGTCAGCTTGACTTAATGTCTGATGTTAGTTTTAAAACAATTAAGATAAAATTGTTTAAGAGAACTCACATAGATCTATAAGTGCTGAGATGATAAATATGATGCAAAAATTTACTCAAAAGTTCACATTGTAAAAGAGGTTTTCACTTATAGTAATATGACCCCATTCCTCCCTTGATAGATCCAAGGTTAGTATATTTGTCCCAATATAATAAATGTGTTTCTCTTTTATATTATTAAATTAGGTTGCTTCAATAATCATGTCCTTATTGTTAAGGGGAGATTGTCTTAAAGTAAGTGTTGTCATAAGTAGTGTGATAGAAGTAACAATGGGAAACTATATCTATATATTTTTTTATACATGTGAAAAAGTAATCCCTAATTTATCTATGTCCATGGTAGTGAAAATCTATTTGTCATAGTGCTAGCTCAATTATTTGTCATGTTAGTATGAGTAGTGGTACCTTGTAGTCATTGTATTATGTTTAGTAGATATAGTAATAAATGGTGTTATTTAAAATTTTTAATTTAGACTACATTTACATCACAATGTGATACTCTATAATTGTACCAAAACTTAGAAGTGAAGACATGACAAGTAACTAGATGTATTCAACAAAATTTTAATGCTTATCATTGTGTATTTGAATAATATTTATAGTGCTAGCTAAATTGGGTAGTATTGACTTACTGTTACGATTCACATAGATATCATCATAACTCGTTGGTTTTGATACTTGATTATTTGAAAATAAATGCTAGTTAAATTAGGTAGTATTGACTTAGTTTTCCAATGCTAGTTCAATTATTAACTTGGTTAATGTTATCTTAGAGAACATGTGTAGTATTTCATCTCTTACATGCTCTGTGTACCCATTTCGATTTCATGTTTTTCAGAGTTATTTTGCAGCTAATGCACCCAAGTTCATTTTGCCAAGGTCAATGTGCAAAGGTTTGATTTCATTTTTACACGCTCGATGTACTCATTTTTTATTAGGCCGATAGGACTTCCTTTGAGTGAGCCTTTCGTCGTCCTTTTGTTTCTAAGCTTGACAGCTGGCATGCACATTCTGCGGGCAAATTGTTCACATCTGTCGTGCAATTTCTATTTCTCCTCAGCTCCCCTGACATTTGGTTCGCATGCATTATTTTTTTTTTGCCCTCGGGGTCTCTCCAAAATGGTGGATCCATTTACAATGGCTACATTTTTGGCAGTACTCTGCGAGGAAGTGCCACACCCAACGATTTCTTTGTGCACGACTACCATCTACCTTCAGAAAACAACTCAAAACACCTAACTCTGAAAACAATATGCATCTTTTTTTCACTTGTCCACAGGTGCAGCCTATTTGGCAGAATCTTGTTGGCCACTATGGTTTCTCGCTATGCTCCTTCCCATCCATTACAGAAACATTCAAAAGTTGGTGCTCCATGAAAAAAGAATGGCGGGCCATCCCATTATTGACCATTTGGGCCATATGGAAGTGGAGAAATGGCAGGATTTTCAGCTCAAAAAAGGAATCTAACATTTCTCTATACAACGCTGTCGACTTGACCGGACAGAACAGGAACAGGAAAGAAAGAAGTCAAAAGGCATTAGCGAACAAGAATAGGAATGGAAGAAGACCCACCATATCACACATTGAAGATTAAAACACTAAAATTATAATTAATCCTTAAAAAAATTCCATTCACATAAAATTTCCAAAGTTACATAAATTCATATTTTCAAAATTTTTATTATAAAATTCAATATATATAACATAAATATTAAAATAAAAATAAAAATATGCATCCCATTATAATTTTTTTAATAAACAAATTTACAAACCAGTAAAATATTAAGAATATAACAATAAAGAGATTCAATTTATTGTTTTTATTAAAGGATTATTTACTTGATGCATATTAAAAAAAAAAAAACAATGTTTAATTTTTAATATTTAAACAAAAATATAATAAATATAATTATCTTTAATATTTAATATGAAAGAAAAAAACAAAAATATGATAAATATAATTATCTTTAATATTTAATATGAAGGAAAAAAAAACCTGAAGCCAAAAAAATCAATTAATGAGAATTGCATTTGAATATATTTTAAATTTTATTAATATTTATAAAATTGTTTTAATATATTTTAATATAAAATTGTTACAATATATATATATATATATATTTTAAATATAATATTGTTTATTTGATATTGAATTAAAAAAATAAAAACTGCTTAATTATGCACCATTTAACATAAAAATTTGCATATAATTGTCCAGATATATATGGCAATAGTAAAGAGGTAGAAAAAGTAAAAACGAAAAAGTTAAATAAAAACCAAAAAAAATATACACATGTAAAAACTCTTACTAATTACACACCCATAAAAAAAATATAAATTTTATATCCATGAACTCATTCACGATTATCGCAGCGGTTTACTCATAATCAAATTTTCTTTAAGACATGAAATTAAATAAGTCAAGAATTTTACCACACAAGTGGACCCTAGTCACGTTTTTGGATACCGAAACCAATTTATTTATCTTACTGAGTTTTGTAATTTGTAAGGTCGACCCATATATAGTGTTTGGACTTAATTCATAGTGTTTGGACTTAATTTAAAGCAGGGTAATGTATGTTATTTTGGTATTGTTATTATTTAATTTAACCATCCTCCCGGTGCCTTAACCTACCATTGACGGTAACCCTACACCCAGCTTACACAGAACCTTCTCGAATCAGGGTCCTCAATCGCCAGGTGTCAGTTGCATGGTCAAGGGTTCACTTTAATCGTTGGATCACCGAACTGAACATCGCACGGTCATGGGCTGCCGAGAGTTTGTTAGGGTAACGAAACCCTACCCCCTTCGCTTCACTAGCAGTTCATTTGCGTCTGGACTCCGCGGTGCCGAGCTCTGCAAATTCGACAACCTCGCCAACTCTCGCCTGCTAGCAGCTTCAAACACAAGTAAATTCTTGCTACAGACATTCTGATTACTAGAAACAGTATTTCTCTCATGCTGTCGGGTACTTTTCATTACTTCTTTTATGTACACGGTTTCAATGTCTCCTTACACAGGGTATAATGGATAATGCAAACCTCTCTGTTTATCTCATACTGTGGAGATTACCTTCTCGACACCCTTCACAGATAGTAGTGATGGCTTCCCTCATTCACACAGTTGCCCAACAGGTATAGCCTTTATCATGCCCTGAGATGATTAATTTAGATTTTAGCTCAATTTCCCATGTCTAATCTGAGTTAAATTTACTGTGATGAGTAGGGTTCCTCCTATCTTGCCCGAATCCATCACACAGACGACTTCCCTACTGAATCCGAAGACACTACGAGAAAATTTATGATCTAATGTGGAGCGTAAACCCTGGCAAGTGATGACTGACAATTGCAAGAATTCGATTTGTTCTCCGATTAGGGTTTTACAATAGATTCCTTATTTCTTCTCTTGGTTGATCTGCAGGGTGTCAGGCCATCTGCTGTGAAGGCTAATTTTAGCCACAAGAACGGGGTTGCCTGAGGAATAACTTGGGAATCTGGTCTTCTATGTCTTTCACCATTTCAGGTGCTTGCTCACATTCTGCCCTTTCAGGCTGTAGAGCGAGGTTTTTGTGAGGGTTTGGCATAATTTTTTTGTTTGATTTTGAACTAAGATCATACTGATTGTGTAAATAATTTGGACTGTGTCTTCCTTTGGTTGTTCCTCCACTAGATTATCGTGTATGACAGAGGAACACATGAATTTCTATGCTTTCTGGTTAGATATATACATACCGCGGTGCCGAGCTCTGCAAATTCGACAACCTCGCCAACTCTCGCCTGCTGGCGGCTTCAAACACAGGTAAATTCTTGCTACAGACATTCTGATTACTAGAAACAATATTTCTCTCATGCTGCAGGGTACTATTCATTACTTCTTTTATGTACAGGGTTTCAATGTCTCCTTACACAGGGTATAACGGATAATGCAAACCTCCCTGTTTATCTCATGCTGTGGAGATTACCTTCTCGACACCCTTCGCAGACAGTAGTGATGGCTTCCCTCATTCACACAGTTGCCCAACAGGTATAGCCTTTATCATGCCCTGAGATGATTAATTTAGATTTTAGCTCAATTTCCCATGTCTAATCTGAGTTAAATTTACTGTGATGCGTAGGGTTCCTCCCAGGTTGCCTGAATCCATCACGCAGACGACTTCCCTGCTGAATCCGAAGACCCTACAGGAAAATTTCTGATCTAATGTGGAGCGTAAACCCTGGCAAGTGATGACTGACAATTGCAAGAATTCGATTTGTTCTCCGATTAGGGTTTTACAATAGATTCCTTTTTTCTTCTCTTGGTTGATCTGCAGGGTGTCAGGCCGTCTACTGTGAAGGCTAATTTTAGCCACAAGAATGGGGTTTCCTGAGGAATAAGTTGGGAATCTGGTCTTCTATGTCTTTCACCATTTCAGGTGCTTGCTCACATTCTGCAAATGCACCTAACTACACTTTATATAATCAATAGAATTTTATTTTATTTTTTTTTTTTTTTTTTTTTTTTATTCTTTGTGAAGGATGGTGGGTTTATAATCAGTTCCTATAGAAAACCGAGTCCATCATGTTGTTCAGTTTGTAGTTTGCTTATACAAATGATTCTGTCTTTGCAAATTTCAGTTTTGCTAGATAAATTGGTATTATGTTGAGAAAGAAAAGGTGCACCTTGCATTGAAATTGAGTATCTCAGAGCTAATTTTTTCTATATTGTGCTGGAATGAGCAAAATAATGCTTAAATTGTTGGTGATGTTTATAACAGGAAATGCAACATCTCTAGCACTCTACTTATCCCCTATGTAAGTATAGGGCACCCTTTGCTACCAGTGCTATTGTTTCTTTTCTTTGTTTTTTCTTGTGGCAGGCTGCTTCCTTTTTGAATGTTTACTTTATTTCTGAGTGAAATTCTATGTAGTTTTGATTGATTTGACAGGCCTGATACTGAAATTCTGAATTGTAGATCAACATTCTGGAGAATATACAAGTTCAAGTCCACGAAAGAGTGCTCTGGCCTTCCTTATGTGTTCACCCTATTCAATTGTTGTGTTGGGCTGCTCTATGGGAGCCCCTTCGTCAAACCCCACAGTACCATGATCCTCACAATCAACAGTGCAGGCTTTGTTCTGGAAACATTTTATCTCACGTCCTTTCTAACTTTCGCTCTGCCAAAGAGGAAGGTATAAATTTTTTTTTAGCACACATTCTTTGTTTCCTAAAATTTAAGTCTTTGGAAATTGCAAAAATGTATTATAAATGTAATTTCTGAAATACTTTCACATAAGTTTCGCTACTTCAAAATTTATATTTTAAAAATTATAAAAGTAGAAAGTAAGAGAGCTTCGGTATTCAATAAACATCCAATAAAATCAACAAATTGACTTTCAAATCCATGATAAATATCCTCCTTTGAAGTGGATAGTCAACACGGTTTTGTTGTGAGACCACTTCAAACAAATCTTTGCAACTTATAACGTGGGTAATAATGTGTTTGTTTGTTTTGTTGTTTTTGTAAATTATGTCTGGTTAGAATTTAGTGTAACAAGGTTATTGATTGGTTCAACGTATTTACATTTTGGTGTTCTTGTTTATCGGGGAAAATAAAGTGAGATTTAATAAACTAGCATTTGCACCAGATGTTGCAAAGAAAACGTCGTAAGGCATAAAGTGCAGAAATCCATTATCCATGTAGTGTGTGCATTATTCAACAAGGTGGATCTCTCTAAATTTGTTGCAAACATTTATGTTGTTGCATTGCTAATTTATTTAGAATCTACTACTACCTCCTCTTCTTGGAATATTAAATTTCTTATCACCCCATGATGACAATCCCTCTAATTATTGGCATCACAATTTTTGCACTTTAGTGGCTTTACCTTCAACCTAAAAAAACATGAATTTAAGTCACTCAATTAAAAAGAAATTGCTAAATTGCTATTTATCAGATTTTGAGTAAAAACAATTAATAACTCATATTTACAACACTTTAAATATTTACAACCTATTAAGTCTTGTATTTATAACTCATATTTATAACCCTTTAAAATGAAACTAACTATCTATATTTTTATTAATAATAAAAAGAATCTTCTTTATAAATCTAACACTCACATGCTACTCCTATATATTTATCTTATATTTAATATTGAGTGCCCATCAATTGAATGACAAGATGAAGTTCAACTTAATTGCACATTTTTGAACTGCTTTGTGGGAATTCATGTCCCATTAATTTAATGGCAAATTGAAGTTTCAAATACAGCACACATTTTATACCAGATTCAGAGAGTTCATGAACAAACTTTCAAGGTTTTAATGGATCTAGGTCATTTGTATTTTCTCTCATATTCTGGGTCGTTTGTATTTTCTCTGGTGTTGACTATACTAGCAATTGTCCCAAAAGGTACAAACCTTAATGTCCTTTTAATGATCAAGCCTTATGTGAAAACAATCATATTGATGCACTAGTGTACATTGATTTGTTACATTTGTCTTGGTCTATAATAGAGGTGTAACAAATATGCATTGCAAGGTATGTTGAGAATTTGGTTATCTAGTAAGCTTAGAGTCATTCTTGAGTCATTATCTTTACCATCTCAGGAAGAAGAAGAAGAAGAAAAGCCTATTGAATTGAAAAAGAGCCCTAAAAAGTATTAGGATCCATGGGTCATTTTTTTGCATCATGTAGCAAGATAACATGGCTAATTGATTATGCCACATGAAGAATTAGCCTTTGCCAATATTTAGGCTTATAACTCGGTGATTTTTTATACTAATATTCTTATACCAATTTACCATGATAATTCTATTCTAAATTAAAACATTGTTTGCAGGCTATCGCGGGAGCTGAGCGTTTGCTCCCTGAAAATATACCTTCAAGGTTCCTTAGGTGGATAGCAGAGCTACTATACTTGACATTGGCAGTTTCTAATGTCGGGCTCTGTAAGGCCAGGATTCCCTTTTTGCTTCTTTCTTTTTTTTTTTTTGGGTAAAACAAGAGACACATTGTAGCAGAAGACATATAGGGATTCCGCAGAGGATTCTGTTAAGGTTAAAGTCAAATAACTATGAGTAAAATTCATAGGTACTTTTTTGAAGTACTTATTCTATTTCAAGAAAGATCATTCTATTGTACTAAGCAGTGTGAAATGACCCCGCTTAAGTAAATACTGTGTTAGTTCGAATAAGTTTGATAGAATTTAAAATAGGCCATGAACTACTAAGATTTGGCAGAGCTTTATGAATGTTCAGTTAAGTTAGCAGGCTGTTGTCCAGAGGCACAGTTTCAAAGAGAAAATGCCATCTGAAATGAACATTGTTTATTTACTTGTGGAAAATAACCATTAAATAGTCCAATTGAGAGGCAAATGCCAGTATGCAGCCTGCATTTTTTATTATCAAAAGAAGTTAAAGCTTGTTATGCATACCAAATGACAAATACTAATCATTCACATCGCAATAAGGGTTGGAAATTAATAATTCTGGAGGCACCAAATACAAGAGTTCAATACAACGATAAAGCTTATTAATAAACGCAGGGTAGCATTGTCATGCAGGGCACACCAATCACCCATTTGCTACATGAGTTTCCAAAGCATCATTGGACTCTGGCATGATTAGCATTCAACTTGCATTTTACGAGATAGTAAAGATACATGGACAGGGTATCTCTAGAACATGACATCATGCTCCTGAGTAACAAATCTAAAAGAAATATGTATAAACAAAACAAATACATTTCCAACTGGCTTATCACATATTTCCTTAAAATTTGTGATAGATAACCTACCATAAACAATCCAAAACTCAAACTCGACTGGACGATCTCTTATATCTAAACAAGATTGGGGACTTGAGGCTGTTGTGCAAATTACTACATACACATTCCATGACAACCTGTACTACAAACTTTCAAATATAATCTGAGCTCCCATATCCCTCTCAAGGAATTATAAGTTTTTCTCCAGCATAGATGGTGTCATCAGTGTACTTATTTGCAGATTTTATTTGATGAACTGAAACCTGCACTCAACCAAGGAAACAGAACCAGTTACACAAGACTTATACAATGGATAGAAGGGAACAAGATGGCAACTTTAGTTTCACATGCATTCAAAAAGCTGAACAACAACTACGCTAAGAAATGCTCTACAATAAGGTGGAACAAAGAATAAAGATACTTGATAAATAGAGTCAGACCACTCACCAAAATACAAGAGTTCAATACAATGATAAAGCTTATTAATAAACGCAGGGTAGCATTGTCATGCAGGGCACACCAATCACCCATTTGCTACATGAGTTTCCAAAGAATCACTGGACTCTGGCATGATTAGCATTCAACTTGCATTTTACGAGATAGTAAAGATACATGGACAGGGTATCTCTAGAACATGACATCATGCCCCTGAGTAACAAATCTAAAAGAAACCTGTATAAACAAAACAAATACATTTCCAACTGGCTTATCACATATTTCCTTAAAATTTGTGATAGATAACCTACCATAAACAATCCAAAACTCAAACTGGACTGGCCGACCTCTTATATCTAATCAAGACTGGGGACTTGAGGCTGTTGTGCAAATTACTACATACACATTCCATGACAACCTTTACTACAAACTTTCAAATATAATCTGAGCTCCCATATCCCTCTCAAGGAATTATAAGTTTTTCTCCAACATAGATGGTGTCATCAGTGTACTTATTTGCAGCTTTTATTTGATCAACTGAAACCTGCACTTAACCAAGGAAACAAAACCAGTTACACAAGTCTTATACAATGGATAGAAGGGAACAACATGGTAGCTTAGTTTCACATGCATGAAATGAACACTGTTTATTTACTTGTGGAAAATAACCATTAAATAGTTCAATTGAGAGGCAAATGCCAGTATGCAGCCTGCATTTTTTATTATCAAAAGAAGTTAAAGCTTGTTATGCATACCAAATGACAAATACTAATCATTCACATCGCAATATGGGTTGGAAATTAATAATTCTGGAGGCACCAAATACAAGAGTTCAATACAACGATAAAGCTTATTAATAAACGCAGGGTAGTATTGTCATGCAGGGCACACCAATCACCCATTTGCTACATGAGTTTCCAAAGCATCACTGGACTCTGGCATGATTAGCATTCAACTTGCATTTTACGAGATAGTAAAGATACATGGACAGGGTATCTCTAGAACATGACAACGTGCCACTGAGTAACAAATCTAAAAGAAATCTGTATAAACAAAACAAATACATTTCCAACTCGCTTATCACATATTTCCTTAAAATTTGTGATAGATAACCTACCATAAACAATCCAAAACTCAAACTGGACTGGACGATCTCTTATATCTAAACAAGACTGGGGACTTGAGGCTGTTTTGCAAATTACTGCATACACATTCCATGATAACCTGTACTACAAACTTTCAAATATAATCTGAGCTCCCATATCCCTCTCAAGGAATTATAAGTTTTTCTCCAGCATAGATGGTGTCATCAGTGTACTTATTTGCAGATTTTATTTGATCAACTGAAACCTGCACTCAACCAAGGAAACAAAACCAATTACACAAGTCTTATACAATGGATAGAAGGGAACAAGATGGCAACTTTAGTTTCACATGCATTCAAAAAGCTGAACAGCAACTACGCTAAGAAATGCTCTACAATAAGGTGGAACAAAGAATAAAGATACTTGATAAATAGAGTCAGACCACTCACCAAAATACAAGAGTTCAATACAACGATAAAGCTTATTAATAAACGTAGGGTAGCATTGTCATGCAGGGCACACCAATCACCCATTTGCTACATGAGTTTCCAAAGAATCATTGGACTCTGGCATGATTAGCATTCAACTTGCATTTTACGATATAGTAAAGATACATGGACAGGGTATCTCTAGAACATGACATCATGCCCCCGAGTAACAAATCTAAAAGAAACCTGTATAAACAAAACAAATACATTTCCAACTGGCTTATCACATATTTCCTTAAATTTTGTGATAGATAACCTACCATAAACAATCCAAAACTCAAACTGGACTGGACGACCTCTTATATCTAATCAAGACTGGGGACTTGAGGCTGTTGTGCAAATTACTGCATACACATTCCATGACAACCTGTACTACAAACTTTCAAATATAATCTGAGCTCCCATATCCCTCTCAAGGAATTATAAGTTTTTCTCTAGCATAGATGGTGTCATCAGTGTACTTATTTGCAGTTTTTATTTGATCAACTGAAACCTGCACTTAACCAAGGAAACAGAACCAGTTACACAAGTCTAGAAGACTACAACATGGCAGCTTAGTTTCGCATGCATTCAAAAAGCTGGAACACATATCCCCATATTAAACCACGTCCTAATCAGAGAGTTGCTATGATTGACAATCTAGGCCATGACATTGCCACATCACATATACACTACATCCACTTTAATTATAATTTCTTTCTGACGAGCCTTCCGCCGATTCTCGGAATAGATTTGCCAGACCCTCTTCTAGACAGATCTGATATTTCATTCAACTGGTTCATTCAACATTCCCTTCGGCTTCAGGAAGCTCATGGAATTCTGATAAATACATGCCAAGAAATGGAACCAGCACAAATAAAAGCTGTCAAGGAAGGAAGGTTCTGAGCGTTGTTGAAATGACCCCTTGTATTTATCCCGTTGGGCTGCTAATAGCTTTGTCTCTTGCAGAATCTGAAGAGAAGTTTGAGAAGGAGGGCTGCCTCAAATGGCTGGACCGCCAGCGCGCCTCGACAGTTCTGTTCGTTTCTTTTGGGAGCCGCGGCACCCTGTCGGAGAATCAGATTCAGGAACTAGCTTTGGGGCTAGAAGCAAGTGTGCAGCGGTTCCTTTGGGTGTTGCGTAAGGAGCCTCCTCCTCCAACTGAATCCACGATGACTACCGAAGCAGATATGAGGGAGGTTCTACCTGAGGGTTTCGAGACTCGAATCCAGGACCGTGGATTTGTGGTGGATTCATGGGCGCCTCAGATTGTTGTCCTCTCTCATCCATCCACAGACGGTTTCCTTTTTCATTGCGGTTGGAATTCACCAATCAAAAGCATCTTACATGGAGTGTCGATGATCGCTTGGCCTCTCTTTGCTGAACAGAGAATGAATGCCTTCCTTCTAGTGAAGGAGATGAAGGTGGGCATTGAAGCGTAGAAGGGCGCAGATGCATTGGTGAAGAGAGAGGAAGTGGAAAGAGCGGCGAGGGAATTAATGAAAGGAGAGGGGGAATGGAAATGAAGAAGGGGATGGCAAAATTGAGGGGAAGGCCCATCATTGAGTGACAACTGTCTTAAGGATGGAAAACATCACGAAAATGGTTTCTAAAAAGCGCAATATTCTCAACTGCCTACGACATTCCAATAATCTGAACCGCCTACAACATTTTTCACTGACGATCTAATGGCTAGAGTTTATTCCATCGTCTAACAATCGATCTAAAGGGCCATAACGAGACAGCGCGGCATGGAGGGGAGTTCCTTTCAGAGGGAACGCCTTACGGCGTAAATATTTTTGAACTCCTGAAAGGGTATACCTATCCACTCTTAAAACTATTTTGCAGATGGTGCAAGGCTTTATGAACCACAACCCCATGCCAGAATTCAGAGAGTTCACTCACGCAGTTGCATAAGCATTCGTGCCATAATCCTAGATTTACTTCTCTGAGCCCATTAGACTTGAATGCTATTCTTCGACACAAAAAATTGCAGACTTCTTCATGCATGGCAAATATCAGTGCTAAATGGTGTTCAGCATCCTTGTAATTATGATAAATTTCAGGTGATTGAATTACGATATAACTTTCAGGCAATTTAATTTGATTTGCAGATTCCAAAACATTTTAGTAATCAAATTTCCTTAATATTATGCAATCTTGAATTTCATTACGTGTGCTCTTAACAACGCTCAGCAGACTTTGCTAGTTTCAATCAGAAGATTGCACCCACACATTTCTTTGAAGGATCTGGATGAAATGGCATGTTTATTATTATTACTGGCAATGCAGTATCTATGGCGATCTGGCCTCTTCTGTGAATTCTACTCGTTTACTGGCATTCCATTTTAGTTTCTCTTTGAACCATCTCAGCTCTATGGTTGTTTCCCATCGATAAAGAAAATCCATGGCTTAAGGAGATTCTCATGACAGAGAAAAGAAATGAAAGCGCGAAGTCATACTTGACATACAGAAAATTAAGAAACCATGAAAGAAAAGAATTAAAGGAATCAGAACCATTATATAAATTGCCATTGTTCCATTACAGTTCAAGAAAAATGTGGCTTCTTGATAGAGGAACATAACATGCTGCATTCGTAGACATTTAATTGCTTGCTTCCTGGACATGATTTCCCATGGATACCACTGTACTCAAATTGCAAAGGCAAAATACATCACAAATACACAGACAGCAACTAAAATAAAAGAATCTTTAGCTCCTTATTAACTTACTACTACTCATGATGATCACCAGTGCTGCTGTTTCTGTAAAACCCCATCTGATCCTCTGAGCTCATCAAGAGGGACCGAAGAATCTCGCTGCTGTCGCTGGAAGCCCACTCCATCGGATCCACAGAGCTTATGAGCAGCCGAAGAATCTCATGCACGACTATCCATCTGTTGCTGAAAACATCTGCAATCTTTATACCCACATAATTGACAGAGAAGGGTTTGCTGTCGCTCACAACCAGCGATTGCCCGTGGAGGAGAGTCTTCAGTCTTGTGCCCGCCAGAAGCTGCACCAGATCTACCAAAGGCAGCCTCATGTTGGGAACCACATGGTACCTCACATTGTTCGAAAATTCTTGGCCTTCGCTTGAGGAAACGGAATCGTCGCTGAGAGTAAAGATGGTGAGGTTTTGCAGGCGCAGAAGCTCAGGGGACTTGATGCGCATGGCCAAGGCGAGGATGCTGTAACCGCGATCTCTAAGTCTGAGCGCTGCATCTTGCAGCATGAAGGGCGTTATGACATTCATGGGATGATCAGGACCAGGACTAGCTGATGATGATGGTGATGGTGACATCATTGCAGGAACAGGGGCTCCCGCAGTTGTGTCATAATTACTGTGATCAAGATCAAGATCAAGAAGCAGCTTGTCGACGCCATGGATCGCTAACAGCCCGTCATTGAGAATGTCAGGATGCGAGACAAGAACTCCATTAATGTACACTAGATGATACTCGGCCGGCATCTGAGTGGAGGGAGAGATGGAATCTTGGCGGCCACCTCCGTGAGAATTACCTGTGACGACGAGGCTGCAGTGGGCGGCAATGGCTTCCAGGTTTGTTCCGTTGGGCAGCTTTTGCAGATCGGCGTAGGTGAAGAGGCCCTTGGCGATGTGGTGGGAGAAGGCCCATCATTGAGTGACAACTGTCTTAAGGATGGAAGACGATCTAATGGCTGGAGTTTATTCCATCGTCTAACAATCGATCTAAGGGCCCATAACGAGACAGCGCGGCATGGAGGGGAGTTTCTCTCAGAGGGAACGCCTTACGGCGTAATAAGATCAAAAAATATTGAACCAAGCATTAACTTAATGTATAATGGTTAATATTAACTTTAATTTAATTTATAATTAATATTATCTATAATTTAGAATAACAATGGTAAAACTATAAAATTAGAGTAACAGTTGTAAAACTATAAACAAAATTTCAGTTACAATCTCACCTTTATCTGATATTTATTAAAAAGGAAAAAATCAACTTTGATGGGTTATCTAGAACACGAACAATTGAATGGGTCCTTTATAATCTCCCCCTGGACTGTGAAGGACAACTCAAATATTCCAGAACACATGAATGAATCTATAATTGGACAAAGTCGAATGTCAAATTAAGAGCTTGAACAACTTAGTTTTGTGCATGCTGAGGGAATCGGTGTGAAGAAAGCGTCCTTATATTTACCAGCTCTTACCCCATTGAACCCCAGAGCCAAACCGATCTATACGACCAAGTTTATAGATTTCTTACTATAAATCAGATATAAGGACAACTCAAAAATATTCATTGCTGTATACCCAACTGGAGAATATCAGACAAATCTAGTATTTCGCTGTGTTCTCTACTCATTGAAAGGGGCTCTATCATGGCTGCTCTTCTCAGATTTTGCTTTCTTTTAGCGTTGATGTCTGCATGCAGGGTAACCTCCGGAGCACGCCCTCCTGGATCATTAAGACCTCATTACTATCTGTGGACTTGTCCACAGGCTGAAGCCATTGTTTTCGCCGGAGTTCAAAGGGCCGTAGCTCAGGAGGCACGCATGGCTGGCTCTCTTCTTCGTCTGCATTTTCATGACTGCTTTGTTAATGTAAGTAACTCCATCTATCTGTGGAATTTTAGTATTATTGTACTGAAAATTGTAGAATTGTTTATAAAAATTTATAATTTTGTTCATGGTATTTATGTGGGAATATAATCTCTTTAATACAAAAAAAAACTCCAGTTAAATCAGTTCACCTAAATTAGTCCCCGTGACCAGTGGGATCCCCGCAAGAGTGTTTTTGGTGTTTCCGGATCCTGACCAGAATAGATGACACTGTGTAAAATGGTTACAATGAAATTAGCACAAAAATTATAAGCATTTGCAGATTATTTGTAAATGACATATCAATCACGGCTAAGTGTTCCCTAGGTTCGGTGATGGATGGCACATTCGGACCAGTAGAGATTATCACTATAAAGAGAATTAATGTTTCAGAAATATTTGATTAAATTGTAATGAATATTTTATAGAGAAATGAAAATTATGTGCAGGGATGTGATGGTTCAGTGCTGCTGGATGACACTGCTACATTTGAGGGAGAGAAGACAGCAGGTCCCAACCTCAACTCTTCCCGTGGTTTCGAAGTCATAGATTACATCAAAGAAGAGCTTGAATCTGCATGCCCTGGAAAAGTTTCATGTGCTGATATTCTTGCAATGGCAGCACGGGATTCTGTGGTCTTGGTAAAATTTTACTGCTTTATTGCTGAAGTTCAAATTTCATAAATGGGCATTTATCTGTTCAGAGATTTATGAAGATTATAGAGTTAAAGAGGAGAATTTTCTTTTTGTTATGATCAGACACGAGGACCATATTGGGAGGTGCCGCTGGGCAGGAGAGATAGCTTAACAGCAAGCAAAGCAGCAGTAGCTAACAGCCTTCCGGCCCCAACATCGAATATTTCAACACTCATCTCCAAGTTTAAGGATGTAGGCCTCACAGAAAATGATCTGGTTACTCTCTCAGGTTGTCCCATCTATATATCCATTTATCTTTATAAGATTCATCTGAACACATGATCTATTTTAACTATACAAAGGATGAAAATTTCTGAAGGGTAAACGCTGAATAACCATGCTTAAAGACATGAAAAGTTGAAAGAATCAAGGGATATATATATGTGCGTAGGGTGTGTGTGATGGATATGAAACTGTAAAATGATCAATTTCTAATCCAAAATTCTGTGATTTACAAAGTTTCAGTGTAATGTTAAGTTTTGTAAAAGGGTTATTATTATTCAGGATTATGTCACTAGGAACCAAAAAAACTGATAATTTTTTCAGGACTTGTCATGGAGAGTTTTAGATACTAAGTGATTGATATGTTTTGCAGGTGCCCATACAATAGGAAAGGCACGTTGTGCAACATTCAACTCTAGGTTCATGGGACTCAAACCAGGTCGATATCCCACTCTTGAAACAGAGTTCTTAACGTCTCTCCAACAACTTTGCTTCTTTGATAACAACACTATAAGTCCCAACTCTAGCCTGAATTTTAATGTTTGGAATAGATTTGCAAATATTCTCACCCTTGTTTTATACTTACCCTTTAAAGATCATTAATGGGGAACTGAAATTATATGTATGTATTGTGTGGAAGATTCCTGCTTATTATCTTACGAATCTATTCCAGGATACGGGCCAGCAGACATTCAAAATGATTTTATTTATTTATTTTTAAATAATTTTTTTATATTGTTTCTAGAGAGACAATAGTTTGAATTATGGACATTTATTTATTTTTTTAAATAGTTTTTTATATTGTCTCTAGAGAGACAATAGTTTGAATTATGGACATTTATTTTTTTAAAAATAATTTTTTATATTGTCTCTAGATAGACAATAGTTTGAATTATGGACATTTATTTTTTTCTTAAATAATTTTTTATATTGTCTCTAGAGAGACAATAGTTTGAATTATGGAATTGTCTCTAAAAAGACAAAAATGTAATTGTCTCTAAAGAGACACAAATGAAGTTGTCTCTAGAGAGACAAATCAAATTGCCTTTATAGAGACAATAATAATATGTGTTCTATATTGTCTTTATAGAAACATTATATTTTGAGACACCGACAATATTTAAGACAATATTTGAGTTTCTTTTTGTCTTAAGTTAAGACAATTGACTCAAATATTGTCTTAAATATTGTCTTAAAACCCCCCTACAAGTAGTAGTGATATTTCTTGCTTACACAACCTAAATAACCAACCCAATATTAAAAAAAAAATAACCTAAAATTATTCAAATGGAAAATTAACATGTATTTTTAGGGGCCCAATATGCTTGGAATAAAGGGGAGTGTGAAGGGGAGTGAGAAGTTACATACCATTAATTGAAGTTCCACCCCCACAGTGTTTACCTAACACCTTAACATAGCATTAGGGGTACCTAGAGGTAAAGGTTAAAATTATAGCACCTAAAAAAGGGAACCAAGTGACAATATTAAAGGTTAAAATTATAGCACTTAGAAATGGGAACCAAATGACAATATTAAAGGCTTGAGACCACCCCATGTTCTCCTTAAGGCCTACAATTTTTTTAAATCTCATTTATTTGAAATATATTGGTATGTTTCAACCCAAAACTCAATTAGCATGCTGCCTATGATAATGTGGTCAACCAAGTATTCCCATAGTGTGATGTCTTGTTAATGTGATAAGCATTGGTTATGTGCTAAAACAAAGATATTGTTGATGATGCTCCCCATGCTAACACCAATCTTGGTGGAGGCTAAATGAAATTCATGTTTGACTTCAACAAAATTATACCCCCTAATCGTAGATATTGTTAGTAAATTCCCCATGCTCATGTAGTCTTTGTGGTTGAGGTCAAGCACAAGTCTTGGTTGACTTTGATGAAATATATATTCCTCAATTATAGACCAAAGTCAAGATATTGTATAAGAAGCTCCAACCTCTTTAGTCAAAAAAGATTAACAAACAAACAATTAAAATGGCTATGTTATTTAGGGTATTTAAGCACCTTTAACTTGGATGAAGATGGGACAATACTCCATTTATGATACACTTGCTACACATAAATGATCTTTTACTAATGTTGTGACTAAGGGTGTTTATTCTCTCGATATCTTCTAAGACTTGCATTTTACCTCAATCACTTCACTTGAACATGGTACGAGTATGGGGAGAAGCCCCACCCAGTTTGGAACCCAATTCATTGTCATTGCAACCCCTCCAACTTGTCTCATGAATTGTTACGAAGTGAATATGTTATTTCTAGGGTGTTCCATGTTGTTTGGCCTACTCGGCATCCTATTGCGGACCTTGGGAGAACTTCTAGTTTATAGGTTTTTTCTTTTTCTTTACTATTGGTAAGGAAAAGGGAAGTTTTATCAGTGGCGACATATGCTTTTATGAAGATTTTTAGATTCTTGGCAACTTAAAATTATTTAGTGGGAGTGGTGCTCAAGGTGGAAGATTTGAGTCTAAAATCTTCCAAATTTTTTCAAACCAGATTGTTGGTGACCAACTATAGAGAAGGCCACCGAGCACCAAATACAAGTAGAAAGAAAAAAATAATAGAATGGTCGAGAGATTCTTGGCACAATATAAAGGTTGTTCCTTATCATAATCACAATCCTTGGAAGCCCTTGAATAGACATTGACATATTAATAAGAAGTAGATGATGTAAAAAGAGTACCTTCAAATCCATATTGGAACAAGCGGAGGCAATGTTCGAACTCAATGTCCTTTTGAATGATCTGCCACTTCTTGTCGCCATGCTTCGCAACACCTGCTTTGAGATCTCCCTGCTCTTCGAAGGTCAATGTTTTCTTCAAAGAATTTATATATCTATGTATATAATATATCTATGTGTATATGGTAGGCTTTTTCTTCTTTTATCAACTCTAACTCGAGAGACCATTGTTTGAATCCTATCAATTCGTGTGCTTTTTTTAACCCAGTTTTCATCGTTCCAACAAACTATCTCCACCCTTTAGACAATCAAGGCGAAAATGGGTAAATCTTTGCCTAGGAAGAGTAAATAAGTGGGTTGAAACGACCTCTTGAAAATAGTTTTGGGTTTTTTTATCTCTTTGCATCTGCATTGTCTTTTGATAATTTTTATATGACACAAATGTTTAGCGACAGTGCATAGGCGCTAAGAAATCTACTTGCTTTATTTTATTTGCAAACACCCACATTCCAAGTCCCAAGATCCTTACTGGAATTAAAAAGATATGATATTATTTTTTATTTATATATTTATATATCTATAATATATATTGAAATATTTTATGCAGATTCCACATAACCACAAGTTATCCACTAGTATGAGTACTTTGGTTCTCAGTAGAGGCGTAAATGTTCTTAAGTCTCAAATCTCACACAGTACATTTTGCATTAAATTTTAGACTTAGTTCTAGGTTTGGAACATAGTAAATTGATAATAGACATAATCCTTTACTAAAGTTTTAATTGCGTATTTTATAACAAATAATTATTTACGTGTAAGTTTTAAACATATGTGTCAAATAAACTATAGTCACAAATAGTTACTACACCTAGTCAAATTCTGGACATGTATTTGAGTTCAACTTGATTTTTTAGTTGAACATTATATAATAATTCATAATGCTTTTTTACATCACATTGCAAGAGTGTGATGATATTTTCACTTCAATATATATACATATATATCCTTGAAATCTTGAAAACAAAAAGGGACCATGGGTGTGCATACCAAAAATTTTTTCATCATAAGACGTAAGACGTTTCTTTTGAGAAAAACTCCCTCCCATGCCACTCCCCTGTGTGGTCATGCACCATTAATTTTGATGTAAGACGTTTCTTTTGAGAAAAACTCCCTCCCATGCCACTCACCTCCTCACCTGTGTGGTCATGCACCATTGATTTTGGTGTTAGATGATTGAAATAACCTCAACCATGGGATTTAAGACCGGTATTGTATTTACAATTCGGAATGGATAATCAAATCTAAAAGATTGAAATAATCAAATAACAAAACCTAGTGCAGCAAACTGGAGCCCCTCTTTCATTTTTATCCTGTGTTGTGAAATTCCTTTGTTGCTCATGCCCTCTAGCACACTTTCCAATAAGTGGGCGTAGCTGGTGAAGTTAGTAGCGAGCCTCTTCCTTGTCGACGTAGTTATCGTTCAAATTATCCAGAATTAATGCAAGCTTCTTGGCAGCAAGTTCAGAAAGGGATGAAATTAATCATAAGCTTCTCCACTGCACGTAGATAAACTGACGATCAATATATTTTTGATGTTTTATTTTTGTTGCAATGAGGGGATAAGCTCGATGAGGAGGATATGCTCAACGTTGTTCTCTGGGTCCTTATTTCCATTCTCTTCTCACTGTATTTCACTTATATTAGAATTTAACATTAAGTGGGTCCTTATGTAGTCACTTGCATTTGGGGCGGGACATTAACTAACTTTGGGGTTTTGTGTGCGCAAGGGATGATTCTTCGTGGCACAGACACAATGACTATGCTGATAGAGTGGTCCACGGTAGAACTGGTGCTGAATCATGAAGCTCAGAAGAAATCACAAGCCGAGTTGGACGTCGTAGTGGGGCACGATCGAAGCGTGAATGATTCATACATCCCAAAGTTGTCATACCTCCAAGCGGTGGTGAAAGAGGCAATGTGAATGCATCCAACCAGTGGTGAAAGAGGCGTTGCGAATGTATCCACCTGGACTGTTGCTATCATGGATCCATCCCTCCACTGAAGATGTCAACATGGTCAACGGAATCTGCATTCCTGCGGGCACGACTGCGATGGTGAATATGTGGTTTATCACTCATGATCCCAACATTTGGGAATCACCACATACGTTCTGTCCCCAGAGGTTTGTAGTGTTGAAGGGCGGGGAAAAGGTGGATGTAAGGGGCAACGATCTGAGACCTATGCCTCTTAGTGTCGGTTGTCAAGTATGCGCCAGAAAGGCACTAGGCCTTGCACTATTAATCTCTGGGTCGCTAAGCTTCTCCATTTTGAATGGCTTCCACATGCTGAACATCTGGTTGGCCTATTGGCTCGTCCTCTTCATTGTGTTCCACTCATCCGAGTTCCTGTCGCTAAATCTTCAGATTAGCTAATGGTCATTATCATCGAAATCATGATGTCTTTTATTTTTTGTAGTATTAGTAGGCACTATGCAGTGCTATTCAATTTTTGCCCGCAGTTATGTATTTTAGCTTACGAATGGTATACTTTTGGACTTGTCCTTAGAAATGTCTTATCGTCCTCACTTTGTTCTCATCCTCAGGGCATATTTTTGGTATTAATGGTGTTAGAATGGAGTGTTATTTACTTTTGGGCTTTGATTCGCCTTCTTAATCTGTATGAACCAAATCATTTTGAATATGACAATAAGGATGTTACAACATTGAAATTTTGAAATCACAACAATTTTACCAGCATTTGATTATTTCTTGAGATGTCAATATTTTCAACTTAATGGAATCCATAATTCCATGATATGCTTCTTTATGTGTTGTAACGTAAAGACATGGTGTAGTGGTACAGTGTTAATGTGCACATTTTTACTATAACATTTATTTCCATACATTCAATAATTGAGTCACAGATTTTGTTCACCATAGGTTTTGGATCCTGTGTCACAAGATGCATTCAATAGTCGAAATGACAAATGGAAAATTTATACTGGAGTTGTCTAACGATTCAACTATATTGCCTCATTTATTTTTCAATGTTTTTCCATCTTGTGCTATGAAAAGAGGTTTGCAGAAAGGGCCAGGGTTTAGCTTTTGAGTTATATATCTTAATGGAAGCTCTTCAATCGACGTTCAATGGTTAAATCTATGTATTTGAGAATCTAGGTATTAGTGTAACTTTAAAAAGTTATATGATCACATGAAGTAAAATAAAAGTTAAAAAAACCTTTGCATGATTTAGTTATTTATTTAAATATTATGTGCGTAAAAAGCAATTGTGTTAATATAATGTTAAACTATCTTTTAATTGGTAATCACCAGCAATTGTGTTAATATAATGTTAAACTATCTTTTAATTGGTAATCACCTTTGATGAACATCAGAAATGACAAGATTATATATATATAAAAGTAGAAGAAAGATGCAATGTAAGATTAGATAGTAATTATATAACTGCCCACAAGCCATTAATATTAATTATTTAATAAAATAATTGTTTTTCATACATAATTTGATATTAATTTATATAAAACATAAATAATAGAATAATAAAAATATTAGTTGTCAAATTCTACTAATAATAGAAATAAATTGAGGATAAGGATTTTGAAGAAGATTTTATAATTTCAAAATTATTTGGTTATTAGAATTTTTGTTTTTTTGTCAAGTTGCCAGTGATCCTCCAAGATTGACTTGAGGTTTGAGGAGTCGCCACCCAGGGGAATCTAAGTCGTCAAAGTCACCCGGGGATCTAACTTGGCCTAGGCCACACCATTCCCTAGCTGACTGGATTTTTTAACCATGTCTCCTCCCCCTAGCACAAGGCAAAACCACCCCCCATTAGGTTTGATACTAGGTTGCCTTGCTAACGAGGCCCATCCTCAACCAGTTGTGCTAGTGGGACTTGACTATTTGGTTATTATATTAATTTTCGTCTTTTATTTTTTATTATTAAAAGAATTAGTAATTAGGGTGGTCTTGTATTCACATATATAATAAATGCTTAAAATTAATTGCAATAGATTCAAGTAGACTTCATTATAAAATAAAAAAAATTGTATCTTTGTATATTTATTCTCTCTTCTACTTCGCAGAGTCCATAATTTCTGTTGTCTTAATTTTTATACTTTACATTTCATATCTAAGTTTAGAGTCAATCAAGATGACATGGCCTACAACAAACAACATTGATAATGAAAGCATGACCAAAAAGAAATTACTCTCTCTAAATTAATAACTTTTAGCAGAGTTAATGAAGACAATAATAATATGCTTTGGAGTGTATCATGCTTAAAATTGTGTTTGACAATTATCAGAGCCTTTAATTGATGCATTGATTGCATAATGGTGTAAGAAAGTATTCACTTGCAGAAAATTTTAGGATAAGAGCCTTGGAATTTGGAAATTTCACATGATACCAATCCTTCTCCTCCATTGGACCTTGACATACAATAATGGAGAAATCAACACATTTAGAAACAAATTATATGTAGGTAGAATGTAAGAGATTGCAAGCTTTTGATCAAGTGAGACAGTTCAATAGTGAAAAAATTTCATAAACGACTAGGAGAGAAGAAAGAAATATGCACCAAACCTATGTGAGAGGAAACAATCTTAGCATCAAATGTACACTTCCCAGGATTTTTCGACTTTTTGGGAATATATGCATAAAAATTCTTTTGTGTTTATTTATAGGCCCCTATTTGGTCAAATACATAGCCAAATCTCACAAAATATCATGTGGAATAAAGGAAAGCTCGTGGCTTCTACCATAAGAGTTCACTTGAATAGTGAATTAAAGTTGTTATGTCAACTAAAAGAATTATTTAATAAATGCTCAACAAAAGATCCACTTCTCTCCTATCAAACGTAAAGTTGTTATGTGAGTGACTAGCATGACTAACCTTAACCGCGTAAAGTTGTTATGTCAGTGACTAACATGACTTATATATTTCATAGTTTTGCTTTAAACCAGTTCATCCAATGGTAGATTTTGAATAATTATATTGAAATTTTTTCAATATTATTAATATATTTTATAAAAATAATTTTGGAATTAATATCAATGATTTCATATAAATTATTACAAAAAAAAAAGTAATGTTAATTATTTCATATGTATTGTGTGATAAGGTTTTATCTTCCAATATTACTTAATATCATGACCATTTCAAGATCTAATATGAAAATGATTTAATTTGGTTTAAATGATAAATTTTAATTATTTTTTATAAATTTTCTTGATATGTAAGGAGAATGAATCCAATTCAATGTGAAATATTCTTCATAAAAATGATAAAATAATGAATTTACTCATTTGCATTGAAAATAGATTTTGAATGAAGTATGAATTATTTCACACTCACAATAATTTTCAAAATAAATTCAAGTTAAAATTTTATTTATTTATAATGATAATTATTATAATTTATATAAAAAATAAAATAAAAGGATAGTCACTATAAAATGTTGTCATCTTTTAATATTTTCTTGTCTTCAATTTTTTTATACTATGGGATATGATTCATGTTAGAAAATGTTTCACATAAATTTGATAACTTTGTAATATAAAAGGGTAAAGAATGGACATGTACAATGTAGAAGATATTTTTAATGATAAAATGTTAAGTATGTTTTTTATTTAAAAAAAAAAAATTGTTTCTTTTGAATTTTTTTTATATTGTAAGATATATGACTAAATGTAAATAAATTATAAATATGAAAGACTGCATAAACGATACAAGTTTAAAATAAGTTTTTGATGTTGATATTTAGTCATGATCACATGCAAAGTTGGATTGTTTTTTTCTTTATAAATAGATGATCTATACAACAAGTTATAATACAAATTAGAATTTTGGCCACCAGGTGATGTAAACCCTATACTCTTGAGGGGGCAATGCAATACACTAAAACAGTTTGTTGCTAGTGTCAAGAAAATTCAAAATGTTTCTTTACAATTTTAGAGATGATGTTCTTAAAAACACTGGAGATATTGAACATCATTTACTGCACTGCACTAGAGTTTCCCATTAATGTTGTATCTTTTACACCAAATTACACCAAAAGTTATGAATAATTGGGAGCTAATGTCTAGCTCATTTTGATGTTATGAATAATTGGGAGTTGATGTCTAGCTCATTTTCATATAATACATGATAATGTTTGAAATGTGTAAGATTGTGATGCAGATTTAGATTTGGAAAGATAGTCATCATATTGTTCATGAATTAATATTAGTTTATTTAGCTTATCTAATGTCATCTACTACCTATATTTTTTCAAAATCTATCAAATATTTGCTATTGGAACTTGAAAGACCATCTTTGAAGATTAAGATGCAATCTATGTTAGAAAAGTTATAAAATATGTGAATTTGGCATAATATAAGTGATTTCTTTTTATCTTCTAGTCTTGAATGGCATTTTATTTACTAATTTTTATCTTCAATAATCTTTTATATATCATAATTCTTCTCTAATTTTTGCCTTATACATTTCCTTTACAACCTCTTATACCATAAAAAATATTATTCATAAATATTTAACAAAACACCTTCATCTTCCTGTATAAAATATTATCTTTAATATATAAAATATCACTATATAAAATATCTTTCTCATATACAATATCACTATAAAAGATATTATATTTAGTATATACAATCTTGTCACCATCTCCGCCAGTCGATTGTAATATATAGTTATATATACACTCAGCAGATAGTTAAACTTTAAATCTATTAAGCTGCAGGAGCAGGCGTAAAGTTCGGGGTCGTTGGCATCGCAGCAAGTAAAGAATTGTCAGACACTTGTTGTTGCAGATCATTTGATTTCATGTTAACCTCCGAAATTGGATCTGAGATCGTGTGGCGTGATCCCAAATGATCAAGAGAGGGATCATTGAATATGTCCCACCATTTCTGCACCAACATCTTTATATCTTCCCTTTCCATATTTTCCTCCTTCCCACTGTACCTCCACGGCTTCGATCCCTGCACATGATAACCCTGCATGCTCAGAACACCGACCTATCTCATCTTTTATGTATAAGTCTTATCGTTTCTATCTAATCATTTGCACAAACTAGGGCTAAAAATAAAATCTTGATTGTTTCTATCTAATCATTTGCACAAATTAGGGCTAAAAATAAAAACTTACCGCTGCACAATAGTGAACCACTTTGACTCTGTCCAAGTCCACATTCTGGGGATGTCTCCATAGCATGGCCAGAACCAGATTGTACTCCAGCGGGATGGGCTTATATATATTCTCAAAAAACATGTTCAAGAAATCCTACAAAACGTTTACGACAATTTAGTCACAATGGGATCTAACGAACCAAACAAGTGTCATCATCTTAAAATCGAGAACAGATCCAGACCTGTTCTGCGAAGGGCGTTGGCACAGTGGCCATCAGAGTTTCCAAAAGGTTGTCGAAGGTCAGCTGTCTCGGCTCAAAAACGAACATTCCAGCGTTGAAGTATGGAGAGGGCCGTTGCCCTAATTCAACGGGCCATGACACCTTGTCCGGGCACTGCTGGCAGTATCCGATTTTGTACTGCGGAGTGTGACTCCATGTCTTCTCGCAGAAGCAATCCATGACCGCATAGAAATATCCATCGGGCATGTCAAAGAGATGGTCAATGTTGTCAAAGACTTGGATGTCTGCGTCCAGATATACCATCTTGCTGTACTCCTCAAACTGCCCATCACTCAAAACAAAACAAGATTGTTAATAACTAACTATATTCAGGTTATATTTAGGAAAGATATTGTTAAAATGTTATATGCATGTATCGAAAGTCGCAGAAAAAGGAAAGAATTGAAAATACCTCCCAAATGCGGAGTTTAGAGTAATTGAGTACATAGTAAGCCATTGCGAATTGCACTTGAGTCTCAGGGGGTTCGATGGGATGAATCTGGCGAACAATACAACCCTGTCTTTGCAATTGCAGGCGATGATCCTCTGGAACATCAGGCAAAACAGCAACGACAAGAGGATATGCGCTCCTCAACTTGCGGAGACCCTTTGCAAGACCAACAACACCTTTCACATAGTCGCCACATCCAGCCAAGAAAGTCACGTACGCTCTACACGTCTTCCTGGCAGCCGCTTCCGTTTCCACGAAGAGCTGATCTGCAGGAGAAATTCCTGGATTCATGGTGAGAAGAAGAGAGTAGAGAGTATATATGCTGAAAATCAATAATCTGCCCTAAAGAAGAGGGACCAGTTTGCAAAACAGGAATGTACAAGTGGCGTGTATGGTTGGAGCGGAAGGGGAACAACCTTTATAGGAAAATTAACGTTAGGGTCCGCCCTAACTGATAAAGGAGTGAACAATCAAATCCAGTGCGAAAAAGGAAGAGAAAGCTGCCACTTTTGTCTGCACGTGTCGATTCCTTCTGACTCGTCGGTGAATGATCCTCAATAGTCAAATTGTGGAACTGGAAAAGGTTAACGATGATGGTTGGAAGAGACATAGGAAAGTTCGGTGTTGAAATGGTTGGAATGAAGGGAAAGTTGGATCCAACCTGACAGGCACTCCTCCTCGACACACGCAAAGACACATACGTTCCGGAAGTTAAGGAGGAAGTATTGGTCTGTCTAATTACGGTCTTCTGCTCGGTGAGCAAGCGCGTTATCCGTTAATTTTTAATTTTATAGGGACGAAACTGCTGCCCAATCTCCTTACCGGCCAGAACATTCGAAAGCCGTGAGAGCCAAAGAACGGACGTACATTTAAGTGGACGTTGAACAAGACTTTCGCTCTTCATAGCGTAATTAACGCCGCTACCGACTCGATGAGGGACGTCATTGCTATTAATTTGCCTGTGATATTGAATGGTTTTTTTGGCCCAGTTTAATTGTTTTTCAAAGTGGCTTTAATCTTTTTCTACCCATGAATTTGAACTTAAGATTGAGTGGCGATTAAATTTCATTCAAACGCACAATTTAAAATTGAGTGGATATTAAATCTTATTCAAACCAATTCTTTTTCTACCTATGAAGTTTGAACTTAAGATTGAGTGGAGTTTAAATTTCATTTAAATTAACAACTTAAGATTGAGTGGATTAAATCTTATTCAAACTAACTAATTTACATTTTATGATTGAGCCTTCAAGATGCTTATTCTACAATCTATTATGAGAAAGATACGTAAGTATGTCAGTGTTCAATTTGGAGTTGACATATGTCCATTTATATATATATTGTAGATTGTATATATCTTTCTCATAATAGATTGTAGAGTAAGCATCTTGAAGGCTCAATCATAAAATGTCATAAAATGTAAATTAGTTGGTTTGAATAAGATTTAATATCCTCTCTCTCTCTCTCTCTCTCTCTCTCTCTCTCTATATATATATATATATATGCGTAGTCTAACTTATAGACGAAATGGCCTTTTTCACGACATTTTTTCTGGTTAATTTAAACGAAAATCGAGTGGAGATTTTTAAAAACTTGAGTATAAATTCTTAGAGTGCCCCATGGAGTTTTTGAAGGTGTTGAATCCATTTATGTATTCAAAAATGTGTTTTAAATAACAACAAATTGTATTCTTTGTTGAAATTATTTGTCGAATTTCTCTGAAAAAAATCTATTATATATATATATATATATATATATAAACAAAAATGAATATACATGTTTGATTTGGGGCGATCACTTTGAGAGGGAAGCTAGGGTTGGAGTTGAAGACAGGGTTTTGGATTCAGGGTACCATGGCGGGGAGCGCAGGGGGGAGTGTTGCTCCCTCCTACAACCGAGCAGTCACAGGAGGAAGTCAGGACACGGGAAAGAAACATTTCAAAAAACCACTGGACAAGATCTCAGAAGCACGAAGTCAGGGGACATCTGGAAGAAGCGGAGATCAGGATCAGGAAGGGAATCAACAGGAAACTAGCAAAGAAAAGGAGAATGGAGGCAGTAGTGAAAGACCGGCTTCCAGAAAGACAATTGGAGTCTGCAAGCCCAAGTCAGGCATTATTCCACGGGTCATATTAAGCGACCCAACGATACAAGCTCATAGAGATCATATGACGGAGCATGCAATCATATGCAAGTTGATGGGGTTATGGCCGACGGAGAGGGCATTACATGTCTGGATAAGGAGCTATTGGAAGCCAAAGGGAGAAATACATTTATATCTAGGTTCTAAGGGTTTTTTCACAGTAGTGTTCACAAGCTTAGAGGACAAAGATAGAGTGTTTGAAGGGGGGCCCTATTTCTATGCTACGGTAGGACTCTACATGCAGCCATGGATGATGAACTTTGTCCCAGAACGTGAAACATTCACATCAATACCGGTTTGGATCAGACTATATTCCCTTCCTCTGGATTATTGGCTACCAGAATCTTTGAAAACCATAGGCAACAAGCTGGGGAATTTTCTAAAGATCTCAGAGGCAACTCTGAAAGGAAGGTATACCTCCTTTGCCCGAATATGTGTGGAAATGGATCTATCTAGAGCCCTTCCGGAAGCGATAATTTTAGAAGTATATGATGAAGAATGGGTGCAGACAGTGGACTATGAGCACATACCATTCAGATGCCACAAATGCCATGAACATGGGCATCTATATAGAGACTGCCCCACAATCAACAGGGAAGGTAACCAAAAAACCACTGTGGAGAGAGATCACGAGGGTTTCACCAAAGTCGGGAGCAAAGGAAAAGGGGGAAAGCATCCACACAAGAAGGCAAATGAGGACAGACATACACGACAAAACAGCTTCAAGATCCTGGAGGAAGAAGAGGGGAACAAGGAGACAGTCCAGGACATGGAGAATGCAACAAAGGAACAGGATAAGGTAGCTGACATGGAGGATATCACAGTAGACAACCAATAAAAGGATGATCTACCAAGCTTGATGGAGATCAGTAGGGACCAGGAGATGACTCCAAGTGAAGCAGGAACAGAGGACCATGAGTTATAGGAGATTCTAGATAGGGAAAATCTAGATCTAGAGAAATTTCTGGAACAAGGAAAAAACATAGGGGTGGACTCCCTGCCAAAAGAGGACTATGATAGGGTACAACAACTCTTTCTCTGGAGGTCACAAGCGAAGGGAGATGGACTCAAAATAAATCATGAAAGCCAGGAGCCAAGTGGGGTCAAGATGATGGAGAATTCCGAGGCACAATCTCCAAAGAACTCAAGTAGGAAAAGAGGAAGAAAGAGACAAAATGAACTGCTGAATGAATGTGGAACACTGTTGATCAACTCAGGTAAGATGAAATATCTTACCAGTTATTCCTTTACTAACCATTCTTAATGAAGTTCATAACCTGGAACATTAGAGGCATAGGGAGTAGGAGGAAACAAAGAAATCTTAGTAACAAAATGAAAGAAGAAAAACCAAACATGGTTTTTATTCAGGAGACAAAATGTTCGATGGAAAAGATAAGAGATATTCACAATAAGTGGTTATTCAAATATCAGTATTTAGAGGTTAAGGCAAATAATGCGGCGGGGGGGATTCTCACTTTGTGGGACTGACAAAAATTGGGAATTCTGGATGCTAAAGCATCCATGAACTATCTCTCCCTAATATGTCAACCTGTAGGGGACAAGGAGATATACATGATTACAAATGTTTATGGACCTCTAAAGCAAGCAGACAAACTCAAGCTCCTCACATCCCTAGAGGAAATAAGAGCGAGACATCCCATTTTTCCCTGGATCGTTGCAGGAGATTTCAATATGATAAGATCTCTTTCGGAAAAAAAGGGAGGCACTAGACAGCTGGGCAGAGACTCCATGGCTTTCTAGAACTTCATCATGAACATGGGGCTGGTGGACACTGAAACAATTAATGGAACCTTCACTTGGAACAACAAAAGGGGAGGGACTCATCAAGTTGCTTCCAAACTTGATAGGTTCATGATTTCAGAAGACCTCTTTCTCTCAGGACCTGCCATGACAGCCTCCATTCTGCCCTTTGGAGGATCAGATCATTGGCCTGTATAGCTGTAAGCCACCTTTATGGGCACTCCAAGAAACATACCTTTCAGGTTTGAAAACGCCTCGCTCTCACACCTTAATTTCACTAATAACGTGGATAAATGGTGGAAAGAGGAGTTGAATATTCAGGGCACAAAAATGTACATGCTCCAGTAGAAACTTAAACATATCAAAGCCCGTCTTAAAGTTTGGAACAAAAATGAATTTGGAGATATCTTCAAAGCCAAAAGAAAAACTGAACAGAAGCTCCAAGAGATCAATCAAATCAAAATCACAGATGGCTTCACCAAAGAGTAGAAAAAATTAACTGACTCTCTGCAGGAAGAATGGGAGGATCGATGCTTACAAGAAGAAACTTTTTGGAGGCAGAAATCAAGGATACAATGGATTAAAGAGGGAGAAAGAAGCACAAAATTCTTCCACAAATCCACTATAGCTCACAGGGCACACAACAAAATCACAAAGATCAAATATTCTCAAGGTATTGAGCTTGTTTCTCACAAGGATATGGAATCGAACCTTGTTCAACACTTCTGCAATATTGCAAAGGAGCCGCTGGAGGACAGATCTAGGTTCATTTACCATTTCATTTAGTATATCCCTCAGCTGGTTACCAGAGAGGACAACCACAATCTTAACAAGCCAGTATCAGAAGAGGAGGTCAGTGAAGTGATTAATGAAATGCAGAATGGAAAAGCACCAGGCCCGGATGGATTCAATGTAGACTTCTTCAAAGCTTGCTGGGAAACTATCAAATATGATATCCTTGAGGTTGTGGAAGACTTAAGAAGATCCAAGAAGGTACTGAAGGCTCTGAATGCATCCTTCATAGCTTTGATTCCAAAGTAGGAAAATGCCATGACTCCAGATGGTTTTCAGCCCATAGCCTTATGTAATGTGGAGTATAAAATTATCTCCAAAGTAATAGCCAATTGACGCAAACCACTTCTACCCTCTATCATCTTGGAGGAGCAAACAGGCTATGTGGAGGGAAGACAAATCCTCAATAATATCATCCAAGCTCATGAGGTGGTACACTCTCTCAAAAGCAACAAACAAGCTGGTATGATCATTTAGTTGGACCTAGAGAAAGCTTATGACAAATTGAGTTGGGAATACATAAGAGCAATTCTAAAAGCCTATGGTTTTGACTAGAATTGGATAAGATGGGTCATGGCATTAGTTACCTCAACTAGTTTTTCCATACTGCTTAATGGAGTGCCATCAAGGACCTTCACTCCCTCTAGAGGGCTCAGACAAGGAGATCTGCTTTCACTGTTCCTCTTCGTCCTTATTATGGAAGGGATAGGTAGAGCGATTAAAAGGGAAAATGCTGAAGGATGAATTGAGGGTATCAAACTCACCGCGGATGGAGAGGCAAACAGTCATCAACAATTTGTAGATGACACAATGTTGCAGGGCATACCTACAGTCAAGGAAGCCAAAGCAATCAAAAACATCTTAAATGACTTTGCTATGGCAACAGGCACAGAGGTAAGCCTTAACAAGTCCAAAGTACACTAATATTTCTTTTCAGAGTAACATTACTAGAATTCTTGGATTTCAAAGAGAACAACTACCTTCCAAATATATTGGCATTCCTCTTACTGACAAACCGCTAAGCAAGAAAGTGTGGGAGCCAATTTTAAATAAAATTCAGGACAAGATTAGAAAATGGACATGTAGATCACTAAATATGGTAGGACGCCTTGTTCTCACACATGCGGTCTTCAGGCCATTCCCATTTTTATGTTTTCAACTCTTCCTGCTCCTTAAGGTATTAAGCAGCAAATAAGAATCATACAAAGGGACTTTTTGTGGGGTAGAGGGGAAGAGAAAAAGAAGTGGGCTTTAGTAGCTTGGGAAAAGCTTTGCAAGCCCAAGAGCCAAGGTGGATTGGGGCTTCATGACCTTAAGACCCTTAATAGAGTCTCGGGAGCCAAGCTTTGGTGGAGATGGATTAAGGAACCGAATGCCCCCTGGGCTAAGCTTTGGAAACAAAAATATGTCAAGTACTAGCAGGAGAAGGATCACATCAGAATGTTAGGGCAAATCAGGGGCTCCCATATTTGGAACCTTGCCTGGGATAATAAAAACATTGTTCAGCACCATTGTTTTTTGGGAATTCAGGCATGGGATCTTGCTCGATTTTGGGAGGATAATTGGTAATAGGAACCCAATCTCTATAGGGATGAATTTACAGATCTCAAAAGTGACACATATAGCAAAGGTATGGTTCTAGTAAAAGACTTCTGGGATCAGGGAAGGAATAATGGAAAATGGAGGGAGTGGAAGGATCTAGGATACAATGATGAAAACCGGCTAAAGACCGAGGTAAAAGCTCTCACCCAGGAGCTAGAGCATAGAAGGATTCTTGTTTCTTCCTCAACATATCAATTAAGATGGGGAAAGAACTCTAGAGGCAACTTTAACCTCAAAGAGGCCAAACAGGAAGTCATAGGATTTAACTTTGTGAACCCTAATCAGATCTGGAAGAAACTTTGGCAAAGTCCGCATTGGATGAAAATAAAGCTATTCATCTGGCTAATGCATCAAAGGAAGATCCTAACTTGGGAGAATCTCCTCAAGAAAGGCTTCATTAGCCGTTCCAAGTGTTACCTTTGTGGTGCTCATGAGGAAACGATTGAACATCTTCTCAACCTCTATCCTTTCACTTCAAAGGTGTGGGACTGGGTGGCCGCTATTTTTAGACAAACTGATAGGGATAGTCTTATCATATCCAACACTCTAAAGAACTGGAGGAAGAACTTCTCAGGGAATGAGAGTTAATAAAGCCTAGATTCTGGTTCCAGGTTTTTTCATCTGGAATGTGTGTAAAGAACACAACATTCGAATCCTAAAAAAAAAAAAGATAGGCCCCAACACATAATTGAGAAAATTCTAAGGCAGCTCAAAGACATAGTAAGAAGCTTGCTGAGGACCCTTCCTAAAGATCCTCCCCTGCCCCAAGAGGAGATTATTTTACTTCACTTGGGTCTCTAGTCTATCAGCCCTATGGGAATAATGAAGGAGGTGATCCTTATAAACAAGTGTGCTAGCATTTGGAATCCTCCTCCTTATGTTTTCTTAAAGGTTAATATTGATGGAGCAGCTAAGGGCAACCCAGGATTAGTGGGCTTTGGGAGTGCCATAAGAGACGATTAGGGACAAATTCAGATAATCTTCCATGGCCACTTGGGGAAGGCCACAAACAACATGGCTGAGCTCATGGCATTAGAGCAATGCTTGGAAATCCTGGTGAATTCAAGTTCACACAATGTTATAATTGAAGCGGATTCAGAATTAATTATTAGAGCGGCTAAGAAAATTAGCAATGGAACCTCTCCAGATAAAGTGTCGAAGCACTGGAAGCTTTTGTAGGTTTTTTACCGCATCTATTCTCACCTGTGATCCCTTAAAACTGTCAGATTTACTCATGTGAAAAGGAAGGCTAACATGTTAGCGGATCGTTTGGCGAATGAAGGAGTCACAAATAGGGACAGGGATTCTAGGCATGCTTGAGATTCACTTCCTCCAGGTAAATTGTGGGAGCACTGTCTCTATCAGGCTACCCAGGATATGGAACTATGGACTAACAGGTTGGATCAAAGGGACCTTGAAGACCAGAGGGTGGGTGGAGAACTCCATACAGACTAACCCGCCTTGGTTCGGTTATTTTCCAAAGTCTGGTTTCCTTATGATTGAATGATGAAAGGATTGAGTCAGATAGCTCCACAAGATGGGGTAGCCCTCTTCATTTGGCTTAGGTAGTGGTTGACAGAGAATCTAAGTGAACGAGATTGGATCAAGAACCGCCCGCTCGATGGAATTAAGGAAAACACGTGGTGAAAGGACGTGTTTGGTTTTTTCGCTAATCAACCGGTCCAATACCACAAGTGGTATATCGGGTGGGGCCTAAATGGTTTCCGATTTTTCTGTATTTGGATCCAAGTCCACTCTTTGAGTGACACGTTATGGAGCGAGGAGAGAGAAAACCACCCTCATCGGGCAATTAACTCTTGCGCTTCTTGTCCTTTCGATATTCAGGATGATTGTTGGATCTTAGTCAGTCGATCAACGGTGGCGATTGTGTGTTCGAATTGGTCAGACCTGAAAAATGATTAGAGTGTTCTGATTTTAACTTCCATCGGGTCCATTAGACAATTTTCAGTTTGGCTTGTGGTGGGACCTCTTGTGGATCCACGGCGAGTCATCTGTGGCCTTTATGACCTCCAGTGCGCAGGACCTGCCCTCCAAGGTTTTCTAGGCTCATTTTATGCATGGCAGCACTGCAAGATGACCTTGTGCTTTGTTTGGCGGTTCTCCTCGGATTTCCGGTTTAGGTTTTTCTTAGTTTTGGGTGATTGGTTTGGTTCGGCTTGCTCAGCTAACTGTTGAACTCTCACAGAGCGGGTGTGGCTCCTTGTAAATTATGTATATTTGGCTAAGTTTAATAGAAAGTCCTACTCTTACTTGATATAAAAAAAAGAATATACGTGTTTGATTTGTTTTATTAAAAGTATTGTAAACATCAATAATCCCACTCTCAATGGCCGTACTAAGGAAAAGAAGTAAAAATATTTCACTCAATCTCAACGATAAATAAAATATATCTCTTGGGATATAATAAAAAAATAAAAATGAATATAGTTGTATGCTTTGTTTAATTAAAAGTATAATAAAACATCAATAAAAATGAATATACTTGTATACATTGTTTAATTAAAAGTATAATAAAACATCAATAATTTGCTTAGTGTCCAGTGTCCATACCAAGGAGAAGTGGTAAAATATTTCATTCTCACTCTCAACCATAAATAAAACCACAAATGAAACATTTGGATGTCTATATAAAATAACATAATCTTATCTCAACTTTATAGAAAAGTAAATTTGTTAAAAGTTAAAAGATAACTATATATACATTATATAAATCACTTGAAAAAATTATTTTTCTTATATTTAAAACATTTTAAGTAGTTTCACTATTTTATGCAAGCAAAAAATTACAAATGCTCTCTCTCTATTCGAGGATAAAATTTGTCAAGGTGCAAACATTTTATTCAAATTTTGGACTCTAAAAGAAGTTTTCAACTCAAGAGATTTGATCTCTCTAGAGGCTCTTGCTAGATCTATGATTAAGATAGATCTATACTGATAGTTATAATTAAAGATCATGTTAAATGATATATACATAGTTAAAGAAAGTAAATAGATTGGAAGTTAATTGTTAACACTAGCACAACCACACTAGTAAATGTGGTTGATATACACCAATAGGCCTCATTTTCATAAGCACAATGATATATGAAAAATGGAGATTACGCCATCGTGGTTGTGCTAGTTAAATATTAACATATTACACTAGTTATAGTTAAAGATCACGTTAAATGATATATATAGTTAAAGAAAGTAAGTAGTTTGGAAGCTAATTGTTAACACTAGCACAACCACATTAGTAAATGTGGTTGGTATACACCAATATGCCTCATTTTAAGCAAATTGATATATAAGAAATGAATATGAATATTACTTCATTGTGGTTGTCCTAGTTAAATATTAATATATTGCACGGATTATTACCGATATATAGTTACATAATAGTTCATGGTATTATTCTGTGAAATATGATATATAGGTTGAATGTTTGAATGCCACTGAGTATGTGCTTCGCATACCTTGAGCAAACACTTCCCTTTTTTTTTCCTCAATTGCCACAAATTGTCACAGTTATGTTGATGTAGAATGAGCAGCAATCACACGACTTTAAGAGACAAATTTCTTAATTTATAAAACCTGACAAAAACAGAAAGGGAGCAATTCTTCGAACTGTGGATTCAAAACCTCCATCCTGCATTCATATTTTAATCGGTACTAATGTTTTTCATACATTAAATAAAACGCAATAAGTCATTGCACACAAAAGGATATTCATAAGTAACAAGACTGTGAGAGTGAACAATTATTCGATCTTTCAATTGGACATCTCATTCTTCGTCAAAGTAATCGGCTTAGACAATATTAATTTATCCACATTGGTTTCATAGGGTAAACAAATTGTAGCACCACTACACCAATGAACTTTGCTGTCGCAACTTACTAGTGTACATTCAATGTTGAACCAATGCAATTTTTATCCAACCACTCCACCGCTCAAGAGATGTATGCAATCGACCAACCATATGAGGCATTCAGATTCAATTGTTGGGTTCACGACATTCAACTCACCAATTCAACACAATCAACCATGCATCATTCAAATGCAATTAATCAACATCTTAAGTATCAATGCACATAACAGAGATTTTAACGCACAATATTTAAGGTTTCTCTCATTGTTGCATTCCACGTTGAATTATACATGGAGACTAATGTTTCATTCATTGTTTCAACGTAATAGCATTACCACAGATATAATCTGATGTTCGATATTCCACAAGCTCTACTCTCACCACACAATAGGTTGCTACCATACACATATATACGGCATTCAACAAACATTCTTAGGCCAACACTCCATTTGAAGGTTCCAACAGTTGTGTTCGCACCAATATTCAATCCAGGTTCCAAGCTAGTATGATATCAATTGTTCAAGTGGGTTCTCCATACGTCACCCTCATTCCAACCATCACTGACGTTAGCATACTCCAACCCATTCTGGCTTCTACTGGACTTAATTGTTGCTCCAATATGACATCCTGTGTCCTTTTGATACCACTAGAAATAATACTAGAAACTTCGACCCACAACAATGGTGATTCGTCTAGCAAAGAGAGTAAAGGGACTTGGCCCTTTTCTGCACTATTAATTAGACCCAACTAGAAAGAGACTTGACCAACAATTTACACAGGTGGAAACATGACCTCTTTTAACTGGAATTCGTCCCAAAAAACCATAGAATTTACCTTGTACAAATTAATCTCAACATCTTCTCTCAAGACAAAACTTTGGCCAGTAAGAAAATAAATATTTGACACTTCAACACTTCTCTGGCTTGACAGATATTTCAGAAAATAAATCTTTGCAAAGGATGAATAATGGGCCCCAGGAATAATTTGGCCAAGCAAACTACCAGTGCTCAAATCAACTTAGGGTTAGAAATCACCAAGACAACAAACAGGGGCAATATTTGACTTCAATCCACAGGGTTATATCGGCTCACAGGTTCTCTTGGCTCGACTGACAGGTTTTAAATTCAAACTCCTCATGCAAAGGCAGAACAAACCATGAATTCAATGCTCCATTCCCTATAAACAACCCTTCAACGCACAATGAATTTTAGCTTCAATGTCATCCCACAATTCAAATTTGATATGAATTCTTCGTTGGAGATTAGGGTAATGGAAAATTGTTCAACCAGAAAAATTCGCCAGAGAAATGCTCTATTCACCAAAAAGAACCTCCCCCTTTTCTTTTTCTATTTTTAAGAGAAGGTAAACGGTCACAGAAACAGTGTGCACAGAGATGATAGGTGTGTTTTGTCCATTTTTTTCTTTTAGTGGGACCGTAGGAAGAAAACCTAACTCAAACATAATTAGCAGAGTTCAAAATTGCAGATCTGAGTGGTAGAGGGGCAGAGAATTCAGTTGGAATTTAGCTTAGAAGTGCAGGACTAATGGGAGGGCTGAAAAGCATAGAAAGACCAGAAAACTAGTGGTTTAGATTTGACCAGGGTCAGAATTGCCCGTTGTTGATACCATGTTAAACAGAACCATAGCGACAATAGGATATGAAAGATAATATATTCATTGCATTTACTATTCACATTGATGTACATTTATAATACATTGATATGACTCTTTGATTTATCTTCCAAGGTCTCTTGGACTCCTTTTGACTGTTCAACTTCCACACCATAACCCTTAATAGACTAGGTGTCTAACAACCACAATTTTAATGATAGAATTTCATAATTAGGAAAATAGTTTTCCTTCTAATATATAAATGTAAATTCAACCTAAACTTAACCTAAATTTTAAAATAAATAAATAAAATCTAAGAAAATCATAATTATATACAAGATTAAAAAAGGGTGAAAAATGTCAAAGAATCTTAGCTTAAGTGGTTTTGTGAATGATTTATGAGTGGGTTCAAGTTTTAGAAGACATGTTATAACTAGCTCATTTGTGGCATTGATGAAATATTTGTATCTCATGTAATAATGGCAATTCGATCTTTTTAAGTTATTGATTCTCCAGAAATTTTTGTTTCAATTACAGAATGGTGAAAAAAATAATGTATTGAGTATCATCATAAGAAAAGTTTCATTATATTTTAAAATAAAGTTTAAAGGAATGGGGAACTAGATTTTTCAAGAATTGGACATGACTAGTGCAACTTTAATGCCGAGCTCGATAGGAGGGAGCAAAGCTCCCTCGTTTAGTGACATCATCACAAGAGATAACCTTCTTCGTTAATGTCGCATCCATGACTCTAGTAAATCCATTCAAAACCACGAAGCAAACAATACTAGACCAAACAAGCCGTCAATGTCCACATCAATTCCTCTCTTGTAGAGATGAGCCTCATGAAGATACTTTCCACAAGCGGTCATTGACCAAAAATTAAAGGTTAAATCACATTGTATTGGATGTTGCATTCAATACATGAAGGATCATGCGTTGATAGGAAAATTTCTAGGCATTTGGCCATCAAAACATCCGTTTCATGGTGGATCCAACAATGTTAGAAACCTCATTAGGGGAATTTTGAGGTCTAAAATGGGCCTCCTAAGAAAAATGTACAACCAAAATAAAGTTTATAAGAACCCATAGGATTCAAGATGATTATGCCAACCATGGGGGATGATTCACCATTCTTGGAGTAAAGAAGTAAAAAGATTTAAAAATAATAAAATAATAAAACTACTTTTTCAACTCATATTTTCAACTTATCTCCCTAAGGTTTTACTCAAATTTCAAGTGGGAGTATTAATTGGACGCAAAATTTGATTCGTCATCCAATGTGTACCCAGGTTGCATACTTTTGATGGACCCTGCTACATGAAAAATGATAAATACATGAAAAAACGAGATTGCAATCACGTTTTTCATGTATTTCTCATTTTTTGTATATTAGTCTCCATAGAAAGAATGCAACATGGGTATGCATTGGATGAGGAATCAAATTCTACATCCGACAAGTGTTTCCACTAGAAATTTGAGTAAACCCATAAGGAGATAAGTTGAAAATATGAGTTGAAAAAATTGTTTTTTCTTTTTTCCCTCTAAAATTTGATGATGTAATCTAGTATTTTTTTATTATTTCCACTATTATTTTTATAATTTCCTTAGGAGGCCTATTTTAGACCTCAAAATTACCCTAATGAAAGGACAAATCAAGTTAGAGATGGGAGAAAAGGGTTTCTTCATAGTCATGTTTGCAAAACTCAAGGACAAATCCCAAGTCTTCAAGGGCGATCCCTACTTCTATAACTTAGTTGGGATTTAACTATGATTCCAAATAGAGCACTTCACTCCCAAAAAAGAATATTTCAGAGCAGCTCAAATGTGGATACAATTGTACTATGTGTCGTGTGAATTTTAGGAGGAGGAAATACTAGAAAGCATAGGAAATGCCCTGGGAAACTTTGCCAAATATTTAGAAGACACCAAGAAATACAAGTACCTTTCTTACACTATAATTTTGTTTATGTGAATATTTTGAACCACTTCCTAAATCAATTGTTATATGTTACCAAGACGATCTCTAGAAACATACTCTAGATTATGAGTACATTCCCTTCAGGTTTCATCGTTTCCATGAACACAACCATTTGTTTTGTGAATAACCTCTCTTAAATCCAACTCTAACATAGTGTAAGGTTATATCAAAGGATGGTCAAGGTTTCACAAAACCCCAATCTTGTCGTAGAAACCCTAAATTCCCTCTGTTTCCACCCTCTGGAAAAAAAACCCAAAACCTATAATAACATTGGTCTCTTATTAGATATGGACCCTTAAGAATATCCTACTTGAAACATTCCAGAGATATCATATCACCTAAGTCCTTATATACTGGAACAAGATCTTGAATCCATGTCTACTCTCTCATTAAAAGAAAACCTAAAAGTTCCCAAAGTAATATCAGAACATATACTTCCAGAGATCCAAATGGAGGATCAAGAGACTAAAAATGGAAAAGAGAACATTGAATAAATGGATCTGGATACCCTTGATCTATTAAATATGGATAAGGTTTGGAAAGGGAAGGATACAAACACAATACCTAAACATCAAGTGAAAATCCTAGGCAAAGCCTACATCAAATCCAAAATGTAAGTTGATTTGTATTTATGAAGGAATGAAATGAAATATAGATTTAAACATAAGCACAGAGATACAGTTAAAATTAAACTTCAATTAATTAACAACAATTGATTGAAATTGTTTACATGCAAAATGGAAACAAACTAGCTCAAGCGTGGTAGCTTATCTCTGAGAAGAGATGTGACAGCTACATGCCTTCTAAATTGTGTTACAATGAGGCTCAAAGAAATTTTTATCATTAAGAAATCATGGAAAACCCTAAGCATCTAAAAACATAACCCTAGGAGATGAAGTGGCAAAACCTTGTGGGCCCCGCTAGGGTTACTTGGAACTTCAACTTCCCGAGGTCATAACTTTGGCATACGATCTCTGTTTGGTGTGCATGATACCTCGCTACGAATATTTTTTCAAGGAAAACAACTTTCAAATTCAAACACATGTTTTCCCTATTTCTCATTTCCCCATAAAATGTCATTTAGGGCCTTAAAATGCCTTCGGAAGTTCAAGATCTGAAAAAATGCCAAAAATAGAAATTTGTTGAGATAGGAAACTCTGTTGGAAAATAGGAAACTGAAAAGAAATAGTGTTAGGGGTCTAAGTGGAATAGGAAGGTGGCCACCAATATCCACCTCAATCAAAAGCTTAGAAAAAGGATTCAAGTACCTCAGCCTCTCGATCACCATTGTGAGTTAAATCTCAAACATTAAAAGAACCCTATAAGTTTTAGAAAGTCGAAAGTAAAAAGGTCAATAAATATAATCAATAAAGCTTGGAGGAACTAGGAAAATTACTAGTCAATTCTAAGATAATCAAGTTATTGTTGGAGGTGTTCCCCTCCTCCACCCCTCTCTTTTAATGAAATTCATCTTTGGGAACATAAGGGGCCTAAATTGTAAGGGAAAATAGAGGCTCCTTATAAATATTCAGAAGGGAGATTCATCCATGTTCCTGATGATACAAAAAACTAAATGTACCAATGAGCACATAGCCAAGAAAATATCAAATAAGTGGAAAGACAGTTAATGGAAATCCATAGATGCTCAAGGACAATTAGGAGGTGTCGCAACCTACTGAAATTACCAAGAATTTTGGGTGTTGAACATGTTTACAACTTCCAAACCTCTCACTATGAAATTCCAACTAATAGGCTCATCAGAAATTTGTTTCCTTACTAATGTCATGGACCTACTCTTTCCAAAGAAAATTGTGGCTTCTTAAGATGTTTAAGAAATATAGAACCCATTACTAGAGAAATTCCATGGATCATAGGGGGTGATTTTTATTTAATCATATCCACTTTGAAAGAAAAAGGAGTTCAAAGGTTGGAAAATGAGGCCCAACTCTTTGAAGAAACACTATCCTCTTCAAAATTACTATACTTTGGCATGATCAATGGTATTCATACTTGGAACAACATATGGAGAGGAGATCGACAAATAGCCTCTATAATGGATAGGTTCCTAATATCAAAATATCTAGTAGTCAAATATCTCTTCATGGAGGCGCCCATCTACGATACAAAGGTTTATACCACTAGCCTATAAGCTTGGATTTGTACAAAAAATTCTCTCCAAAAAACAAGCCATTTCGATCTGAGAAATTATGGCTTGAACATCCAACATTTATGGAAAGTATTCAATACTGGTGGGATGAAATTGACCATATGGAAGGCTGTGTCATGTATCAGCTTTTGAAAAATATCAATCATGTGAAAAATTAAGTCAAGAAATGGAACAAAAGAGATTTTGGAAACATCTTCTAGGCTAAAAGGGACCTAGATGGTAAAATGGTTTCCTTACAACAAATTAAAATTCTTTAGGGAATATTAGATGGAATCATATAACAAGAAGAAACCCTTATAACCCAATTACAGGATATAAATAAGCAAGATTCACTACTATGGAAGTAGAATTCACACATATGTTGGCTCAAAGAAGGGGAAAAACCATTTCTTCCTTCCAATAATCTATGATTTTGAGAAGGTATTCTAACATAATTGTCTCACTAAAAAACTTTGCAAGACATAAGCTTCATGACCACAAAGATATGGAGGTAGATTCAGTACATTACTATAGTGAATTGATTTCCAACCCATGTCCTGATCGAGGTGATGACATCTCTAAAATCAAAGAATGTATATGCTCCCATTTAACACTAGAACAAAATGAATCCCTCATGTTGAAGATCTCACTAGGAGAAGTGGAGGAAATTTATAATTCTAAAATTTTTTAAGGAGGCATTAGGTATGGAATTAAACAAAGTGAAATCTCAAATATTTTTCTTTAACACTCCATTTCCTATGCATACAAATATAATTAACTTCTAGGATTTCAAAGAAGCAAGATTCCCTAAAAATATTTAGGGGCTCCTCTTATGGATAATTCTCTCAAACTTTAAGTCTGGGAGGACTTAATCAATAAAAATGAAGGCAAACTAACAATTTGTACCTTGATATTGTTGAACCTTTCATGTCATGTGACCCTCCTCAGATTAATCATTTAGGCACTTCTTTTTTACCTCTTCTCGGCTTTGATGACTCTATATTCCATTCTATCAACTATTCATAGCATACAAAGGACATTCTTATTGTGAGGGAGAGTGTAAGTGGGCCTTGATGGTTTGGGACAAATTATGTTTTCCTAAACACTATGGCAACCTAGGCATAAGAGATCCTAAATCCTAAGAACAGTATTAGAAGCCAAAATAGGCTAAAGATGGGTCCAATAAAGGAAATCACTATGTATTATGGAACCAAAAATATGGCAATAATCTCCCCAATCATGTTCTACTAAGATCCAATATCCACCCAACTAGCTCCTCAAAATGGAAGTTAGAAGAAAAAGGATCACATCTTATCAAGCATCAATATTTTTGGGAAGTTCAAAATGGTGAAACGACACTCTTCTAGGATGACTCCTGGTAGTAAACCCCTAAACTATCAAATCAACAAGCCTTGCACAATATCCAACATCAAATGTAATCAATAACTAATTTCAGGATTGTGTTATATTGGGACCACAATAACCTTAATTTCCATTGGAGATCTTGGTTTCCATTTGAGCATTGGAGATGTCATCCTGGAGCAAGACACCAAAGCTTCTTCTAGAAAGGCTTGCAATAAAGGACCATGTCTCATTCATCTAAGACATACAAGCTATGTTGGGGGAACTCTTAAAGTGGAAACTTTTCCATCAAAGATGCCTATCACCATAGGCCATTACCTCAACACAACCCAAACATTTAATACAGAATAAGATTTGGAAACAAAACAAATGGCTAATTTTTTTTCTCTTTTTATGGATCTTAGTGCATAAGAAAACTATAACTTGCGATAAATTAATTAAAAGAGGATTCTTTGGTACCTCATTGTACTACCTATGCAAAGTATATTTGGAAAACCAAGACCAACTATCTAATGGATGTGTTTTTTCCTTTTCCTTGTGGTCACACATAGAAAATAGCCTAAGGATTTTGGATTGCAAATCCTCCAACATCACCTCTATTCTTGATCACTGGAGGGAGATTGTTTTTTCTAATCTAATCCTTAATAGGATTTGGGTCTTATTACTAGGATTCCTACTTTGGGCCCTTTGGAAGGAGTGAAACTATAGAATATTTGAAAACCACTACTTGAACCCAGTGGATCTCTAGTATATTATCCACTCCAACCTTAGTGGATCTATCTTCTCTCAAACTTGGTTGAATATGGATTAGAAAACATCAGGCTAGGATGAAAATTTTCCTAAAGGCCAGGGGAATCTCCAAGCTCCTTCAATATCTTCCCCTGGCCTCCCTTAAATCTTCTCCTCTATACTTCTCTATTTGGAGTCCCCCCCACTACCCTCTATCCTTCAGATAACTTAATTTTGATGAAGCAGCTAAAGGTAGCCCATGAATAATAGGTTATGGAGGTCTCTTCTAGGATCATACTAGCAACATAACATTCATTTTCTATGAATCCATGGGGGACTCTAGCAATAATGTAGCAAAGTTGAAAGTGTTATAAATGAGGTTACACTACGCTCAGACTCTATGTTATTAGAAGCTCATTTTGGAAGGAGATTTACAGTTGATAATCAACATGCTCACCAAACTCATTCATGGTTCAACTCCCAATAGAATCTTAAAAATATATAGATTGGAGAATTTATTGGAGAAGGTGGTAAGCACAATGCAGCATATCATGGTCATTATCGCCTCACATGTCAAATGAGTAGGCAATAAGATTTTTGACCTCCTGGAAAACAAAGGTTGTTAACTTCAAGCACAACAATTTAGTGGAGCATGGATGAATTGGTCTCGTATTGATACTAAATATCAATACTTAGATCTCACATCTAAATATTTCCTCTACCTATATCGGGTGTTAAAGAAGGGACAGGTGGGGGAGGGCATGGCCACAATACCATCAGGAATAAATGAGGGGGAAGTCACAAACCCTCCTCCAAGATATTAATTATATGCATGGTTGGAGGATGATACACCTATAAGAGAGTACACGTTTTGGTATGATGCATCGACATAGGTTCCGAGTGTAGATAGGAGCATTCATGCCAAGATGTTGTGACATAGGTGATGGGTTCATGATGCCACCCTGCAACTCATTCCCAACATGGCCTGTAATTTCACTTAGTCATTCTAAGTAGTGCAATATCCAAAGTGGGCTTGTCAACCAAGATTAACACATTTTAGGTTCCTTTTCCCAAGTTACACTTTGTTATTTCACCCCATTATTTCTTATTATGGTTGAATGAAGTTAGTTTCGAGTTGTGTTGCAGGTTGGAAACAAGCATGGATATAAATTGGATGGCCGGTGTTGCATTTACTTTCTTTATAGAAGTTTCAATTTAGATTTATGATCCTCTCTAGATTTTCCACTACTTTTTTGTAACTTCCATTATTGCTCCAAAATTGGGTTCCCTTCTAGCCTTCCATAGATTCTATTTTCCAATTCTTTCAACCTAGTTTGTTCTCCTCACCTTACCTAGATCATTTTCCCTACTATTCTTAGTTTTCTTTTCTTCCTTAACAACACCTCTGAGGTGTTGGGATACCTTTGGTTAAGATCTCATGTATTTTTCTTTATTTCCACGACTCTCACCTCCCTCACCGCTATTTCTTTCTTTCTATTTTGGATTATCACCTATGCTCTCCTTGTCCCTCTAGTTCAATCCATAACATATATATCTCATTTAGTCCTTCGCTCTTCATGCCTTTAATTTGACACTAGAATTAGATGACCTATTACAAGCATGGGGGCTTCACTAGTGTGTTGGGTTGTGTTAGACTCTTTCCACAACTAGCCCACGTAGTTAACCAGGGGGTTAGAAGGGGGGCAGAGCCCCTCCTTCATTGCACTAATTGCGTAGCGGGGGGAGTCACAGGGGGTTTGAGGGGTGCAGGTAACCCTACTCTATGGGGTCCAGGGCAGCGCCCCAGAAAATTTTGTTTTTGGACCCTATATTAGGTTGGGTGGACCTACCTATGGTTTTGTGCATGATTTTTCACACATGGTTTTGGACGCGATGGTTTTCGGTCCATGGTTTTGGATGTGATGCTTCTCGGTCCATGGTTTTGGACGTGATGGTTTTCGGTCCATGGTATTGGATGCTTCAACATGTATAAATATGTATTGTAACATTGAAAGGAACATAATGGAAAATCAAGTTGGTAGTCCCGATTTTGGGATCCAAGGGAAAATCTCTGTGTATATGTGTTTTCTTTGTTATGCTCTCGCATTGTTTATTTTCTATGTTTTAGAATTCATATGTAGGTAATTTCTGTACGGGGTTAAAACCTACATTTGGTATTGGAGTTGTTTTGGCTTCAAGGGGACGCCTTTGTTGCTGAGGGGTTTCTTTCAGGCCTATGGTAGAACCTGTTCAGTGGGAGATCTGTGGGATCGATTCTGGTAGTGAAAGAAGATGGAGAGTAGTGGAAAGATAGAGATCAGGAAATTTAATGGTCAGAGTTTTGAGTTGTGGAGACTCAATATGGAGGATCTATTGGTGGATAAAGATCAGTGAATCATGGTAGATCTGGGTACTAAACCAATGAGAGTGCTTGATGAAGAATGTAAGAAGTTGGATCGGAAGGAAAAGAGAACAATATGATTGTGTGTCTCAGATTCAGTATTGTTGAATGTATCAGGGGAAGCTACGACAAAGGCTTTGTGGGAAAAGTTTGGGACTTTGTACCAATCTAAGTCTCTAGTGAATAAAATGTTCCTACGGAAAAAGCTGTATAACCTAAGGATGAAATATGGAGACTTGGTGATAGAGCATATGAATGCATTTAATATTGTGGCAAGTTAGTTATTGTTTGTTGATATCAAAATTTCAGATGAAGATAAGTGCATTAGTTTGTTGTGTTCTCTACCAGATTCGTGGGATAGTCTGGTTATTGCAATAGGTAGCAATGCAACTACCTTATAGTTTGATGAAATAGTCTCATCCTTGCTGATGGAGGAGATGAGATGGAAAAATATGGAGAACCGGAATGGTGATGCCTTGTCTGTACGAGGATGGTCCCAGAATAGAAAAAAAAGTAAGACATCGAGTGGGAGATATAAATCTCCAGGAAAACCTGTAAAGGTGGTGTGCTAGAAATGTGGAAAGGAAGGACACTACAAAAGGGACTGTAAATCTAAAGCTCCTGACAAAGGAATGGGATCTGATGATGCTCCTTCTGTAGAGGCGAAAACGACCTTAGATGAAGGTGGGGATGTGTACTTGGCTTCTTCAAGTACACATGTAGATCATGAGGCATGGTTGATTGAATCAGGTGCATCCTTTCACTTCACTCCCCATAGAGAGTGCTTTTGTGAGTATGAGAAATACGATGGTGTTGATGTCTTCTTAGAGGATCATAGGAAGGCTAGAATCATTGGTCGTGGAAAAGTGAAGTTGAAGTTGCAAGGTGGAAGGGTTAGAACACTTCTGGGTGCTCTAAATATTCCTGCATTAGCCAGAAATATGATTTCTATAAGCAAGCTAGATGATGCAGGTGTAAAAACAGTGTTCGAGAAGGATACCTACAAGATTGTTTGGGGAGCACTGGTATTGATGCGAGGACTTCGGATTGGAACTCTGTAAAAGCTGCAAGGTAGCACTGTTGTTGAAGGGTGCAAAAGTTCTGTGGTTTCTAAAAGTGGAGAAGAAAATCTAGTGGTCCCTCGAGAGAAGACCATGTTGTGGCATCAAAGGTTTGGACATATTGGAGAGAAGGGCCTTATAATACTTCATGGTAAAGGTATGGTAGAAGGTATGAGTAATAGCTCTCTGTATTTTGATTTCTGTGAAAATTTTGTATATAGGAAGCAGAATCAGGTGAGTTTCCCCTCTGGTGGTAAGAGGGCAAAACAGATATTAGAGATTGTGCACAGTGATGTGTTTGGACCTGTGAAGGTTCCATCACTAGGTAAGCTTGTGTACTATGTATCATTTATAGATGACTTCTGAAGGAATACATGGATATATTTCCTTAAGAAGAAACTTGAAGTCTTTGACAAGTTTAAAGAATTTAAGGCTCTGGTGGAAAACCAGTCAGAGAAGAAGATAAAGGTGTTGAGGACAGATAACGGTGGAGAGTTTTGCAGTAAGGAATTTGAATAATTATGTAAGAAGTGTGGTATAGCACGACAGAAGATGACTCCATATACACCTTAGCAAAATGGAGTTGTAGAAAGAATGAACAAGACTTTGATGGAAAGGGCAAGAAGCATGTTCAGTGGTGCTGGGTTAGGATAGGAATTCTAGGCAGAGGCGATGGAGACAACATGTTACCTGGTCAACAGATCACCTTTATCAACGTTGGAGGATAAGACTCCACAAGAGGTATGGAATGGTAAGAAACCCTCTCTTTCACATATGAGGGTATTTAGATGTGATGCATATGTACATGTTCCAAAGGAGAAATGAACCAAGTTGGGTAGTAAATCTGAAAAGTGCATCTTTATTAGGTATAAGGATGGTTTAAAGGGTTATATGCTTTGGAACCCAGTAACAAGGAAGGTTGTGTACAACTGAGATGTGGTGTTCAGAGAGGTAAATATGTTATTAAACATGAAGTCCAACCAAAGGAACCTTAGAAGATAGAGTTTGAGCTAAAGGAGCAAGAATCAGACTCTACGGCAGAGGGAGAATCAGAAGATGAAAATCCACAAACTCCGGGTGTGAGAAGATTAGTTCGAGAAAGAAGGCAGCCAGAAAGGTATATTCCATCTACTTTCTGTTCAATTTTTTCTTTATATATTACTAATGAAGATCCTAGAACTGTGAAGGAAGTATTAGATTCAGAGGATGGAAAACTCTAGAAAGAGGCCATGGTTGATGAAATCGCATCTTTGCACAAAAATGAGGCTTGGGATCTGGTGGAGTTGTCGGCTGGAAGGAAACCCATTGGCAGCAAATGGGTGTTTAAGAAGAAGACAAATGCATAAGGAAAGGTGGAGAAATAAAAAGCTCGGTTGGTAGCAAAAGGTTATTCCCAATTGTCGGGAATTGATTTTGGTGATATTTTTTCTCCTGTTGCTAAGGTAACTTCTATTAGATTACTTTTATTTGTTGTTGTTGCTTTTGATTTTGAGGTATAATAGATGGATGTGAGGACATCATTTCTTCATGGGAATCTCGAATAGGAGATCTACATGAACCAACCTGAAGGTTTTTGCGGTGAAGGGTAAGAAAGAAATGGTATGCAAATTAAAAAAGTATCTATATGGGTTAAAACAGTCACCAAGGATGTGGTATCAGAAATTTGATACATTTATCCAGGGACTTGGCTTCACCAGAAGAAAAGCAGATCACTATGTGTATTTTAAATTAATTGGTAACCGTGTTATTTATCTGGTCTTGTATGTGGATGATATGTTGCTAGTTGGAATTGAAAAAGAAATTATCCAAGATTTGAAGACCCAATTGTCCTCCAAATTCGACATGAAAGATATTGGTGCTGCAAACTATATTTTGGGCATGGAAATTAAAAGAGACCGGGCAAAGAGGAAGCTTTGGTTAAACCAGAGGAAGTATGTTGAGACAATACTGCAGCGGTTTAGTATGCAGGATAGTAAACCGGTGAAGGTTCCTATTATTGTAGGTGTGAGGTTATTTGCTGAACAATGTCCCAACACACAAGAAGAGGAAGAGGACATGTCCCATGTTCCATATGCAAGTGCAGTCAGTAGGCTGATGTATGAAATGGTATGTAATAGACCAAACATTTCACATGCAGTGGGAGTATTGAGCAGGTTTATGTCAAAACCAGGGAAGGAGCATTGGATAAGAGTGAAGCGGGTTTTAAGGTATTTGCGTGGCATTAGTGATTATGCTTTGTGCTACCAAGGAAGACCAATATTGGACAGAGTGTTGGATATTCATGGCTTTATTGATGCAAACTAGGCTGGAGATCTAGATCAGAGAAGATCTACAAGTGTGTATGTGTTTAAACTATCTAGAGGTGTAGTCAGTTGGATGAGTAAGAAACAATCTATCGTGGCATTATCAACTACAGAGGTAGAATACATGGCAACCACTCATGCAAGCAAGGAAGCAGTTTGGTTGAAGAGATTGTGTTCAAGTATGGGGTTAGTACAGGGAGCTATAAGGATAAACTGTGACAGTCAAAGTGCAATTTTCTTGGCAAAGAACCCTGCATATCATTCAAAGACAAAGCACATTGATGTTCAGTATCACTTTGTGAGGGAAATAATAGAAGACAAAAAGGTGTTGCTGGTAAAGGTGGACACTTTGAAGAATACTGCAGATGCATTGAAGAAATCTATGAGCTCTGACAATTTCTCTTGGTGTAGAGAAACAATGGGCATTGCAGGGCTGGATAAATGACTAAGCTCTCTTGTGGCCCCCTATGGAAAGAAAACAACAAGTGGGAGAATGTCGGGTTGTGTTATATTCTTTCGACGACTAGCCCACGTATTTAATTGGGGGGCTAGAAGGGGGGAGGAGCACCCTCTTTGTTGCGTTGATTTGCGTAGTCATAGGGGGTTTGAGGGGTGCAAGTAACCCTACTCTATGGGGTCCGAGGCAACGTCCCAGAAAATTTTGTTTTTGGACCCTATATTAGGTTGGGCGGGCCTACCTATGGTTTTGTGCATAATTTTTTGCACATGGTTTTGGAAACAATGGTTTTCGGTCCATGGTTTTGGATGCGATGGTTTTTGGTCCATGGTATTGGATGCTTATGCATGTATAAATATGTATTGTAACAGTGAAAGGAACATAATGAAAAATCAAGCTGGTAGTCCTGGTTTTGGGATTGAGGGGAAAATCTCTGTGTATATGTGTTTTATGTGTTATGCTCTCGCATTGTTTATTTTCTGTGTTTTAGAATTCGTATGCAGTTAATTTCTATATGGGGTTAAAACCTACATAGTGGAGCAATACCATACCACATGTATTCATATTGGGGGATATATATTGAGGAAAAAATGACATAATATATTGAGCATATAATAGGGGGTAAAGGGTTTTTATATTGGTAGGTATAATAATGGGGATCAAAGTTATTGAAAAATTATGAAGGGGTACAAAAAATGTTAACAAAAAAATGGATACCTACAATATCTAGTGAAAGTAGAGGTTTTTAAAATCGAGAAGGTGTATTGGGTTCATATTGGTAGGTGGTTAAATAATGCAATTTTTAAAGATATTTTCCAATATGTAGTCAAATTAAGGGTTTTGTTTAGTATGCCATTAACACATGTGGTATGTTAGAGGTTCATTGAGTGAAGTCCCCATGGTTCTAGGATGCATAAACATGATTTCAATCGATGTCGTGGAGCAACTTATTACCGGGAAATGAATTATTGTTCACAACAATGAGAAAAGGCTTTCGCTTGAGGGAATAGAGACCACACCTCGCCTCAAATTCAGATTGAGATAGTTGAGGAAAAGCATGGAATATTTTTGGATAGGTAATTTCTATTGGTTATTGAAATTTATAGTGAATTTTATAACTGGATACCATACATTGGGCACACCAGAGGAAGGGTTAATCAATACATGTACATGTTTGATATTTATTCACACATGAAAATGTTGTTGAGGAGAGTTCTACTAAAAAAAATGAAGCTCACTATGAGATCATAATGATGGTCAATGAGCTTCAGATAATAGGTTTTAATACCACCAATTAGATCCTTGAGATGTACTATACATGTACATCTGACATTTAGGTTGGTGAAATGATACAAGTTGATTAGGCTAGTGAGCCATGTCCTATCAGGGTTTTGTATACCACTATTTGTACTTGTATGTTTGAGGTTGATGTGCCTATGTAATGGGTCAAAGGACCTGTATTATTAGGTTGGTGAGCAAGAATGTTGAATAGGCCAGTTTTATTGAGGCTTACATGCCTCTGCATGTAAAGATATTTTATTTTAGTGGTCCAAGGTACTAATATGTTTGAGGTCAGTGTGCCTATGTAATGGGTTAGAGGATTGGTATTATTATGCTAGTGAGTTGAGTTCCATTGAGGATTGTGTGTTTGTGTATGTATATAAGATGTATTAGGGCATTGGTCCAACAAACTTATGAGATTTAAGTTAGAGAGCCTAGGGGATGATCATGCAAGTGAGCCTAGCTTACATGGCATTTAGCTAACTTGTCATTTAGCTATGGACCAAGGGGAAAAAGAGTATGGGGGGATGAATCTCCATGATGAAAGGTATCCTGATATGATGGTATATAATAATATTATAATATAAAGTAAATGGGGCGCCAAGCCTATAAAAGGGTGTTTCCCTTATTCAATTAGATAATCAAAAGAAAGGGATAGGTGTCCCTGGATGAGAGCCTGGATGGTACCTAGAGAGTTGTGAGGGTAGCAAGACACCTAGAGTTGTAATGTCGTGAGCATACTTGGATGAAAGAGATAAGGGTTGATGGGGCATGTGATCATACTGGTAGGCTATTGGGTTGGTAACCTTGGTTGCATGAGGGCTTGAAGGGTATCTAGATACCTGTGTGATCTAAAAATGAGCTCTTAAATCAATATTAAGGTATTACAGAATCATGTGTAGGAATTCCTATATTACTTAGTGCAACGGATCAAAAATATTGCGAATAAGATAGACAATTAACAGTTATAAAACATAATAAACACACACATCAACAGAACAAATAATCAAGGAGTTCACTAGACTGCCTGGCTACATCTCCTGGTCCAGCTTTCGATATCGACCTATATGTTATGTCCTCAAGAACAGAGTTTACAGGTGTGAGCTCAATCAGAGCCATAACACAACAACAATGATATTACATAGGGATTTCACTCGAAAACCTTGAGTTTAAAGAGTACACAAACTCTCCCTCTTAGTGCCTTTGATCAATTGTTCGTAGCTGTGTTTTCTCTAATTCTCTGTCTATAAGCCACTCCTCCTCTGTACTCTGACTTCTCTCCCTCTGTTCTGTTATGGGATGGATTTTTAAGCCTCTTGGCCCTATCTGTTCACCTTCCTTTTCGATGTGGACATGTTTTGTCGAAAACGCTTAAGGCATAAGAACAATTTCTTCTAGAAATGGAAGGATCAGCGTACGTGGTGAAATCGACCATTTGGTCTTCCTCTACACAAATCCCCCAATATAATACATATTTGGGCCTTATTTTATTTTATCGGAAATACAAAGAAATACACAAAAAACCCATCCAAAAACATTTTATCAGAACTCAAAATATATAAAGCCACATCTATAATCCCCTCGGGTCCGTAAAATAGCTCACTCATCATGCACCATCTGATCAGTGATCGATAATCCATGGTGTTATGAAACCAGCTCAAGAAAAGATAGAAAAGATAGATCAACGCCTTAGAATTCAGCCTCTTCGAGGGGGCAACCTCCTTTACATTACATAAATGAACAATTCTTGGATGATACAAATGAAAAGACCCCCTTTCTATATAAAGGAGTCTAAGGGGTCATAACATAATTAGAGCCGACATAACAATAATAATGTAAGGGCACAATAATAACAATAGTGGGCTTCTATGGGGCACAATAGTAACAATATGGGCACTACATGGGTACATCAATATAATAAGTGGGTTATACTAATAACAATAAGGGGTTACACTAGTAGTATAGGGGCCTAACATGCCCCTCTCCTTCAGAAAGCATTGTCCTCAACGCTTGAGTAGTTCTTGATGCTTCTGTATAAAATTCTTGTCCTCCCATGTGGAATATTCAGCGGGTAAGTTCTTCCACTTGATGGGATACTCTGAAGTTGATCAATTTCGTAGCTGTCAGGTTCTTTTTTATGTGACTGCTCCAGGTTCCAATATGATTTTTCTTCCCTTTTATTTCTGGCAATATTGTTTGAATTGGGATCTTTTGCAACTTTTGAATAAGTGGCCATACTTCTTCGTCCTTCTTCCATTCATCCCTTGCTTCATTTATCCAATCTGGTTGGATAATATAAATAGCACAAAACAATGCTTCCACATCCTCATCCTTGAAGAGTCTTCCCATTCGGTAAGGTCGCCATTTTTTAAGTGCCTGTTGTTTCGTTTGATTTTGCACCGAAGTGGCGTTATCCTTTAAAAGTTGGAGAACTTGTTGTTGATGCTCGATGTGATCTTTCACTGCTTGAACCTTTTTCTTCTTGATATGTCCTTCTATCTCTAGAGTTTGAGGAGTGGTAATTTCTTCCAATCCTTTACAAGATATGGTCGGATTTATTTCTTGATGCTTGATGTGATCTTTCACTTCTTGAACATTTTTCTTCTTTATATGTCCTTCTATCTTGATAGTTTGAGGAGTGGTAATTTAGAACAATGAATTACAAGATATGGTTGGATCCATTTCTTCTTTCTCGATGTGATCTTTCACTTCTTGCACCTTTTTCTTCTTGATATGTCCTTTTATCTTGAGAGTTTGAGGAGTGGTAATTCATGCCAATGCTTTACAAGATATGGTCTGATTCATTTCTTTTTTCTCTGGGGTGGGGTCCTGGCGTATATCTTCTTCTTTTGTTGTTTCTTGATCCTTTTCTTCCTCCTCTTCATATTCTATGTAAAATAATTTCTTCTCAGCACACTTATGACCTTTAGTGCATTTGCTATCACAATTGTAACAAAGCCATTTTTCTCTTTTTTCTTCCAATTGTTGTGGTGTAACCCTTGTAGGTTGTGGAAGGCTAGGAGAAACAACACTTCCATCTTTATAGTTGTGAGGGGTACACTTCCTGGTTTCCATAATTTTTCTTTCCATTATGTAACAAAGCCCTTTTACTCTTTCCAATTGTTGTGGTGTTGCTCTAAAGAAGGTGTTGCTCTTTGTATCCTCATAATTTGCTATCATTTCCTCCATGAAAATTGACCACGTAACAAGTTGTTTACGAGAACAAAGCCCTTTGTACCATAAAAATTGATCTGGTTCTAAATATGAAGATGCAATACATACCTTTTGTAACAGTTGTACACCATGTATATCAAAATATTTCTCCATCTGAAGTATCCAATTTACCGGATCGTTGCCATCAAACTTCCTCATCTTGCTTTTTCTTGATTTTAGGAGCTCTACCTTGAAACGACTGTAACTCAGTACTTTCAGATCTTTAAGTTCTGAAATTGTGACTTGTAGTAGCCCTCTGTGTCCTCTTTCCAATGCCACCAGTCTGATCCAAATTGGATTCTCCAAGAAAGAGTTATGCACAATCTCCCAAGATGACCTGATTATAGACTAGTTCAGTAGAGCGAACTTGTACGACGCGCCACGAGTCACTGTTTCAACCTTTGGATCTGAAAAATTCATACAAGAAACTACAGTCCGTCCTCTTTCTGTACCTTCTTACGAAATTTCAATCTGATCCCCAGGGAGAAAGTTATGGTGATTTTCCCTAGGTCACCTGTTTTGAATGTAATTCAGGAGTCTGGAAAAAGACCAACTTCCTCAGATCATATCTCCGCAAATATCGCGCGAAAAGCTCTGAAATTCGGACCCAAGGTTCAGCATGATTTCGTCTCAAATGGGTTTCTTTTGTGACTTCTGAAACGTCACAAAAAAAAGTTATAGCGAAAATTCCACGATGACCGGTTTGGAGCAACAAAACCCTAGAATCCAAAGCTCTGATACCAAATGTTATGAAACCAGCTCAAGAAAAGATAGAAAAGATAGATCAACGCCTTAGAATTCAGCCTCTTCGAGGGGGCAACCTCCTTTACATTACATAAATGAACAATTCTTGGATGATACAAATGAAAAGACCTCCTTTCTATATATAGGAGTCTAAGGGGTCATAACATAATCAGAGTCGACATAACAATAATAATGTAAGGGCACAATAATAACAATAGTGGGCTTCTATGGGGCATAATAGTAACAATATGGGCACTACATGGGTACATCAATATAATAAGTGGGTTATACTAATAACAATAAGGGGTTACACTAGTAGTATAGGAGCCTAACACATGGTTGATGATCATTTCGGGCAACCAACTTTCATGGAGATTACCTGCCCAAAAAAACGGTTTTCTCTTTCTTAGCGGTGTGCTACGTGTCGGCCAATTTATGGAATCGAGCGGAGCCTCTCCAATGCCGCTTACCGCTGGAAGCCTGCCCAAAATACCGCTTACCAAGGAACTTAAATCCTTCATTGTTTTATTTCATAGCTCCGTCGGGTCCGCCTGTGTGAATTCCTCCCTTTGGAAATATTGCAATGCGATAATCTGATCTCCACCATTGGATCTTTGTGTCGATCCAATAGCTCATGTTATGTCATTAGGTTGCTAATTGCACTTCCCATAAGGCTACCTCAGATATACTCCAGTGGCCTCTCCCGATGCGATATCTCGATTTAATTCGGGCTGTTGATCTGGTTGATCCGACGGCTCTGGTGCAATGAGACTTCACTCTTTGTTTAACTCTGTTTTCCACCATTCCTTAGTGTTTTCCTCTACGACAGTGTTTTTCGATAGTTAACATATATGAAGACTTAGAGGTTTCAAGATCCATTTTGGATCACGCCTTCCCACTGAAAAGCTTTTGGACCACCAAAAGTTGGTTTTTAGGCATCGATCAAGTGAGGATACAACTCCCTCACTTGTCCAATTCTATCCATTGAGCTCTGCTTGGATTTGAACCTTTGGCTACTACTCTCAAGTACTCAACATCCCCTTGACACGTAGTTCTTACCTTCCTATCCAGAACCGTGCCCTCCTGTAACTCAGTGAGATATTCAGGCAACAGATCCTCAATAGAAGGCAACTGAATTTGCTCTTCAGGATATTCAATCAATGAAGGTTCATACAATCTCAAGTTTTCTACATTAGCGATTGAATAGATCTGCATATAAGCTGGCAAATCAAGGCGAAAAGCATTTTCACCAATTTTATCAAGTATCTTGAAAGGTCCATACCTTATTGGTTTTAGCTTCTTACCTTCACTTTGCATTCTATCTTTGTTGATGTATAGCCAAACTTGATCACCATCTTGAAAACTATGCTCAACTCGATGCTTATCATGTCTTGCCTTGTACTTGGCGTGACTTCTTTCCAGCTGTTCCTATACTGCCTGATGAATTTCCTGGATTTGTTCAATGAACTTAGTTGCTTTGTCCACATCACTATGTCCATCAACTGCTATGTCTTTAATAAAGAGAAAATCCAATGGAGACTTTGGTATAAAACCAAAACAAGACTCAAAAGGATATCTCTAAGTAGAAGAGTGCTTGGCACGGTTGTAAGCATGCTGCACATAACACAAATTCTCATCCCAAAGCTTGGGATGCTTGCTGCAATAGCCTCTGAGCAACTGGATCACTGTCCTATTGACCACTTTTGTCTGACCATATGTTTGTGGATGAAATGTTGTGCTCTTCTTCAATCTGGTGTCCATTAACTCCCATAGATTTGACCAAAACTTCCCAACAAATCGAGAATCTCAATCAGATACAATAGAAGTGGGTAACCCAAAATGAACCCATACATTCTGAAAGAACAACTTTTTTGTTTGTTTAGTTGTAACCTGCGTGTTACAAGGTATCAAAATACACATTTTACTAAACCTATCCACAACAACATACAAATAATCATGACCTTTTCTAGATTTGGGAAATCCCCCAACAAAGTCCATGGAAACACTTTCCCAAGGACGAGAAGGAACTGGGAGTGGAGTGTACAAGCCTAACTTTCTATTACTGGGCTTGCTTGTAGCACACATAGTACACCCTTTGATATATCTAGAAATTGTCTCATGCATTCTTGGCCAATAACAGAACCTTTGCAATTGTGCAACTGTTTTACTTACACCAAAATGCTCTGATATAACAGAAGTATGTGCTTCTCGGATTATGTTAACTCTTTCAGTTTTTGGAATGCATAACTTTCCCAAATGATATAAGAGTTGGTCCTTTACATAATAATCAAACTCTTCTACTTGCTTGCCATGACTTAAAGTTGCATGTACATCTTTAAAATCTACATCTTGAGCATATTGTTCAATGTAAATTTCATGCATTACTTAGCTATGCTTAAGTATAGTAGATGCATTTATGAGTGGTCTTGATAACATGTCTGCAACCTTATTATGTATGCCCTTCTTATATTTGATGACAAGATGAAATTTTTGTAGAAAACCCATCCACCTATAATGTATTGATTACTGCAATTTAGTCTGTGAGTGCAAATATTGAAGTGGTCGATGATCTATATGTATGATTGTTTCTTTACCCATTAGGTAATGTTTCCACTTTTTCACACTTTGTACTAATGCATACAATTCTTTATCATATGTGGGATAATTAACTACTACAAAAAGTAAATGTCTCAGAATGATAGCATATGGGTTTTCCGTGTTGCATCAACACTACTCCCATGGCATAGTCATTGGCATCTGTCTCAATCTCAAATGGATGTTGAAGATCTAGTAGTGCTAGTACTGTTGTTGTACTGATTTTCTCTTTTAAGGTGTCAAAGGTTTTCTGTTGTTTTCCTCCCCACTAAAACACCTGTTTCAATCCTGTTAAAGCATGTAATGGAGCTGCAATCAATGAGAAGTTAGCAATAAACTTTCTCTAGTATTGTGCTGCCCCTAGGAAACTCCTAACCTCTATAGCAGATTTGGGTTTAGGCTAGTTTACAATGACTTCAACCTTAGAGGGATATATCTTTAATTCACCACCCCCTACAATATGACCCAAATAATTTAAAGATGTTATGCCAAATTCACATTTTGACAGTTTTACATAGATATTTTCTCTTTTTAAAACATCTAAAGTCTACTTTACATGCTTTACATGGTCTTCCCATGTCTTACTAAAAACAAGAATTTCATCTAAATAAACAATTACAAAATCATCAATAAAAGGTCTGAGTACATCATTCATAAGTCTCATAAATGTAGCAGGAGCATTAGTTAAGCCAAAAGGCATAACTAACCATTCATAAAGTCCATTCATAAATTCCTTGCTTTGTCTTGAAAGCAGTCTTCCATGCATCTTGTTCTGCAACTCTGACCTTATGATAACCACTTCGCAAGTCTAAGTTAGAAAAGTAAACTGCTTCTTTGAATTGATCTAATAAATCATCAATACAAGGAAGAGGATAATGATTCTTGATCGTTATTTTATTAAGTGCTCTATAGTCAATGCACATTATCCATGAACCATCTTTCTTTCTCACCAGCATGATTGGAGATCCACATGGTGATGTGCTTGGTCGTATAAACCCTTTATCGAGCAACTCCTGTACTTGCTTTTTTATCTCTACATTCTCTAACACTGACAGCCTATACATTCTAATGTTATGTAATGGAGAATCTTGCTGCAAATAAATATCATGTATTGTTTCTCGCTTGGGTGGCAGACCTTTTGGTTCTTGAAATAGAACTTCATACTTTGAAACAACTTTAACTAAATCATCTTTCTGTTTAGCATCACAACCCTCAAATACATTGGATTTTTCAGGATCCTTTTCCTTTACAACCATTAGTAAAAACTGCTTACTTGAATTCACAATTCTTTTCATCTGCCCTGAGTTTATGAGAGAATAGTTATCTTTGAGTTTATGAGCTCTTACAATATATTCTATTCCATCTTTAGTGAGTTGACACTTATTTTCAAGTCTATAGAAAATAGCTTTCCTACCATACAAGTATGGACTTCCCAAAACAATACCACATATATCCAATGGAACTATATCTAACTCAACCTCATCTACAAATGTTGATCCAATAGCAAACCTAAGTTTACATTGTCTCATTACTTATAGCTTTGTTTTATCACACCCCCAACCTAATGGATATGGCTTCTCATGAGGTTTTGTTTGTAATCCAAACTTCTTTACAATTGTTTCAGAAATCAAATTTACTTGTGATCCACTATCAAATAAAGTATCAATCTTATTGTTGCTGGAAATTACTCTAATACGAAAAAGCTCATTTCCTTCCCTCTCATTATTTTCATTATCAACAGATTGTGTAGAATTACTTGTGGATGCTTCAAAATATTTACCTTTAATACCTGTGGCTGTAACTGTTGTTTGATCGCCTGAATCTGATCCCAAGTCCTGCTGAATAGCTATAGCATTCTTTTTCTTCCTTCCACCGAACTTATTAGGTCTCTATTCTAGATGCAAAGACAAGCAATGTGCCTCATCGTGTCCTTATTTCTTACAATGAGTGCATGAAGGTTTATACTTCTGTACAGTGTTTTCTTTCCTCTCCTTCCATTTCAGTTTCTTCTTTTCCTTACTCTTGCTTGCAAAATATTTAGATGATCCCCCAACCTCTGGGTTTACATTCTTACCTCTAGCTTCTAGATGTGTAGCTTGAACCGATACATCATCTAAGCTAGTGGTATTAAACATGAGAATAGTATGCTTTAAATAGCTATGAATACCACCTATATACTTCAATAAAGTCTCAGGTGAGTCTAATGATATACCTAGAGTTAAAGCTCTCTTTTTGAAATCCTGAGTATAACTCTATACACTTTGACCCTTCAACTGACGAAGAGTTTTCCAACTCATCATTTCCTGCTACATGTAAGCTAAAGGATAGAATTTCTTTTTGATAGCATAAACAAATTCATTCCAGGTAGAAATGATTTTACCATGTTTTCGCAGATCAGCTTGTGTCTTGCCTTCCCACCATACTAGTGCAATTCATCCAAGTCAAAGGCTGGCCAACTGAATCTTCTTCATTAATGAATGAACGTTCTATACCCTATAATATACATCAATTTGTCTTATCCAATTATCTAGTTTTTCTGCATTGAGTTCTCCATCATAAATTGGCAAATCAAACTTCACATCTAATTTGATTAAGGAAGTTTTCTTTTTTTTCTTAGAAGAGCTAGAAGATGATGAGGATGATGAAGGTGGTGATGGAGGAGATGGTGGAGGAGGCATTTCCCCTTTCCATTTACCTTCTGGAGAGGCAACTAGAAAATGTTCCTTTGCTCCTTTGTCTGGTTTAGGTGCTGAAGTGCTTCCACCTCGACCCTTAGATTCCAAATACATCTCTTTCACCATGGCTTGCATGGCCATAAAATTGTCCATGAACTGAGATTCTTATCCTAGTGGAGCTTCTTCTGCCATTCTCCTCTGAGAATAGACTCTTCCAATCTCGGGATTAGTCTCAACAAGTTCTCCTTCTCCTAGTCTAAGCTTTAATCTAGTTAGCATTCAAAATCCATCACAAGCTTGTCTAACTTTAAAAAAACCAAATCAAATGGCTTTGATACCACTTGATATGAAAATGAGATCTTAAATCAATATTAAGGTATTACAGACTCATGTGCAGGAATTCCTATATTACTTAGTGAAACGGATCGAAAATACTGCGAATAATATAGACAATTAACATTAAGAAAACATAATAAACACACACATCAACACAACAAATAATCAAGGAGTTCACTAGACTTCCTGGCTATGTCTCCTGGTCTAGCTTTCAGTTTCGGCCTCTATATTATGTCTTCAAGAACATAATTTATAGGTGTGAGCTCAATCAGAGCCATAACACAACAACAGTGATATTACACAGGGATTTCACTTGAAAACGTGAAGTTTAAAGAGTACACAGACTCTCCCTCTTAGTGCCCCTGATCAATTATTCGTAGCTGCGTTTTCTCTGACTCTCTATCTTTGAGCCACTCCTCCTTTGTACTCTGACTTCTCTCTCTCTGTTCTATTATGGGATGGAATTTTAAGCCTCTCGGCCCTGTCTCTTTACCTTCCTTTTCAGTGTGGACACATTTTGTCGAAAATGCTTAAGGCATAAGAATAGTTTCTTTTAGAAACAGAAGGATTAGCGTATGTGGTGAAACCAACCATTCAGTCTTCCTCTGCAAAAATCCCCCGATATAATACATAGTTGGGCCTTATTTAATTTTATTGGAAATACAAATAAATACACAAAAAACCCATCCGAAAACATTTTATTGGAACTCAAAATATATAAAACCACATCTATAATCCTCTCGGGTTCGTAAAACAACTCACTCATCGTCCATTATCCGATCAGTGATCGATAATCCATGACTGACGATCATTTCAGGTGGCCAACTTGCACAAAGATTACCTGCCCGAAAAAGCTGTTTTCTCTCTCCTGCGGTGTGCTACGTGTCGGTCAGTGTATGGAATCGGGCAGAGCCTCTCCAATACCACTTACCACCGGAAGATCGCCTCAAATACCGCTTACCATGGAACTCAAATCCTTCACTGTTTTATTTCATAGATCCGTTGGGTCCGCCTATGTGAAGTCCTCCCTTTGGAAATATTGTGATGTGATAATGTGATCTCCACCATTGGAACAACGCTTGATCCGACGGCTCACATTATGCTGCTGGGTCGCTGATCGCACTTCCCACAAGGCTACCTCAGATATAATCTGCTGGCCTCTCTCGATGCGATATCCTAATTTAATCCAGGCCGTTGATCTGGTTGATTTGACGGCTCCGGTGCAACGAGACTTCACTCTTTGTTTAACTATGTTTTCCGCCATTCCTTAGTGTTTTCCTCTGTGATAGTGTTTTCTGATAATTAACATATATGAAGACTTAGAGGTTTCAAGATCCATTTTGGATCACTGTGAGGGTAGAAATACTCTTGGAGATGCAGAGTTGTAAGCATCCCTAGTCAGCTGAGATAGACATCTTGAAAATAGTGACATAGCCTAAGGGACTACAGGAACAAACAAGAGGGTGTACTACTTGGGTGTGGCATTTATGGGGGATGTGAGCATGCTAGTTGGAGATTGTCTAGTTTGGTACCTTGGCCCTGTTATGTTTGGTACGAGACATGTACCTAGCATGAGAAATCAATTTTAAGTTGATTCATGGCCCCAGCTCAAGGGTGAGAACCACATTCTATGATTGGGAGGAACATTTAATGTCCATCTTTAACTAGAAAATTTAATAGATAAGTGCTCGAAACATGTTATGTGCATGTTTCATAGATTTTCTTGGCATATACTACATTGTGTTTTTGTTTGGTTTTTTTATTATTATGGCTTCATTGTGTACATGGATTTCTATTCTACTTAAATTTTGCATATGTTTTTGGTTATGTTTGAAAATGTTGAACTTGGTGTGAGTGGCATCACTTAATAGGAGGGTTGGGGACATTATATATGGTATGAGAGCCACAATTGCAACATTAGGCTTGAATGGACCAAGCACATAATATACATGTGAAAATGTTATGTTTACAAAGTATTTGACCAAATTCATGAAAGATTTATCTTCTCATTGGCCATGCCATAGATGGGTGAAACATATTTGTTTGAAGCCAAAATTATGTCACCTTTTCTAATGCTCTGTCTATGGACTTGCAGAAACAAAATGATTCAAATCACACTTAATCCCTAAACTTATAGTAAAACTACAAAATTCACTTCACATTCATCATAGGTGGGTCCGCATGGGCCAAGGATGAAGTATGGGAGTGAAATTCTCAACAAACAACTTCTGCAAAAAATAAAACAACCATAAACATAAGGCAAGCCAAACTAGTGGGAATGTATATTGTATTTGCCTCTTCAGAGGATGAATGTAAACTACTTGAAAATCACACCAAAAAAAATATATTTGCATAAAATGAGATGATTAAAGGCTATGAGAAAAGCATTTTTTTTTAATGCCAAAATGCAACAAGCTCATGCTACCCCATCACTTCACATCCCCTTTTGTTTTTAAGGCCCATCGGGATTTTGGCCTTACAAGGGGGTTTGGAAATCTATGATGAATTAATTTGAAGGTGATTGGAGTCAAATGGTTTTGTGAGAACCCCGTCATCGATTTGCATGTTAAATACCAGATAGCAGACATTGAATGTAATCTATTTGACAAACTTTCTTGGAAAGATGCGGTCTGATGGTTGACAAAGATCTCTAACCTTGGCTAAATATGGTCTGTATTTAGGGATTAATCATGGAATCTAAAACAACAAATACTTTTGAATGATCAATTTTTCATATTCAATGAATCCTCCCCAAGTCCAACATACAACTTATATTTCAATCATTGTCTGCGTTCGCCACATAAAAGTGAAACAAAGGAATATGGAGCACAAACTTAGGAATGCCATTTTTAGGTTGGCTAGTATAGGTTTCAACCATGTACATGATGACTAAAATTACAACAACTCCATTCAATGTACATCCTATCCCATTATCTGGAAAAAGGAATTGTAAATGAGAAGAAAAACATCTTTATTCAAAGAAGTCCATCCACTGGAAGTTGCATCTTGCCAAGATATGAAAGGAGAGACACCTATTCTCTTTTTCCATTGTATTTTCATTATGAGTTGAATTACACATTGATTCATTGTGATTGGAAAGGAGTCAGATCCTATTAAACATTATTTCAATGCATATTAAACCTAATTTCTCTTCGTCAAGTTGTCTATCAGAGCAACTCCAAATATGTTGCAAGTCTAAAACCAATTATTGGCTCTTATAGAACATACACAAGAATTGGCTAGGTTCCTTCCCTATAATATCATCAAATGATATAGTCTTAATATGCAAGACATATAGTCATTCCTCGTAGTTGTGCCAAAGTTTACTACCAATTTCGCTCTTTATACATAGTTATGCGGCAAGAGTACTTACAATAAAGTGTAAACCATAGATATGGAATATGGGAATATTTCATATATACATCTTAGAGCCCTCTATTTCATACATCACTCTATTTTCTATTATCATAGCAATGTAAATTTTGTGAGTTGAAATCACACCCTTGCTTTTTTTCTAGTGTTTCCTTCAAGAATAAAGAAGGTTGGTTGTATCATCCACACATATTATAGGTTTTATGGTGGAAACCATGAAATTTCATATTAGAACAAGATTATAAGCTTACTTGGGTTATCTAAGGGGCATATGGGTAGCTCATATTTTGTGAATGAGGTAGGAAAGTGTGAAGGAAATAATGAGATTTGAATCCTTTACATACATAACAATATCTATTTAAATGCTAAGGATATTGGTGGCGGTAAGGATTGCTCTGATGGAGAGAATGATGAGATAAATGCATGGAAGGAAGATGGGATCGGGGGAAATCACCAGCACCAGCTCACCTTTTTGAATCCTCAAGTGATGCAACTCAACAGCAAGGGCTCTCACTTTGTGGTGGAAGGTAGAGTAAGTGAGAGTGTCCTTTGAAGGGCCATTAACAAAGGCAATCTGTTGTATGTGGTATTGGATGAAGAATGATGAGGTCTATTTTCTTGTTGTAGTAAATTCTGATGACTTGGCCAAACTCACCTTGTGGTTTAACCTAGAAACCTATTTCCCCATTCTATTGATCATCCATTTATTTTCCCTCTAGAAAATCATTTGCAACAATGAGAAGAGCTTACTTTAGCATGAGAATTGTACCATGTACATTACAAAATGACCTAAACACCTCATTATTTGTTGTGAATGTGATCATCTCAGGGATAGAAAAAAAACATCGATAATGGGCATCCCCTATCGTAACAAGAGGAGAGAAAACCGCCCTTAAAATAGAACCTCCTTAAGATTTTCAATCTGATGCACATCGATGAGACTTGAGCATTGATGGATGGTATTATATTATCACTCGGATAGAATACTTGAGACAATATACATGATATTCATAACAAACATTGTGACTATAAGAGTCTTTTGCAGCTAGTGCAAAGATCATATTTGGGGGCTAGGTGCGACAGACAACATGATGTAGGGGATCTAGGATTATTAGTTGCACTATCGATTAATGCATTTCAATCTTGACCATAATTAGATTGAAAGGCCCATCGGACCAATGGAAGAATGGTTTGAATGGCACACCAATGTACTCGACAGATCACGCCTTGCTGAGATCAATGGTAGACAAGCATATTGGATCATGGAGTAGCAAGGAAGAAAACTACCTCAAGCTACTTGATATGTAATAGTTCCCACATCACTCCCACACAAACTCTAACTTCGATTGTGTAATAAGAATGTGATAGAATATGAAGAGACCGTGGCCAACAACATACACAATCATTCTACTTGATATAGAAAAACTAATGTTGTCAGCTTAGGTCGATGTCGGGATTCACCATGAAATTCATTTATCCACTTTGTGGTATCAATCAGCCATGATCCTCACTAGATTGATGTATAATTCATTTCGTTGTTCGCATGTAATGAACCTCCTCTAACATATTTTTTTTTGAAGGATAAAACTAACTGTTTATAAAACATAATTCATTTCGACTTATTCTCCTTTTCTCCAGAGTCCATTCTTTAACAAACTATATAATGACCCCTTTACTATGATAGGTAGTAAAAGTTTTGTAATATTAACTTGTCACCTATTCATTTTTACTTTTTCTCTAATATTTTATTTTTATTTCTCATTTTTCCATTATCATTTTAGTCATATTTTCTAGACCCTTATCCATTGATAATATCATTTTGTTATATTTAGTATCTTATAAGTTATACTAAAGAATCTTCCTTCTTAAAGAAATGTATTAATTCCTTCGCTTTCAAAGATTGGTATATTAAATTATAAACTATTAATACTCTAAAATTATTTATTTGAATACCAATCCATAAATCCTAGACCTATTTAACATTTCTCTAATACATATTGTATTATTAGTGTATCATTTTTTTAATATGATATTAGTTCTATTAACTAATTTTTTTTTTTTATTCCTAACATACTCGGGCTTATATATATAACATTGCCCTCTTTTCTAGTTAATATGGTTATAACATTGACTATAGACATACTCGTATCATTAACCATAACCTTTGTGGCTTATCCATATTTGAACATGTTACCATATGTCAACTATATCGATCTTGTTGTATGTGCAAAATTTGGATTGTGTTGCATTCACAAGCATATTAATATTTTACATTTCTCAAACTACTAATTCAGTGTCATATATGTGTGTCAACTTTGATGTGGAACAAAATATCTATGTGAGCTCCTCTAGATCGTTCCATGACTTGAATCATACTTTTGTGTATATGTGTCACCCCTTGATAACTACATAAATATTTCTTTGACCTACTGAAAAAACTATTGCAATGTAATCACCTTGAATCAACAATGATTAGGAAGATTAGGGTTTTCTCTCATTTAAGGACTAATCTAACAACCTTTGTTCATTCATTCATTCAATTGTTTTCTCTCTGCGACTTTGTTGCTCTGCATCTAATTTTCTGAGGGTATTTTCTACTAGGCAGCGATATGTAGGGAAATATGTTTTTTTTTCCGGACTACCACTGTTTTGTTAAATATTTCAGGAAGAATGTTAATTGCTTGAATTTTCAAGGGTTATACCAGAGGTAAGCCTCCTTTTATTTGGTCGCTTTCATTTTTTTTAAATGATTCATTCATACAATTCATTAGTGTTTAATTTTGGTATACCAACTTTCTCCGTCTTGGATTTATCAGGTGTTTGCAGTTACATTAAAAGTGTTTCTCTAAAAAATGGTTTCTATGGATTTTTTACTATCATCCATAAAGGATATCCCAAAAATTTTCAATGCCATAGTGAGAAATTTCTCATTCTGAGCATTGTTTTTCATATTTCCGCCAAACGATATCTCTAATGTAATATTCTAAGACAAAACCCTTATATAATCCTTGGTTTCTTTTCTATAAACTTCACGACAAAGATTTTGGGTATTTAATTTCTACTTGTTTGGGACTATTTACACAGTTTTGGGCAGCCAAGCCCCTAAAGTTAAGGAGGACTGTTGGGAGTCCTCATTTGCATAAATAGGAAGGCTTCAAGCCTTAGTACTTTAGCCATTTGATAGTCTATTTTCGCACTTTAGTGCAGCCCTATAAACAACACATTTTCAAGCTTCTTCTTGCAGATAGATTTTGTGATGTAACTATTATTTTTTGATCAATGAAGATGAATCCAGCTTTGAACCAACTCTGAGCTTTCCTAGGAGGCTATAGCTCTTGGGGTTGGACCCAACCCAAGAGCCCAGTACCTCCTTTATGTACTTTTATGTGTTTTTATTGCATTCATAGAATAATTTCTATTATATAGGTTAAATCTTGCTTTGTTACTTAGGTTGTTTTTGATGATTAAGATAGTTGTTCATGCTTTAGGTTGATTTGATAGTTTGATAACAGAAAAGATCCACAAAAAGGCTACCAAGCAGTCCTTGATCTCCTTTCTCCCTCCTTGGGACCATGAATTGAGACCAAGGCACACTTGCTGCCACAAAAACACTGTTTTTGCCTTCCAATGCAATTGCTAGTGTTAGATTTTGAGTTGGAAAAGTTGATATCAATTGTGTTTTCATGCTTAGATCTGTTCTTGCTCAGTTTCCATAGCTTTCTTGCATGATTTCCTATCTATAAATTTCTGTTCATCATGTTTCTGGTTTCTAGGTCAGAATTAGGTCAAAATAGATAAATTTCTGTTTTCTTAGTATTTTCTTGGATCAATTTTGGCAAGTAGTGTGCAGAACACCTGCAAGACACTCTAGCCTATCCTTCCTCCATCATACAACCTGCTCCAGTCCCTCGCTCAAGATCTCCTTCACTCATTCGCCATACTTTCCCAACTCGCCCTAATTTCTACTTTTTTGTGCAACATTTCTGCCTTCATCTTTGAACAAATCCAACCATATTCACCACTCCTGAGCTTCATTTACCAGGTCCTAGATCCCTTAACATCCCTATCCACCCTTCATTTCCACTTTCCCACCGTTTTTCCACCATCAACCCTCTAAAAGCCACTTTTGGCCTGTTCCTAGAGAACTTCCTATAGATCCCTTGCAGCCTCATGTAGAAGTTCACGCGAGCGATTTTTTGAGATCTGAGCATGATGGAAATCTCTAGAAGGGTTCTAGGGACCCCTTAAGTCCTCTCCACACCTTCCCAACCTCCTGCAAACACCCACTCCATTTCCTTTCACCAATAAACCTCTGCACAGTAAAAAATAGTTAAAACACATGCATAGTAATTCTGCATAAAATTGCTCAAAAATACAAAAAGATTATTTTTCCATATTTTCCTTTATAATTAGCTTAAACACATGTATTTTACCTTTTCAATAGTCAATGGAATCAATTTCAGTAGCTTACATCTCTTTTCTTGCATAGGTAGGGTTAGTCGGTAAAACTAGGGTTTGCTAGGATTTGTGTTTCCTTTCAGCTTTCATCTTCTTTCTACAAGTATACTAGCCTCTTTTGAGTTATCTTTCATCCATCACAGTTAAAATATTATTCTAAGAACTCATAGAAGTTGGCTTAAGCTCCTAGCGAACTTGTGCCAGCTGATCAAGTGACAGCCTGTAGTAAGAGCTAGTACTTGTGCATATAGCACCGTTGCTTCCAAGTTTGTTACAAACTACCAGGTTGATAAAAGTAAAGTAGGAAGTCCCAGGAGTTGCAGCATCATTGTTTCAATACTGGAGCTCACCAACCTAAACAAGTTCATGATCTGTGAAAGAATACTTTTCTTTTATTTTTCACACCCTTGTCCAAATAAGCTCAGGTCACATGCATAATCGAAGCCATAATTCACAAGAAATGAAGTCGAGTGGAGAATGAGCTTAAAAAATAAGAAAAGCATTGTTCCTTCTAGCAACCTGAACTTTACTCCTATCACTTTTTTTTCCGCCCAACCTTCCTTCCAAGCTAGCCTATGAGGGAACTCGAATTGACGCCAATTTTTATTTCTTGTTTGTTGATAATTGCACAAGAAGGTAATCAAGGGAAACTCAAGCATTATCTAGGATTCTAAGGTGACTAGAGATGTGAAAGACTAAATTATTCTTTATTTATGGGCATTTCTAGTATATCAATAATTGATTGACGTTGGAAACATTAGGTAAACTTATTAAATAATTAATCCATTTCCTTTATTTCCTTATAATCAATAAAATCAGCGCATTATCTAAGGTTAGTGTTATGATAATTAGGTATTAAAAATAGTATATGAACAAGAAGAAGCAAAAAGTTCTAAATTGTACAATTTAGACAACAACAACAACAATAGGAGAAACCCTAGTCTTGCCATTTTTCAGTCTCTGTGGCTAAGGGTTTGGACCTCCAAGCGATGGGGCTTGGATCTCTAAGTGGCGCGATCAGAGGAATTAAGCTTTGAATATACTCTAGGGGTTTGGATCTCCAAACAAGGGTTTGGATCCGCAAACGACGAGGTTTGGATCTCCAGGTATGCAAGATCTGAATTTATTGGCACAATTTATGTATCTTAAATGTTATTTGCAAGAACTCCTAATGGAATCAGGGCAACCAATGAAACTTAAAATGGACTTTTCACTTAATCTCGAGTCATCAGATCTTCTATCTTTGTATTTTATACCTTCGTTGTTGTCGGCAAATGATCTAGATTCTAGCGAAGAGGTGCTTGGGTGGGAACTTAGTGAAGAGATGTTGGGACTAGCCATTCTTTTTACACCTTTATCCACAGGACTGTACTTAGGGAATTTAGACCTTGGACATGTGTGCAACCCTTCACTCACTTTGACACTTAGAGCCTGAAACTCAATGCCTACCCTTTTTCACACTTTTCCCAACTCACCTGGACTAAGACGATTTATACACTTTCCACTAAAGAATATATATATCTATCTATCTATCTATATATATATATATATATATATATATATATATATATATATATATATATATATATATATATATATATATATATATATATAGATATATATATATATATATATAGATATAGATATAGATATAGATATATATATATATATAACAAAATTTAGACAAAAAAATCATATATATAATGGTCTTCGCAATTTCCACAACAATAGTGTTTCATTGCACTTGCGACCAAATACATAATTTTTCACAATTGCTTTGCCTTATAAATATACATCGAAGTTATGGCTCATGAAAAATAGGTCGTCGTAATTGCAATGAATAGAGGCACAAAAACTAGAAAAAATGACATTTTTCTTTAACTTTTGCAACAATATGGGCCATACCATCAAACTCTGTCATTGCAATTTAGTGTTATATGTTGTAGTGTGAAGCCATAATTAAAAAAAAAACAAATAGTAAATTAATGATATATATTTAAAGAAAATCCATGAAACATGCACATAATAGGTTTCAAGCACTTATTTGTTAAAAATTCCAACTAGCTACGGACCTTGGATGTTCCTCGTAGTCGTAGATCATGCTGCTCCAGTTCTCTTAACATTTGGTCACCATGTGTTGGGGCCACAACTCCACTCGAAACTAAATTCTCATGCCAAGTAGATTTATCATACCAAAAATAATAGGGCCAAGTTACTAAACCTGATAACCTCAAACTTGGGCGTTCACATCCCCTATCAACCCCACACCAAAGTGATGCACCCCCTTCTCTTCTCCTACAGTTCATCAGTTTGTGTCACTACCTCCAATCTCTCTATCTCGATTGTCTAGGGATGCTCACAACACTACAGCTCCATCAGTCTCGTTCCCCTCACAGGTCTCCAGGTACCCTCCAAGCCCTCATGTAACCAAGATATCAAACTCAGCAACCTAGCAATAACTTCACAACCCCTATCAAACCTTATCTCAGCCACCTAAGGATGCTCATGGAATTGTAGCTCCAGGTGTCCTACTACCCTTATGGGTCTCTAAGTACCCTCTAGGATCTCATCTAAGGACACATATCCATTTCTTCTGAATTTCTCACTGAATAGGGGAAACAATCTTTTATAAACTTGGTGTTCCCTTTACTTTAAATTATAATATGATAGTATACCTTCATATCATGATACCTTTTTTTCATGGAATCTTCCCCCACATCCATACTATTTTTCCCCTTGGCCCACAAATAAATGAGAAGTCAGATAAATAACATGTCAACTAGGTTCACTGGCATGATCATCCGCTAGGCGCTTTGGCCTAAAAATCATAAGTATTTTTACCCACTGACCTAATACATCATGCATACATATTCATGCACATAGGCCCCAATGTAACGTGTCTCATCAACCTAATAATATTGGTATTTTGACCCATTACATAGAAACATCGACCTCAAACATATCAATAACTTGTCCCATTTGTATAACATATATTTAGATACAAAAACGCATAGGTCTAAATAGAATTCTAACACACTAGCCTATTCAACATTCTGACTCACCACCCTAATAATACAATTCCTTTAACCCATTAAATAGGCATACCAACCTCAAACATATAAGCACAAACAAGGGTATACAAAAACCTGATAGAACTTGGCTCACTAGCATGATCAACTTGGATCAACTCACCACCCTAAATGTCACATGTATATGTAAACTACAATTTGTGGATCAGAATGGGGATATTATTATAATGTGTCTTCTCAAAAGTAGGCATAATGGGTACTCGTTGGATGCAAAATTTAATTTTGCATCCAATGAGTGTCTACACTTGAAATTTGAGTAAACCTGTAAGGAGATAAGCCAAAAATACAATTTAAAGAAGTAGGTTTTCTTCTTTTCCATCCAAAATATTTACATGTACTTCTTTTTAAATTTAAAGGATTTTGATTGGTTTACATATAATGACATGGAAATTAAGTGAAAATTTCATGGGCAATTTTAGGCTAAAATTTCCTCTAATGAGCCTTTTCTGTAGTGGTCGTGCTAAGTTCTAAGGGTTGTCTTAGATTGGTGGCATTCCAATTCCAATCCAAAATTTAGGTTTCGAGCTTGTAGCCTAATAGAGATAACCACCAATGTACCAGGCTACGAGGGGGTGATTGTAATATTTCATTCCCAATAGAAATTACATTTTCTTGTTCCTTCCTAGAAAGTGAAATATTTTCCTTCACTAATTATCCATTCAATCGATGATTCTATCATGAATCGTTTCTATGCAATATATCATCCTTTTGCTACATGCAGAAATTAGGTAGATAATGGTTATTTAACCCTTCACCAATATGTAGTGCTGCTACAGGTGTATAGGATGCTCAATTCTTGTAGCTTAAAACTAGATTTTGGACAGAAGAGAATGTGAACAACATACTCCAAATAACCCAAACTGATAATACTACAGGCAATGGTAGTTTTTATACTTTCCTCCTATATGTATATGACCTTATCCAACAATCAAAATATACCAATCATAGTGGGTTGGTCTAGGAATAAATGCATAAATAGATCATACTTCCTCTTCACTCTATTTATCAATGATGTTAAAATGATAACCATGACATTCCAGGTTATGGCTATAAATATTTATCTCTATTCAAATGGAATTCCCAAATCAATTTATTCTATATTCCAAAAGATTACCTTCTAGGATCGCTTTAAAATATTGTTTCCTTGTAACTTCCTTATGTGATTTGATGGCATCATTATCCTCATGTAAGATCCAAAACATAGAAATAGGGTAAGGTAGTTCTTGACATCTATTTCTCCCTCAATATGGATGCACTTTTATAGCAATCTAATAGCCATTATCACAATGAAAATTTATTATTTTATATAGTTTACGAGTTGCATCACGATACATATATTCCATGTATTTCCAACTCAAGTTCTATATCACATCTTCATCAAACTTGATGCATCCTTCCTACTTAGGTCAAACAATTAGCTCGAAAATTGCTATAGTAGGATATTTCATGCTCTCAAATATTTTCTCAAAACACAACCCATGTATTCCATATTACATTAACCAACTTTTAATCCTTGTTCTATACTATCTACAACTGTTGCAAGAAAATTTTGTACAAGTCGAATTATTTATGGTTGCATAAGCAACATTATTCTCCATGGTGTGTGAAATATTTGTAGGGATCATGAGGTCATTTCTCCAAACCAAGATTATGCAAGGTTGTTGTCCCATGTGCACTTTGATTCATATAGTGATTCAATTTTCATGATATTTCAATGGAGTCCTATAATTCTTACCTCAATCCTCACACAAATATTGAAGAATATTTTGTCAGCAACTTGTGTGGCACATCAATTCTTGAAATTGCTACCCTCACCACAATTATGACTATTGTTATCCTCCTGAAACTATGGAATGTATTCAAACTCATATGGGACCAAGGTGATATTCCAATATTAAAATGGAGTATTATGGCAGTAGTAGTAAACCTTCAAAATATTGAAGGAACTATGCATCTACTTTAATTGTCAATTTCCTTCTTGTTGTTCTACCAATGGTTTATTGCTTTGATTATGGTAGAAAAAACTTGCATTTGTTCAATAAGATTGATGGTTCTTATAATGTTTAGGATTTTTACACAAGGCTATGGTCACCTTCTAGAATATTAACCCATACAAGCAATTATACTTTACCCAATTACTAATACTAATGAAGAGTCTTATTAGATGACCCCTTTATTATGGTTGCAAAACGACCAACTTGACTTGCATTTATTTGGCCAACGAGGGAAAGTGGTGACCTCCCTTAAAATTGATAAGTGAATTTTATGAGTTTATAATGCCAACAAAATTAATTATACACCTAATCCATGATTCACCCCATATATAGATGTCCTACTTTCTTACAAGAAAAATTGTAGTTGTTAGATGGGAAGCGATCACATTCGTAAGATATTTTAAAAAAATGACCTCCTCTTAGCTCTCCAGGAGTCAAGACAGGGTTTATTTCATTTTTCCATGTTTCTCAACATAACATAGTTTTTTGGGTGTGGAGCTTGATTATCTTCTTGATTCAAAGGTCTTAGCCGCGTTGGACACTGGTTCCTAAATGGGGCAAAAACGTCACCCGTATGATAGATTCCAGGGGGGGCAAAAACTAATTTTAAAGAGCCCCTCCTAGTGGGGGTTCGGGGGAAGCGCCCCCGAAGCTAAAAATAGATGGAAAATGGCCTTGTAAACTAATGAATTTCATAGTCAATCTAGGCAGTTCATTAGGCAAATTATCCGACGGTAGAAGTTATGTTAATTTAGAGTTTTTTCCCTAGAAGGAAACCCTCATTTTATATGAGGGAATTGTATTGAGGCTGTGTATGATTATTTAAAGAGAGAGAGAGGAGTTTGTGTGAGAGCGGAGAGGAAATTATAACAGATCTGTTGTAGGTTGTATCTCTTCATTTTACTAGATAATATAAAAGGAAGGATTGGTAGTTTCTTCGTGGACATAGCCCAAATTGGGTGAACCACATATATCTATGTCTCCCTTATATTATGCGTTTCTATATTTGTGTTTCCACAATATTTATTGTATTCCATTGCTCCGTTAATCAATTTCTAACAATGTTTGAATAAATTTCTTCAAATAATTTCCACACTTGATATCTTTTGTATGAAGAGAAGCTTGGTAACAAGTTCCAAATATATTCTTATGTGTGAGGCTCATAAAATAAAATAAAATAAGAAATACAGAATATGCTTCACTTCTCTTTGTAATGAATATTTAGAGTGTTTTTCTGCACACACATTTGTCATTCTTTTAATTGGGCGATGTGATATCCCATGACTTGAAGTTTTATGCGTAAATAAGTTGCATATATATGTTTTCCTTTTTTATGTTTAATTTTGAAAGACCTATGAAGAAATTATTTATTAGTATTCTACTACTAATAAGGAATGCTTGTAAATGTGTATTTAAGATATTGATAATAAATAAAGAGGTCTGGAAAATTAATGTTGGAGTACACTTGGCTAAAAGAGACGAGGCCACAAATTGATGATGTATATTAATTACCCAATATTAAGTCCTAGGCATATAATATGAATGATTAGATTAATTATGAATTATGGAATTGGCCAATTTATGACCTCCGTAAAAGAGAGGATGTTGTCTTTGGGAGTGGGAAGTAAAGCTCATAAATGAGCTAGTAACTGCCTACCACTCATTGATGAGGTGGAGGTAGTTAGCAACTACCAAATGAGTCGTAGGTGGGTAAGAGGTTTTTTACTTTTGTCTTCTTGCAAAAAAATAAATAGTTGCATAGTCTTTGAGAGTTGGTGAGAAGTGATTGGAAAAGACAAAAATGATTTTAAACAAAGACAATTTGCAAATTTGTGCTCGGAAGGATAGATTCTAGAAGAAGTATCAAGTTTGGGAGGAGTTGAGCACTCTAATATTAATTTTATAGGCTCATTTTGACAAGTTAATATCCTTAAACCATTACTTTTTGAATATATTCATAATAGTGGAAAATAATATGACATTTTGTTGCCTACTAATATATACTCTATTTATTATGTAAAAAATATGCATATGGAACATATAATGGTTATTTTGCAAAGAGGAATTATTAACTATATCGTTTTTTAGTGCATCTAAGGACATTAATATAGGAAATCAAATTTATGAATGAAATATTGTGATGAGTTAAAATTCTATGTATGTTTATATGCAAAAATACTAATATATATGTGTGTGTGTGTGTACAAAAGAATGCATAGTATAATTTAAGCATTTTTTTGTTGGTATAAGAACTAGGAAAGGTATATATGTAAAAGACCAACTATAATATAAATAGTATAGACTTGGCTTAATTAAAGGCTAGTGGAGAAAACAAAAACAAAGATGTATTCACTTATTGAGCAGTGTATTCTTGTATTTTACACTAAAATTATGAGATATTACCTTACAAATATAGAAATCACTCATAATGAACATGAGCTATAAATTTATAAAAATGAATGCTTGCAAGTGAGCCATGCAAGGAATTTTTTTCATGATGAGAGCTATCCAAGTGACGAAATAGATATTTATGAACATAATTTTATAAAGAAGTGTATATATTTATATAATAACTTCAAAAATACATTAGTGTTTAGTGACATAGAACTCAATAACCAGAAAATACAAAGAAAGGTTTTGGAGGACCTTAAGTACTATTAACATAAATTTAATTTATCCTTTAAGAAGATATGGAATATATTTATCCCATAAGTCCATTACATTTTAGGCTTAAAGCATCAAATATTTTAATTTCCTCACAAGAAGTAATTTTATAAATAAAACAAAAACAAATATGACGAACACATACTCAATATGGAAATCTTGAAATATTGTTCTTGTTCACAGTGACACAATAATCATGCTCAAGTCGATGGAGTAACCAAGGGTTTAGGTCAACTGACCTGGTAAACTACAGTTGAAAAACTCCCATGAGTGAGAAGAATACTTTGAGGCTCTTCATCAAAATACAAATGCTTTAAAAAAATTGCAACCATAATTACCTGTAACCATGTGCCAAAACAAATACTATATTAAATTTTGTATACGTATACACAAGAGAATCATTAAAGAGTTTTCAAATAGATTGTTAACAGTTTGTGGAGGTAATATAAAAAAAAAATTACTTGAGTAGAGTCCAAATTATGAAATACCTAGTCATTCATCTGTGTTACAAAAAGAATTGAAGTTTGTAAAAATGTATAAAAAATAGTGTTAAAATCTATGTAATATAACTCAGATATGTATACTGTAAACATTAACATAGGAGGTATGTGATTACATGGAATATTGAGACTTATACTAAGAATTATAACTATTTAAAGAAACAAGATGAATACACTGGAAAAACTTAAGGTTAGGGGTATACAATTGTAAATTCGAACTCAAAAATAAAATGACAGAGCCAAAGTAAAAAATAAAATGATAAATCCAAACACAAATATAAAATGATAGAGCCAAACAAGAAAATAAAAGACATCCTGAAGCTAGTATGTTGACGTAGAATGTCAGAAAATAAAAGACACCCTAAAGCTAGTATGTTGATGTAGAATGTCAAGGGTTAGAGTAAAACCCTACACCCATAACATCCTAACATAGCATAAGAAAGAAATAAAAACTCTAACGTAAATCAAATTATCTCACATAGTTCAAAAATTGCTTAAAAGAATTAAAAGTTTCTAACCTTGACGTTAGAAGAACTGAATTGACATGGGCGAAACCCCAGAAATAATTATAGAGAAAATGATAACTATGAAAAGGAAATTATGTCATGGAACTGGAAACACTATAATAGAGAAAGTAAAAAGAAATTATATGTATAATTACCTGAAAGTCAATAAGTTGTTCAACAAATATCTAAGAGTACAAAACCCCTCCTCCTTCAGTCTTTAATTGAATGTGGTAGAAAGCTAAATGCAGGGGTCCCAGACCAGTTGGCCCACCATGGGCTCATCAAACTATTGGTGGAAGATGTCTTACACACCTATACTATCCCCATAGCTTGGGAAATCTTCGAAAATATGTCCAGGGATGATGACATCAGAACTTTGACTGAGGACATTAGCCCATCCAGCAGTGATGAGGAGGAGCAAACTGAAGAAATTGAGAAGAAAAATGATGAGGGAGCACAAGACATTCAAGCAGAGGGCAAAACAGAGGAAGAACAGAAGGAAAAAGAGGAATTTGACAGCATACAACACCGACGCTTCCAAGTTTGTTACAAACTACCAGGTTAATAAGAGTAAAGTACGCAGCCCAGGAGTTGCAGCATTATTGCTGCAATATTGGTGCTCACCAACACATTCCAAGAGAATTCAACACAATTGTCTAGATTAGGGTTGAGGGGTATAATGATGCATAAGAAGTATAGTCTTCATAGTCTTGGTTTCATCTCTGGTTTTGCTCCATTGCCAACAGGCTTGGACAGTACCCCGACGGAGTCACATAGTAACACAACCGTGGCTCCACTGCCAGCGAGCCTGGACAGTACCCTAGCAGAGTTACTTGCATCACCTCTCTGCGTAGGAAGCCTTTCTCTTATTTTGCCTTTTTCATTTTCATTTTTTTCAAACTTTTTTCATTTTTATCTTCGTAACTATGCATAGAACTTATTCATTTCAGAGGCAAAAGAGGCATACCAACTTATTGAGAGAAGAAGAGGTTGTTCTTGTAGAAAATTAGTTTATTATACCTCTAATATGCCTATTAAGGTTTTCCCCCTCACCTTACTCTACTTGACTGAGCTGATAAGGGTTAACCCAAAAAAAACCGAATAGAGTAGGTGACACTAGTTAGCGTACAAGCATTGTGTTTTCACCAACGTTTTCTTTGAATAATACGTATTTTCTATTGATGTATCATGGACTGAAAGTAACAAGTTCTTCATATAGAGGAAGGATGACAGATAACCAAGTAGCAATAGCAGCTTAAAGCCTCTTGTACTTTACCCAGCTTGCTTCAAGAGTCATACATGGTTTTATGCGAAACTATCCTATGAAACGAAACAAGCTAGCTAACAAACAACAAAGAAAAGCAAAAGCAGAAGCAAAAGCAAAAGCAAAGCAAGTAAGAATACAAGAAAGTAGACAAACAAACAAACAAAGCAAATAAGAAAACAATCATGCAAGAAAACACTACTCCAACATTGGTTGACCCATGTTGGTGAAGGCATGGTTTGTGAACAAGACAGCTGTGCAAACCAGCAACCAAGAAAGTTATAATAGTGAAGACAAACACACTTCGAGCTTACAAGTGACCATAGAATAGAGATGAGTGAAAGTGCATGTCAGGCATTATGTGGTGCTGCCATGACGTTGTGCTACACTGCGTGCAGATGTTGAGTGTATGCATTCTCTTGACTGTGACATGCAAGCAAACGTGAGAAAGGTAGACCACTTGTGTAGTGCATGTGTGCTTGCTGTGTAAGATTCCTCCAATGCATGAGCAATGGGATCATGTAGTCCAAGTGGAGGAAGTGAAATCTGTTTGTTTGGTTGATCTTCTATGCAAAATAGAGAGTGATGAGCAGCCTTGAGTGTTTCAAAAATTTCCTAACCAGAAGTCAAACCAACCTCAGGACAGCAAGGGCTTGACATAACCATCAGCTTGGGCTGAAGTGCCTCGATAGTCTGGGGGGTTTCGACGTCATTGACAGATAGATCATTATAGACTAGTGCCTTAGATAGATTAATAATGGTTGAATCAACATCGTGATCAGATGAGGAAGTGCATAGATCACGACAACCAAGATCAGAAAATTTGAGACATTTGTTGGCATCCTCATGATTTGATGAATTGGGTAGAGGGGTAGATGAGAAGTAAAGATGTTCATCCTCTGTGTTTTCAAGAAATATAGATGACATATTAGACAGATGTTCTGAGGAAGATGTGTCCTCTCTACACTGTAATGACAGACTGACATCCAACGTGGCTTGTGAATGATCGGAAGTAGAAGCATCGGGAAATTATTTTCACAAGGGAAATCAATAGTGGCAGAATCACAAGGGATGTCAGGATGAAATAGATGAGGCATGACTGGAAGGGAGTCATTCTTCACCGTGGGATTTTCTTTAGATTCCCACACACACTCATCATGAATGATGGCACAGGTTGGCTGCATAATACCAATTCTGTTAACAACTTGATCCTGATTCCCAACAGGTGAGGAGTTTGGAATGGGAGAACACAAGATAGTACAATCCAGAGGATCAACAGAACACGATGATGGAGGTCAAGCGAAAGAGTCCACATGACAACCAACAGGCTTGCTAACCAAATCTGCGCGAATCTCAAGAGCAGGTGGCATGGGAGACTGTAACAGTTCAACAGAGGTGTGTGCATGATCTCCCACATCACTCCATGGTGGTGGATCTGTTTGATGAGGTGAAGGCAGAGAGTCAATTGTGACAGCGACTGTGCCTGCCTATGATTGTGCAGCTTCATCACTGAAGTGTGCTAAGTGAGGTTTGGATATGTGAAGAAGATACTCAAATCTTCCATCAAGAAATTCTCAATCAATATCATCTTTGGGGAATCGGTATTCAAGATTACAGAAGCATGTGTGAAACTGTTCAACGGATTCATCAGGTGCTTTTCGTAATCTTAGAATTTCTTTGTTGAGTGCTTTACGGTCATAGTGATTGAAAGCGCGGTCTATCAGTGCACCCAGATGAGAAAGAGAATGAATAGATTTTTCGGGCAGCGTAGCACACCAGTGCATTGGGTGCCCTCGAAGCATGTAGATGAACAACACGCAGCTTATGTTTTCTTCAAAGAATCCATGTCTTTCACATGTGCCTACAACGCTGCCTGTGTGCCTTACCAAGGCTATGTAGCCTCCACCATCAAATGTTTTATGAGACAAGTTATTCGAGAGCCTTTTCGGGATGATGAAATCGATTCCATAAGACATACATTCCGGAAGAGTAGCTCAGTAGTGAGTCATGATAGATGTGTAGAGATTCAAAACAAATGTGAGGACTCAGCTTGTCATCTGGCCCTCCTAGTGCAAAAATGTTGATGATGCTGGACATGCGACCATGTAACGGGATCTCCTCGGTAAGAAGTCCCAATTAGACCTCAAACCATTTGGTGTAGGAGTCCCAGTAGTGGGTTGTAAAGCAATGCCTTGACCGCGATGTCACACAGAGGCAAGTAAGATAACTCTGTTAGTAGCAAGGGTGTGACCACCACTGTGAGTCAAGGAAGGTGTATGAGAGGTTCTAACATAGGTGGGTTGAGATGAGGGTGAATGGTGAGTTCTAGGTTGAAAGGGATCAGTCCCAACTCAGCTAGGAACACACAACACACAGGACATACACAACTTCCGGTATAGTAGTCCACTCGAATGTGGTAGTCACAACATACAAGGTAAGATAACATGTACAACACTCACGGCTCAATCTGAAGGAGTGGAATAATTGTTACAACAAGGTTCACGTGAAAGTTTTGTCTGATGTATGGTAGATTAGTCGACATAGATGGGACAACATTAGCAGCATATAAAACACATTTACATTAATAGATCATGCATTACAACAAATGAATCAATTTATATGTAGAACACAAGTTAAAGCAACATGCATTATAAGTGTTAAAGATAAGTCTTACAACAGATGCAATACATGTGTGAAAATGTGTTGGATCTTATTATATAAAGAAGTGTAAGTTCCAATCATACAATACATCCATGTAAACTCGCTAGCCCCAACAGTGGAACATTACAGGCACATCCGCTTGCTCCTCCAAAGAGATGAACTAGCTTTGTGCAGTGGAGAAGCCAAGGCGCGTTACAATACTCTCCAATATCTTTCCAAGGTATTCTTATCAGAAGCTTGGCTGACCAAAATCCCTTCTAATGAGTTATGAGGGACTATTTATAGCAAAGGGTGGGGTGACCCTTAATATTCCCCTTTGTGAAAGTTCAACTACCCTCATGACTCTTAACCTACTCTATGATTATTAGATCTAACTATTGACACTTGACTTACACTTGACATGACTCAACATTACAATGCACATTTACTCATGTGAGACAACATGGCTTGAGAAAGCCATGCAAGACATCGCTGACACTCGGTCCACTATGATGAGACCAACTCTTTGACATGCTTGTGATGGTGAACGTGGTGAGCTGATGCCAAGCTTGGGCATCTGTGATGGTGTTCATGCACCTTATGGTGACATCTTGCTGAAGTGAACTCTTGCCTTCGTTGCAACCGGTGCATTGGTTTGGCCCCTTCATCCAACTCATCTGCTAACATGTACATGGTCTTCTTGGGTGCGTCTGAACTAGAAACACACTGATGCATAGTGTCTGTGCTGATCTTCAAGTGTGTGTTGGTGGTCATGTGCATCAACTTGTCGAAGTACATGTTCAGCTCCAGCTGGAATTGCTTCTTGTCTTCACCTTGGTGAGTGTGTTGAATGGCTTGGATTGCTTGCATGCGCACAATAACATGCATGTTGCTGAATCACTTGCATGCGATCAACAACACTACTCAACATGTCTGCTTCGTGTTAGCTGCTGGGATGGATCTTTAACTTGTATGGGTGCAGTTTCATCTATGAGTGCACGTTGTGCCCACTGTTGTTCCTGATCCTACTGCAACTCATTCGTCTATCTGTGAAGCTTCATGTTCTTCCTTTAGTTGTTGCTTCAGCACATGCAACTCCTTCTTTGTTCCCTTCTCTGTCTTTGTGCAACCTTCATGTCACACTATCACCTCATAGCCTGAGTCTCCAAAGTTTCTTTCATTATCAGTGGATCTGCTTGATCTTGCAACTTTGTCCTACCTTTGTGTTTTCAATAACCTTCCTCTTGCTTTTGTTGTGTTCGCCTCATTCAGTATGCTGCCTTCAGTTGTTGTTCATGATGCTATTCATTGTGATGTTGCTGTTGTCATATCTTGATGTCCTTATCTATGAAAATCCTGATGTCTTCGTGAGTAGGCAAACTCATAGACACTTGATCAACTGCATCTCTAGCTGTGCTCTGAACAATGTCTTTGACTCTGTTCTCTTGGAAACCATTGTGCGTACACTACTCAGAGGTAGATGAACATCTGCAATACCTAGAGATATGGCAACACCCATGGCATGCAATCTGTCAGTCGAAAACCAAAATGAACTAGAGACTTGACTTGTAACATACCTATGTGACTGATCTTGAAGGTTACACAATTTCAGTTGGGAGGTCAGGAGATTGAATGCCAAGACTGCATAAGGCAGAGTTTGGGTTGCTGGGAGACTGAATGACTGCTGGAACTACACAATGCACAATCTCAACTGGAAATGGTTGCAAGCTCAGTGACTGCATTACGCAATTTTCTTGGCCAGCAGTCACTGTCCCTCAGGATTGTGTAGAGAAAACCTCGGGAAGAGCTGCTAGGCAGAAATGCACATTTCTGGAGAGGAAGAAAAAGCCTTCCCACTTAGGATTGCGTAATGTTGTCTTGGTGAGGTAGAGTCCAGGCCGAGGTTTCCCAGACTCGCCAACGGGCAACTGAAAGTGAATGTGAATGCGAATGCATGGTGATGTTGAGTGTAAGCATAAGTGAATGATCATGCATGAAAATGGCGAATGATTGATTCAGAAAATGGAACAACATGCATGTGGGTGAGGCGAGTCTCTGAATCAATGACCATTCATGAAAAATAGTTTCATGCATGTGACAGCAGTGAGATAGCAACGAAAACTGAAACAGTGCTAGGACAAGCTAATATACATGTAAATGACAACAAGTGCTCACTGAAATCAGGAAAACAGTACTCACAAAAGCGAAAACAAAAAAAATGACAAAAACAATACACAAGGCATGGGAGGCAAGTTTACCCCAAAACAATTGAGTTGAATGTGCCGACAGCTCCTAGATGTGATGTGGGATATCAAAGCTATAAGGTTGATTTGACGAATGAGCTCTGCAACATTCGGTTGATGAGTTTTGATAACATCAAGGTTGTGACACGCATGCCACAAATCTAGGGAAAGTGACACTTGGTGGGAGGTTTCTAAAATGATCCTTGCATGCAACCTTTACTACTAGAAAAAGATACCTAAAACAAGGGATGCCTTTGCATGTTTCCTTGGGAGAAGTAGCCCATGCATGTAAGTCATTTTAGCTCGGTCCTGAAGGGAACTGGTCAACTCAGCTGCACATGCAAGAGACTGATCTACTGCTGGGAGAAAATGCGCATTTATGGCTAGGAGCTAGGCTGGCTACCCAAGAGATTTGTGCAATTTTTGGGTAGAGTAGTTGAATGCTGCCCAGATTTACGCGAATTCTGGGTTGAGCAGCCCTGTTAGGGAAAATTGCGAATTCCTGGTGGGAGTGTTGATTGAAAGAATTGCGCAATATTGGAGCCCAACAGGCTGCCATACAAGATTGTGCAATTTCTCGAGGGAAGGCTAGTTACCCTCCAGAAATGCGCAATTTTCTTGGGGAAGCTACTCAACAGGCAGCTAGACCAAGTCCAGATGAATAGCCTCTAAGGGGAATGAATCGAGCTATGATTGATACGCTGCCTTTGTGCAAGCAAAACACTGAAGCTTGTGAATTTGATGATGCAAGACAAGTTGTTGTGAAGGTTGGAAGGGAGGCTCCAAAACGAAGTTAAGGAAAAATTTTGGAGGGTGGTTGTAGCCGCTAAAACACCATCCAATTTCATAATATTTCTAAAATCTAAAATCATGGAGCACATACATATTATACACTGTTAAATCCAATATATCATAAAGAAATTGTCCATCCAATTTCATAATATTTCTGAAATCTAAAATCATGGAGCACATACTAATTATGTTAGGTTTTGGTAGCATAAAAAGTTCTATAGCCTTGAAAATTGGTGGAGAGGCTAAGGCACATGAGTTCTAAAGAACCCAGAAACTGTTTGGTGAAATTCCACCCGGATTGTATTTTATTAAAATAATTAATATTTTTAATCGAGTTCCAAAGTCTAAACTTAGGGAAATTAAAATATTAATGGGTATTAATCAAAATATGGGTGAGAATGATCTAGAAGGCGGATCAAGTCATGTTTTAATATTAGCTGTTGATTAGAGACTTAATCTCGATTGTTGAAGACTCAACAGGAAAAGTATAAAATGGAGGCTTGGGCTTCATTTGGAAACACAGAGAAAGAGAGAGAGAGACAGAGAATTGATTTAGAGTTTGATTTATGGGGTGAGGAAAATGAGAAATTCAAACTAAGTGATCATTCAACAGTGGAGGGGTAGTGAGAATCCGGAAGAAGGATTTTCTGGAGAATACTGATAGAGAGGCAGAGAGATCTTGTAGAGAGGAAGCGCAGTAGCCGAGAAAGGCTAATGCTAGTCCAGTCTAGGTACACGTAGTCCTGACGCGGAGCTAGAAGGGCTAGCGCAAAGTAGAAAAGTTCCATGTCATGCAGAATCCAGAACTACTAGAAAAACTAGAACTGTCAAGAATTGTCAGAATTGTCGGGACCTGTCGAACTGCCAGGAACTGCCAGAATAGTTGGGAGAGCTAACACAAAGGGAAGAGAAGGTGATGCAAGGCTGACGTGGATCCAACGTAGAAATAGCCAAGGTTATCGAGTCTTGTGCTAGATCAGTTGGAATTCTGCTAGGTGAAGTGAGGAAAAACTCACTCAGATTTTTCACCAGTAATTTCTTTGTAAAGGATTGCTAGATGAGCATCCTAGATTGTATTTAGATATTTACTCCTCATATCTACTACATCATTTTTCCCACATTGGTTTTTTCCGGGGACTATTGTGTCCAAAAATAAGTGTGTCCTATGTATCTTGTTCTTTGCTCTGTTTTCTGTTTCATGAGATCAAATATTTAATTAGTGTAGGCTGGAGAAGTAATTTGCTTCAGTATTGAGAAGAATAACTTGGCTAGTTAAAAATAAAGTAGGTGAAGTAGATTTAGATTTGTTGTAGTAGGGGTTCTTCCAGTGTAGGAATTTTCACAAATTGTACACCATTAAATCCAATGTATTGTAAGGAAACAAACTTGGTTTAATCTGGGGAGTAAGTGCAGATTCTTTGAAGTAATGACAATAGCATTCAACAACTCTAGTCTCTTCTCTCTGTTTCCTCCTATGGTCTACCAAGCATTCAAATTCAAATTAAACAAAATAACTTAACAAATTAAATAGAATAAATTAACATTTCGTTCCAAAGGAAACAACCAAACAATACCTGAAGGAGGTCCTCGTATATACAAGTTGGAAGCCATGGCATCTTGTAAAATGTAATATTCATGCCTTTTCTCATGTCTCCAGAATTGTTGGGAATCAGAACGTATTTAATGTCATCGGAGCCCAACTCTTTGAGAAGAATATTGTTTGTCGACGGCGTCATGCAAATTGTTGAGCTGATGATAATTAGGTGTTGGATGAGATTAGGGTATTTGTGCGCCATCCAGAAGGCAACGAAGCCACCGTAGTTGTGCCCCACCACGATCACACTCTGCACCCCAAGATATTCCACCATACTCTTCATGCACTCTGCTTGAAAGAGCTCAGTGCGCTCAGAGCTCGTGGTGGTGGAGTTCCCGAAGAATAGGAGGTCTGGGATGAGGAGATCAAAGTGCTTCCCAAGCTCACAAATTTGGGTATCCCATCCCAAGAGGGCATCTGCTTTGAAACCGTGAATAAGAAGGAGAGTTGGTCATTGATTCCCCAGTACATTATATGAATTTTTGCATCCAAGAGCCTGTTGCATAAAATCTTTAGCATTTATAACAAACCCACAAATGGCATGCATGAATATTTTGAGGGAAGGATGTTACACAAAAGAAAATATCTCCATCCCTGTAAAAGTACAACAAGCTTCAAAAAATATAAATATCATAGTGAAGTGAAATTTCTTTCAAAATAAAGGTTCTATTTAGCATTTCAGTTCAAAAGGTGGTGTTTTACTACAAGGTTCAACCCACCTTGTCTTATAACCACATAGGCTAGTAGATTCAATTGACATTTCTAAACAATATTTTTATAACTCTTTCGGTTGGGACAAAATGCCTAAGACTTTCTACATGGATTTATAAGCATGACAAAGCCAAAATGTAAGGAAAAAAAATAGAGAATTTAGATGGCATAGTAGGCTTACCAACTGAATATTGTGCATCAAAAGAATTTATATAACAAAGAAAAAAATCCATGTTTTGGAGAAACCAAACCTTGAAAGAAATGTTGCATCACACTTTGCAAACTACAGCCTCATCAGTAGCTCCAGTCTTCAAACTTTCCAATAATTCTTCAGACTTCCAAAATAGTTTTTTGCCTTTGAGTCCTCACTTCCATGAAATATCCTTTGAATGTCATAAAAACCCTTCATGAGGGCTTTCCTATCTCAATCAGGGGCAAGCTAAGTCACCTGGTTCGTGTTCATGTTCGAAATTGATAACAATAAAGTTTGAAAAAAATTGTCTAACCAATATCATTGATAAAATTCACCATCCAATACAAATATATATATATATATATATATATATATATAATATATATATATATATATATATATATAGATAGATAGATAGATAGATATACATATATAGAGATATAGATATATTTACATATATATACATATATATATATATACATACATACATATACATATATAGATATATATATTCATTTTTAAATTATATAATTTTACTAATATAATTTTTGTAATTATAAAAATAAATTTCAAATTTTTATAATTATAATTGATATAACTTCAAGTTTAATATATATAAAGTTAAACTAACTTACAACCTAAAAACACTATTATACTTTCTATTAATTTATAACCTTAATAAAAAAGTATTTGTATTTTATGTTAATTTATATATTAAATTTATATATCATAGAAGTTGATTTTATTTAATTTAACATACTCACCAAAGATACAGTGCTGCAAATTCACGGTTGTGAGCATGGGCATGGTCAGAGGCAGCCAATATGAAAGTGTGTAATGAGAAAGTCAACCCAGCTGGCTAGAAAAGATGACACTCTTTGCTGACCCTGCAAGTTTTGGTGAGCCATACCATGTGAAAACCTTAAAATCTATAAAACTATAAACCATAAAGTTGAACAGGGTATTCCTTTAGTTACGAGTAATAAGGGAACTTTTGCAAATTCTAAAGTAAATTTTGTTCCACTTCTACATGAAACAAGATTTTTTCTATTCAACCGAATTTAATGGGAGAATTTGAACGAATTTGTTTGCCCTTTCTTGAAATTTGGCCAATTTCAAATTTAATCATAGAATGTAGCCTAATGCGGTGACTATGGGGGCAAGTGTTGAAACACATCCTTCACCCATCCTTCATCCTCTACACACTATATCCAAGAGCCTGCTGCATAAAATCCTTAGCATTTATAACAAACCCACAAATGGCATGCATGAATATTTGGAGGGAAGGATGTCACACAAAAGAAAATATCCCCATCCCTGTAAAAGTACAGCAAGCTTCAAAAAATCTAAATATCACCATGAAGTGCAATTTCTTTCAAAATAAATGTTTTTTTTAGCATTTTAGTGGAAAAGGTGGTGTTTTACTACAAGGTTCAACCCACCTTGTCTTATAACCACACAGGCAAGTAGTAGATTCAATTGACATTTCTAAACAATATTTTTATAACTCTTTCGGTTGGGCCAAGATGCCTAAGACTTGCTACATGGGTTTATAAGCATGACAAAGCCAAAATGTAAGGAAAGAAAATAGAGAATTTAGATGGCATAGTAGGCTTACCAACTGAATATTGTGCATCAAAATAATTTATATAACAAAAAATTTTCCATCAAGGGGCCAAGTATCATTTTCTTGCTAGAAGGGTCGAGCTCATGGTTGGGGAGGCAGATCTAGAGATTGTTTCTAATTCGAGAGAATCGAATTCAAGAAGGACAAAATTATAGCCTATAGAAAAGGTCTTATTTAGCCAATAAGAAGGAAGTCGAGTCTCTTATTCATTGGCATGATTTTCTGTATGGTTTGTTGATTACATAGCCACTATTGTGGGGTCGAGTTCACTCAGTGAAAGGGAGAGATATCAGTCCAGTGTGGAGGTTACGTTCTATTTGGTGTGGGGTTGTGATTTAATGCATAATAGTGAACCAAAATACTTGTTAATACCCCTGTTGTGTGAGTTACATCAAAGGGACACATTTCCCTTCTATTTGTTGTGTGTGTTGCCTATTTTTTGAAGAAGGGTTTGGGCATATAAATTGAGCACTATTTTCTGAATGTTCCTCATTCCATTGACTGAATATATTGAAGAGAAGGGGTTGTGCTTGATTGCTAGCTATAGCACACATTTTGGACAAGTTTAACCTCCATTGGCCTCTCTTTTGTCTTTGTGCATGGGTGTGAAGACAAATTGAATATCAGTGAGTTTATTGTGGTTGTTAGCATGTTCATGGGCCAAGTTCTTCCTTTGTTTTCAGCTGAGTAAATCCACCCTTGTTGACTGTGGATTTTCTCCTTAGGACTGGGTGGGTCTTATGCATTGTGGCAACATTTTGGGTTGCAGAGAATGAGTTCTGGAGGTGCATGTAGAAGGGACATTATTATAAGATCAAGGACAACATTTCAGTGAAGCCTAGGCATCAATTTTTTGGGGTTATATAGTTGCTGATAAGTGGGGATGAGTTGTTTATGGAAGCACCGAGCACATGGCCATTTGGGAAGCTATGTTATCAATTTATTAAGGCTGGATCAACATTCTTGTATGATTGATATTTCACTGATATATTATGAAAAACAAGTCTAGGTTCTTTGTTGTGTTCTCATCATATATTTTCCCTTATAGAAAATTAATATGGTGGTTGTGTACCCTTCAATTTGCTTTAATATTAGTCATAATAGTGTTTTGTGTTATTTTTTTTAGTCTTACATATTGTTCTATTCACTGGAATGAAGTCTGGTTCGTGTTTATGTAACTACAAATTGATTGCAAGTTAAAAAGGACACTTGCATCAATTTACTCACTAAGTGTTGACAAAATAGTTCATTAAAAGACTAATTGAAACTCATTAAAAACTCAGATATTTCAAGTGGAAATTGGGAAAATTTCAGCTTGGAACATTATAGTGGTATTAGAGAATCTTGGCCAGCTATGGGCCTAAAGACAAGTGAACCAGAGGAAGAAATTGAAGGTATCATGGAAAATATGGAGGGTCTAATAGCAACTAGATGGCAGCAAAGGACAACACATGAATTGATGGAGCGGTATGCTAGAACTACCCTAGAAGTGGCAAAACTCATGGCATCATGGCTATTAGCAAGGAAAGAAGAGAGAAATTGCAAGCCCAAAACCTGAGACCTTGAAGAGGAAAAGGCAGTTGAGGATCCTAGCAGAACTGAAGATTTAATGCATTCAGTTGAAGAGACAAACTTGAATGCAGTTGATTCCATACTAGTAGGGAATTCAGATGCAGTTGAAGCTCTCAAAGGCACATCTAAAGGGAGCAAGGACACAGTGGATAGTGATTCTGGAGGAAGATACACCCAAAGGGATTTCCACTTGAATGATCAAAGCTTTCCTAAGGAAACAAGGCATGGGTTTTATCCTAATGAAAGGGTTATTTTGAAAAAAAAGCAAGTTGGGCTACCAGAGGTTAATAACTTTCCATCTAGAGAACTGATTGTTATCAAGGTACTTGCATCCAATAGCATTTTGAGTATGACAGACAAGGCAACCAATACTACTTCCAGAGTAATAGAATGTACCCCTAAGTCATGCAGTGAAGAATGAAGAAAGAACAAAACAATTTTAATGTCTGATTTTGTGGGAGGTGATAGAACTTGGCTTATCATGGATTAGGGCTTTTTATCTACAAATGAACAACTTCTATTGAATACAATAGAAGGGAGGTAAAAAATAAGTTGGACAACCACTGTGTTTGATCGAGGCAAAAATAGGGATGTTGGCATTATATGGGAACTTTACAAATCAGCCTTTGGTGAAACCAAAGATGGTGCGAATGAAACTAATGGAGAGTTTCTCATGATTGTCTCTAATGCTAAAGAGGGATCAATTTGGTATATCTCCTTCCTTTTCTCTGAGTACAAAATCAAGGGGAAAATGCTTTTCAAAAACAATACGTAAAGCAGCTAAGGGTTTGGAGATGGATGTTCCCTTGGGATCCAAATGTCATGTTAATTCTGACATGGTTAAACATGTTTTAAAAAGGGATGATGAAAAGGATTATCCACAATTGAATCCACCTGTTTTGTTAAGCCTTAACATTGAGCTCATTCCATTTACTAATCCGAATTGTGCTACTAAAACACTATATCAATTTGAAAATCATTCAAAGCAGGAAATAGAACATTGTGTAAAAAATCACCATGGAAGATGTAACACTACTATCCATAAGTTATTTTATCCACAGAAACCCTCGTTTAAAATGTCACCTAAATGCACCAGTGAGGTACAATTCTATAATGGACAAATTGTAGTGTTTACTATTAATAATCAGAAATATTCCTTGGTAGCTGACCATGCTCCAATATACCGTGGGCTGCCCCCATTTATGCCTTTCCATACTTTGGTATATGAGATGGACCATGATGAAAATTTCTTTGACATTGTCTCCTCATCGAGATTAGAAATAGATTCTGGTAAAATGTGCCTTCCTGTAGGGTGTAATGGGGAACAGATTGCAGACCATATTCCTTATTCAATGTGGTTATATTCAAAGACATACAAACTTGCGGATGAAGAAGGGCCAGTATTGCGGCATAATGATATACCAGGTTTCAAAATCGCTCCCCTTCCATTCATGTTGGATGGGAGATTAATCTCAGCAATAAGCTACTTTCGGTTTGGTTCTATTGCCAGTGCTAGAACAATGTGGCCAAGCACAAAAGAAGGACAAACGAGGCAACAAAATGATATTTTTTTTCCTTTTATGTATAGATCTGAGGATGAGGCAGCAAAGAATGAAATTAAATGGGCCATTATTCATTAATATGTAGTAACAATTACTTGGGGCAACTTCATTGCACTCCCTTCTCACCTAGCACCATCCCCAGATCAAATGGCTGACAGGAGGAAAGAAAGTATTATACTTATCAAGGTTTACTTTATTATGGATGGGATTCAATTACATTCTACCACCCATCAAATGGCTGACAGGAGGAAATAAAGTATTATACTTATCAAGGTTTACCTTAGTATGGATGGGATTCAAGCATAACTGTAAGGATTAAGGAACCCCTTCCTGGGTTGTCTGGCTTAAAAGCTATTCTGGTTCCATACTATAAGGGGATGTAGAAAATCTGATGGTAGGTTAACCCGATAATGCAATATAAATCAAAGCAGAATACTATAACCTGCTTCTAATATCAATTTGCAGAAGCTTAAAGATTGATCTGAACAATATAACTAGAAGAAGAAGAATCAATGGCACAATACACATGAAAATACTTTGGGGAAAACCTTAGCTAAAAACCCCACACTATTGTATTATCATACATTGTGGAAATACATAAGAATTATACAAAGCCTTAGCTCTCACAGCTATCCAGCTCTTAGTATAATCCTCACAGATGCTCACCGGAAATCTTGGCTTCTCTCGAGCCTTCCTCTCTGCCCTCCAAGCTCCTATTTCCTTGCGTTGTTCCTTCTAGATGATTTCCTTTTACCAAGTAGATGATCAAGCCTTCAAAACTATGAAATCATCAAGGATGAATCCTTGACTACATGCATGAGTTTTCTCCATGAGAAAAGACATGCAACTAATAATACATTGTCCTTGAACTTTAATCTCAACTGGGTCTTTCTCAAAATAGACATGCATGAGTTTTTGATGAGGGAATATTCAGTTAATTGGAGTAGCACTAGTTGAGTGCATGCATGCATCAACTGGTTGTTAACTCACTATTAGTTCCTCAAATAGTTTGGAACTAATTTAACTGGACTTAACAAAGTAAACTGAGTTAACTAATTACAACTCAAAGATAACTCAATATTATCTCCTTAATTTAAGGTATAACTCTTGCATGACTTTAGAAAGACTTCTAACTTGAGTTTCTCGAACTAATTAATTTAAAATTAATTAATTAATCATTTCCAAGTAGTTGTTAAGAGTAAATTCGATTTTAATTCACAATTTAATTCAAGGACAAATTAAATGAGAATATTCTTGTTGCTATATTTCAACACTCCCTCTCAACAAGAAAGGGATTATCTGCCACTTTGATCCTGTCTCTATGGAACTCGAATTTACACTTTGACAATGCCTTTGTCAAAATGTGAGCATCTTGCTCCTCTGTCGAAATATACTGCAGCAACATGATCCTCTCGGTCTATGAAAAGCCACGGGCAACAAATCTTGCCTTATGCTTCTCCACACTATCATCAACAACTTGCTTTACCTTGTAAAGCCAATGAGAGCTCACAACTAACTTGTTCTACGGTATCGGAACCATGTCCCAAACATTGTTACGAACTATGGAGTTATACTCCTCCACCATAGCATCAACCCAAATCAGCTGCTGCACTGCTTCCTCAAAGGAATATGGCTCAGTCTCAACACATTCCCCAGCAGGGGCCATGTATCCAGTGTACCTCTCAGGTGACCTCCTCTGTCTGCACTGAGAAGATGGCACTCCCACATTCTCTCTCACGTCCTCCAACAATCTGTTAGCTTCTTTTGTGTGCTTCTGTCCATCTCTGGAAGACTCTGCTTGAGTGGATGTCTCCACTCTTGGAACCTCTGCATGCAGTTGCTCCACATCAGTCTGAGGCTCCTCCTCCTTAGGAACAAATAGTTCCTCCACAGCCTGTAGTTGGAGCTCCCTCTCAATGGAAAGTTGCATGGCCTTCTGCTCATAAAACGTGAGATCTCTGCGAACCATTGTCGTCCGACTAGTAGGAACATACACCCGATAGTGGTGAGGTGTATCAGTGTACCCCAAAAATATCCCCAACTCTGTTGTTGGCTCAAGCTTCTTTCGTGCGTCCTTTGTCACATGGAAATATACCGATAAGCCAAAGATCTTGAAGTGACCCACATCTAGTCCCTTACCAGGTTTCTTCATCCCAAGTATGCGATCCAGGCTTCTATTCTGAAAATCAACAACTGTGTTGCATGCCTCAGCCCACAAGTGAAGTGGTAGGCCTTGGTCATGCAGCATTGCCTGTGCTGCCCCTATAATAGTTTTGTTCTTCCTCTCGGCAACCCCATTCTGTTGTGGGTTATGAGGTGTCGTCAACTCTCATTTAATTCCTTCTGCTACACATAAGTCCTTAAAATCTTGAGAGACATATTCTCCACCGTTGTCGCTTCTCAAGGCCTTGATCTTCTTCCCTAACTCTTTCTCAACCAAAGCTTTGAACTCACAAAACTTGGTGAAGGTTTGGTCCTTCTTCTGCGTGAAATAAAGCCAACAATTACGAGAATAGTCATCAATGAAAATCACATAATACCTTTTCTTCACTGTAGATACCATCTAGAACGGTTCACACAAATCAGTATGAACTCACTCTAAGATAGCCTCCACTCAACTGTCTCGATCATGAAAGGAAGACTTGGTGTACTTTCCCAAGGTACAACCTTTGCATTTGTCAACTTGCTCAATTTTACCTTTGGGAAGTCCTGTAGATATCTGTTGCATTATCTTCAAATACCCATGATGCAAATTCCCCAACTGCCTATGCCACAACTCATCAATGTCTTGGCTTTGCACCAATTCTTCTTTCGTACTCAATGTTGCACAATCATCTACCTCTAGTTTATAGAGATTCTTCACTCGCATCCCTATCCTCTTGGTCTGATCCACGTCTATGTGTTTTAGGAACGCATTTCCTTTACTGAAGACAACATCGTAGCCTTTGTCCTCCAACATCATGACCGATACCAAGTTCTTCTTCAGTCTAGGCACATACATCACATTTGTCAAGGTGAGGGAAGCTCCATGCTCGCTCCAAAAAGCAACCGTGCCCACTCCTGAAACACTATACCTTCTATCTTCACCCATATCTATGCACATATTGAGGTCTTTCTCCTCCAAGGCACTGAATAAATTTTTATCACCAGTCATGTGGAATGAGGCTCCACTGTCAAGGTACCATACACAACCCATCATCGATGACACCATGCATGCAATGGGGGTAAATTCCATTTCAAACTGAGAGGCTAATGCCTCACCTTCCAATCCTTCTGAAGATCCCTTCTTAGACCTCTTCGATGGGCAATTAGTCTTATAATGTCCTATCTTGTGAAAATTAAAGCATCTTACTTTAGACATGTCACCCTTCTTCCCTCCATGAGAAGAATTCAATTTGAAATGGGAAGCCTTCCCCTTCCCTTTCCTTGCCTTACTTGCTAAGGCTAGATTTTCTTCATCGTCATTCTTGGATGAAGAACCAGCTCATGTGCTCCTCCTGATCTCCTCCTGCATAAGGCCCGACCAAAGTCGTTCCCAATCCGACAGTTTCTCCCTTCCATTCACAGTGTCCTGGTAGCTATTCCAACTCTTTGGAAGGCCAAGGAGAGCGAGGCTCACCATATCATCATCAGCAGTAGTTATTCCCACACTGCCAAGCTCATCTCTGCAGGTGGTGAGCTTGTTCAGATATGTGGAAATAGTATCGCCCTTCGCTATCTTGATTCTTTGAAGCTTATCTTTGAGCGCCAATTTCCTTTGGTCGCTACTATTCTAGTAGAGGTCCTTCAATGTCTTCCACATTGAAAATGGAGTATCCTTCCTATGGAGAGTCGAGACAATATGGTCTTGAACTCCCTCAAGGATGATCCGTCTCACCTTCGCCACACACTTCTTCCACACAGCCAACTCTTGTGCATTAGTTGAAGTTGGCTTTCGGATTTCTTGATTAATGAATTCCTTCAAGCCATTTTCTTCTAATACAACCTCCATTCTATCTTTCCATGCTATGTAATTCGAGCTACCTTCCAAGGCATAATTGAGTCTCAAGCCATAGAATGACATTGGCCAACCTTGAAGTATGATATGAATTCGATTTTACCTGCAAACCCGAACTTCAAACTTCGAATTATCTTCTCAGTATATTGTTCATAGCTCCGATACCATGTAGAAATTCTCTACAAATCCCACTCTGATACCATGTAGAAAATCTGATCGTAGGTTAACCCGATAATGCAATACAAATCAAAGTAGAATACTATAACCTAATTCTACTATCAATTTGAGGGAGCTTAAAGATCGAGCTGAATAATATAACCAGAAGAAGAAGAATCAATGGCATAATACACATGAAAATACTTTGGAGAAAGCCTCAAGTCAAAACCCCACACTATTGTATTATCATACATGGTGGAAATACATAGGAATTATACAAAGCCTTAGCTCTCACAGCTAGCCATCTCTCAATACAATCCTCATAGATGCTCATAGGCAATCTTGGCTTCTCTCCAGCCTTCCTCTCTGAGCCCCAAGCTCCTATTTCCTTGCATTGTTCCTTCTGGATGATTTCCTTTTACCAAGCGGATGATCAAGCCTTCAAAACTGCGCAATCCTAAAGGATGAATCCTTGATAGCATGCATGAGTTTTCTCCATGAGAAAACACATGCAACTGATGGTACATTGTCCTTGAACTTTAATCTCAACTAGATCTTTCTCAGAATATACATGCATGTGTTTGTGATGAGGGAATCTTCAGTTAACTGGAGTAGCACTAGTTGAGTTCATGCATGCATCAACTGACTTTTAACTCACTATTAGTTCCTCAAACAGTTTGGAACTAATTTAACTGGACTTAACTCAGTAAACTAAGTTAACTAATTACAACTCAAATATAACTCAATCTTATCTCCTTAATTTAAGGATAACTCTTGCATGACTTCAGAAAGACTTCTAACTTGAATTTATCCAACTAATTAATTTAAAATAAATTAATTAATTATTTCCAAGTAGTTGTTGAGACTAAATTCGATTTTAATTCACAATTTAATTCAAGGACAAATTAAATTGGAATATTCTTGTTGCCATATTTCAACAGGGGAATGTTCTTTTGTCATTGAAGGAACTTTTGCTAGAAAATGGAGATAGTGTCTCCATTCTTTTCAATTTGTCATGAATCTACATAGGTGAATGGAAAGACTTCCTAGGATGAAAAATTTGTGAGACAGAGGGTGGTCGAAAAAAAAGATAAAGTGAAAAAGCCTTCGCACTGGGCATTTAATTTAGGACAGGTTTTGAGCAAGACAGTCAAAGGTCTGATGTACTACCAGGAAGCTGTAGAACTCCAGTCATTTTTGGATATGGTAAAGGATGAAGAAATTTTTGAAGGCTATAAGGTACAAAGGTCTATTCAGGATGAGCACAAAAATAATCAAAGATCAGTATGGGCACAATTGCAAACAGTGGAAGACCTTAAATTCACATATATTGTATCATGTAAATTGTATGGTACACATAAGATATCTGCTAATGATCGGGTGAAGAACATCTTGGGCCTTATGTTGACATACCCATCTCCACGGATTGCTTACGTTGATGAAGAAAAAGATAGAGAGAAAGATAAGTCCCCAAAAGTTTTATTACTCAGTCCTTGTTAAGGTTGTGGATCAGCTAGACCAGAAAATATATCGCATCAAACTTTCGAGACATGCTATCCTTGGTGAAGGGAAGCTAGAAAATCAAAACTCTGCTATTATTTTTACTCATAGTGAAGATCTGCAAATAATTGACATGAATCAAAACAACTATCTTGAAGGAGCTTTTAAGATGAGAAATCTGTTGCGGAAATATTTTGGAGACAATGGGGTGCAACCCCCACAATTGCTCACTTGAGAATGTACCTCTATGAGCAACAAGACAACATTGGCTTGAACTATATCAAATCAAGAGGCTACTGATGTCACCATTTGGCAGACGCTGTTAGCAAAACCTTCTAATGTGCGATTTCACCATGGGGATCTTGATCTCTTATCTCATATCACAAGAGGAGTTGTAAGCAAATATTCAAAGGTGACCAATTTGAGTGAGGATATTTTTGCTGGTCTTAATGTAGCCCTACACCAAGGAAATGTAATTAATCATGAATACATCCAAAGTTGGTAGAGGTTGTGGTGTAGGGCTTGATCAAACTTATCTCCTTGAGGCAAAGATAACCAGTGGAAATGGTAAACGTACATTTAGTTGGTATATTTATAGCTTGGGACATTGCTTTTGACTTTTTCCAAATGAGATCATGTTATTGTACCACTATGGCCATTTACATTTGGTTCTCAATGGAAATGAAAAAAAAGTAGGCAGACAAGAAAACATACTACATGATATGGTTATGAAAGCAACCCCTATTACACAATCCCTTATACAGATTGGAATGTTAATGTCTTTGCCTATGGAACTGGAGATTCGCTTAAAATAGAGATTCTGCAATTATTTTGTAGTCATGCAACCACAACTGGCTCCTGTATTCTTTAATTTCTCTCTAGGGACAAAGACTCATTACTATGGCAGTATGATTTATTTTCATGGGTCACAAAAGAGTACATTAGTTGAAAGAGCAAGAAGCTACAATGGTTCTATCTTTGCTGGTGTAGATATACAAATTTTGGGTCATATATCACAGGGGTTCTCTAGACTTATTTGGGACCCAAGACTATAGGATAGATTGCTTGGGACAAAAAATCTTAAGTGGTAAGGACTGTCATTTTCCCAAATTTTGTGAGTGCAAATAAGGAGTTTTGCCAATTTTGGAAATATTTTTTTGTGAGAGAAGGAGAAACTATTATTTTAATAGAATGGTCGAAAAATAATATTTTATTGAGAAAGACAAATCCTTATTTTAATAAAATGGTGGCAAATTAATATTTTATTGGGGAAGGGAGGATAATTATTATTTTATTCAAATGGCGAAAAAAGTGGAGAATGGGCCCCACGAATAAAATAATATGGAAAAGGGAGAATCTAAAATCTAGAAGGAGGCTCAATGGAGAATTATGAATAAGGGACAAACTCAATTTCAATTCATTTGATTCTATCTATTTCATTGATAAGTGAAAGGAACTCAAGCGAGTTTAAGAGTTTCAAGCGAAACTCAAAGCTAATTTCAGTGGACTTCGAGTGCCACCCTAGTTAGCTAATTGGGGAAGATTATATCAGATCTTCCATTGGTGCTCAATTGGTTTAGTTGTTTGATTCAATATTGAAGATCTGATCATAAATTGTTGCAAGGAATTGTTGACATCAAAGTCTTTTATTCATAGGTCTATTCTCCTACATCAAGGGGCCGAGTAACATTGTCTTGCTAGAAGGGTTGAGCTCAAGGTTGCAGAGGCAGATTTGGAGATTGTTTCTAGTTCCCAAGCATCGAATTTAAGAAGGAAAAAATTATAGACTATAACAAAGGCCTTATTTAGCCAATAAGAAGGAGGCTGAGTCTCTTATTCATTGGCACAATTTTCTATATGGTGTGTTGATTGCATAGCCATTGTTGTGGGGCTATGATGTAATGCATAATATTGAACCAAAATACTTGTTAATACCCCCGTTGTGTGAGTTACATCAAAGGGACACATTTCCCTTCTATCTATTGTGTGTGTTGCCTCTTTTTTGAAGAAGGGTTGGGCATATAAATTGAGCACTATTTAATGAACGTTCCTCATTCCATTGAATGAATATTGAAGAGAAGGGGTTGTTCTTGATTGTTGGATGTAGCACGCATTTTGGACAAGTTTAACCTCCATTGGCCTCTCTTTTGTCTTTGTGCATGGGTGTGAAGACAAACTGAATATCAGTGAGTTTATTGTGGTTGTTAGCATGTTCATGGGCCAAGTTCTTCCTTTGTTTTCAGTTGAGTAAATCCACCCTTGTTGACCGTGGATTTTCTCCTTAAGATTGGGTAGGTCCTATGCATTGTGGCAGCATTTTGGGTTGCAAAGAATGAGTTCCAGAGGTGCATGTAGAAGGGACATTATTATCAGATCATGGACAGTGTTTCAGTGAAGCCTAGGCATCAAGTTTTTGGGGTTATATAGCTGCTGATAAGTGGGGATGAGTTTTTTATGGAAGCACCAAGCACATGGCCATTTGGGAAGCTATGATATCAATGTATTAAGGCTGGATACATGTTCTTGTATGACTGATATTTCACTGATATATTATGAAAAACAAGTCCAATTTCTTTGTTGTGTTCTCATCATGTATTTTCCCTTATAGAAAATTAATATGGTGGTTGTGTACCCTTCAATTTGCTTTAATATCAGTCATAATAGTGTTCTGTGTTACTTTTTTGAGTCTTACATACTGTTCTATTCAATGGAATGAAGTCTGGTTCATGTTTATGTAACTGCAAATTGATTGCAAGTTAAAAAGGACACCTACATCAATTTACTCACTAAGTGTTGAAAAAATAGTTCACTAAAAGACTCATTGAAACTCAGTAAAAACTCAAAAATTTTAAATGCAAATTGGGAAAATTTCAGCTGGGAACATTACAGCTTTCCTATCCCAATCAGGGGCATAGTGCTGAAACACATCCTTCACCCACCCTAATAATTTTGATGTCCTCTTACAAGCCCTACACCTGAAAAGAATTTCAAAGGAACCTGTACCACGCTCCCATATCCAGAAAAGTCAATAAGTCAACATATAACATCATAATATGCATATTAAAAGGAATCAACACTTATTTTAAACGAATAAATATATCACTGCAAGGAGGCATATTGACAATATTAGAATTTATTAACACGTTGGTAGTATTGGAATTTGTTTAAATCCTCATCTAGCTAGAATATGATAAACTTAAAATTATTTGACATAGAAACTGAAAATTTTATCAAACTTTATAAAACAAATATATATAATCTTTCAGCACCATTTTAATTTTCAATGTTTTTCAATTGTTTCTAAAATTCTAAATTCAGCAAATAAGATTGATACTAAATACCATGGAATTTAAGAAACTCGTAATGCATAATTTTCAGTCCCAATTGGATATATTTCATATCCACCACATCATTGATTACAAGACACTAAGCTTAACTCTCTTCTCCAAAACCAATTTAACAAAAACAAGAAATAAAACTAAGTAGAAAACTTATAGGATTTGCAAAATCTTATCTCCTCCCAAAAAAATGTTTAAAATACTAGTACCTATGCTTATTTGTCCAGCATGGATTACACAATCTGTGTGTGTCTAGTGGGAACAAGTATCACAACCCACTCATCAACGAGTATTCACTTCAAAGTCAAATTTGCTGCAAATAACGCACATGCAAAGGCTATAGAATTCATTCTTGGTGTGACAAATTTCATAGCTACAATCATCTGTAGGAAGTTGACTCTGACATGTTATATTTCTACATCATTTGTAGGAAAATATCTCAATGAGGACCGTTTGAGTGACACTGATATCTAGATGCAAAAAGGCTTGAATCCCTGTTTTTATAGCAACAAATACTTCTAACTGAACTATGTGCCCTAGACATTGACATAGGTGTAAGATCACTCCTGCCTTACACAAGATTTTGCAAAAGGGAAAATTCTTCTGCTTCCAAATCTTCCAGAAATTCCTCTGGTTGTTCACGCATTCTATCTTCAATTACATCAAGCCCTCCCCCTACTACATCTTGAATCAAGATCTGATCTGAATTGGCTACTCTATGTCCCATTGTCTTTGCTAGACATTCACTTTCTTCCAATGTTTCTTTCTACCTCTCCATTTCCTTCTTTCTACCTCCTCCCATATTCCTTTGCATGGCTCACATCTCTCTAACAACAGGAATAGGGACGGAACCTCAAGTTTCATGTTTGGCATTTCTTATTTGTAATTTATTTGTAGAGGTGCCATTTTTTAGTTTCTTGGATCTCAAACAGTGAGACAGTTTTCAGTCGGTCATGGGGCGTGGTGTGAGCAGTGGAGGGGGGCATAATTATATGGGGTATTTGTTTGGTTCGGATGCGCCACCACCCACAAAGCCTGCTGAGAAAACAGAGCCCACCCCATAGGTGGTGGTGGCTCCCAATGTGGCTCAGCCTCCTCCTGTTGCTGCTGCACAGCCTGAAGGACAAGTGAGAAGAAAAATGAACAATTATCACAAGGCTAATGGGCAAAACAACAATAATTTCATTACTGAACGACCCTCTACAAAGGTGCATTCTACACCAGGAGGTGGATCTTCACTTGGGTACCTCTTTGGAGGTTAGAAATGAACACCCAAGTGGAGAAACTAAGGACCCACATGCAGATCTAGATCTCACTAGGCCCTCGTAGGTATGTTGATCCACAAGCTTCATATGATGCAAGGGAAAGAGAGGTTTGTAGGCTAGGAGTCCTAGATTGTTGTCGAGGTGGAAGGGTTTGCCATTTTTGTTGTTGAAAGGATGCTCTAGAGGAGGTCCCATGAATTCAATGACCCCGCCTAACAGAAAACCTGAAGAAAATGAATGAAATGAAGAAAAACCCTACCTCATAGTCAGACATTGTGCACATGCAGAATCAGAAGGTATTGGCTGATTTCAAATGAAGGCACCATGATTCAACCCTGTACCTTTGGCGCCATTCCGAAATAAAAATAACAATAATATTTGACCAACCATAATAATAGTATTAGAATCAAATTGTAAATTTAGTGGAGCCGTGAAATTTTTTAAAGGAATTTCTATAGCTATTCTAAATTGTATGAATTATAATTACTCGAATAATTGATATTTTGAAATACAATATAGCTATGAAAAAAATAAGATTTCATCATTGCAATATATGATTGAGTGTTGCAACCATTATAAATTATTATTACATGAACAAAGCAACTTAAATTACTTTACAATATGGAATTAATTTATTTCAGGTAAGGAGACATGGAAAACCCTCCCTAGTTACACTAATTCGACAAAGAAGCCCAGAGTTGTAAGAGTTTGAAAGGTGTGTTTTGAGGAGACAATTAGAACCATATTAGATTGAAATGGTTTCTTGCATGGGTTCAGGGGTAAATATACTCTATAAGCTATATAAGTTAATGATTTCAATCTTTACTTATATAAAGTGTTTATGATATATGATTAATTGTTTTTTTTTTGGAAATTGGAAGAGAAAGATAAGAAAGCAGAGACACTGAGGTTTTGTTGTAAATAAATTAAAAGGACTAAATTTTAGGTGGAGCTAGGGAGTTTGCCTAAAAAATAATTGATTGGGTACTTTAGAAATCAATACTTGACATATCCAAGCTAGTCCATTAGATAAATTCGCCTTAGACAAAGTTGCAAATGCTAAGGTGAAAATCTCCCCTATTTAATGTGGGTTTTAAACCTTTCATTTGAAAATGCTAAAAAAAAGGTCAAGATCTTGAAAAGAGGTCCTTGATTTTACCAAAACTCAATATCAATACTCAATCAATGGTGTGATTATTTCTATTTGGGTTTGGCCTTGAAATTTGAGATCTATCTTTGGGTCTAGCTATCAATTTGTCATTTCATTTATATATTGAGAAGGTTTTAAGGGATATAGGGGGTAAGACAGTTAGTTTCCAATACCCCTCCCTTGAAACCCTATAAAGAGATTATGTGCCCCATTTTGTTGTTGTAATATTTCAACCACAAGCTATTCTTATGAGGATGCCCCTAAAGCACAAAATTATGTGTTAAGTCAAAGGAGGGTTATAGATTGTAGGTGCAACTAGAGGTCTCGACAAAGGTGAAGGGGAATGGAGTTTACCTCCTATTGCAACACCTCCTATTCCACCATTTGAGGTGGTAAAGGGCACTGATTTTAAGGGTCATAGGTGAAATCTCACAAAGATATTAAAAATGAGAAGGTAGGAGTGATTTAGCATAGGATTGATTCTTCAATAGTTGATGTTTTTGGTGAGATTTCCCAATAAATTAAAAAAATTGAAGCGCTACCACCTACAAATTAAGTAGAGTATGAGAAAACGTTTCCTAATATTCAAAAAGTCTCTCCATATTTTTTCCATGAAATCCATGGAATGTATGTTCATGTTTCGATAACTCATGTTAAGATATCACCTTTGGTTTAAGGCACATATACTTCTTCAACTAGTGATGTAGAGTCCAACCAAGGAGTAGGAAAGGTTGTTCATTTACAAGGTTGGTGTCAATCAAGTATTCTCCTTCTCTACCCAACTCTAATATGAGGAGTGTGTCTAATGGACTTATTATTGTAAACAATTGCAAATATTGGATTATCTTCAAGTTCAAGGGCTTGAATTGGTTACCTCAACCAACAAATATTTAAAGGAACTATGTGTCTTTCAATTAGACCCTTATGGTCAAGGAGTTGCAAAAGAGGAAGTCCTTATGGACATTTTTAAAGGGTTGGCCTAGGCTCACTTATGTACTAACTTATTTGTCAAATGAAAAATGTAACTTCGGTTACTATTACAATAAACTAAATTACTCTTTTCTCACTTGTTTATTCTTATGTATTATTGATCCCAAAAAATTAGATCATGTGATAAGTAACCTCTACTTGAGGGGTTTGTAGCAATTGTTCAATATTGTAAAAGTTCACAATGTTTATATTTGACTAACTTTCTCATGAACAAGGCCTTTCAAGGTATTATAAACATATACCTAGAGCAATCATTGCCAATATTATGTGTCCATATTTATTGACATCCATGTAGGAATGTTATTGTTAATAAAAAAAGTAGGTCGCACTGAGTAAGTTGATTTGAGCTTTCTAAATGGATTGACACCATGAGCTACTAATGAAAGCCTAAGATTATAGAGAAACCAATGACTGCTAAAACACAAGTGAAGTGATGGGATGACACCAAATTCATTCAAGGAATTTAGCTAAGTGTTTTACTCCACTTAGAGTTTCAAGTCGGTAGTTTAAGAATATTACATGGTCCTAATGAGCACATCATATAGAGAGGAAGACATAACCGATTTGTACAAGAATTGGATCCTTGTGTTCTATGGATTTATGAATACAAAACCATCTTCAATGAGGTGGAGATCATCTCCAAAAACTTGATCCATTCATAGGTAAGTTCAAGAATCATTTCCTTGGTTAATGTTTCAAATTATTTATGTCCTCCTATGTCAAAATTGGCAACTAGGGTCAAACTCCATGTGGGTCATCTTATTAATGGAAGTTGATATTTTCCCTGGATCCCTCTCATCGAGAGGTGTAGGATTGATCTAAATATCATCCAACTCCGATAAGTATTCATGGAGATATGAATTTATTTGTGTTATGGGACAATTCATCAAGGTCAACCAGCAACCAAATAAAGCCCACTTGTGCTCAACGTTTTAGTATAAATAGAGGTGGCCTTCAAGTAATTTCAACACACATGGGATCTCTTCCTCTCTACTTGTCTTTGGGATTTAGTAGGAGGAGAGATCCTAAGGGATAACGCTGCCCTAAACCAGAGGACAGAAGCCAGAACTGCCGGGAACTACCAGGAAAAGTTGGAAAAGCTAGAACTACCAGGAACTACCAGGAAATGTCGGAACTGTTGGGAAAAGAAGAATCTTTTTGAACTGCTGGGAAAATCCTGAACTGCCAGAACTGCCAGGAAAAGCTAGAACTGTCGAGAAAAGTTGGAACTATCGGAACTGTCAAGAACTGCTGGGAAAAGTCGGAATAGCCAGAACTGCCGGGAAAACCAAGAAAAGCCGGAACTGTCGGGAATTGTCTGAACTACCGGGAAAAGCCAGAACTACCGAAACTTTGAGGAATATCCAAAATTGTCAGAACTATCAGGAACTGTTGGAACTGCCCGGAATAGCCAAAATTGCCGGAACTGTCGAAATTGCCAGAACTGTCAGAACTGTCGGAATTATTGGGAATAGTCAGAACTGTCGGGAACAGCTGGAACTACTGGAATAGCTGGGAAAGCTAATGCAGAGGGCAAAAGCCGAAACTGCCGAGAACTTCTAGAACTGTCAGGAAAAACTACAACTACAGGAACTGTCGTAATAGCTAGAATAACCGGAATTGTCAAAACTGCCAGAACTACTGGGAACAGCCAAAATTGCTGAAGCTGCCGAAATAGCCTTGGCATCTATCTCCAAAGGAGAGCAACATGCAAGGTACAACTAACTAACATTGGGACAGTTATATGGTACTTAGCAGTAAATACACCAATCATGCAATGTTACAACTAGCATGCAATGGACAACTAACATGCAACAACAAGCATGCAAAGGACAGCAAGCAAGTTAGGGACAAAAAGAAAGCAAGATGCTGCCAACACATAGTTAATGCAGTACAGTGATGGGTACAATCATGATTAATGAAGCACGATGAAATGCAACATAGTGATGATGGGTGCAGCACGGTGAGGTACAACATGATGACGAAATGCAGCACAATGATAGGTGATGGAGTCACCTTGGAGAATTAGTTGAAGCAGCATGTCTTCAACTGATCTCATGTATCATCTTCTTAGATATGATCTATGCTCTTATCTAGATAAGTCAAAGTGTTGACTTCTGTTGTAAATGTATTATCTCTCCCTCTCTCTCTCTCTCTCTGCTGAACTATTGAAGAACATATAAGAAGAATTGATCCAGGGTTTTCCCACATTGGGGTTTGTCCCTAGCTAGTGCTACATCTTGTGTCCTCTTGCCTTGGCTTGTCTTCTGTGATTTATGTTTATGTTCTATCTGCAATTTACTTTAATGCTGATGTGATTGCTAATCTGGAAAAGATATTGAGCTAACTGTGAAAATTGAAATAAATTTCTCTAAGCATAGAACATACCTAAAATTAACATGGTATCAGAGCTGAGGTGAAGACAATGCCCAAGCAAGAGTAAAAGAGCAATCACCGAAGAAAGTTGGGAAAGGACAAAAGGATCAGTGGATTCCTCATCCCTCTTCAAATTCACCGAGGGTGAAGTTGAAGTAGAGAATATTATCAGAATAGCACAACAGAAGTTTCTAATGGCCTACCTAAAGATTACTTCATTGGGAAGTCCGGATCTAAGGGTGGAAGGAAAGGCAAATGCCTTGGTTGCAATAAGTTTGGTCATTATGTGAAGGAGTATCTGAATGGCAGAGACACATCTTTTGATGAAGATAACAATCATTCGAAGGACATCTTCAATGATCAAAGGAATGACAAGTAATGCAGGTCATCAAGGAAATGGCCGACTCTTCAAAGAAAGCAAGGAACCCCATGTATGAATAATCAAATGTTGTTTTTGATAAGATAAAGAAGCATTATCTTGTATTGGCCCTCTCCTTTAGATTCTTTGGGAATATGGCTTATTGATTATAGTGCTTCAAGGCACTTCATTGGATAGAAGGGTGCACTCTCTAATTTGGTAGAGATGCAAACAATCGTGGGATTATACTTGGAGCCGATGCCACCTAACCCGGAAAGGGTGTAGGGAATGTTACCCCTCAATTGAATGAGGGTAACTCAATTAATTTACATAATCTCTTTTATGTACCTGATCGTAAGAAGAACCTGGTGTCCATTTTAGTAATGTAAGTCAAAGGTTATGACGTGGAATTCATTGATGGAAAGGTATGTGTTTGAAAATAGAATTTTCAAAGATGTTTTTGAGTTTAGGGTTGTATCAAGTTGCAGGAAGTCCATTGGGGACCATGTCCATTGACACATAGCACCGGAGGTCTGTGAGTCATATGGTGACAGGGATGCCTAAATTTAAAAAGAGCATGAAAGTACATTTCTGAGATGTATCGAAGGAAAATATTACAAGGGGACCATTCCCCTCATGTAGCAGGTCCACAGGTTTGGAACAACCCGTGGGGTTTGAGATTGATGATCAAGAATCTCACGTATGCAGGTGGAAGAAAGACCTCTATGGCTTGAAGCAAAACTCCCTAGGCATAGTATGAGAGGATTGATAGATGTCAGATGAAACTAAGATTCACTAAGAGTGAAGTTGATCAAAACCATCGTTTTAACGTTGTGAATGATAGACCTATCATACCAGCACCTCATGAGGATGACCTATTTCTAACAGGTGCAGACCCTCTCATTTGCATAAGAGGGAGTTGGATTCCAGATGTGGAAAGATAAACTGCAAGCTTGTGACTACCTCGAGGATCTTAACTTTTAGAAGTTATATGGTAGTGATGTCGGACCAGATTTGGGAAATGCCTCTAAGTTTCATAAACTCATTCGCATTAATGTTCTTGGTGAACTTCCGTCTAGATATATGTCTTACAGTTAGCATGGTGAGCTCATATCTGGTTGAGCCTCACTGGATTGGTGCCAAGAATCTTCTGAGATATCTTCGGGGCACAATATCTCATGGATTGAGATACACTACCGGAAATATGAAACTGCATGATTATTCAAATGTTGATTGGGCAGGCAGTGTGGAGGATCACTAGAGAACTTCTCAGTGCTAATTATCTTTGGATTCTGCTTTGATATCATGGATGAGCAGGAAGCAAAAGTTGGTTGCTATAAGCACTGCCGACACTGAATAAATAGCTATGAGTATGATCTCGTGTGAAGTTGCATGGTTGCAAAAGCTCTTAAGTGAGTTGTTTGTACACATGATGAATACCACTATGATTCTCTGTGACAACCAGAGGGGGGATTTGATTATTGAGAAATCATGTATTCAATGATTGCTCCAGTAGATAGACATCAGATACTACCTTATCTGGGATATGGTAAGTCGATGATCGAGGAGGCTCCATCGCATTGAGACTGATGTATAGGTCACAGACATGTTGTCAAAGCCCTGAGGAAAGGTCAAATTGTTACTTTCCTGAACGACTTGGAGTCATTGAGAGACCTTCTTATAAGGGTCCTGCATGTTGCATGCATTGAGCTCTAGGAGATCTAGGGGGCTTGGAGTACTTACTGGAGCAACATACGACCACAGGGCGACTCACCCTCCCCTCGTGGTGCGTTATGTACAAGATGATAGGTTCAACCTTCCCCTGTGATATCCCGTGGCGACTGCGGAACAAGATGATTAGTTCTCTTGTGGGCTGGGATGATTAGTTCTCTCGTGGCAGCTGTGGAATAGGATGATTAGTTCTCATATGGGTTGGGATGATTAGTTCTCCCATGGAAACTGTGGAATAGGATGATTAGTTCTCCTGTGGGCCGAGATGATTAGTTCTCCTATGGCAACTATAGAACATGATGATTAGTTCTCCTATGGGTTGGGATGATTAGTTCTCCTATGTCAACTGTGGAACAAGATGATTAGTTCTCCTATGGGCTGGGATGATTAGTTCTCCCATGGAAACTGTGGAATAGGATGATTAGTTCTCATGTGGGCCGGGATGATTAGTTCTCTCATGGAAACTGTGAAACAGGATGATTAGTTCTCCTGTGGGTCGGGATGATTAGTTCTCCCATGGCAACTGTGGGGTAGGATGATTCGTTCTCCTATGGATAGGATGATTAGTTCTCCTTTCGAGGCATCCTAGCCATGCAGTCTGGGACTCATGGGAAGTACCTCTCATCTGATCAATGAGTAGGGAAATGGGGTTACGGACCATAATAGTAATATCGATGGATGCATCGATGTATCTATCGTACTCCCTATGCTAGGATGACCTCCATTAATCTGGGATCAAGGAAACTCATCTGGGATCAGTATGGGTGGTTTGAGACACTCTCTTGTGATATTGATATGGGATCAATAAAACTGACTTCCGGCCAGTAACAGTGATGTGACATAGTCTCTTCAGATGAAACTGACTTCAGGTCAGTAGAGAATGGTATGAGACATTCTCGATCAATTCTTCTTCTTCATGGTTCAGAAAAGCATAACAGAGAAAAGAAGATCTTAGTAGAGCAGAGCAGTGCAGGGCACTAATGGCAGAGATAGTACAGTTGGACATATGGATCAGTGGATGGAGTTCTCCCTAGTTGAAAGGGAGTGTTAAAATTGGAAACTAGGGCCAAACTCCATGTATGTCATCTTATTAATGGAAGCTTATACTTTTCTTGGATCCTTCTCATCGAGAGGTGTAGGATTGATCTAAAGATCATCCTATTTCGATAAGTATTCATGGAGATATGAATTTATTTGCATTATGGGACAATTCGTTAAGGTTGGCTAGCAACCAAATAAACCCCACTTGTGCTCAACATTTTAGTATAAATAGAGGTGGCCTTCAAGTCATTTCAACACACATGGGATCTCTTCCTCTCTACTTATCTTTGGGTTTTAGTAGGAGGAGAGATCCTAATGGATAACGCTGCCCTAATCCAGAGGGCAGAAGACGGAACTATTGGGAAAAGCTGGAACTGCTAGGAAAAGCCAAAAAAACCGGAACTGCCGTGAACTGCCAGAACTGTCGAGAAAAGCTGAAACTGCTGGAACTGCCGGAATTGCCGGGAAAAGCCGAAACTGCTGGAACTACCAGGAATTGCCGAGAAAAGCTGAAATTGACGGAACTACTGGGAAAAGTCGGAACTACCGGGAAAAGCCAAAACTGTCGAGAAAAGCTAGAACTCCTGGGAACTGTCAGAATTGCTGGGAAAATCCGGAACTACCGGAACTGCCAGGAATAGCCGGAATTGTCATAACTGTCGGGAACTATCAGAACTGCCTAGAATAGCGAGAATTGCCTGAATTTTTAGAATTGCGGGAATTGTCAGAACTGCTGGGAATAGTTGGAACTGCCGGGAACAGCTGGAACTATTGGAATAGCCAAGAAAGCTGACACAGAGGGTAGAAGTCGGAACTTTCGGAACTACCGGGAAAAGCCGCAATTTCTAGAACTGCTGGAACTGCCAAGAATAGCCAGAATAGCCAGAATTGCTAGAACTTCCAGGAACAGCCGAAATTGTCGAAGTTGCCAGAACAGCCTGTGCATCTGTCTCCAAAGGAGAGCCACATGCAAGGGACAACTAACTAACATTGAGACAGTTGTATGGTACTTAGCAACAAATACACTAGGCATGCAATGTTAAAGTTATCATGCAAGGGACAGCTAGCACGTAATAGCAAGCATGCAAAGAACAACAAACATGTTAGGGACAACAAGCAAGCTAGGGACAATAATCAAGCAAGATGTAGCCAGCACATAGGTTAGTAAGGTAACATGGTGCAACAATGGCACATAATGCAATATAGTGATGGGTACAGTCATGATTAATGAAGCATGATGAGATGCAACATAGTGATGATGGGTGCAGGATGGTACACCACAGTGAGGTGCAGCATGATGACGAAATGCAACACAACGATAGGTGAAGGAGTCACCTTGGAGAATTAGTTGAAGTAGTATGTCTTCAATTTATCTCATGTATCATCTTCTTAGAGATGATCTATGCTCTTATCTAGATAAGTCAAATTTTTGACTTCCTTTGTAAATGTACTATTTCTCTCTCTCTCTTTGCTGAACTATTGAAGAACATATAAGAAGAATTGATCAAGGGTTTCCCCATATTGGGGTTTGTCCCTGGATAGTGCCACATCTTGTGTCCTCTTGTCTTGGCTTGTCTTCTGTGATTTATGTTTATGTTCTATCTACAATTTACTTTAATGTTGATGTGATTGCTAATCTAGAAAAGATATTGAGCTAACTGTGAAAATTGAAATAAATTGCTCTAAGCATAGAACATACCTAAAATTAACATCCTACCTATCAGATTGTTAAGTATGTTATTTAACACATTCCATAACATGTCCTTTGGGTTGGATCTAGAATGTATCTTTCAATCAATGTGTTTTTCCAAAATATTTAGAATTTGAACCATATTCACTACTATCCTAGGATTTGTAATGACTTTATTTCCCCACTCTATAACTTATCTTTGAGAAGGAGTGCCCCAAGTTCTCCCCCACAATTATGGTTTACTTGGAGTTGATTGGTAATAGATATATAACTAAGAATGGAAGATACATACATGCCTATGGAGCTACTAAGCCTCACTATTCCATTCCAAATCATGCTTTGGATAGGCTCTTTCTAAACAAATAACCTACCAAACTACTCTATATGGCCTCAAATTACCATGAAGGTTAGGGTAAATAGATAATGCCCTCATTATCCTATTTTTTAGCTGCACACAACTTTCGTGATTTTGTTCACATCGTAATTCTTGTTAGAGAGAAAAAATATTATTATCTAGACGTGGAACCATCCACAATGCATGACCTATTCTTGTATCTATTTAGGTTTTTTTAATGTTAATGATGTTTCTTACATGAATTTGTTGAAATGTTGACATTGCTATAAACAAATTGAATCAATACAAAATGATTTAGTGTCTCCTGCATATGCAACAAAGGAGGATGCCATTGCAATAGTTTTGGGGCTTGAGAGGAGGGGTCGTGTACATGGGGTTGTCTTTGGAGTCACTCCAACTGAATTGTTTGGAAAAGAGTGTGCTTACAAGAAGCAATTGCATAATACAAAAGAGAAATTGAGAGAAAAAAAACAAGGAACTTGGAATATTGAAAGAAAATATTGAAAAATTAATGGAATTGAAAGTTTCCATGGAGGTGGGAAAAGAAAATGGTCGAGTTGATCCAAAACCAATCGAAAATGTAAGAATTACACGTGTAAACTATTTATTTTTTTATGTATGCCATATTTGGAGATTGGGATTTTAAAAGCACAATGCCAATATGAACATTATTACATTGTTGTATGATGTGTAATTAATCAAACATTGTTTTTGTAGCTTAACCCTTCATCTTCTGATTTCATGGTATTCATGAAAACTATTTATTTTTTAGCAGAGTTCCCTGAGCCCTAGTTAAGCTTCACCAAAAAAAACTCCATTGAATTTAGGACAACATATTCCTTACCAAATTGGTGACTCAATAACATAGGTAAGTTCTATGCTTGTTTATTTTCTTATTTAATATTATCTTCTTATTCTATGGAATCTCACAAGAATTTGTTTATTGGCAAGGTCAACCGCAATTACTACCTTCAAATACAGAGTTGAAGGGAAAAAATGTTTACTTGCATATTTTAATGGTCAAGTTAAGGTTGCAAAGGGTTACATAAAAAAATTGAACCAATTTTTGTCATGCCCAATGGAGAATAATTAAGAGAAGGATATTATTTTGTGTGCTCATAATCAATTTTGGTTGATCTTGATTATGAAAACAAGTTGAAGTGTAGAAGTAATCTATGCGATAATTTAGCATATGAACTTAACAATTTATATGTTGGAAAAGCAATGGAATTCAATTGATCAGTGATTGAGAGCAACAACTTGGGAAATTACTATCCCAACCATTGATTATGATATTAACAACTCTTCTTCAAGAGGAACGAGGGATGACAAGTTCTAAAGTTGAGTTTTAGTATTCTTATTAATTATGGATTGAGTTCATTTGTAACTTTGATTGAATTGATGGAGTTCATTTCAAAATGTAAAATTGAATCTGTATGCAACATTGAGACTTTGAAAATAATTGCAAGTGTTGAAACCTTACTTTATTCCAATGAAATTAGATGCATTTGTGGACATTAGAAGACCATATTGTTTCCCTTTGAAAGAAAATGCATGGAGGATAATTGGCGGAAATGTGATTGTCCATAAAATTTAGATCAGAATTGGGGACCTTGTGGCTCTTTTCCTTGGACCCTAGTAGTGCTTGCAGGTTGTATTTGTAGGAGTTAGTAGACAAAAACCTAATATGACTAATAAGAGTAGTGTTGGAGCACTTATGGTCTTCGAGAAAGGCTTAGGGGTTCTAAGAGTTAAGGTGTTTAAGGGTTTAGTAGTCATGGGTCAAGGGTAAAGGGTAAAAAGTTAGGGCTTAGTGGGTTTAGGGGTTAGGGGGTGTAGGTCTAGGGAGATTATGGGTTATATGTTAATGACTTCAAGGGTTAAAGGTTAAGCACTAAGGGCTTAGGGGTCAGGGTTAAGTGCTTAAGGGTTATGGGATTTAGGTGTCAACAAGTTAAGGGGTTAGGGGTTTAAGGGCTAGGGGTTAAGGGTTAAGGGTTAGGGTTTAAGAGGATAAAATGTTAAGGCTTAGGGGATTCAGGGATTCTAAGTTAGGGGTTAGGGGTTAGGGGTTAAGGGGTCAGTGACTTAGGGTTTAAGGGATTAAGGGGTTAATGGTTTATGAGTTATGTGTATGGGTTAAGGGATTATGGCTTTGGGTTTAAGGGGATAGGGAATTTAGTTATTATGGGTTGTGAAAAAGGGACCCCTTATCACAATTATTGGGGGTTCACCTATCAATTTCTTTAGGCCCCTAGCACCTATGGGATGAGGTCCTAAGACTCCTTATCATTATCTAATGCTATGATTATAGATATCAGTAAATCATGCTCCAAACTCTCACTTCTACCCATCCAAGCAACCCTTATGTCCCCTTGTCCTGTTCAATACACCAAAAGATTCCCATCCCCAAATTTTCATGAGACTTGAACAATTGGAGGTGGTTATTTAACAACCACCTCTAAAATTCTAATTCTAATTACTTTTTTAGGGGGGTTGTCCAAAAATTCCTACAAAAGTTACATTGTCATAACTTTTAAGGGTGGTTAAGGGATTCTAAGTTAGGGGTTAGGGGTAAAGGGGTTAGTGGCTTAAGGTTTAAGGGATCAAGGGGTTAATGGGTTATGAGTGTGGGGGTTAAGGGATTATGGCTTGGGGGTTAAGGGGATAGGGAATTTAGTGGTTATGGGTTAAGGGCTAATGGGTTGTGATAATAGGGCCCCTAATCCCCTTATCACAACTATTGGGGGTTCCCCTTATGAATTTCTCTTGTTGCCTTCCCTTTATGCCCCTAGCCATTATGCCATGAGATCCTAAGGTCCCCTCTCATTCTCTAATGCTAAGATTATAGATTTTAGTAAACCATTCCCAAACCTCTTACTTCTACCCATCCATGCTACCTTTATGTCCCCTATCCCCATTTAATACACCAAAATATTCCCCTCCCCCAAAATTCATTAGAATTGAACATTTAGAGGTGGTCATTTAACAACCACTTCTAAAGGTTTAATTATAATGACTTTTGGTTGGAGGGGGGGGGTGTTGGTGGGGTTGTCAAAAGCTGCCTCCAAAAGTTACATTTGTGTGGCTTTAAGGGGGGTTGTCAAACAACCCCCTTTAGAATTCACAATAATTAAAATTTTGGAGGTGGTGTTGGACACCCCTGCCCCCTGAAAATAATAATAATAATAATAATAATAAAATCATTAGAATTGAAATTTTAGAGGCAGTCGTTAAATGACTACCTCCAAATGTTCAATTCTCGTGACTTTTTTTTTTAGGGGGGTTTTCAAAAACCGCATCCAAAATATAAATTCTCATGAATTTTAGTGGGGTTTTCAAAAAACCACCATGAAAAATATATTTTGGGGTAATTATTTAACCCGCACTCCCCAAAGGAAAAGTCATGAGAAAACACTTTTAGAGGCGCTTGTTAGAAACCCCCTACCACAAAAAAAAATAATAATAACAAATAAATAAATAAATAAAAATAAAATAAATAAAATAAAATAAAAATAAAAAATAAAAAATAAATAAATCTTTTTTCATGACTTTTGGGGTGATCTGAATTGGAAGTGGAATTCACCAATGGTATTTACCCATGGCATTGTAACTCATGGAGGCTATAAATAATGAGTCTCAATTTGTAAAAGGATAGAGGGATCTACCACGATGTAACTGTAACTATTTTTCTTTATTTCAGTAGACTTTCTTTGGGTGTTTTCTTCTTCTCTCTCCACATTCAAGTTTCTCACATTTTAACCCTAAGATCTAGATCAGTGGTATCAAATCCATTCTTTGTTGGTAGTCATTTTGTCTCATCCTCAACCATGATGAGATCTCAAGTAAAATATATGACAAAGTCGCTTGTCACTTATATGGACAATGGGTTTTAGCATCCACTATTGTGTGAACCTCTCTTTAAGAATACCATGGACGACAACAAACCCTAACTTTATGTGATTACACTACATCACATGCAGTCTCTCAACACATGATATCTACACAGGTCCAAAAACTCCATTCCTCTCTCCCCTCAGTGGTTGCTTCCAAAGCTTGTGGAGAATAAATCTGCAATAGCTATAAGACATCCACCTATTAATTACAAACCTACACATGACAATCCCAGTCATTTCATAGTTAATTTTTTGGCAATGGGGATGCGACCATTGATGTAAAGAATATGAATGGAACTGTAGACCTCTGAATGGAGGCCAACAGTGTGAAGGGGGTCAAGATGATGAAGAAGAAAGGGGATTATTCATTTTAATTCCCAAATGAGGTGTTGAAGCATGTGTTGTTTATGAATTCGATCAAGGATAGGTGCATGGTTTCGTTGGCATGTAAGGCCTGAAGCTGCTAGAAGGTCTTCAATCGAAATTGTTATTCCATCTCATCGATGATCTTAATGAGGCACTTCCATAAGATAACAAGCATAAATCTCAAGGGGAATCCACACTCTCGAATTTCAACCTCGTTCCTCTCCACTAGGGGGCAGAAATTCACTCCTTATTCCTCATCACACATAGAGCCTATACATGGATTTGGGAGCTTAGGCTTAAGAGCATGATTGTCGTGGATGAAAGCCTTGATCTCATATTGCATTCCTTCCTTAATTTCCACGCTCTCTCTCTCACAAATTGTGAAGGCTTAAACACTGATAGCCTGACAATCATCGCAACCCATTGCAGGAACATGCAAAAGTTGGACCTACATGAGAGTGAGGTGGATGATTAAGGCGATTATTGGCCAAACTATTTTTAAAAAATTCATGTTTCTCTACTTTCAGTGAATTTTACTTGTCTAAAAAGTGAGGTGAATTTTGATGCCCTTGAGAGGCTTGTGGCTAGATGTACTTCTCTAAGGAGTTTGAAACTAAATAAAACTCTTTATTTAGAACAATTGAAGCGACTTCTTGTAATATCTCCTTAGTTGATGGAGTTGGGTACATGTTCATTTTTTCAAGAGTTCAATTGGCGAAGATTTATATATTTGGAAGAATATTTTAACAACTGTAAGGAACTTAGAACTTTTTCAGGGATGTGGAAAGTAAAACCTATGTATCTTCCTGCCTTGTATTATGTGTGCTCAAACTTGACATTTTTTTAATTCAAGCTATGCCAATATCTGAAGTATGGAGTGGTTATGGATTGCTTTTAATTGTCATCACCTATTACGGATTTGGGTTCTTGATACTGCTGGAGACAAGGGCTTGGAAATTGTATCATCAAGTTGTAAAAACTTAAGAGAATTATAGGTTTTTCCAATGGATCCATTTGGCCAGGATCGAGTTAGTGTCATAGAAAAAGGAATCCTTGCAATATCTCAAGGATTTCCTAATCATAATTATGTTTCGTATTTTTGTAGGCAAATGAAAAATGCAACAATTATTGCAATGGCTCAAAATTGCCCCAGGTTAACACATTTCTACCTTTGTATCATGAATCCATACTAGTCAAATCATTTGACAAATGAATCTATGGATGAGGCTTTTGGAACAATTCTAAATATTTGTAAGGGTTTACAATGATTAGCAATATCAGGATTGATTATTGATATATCATAGTAAAAAAGTATGTTTCTTGACTAATTACTAAACAAATTTCAATAATTGGACATGAATTTTGAGATGCGGAGTGCATAAGAAAACAATATCTATATTTGAGATTGGGCAAAAAAGAACCAAAACAAATTAATTAATTATAAAAAATAAATAAAGAGATGAGCTCCAATGAACAATTTTATGACACAAACTGAATTCCACTACCACACAAAATGTAAACATAACCGAAAACACAACCACAACTATTAATCCATAGTACCCAGATGGTTCAAACATCTAAGAAAAAAAGACTACACCCATGTTAGAAGTCCCTGAAGATTGCTTGGGGTGAAGAAAATATGTGAAATGCTGGCATGCACAAGAAACCAAATATCAACAATCCTACACAAAGAAAATCCTACCGTTTTTGTAACCCAACCTCTTAACTCTCTTATGGAACTCTTACAAACAAACCATCCCTCATGTTGCTACCATTTTAAACATGATTGTCATTCAAATGATGGGGATGTGGACCAAGAATATTAGAGTTATTTCCAATAGTTTGTGATTCATTGTTGACCAGGAAAAAAAACCTTATAGCCCTCCTTGACATAGACTCAATTCTAATTTAACATGATAAATAATGAAAATATACTTAGTAGGCAGTTGTTGTCCACCCAATGCAAATTATATGTCCATTATAATTCTTACCCATATAAAATGAGGCTTGAAATTTGCATTGGATGGTAGAAACTTCCAAAACGCTTCCATATAAGGCACATCAACCTAACGAAAGAATTTCATAATGAGCATGTTTATGTGTAGAATCCAATATATAACCCACTCATCTGTCCCCATTGTTGACAACATACATAGAGAAAAACTTATCAGCTATATACAATCATTAATATAAGGATCCTCCTAAAATAATGTCCAAGAAAACTCAATTTGATACTTTCATTTAACCATTTGCTAATCAATGGTCATAGATTCATTAAAGCCAAAATGATTGTATAAAAATTCTAAAATGATAATCAATATTTCTCCATTGATAAAAAGCAATAAAAAGAACAATGGACACAAAGTGAGACCACCTTAATAGGATTCTTCTTGTATCCTCTTCCATTCTAAGACATCATCTATTTTTGGTGTTTAGGAACCTTAACTCCCAAAGTGTTTAGAATATATACAATGTTTTTTATGGATTGGTATTTAGCATAACAATAAACCCATTCTCTTAAAGAAAAAAATTATCATATCAATAATAAACTAATAATATGTATGCATGTGCGCTTTTTGATGGGCTAGTAGCAAGGGAAAAATGTCTGGAAAACAAATGGCACAATCAGAAAGAATCATCATCCACTGGGCCTATAAAATATATTTCATGACATCATGATCCCTAATCAAATTCATCATACTGGATTCATGGTCTTTTCTCCTCACAATCTATATCCTCTATTCTCCAACATTGGCCTCCACAATATCTATTATTTTCAATAAGAAACTTAATGAATCCCTTTTTTACTTAGATTTATTTAGACAACCCTTAACTTGAGCAGCAATGGAAAAAAGAGGTCACAGAGAAGACTCTGTTCTAGGTATTGTAGTCAAGAAACAGAGCAATTTAAGAAGTGGCTATATTAAAGTAGCAAACATAGTAAGCAAAATAAAATCATATTCCTATAATAGAGGCATCATCAAATGGTACTATGGAATAGGAAGGCTTAGAAAAGTAACCATTTTGACATCATATTTTCTAATCAGACGTTTTCCTAATGGGTTCTTGGTTTTTCTTCTCATGACCTACATCTAGTGTTCTCCAGACTCCAACATTAGCCTCTGTAACATCCCTTCCTTTCTATAAGAAACCTAATGAAGCCTAGTTGACTTTTAAGTTTTGATTTATTTGTGCAACCCTTAACTTGTGAAGGAATAGCAAGTATAGAACACAAGGCAATGTTTTCTCTAGATGTAGCTGGCTGCATTGAAATTTAAGAAGTAGCTATATAAAAATAGAAAAGATAGTTAGCCATACAAAAACATAAGCCAACAATGGATGTATGGTAAGCTCAATCCAGATGCCCACTTCTTGGAAATCAAGAAAACATTAGGGAAACATGCCAATATGTCCTAGGTACTAGGGTGTAGCAACACGTGCCAAAGTGTTAAGGAGTGCTAGGGAAACACAAGGGAGAACTAGGTTAAAATTCATGGAAATGAATGAATAAGAATTTGTGACCAAGAGTATCAACAAGCTCTAAGTGTGCTAAGGAGAGAGTGACAAGGTATGATAGGTAGTGCCAAGGAATACTAGAGTGTTAGGGAAACATGCCAAGATGTGATAGGTTCTAGGGTGTGCTAATGCATGCTAGGGAGTGTTAGGGAGTACCAGGGAATCACAAGGAAGCACTAGGTCAATATTCATGGAAATGAACAAATAGGAGTGTGTGATAGGGAGTGTTAATGGGTTCTAGGTGTGTTAAGGAGGAAGTGAAAATGTTATATGCTAGGTAGTTCCAAGGTATGATAAATTACCAAGGCGTGTCAGGAAGTGCTAGGGTGTGCTAGGGAGTGTCAATGTATGCCAAGTAATGTAGGGGATGCTAACACATGCCACATAGTGTTAAGGCATTCTAAGACATGTCAAGTGCTATGGCATTTCAAGATGTAAATTGTGTTGCTTAGTTGTTTTATGGCCACGGTTGGATGTGATGAGCCTTGTATTAGTAAATTTTTAAGTAGGATGAGTTGAAATTAGACATGAGTAGCCTAAGATGAGTTACGAGTAGTTCTTAGATGAACAAGGCATATGTTGAATTTCCATGACGCGTGAGAATGTGGTTTTGGTCTTAGAATTTTTGATGCAAACACACTCAAGTTCCACAACACTTCTTTGAAAAACAAAATCTACACATGTTAGGGAATCAACTAGTGCACATGAAAAATTTTAACTTTTTCAAACCATTCTTTGTTATATTACAAAATTCAATAGAACATGCTAGAGCTCTTGTACTAGGGATCGTGGCTCTTTATAATCACAATGATAGAAGGAATACAACTAGGGATTGGTGTTAGTCCTTTGACAACCAATATACCTTGAATAAGACAACACTTTACCTACTTGCTAATGGTGGCCACACACAACCCTTTCATTCCACGTGTCCTAAAAACATTTGGCAATTCCTATTGCCTCCCATTCTTCAGCTCTTCAATATGCCTCTATCAATGAGCTCAACTCATTTAGGTTACTAAACTCTACAAAACAAAATTCTCCCTCTAGCTACCTCCTTTTTCCTTCAAGGTTTGCAACATTTAGGGTCTTCGGTCAATTGTTCACAACTCTGTTTGTGAACAACTCTTTGGTCTACCCTTTTCTTTCCACACTATTTCTCCAAGATGACAAGTCTAGGGATATAGAGTACACCCTTCTCCTCACCAAAACAATCCTCTATAATACAGTGAAATAGGGCTATTTGGCTAGCCCACTTGACTGCTACTTTAGTCCTTAAAAGTCAGCATGTCCTTAGGCCCAATACACCTACCCTTCTATTAGTCTTGTTGTCCTTCACAAGTACATGACTTAGGGATCTTATTTGACAATCACCTAATAACCCTCCAACTGTACTAATACTACTATCAATTTTCCCAAGGACAATCAATTATTTTACCGATCTAGGGCCCACAACACTTCCCTCATCTATGGATCTTTAAGTCTTCCACCTAATAGTGATTTGAGTCCTCTCAAAATCATTATTCTTGTGCACCTGTTTCTTTATTATCCAATCTATGAAAAAATCTAAACTACTCCACTTATCATCCTTCTAACAATCTATATATTACTGAACAAGGGTCACAAATCATCCACTAATAGTCCATTGACTAATTTTTTATAGGCTTCTTCAAATCTTTGTCCAAAACTCTATGGACAGTCCACCAAAATCAACTCCTCTTCATGTCAATCCATTCCTCATATGGCACATTTCTTTTGTTCAATCTTCTACTCAGGTTCCACCCTCCTTTGGATCTGTTATCTCCAGACATACTTTTGCAAACCATCTTCCATATTTGTGGTCTATGTTGTAGAGATAAACCTCAAGCTAAGGGTCATGACCCCTCTTCTTCTACGCAGATTTGTCACAGTCTTAAGGGCATACCTTATGGACTGAGCATGCTAGGAAACCTCCCTAACTAGGGCATTATACTTATATTCTAATTGCTTTATAACAAAGCCTATCCACCCATAGCAAAAACAACAACTCTTTCCTCCATAAGCGACTCGACCAACTCATATGGATCCATAGATTTTGGGCATTTATTTTATTGAATCTTGACCTGCACTTTAGATCTATATGACCCTCAAAGTATGGTTACCTCAGTGAATATTACACCTATGGCTACTTTTGTTTTGGCCCTAAATTCACAATCACCTAATAACCCTCCAACTGTACTAATACTACTATCAATTTTCCCAAGAAAAATCAATTCTTTTACCGATCTAGGGCCCACAACACTTCCCTCATCTAGGTATCTTTAAGTCTTCCACCTAATAGTGATTTGAGTCCTCTCAAAATCATTATTCTTGTGCACTTGTTTCTTTATTGTCCAATCTATGAAAAAATCTAAACTACTCCACTTATCATCCTTCTAACAATATATATATTACTGAACAAGGGTCACAAATCATCCACTAACAATCCATTGACTAATTTTTTATAGGATTCTTCAGATCTTTGTCCAAAACTCTATGGACAGTCCACCAAAATTAACTCCTCTTCATGTCAATCCATTCCTCATATGGCACACTTCTTTTTTTCAATCTTCTACTCAGGTTCCACCCTCCTTTGGATCTATTATCTCCACACATACTTTTGCAAACCATATTCTAGATTTGTGGTCTATGTTGCAGAGATAAACCTCAAGCTAAGGGTCATGACCCCTATTCTTCTACACAGATTTGTCACAGTCTTAAGGGCATACCTTATGGACTGAGCATGCTAGAAAACCTCCCTAACTACGGCATTATACTTATATTCTAATTGCTTTATAACAAAGCCTATCCACCCATAGCAAAAACAACAACTCTTTCCTCCATAAGAGACTCGACCAACTCATATCGATCCATAGATTTGGGGCATTTATTTTATTGAATCTTGACGTGCACTTCAAATCTATATGACCCTCAAACTATGGTTACCTCAGTCAATATTACACCTATGGCTACTTTTGTTTTGGACCTAAATTCTGGTGTAGGCCATCCTCCATTTGTGTTGGTTTTATCGCATACCTTGAAACCTACTAACCACCACAAGACAAGGTATCAACCCTCTCTGCTATTTCAGAATTTGATGTGGTCATCACACAAAAACACCACTAAAATCACATGCCCAATTTCTCATGAGCCGCCTCTCTTGAGCTCTATCTACCAAAAGAGAACCAACAATATGCCATCCTACTTCCTAGCTCAAACCCATTAAGGTATGCGACATTATTATGAACCCTCACGATGATCTTTCTCTTGGTGGATGATCATGGCCTCCCTTTAGTAACCCTTACTCATCCCTCTATCTCGGCCTACTTTAAGACTACATTTCTCTTGGCCTCCTTGATCAAATGAGCTCCTTCTCACTTTATGTTCTTTCCTTCATACTAATGCCTCCTTAAATAGATTTTCCTAGCTATGCCTCTTAGGAACCCTATAGAACTTATAAGTTTTATCCACTTAGACCTTAGGAAATATTAATTTTCCTTTTTAATTTTCTTTTAGATTTTAAACCCCATCTTGGGTCCAAAACCCCTTTGCTTGGGTTATTTTCCCACAAAGACTTTTGTGGCCAAACTCACACAAACCCATCTCACTAGGCTTGTGGAGTACCTCCCAAGCTACACAATTCAACAACATAGTCTAGCTATAGTAATCATAACTTATTCATGCTCTTGTAGTTAAGAGAGGACTTGGTTGGGTTCCCAAGTTGCAAATTAAGTAAGGGTAGCTGTGAGGGCATGATAGCCAAGGAGGGTCAGGGAACAACAAGGAATGAAAAGGCACACTAACACATGTCGGACAATATCAATGCATGTTGAGGAGTGTTAGGGTGTGTCAAGGCATCACAAGGGATAAGTGGGTCCAAATGCATGGGAATGAACAAATAAGAGTGTATGTCAGTGAATTCAAGTGTGCCAAGGAAAAAGTGTGTTAGGAGAATTTCATAATAGGATTTGCAAGAGGCAAGCCTACGGTTGCGATAAGGGGCTTGACAGAGCATTTTTAGACAAAGGGTGATTTTGTGCTAGGCACAACATTGTTTTTACTTTAGATATTATTTTTATATGACATGTGGCACATTTTGGCCAAATGCTTGTGTTTTAAAATATTTTAGTCAATTGCATATTGTACATTGTTTTGTATAATTTTATGGCACTCATCTTGTGTGTGTCTTGTGCATCTTGTGGTTCTTGCAAACTCTTAGTTAATTCTCTATTGTTGATATGAACTAGACATACATGTGAAATATTGTTTGTGTAAGCTATGTTGCTTAGTTGTTTTATGGCCATGGTTAGATGTGATCCTTGTCTTGGTACATTATTAAGTGGGACAAGTTGAGCTTGGACATGAGTGGCCTAAGATGAGTTATAGGCAGTTCTTAGGTGAACAAGGCACAATCTACTTGTAATAGGTGAAATTGGTCAAGTTATTGTGGTTGAAGCAGGGAAATGTCACATGAACTGCAGTAGCTAAGGACTTGATTGGGTTCCCAATTCGTGAAAAAATGTAAGGCTAGTTGTGAGGGTGTGAGTGCCAAGGTGTACTAGGGAATGCTAGCATGTGCCAAATAGTGTGAATTCATATGAAATATGCTAATATGTGCTAAGTGCTAAGGCATGCCAAGATGTGCAAGGGTGTCACAATACGTGCCAGGGACTATCAAGGCAACAAAAAGGAGAAAAAAGTTAAACTACAAGGAAGTGAACACATAATAGGGTCAATAACTCATCAATTTAACTTTTCCAAGAGGGTCATGCTAGGCACACCAATAGTAGGTGCCAATAGGTGCCAAGTATTAGTGCATTCTAAGTGCCAAATATTCCTCTGTTACTTCTCATATACTTTCCAATAGTTGATCTCAAATAACTTTAATATTAAACCATGCCAAAGCATACCAAGGCATCTCAACAAAATCTAGAAATGATAATACTTTCCAAGCACCAACACGTGGCAAGTGCCAAGGTGTGTTAGGGAGTGATACACATGTTATGAAGTGGTAGGGCATGTCGAAGAGTGCTAAGGTGTGCCAGAGATTATTAATGCATGTTGAGGAGTGTTAGGCAGTACTTGGAAAATAGAAGGGAGCACTATGTCAAAATGCATGGAAGTGAATGAATATGAGGGTGTGCCAGCGAGTGTCAATGAGTGTTAGCTGACATGCCAAGGAGGGAATGCAATGGTATGCTAAGCAATCGTAAGACATCCTGGGGAATATCAGAGCATGTCAAGAAGTATTAGAGTGCACTAGGGAGTTCCAGTGTGTGTTAACATGTGCCAAATAGTACCAAGGCATGCCAAGACATGAAAGATGCTAAGGCATGCTAGGATGTGCAAGGTGCTATGGTATGCCAATATGTGTCAAGGAGTGTCCAGGAAACACAAGGAAGAACCAAGCTAAAATGTAATGAAATGAACACATAAGAGGGCTAATAAGTGTTATGCAACCAGCTCACAAAATAGAAGAAAAGATATATCAACACCTTCAAAATCAACATCTTTGAGGGGGAAACCTCCTTTACACTACACAAATGAACAATTCTTGGATGATACAAATGAAAAAAACTTCTTTCTATATATAGGAGTCTAACAGGTCACAATATAATCAAAGCCGACATAACAATAATAATATAAGGGCACAACAATAACAATAGTGGGCTTTTATGGGGCACAATAATAACAATATGGGGACAACAGGGGCACAACAATAACAATAAGGGCTACAATGAAAATAGTAATGGGGGAATCACTAGTATTATAGGGATCTAACATGCCCCTCTCCTTCAAAAAATTGTTGTCCTCAACGCTTAAGTAGTTCTGGATGATTCTGTATAAAATTCTCACCCTTCCATGTGGAATCTTTAGTGTGTAAGTTCTTCCACTTGATGAGATACTCCAAAATTGATCAATTTCGTAGCTGTCAAGTTCTTGTTTTTGTGACTACTTCAGGTTCCAATATGATTTTTCCTTCCTTGTCAAGTTCTGGAAATATTTTTTGAACTGGGAGTTTGTCACCTATAACCTTATCTAAGCATGAAACATGGAAAATTGGGTGCACTCGGGAAGTTGCAGGAAGCTCCAATTTGTATGCCATAGTACCAATATTTTGCAACACCTTGTACAGACTATAATACTTTGGTGATAATTTATTATCCTTCTTATCTTGCTTGAGTGAAATTTGTTTATATGGTTGTATCCATAGGAATACCCAGTCACCTACATCAAAACTTCTCTCACTGCAATGTTGATCTGCCTGTTGTTTCATTCTATTCTGCACCAAAGTGAGGTTATCCTTTAAGAGTTAGAGAACCTGTTGTTGATGCTTGATGTGATCTTCCAGTGTTTGAACCTTAGGATTTTATCTTAAATATGATGTGATGGATGATGGATGATATCCATAAAGTGCCATAAATGGGGTCATTTTTGCTGCAGTATGGAAGGAAGTGTTATACCACCATTCATCCAGAGGTAACCATTTGACCCATTATGTATGTTTATCAAATACAAAGCAACAAAGATATCCTTCCAAACATTTTTTTAATATCTTAGTTTTCCCATTAGATTGAGGATGATAAGATGCACTATGAGCTAATTGAGTACCAAGACAAGAAAATAATTATGTCCAAAAATTTCCAGTGAAAATGGGATCTTTGTCACTACAATAATCTTTGGGTTTCCATGTAGATTTTGAATTGTTTCCATAAAGGCAGTAGAATATGTACTTGCTCTAAATGGATGTGATAATGCACAAAAGTTTGCATACTTGGTAAGTTTGTCAACTACCACCGTGATGACACTCTTTCCTTATGACTTGCATAAACCTGCGATAAAATCCATTGAAACCTCCTCCCAACGTTGGCTTGGAATGGATAAAGGTTGTAATAGACCTGGGATCTTAATTGTTTCAACTTTATTTTGTTGGAAAACCAAACATTCCATCATAAACTTTTGAATATCTGATTTAAGGCCATCACAAAAAAATTCCTTCTTAACCCTGTGGTAATTTTTTAAAAATATTGAGTTCCCTCCTAAGGGAGAGGTGTGCAATTCCATAAGAATCTTTTGTTTGAGTTAGGAATTCTTAAATAGGTATAAGCAATCTTTGTACCATAACGTATCATTTTTCTAGCTAAATGTATCAGATGTACTAGGATCTTGTTGTAACTTTTGAATAAGTTCCCACACTTCTCTGTCATGCTTTCATTCATCCCTTGCTTTGTTTATCCAATCTGTTTGGATAATAGAAATGGCACAAAGAAATGCATCCACATCCTCATCCTTTCTTGAGAGTGCATCTACCAAAACATTTTTCTTCCCTTATTTGTAGATTATTTCAAATTCATAACCCAACATCTTTGTGGCCCCTTTTTTCTTCTCTTCTAAAGATAATCTTTGTTCTAAAATGTATTTAACACTATCATGATCTGTTTTTACCTTGAAGTGTCTTCCCATTAGGTAGGGTCGTCATTTCTTAAGTGCATGTAGTATTGCCAACGTTTCCTTCTCATAAATAGCTTTATGTAAATACTTTCATTTGATTAGATGAATTTCCAAAGCAATGGGTCTTTCTTCTTGCATTAAAACAACAATTCCATTTCCTGAGGCATCACATTCCATAATAAAGGTTTTTGTGAAGTCCAGCGTAGCTAAGACTGGTGCTTGGCACATTTCCTCTTTAAGATGTTCAAAGGCTTTTGTTGCTTCTGGAGTCCATGGAAATGCATCTTTTTTCAATAATGTTGTTAGAGGTGCTACTATTCTCCGATAATTATTAACAAACTTGTGATAATACCCTGTGAACCCGAGAAATCCTCGTACATGCTTTATGGATGTGGGGATTTTCCATTCCTTAATGGCTTTAATTTTTCTAGGATTACCTTAACACCTTCATGAGATACAATATGACCTAGATATTCAACCTCTTGTACTCCAAAGAAACATTCGAAGCTTTTTGCATATAATTGTTTCTCCTCCAATAGTTTCAGAACCCTGTCAACATGTTGAACATGATCCTTCCAACACTTGCTATAGATTAGTATATCATCAAAAGATACTAACACAAATTTTCTAAGGAAGGGTTTGAATATGGAATTCATCAAACCTTGAAATTTAGAAGGTGCATTAGTAAGGCCAAAAGGCATGACCAAAAATCCATAATGACCCTCATGAGTTCTAAATGTTGTTTTCAGAATGTCTTCATTCTTCATTCTGATTTGATGATATCCTGAATGAATATCCAACTTGGTGAAGTAAATTGATCCATGCAATTCATCCAATAATTCATCAATGATAGGAATGGGAAATTTATCTGTAATAGTGAGCTTGTTAAGATCCCTATAATCTGGACACATGCACCATTACCCATCCCTTTTTTGCACCAATACTACTGGAGCAGAGAAATAACTTTGACTAGGTTGAATTATACCAGCCTCTAGCATTTCTGCAACCATACATTCAATTTCACTCTTTTGGGCATAGGATATCTATAAGGCCTGATGTTTGGAGGAACACTTCCTGGAATCAAATGAATAGCATGATCATGATCACAAATAGGTGGGAGGCCTTTGGGAGTCTCAAATACCTTGGAATGATTGTCCAAGACTTTTTGAAGATCTGGAGAAATAGATGACTTCGATTTGGGAACCTCTAGCGAACATAATTGTGAAATTACGCCTCATTGTTATTTCTTTAGAATCTTTATCCATTTGTTAGAGATGATTATGTTTCCCGATTTCCCTGTGATACCCATTAATTCAACTTCCTTTCCTTCTGAAGAAAATTTCATGAAACATTCTTGAAAATTAAAAGCTATTGTACCCAAGGATTGTATCCATTGGACTCCTAGTACAACATCAGCACCACCCATTGGAATGGAAGCGTTGGGCTATTCAATACATATTCTCCCATGGATAGCTTGATATTATAGCACTTTCTAGAGAAATTTATGGTTTCTCCACTTGCATCCATCACTTGACACTCTGGTGCTAGATATAGGAAGAAATTCAATTCCTTGGCTATCTTACAATGAATAAAATTATGGGTACTACCTAAATCAATCAACACTATTAATTTTCTCTTCTTAATATGTCCTTCTATCTTGATAGTTTGAGGAGTGGTAATTCTGGCCAACGCATTACAAGATATGGTCATATTCATTTCTTCTTTCTCTAGGGTTTGTTCCTGGTTTATATCCTCTTCTTTTGACGCTTCCTGTTCCTTTTCTTCCTCCTCTTCACAATCTATGTAAAATAATCTCTTCTTACCACACTTATGACCTTTAATGTATTTTCTATCACAACTGTAACAAATCCCTTTTGCACTTTTTTCTTCCAATTGTTGTGGTGTCAACCTTGTAGGTTGTGGAAAGCTAGGAGCAACAACACTTCCATCTTTATAGTTGTGAGTGGTAGGCTTCCTTGTTTCCATAATTTTGCCTTCCAACCTGAATGCCTTCTTCAATGAATCATGTTCCCAAAGGTGAACCTCATGTTGGATGTTATCCTTTAAAGTCCCTATGAACACATCAATCCTATGCTCCTCTGGAATATCTCTTACCCTTATATTCAATTTTTGGAAGTCCTCAATGTGATCCATCACTGAACCCTCTTGTTTGAGATTTATTAATTGGATAAAGATGGTGTTTCTTTTTGTATCCTCATAATGTTCTATCGTTTCTTCTGTAAAAATTTCTCAAGTGACAATTTATTTATGAGATCAAATCCATTAATACCATACAAACCGATTTTGTTCCAAATATAAAGTTGCAATGCGTACCTTTTGTGTGTTTCACACATTATCGAGATCGAAATATTGTTCCATCTGTAATATCCATGTTACTGGATCCTTGCCATCAAACTTCCTCATATCGATCTTTGGAATGTGGTGGGTATTTTTTCCAACGTTAGAGTCTATGAAATCATGATTAACATTTCTTTTGTTCTCATCATGAGTTTCCTCTACTACCTTTTCGTCATTAAGAAGCCTTTCTTGTAGAAACTTTGTCAAACCTTCCTTCAAACCTTCCACGTCTTTCTTCAAATCTTCAATGTTGTCATTCTTCAAATCATGATTAACATTTCTTTTTTTCTCATTATGAGTTTCCCCTACTAAATTTTCGCCATTAAGAAGCCTTTCTTGTAGCAACTTTGTCAAACCTTCCTTCCAACCTTCCATGTCTTTATTCCAATATTAAATGTTGTCTTTCATATCATCTATCTTAACTTCCATTCCTTTCTTTAAACCATCCATCTTAGCTTTTTTTACTTTTTGTGAGAGTGAAATTTGTTGCACTTAGTCTCGTAATTTTGATATATCATGTTGCATTATTTCTTCCTCTTCTTCATGAGTCATGCTACAGCTTTCAGGTTTCTTACTAGGTGTTTCCATTTTCTTTCTTCAGGGAATCAATTAATGATAATAATGCTTCACTATTCCCTTTGAATTACTTCAAACTAATTTTTCAAACCAAACTTATGCAAAATTTTAAAAACACTACACACCTTTTTTCACTTTGTAGGAGCTTGACATTGAATCTGTTGTATCTATGTAATTTCAGATCTCCAAGGTATGAAATTTCATCTTGAGGTAGCACGCTAAGTCCTCTTTCTAACCCCACAGGTTTGATCAAGATTGGATTCTCCAAGGAAGATTTATGCCAAATATCCCACGATGACCTGATTATAGACTAGTTCAGTAGAGCGAAATTGTATGAAATGCCACGTGTCAATGTTTCGATCTTACGACCTAAAAGTAATACAAAGAAAACTATAGGTTGTTCTCTTTCTGTAAATTATTGTGAAATTTTAATTTGATGCTCAGAAAAAAAGTTATGACAATTTTCCCTAGGTCACCTGTTTGAGATATAATTTGGGATCCTGCAAAAACCCTAATTTCCTTGGATCCTATGTCTGCAAATATAGCGAGAAAAGATCTGAAATTCGAACTCGAGGTTCAGAGAGATTTCAGCTCAAATGGGTTTTTTTTTGGGCGTCTGAAATGTCGCAGAAAAAAATTTATAGAGAAAATTCCATGATGACCTATTTGGAGCAGTGAAACCCTAGAATGCGAACCTCTAATACCAAATGTTATGTAACCAGCTCACAAAATAGAAGAAAAGATAGATCAACGCCTTTAAAATCATCCTCTTCAATGGGGAAACCTCCTTTACATTACACAAATGAAAAATTATTGGATGATATAAATGAAAAAACCTCCTTGCTATATATAGGAGTTTAACGGGTCACAATATAATCAAATCCGACATAACAATAATAATATAAGGGCACAACAATAACAATAGTGGGCTTCTATGCGACACAATAATAACAATATTGGGACAATAGGGGCACAACAATAACAATAAGGGCTATAATGACAATAGTAATGGGGGAATCACTAGTATTATAGGGATCTAACAATAAGTTAGGACTTTATCTTTTTCAAAAGGGGCATGCTAGGCACACTAATAATAGGTTCCAATACATGCCAGGTGCCAATGTGTACCAAGTGCTAATGTATGTTAATGCATGCCAAAGTGTTTTGGGGCATGCTAGGGACTACAAGGCATGCCAACACATGCTAGGTGCCAAGGAATGTCAGTGTGTGCCAAAACATGTTAAGATGTGCCAAGAGTGTTGAGGAGTGCTAGGTCTCTCTCATTAATAGAATTGACAGATCCTGATTATGTATTAAATAATATAGTTCATACACACGCTAGTGGAACTTATCTAAAGGGAATTTTTTAGATAATAAGCCTAATAGAGATGAATCCTGCATTGACTCATAGGAAAATTATATTTTCATTACTTGAGGGAAATGATACACACTAATTACTTAAAAAATTGACTAACTCTAACCACTATGGCCTTGGAGACATAATGAAAAACACTCCACAACAATGGTCTTAAATCATTATCTTTTGACAAAAAATATAGTAGCATGCACATCGTGTCATCAAAAACTCATTGAAATGATCAGTGGCGATGAACATTTTTTTACCGTCACCAAAAGTAACAAAAAGGAGCATTGGTGAGGGTCAATAAAAGATCATCACTAGAAGTGTCACTAAAGAGAGAATTAGTGATGGGCCTTTAACAACCCTCACCAAAAGTGTCACTAAAAATGGCTTTGGTGACAAACGTTAAAGGACCATCATTATATGCACTTACAACAACATTATTTTAAGGACCGTCACCATATGCAACATTGGTGATGGATCTTAAAGGTTCGTCACAAGCATGACCCTCACCAATTACCTTTTTTGTTGTAGTGTAGATTTTGTCTTACATTATGTGGATATATGTTATATTCATAAACATGTATTTGACATCTATAATATCTGGTTTTCAGCTATGGTTGGATTTATCAAGGGAATAGAGTCTCTTGAGAGACGAGTTCAGTTGTAGGCCAGCATGTTGGGTACAACAAGGTAACGTAACTGGTATATTGTTATGTTTATTTATGCATTGAAATTTATGTGTTTATGGAAGTATGATGCAAGGGGTTGCATGGCAAAAGAGGTTGCCATGAAATCTTGAAGAAGGTTGAGGCTGAGCTTTGCCTTGGAAGCATTGGGAACCCATGGGGTTGATTCATGGTGTTTGTTTCTATTTTTATGCTTTCAGTCTTTTGTGATTTTCTTGTGCTTTATTTGTAGTTTCTTTTGTTTCTGGTGCATGGCCATTCCACTTTGTTTGTGGTGTTGTATTGCTATTGGTTTTTGTGGTTTTCTTCTTGTTTGTTTCTTGTTCATTCCTTTCATGTATTGAGGTACTTGGATTTGATTTGGGAAACATGAAAGTTAATGGAGCTCAGGGAGAGCTGAATGAAACCCAACATGTAATGTAAGAATAATATGAAGCTTGTGCATGTATAAGGGAAGTTGAACGAAAGAGTATGATAGCTGGTTGGATTGGTTGGGTCCATTGAGGTAAATGGATGGTGGTTTGACAATCATGAGAAAGGTAATCAAGAAACATAAATTAAATGGATTTGAGGCATCAAATGCCTTGGATAAGTTGGGAACTCTTGTTCTCAATGTTTTACATGTTGTGCATGGATAAAGGGGGTTCTCTTAACCTTGATCTTATGAAATTTGGTAATCATGTTTTGATCATGATTATATTAATGTCTCTATAAGTATGCATGTATGTATGTATGTCATTATCTGACAGGGTCGTTAGAGAACATGATTTTTTTATGTTAATGTATGTATGTATGTATGTCATTATCTGATAGGGTCGTTATGGATCATGCTTATGGAGGAATGATTGCTTGTGCAAGTGAATGGCATGAAGAGGTTCCTGGTCTTATAAAGAATCAAGTGGGAAGAGTAGCCCTGACAAATATATGAGGTCAGTATCATGTGATATGAGAATATATTATGTGATTATAATATGTCTATGTTATGGCAGGTAATGTTGAGGGATACATCAGTGGAATGAAAGCAATGTGATCTGCAACATGTCGGGGCAATAATGGATGGTGGAAAGCCACTAGAAGCAAGGTTTCCTAGTAGAGACAGAGTAGTCTTGCTATGTACATGTCGCATATATGGTGTTGTGTACACGTCATGCATGTGGTGTTGTGTACATGTTGTATATGTGGTGCTATGTACATGTGGTGGTGTGTGCATGATTATATGTGTGGTGTTGTGTACATGTTGTACATGGTATGTTGTGTGAAAGTGGTGCTATGTACATGTCGCGTATATGGTGTTGTGTACACGTCATGCATGTGGTGTCATGTACAAGTGGTGTTGTGTACACGTTGTGCAGGTGGTGTTGTGTATATGTGGTGTTGTGTACAAGTTGTGCAGGTGGAAATATGTACATGTGGTATTGTGTACATGTTGTACATGTTGTGTTGTGCACATGTGGTACCATGTTATTGTGTTACGGGGATTGTGTAGTCGTTGTATCATGACATGTGTATTCGTTATGTTGTACTTTGTGTATGTATATGTACTTTGTTGTAGACCGGGTGTAAGTGTATGTGTTGTGATGTATATTGTGTGTATGTGTACATGGTTGAAGAGGAGAGAAGGCACTAGGTGCTTGGTGGGTGTGGAAACCAATACAGAATGTGTACATAAATGACAAAGGACAAAGGTAGAAGAAAAGGACCGATTAAAGGATAAGTATCAGTGTTTTATTTCAGTTTTATTATGCATGTGATCTATGATTCTGATTTATGATGGTTACATGTGACCTATGATTATAGTTTATGATGATTGCATGTGATTCATGATTTTGATTTATGATGGTTGAGTTTTGCGCTAACTGAACGTGATAATTTTATACATGATGATTTGATCAAACAACTAGTTTGACTTGTTGTGACATGAAGCAAACTAAATTACTAGTGTACCTTATTAACGGGCCACCAATGAGGTATGATTTACATTTATTTCAATTCATTTTGAATCTAATGGAAATTATGTGATTGGTACAGGAGAGCATGGAAATAGTTTGGGTGGTTTAAACTGACTTCAAGAATTAGTGGTATCAGCAAATGGAATTGAAACATGCAACAGTATGATGGTAAAGCACATCAGGAGCAATAAAATTATGGGAAATTGGTACCCAATAGTGTATATTGATTTCCATGAGCATGTTATGACTGGTATGATGGTTTTGAGGTAGTTTATGCCTTAGTTTTTGGACCTTTCGATGCGAGGAAACCTTGCCAAGGGACGGGTCACCCAAGGGAATGTGTAGTAGAGAAGGGGATGCCCGCGGAACTTGAAAGGTGTGTGACTGCATGGAAGGGGGTGACCAGATTGTTTGAGGGACTGTGTAGTAGAGAAGGGAATGTCAAGGATGGATTTTTTTTTGTCATTAGCATTACCAGATGGAATCCGATGTGCATTGGCAGTGTGCGCTAGAACAATGAGCTAGTAACTATTCAGTGAGAGGACAAGTGGTTCAAGATTGTAGTTCTAGACATTGGATGCAGCTTTGACTTTGGAGGTGGATTATAGACTTCCTTGGAAGGAGGTGAATCATGATATTACTTTGAAGGTGGAGGTGTGAGCCTCTGGATTCCCTTGTTGCTGATATGGGCATCGTATCGTTTATTTGTTGGTTTTGCAAATGTGGATATGTGTATATTATTATAAATATTATATCAAGCTCTGTTTATAAAGCTCCATAGACAATATGTTTATTTTTTGGCTGAAGCAAATTTGCATCAGAGTCTATGTGATTTTTATTGTAAATATCGTAATGAGCTGTGTTCAGTAGTGGTCATTATGAATACTACAATGAGCTATGTTATAAATCTCCAAAGGAAATATGTTTTGTTTTCAGCAGTTTACTGGTTTATAGGTATCATTGAACACCGAGGATGGTGTTACCCCAAAGGGGAGGCTTCTGTAACAACCCTTGTTGAATTTCCATGTAAAAACAAAATAAGACCAAGGTCATGGGACATGTATTCCAAGTTGAATGTTGGGAAAAACATCCTAGTAGATGTTCATTTGGTTTATTATGGCTAAAGGAAATTAGAAAAGGCATTTGAAAAGGGAAGAGGCATTAATTAAAATTTATTTTATGAAAATAAAGGAAAATAGGAGAAAATGAAGGTGAAAGGTCTCAAGTTTGCATGAGAGAGAAATTGAAAAGAAGAAATAGAGGTCTCAATGATAAAAAAGATTATGAGGATAAGTTCATGGCTTTCGTCAATGTTAGCTTTTGTTAGTTCAGTCTTTGTCACTCTCATTCTATTCTCTCTCTCATATTCTTGGACACTTAGAGTTTTCTTGCAGTACTCTTGGAGGAGTGTGGCATATTTTGGATTTGGAGCAAGAAGGCAAAGGAATAGTAGGAAAGTGCAAGGGAATAACATGATCAACAATTACAATGGGATTTTCTTGTAGGTACCAAGTTACATGTACAACTTCCTTGCTATTTTTGGCATGCATGGTGTATGCATGTGGTTTCTTGGTTATGATATGTCATTAGAATGGACGATTTCTTGGATTTATAGTGGTTTTTCCTAGCCTTGCCATTTCTTGGATAGCCATGGTGTTGTGGGTTTTTCCTTCTATTTTTTGGTTGGTGTTGATGTTCCTTATGGCTTTGGGTTGAATTATTAGTTCATGGAGCCTTGGTTGGAAAAACGCTTTGGAAGTCTTGTAACAGCTTGGGTTGAGTTACTAGTCCTGGAAGCCTTGGTTGGAAAAAAACTCTAAAGCTCCAGATAGCTTGGGTAGAGACCGAACTAGTGATGGTTAGTGATGTCTGGTTGTGAGGTGGGAATCATTGGTTGAGTGTTGAGATAGTTTGGCCCATGGAAGCCCTAGTTTTGTGTTCTTGGTTTATTCCATGAGATCCCACATTCATGCTTGTAATATGGCACAGGGGTGATTAGCTAAAAGACAGATTTGGTTCAACCCAATCTATGGTCGGGTGGTACATGGAAGTCCCTGACTTGGTTGGATTTGCATATGTTAATAAGAGTTCCTTTTACTTTGGTATTATATGAGTAAATGTTCTTGTCTTTTTGGATTAAATGGTTATTTCATCATTAATATTTCTTTGGTTATAAGCATGTTTTATGACAGACTTGAGTTATGGCTCTCATCATGTTTTGATTAGTAGATGAAATGTTAATGAATGCATGACCTAATAGATTATCTTGCAATTATTATGAGGCATCAATCCTTCTTGACGATTCTCAAATAAGCACGAGACCCCTATGTTCAGATGTGTATTTATGACCTATACATTACATGTTTATGATATGTTTGACAGAATTCATGTCATGGATGGTAGGGTCTAGGTAAATTACTTGTTCAAGTGTTTGATTAGTAGCCTTATTTCATTATTATTTACCATTTCTGGAAGTTTCATGAAGTTTTGGGCAGAGGCCTGAGTCCTAGCCCTGAAAACGTGGCTTAGAATTCAAGGTCGTTGGCATAGAACTACCTAAAAAAGGTTGTAGTCGCATGGATGCCTTGTTGTGGGAATTATTAGAGGGTCTCAGTCACATGGATGTCTTTTCATGGGAGCGACTGGGGGTCTATTTCAACAAAACATCAAGTTTTCTCAGGGGTTGGACACCTGGAGGGGTTGGTTGGCTCCTAAATAGTTTTTAACTTCTGAGAAGGGTCAGATTGGTCTTGTCTTGTTGGTTCCACTTCCTTAACTATACATGGGGAGTTGAATCATATCATACTAACTCTTCATCAAATGTTGACCCCAATGGACCAGTTAGCTTGGGTAAATGGGGGAGGAGGGTGTTACATTTTATGCATGTCAGTGTCTATATGTTTGTTATGCATGCATTGTTATTATTAGGGTTGTCATGCATGAGGTCATGATATGTAGTTTTTATTGTCATGCATGAGGTCGATATATTATTGTCATTATTCATATACATGTACCGTGCTAATCTAGTTGATATTACAGATGAGATAGCCTCCCATAAAATTCGCTGAGGTATGTTGAGTATGTTTATATCTAGTTTATCTCACATGATATGTTTGCAGGAAAAGAAGATCAAAGATCAAAAGTAAAATGGTGGGCTACATTTCACGTGATTCTCCTTATAGATCATATGACCAACATGGTTATGAGTACTCACCTCACATAGTACACACATCTAGGAGTTTGAAAGAAGAAATAAAATTTTCAAAGCAGATAATGATATGATCATTCATTCACAAGAGAGACTTGTCAAGGCACATGAGAAACAAGTAGAGGTCAATGCAGTTATCCTACAGAGTTTGTTAGATTTGTAGAGACAGGGACCTCTAGGATCAAGCATGAATAGGAGGATAGGACTAATGGAGCATATGGCAGTAGGTCTCATCGTGAACATAGGTCAGACAGGGATGACATAGACAAAGATGGCAAGTTCTTGGATACATCTGACAAGAGAGGTGATGGACATGGGTTCTATTCTAGTTCTAGTTCAGACAGGTATCATGGTCATCATCATTGTCATCCTTACAAGAGGAATGATAGGGGATATTTCCCAGATGAGTTCAAGAAATCCAAGCCACGTACATTTAATGGAGAGTTGAAGAATAAAGAAGATGAATAGGCATGGTTACTTAGGATGAAGAAGTTATTTGAGTTGCATGATTACACTGAGAACATGAAGGCCATGATAGCTATTTTCAGCCTCAAAGAGAAAACATACATCTAGTGGGAATATGTGAAGTGGGTTAGAGACATTAGGATAGAGGAGTTAAGTTGGCATGAATTCAAGAGTCTCTTTAGGAAGAAGTACTTGTTAGAGAGGTAATATAACATTAAATCCAAGGATTTCTATGAGCTAAAGATGGGATAAATAGCAGATGAGGAGTACATGACTAAGTTCCTGGATTTATTGAGGTATGTACTATATCTTAAGGATGAGAAGGCCAAAGTTCAGAAATTTGTTAATGGATTACCATTAGCATTTAAGGATCAGATTGAGTATGATGAGCCTCGATCCTTGGAAGAATTCAATGTGAAATTGAAGCACTTTTATGAGAAATCAAAGCGTAAGATCGAATCTAAGCAAGGTTGTAAAGGGAATGACAATACTAAAGGTAAATGGCCACTGAAGTGAACAAGACCTCAAATTTGCAGGTTTGGTTGTTTGTAGTTTTTTTACAAGTTTGCAGGTTTGCGGGTTTGGTTGTTTATAGCTTGTTTACAATTTCAGGTTTGGTTGTTTACAAGTTATAGGTTATAGGTTAGTGTAGTTGGCTAAGATAATAAGAAAAGAGTTCATCATTGGGTAAGAGCTTGTGCATTTGAGTTAAATGGTATGCCTACATCAGCACATCTGAATGAACTTCCATTGGGATCATACAATGTGATTTTGGGTATGGATTGGTTGTATCTTCATATGACTAAGGTGGATTGTTATGAAAATTCCATTGAGTTCTTGGATGACAATGGAGAACAAAGAATTTTGTAGGGTAAGAAGAAGAAAACATCAGTTAGAATGGTTACAACTATGTAGGCAAAGCGCAATAATAGGAAAGGATGTATTCTATTTGTAGTTTATATCTCCAATGATAGAGTTAATGATGTTGAGTATGCAAAATTCTTGAAGAGGTACCCAGCCTTACAGTAGTTTCAGGATGTATTTCCAACATAGATTTCAGAGATTCCTCCTCACAAGGAAGTGGACTTCTCTATTGATTTCATACCAGGGGAAGCAAAAGCATCAAAGGAGCCTTATAGGATGAGCACACCAGAGTTAGTGGAATTGAAGTTTAAGTTGAAGGAAATTCTTGGAAATGGATACATAAGGACAAGTGTGTTACATTGGGGTGCACCAGTGTTATTTGTGAAGAAGGATTGCAATATTAGGTTGTGTATTCATTATAGGTAGTTGAACAAGGTGAAGATCAAGAATAGGTACCCTTTGTTGAGGATCGATGAGTTTTTTGATAAACTGAAAAGAGTAGCGATGTTCTCTAAGATTGATTTGAGATCTGGATATCATCAGGTACGCATCAAAGAAAAGGACATATACAAGACTACTTTCTAGATGGTATGGGCATTATGAGTTTGTTTTAGTTCCTTTTGGTATAACTAATGCTCTATATACTTTCATGTATTTGATGAATAGTGTGTTGCGTCCTCATCTGGACAAGTTTGTTATTGTATTCATTGATGATATATTCATATATTCTAAGAATGATGAAGAGAATATTGAACACTTATAAAGAGTATTGATATTTCTAAGAGAGAATCAATGGTATGCCAAGTTTATCAAATTTAGTTTCTTTCAAACATGGGTACATTACTTGGGACATTTTTTTTCCAAGGAAGGCATAGCAGTGGATCCATAAAAGATCATATACATCATGGAATAGGTCGCTCCTAGGAATGTGGATGAGGTCATATCATTCATGGGGTTAGCGGGTTACTTAGGGAGGTTCATCGGGAACTTTTCACAGATTGTCTATCCTATTACATCATTGTAGAGGAAAGGAAAGAAATTTTAATGCACACAAGAATGTGCAACAAGTTTTGAATAGTTAAAGCAGTTGTTGACCAATGCTCTGGTTCTAAAGATTTCATATCCAAATAAAGATTTTTTGGTATGTAAAAATTCTTACAATAGAGGACTTCATGGAGTCCTGATGCAGGAACGATAGGTGGTATTCTACAAATCAAGGAAACTGAATGAGCATGAGAATAAATATGTGACACATGATCTTTAGTTGGCAGTGGTCATTCATGCATTGAAGATGTGGAGGCAATATCCTATCGGTAGGAGGTTTATATTGATGAGCGATCATAGTGGGTTGAGATACTTGTTTGACCAACCAAATATGAATGTTAGGCAAGCTATATGGTTGGCCACGATTATTGATATTGACTTTGAGATCGGGTATATTAAAGGAAAAGATAACAGGGTTGGAGATTCTCTTAGCAGAAGAGTACAAGTAAATGACACAGCAACTATGAGTTCTTATGGGATAGATTTATAGGATCAAATCTTACAGGTAGGACTACAGGATGAAAGGTACTAGAAGCTTAAGAAAAGGTTACATCAGCAAGGTACAGGTGAACAGGATGTGGACTATCATCTCACGACAAATGGTTTGGTCAGATTTAGGGACCGGATCTATGTGTCAGACAATAGCAAGTGCAAGAAGATTATCTTGTGGGAATTACATGTTAATACATACTCTAGTCATTTGGGATATCAAAAGACTCTAACATATGTCAAGAAAATATACCATTGGTCGAATTTGAAGAAGGAGGTAGTTTAGTTTGTGGCTAGGTGCTTGAATTGTAAGCAAGTAAAACTAGAGTATAAGCATCTAGGTGGATTATCGTAGCCGATTTCGATTCCATAGTGGAAATGGGGGGCCATTTCCGTGGATTTCATTACATTTTTCCTGAGGACATCTAAAAAACATGATTAAATCATAGTTTTGGTTGAAAAGTTGACAAAGGTAGCTCACTTCATAGTGGTTAAGTCTACTTATTTAGCTAGTGAAGTAGCATGGGTCTTCATCATAGATATAGTGAGGTTTCATGTTGTTCTGAAGAAGATTGTGTCAAACAGAGATGCCAAGTTGACTTATAGGTTCTGGAAGGAGTTTTTTGCAGGTTTGGGTATAGAATTAGCCTTTAGTACAACTTATCATCTGCAGATAGATAGACAGACAGAGAGGGTCAACAAGATTTTGGAGGACATGTTGAGAATGTATGTTATGCATCAGTAGCAGAAGTGTGAAGAGTATCTTCCACTAGTTGAGTTTTCTTACAACAATGGGTATCATGAATCTTCAAACATGAGTCTGTTTGAGTCACTTTATGAGAGGATTTGTATAACTCTGATCAGTTGGAGTGATCTAGTGAATAGGGTATTGATCGGACTGGACATGGTGGCAAAGACGGAACAAGAAATGCAGGTAATCAAGGAGAATCTAAAGGTAGCACAGGACAAGTAGAATATCTATGCAGTTTAGCACAGGTTGTTTAAGGATTTTCAAGTTGGGAAACAGGTGTACTTGCACATCAAGTCCAAGAAGAGCTACATTTTTATGCAACCATATCACAAAGAGATAGATCATCAACTTAAAAATTATCCTCTTCGAAAGGGAAACCTCCTTTACATTACATAAATGAACAATTCTTGGATGATACAAATGAAAAGACCTCCTTTGTATATATAAGAGTCTAAGGGGTCACAATATAATCAGATCCCACATAACAATAATAATGTAAGGGCACAACAATAACAATAGTGGGCTTCTATGGGGTACAACAATGACAATATGGGGGTTACATGGGCACAACAATAACAATAAGGGGGATACACTAGTATTATAGGGACCTAACATGACCCTCTCCTTCAAAAAAGTGTTGTCCTCAATTCTTGAGTAGTTATGGATGCTTTTGTATCAAATTATCGTCCTCCCATGCGGAATCTTCAGTGGGTAATTTCTTCCACTTAATGAGATACTTTGAAATTGATTGATTCCATAGTTTTCATGGTCATTGTTTCTATGACTGCTTCAGGCGAAAATATGAATTTTCCTTCTTATCAAGTTCTAGAAACACTGTTTGAATTGGAAGCTTGTCACCTATAACCTCCTTTAAGCATGAGACATGGAAAATGGGTGTACTTAGGAAGATGCAGGCAGCTCCAATTTGTATAACACAAAACCAATATTTTGTAGCACCTTGTAAGGACTGTAGTACTTGGGTGATAATTTATTATCCTTCCTAGCCTAATTGAGAGACATTTGTTTGTATGATTGTAGCCGTAAAACTACCCAGTCACCTACATCAAAACTTCTTTCATTGCGATGCTGATTTGCCTATTGTTTCATTCGATTTTGCGCCAGAGTGAGGTTATCCTTTAAGAGTTGAAGAACTTGTTGTTGATGTTCGATGTGATATTCCACTACTTGAACCTTAGAATTTTCTCTTAAATATGATGTGATGTATGGTGGATGATATCCATAAAGTGCAATAAATGGGGTAATTTTTGCTACATTATGGAAGGAATTGTTATACCACCATTCAGCTAGAGGTAACCACTTGAACTATTGTGTTTGTTTGTTAGATACAAAGCAAGGAAGATATCCTTCCAAAAATTTGTTCACTATCTCAGTTTTCCCATTAGATTGAGTATGATAAGATGTGTTATGAGCTAATTGAGTACCAAGACAATAAAATAATTTCATCCAAAAATTGCTATTGAAAATGGGATCTCTATCACTTACTATAATCTTTGGATATCCATGAAGCTTCTGAATTGTTTCCATAAATGCAGTAGAAATTTTGTTGACTTTAAAAGGATGAGATAATGCACAAAAGTGTGCATATTTGGTAAGTCTATCAAATACCACCATGATGACACCCTTTCCTTCACACTTGGGTAAAACTGTGATAAAATCCATTGATACCTCCTCATAGCATTGACTTGGAATGACTAAAGGTTGTAATAGACCCGGGCTCTTAACTGTCTCAACTTTATTTTTTTGGAAAACCAAACATTCTTCCACAAATTTCTGAATATCAGATTTAAGGCCACCCCAAAAAATTTCTTTCCTGACCCTATGGTAAGTTTTTAAAAATCTTGAATGCCCTCCTAAGGGAGAGGTGTGAAATTCCAAAAGAATCTTTTGTTTGAGTTGGGAATTTTTACAAAGATGTAAGTGATCTTTGTACCACAATGAATCATTTTTCCAGCTAAATGTATCAGATGTACTGGGATCTTACTGCAACTTTTGAATGAGTGACCACACCTCTTCATGATTCTTACATTCATCCCTTTCTTTGATTATCCACTCAGGTTGGATAATAGAAATGGCACGAAGCAATGCTTCCATATCCTCATCATTTCTTGAGAGTGCAACTGCAACAACACTTTTCTTCCATTTTTTGTAGATGATTTCAAAGTCATAACCCAACATCTTTTTCACCCATTTTTTCCTCTCTTCTAAAGATAATCTTTGTTCCAAAAAGTATTAAAGACAATCATGATATGTTTGTACCTTAAAGTGTCTTCCCATTAGGTAAGGTCACCATTGTTTTAGTGCATGTAGTATTGCAACATTTCCTTCTCATAAATAGGTTTGTGTAAATACTTTAATTTGATTGGAAGACTTTCAAAAGAAATGGGTATTCCTTCTTTCATTAAAAAAACACCAATTCCATTTCCTAAAGCATCACATTCCACAATAAAAAAATTGTGAAGTTTGGCGTAGCTAAGACCGGTGCTTGGCACATTGCCTCTTTAAGATGTTCAAAGGTCTTTGTTGCTTATGGAGTCCAAGAAAATGCATCTTTCTTCAATAATGATGTTAGAGGTGTCGCTATTCTCCCATAATTCTTAACAAACTTGCGATAATACCCTGTCAACCTAAGAAATCCTCAAAGATGCTTTATGGTTGTGGGAATTTCCCATTCCTTAACGAATTTAATTTTGTTAGCGTCTACCTTAACACCCTCATGAGATACAATATGACCCAAATATTCCACCTCCTGTACTCCAAAGAAACATTTGGAGGTTTTTGCATATAATTATTTCTCCACCAATAGTTTGATCACCCTATCAACATGTTGAACATGATCCTTCCAAGACTTGTTGTAGATTAGTCTATCATAAAAAAATACAAACAAAGATTTTCTAAGGGTTTGAAAATGGAATTCATCAAACCTTGAAATGTGGAAGGTGCATTAGTAAGGCCAAAAGTTATGACCAAAAATTTAGAATAACCATCATGAGTTTTGAATGTTGTTTTCAGAATGTCTTCAATCTTGATTCTAATTTGATGATATCCTGAACAAAGATCCAGCTTGGTGAAGTAAATTTCCACATGTAATTCATCCAACAATTCTTCAATGGCAGGAATGAGAAATTTATCTTTAATAGTGAGCTTGTTGAGCTACCTATAATTGATCTTTTTGTCAAAAAGGTCTTATAGACATGTTAATAATTCCATTTATGCTAATGTACGCAACGTATCGATAAGATTGCAAATTAGCATAAATAAAAGAACATAAAGCCAAATCTGAGAAAACACAAACAAATAACACAATATTTGATTACGGAGTTCACCAGAACCTCCCTAGCTACCTCTCTGGGCCACTTCTCAATCAAAAAACCACTCTTATTAGGCTTCAAATGTGCACTTATAGCAATGACCTCAAAATTAAAGGTTCAGATGCAGAAAGGATTACAAAATCGAAATCAACATGAAAAATTGTGAAATTTAAGTATAAACTTGACTATATTTGGACCAAGTGACCTCTGGACCTCCCAAAATCCATTCTTCCCCTGCAACCATGGAAAGTTTTAGGGGCGATTTTTCACCCTTGGGCTAAATTAAGGGGTTTTATATTTTTATTGGGCGAATATTTTGTATCATAGTACATTGTTACAAATCTCCTTAAATTTGTTTTATAAAAAAGTTAGGTATGGATGTTAGCCCACCTTATTTTAAGGGAGAGGGTCAAAAATTAAATTTAGCCCTTGAAATTAGAAGTTAAAATCTTCCATTCGCCCTCATTTTCAAGAAAATGTATTTATGATAGTTATAAATATAAATATAAATACAGTGGAGGTATGGTAAATAAATAAAAGCTCTTTTTATACTTACTCCAAAGGTATGGTAAATAAATAAAAATACAAATAAACTAGAGGTATGATAAATAAATAAAAACTCTTTTTATATTTAGCCCATAACCCTCTTTCTATTTAAGAAGGCTCAAAAATGAGGTTTCATTTAAGTGAATCCTATGCGCCAAATACCATATTTATAAAAGAGGTATGGTAAATTAATATAAATATAAATAAACGAGAGGTATGGTAAATAAATAAAACATTTTTTTAATATTTACTCCATATGTCACTTTATATTTATGAACACACAAGCGTGTAAATAAATTAAAATATAAATAAAGTGGAGGTATGGTAAATAAATAAAACTTATTTTTATACTTCAAAGGTATGGTAAATAAATAAAAATATAAATAAACTATAAGTATGGTAAATAAACAAAACCTCTTTCTATTTAAAAAGGCTCAAAAAAGAGGTTTTATTTAATTGAACCATATGGGCCAAATACCATATTTATAAAAGAGTTATGGTAAATTAATAAAAACATAAATAAATGAGAGGTTGGTGAATAAATAAAACATTTTTTATATTTACTCCATAAGCCACCTTATATTTACCAACACTCAAAAAATTTGTTATATTTAGGTGAAGCCTGTGGGCCAAATTATTGTTAATACCATGCAAAAAACATTATTAACCCTAATATTAGTATTAATAAAAATAAAGATGTCACATGGTATTGACCTATGGTATTCACATGGAATGCAGCCTATTTAAAGGGCGGAATTAAACTAGCATAGATCCATCTTTACTCTGGATCAAATATCATGATATGCAAACTAACATAGAGTGAAAAAATATTTGATCCTTCTTGGGGCTCTTGGTAGATCAAGAGTAAAAATGGATCTTGTAATTTAATCTCACTTAAACATTTTAACTTGGTTAAAATAAATAAAAAAATCAATTATTAATTTTATTAACTTTTATAAATTACTAATAGTATTTTTTAAGCTCCAGGTTTATGATAACCCATGGTATTGACCCATGGTAATACCATGGTATTCATGTGAGCAAAGACTATTTAAAGGGTAAATTCTATCAGCTTACATCCATCTTAATTTCGGGTCTACCAAGTGCTGGGAGGGATAAATAGATTTTAAGATGGATATAGGTTGGTTTCTATGATAATGAAGATATTAAATAGACTTAGGAAATTATGTTGTAAAAAAAATCTTAAGGTGAATGGTTAAAGCTACATTTAGTCACTTCACAAAATTTAGTAAAAAATACGGATATCTCCATTAATATTGGTTTTTATGATTTAACAAAAAAAAATTCCAAACAATGAAATCTTAACTCTTTCTGCATCATCCTCGCAGAAGAGAGATAGTCGCTGCCCATATTTCCCACCATTTTTCAAACATTCTCAATATGATATCTTCATGAAAAAGTTAAGGTACTAATCTTGGATTAATTGTTTGAAAAATATGCTGGTTTGTACAACCTTTCATCTTCTCTGTTATTCTTGGTTTGTCGTAATGATCTGTAGGGGTTGGGTCACTGCGCCATATAATATATTGTCCTAAGAGGCAGAGATTGTGCACCAAAAAGGAAATTAATCCACATGTTACAACGCTGTTAAAAATGGTATGAAGGTAGTGAATTATGCTAATAAGAAATTTAGATTGGGAGATACGTAATTAAATTTTATTATTTAATTGAAGATTTCCAATTAAAATAATAATAAATCTACATTTGTATATTTATATATTGATTGGAGGCTTCTAAAAACGGTCACTTCTTTCCATTAGATCCCCTTCAGGCCTTTGGGATACCTACTACTTCATTATATTATATAGTTGGGGCTTGCTACTTGTTGGCATGTTGGGGTAAACAAACTTGATGTGTTTTTTTTATCTCGCAGTTGGAGTCTATGGAATAAGAAAGAAATTTGATAGCTTGGCAAAAGTGGTAGCTTGACATAAGTGGTAGAGAAAACATTAATCTCTCCTACCATGACAAACATGGCCACTAAAACTTGCAACATTGTTTGTAGGAAGTGAAAATTATGTTTCTTTTTCCCAAACATATATGTTAGTACATTACAGTTTAATGAATATGTTTTATTATTATCATATATGGTTCCATACTTTAACAAAACATTCGCCAAGACTTCACAATGTTTTATTATTCAATGAAAGATTTTCCAAGATCTTACAAGATTTTATAATTCAGTGAAAGATTCGCCATGACTTTACAAGATAATATAATCTGGTGAGAGATTCACCAATATATATATATATATATTAGTGATAAAATATCCTCCCATTTTTCCTATGTATCATGGGGATTCACCCATTTATTATACATATAAATTTAGGGTGGTTCTTAAAATTTTCCCTGCCTGCAACATTGCCAAATTTGGAGAAAATCCGCTAATATGGAGAAATTTTGCTAACTGTAGCGGAGGTCTACTAACTCTGGCATTGGCGCTCCTAGTTCCTACATACTCAAATATAATAATATTTGTTTCACTATACCAAAGAGTGTCGTGGCACACTTTTTAAATAGAATTGTGGGGGAGGGGAGGTACGAGGTTCAACTCCCCTCAACCTTGATCCACGACACATTTGGAGATTTGATGCGATTTTGATATATATTGTTTTATATTATAAGGTTTGAAACCTTATCCCGTTGTCGCTCCATTTGTGTGCCATATTTAGAGGTGGGGGTGGCAGAGCTGCCAGTTGTGGCGGGCTCTGCCCCCATTTAACTCCTCTCAAATATATAGCCAATAAATACAACCAAATCTTCTATGTTGTCACGAACTACTCGCCGGATATGTCGGTTAACCGGATTTGTTGAGGTCATTGTCAGATTTGAGGTTATGGGTTCGATTCCGAGGGAGTCCGTTGTAACCTTTTTTCGAATTTGTTGGGTCACTGAGCATCAATCTGAACTACCATGTGGCAGCTCCGGATTGGATATGTAGTCCCCACTATCCAATTGTGTGCTCAAACACTACTGAGTCATGGGGTCATGTGGTGCTCCCGAGTGGCGCCATGTGGCCCTTTGCAAAACTCGACAGACTTCAACTAACCATATAATTGGCATATGATGTCCATTTTTCGTGTTGTTTGTAGAGTTGGGTCCGCATCGTCGAGAAATTCAACATGGTACTATGTGCCGATGCATTTGAAGCCTTTTGAAAATGAGAATTTGCATTGATCCACCTGGATCACTCCTTCCCACTAAGAAGCTTTTGGACCACCAAAAGTTGGTTTTATTTTGAAAACAAGTGAGGATATAATTCCTTCACTCTCCCTATTTCTATCCATTGAGCCTTGCTGGGATTTGTGCCTTTGAGTCTGATATGCAGGTATTCCACATCTCTGCGTTTTGAAGTTCTGACCCTTTTGTCCAAAATTACATCCTCCTGAAGTTCATTCATGTATTCTAGAGAGAAATATTCTATGGACGGTACTTGACTTCATTCTTCTTGATCATCGATCATAGAAGGCTCATAAAGGCGCAAATTTTCCACATTTATGACGGAATAAATTTGCATGTAAGGTGGAAACTCTAAATGAAAAGTGTTATTACCAATCTTGTCCAAGATTTTGAAAGGACCATATCTAATTGGTTTTAACTTTTTACCTTCACCTTGAAGTCTTTCCTTGCTGATGTGTAACCAAACTTGATCACCCACCTTGAAGTTATGATCCACCCTATGTTGGTCGTGTCTTGCTTTGTACTGTGCCTGACTCTTCTCGAGCTGTTCTTGAACTGCTTGTTGTATCAACTGAATCTGTTTGATCAAGCGACTAGCTTTGTCCTTCTCACTTCGTCCATTTGTTACAACATCTTTGCCAAAAATAAATTCCAAAGGAGACTTAGGTAAATACCCAAAACAAGTCTCAAAAGGAGATCGCTGAGTAGAAGAGTTATTTTCTTGATTGTATGCATGTTGTATGTAAGGTAGATGTTCGTCCCAAAGTTTTGGATGCTTGTTGTTGTATCCTCGAAGCAATTGAACCATTGTCCTATTGACTACCTCTGTCTATCCATATGTTTGTGGATGAAATGTTGTGCTCTTCTTCAATTTTGTGTCCATGAATTCCCACAAACTTGACCAAAACTAACCAACAAATCTAGTGTCTCGATCAGATACAATTGATGTGGGAAATCCAAAATGAACCCATACATTTTCAAAGAACAACTTAGTTGTTTGTTCAGTTGTGACCTGTTTAGTACATGGTATTAAAATACACATTTTACTAAACCTATCCACTACTACATACAAGTAGTCATGATTTTTCCTAGACATAGGTAATCCTCCTACAAAGTCCATTGAAATGCTTTCCCATGGACGAGATGGAATAGGCAATGGAGTATACAATCCAAAATTTCTATTACTAGGTTTGCTAATAGCACACATAGAACATCCCTTTACATATTTTGATACAGTATCAATCATTCTTGGCCAATAACAAAATCTTTGAAGATGTGCAACTGTCTTGTTGACGCCAAAATTTCCTGCAATTAGAGAAGTATGTGCTTCTCTTATGACATGTACTCTTTCATTCATTGGAATGCACAATTTTCCAAGATGATATAAAAAAATTTCATGGAGATGATAATCAAATGCTTCACTTTTCTTTCCATTTGTTAAAGTTGCATAAATTTCCTTAAATTCATCATCCTTAGCATATTGTTCAATATATCCTTCATGTGATACTGCATTATGCTTAAGAACTGTTGATGCATTAATGATTGGCCTTGATAATAAATCAACAACTTTATTATGTACGCCTTTCTTATATCTGACTACTAAGTGAAATTGTTGTAGAAAACCCATCCAATGATAGTGCCTTGATTGTTGCAACTTAGTTTGTGAATGCAAATATTGAAGTGGTTGATGATCTATGTGAATTATTGTTTCTTTACCAAGTAGATAATGTTTCCACTTCTTTACGCTTTGAACTAGTGCATATAATTCTTTATCTTATGTAGGATAGTTAGCTACTGCTGAAGTAAAAGTTTCAGAATGAAAGCATATAGGTCTTTTGTGTTGGAGAAACATAGCTCCCATGGCATAGTTACTTGCATTTGTCTCTATCTCAAATGGCTACTGCAAATCTGGCAATGCCAATACTGGTGCAGTACTTATCTTTTCTTTCAGTGTATCGAAGGCTTTCTATTATTTGCCTCCCCACTGAAACTCTTGTTTAATACTTGTTAAAGCATGCAAAGGAGTTGCAATAAGGGAGAAGTTTGCAATGAACTTCCTCCAATATTGTGTTGCACCTAAAAAGCTCCTAACTTCTGTAGCAGTTCTTGGGCGTGGCCAATTTACAATAGACTCAACCTTTGAAGGGTCGATCTTTAACTCACCATTCCCTACAATATATCCTAAGTAAACTAATGAAGTTCTGCCAAATTCACATTTGGACAGTTTTACATATAATTGTTCTTTTCTTACCTTCTTTACATGCTTTACATGATCATTTAAATTCCTACTAAACACAAGAATATCATCTAAGTAAACTATTACAAAAATATCTATGAATGGTCTAAATACATCATTCATGACGCACATAAATGTAGCTGGTGCATTTGTCAAGCCAAAGGGCATGACCATCCACTCGAAGAGTCCCTGCTTGGTCTTGAAAGTTGTCTTCCAAATATCTTGTTCAGCAACTCTGATCTGATGATATCCACTACGCAAATCCAGCTTAGTAAAATACACGGCATCCTTCAACTGATCTAACAAGTCATCAATATGTGGAAGCAGATAACAGTTCTTTATTGTGATCTTGTTCAAGGCCCTAAAGTCAACACACATCCTCCATGAACCATCCTTATTTCGAACCAAAATGATAGGTGAACCACACAAAGAAGTGCTTGGACAAATCATACCTTGATCAAGCAGTTCTTGAACCTGCTTCTTTATTTCTTCATTCTCTAATGTTGATAACCTATACATTCCAATGTTAGGTAGAGAAACATCCTGCTGCAACTGAATTTCATGTTCAATTTGTCGCTTAGGGGGAAGACCTTTAGGTTCCTGAAACAAATCATTGTAATCAGAAATAACTTTAACAATATCTTCTTTCAATTCGGGCTGACATCCTTCGAAGGCATTGGAATCTGTAATGTCCTTTGTTTTTACAACCATAAGCATGAACTGTTTGCTAGAATTTATTATTCTCTTCATTTGTCCTGAGTTGATGAGTGAAAAATTATTCTTGAACTTATGTGCTCTGGCGGTGTAATTTACTCCATGTTTAGTTAACTGATATTTGTTTTCTTCTCGATAGAAAATAGCCTTTCTATCATACAAAAATGGACTACCAAGTACAATTCCACATATATCAAGTGGGACTATATCTAATTCTACCTCATCCATGTATTGTGAGCCTATGTAAAAATGAAGTTTACATTGTTTAGATACTTGAAGTCTTGTTTTGTCACAAACCCATCCTAATGGATATGGTTTTGGATGAGAAGTAGTTACAATGCCCAACTTTTTAACAATAGTTTCGGAAATCAAATTGACTTGTGACCCACTATCAAACAAAGTATCAATTTTGTTATGTTTAGCAATTACTCTAATATGAAAGAGCTCACTTTTTTTCCTTTCATCATTTGCCTCATTATGAACTTTAGAAGAATTGATACTAGCAATAGGATTTTTACCTTTAATGCCTGTGGCTATCACCTTCATTTCATCTCCCGAATCTGATCCCAAGTCTTTGAATGTAGATGCAACATTCTTTCACTCCTTATTGAATTTCTTTGGTTTCAGCTCCGGATGAAGCTTCCAACAGTGACTTTCATCGTGACCCTCTTTCTGGCAATGTGTGCAAGTCACTTTTTCTTTTTTAACTATCATTGTATTTTTCGCTTTCCACTTTTGCTTTCCTTTCCCTTTATCTTTACTTTCTACAGATTTAGATGAAGGTACAAATTCTCTATTCTTTCCTCTAGCTTCTATGTGAGTGGCTTGTACTAAAACATCATCTAATCTAGTAGGATTTAACATCAAAATAATATGTCGTAAATAACTATGTATACCTTCGATATATTTCAACAAAGTTTCTGGAGAGTATAATGCTATCCCTAAAATTAATGCACCCTTTCTAAATTCTTGTGTATAGCCGATTTGATATTCACCCTATGAGTGACATCAGTTAAATATTTATTAACTAAGGTATTACAAACTCATGTGCTGGTGTGTGTGTTCTATGTTATTGAAGCAATGGATCGATCAGATTACCAATACACAGACAATAAAATGGAAAGATAGCAGAGAAATAAAGTAAGCAAACATAAAGACACAAGCAATTTTAATGAGGAGTTCACCCTATTCTCCAAGGCCATATCTCTGGTCCAGCTTTCAGTGATGGCCTTATTTTTATTGTGCCTTTAAGCAGAGAAATTACAATACATGGACTCAATGTGAGTTCTCATGAAGCAGGTTTTGCTTGGCAGGGTGGTTCTTGGATTCCCCAAGCCACTTGAGTATACAGACTTCTTCTTCCTACCAGCTCTATGACCTTCTGGTCTACAGGGCAGAGCCCAATGTGGTGCTCAGCCCGGACAAATTCCTCTATGGGAAGGCTTGAATCTTCAAGCTCTCTGGTGCTCGATGTTGCCTTTGGTTAGCTCGGCCCTCTGTCTCTTCTACTTTTCTTTACTGTTCTCTGTGTTCAGTCCTCCTCTCTGGGTTCATTGTTCCACTTCTTCGTCTCTCAACTTTTTGTTGTCTTACTTCCGCTTTGGATTCGACTATCTTTGTTCGTGGCTTTAGCCATTCAAACTCTATGCATGTTTGGTTCCTCTTCCACCTCTGTCTCTTCACCTTCTACAGTTGTGCTTGCAGTTCCTGGTTCGGTGTCATCATGAACACTCGGGGAGTGGCCACTTGTCCTCCTCTAAACAGCACCAACATACTTCGCCGTTTCATTTCTTCAGTTATGTCGTGGATGAATCTTTCCTCCATCATGGTAGTCAAAACAGATTCCAAATCCCTTCTAAAATGCGGTGTATTCCCTTTTTGATTTTGCTTCCTCCATTGGGCATGATCTTAGCCGTCTGATCTGAGCCCTCTAGATCTGATTCCATACACACGTTTCACGTGGTTGACTTGCTCGACCGATAGCGTGCAATCAATGGTGGTTTTCTCTCACCTCCGCCTGCCACGCATCAATCGGTGTATGGAATCGCTCCACTCTCGTCCAAAACCTCTTATCGTTCATGGGCGCCCTGATCAAGACTGCCGATTTTCCAGAGCATGAGTCCTGCCTTATACGTTTAGCACTTTTTCCTTCTTCTCCTATGGTCCTCCAGTTCCCAACATGACCGAGTGCTCGGGCTTCCTCCATTTCAGCCCTATTTGCCTAGTGATGCACGATTCAAAATCCACCTCTTTTTCCCGATCCGGGGCTCCTAGGGGCTACTTTAACCTCCCACACAGTCTCCATGGGCCTCGGTCAGCGCGCTTTGACCAAGGTCCTCATCGTTCCACGCTGGCTGCCATTGCCACTAGTTCATGGTGTTTTTTATCGTTGTTTTAGATTTCTTTAGAGATTTGTTCGACCTAATACAATCATGGTTCTTTGACAGTCTTCTATGGATTCGATTTGGATCACGACCTTCCCACTGAAACAGATTTTGGACCACCAAAAGTTGGTTTTCAAGCATCGACTAAGTGAGGATACTGTTTCTTCACTTGTCCAATCTCAATCCACTTTGCACTGCTCGGATTTGAACCTTTGAGCCCAATCCTGAGGTATTCCACATTTCCCCTGTGTGTTGTCCTTACCTTCCTATCCAGCACTGTGTCTTCCTGCAACTCATTGAGATATTCAGGTAGCAGGTCATCGATAGAAGGCAATTGACTCTGCTCTTCAGGGTCCTCAACCATTGAAGGTTCAAACAATCTCAAGCAATCTGCATTTACGACTGAGTAGATGTGCATGTAAGCTAGTAAATCAAGGCGAAAAGCATTTTCCCCAATCTTCTCAAGTATCCTAAAAGGTCCATACCTTATAGGCTTTAGCTTTTTACCTTCACCTTGCATCCTGTCCTTGTTGATATACAGCCAGACTTGGTCTCCAACCTGAAAACTATGCTCCATCCGATGCTTGTCATGCCTAGCCTTATACTTGGCCTGGCTCTTTTCTAGCTGTTCCTGTACTGCCTGGTGGATCTCCTGGATTTGTTCAATGAACCTAGTTGCCTTGTTCACATCACTGTGTCCATCAACCATGGTATCTTTACCAAAGACAAAATCCAAAGGAGACCTTGGTGTGAAACCAAAACATGTCTCAAAAGGAGATCTTTGTGTGGAAGAGTGCTTGGCTCTATTGTAAGCATGCTGCACATAACACAAGTGTTCATCCCAAAGCTTAAGATGTTTGCTGCAATAACCTCTCAGTAACTAGATCATTGTCCTATTTACTACTTCTTTTTGGCTATTTGTTTGTGGATGAAAAGTTGTGCTTTTCTTCAACTTGGTGTCCATTAGTTCCCGTAGGCTTGACCAAAACTTCCCCACAAATCGGGTGTCTTGCTCATATATAATGGAAGTGGGTAATCCAAAATGAACCCATACATGTTCAAAGAACAATTTTGCAATCTGTTCAGCTATGATCTGTTTACTACAAGGTATCAAAATACACATTTTATTGAACCTATCCACAACAACATATAGATAATCATGACCTTTCCTAGATTTAGGCAGTCCTCCAACAAAATCCATGGAAACACTTTCCCAAGGGTGAGAAGGAACTGGTAATGGAGTGTACAAGCCTAGTTTTCTGTTGTTGGGCTTGCTTTTAGCACACATGGCACACCCTCTTACATATCTAGAAACTGTCTCGTTCATGTTCAGCCAATAGCAGAAGCTTTGTAGCTGTGAAACTATTTTAATTGCCCCAAAGTGACCTGATATCAGAGAAGTGTGTGCTTCCCTAATTATCTTTACTCTCTCAGTTTGTGGAATTTAGAGTTTCCCACAATGGTATAAGAGTCAGTCCTTCATATGATAGTCCAATTCTTCTACTCTTTTACCTTGACTCAAAGTTGCATATACATCTTTAAAATCCATATCCTGAGCATATTGTTCTATGTAGCTTTCATGTAGCACAGAGTTATGCTTAAGTATGGTGGATGCATTTATAATGGGTCTAGATAACATGTCTACAACCTTGTTATGTATTCCCTTTTTATATTTGATGACCAAATGAAACTATTGTAGAAAACCCATCCATCTGTAATGTCTTGATTGCTTCAACTTAGTTTGGGAGTGTAGATATTGAAGTGGCTGATGATTAGTATGTATTATTGTCTCTTTTCCCATTAAATAATGTTTCCACTTTTTCACACTCTGAACTAATGCATACAATTCTTTATCGTATGTAGGGTAGTTAACTACTACAAGATTAAAAGTCTCAGAATGATAACATATGGGTTTACCGTGTTGTGTCAACACTGCTCCCATGGCATAGTCACTGGCATCAGTTTGGATCTCAAATGGTCTTTGTAAATGTGGCAGTGCTAGTACAGGTGCTATATTAATTCTCTCTTTCAAGTTGTTGAAGGCTTTCTGATGTTTGCCTCCCCACTAAAACACCTTATTCAATCCTGTTAAAGCATGTAAGGGAGCTGCAATCGAGGAGAAGTTAGAAATGAACTTCCTCCAATATTGTGCTACTCCTAAGAAGCTTCTCACTTCTGTAGCAGACCTGGGTTTAGGCCAGTTCACAATGACTGCCACTTTAGAGGGATCTATTTTTAATACACATCCTCCTACTATATGACCCAAGTAGTTTAGAGATGTTTTTCCAAATTCACATTTTGAGAGTTTAACATAAAGTGTTTCTCTTTTCAAAACATCTAATGTCTACTTAACATGCTTTAAATGTTCTTCCCACGTTTTACTAAAAAACAGAATGTCATCCAGATACACAATAACAAAACCATCAAGAAAAGGTCTAAGTACATCATTCATTAATCTCATTAAAGTAGTAGGAGCATTAGTTAAGCGAAAAGGCATAACCAACCATTCATACAATCCTTGCTTTGTTTTGAAAGCAGTCTTCCATGCATCTTGCTCTGCAACTCTGACCTGATGGTATCCACTGTGAAAATCCAGCTTGGTGAAATAAACAGCTTCCTTCAATTGATCTAAAAGATCATCTATGCGAGGAAGGGGATAACGACTTTTTATTGTTATCTTATTCAGTGCTCGGTAATCAATGCACATTCTCCATGAGCCATCTTTCTTTCTCACCAAAACAATTGGTGACCCACATGGTGATGTGCTAGGCCTGATGAAGCCCTTCTTGAGCGACTCCTGGACCTGCTTCTTGATTTCAGCATTCTCTAAAGCAGACAACCTGTACATCCCAATGTTAGCCAAAGGAACATCTTGCTGCAAAATAATATCATGTACTATTCCCTTTTTGGGTGGCAAACCTTTAGGTTCTGGAAACAATACATCATACTTTGAAACAACCTTTTTCTATATCAGCTTGTTATTCAACATTACAACCCTCAAATACATTGGTTTTATCAGGTTTCTTTTCCTTTACAACCATCAATAAGAATTTCTTACATGAATTTATCATTCTTTTCATCTGTCCTGAATTTATGAGAGTATAATTATTCTTGAGCTTATGAGCTCTTACAAAGTATTCGATTCCATCTTTAACAAGTAGATACATGTTCTCATCTCTATAGAAAATATCTTTTCTATCATACAAGTAAGGGCTTCCTAAAACAATTCAACCTCATCTACGAATGTTGACCCAAAAGAAAACTTGAGTTTGCACTGTCTAGTCACTTGTAGTTGTTCTTTATCATTCAACCATCCTAATGGGTATGGTTTCTTATGAGGTGTAGTTGCTAATCCCAATTTCTTTACAATTGCTTTAGAAATCAAATTTACTTGTGAGCCACTATCAAACAAACTATCAATCTTTTATTTTTGGAAATAACTCAAATATGTAAAAGCTCATGTCTTTTTCTCTCATTTTCATCATCAATAACAGATTGAGCAGAATTACTAGTAGATGCTTCAAAATTCTTACCTTTTATACCTATGGCTGCTATAGTTGTTTCATCTCCTGATTATGACCCCAAATCTTTCTGAATAGCTACAATTGTCTTCTTCTTCTTGCCCTCAGACTTCTTAGGTCTCAGCTCTGGATGTAGAATCCAACAGTGCTCATCATCATGCTCATTTTTATAGTGAATGCATGAAGATTTGGCTTTCTATGCAGTGTTAGCCTTCCTTGCTTTCCACTTCTGTTTTCTTTTCTCCTTGCTCTTGATTACAATGGGTTGGGATGGTCCCCCAACTTCTGGATTTCCATTCATTCCTCTAGCTTCTAGATGAGTAGCTTGTACAAATACCTCATCTATACTAGTGGGATTAAACATGAGGATGGTATGCCTCATGTAGTTGTGTGGACCACCAATTTACTTCAAAAGAGTCTCTGGTCAGTCTGATGAGATACCCAACATCAGTGCTCTCTTTCTGAATTCTTGAGTATACCCTTGCACACTTTGCCCCTTCAACTCTCGAAGAGTTTTCCAACTCATCATGGCTTGTTGCATGTAGGCCAATGGATAAAACTACTTTTTGATTGCAGAAACAAAGCACTCCAGACAGAGATGGTCTTACCATGTCTTTTCATATTAGCTTGGGTTCTGCCTTCCCACCAAACCAAGGCAGTGCCTCCTAGGCATAGGCTTTCTAGCTGAATCTTACACTTGTTTGAGCTTATGTTCTGTACCCTACAATACACATCAATCTGTCTAATCCAGTTGTCCAACTTTTCAGCATTTAGCTCTCCATCATATATAAGAAAAATCAAATTTAACATCTAGCTTAATCAAAGATGCCTTCTTATTATGCACAAGGCTATTAGGAGGTGTGAGAAAGCTTTCCCCTTTCCCCTTTCCTTCGTAGTGGTCATGGTAATGAGACTCATCTTCTTGTTTATCTTGTTTAGAACCTGATGAATCTTCAACCTTTTGCTTTCTAAAGTCTCTGTACATTTCTTCTACCATAAAATTTATAGCTAGGAAACTCTCTATGAATTGAGGGTGTTATGAAACCAGCTCACAAAAAGATAGAAAAGATAGATCAACATCTTAGAATTCGGCCTCTTTGAGGGGGCAACCTCCTTTACATTACATAAATGAACAATTCTTGGATGATTCAAATGACAAAATCACCTTTCTATATATAGGAGTGTAAGGAGTCACAATATAACCCAGCCGACCTAACAATAATAGTATAAAGCCACAAAAATAACAATAGAGGGATTCTATGGGGCACAGTAATAACAATATGGGGACAATAGGGGCACAACAATATTAATAAGGGATACAACTATAATAGTAATGGGGTAATCACTAGTATTATAGGGACCTAACATGCCCCTCTACTTCAAAAAAGTGTTGTCCTCAATGCTTGAGTAGTTCTGGATGATTCTATATAAAATTTTCATCCTCCCATGTGGAATCTTCAGCAGATAAGTTCTTCCACTAAATAAGGTACTCCAAAATTTATCGATTTTGTAGCTATCGAGTTCTTGTTTCTGTGACTGCTTCCGGTTCCAATATAATTTTTCCTTCCTCGTCAAGTTCTGGCAATATTGTTTGAACTGGGTGCTTGTCGCCTATAACCTTCTTTAAACATGAAACATGGAAAACTGGGTGCAATCGAGAAGTTGTAGGAAGCTCCAATTTGTAAGCCATAGTACTAATCTTTTGCAACACCTTGTATGGACCATAATACTTTGGTGATAATTTATTATCCTTCTTAGCTTGCTTCAGGGACATTTGCTTATATGGTTGTAGCCGTAGGAATACCCAATCACTTACATCAAAACTTCTTTCGCTACTATGTTGATCTGCCTATTGTTTCATTCTATTTTGTGCCAACACAAGGTTATCCTTTAAGAGTTGGAGGACTTGTTGTTGATGTTCGATGTGATGTTCCACTGCTTGAACCTTAGAATTTTCTCTTAAATATGATGTGGTGGATGGTGGCTGATATCCATAAAGTGCCATAAATGGGGTCATCTTTGTTGCTGTATGGAAGGAAGTGTTATACCACCATTCAGCCAAAGGCAACCATTTGACCCATTGTGTCTGTTTATCATATACAAAGCAACGAAGATATCCTTCCAAACATTTGTTTACTATCTCAGTTTGCCCATCAGATTGAGGATGATAAGATGAGCTATGAGCTAACTGAGTACCAAGACAAGAAAATAATTTTGTCCAAAAGTTTCTAGTGAAAATGGGATCTCTGTCACTTACAATAATCTTTGGGTTTCCATGTAGCTTTTGAATTGTTTCCATAAATGTAGTAGAAACTGTACTGGCTTTAAATGGATGTGATAATGCACAAAAGTGTGCATACTTGGTAAGTCTATCAACTACCACCATGATGACACTCTTTCCTTCAGACTTAGGTAAACCTGTGATAATTGTTTCAACTTTATTTTATTGGCAAACCAGAAATTCTGCCACAAACTTTTGAATATCCGATTTAAGGCCATCCCAAAAAAATTCCTTCTTAACCCTGTGGTAAGTTTTTAAAAATCCTGAGTGCCCTCCTAAGGGAGAAGTGTGCAATTCCATAAGAATCTTTTGTTTTAGTTGGGAATTCTTACAAAGGTATAAGCGATCTTTGTACCATAACGAATCTTGTTGTAACTTTCGAATAAGTGCCCACACTTCTTCATCATTCTTCCATTCCTCCCTTGCTTCGTTTATCCAATCTGGTTGGATAATAGAAATGGTGCACAACAATGCTTCCACATCCTCATCCTTTCTTGAGAGTGCATCTGCCACCACATTTTGCTTCCCTTTTTTGTAGATGATTTCAAAGTCATAACCCAACATCTTTGTGACCCACTTTTGTTGCTCTTCAGAGGATAATCTTTGTTCTAAAAAGTTTTTAAGGCTATCATGATCCGTTTTTACCTTGAAGTGTCTTCCCATTAGGTAGGGTCACCATTTCTTAAGTGCATGGAGTATTGCCAACATTTCCTTCTCATAAATAACTTTGTGTAAAAACTTTCCCTTGATTGGATGACTTTCAAAAGCAATGGGTCTTTCATCTTGCATTAAAACAGCACCAATTCCATTTCCTGAAGCATCACATTCCACAATAAAGGTTTTTGTGAAGTCCGGTGTAGCTAAGACCGGTGCTTGGCACATTGCCTCTTTAAGATGTTCGAAGGCCTTTGTTGCTTCTGGAGTCCATGAAAATGCATCTTTCTTCAATAATGTTGTTAGAGGTGCTGCTATTCTCCCATAATTCTTAACAAACTTCGATAATACCCTATCAACCCGAGAAATCCTCGCAGATGCTTTATGGATGTGGGGATTTTCCATTCCTTAATGGCTTTAATTTTGCTAGGGTCTACCTTAACTCCTTCATGAGATACAATATGACCCAGATATTCCACCTCTTGTACTCCAAAGAAGCATTTGGATCTTTTTGCATATAATTGTTTCTCCTCCAATAATTGTAGCACCCTATCAACATGTTCAACATGATCCTTCCAAGACTTGTTGTAGATTAGTATATCATCAAAAAATACTAACACAAATTTTCTAAGGAAGGGTTTAAAATGGAATTCATCAAACCTTGAAATGTAGAAGGTGCATTGGTAAGGCCAAAAGGCATGACCAAAAATTCATAATGACCCTCATGAGTTCTAAATGCTGTTTTCAGAATGTCTTCAGTCTTCATTCTGATTTGATGATATCCTAAACGAAGATCCAACTTGGTGAAGTAAATTGATCCATGCAATTCATCCAGTAATTCATCAATGATAGGAATGGGAAACTTATCTTTAATAGTGAGCTTGTTGAGCTCCTTATAATCCAGACACATGTGCCATGATCCATCCTTCTTGTGCACCAATACTACTGGAGCAGAGAAAGAACTTTGACTAGGTTGAATTATACCCGCCTCTATCATTTCTGCAACCATACGTTCAATTTCACTCTTTTGGGCATAGGGATATCTGTACGGCCTGATGTTTGGAGGAACACTTCCTGGAATTAGATGAATAGCATGATCATGATCACGAATAGGTGGGAGACCTTTGGGAGTCTCAAATACCTTGGAATGATTTTCCAAGACTTTTTGGAGATCTGGAGAAATAGATGATTCCAATGTGAAAACATCTAGCAAACATAATTGTGCAATTACACCTCTTTGTTCCTTTTTTAGAAGCTTTGTCATACTGTTAGAGCTGATTATCTTTCCCGGTTTCCCTGCAATACCCCTTAATTCAACTTCCTTTCCTTGCATATAAAATTTTGTGAAAAGTCCTTGAAAATTAAAATCTATTGTACCCAAGGATTGTAGCCATTGGACTCCTAGTACAACATCAACACCTCCCATTGGAATGGAAAGCATTGGGCTAGTCAATACATATTCTCCCATGGATAGCTTGATATTATGGCACTTTACAGAGTAATTTATCATTCCTCCATTTGCAACCATCACTTGACACTCTGGTGCTGGATATAGGAAGCAATTCAATTCTTTTGCTATCTTACAATGAATAAAATTGTGGGTACTTCCTGAATCAATCAACACTATTACCTTTTTCTTCTTGATTTGTCCTTCTATCTTGATGGTTTGAGGAGTGGTAATTCCAGCCAATGCATTACAAGATATGGTCAGATTCATTTCTTCTTTATCTAGGCTTTGTTCCTGGAGTATATCCTCTTCTTTTGACCTTTCTTGCTCCTTTTCTTCTTCCTCTTCACAATTATGTAGAATAATTTCTTCTCAGCACACTTATGACCTTTAGTGTATTTGCTATCACAACTATAACAAAGCCCTTTTGCTCTTTTTCTTCCAATTGTTGTGGTGTCAACCTTATAGGTTGTGGAAGACTAGGGGCAACAACACTTCCATCTTTATAGTTGTGAGTGGTATGCTTCCTGGTTGCCATAATTTTGCTTTCCATTTTTCTTGCTAACCTGAATGCCTTCTCTAATGAATCAAGTTCCCAAAGGCGAACATCATGTTGGATATTATCCTTTAAAGTCCCTATGAACACATCAATCCTATGCTCCTCTGGAATATTTTTTACCCTTATGTTCAATTTTTGGAACTCCTCAATGTGCTCCATTATTGAACCCTTTTGTTTGAGACTTATCAATTGGCTAAAAAAAGTGTTGCTTTTTGTATCCTCATAATGTGTTGTCAATTCTTCCGTAAAAATTGCCCAAGTGATAATTTGTTTACGAGATAAAAGCCATTGATACCATACAAACTAATTTGGTTCCAAATATAAAGTTGCAATACGTACCTTTTGTGTGTTTTGCACATTATTGAGATCGAAAAATTGCTCCATTTGTAATATCCATGTTGCGGGATCCTTGCCATCAAACTTCCTCATATCGATTTTTGGAATATGGTTGTTCTTCGATCCAACATTAGAGTCTATGAAATCATGATTAACATTTCTTTTGTTCTCATCATGAGTTTCCTTTACTACCCTTTCACCATTAGTAAGCATTTCTTGTATGAACTTTGTCAAATCTGTCTTCAAATCTTCCATGCCTTTCTTCAAATCTATCTTCAAATCATCCATCTTAGCTTCCATGCCATTCATATTAGCTTCACGTCCTTTATCTTAGATTCCATGCCATTTATCTTAGATTCCACGCCATTTATCTTAGCTTCTATTAGCTTTTGTGAGAGTGACATTTGTTGCACCTAGCCTTGTAATTTTGATATATCATGTAGTGTTTCTTCCTCTCTTCATCAGTCATGCTAGTGCTTTCAGGTTGCTTACTAGGCGTTTGCATTTTCTTTCCTCGGGGCATCAATTACCAATAATAATGCTCTACTATGCCCTTTGAATTCTTCAAAATAATTTTTCAAACCAAGCTTAAGAAAAATTTAAGAAAAATCCTCACACCTTTTTTCACTTTGTTGGAGCTTGATATTGCATCTGATGTATCTCTGTAATTTCGGATCATCAAGTTCTGAAATTGTGACCTGTAGTAGTCCTCTGTGTCCTCTTTCCAATGTCACCAATCTAATCCAAATTGGATTCTCCAAGGAAGAGTTATGCCAAATCTCCCACAGTGACTTGATTATAGACTAATTCAGTAGAGCGAACTTGTACGATGTTCCACGAGTCACTGTTTCGACCTCTTTCTCTAAAAAATATATACAAGAAACTAAAGTCCATCCTCTTTCTGTACCTTCTTATGAAATTTCAATCCGATGCTCAGAGAGAAAGTTACGACGATTTTCCCCAAGTCACCTGTTTGGAATGTAATTCAAGAGTCTGCAAAAAGACCAACTTCCTTAGATCATATCTCCCCAAATATAGTGCGAAAAGCTCTGAAATTCAGACCCGAGGTTCAGTGCAATTTCTTCTCAAATGGGTTTTTTTTAGCTTCTGAAACATAACAGAAAAAAAAAAAAAAAATTGGTAAAAAGTTATAGCGAAAATGCCACAATCACCTATTTGGAGCAGCGAAACCCTAGAATCCAAAGCTCTGATACCAAATGTTATGAAACTAGCTCACCGAAAGATAGAAAAGATAGATCAACGTCTTATAATTCAGCCTCTTCGAGGGGGAAACCTCCTTTACATTACATAAATGAACAATTCTTGGATGATTCAAATGAAAAAACCTCCTTTCTATATATAGGAGTCTAAGGAGTCACAATATAACCCAGCTGACCTAACAATAATAATATAAAGCCACAAAAATAACAATAAAGGGATTCTATGGGGCACAGTAATAACAATATGGGGACAATAGGGGCACAACAATATTAATAAGGGATACAACTACAATAGTAATGGAGTAATCACTAGTATTATAGAGACCTAACAGAGGGTGTGGCCCAACAGAACCTTCCTCTGACATTGCCTTCCGAGAATAGACTCTCCCAATTTCAGGATTAGTTTCCACCAACTCTCCTTCTCCTAATTTGAGCTTTGATCTTGTGAGCATTCACAGCTAAACCAACACAAGCTTGTCTAACCTTACAGACTAGTGCTCTGATACCACTTAATCTAATATTCACCCTAGAGATTTATTAAACTAAGGTATTACAGACTCATGTGCTGGTGTGTGTGTTATGTGTTATTGAAGCAACAAATCGATCAGATTGCCAATACACAGACAATAAAATGGAAAGACGACAGAGAAATACAATAAGCAAACATAACGACACAAGCAATTTTAATAAGGAGTTCACCCTATTCTCCAAGGCTACATCTCTGGTAGAGCTTTCAGTGGTGGCCTTATTTTTATTGTGTCTTTAAGCAGAGAAATTACAATACAGGGACTCAATGTGAGTTCTCCTAAAGCAGGTTTTGCTTGGCAGGGTGGTTCTTGCATTCCCCAAGCCACTTGAGTACACAGACTTCTTCTTCCTACCAGCTCTGTGACCTTCTGGTCTACAGGGGAGAGCCCAATGTGGTGCTCAGCCCGGACAGATTCCTCTATGGGAAGGCTTGAATCTTCAAGCTCTCTGGTGCTCGATGCTGCCTTTGGTCAGCTCAGCCCTCTATCTCTTCTACTTTTCTTTACTGTTCTCTATGTTCAATCCTCCTCTCTAGGTTCATTGTTCCACTTCTTCATCTCTCGACTTTTTACTGTCTTACTTCTGCTTCTGATTCAATTGTCTTTGTTCATGGCTTTAGCCATTTGAACTCTATGCCTATTCAGTTCCTCTTCCACCTCTCTCTCTTCACCTTCTGCAGCTATGCTTGGAGTTCCTGGTTCGGTGTCATCATGAACGCTCGAGGAGTGGCCACTTGTCCTCCTCTAAACAGTGCCAACATCTTCGTTGATTCATTGCTTCAGTTACGTCATGGATGAATCTTTCCTCCATCATGGCGGTCAAAACAAATTCCAAATCCCTTCTAAAACGCAACATATTCCCTTGTCGATTCTGCTTCCTCCATCGGGTGTGATCTCAGTCGTCCAATCTGAGCCCTCCAAATCCAACGCCATATGCACGTTTCATGCGGTTGACTTGCTCGACCGATAGCGTGTAATCAATGGTGGTTTTCTCTCACCTTCGCCTGCCACACATCGATCGGTGTATGGAATTTCTCCACTCTTGTCCAAAACCTCTTACCGTTCATGGGCGCCCTAATCAAAACCGATGGTTTTGCAGAGCGCAGGTCTCGCCTTGTATGTTTAGTGCTTTTTCCTTCTCCACCCGCAGTCATCCGGTTCCTAACGCAACTGAGTGGTTGGGCTTCCTCCATTTCAGCCATGTTTTCCTAGCGATGCGCTAGGCGCTAATTGCGCATCCAAATCCACCTCCGTTTCCTGATCCGAGGCTTCAAGGGGCTACTTTGACCTCCCGCACAGTCTCCATGGGCCTCGGTCAACGCGCTTTGACCAAGGTCCTCGTCATTCCACGCTGGCTGCCATTGCCACTAGTTCAGGGTGTTTTTGATCACTGTTTTGGATTTCTTTAGAGATTTGTTCAACCTAATACAATCATGGTTCTTTGACAGTCTTCTATGGATCCAATTCAGATCACGCTTTGAACATTTTGACCTTTAAGTTGGTGTAAAGTTTGCCAACTCATCATAGCTTGTTGAACATAGGCCAAAGGATAAAATTTCTTCCTTAAAGCATAAATAAATTCACTCCATGATGAAATGATCTTACCATGTCTTTGAAGGTCAGTTTGAGTTTTTCCTTCCCACCATATGAGTGCAGTTCCTCCAAGTCTTAAAATTGCCAATTGAATCTTCTATCAATCCTTCACTATCTTCTGTATCCTGCAGTAGACTTCAACTTGTCTAATCCAATTGTCTAATTTTTCAGCATTTAATTCACCATCATAAATTGGCAAATCAAATTTTACATCAAGCTTAATTAAAGAAGAAACTTTCTTTTTTTTCTTTTTAGATGATACAAAATATTTTTTAGCAGAAGATGAAGAAGATTGATTAGAGGAGGAAGAAGAAGATGATGGAGGAGAAGGTGGAGGAGTAGGCTTTTGTACTGCTCCCACATCTAGATTTCTTGATGTTCCCTCACCTTTTCTTATTTTTAAATCATTGTACATCTCCTCAACCATGGCTTTGATTGTCATGAACGAGTCCACGAATTGAGCTTCTGATCCCAACGGTCCTTCTTCAGTCATATTTTTCTTGCGAAATAATCTTCCAATTTATGACTTTGGCGAAACGAGTTCTCCTTCTCCTTGCTTCAATTTCAGCCTTGTAATCATTCAACACTGTCAAGCCTTATCAAACCATTAACTTTGATACCAAAACTTGATCTGTTTGTCAAAAAGGTCTTATAGACATGTTAAGAATTCCATTTATGCTAATGTGTGCAACGGATCGATAAGATTGTGAATTAACATAAATAAAAGAACATAAAGCCAAATATGAGAAAACACAAACAAATAACACAGTATTTGATTACAGAGTTCACCAGAACCTCCCTGGCTACCTCTTTAGGTTGCTTCTCAATCAGAAAATCGCTCTTATTAGGCTTCAAATGTGCACTTACAACAATGACCTCAAAATCAAAGGTTCAGATGCAGAAAAGGACTGCAAAATCGAAATCAGCACAAAAAATCATGAAATTTGAGTATAAACTTGACTATATTTGGACCAGGTGACCTTTGGACCTCCCAAAAGCCATTCTCCGCCTACAACACTACTAAATTGAGAGAAAATCCGTCAAGCTGGAGCAATTCCACTAACTATAGTGTAGGTCCACTAACTCTGGCATTGGCGCTCATGTTTCCTGCATACTCAAATATAATAATATTCGTTTCACTGTACCAAAGAGTGCGGTGGTGCACTAGTTAAATAACACAATGGGGGAGGGGAGGTCGGAGGTTCGACTCCCCTCGACCTTGATCCACGACATGTTTGGATATTTGATGCAATTTGGACATATATTGTTTTATATTATAAGGTTTGAAATCTTATCCTGTTTTCGCTTCATTTGTGTTCCATATTTAGAGGTGGGGGTGCCAGATCCGCCAGTTGTGGCAGGCTTCGCCCCCATTTAAATATGCTCAAATATATAGCAAATAAATACAACTAAATCCACTATATTGTCACGAACTACCCACCAGATATGTTGGTTAGCTGTATTTGTTGAGGTCTTTGCTAGATTTGAGGTTACGAGTTCGATTCCCATGGAGTCTGTTGCAACCTTTTTTCAAATTCCTTGGGCCACTTGGCCTCAATCTGAACTGCCACGTGGTGGCTCCAGATTGGCCATGTGGTCCCCACTATCCAACTATACGCCTAGTCACTACTTTTTCATGGGGTCATGTGGTGCTCCCAGGTGGTGCCATGTGGCCCTTCTTTTTGCAAAATTGGACAAACTTCAACTGAGCATAGAATTCGCATATGATGTCCATTTGATGTGTCATTCACGACGTTGGGTGTGTATCGTCGAGCACTTCAACATGGTACTATGTTCTGACACATTTGAAGCCTTTTAAAAATGAGCATTTGCATTGATCCACTTGGATCAATAATATGGACACATATTCCATGATCCATCCTTTCTGTGCACCAATACTAATGGAGCATAGAAAGAAGTTTGACTAAGTTGAATTATACCAACCTCTATCATTTCTGCAACCATACATTCAATTTCACTCTTTTGGACATAAGGATATTTGTAAGGCCTAATGTTTGAACACTTCCTCGAATCAAGTGAATGCATAATCATGATCACGAATAGGTTGGAAGCCTTTAGGAGTCTCAAACACCTTGGAATGATTGTCCAATACTTTTTGGAGATCTGAAGAATTAGATGATTTCGATGTTTGAACCCCTAGTGAGCATAATTGTGAAATTACGGTCCATTTTTCTTTCTCTTTGTCATGCCATTAGAGTTGATTATATTTCCTGGTTTCCCTCTGATACCCATTAATTCAACTTCCTTTCCTTCCCAACAAATTTGAAGAAATGCTCTTGAAAATTGAAAGTTATCATCCCCAAAGATTGTAATCATTGGACTCCTAGTACAACATCAACACCACCCATTGGAATGGAAAGCATTAGACTATTCAATACATATTCCCCCACGGTTAGCTTGATATTATGGCACTTTCCAAAGAAATTTATAGTTCCTCAATTTGAAACCATCACTTGACACTGTGGTGCTAGATATAGGAAGCAATTCAATTCCATGGTTATCTTACAATGAATAAAATATGGGTACTACCCGAATCAATCAACACTATTACCGTTTTTTCTTGATATATCCTTCTACCTTGAGAGTTTGAAGAGTGGTAATTCCTACCAATGCATTACAAGATATGGTGGAATTCATTTCTTCTTTCTCCTGTTAGGTTGTGTTATATTCTTTCCACGACTAGCCCACATAGTTAACAAGGGAGTTAGAAGGGGGGCAGAGCCCCCCCTTCGTTGTGCCGATTACGTAGCAGGGGGGGTCACAAGGGGTTTGAGGGGTGCAGGTAACCCCGCTCTATGGGGTCTGGGGCAGTGCCCCAGAAAATTTTGTTTTTGGACCCCATATTAGGTTGGGTGGACCTACCTATGGTTTTGTGCGTGATTTTTTGCACATGGTTTGGGACACGATGGTTTTCGGTCCATGGTATTGGATGCTTCAACATTTATAACTATGTATTGTAACATTGAAAGGAAAATAATGAAAAATCAAGTTGGTAGTCCTAATGTTGGGATCCAAGGGAAAATCTCTGTGTATATGTGTTTTATGTGTTATGCTCTCGCATTGTTTATTTTCTGTGTTTTAGAATTCGTATGCAGGTAATTTATGTACGAGGTTAAAACCTACATTTGGTATCGGAGTTGTTTTGGCTTCAAGGGGACACCTTTGTTGTTGAGGGGTTTCACTCGGGCCTGTGGTAGACCCTGTTCAGTGGGAGATTTACGAGATCGATTCTGGTGGTGAAAGAAGATGGTGAGCAATGGAAAGATAGAGATTGAGAAATTTAATGGTCGGAGTTTTGAGTTGTGGAAACTCAAGATGGAGGATCTGTTGGTGGATGAAGATCAGTGGATCATGGTAGATCCAGGTACTAAACCAACGGGGGTGTCCAATGAAGAATGGAAGAAGTTATATCGGAAGGAAAAGAGCACAATACGATTTTGTGTCTTAGATTCAGTATTGTTGAATGTATCAGGGAAAGCTACAACTAAGGCTTTGTGGGACAAGTTAGGGACTTTGTACCAATCTAAGTCTCTGGTGAATAAACTGTTCCTTTGAAAAAATCTATATAACCTGAGGATGGAAGATGGAGACTCTGTGACAGAGCATCTGAACGCATTTAATACTGTGGTAAGTCAGTTATTATCTATTGATATTAAATTTTCAGATGAAGATAAGTGCATTAGTTTTTTGTGTTCTCTACCAAATTCGTGGGATAGTCTAGTTATTGCAATAGGTAGCAATACAACTACCTTGCAGTTTGATGAAATAGTCTCATTCTTGCTGACGGAGGAGATGAGACAAAAAAATATGGAGAGCCAAAATGGTGATGCCTTGTCTATACGAGGATGGTCCCATAACAGAAAAAAAAATAAGTCATCGAGTGGGAGACCTAAATCTAGAAGGAGATCTAAATCTCCAGGAAAACCTAGAGGTGGTGTGCTAGAAATGTGGAAAGGAAGGGCACTACAAAAGGGGCTGTAAATCTAAAGATCCTAATAAAGGAAAGGGATTTGATGATGCTCCTTATATAGAAGCGAAAACCACCTCAGATGAAGGTGGGGATGTGTACTTGGCTTCTTCAAGTACACATGTAGATCATGAGGCATGGTTGATTGACTCAGGTGCATCCTTTCACTTCACTCCCCATAGAGAGTGGTTTTGCGAGTATGAGAAATATGATGGTGGTGATGTCTTCTTGGGGGATGACAGGAAGGTTAGAATCGTTGGTCGTGGAAAAGTAAAGTTGAAGTTGCAAGGTGGAAGGGTTAGAACACTTCCAGGTGTTCTTCATTTTCCTGCATTAGCCAGAAATCTAATTTCTGTAAGCAAGCTGGATGATGCAGGTGTAAAAATAGTGTTCGAGAAGGATACCTGCAAGATGGTTCGGGGGGCACTGGTATTGATGCGGGGAGTTCAAATTGGAACTCTGTACAAGCTACAAGGTAGCACTATTGTTGATAGGTGCAACAGTTCCATGGTTCGTGAAAGTGGAGCAGAAAATCTAGTGGTCTCTGGAGAGAAGACCATGCTATGGCATCAAAGGTTTGGACATATTGGAGAGAAGGGCCTTCGAATAATTCATGGTAAAGGTATGGTAGAAGGTATGAGTAATAGCTCTCTGGATTTTGATTTCTGTGACAATTATTTATGTGGGAAGCAGAATTGGGTGAGTTTCCCCTCTGGTGGTATGAGGGCGAAACAAATATTAGAGCTTGTGCACAGTGACGTGTTTGGACCTGTGAAGGTTCCATCATTGGGTAAGTATGTAACTATGTATCATTTGTAAATGACTTCTCAAGGAATACATGGATATATTTCCTTAAGAAGAAATCTAAAGTCTTTGATAGGTTTAAAGAATTTAAGGCTCTAGTGGAAAACCAGACAGAGAAGAAGATAAAGGTGCTGAGGATAGATAATAGTGGAGATTTTTACAGTAAGGAATTTGAAGAATTATGTAAGAAGTGTGGTATAGAACGAGAGAAGACTACTCCATATACACCTCAATAAAATGGAGTTGCAAAAAGAATGAACAAGACGTTGATGGAAAGGGCAAGAAACATGCTTAGTGGTGCTGGGTTAGGACAGGAATTTTGGGAAGAGGTGGTGGAGACAACATGCTACCTGCTCAACAAATCACCTTCATCGGCATTGGAGGATAGGACTTAACAAGAGGTATGGACTGGTAAGAAACCCTCTCTTGCACATATGAGGGTATGTGGATGTGATGCATATGTACATGTTCCAAAGGAGAAACAAACCAAGTTGGATAGTAAATCTGAAAAGTGCATCTTTATTGGGTATAAGGATGGTTTAAAGAGTTATAAGCTTTGGAACCTAGTAACAAGGAAGGTTGTGTATAGCCGAGATGTGGTGTTCAGAGAGGGTAAAGATGTTATTAAACATGAAGTCCAACCAAAGGAACCTGAGAAGATAGAGTTTCAGCTAAAGGAGGAAGAATCAAACTCTACAACAGAGGAGGAATCATAAGATGAAGAGCCACAAACTCCGGGTGTGAGAAGATCAGTTCGAGAAAGAAGGTAGCTAAAAAGGTATAGTCCATCTACTTTTTGTTCAAATTTTTCTTTATCTATTACTGATGATGATCCCAGAACTATGAAGGAAGCAGTAGATCCAGAGGATGGAAAACTTTGGAAAGAGACCATGGTTGATGAAATGATATCTTTGCACAAAAATGAGGCTTGGGATTTGGTGGAGTTTCCAACTGGAGGGAAACCCATTGGAAGCAAATGGATGTTCAAGAAGAAGACAAATGTAGAAGGAAAGGTGGAGAAATACAAAGTTTGATTGGTAGCAAAAGGTTATTCCTAGGTGACGGGAATTGATTTTGGTGATATTTTTTGTCCTGTTGCCAAGGTAACTTCTATTAGATTACTTTTATCTATTGATGTTGCTTTTGATTTTGAGGTAGAATAGATGGATGTGAAGACATCATTTCTTCACAAGAATCTGGAAGAGGAGATCTACATGAAGAAAGTTGAAGGCTTTGTGGTGAAGGGTAAGAAAGAACTAGTATGCAAGTTAAAGAAGTCTTTGTATGGGTTAAAATAGTCAGCAAGGATGTGGTATCATAAATTTGATACATTTATATGGGGACTTGGCTTCACCAGAAGAAAAGCAGATCATTGTGTGTATTTTAAATTAATTGGTGATCGTGTTATTTATCTGGTCTTGTATGTGGATGATATGTTTTTGGTTGGAAATGACAAAGAAATTATCCAGGATTTGAAGACCCATTTGTCCTCCAAATTCGACATGAAATATTTTGTTGCTGCAAACTATATTTTGGGCATGGAAATTAAAAGAGATCGGACAAAGAGGAAGCTCTGGTTAAACCAGAGGAAGTATGTTGAGACAATATTGCAGAGGTTTCATATGCAAGATAGTAAACTGGTGAAGGTTCCTCTTCCTATAGGTGTAAAATTATCTGTTGAACAGTGTCCCAAGGCACAAGAAGAGGAAGAGGACATGTCCTGTGTTCCATATGCAAGTGCAGTCGGTAGCCTGATGTATGCGATGGTCTGTATTAGACTAGACATTGCACATGTAGTGGGAATATTGAGCAGGTTTATGTCAAAACCAGGGAAGGAGCACTGGACAGCAGTGAAGCGGGTTTTCAGGTATTTGCGTGGCATTAGTGATTATGGTTTGTGCTACCAAGGAAGTCTAGGATTGGACAGAGTGTTGGATATTCATGGCTTTATTGATGCAGAATGGGCTGGAGATCTGGATAAGATAAGATCTACAAGTGGGTATGTGTTTAACCTATTTGGAGGTGCAGTCATTTGGATGAGTAAGAAACAATTTGTAGTGGCACTATCAACTATAAAGGCAGAATACATGGAAGCCACTCATGCAAGAAAGGAAGTAATTTGGTTGTAGAGATTGTGTTCAAGTATGGGGTTAGTACAGGGAGCTATAAGGATATACTGTGACAGCCAAAGTGCAATTTTCCTAGCAAAGAATCCTGCATATCATTCAAAGACAAAGAAAAATGATGTTTAGTATCACTTTGTGAGGGATATGATAGAAGACAAAAAGGTGTTGCTGGTAAAGGTGGACACATTGAAGAAATTGCAGATGCATTGACAAAATCTGTGAGCTCTGAGAAGTTCTCTTGGTGTAGAGAAATAATGGGTGTTGCAGGGGTGGATAAATGACTAAGCACTCTTGTGGCCCCATGTGGAAAGAAAACAACAAGTGGGAGAATGTTGGGTTGTGTTATATTCTTTCCACAACTAACCCACGTAGTTAACTAGGGGGTTAGAAGGGGGGCAGGGCCCCCCCTTCATTGCGTCGATTACGTAGCGGGGGGACTTACAGGGGGTTTAAGGGGTGCAGGTAACCCCACTCTATGGGGTACGGGGCAACACCTCAAAAAATTTTGTTTTTGGACCCTATATTAGGTTGAGCAAACCTACCTATGGTTTTGTGCATGATTTTTCACACATAGTTTTGGATGTGATGGTTTTCGGTCCATGGTTTTCGACACAATGGTTTTGGTCCATGGTATTGGATGTTTCAGCATGTATAAATATGTATTGTAACATTGAAATGAAAATAATGAAAAATAAAGATGGTAGTCTCGGTTTTGGGATCCAGGGGAAAATCTCTGTGTATATGTGTTTTATGTGTTATGCTCTCGCATTGTTTATTTTATGTGTTTTAGAATTTGTATGCAAGTAATTTCTGTACGGGGTTAAAACCTAAATCTATAGGGTTGGTTCCTACTGTATATCCTCCTCTTTTAATGTTTCTTATTCAGTTTTTTCCTCCTCTTCACAATCTATGTAGAATAATTTCTTTTCATCACACTTATGACCTTTAGTGTATTTTCTATCACAACTATAACAAGGCCCTTTTGCTATTTTTTCCTCCAATTATTGTGGTTTCAACCTTGTAGGTTTTGGAAGGCTAGGAGCAACAACACTTCTCTCTTTATAGTTGTGAGTGGTAGACTTCTTTGTTGCCATAATTTTGCTTTCAACTTTTCTTGCCACACTGAATGCCTTCTCCAATGAATCGGGTTCCCAAAGGCAAACCTCATGTTGGATGTTATCTTTTAAATTCCCTATGAATACATCAATCCTATGCTCCTCTGGAATATCGGTTACCCTAATATTCAATTTTTGGAAGTCTTCACTCCTCCAATCCTTCTTAAATTTTCTTAGTTTCTTCTCATTTTTTATTGTCTTTATCCCATTTTATTTAAGTTTTTTACCAATCTAATTTATATAGATATAAGTCTTTCAAATTAATCACATTGTTAGGATTTGGTCGACATTTCGAACCAACTAATTTGGTTCATCCTAATGACAAGGTGAGAAATCAATCGATCTATAGGAATAAATAGCATGGATGCATCATTTCCCAAAGTTAGCCATTGGTAAATTAGTTAATAAGGTAAGTAAAATATTATCTAAGAATTAGTGGTAAGGAGTTATCTATTAAAATATTATATATTTAGTTAAAAACTAGCTGTTATGGAATAATTAAATATAAAATATTTTATTTCAATATTATCGATTTATATAATATAATTATTTATTAATAATATCAATTTATATAATATTATTTTTTAGGGGTTGACTTATTCCCATTAAATAAAAATATATTTAGTTGAAAACTAGCTGTTGGGAATAATTCAATCTAAAATATTTTATTTCAATATTTTAATAATTATTTATTAATATTATCATTTTTTATAATATGATTATTTATTAATATTATCAATTTATATAATCATTGTTTTTTTTAGGTTAGCTTATTCCCTTTAAATAGAAATGAAGCAATGTTGAATTATATAAAACTAGATCATGTTATATTATTAGGCATATACATATTTTAGTTGTATTAACAAACCTAATAATATTGCAAAAAAAAATGGAAGTGGAGGATCCAACATTTATATATATTCAGAAAGATGAATGGTCAAGTGGGGAAATAAAATAATAATCAAAATCTAGAGGGTTTCAAAAATGCATAATTTAAAAAAGGGGGAGTGGGGGAGGTTGCTAAAGAGATAAGCATAATTTAAAGTGAGGCTGCTAAAAAATAATTACTATGATAAACACATGAAATTGAAGAATATTAATAAGGATAATAGGAGATAAATCATGAAATCAGAAGAAAATAATAATAGATCAGAAAGAATTAAAAAGGAGAAAGGAGAAGAAAGAGAGGAATAATCATGAAGAGAGAGCAGGAATCCAACTCTTAATCAATTTTCAACCATCATAACTATTAATATTTTTGGCATGCCTCTTAATCTCAATCGCTTCCCTAAGTTTCTTGTGGTGGAAGTGATCAACCCTAGCAATGACTTTGGATTCTTCAATGCAGACATGGTGTTTCGATTTCTCTACATGCTCGACTAGGGCAGATGCGTGAGAGCGATTGTGTCTAATGTCTACAGCATGCTCATTGATTCTTTGTTTAATAGACCTACCTGTTTCTCCAATATAGGGAATACCACAGGAGCAGGGAACAAGGTAGACCCCCTTCGTGTCCTTAGGGTCAATAGGGTCTTTGACAAATCTAAGAGAATTTTTAATGGTATTGAGAGGCTTGAATGAAGAAGAGACATTAATATTCCTAAGGATATGGGCAATCCTATTCGTGGTTCCTTGGATATATGGGATATGAACCTTAGAGATAGGAACAGCACAAGCAAGTTTAACTCTTGGCACTTTGTAGGCCTTGTGAAAGTCCTTGAGGCTTTGAGATTTGTTATACCCATTATTTTTAAAAACCTCAAGAAGATGAGATTTCTCCTGTTCAAGATGGCTATCATCAAAGATTCTTAGATCATGGGTAGAAATAGTGCTCGGAAACCCGAATTTGTGAGCCAAGGAATGATGAGAAATGGCATGGAGATACTTCTTCGTGTGAGTTTTCTTTCAAAAAACTTGGTGACAAATGGAACCATCATCCATCCTATAAAGGCCTGCAAAGCGCCAAGAGTTAAACTTGCTTGTGCTAATCCTATCTCTAAGGTTCATCTCCCGTATATCCAAGGAACCACGGATAGGATTGCCCATATCCTTAGGAAGATTAATGTCTCTTCTTCATTCAAGCCTCTCAATACCATTAAAAATTCTCTTAGATATTTTAAATACCCTATTGACCCTAAGGACACGAAGGGGGTCTACCTTGTTCCCTGCTCCTATGGTATTCCCTATATTGGAGAAACAAGTAGGTCTATTAAACAGAGAATCAATGAGCATGTTGCAGACATTAGACACAATCTCTCCCATGCATTAGCCCTAGCCGAGCATGCAAATAAATCGAAACATCATGTCTGCATTGAAGAATCCAAAGTCATTGCTAGCATTGATCACTTCCACCACATAAAACTTAGGGAAGTAATTGAGATTGAGAGGCATGTCAAAAATATTAATAGGGATGATGGTTGGAAATTGAGTAAGAGTTGGATTCTAACTCTCTCTTCATGATTCTTCCTCCCTTTCTTCTCCTTTCTCCTTTTTAATTCTTTCTAGTCTACTATTATTTTCTTCTGGTTTCATCATTTATCCCCTATTATCCTTATTAATATTCTTTAATTTCATGTGTTTATCATAGTAATTATTTTTTAGCAGCCTCACTTTAAATTATGCTTATCTCTTTAGCAACCCCCCACCCCCCCTTTTTTAATTATGCATTTTTGAAACCCTTTAGATTTTGGTTATTATTTTATTTCCCCTCTTGACCATTCATCTTTCTGAATTTATATAAATGTTGGATCCTCCTCTTCCATTTATTTTTTGCAATATTATTAAGTTTGTTAATACAACTAAAATATGTATACACCTAATAATATAACATGATGTAACCTCCTTTTTATTTTATATATTATTAATATATTTCTAGTAACAATTCTTAACCTATAACTCTAGTTTTATAATTCAACATTACTTTATTTCTATTTAAATGAAATAAGCTAACCTCTAACAAATTATGATTATATAAATTGATAATATTAATAAATAATCATATTATAAAAATTGATAATATTAATAAATAATTATTAAAATATTGAAATAAAATATTTTTATTTAATGGGAATAAGTCAACCCCTAACAAATAATATTATATAAATTGATATTATTAATAAATAATTATATTATATAAATCGATAATATTGAAATAAAATATTTTATATTTAATTATTCCATAACGGCGAGTTTTTAACTAAATATATAATATTTTAATAAATAACTCCCTACCACTAATTCTTAAATAATATTTTACTTAGCTTATTAACTAATTTACCAACAACTAACTCTTGCCAATGACACATCCATGCTATTTATTCGTACATTGATTTCTCACCTTGTCCTGAGGATGAACGACATTAGTTCGTTCAAAACGTCGACCAAATCCTGATAATGTGATTAATCTGAAAGACTTAACAATGTGATTAATCTAAAAGACTTACATCTACATTATGTATCACAAAAGTCTTAGATCTAACAATCTAATTTATTTCGATTAAAAATTTCCTTTCCTATTTATCCTTTTTAACATTATTACTTAAGCTTTTCATCAGTTTAATAATAATTCCTTTCAATCATTGTTAACCGTTTTCTTCTTGTTTATCTTTTTTCTCCCCATTTTTGCAATTATATTTTGTGATTGATTTAGTTCCATATCAATTCTCCTCACCATATTCTCGTCCAATCTTATAAAACATAGTTTAACTTTGGTTTTCAATTTTCCCCCCCCCAAACCCCCTCTTTCTGGATTTTCTAACCTATTAATCGCTTCAAGGTAATTTATTCTAATTTATAATTCCCATAGTTGACCTTATGACCTTCTCCTTTTTATTCAAATTCCTTTTAGTTAAACCTTCAATCAATATCATATTTAATTAAAAATTTTAATTTACTTAAAAAAATATTTGGAAGTTTTGAATCTTGGTCTTAACAATACAAATTTATATTCCATAAATTTTAAAATTAAAATTCAATCCTATCATTTATTAAGAATTTTGTTGATTTTGACTTTATCAAGGAATTTTATTCAATTATGTTTATCGTTACTCAAAGCTTCATCTCATTAAATCTGTAATCCAAAATTTCCCCAACGGCTAATTCTTCACTTTAACGGTGATCCAAGTGGATATTGGTGGCCACTTGCCTATTCCACTTGGACCCCCAATACTGTCTCTTTCAGTTTTTTGGTTTCCTTAATTGTAGCACAATTTACTATTTTTTGGCAATTTTTCGGGTCCTGAACTTCCAGAGCCATTTTGAGGCCCTAAATGACGTTTTTAGAGAAAATGGAGAGACTAAATCCATTTAATTACAACTTTCCAAATTTCTTTCACCCTCCTCTTCAAGATCTTTGAAATGAGGCATCCTCTTCGAGATCTTCGAATTGAGGCATTATGATATCCAATCGAAGATCGTATGCCAAAGTTATGACCCTGGGAAGTTGATGTACTAGTTTACCCAAACGGGGCCCATAGTTTTGGCACTGCATCTCCTAGGGTTAGGTTTTTGGATGTTTATGGTTTTACATTGTTTCTCAATAATAAATAGGCCTTTTAGCCTCATTGTAACATAGTTCAGAGGCATGTAGTCATCACATCTCTTCTCAGAGATAAGTTACCATCCCCCGAGTTAGTTTATTTCCATTATGTTTGTAAACATATTTCAGTATTATGATATTAATGAAATGAAGTGTTATTTATGTTGAATTTCTATATTTATGGTTATATGTGTAATTTTTTGTGTTCATGTTTACGTTCAGATCAGTGGTATCAGAGCGGTCTGCTCTTTCTCTGTTTTTCTTTGCATGTCCCCAACGAGGTTAGGGTATAAGGAGTTAGGGCTCGATCTGGTTAAACCTTTGCAAGACCAGCATCGCAAACCCCAACAACCTCCCATGGTGGAAGAAAATAAAGATGAGGGGGTAGGAGATCCTTTCAAAATATTTCTCAAGGAAGCCCTCGAGTGACAGAGGAATGCGATGATGGATAGCTTTGTCGAGATCCTTTAACGACTACCCACAGGTGACGCATCTTCATCCAGCAACAATTCTGGAGGTGCCACTCCTTTTAAGGTACAAGTTAACTTTCATATTATCATATTTGAGGACCAAATAGATGAAGACGTCATAGATAAATGGTTGAATCCGTTGGAAGAATATTTTTCAGTTCATGACTTTTCCAAATGGGAAAAGATTACTTTTTCACTTCTCAAATCCGCCCCACATGTCAAGGAATAGTGGGAAACCTACTGTGAAAAAAAGGATGAGAGAGAATCCTCGTTGTTTTCAGAAGCACCCACTTGAGATTCTTTCCGAGACGCCATCAAGGAACAATATTACCCTGTCGGGAGCTATGAACATAAATACATAAAGTGGACCACGCTATGGTAGGGAAGGGACCAAGATGTGTTGGAGTTCACAAATGTTTTCCATACCCTCCACTTGAAGTTGGGTATCAAGGATTCTGAACGGCATTTGGTACTCAAGTATTACGTCGTCTACACAAGTACATCTAGGACGAGATGGATTTCTTAGACATCTCCTCGCTCGACATGACATACCGATATGCTGTCAAGATTGAGCAAAAGTTTAAATAGAAGAAGTGAGAATTTGGATCTGTGAATCCAAAGCAAGGAAAAGGCACCCCCAAACCACAAATTGAAGGCCAAATCCAAGGCGGGGTGACCCGGGACAACCCACGGAAGCCGCAAGCAAAGAACAACACCATGAAGACAAAGAAGGACATGGGAAAATGGTGTGAGTTCCATAACATCTTCACTCACAACACAAGTGAGTGTTGGGCCAAGCAGTCACTGGTTGTCGATCTAAAGGCTTCTGAATCATACGCATGTTCTGACTATGATTCAGAACCCGATAAGGGGAATGACAAAGGGAAGCAGATCATTGATGCAGAGCCCAGTGCCACCATAGCCACCACCAAGATCCAGAAGAATGAGCCTGGAGATCTAGAGGAGGGAAAATGTCTCTTCCACTCACAAATGTGAGTGAAAGGTTCCCCACTGCAGTTCATTGTCAACAGTGGGAGCTAAAAGAACCTCATTTCAGCAGAGGTCGTGAAGTGATTGGGCCTACTGATGACAGCACATCCATAGATATACACCATCAGGTCGCTTCACCAAGGATGATATCTTTGTGTCAGCCATAAGTATCGCCTTCCATACAGCATCAAACTCTTCACGGTGAAGGAATTGTGTGATGTTGCTCCTCTTGAAGTTTGTGATGTATTATTAGGACAACCATACTTGTGGAAGCAGAATGTTATATGAGTATAGACCTCGCTCTATGATTATTACTTTGGGAAATAAGTTGTACATGATACGAGAGGTAGCCCTCCCTACTGCCATCTCTTTGATCACTACAAAGAAATGCAATAAGATCATTTCCCAGACCATGAAATTTGTTTTCATTATGATTAACCCTCAGGGAAAGAAGAAGGTTATGACCATGACTTCCAAACATGGCTCCTCTGCACAGTAGCAATAGATGGACAAGGTCATGGAGGAGTATAGGGACATTTTTGCCTCACCTACATGGGTACCTCTACAGTATCAGGTCAAGCATTCCATCGATCTAACCCCAGACACGCCGCTACCCAATGGACCGATCTATAGACTCTCTATTATGGAGAATGATAAGATCAAGAGGCAGGAGTTGTTACAGAAAGGGAACATCAGGCCAAGCTCATCATCGTGTGGGAGCCTGATTGTATTGGTATAGAACAAGGATGGGACCTGGAGACTCTGTATTGACTATCAGGCGCTGAACAATATCAATGTCTAGAATAGGTATCCAATCCCATGGATTTATGACCTTCTGGACCATCTCAAGGGGTCCAAATACTTTAGCAAGGTTGACTTGAAGTCTGGTTATCACTAGGTGCATATCGAACCCTATGATGTGTGGAAGACTGCCTTCAAATCCAAGGAGGGCCTTTTTGAATGGTTGGTCATACCTTTCGGGTTGACAAATTCCCCCACAGTCTTCATGAGATTGATGGACAAAATCCTATGACCCTTCACCAATGCATTCATGGTGATTTATTTAGATGACATCTTGATCTTTAGCTAGAATTTCATAGAGCACACCTTCCATATTCGATAGGTCCTTCAAACCCTACAATAACATATGTTGTGTGCCAATTTGGAGAAATGCACTTTTCGCACGACCTTGGTTCAATATATGGGGTACATCATTGATGAGAAGGGTTTGCATGTGGACCCAGCCAAGATACAAGTCATTCGAGATTGGCCAATCCCAAACACTCTAAAATAGCTCCGCAACATTCTAGGTTGGGTCTTGCCAATTTCTACTGCAGTTTCGTGTTGGGGTTCTCTCATATTACTTGGCCTTTAAGTCAAGTCACCAAGGACAGAGAAAAATAAAAGTTTTTTTGGTCTGAAACCCAACAGAAGTTGTTTTCTGAGTTGAAGCATCACCTCTTCTCTGCACTAATGCTCACATTACCAGACCTGCAGAAACCATTTGAGATTGAGATAGACATCTCTAACTATGCTATTAGGGTCATTCTTACTCAGTAGGGGCCTCTAGTGGCTTACCACAGTGAGAGACTTTTAGACATAGTCCAGAAGCATCCCATTTACGACAAAGAAATGTATTCCATTGTGCAGGCATGTCGTCAATGGAAGCATTAGATTATTGGGAAGGAAACGGTCATCCACATAGACCACCAAACCCCGTAGTTCATACAGACACGAGGGAAGTTGCAGAACGATCGCCATCAGAAATGGTCCACATACCTGCAATAATTCCATTTGAACATTAAGTACAAGAATGGAAGCACTAATAATGTTGCATACTACGTCAGTTGACCGCCAGTCATGGCGTTGATCACTGTGCTCAACTCATGTGAACATGAGACTTCGGGGTGGCCACATCTTTATGAGAGCCATCCAGAATTTAGAAGCACATACTAGACACTCCTAGAAGGTAAGAAAGTTCAAAATTTTCACCTCTAAGATGCATTGTTATGCCACCTAGGACACATATGTGTTCCTTTAAGCGATAGTGCCAAGATGATTTGTGAGGCGTACTACAGTCGAGTCACTCGACATTTCAGAGTAGAGAAAATAGTGGTAGTGCTGCAAAAGTATTTTTATTGGGCGAACCTTCGTTGGATGTTGGAAGGTACATTAAATCTTTCATTGCATGTGCCATTTCCAAACCAACCATCAAGAATAAAGGCATATAAATGCCTATGCCTACTCTTAGTCGACCTTGGGAATCCATCTCCATGAATTACATGTCGGGCCTTCCTTCATTAAGCAGGACAATGATTGTGTTTTTGTGGTCGTCAACAGATTCTCTAAGATGGCCATTATGGTGGCCTGCAAGAAGAATATCACAGCAGAGGCCACTGCTAAGCTCTTCTTTGAGTGAGTATGGGTACACTTTGGGATCCCACAATCCATTGTATTTTATCAGGAAAAAAAATTTCTAAGTGCATTTTGGTGAAGTCTTTGGTTGATGCTAGATACCAAACTCACTAAGTCCATGACTTTCCATCCCCAAACTGATAGCCAAACAGAAGTCGTCAACAGGATGATCGTACACATTTTGTGCATGTATAAATTGAAGCATCCATGCACATGGGATGAAAGCCTCCTCTATTTCCAGTGAAGCTACAATAGAGCTCTCCACGGCTCAATGGGCCATAGCCCATTTTAGGTAGGATTGGGATTTCAACCATTATTTCCCATTGACGTGACCATGCCATTTGCAGCTACTCAAGCAGATTCGGCTCATGTCCATTTTGAAGCTGACAGGGCTAACAGTTTCATTGAGTGCATTCAAAACATACGCCAAAAAGTTCATGATATATTGGAAAGAGCCAATGCTAAGTACAAGCAGTGCCATGATCAACATCAGGTGTCACACAAGTTCCAGATGGGCGACAAAGTTTGGCTACATTTGCATAAGGAGCACTTCACTGGACCCCACCGCAAGCTTTGCCCACTCCAATATGAGCTATACACCATCACCAAGGTTGTAGGGGACAATGCCTTCGAGCTTAACATTCCACCGTTCCATGGTTTGCACCCACTATTCAATGTAGACCACCTTTGGTCATACTTTCCACCATTGTTGGACACATCCAATGTTGTAGAACAACTCACACCAACAGACCTAAACCCAGAATGCATGGAACAAGCCACAACTGATCGGATCATGTTCACACAAATCAAGAACACTCACCAGTAGAAGATACAACTATATCGGGTTGTCAAAGATGGCCAACTCCTTCACTAAGGCAAGTGGCTCACTAGGGACCAAGTTCAACAAAAGTTTCCCCATGTCATGGAGGCATTCAACGCAATGGGGACCATTGCTTCCTAAGGGGGGTGGAATGATCCCGGTGGATATTGGTGGCCACTCACCTATTCCACTTGGACCCCCAACACTGTCTCTTTCAATTTTTGGTTTCCTTAATTGTAGCACAATTTACTATTTTTGGAAGTTTTTCAGGTCTTGAACTTTCGAAATCGTTTTAAGGCCCTAAATGACGTTTTTAGGGAAAATAGAGAGACCAGATACATCCCAAACTCGTTTGCCAATTTTTTGTAGCCTTCTCTCCGAGATATTCGAAACGAGGTACTATGATAGCCAAACGGAAATCATATGCCAAAGTTATGACCCCGAAAGTTGATGTACCAATTTACCCAAACGAGGCCCATAGTTTGGGCGCTTCATCTCCTAAGGTTAGGTTTTTGGATGTTGAGGATTTTCCATTATTTCTCAATAATAAATAGGCCTTTAAGCCTCATTGTAACACAGTTCATAGGCATGTAGCTGCCACATCTCTTCTCAGCGATAAGCTACCATCGCCTAAGCTAGTTTATTTCCATTCTATTTGTAAGCATATTTCAATATTTTGATATTAATGAAATAAAGTGTTATTTCTGCTTCATTTTTGTATCTATGGTTATATGTGTAATTTTTTGCATTCCTATTTAAGTTTGGATCAAATGGATAATTATTTTATTCTTTATGTATATATTCTGGTCTAGCTCTCTTCCTATCATCATTTTACTTCCTTCCCCTGTAGATGGGTGAAGTGTTCACCTGAAATGTTGGGCTCTTTGGAGAATGCACACAAGAATCCAGAAACTCTCATCATCAACATGTTACTGCCTATGGAAACATACATGCTATAAGTCTTCAATGTGCTCCTCCATTGAACATTTTTGTTTGATATTTATCAGTTGGCTAAAGAAGGTATTGCTCTTTGTATCTTCATAATGTGCTATCATTTCCTCCATAAAAATTGACCAGGTGAAAAGTGGTTTATGAAAACAAATCCATCTATACCATATAAACTGATTTGGTTCTAAATATAAAGATGCAATATGTACCTTTTGTTACGGTTTCACATCTTGTAGATAAAAGTATTGCTCCATCTGTAGTATCCAAGTTACCAGATCCTTGCCATCAAACTTCTTCATATGTATCTTTGGAATGTGATGGTTGTTAAACCCCACATTGGAGTATCTAAAATCACAATTCATATTCCTTTTTTCTTCATCATGATTTTCATGGATTAAATTGTCACTACTGAGAAGCCTTTCTTCTGGTGACTTTTCCAAGCCTTCCTTCAACCCCTCTATCTTGATATTCATCATTACTTCCATGTCTTCTTTTAAACCATCATTCAAAACTCCTACATCCCTTTTTATACCATCTATCTTAACTCCCATGTCCATTTTTATACCATCTATATTAATATTCATCATAGCTTCCAATTCATTTTTTTTACTTTTTGCAAGGGAGAAATTTGTTGCACTTGGTCTCATACATTTGATATATCATGTTTCATTTCTTCCTCTTCTTCATGTGTCATAGAAGAGATTTCTGGCTGCTTAATAGGTATGTCCATTTTTTTGTTTCTGGGTATTTTCGAATTAAGAATGATATTTATGCATAAATATGCCCCCTGAATCACTTCAAACTAAATTGTCAAACAAAAGCTATGCAAAATTTTAAAAAAACACACATTTTTCTTTCTTTTTAGAAGTTAGATATTGCAGTTGTTATATCTATGTCATTGCAAATTTCCAAGATCTAAAATTATGTCCTATAGTATCCCTCTAAGTCTTCTTTCCAACCCAACAAGTCAAACCAATATTGGATTCTTCAAGAAAGCATTATGTCCAATCTCCCATGATGATCAGATTATAGACTGGTTCGGTAGATTGAACTTGTACGTAGTGCCACATGTCACTATTTTGACCTTCGGCCCTAAACATGATAACCCAAAATCTATACTCTGTCCTCTTTCCATCACTTTTTACAAAATTCAAATCTAGTGCTCAGAGAGAAATTTATCAAACGATTTTCCCTAGGTCACCTATTTGAGATGGAATTCTGGAGCTTGCAAAAAACGTAGCTTCCTCGGATCATATCTCTAAAAATATAGCAAGACAAGATCTGAAATTCATACATGAAGTTCACTAATATTTTTACTCCCCGTGGTTATAATTTCATCTTCTGAAGCTTCGCATAAAAAACATTATAGTGAAAATTCCACGATGGCCTATTTGAAGCAGCGAAACCCTAGAATCCAAAGCTTAGATACCAAAAGTTATGAAACCACCTCACAAATAGATAGATCAACAACATAAAAATTATGCTCTTCAAGGGGAAACCTCATTCACATTACATAAATGAAAAATTCTTGTACGATACAAATGACAAGACCTCCTTTGTATATATAGGAGTCTAAGGGGTCGCAATATAATCAAAGCCTACATAACAATAATAATGTAAGGGCACAACCATAACAATAGAGAGTTTCTATGGGGCACAAAAATAACAATATGGGGGTTACATGTGCACAAAAATAATAATAAGGGGGATACACTAGTATTATAGGGACATAACATCCTTGATAATTGGATCATGTTCCAAGTTGACACCTTACTATTGCGGGTCTTTCAAGATTCCTGAGAGGATTTGATCAGTGGCCTACATACTTGCACTTCCTTCGACTATGAAAGTCCATAATGTTTTCCATGTTTCATTGCTTAATAAGTATGTAAAATATGTTTATCATGTGATGGACTGATCTATATTGTAGGTGGAACCAGAAGGATAATTCTAGTTAGAAGCTCAGTGCATTTTGCAACAGAAACAGCTCATGTTCTGGAATCGAGCAATTGAGAAAGTTAAAGTGCAGCGGAAGCACCTTGGGCCCTATGAAGCTACATGGGAGATGGTTCATTAGATGTGGGCTATGTATCATTCTCTATTCTTTCTTTGAGCATATGTGCTTTGATATATGTTTTGATTTTTTGTTTTGGTTGTGTCTATATATGCATATGTTGTAAATACCACATCGAGTTGTGTTATAAAACTCCAATAAGCGGTATGGTGTTTATGATATGTTGGTTATACTTTCAACATAAGGATATGATGTAAATGTTGCATCGATATGTGCTATAAATCTCCACAGGAAACATGTGTTTACTAGTTTATAAGTGTCATTGAACACCAAGGATGGTGTTCCCCCAAGGGGGAGGGTTTTGTAACAGCCCCGGTTAAAAATCAATGTAATAAAGTTAATAAAGGAAAAATAAGACCAAGGTCATGGGACATGTATTTGAATCTTAATGTTAGGGAAAACATCCTAGTGGGTGTTCATTTAGTTTATTATAACTAAGGAAATTGGCAAAGGCATTGAAAAGGAAAAGAGGCATTAATTGGCATTTATTTATGAAAATAATGGAAAATAGGAGAAAAGGAATGTGAAAGGTCATAGGTTGCATGTGAGGAGGAAAATGAAGGGAAAATAGAGGCCTCATTGATAAAACAGCTTTTGAGGATTAGTTTACAACCTTTTTCAGTTCAGTTTTGGAGCTCTCTCTCTCTCTCATACTATTGCACACTTAGAGCATTCTTGTAGCACTCTGGCATTGGAGAAAGGAAGGAAAGGGAAGGACAAGAAAGCAAAGGAAATCAAGGATCAAGCAATGAATATTTGGATCAAATGGTTACAGTGGGATTACTTTCAGGTATCGAGTTGCATGTATGATTTATTTGGTAGTTTTGGCATGCATGGTACATGCATGTGTGTATTTGGATTTCTTGTTGTCATTGTCATGGGTTTTTCTAGGTGTGACTGTGTTTTTAGCTTTTCCTTGCCATTTCTAGATAATCATGGTGTGATGAGGTTCTTTCATTAGTTGATATTTGGATTACCGGATGGTTTTGGATCCGGGTGAGGTGGTATCAGGAAAATTCCCAAGGGCCTAGGAATCCCTTGACTGGTAATGGTGAGATACACGATAAAGCCTGAGGGTGGAGATGAGAAAATTCCTCAAGGTATTGGTGAATAAATATGGAGGCATCAATGCATGTTTAGGGCCTAATGATCCCTTGACTGGTTTTGGTGGGATTGTGGTAAAGTCTGGTAGTGTATGTTTCTTTGTTATGGCCTAGGAATCCCTTGACCGGTAATGGAAAGATTGCAGTATATCCTGGTTGGTTAGGTGATTTATTCTAGCCTAGAGATCACTTGACCAGTAATGGCGAGACATGTGATAAAGTCTGAGGAAGTACTGGTTGTTTTGTTGTGAGTCCCACATTCATGCTTGGAATATGGTACGAGGGTGATTTACTGAAAGAGATATTTGGTTCAGCTCAATCTATGGTTGGGTGGTATGTCGAAGTCCCTGAATTGGTTGGATTTGAATATGTTAATAAGAGTTATTTTCCTCATTTATTTCATGAGTATTTATACTTTTTATTATGTGGCTTTAATGGTTGTTCTATCACTATTATTATTCTGGTTATATGATGGTTATAAGCATGGTTTTATGACATGCTTTAGTTATGGCTCTCATCATGTTTTGATTAGTGAATGAATGGTTAATGAATGCATGACCTAATAGATGTTATTTCAGCTATTATGAGAGGGTATCAAACCTTCTTGATGATTTCCAGATAATTATTATACCCCTATGTTTAGATATGTAATTATGACCTATAGACTACATGTTCACTATGTGCTTGACAGAATGTCTATCATGGTTAGGCCTAGTTAGGTCAAGTAGTTGATCAAGTTTTTCATTAATGGATTTTTCCTTATCTCATTCATCATTCTGGAAAGTTCTATCAAGTTCTGGGTAGAGTGTTGGATAGCCCTGAAAAAGTGGCTCAAATCTCGGGGTCACATGCACAAAGCTGGGTAATTTAGACTATAATTTCTAGGAGGCGTGGTTATCCATGTGACTCAATGATCTACAGTCATTGGCTTGCCTTATTATGCAAGCGATTGGGAGTCCAGGTCATTGACAAGGAAGTTTAGCTCATGGTGTGGGAACCTGGAGTGGTTTTTTAGCTTCTAAGGGTCCTATAGCTCTTGAGGTAGGCCAGTAAAGTTTTGGTTGGATGATTCCACTTCCTTAACTATACCTTGGAGGTTGAGTTATATCATAATACCTATTCTCCACATATTTAACCCACTGGACGGGTGAACTTGGGTAAGTGTGAGAGGAGGGTGTTACAATATGTGTAATTTAAGACTCCACAAATGAGATGGATAACATTTTATTGAGCTTTACATAGAATAAGTATGTCTAGCTAAAATATATCCTATGGTGGCCCCTTTATGTAACATTGTATATTTTTGACATATTTTCGAGTTATGCATCCTATTATGTCTATAAATTATCAACCATATATTCTCCAGATTTGCTAATGATTGTAAGCATGAATATACAAGTGGGGTTCTAGGCCACACCCCCCTTAACAGGGTCAATGCACAACCGATATTGTAACCATTCTCCATACGTTGTTTGGTTTTTGTAGTTACTATATAATGTAAAAAACAAATCAAACATGAATGAACTATTGCATTCATACAATAAATTAGGCCTATACAAAAAATGACAAGTATAAGACAGAGTGTGTATATCAAGCAATAGTAGCAACAAAATCCTTCATACTTAGAACAACAGAGATTAATTTTCTGATCTAATCAAAAAAGCTAAATGAATACTTGGTTTGTAGTCAAAATTAAAGGGCTTAAAGAACACTTGGTTCAAGCCATCATAGTTAGGTTGTGGTCTTGCGGTGAGTGGGTGTGAGACTACAAAGATTAGCCCAGGTTAGATTCACAATGCATTCATGTCTAAGAATCCATATGTACCCACAAATCCTCATTCAAAAATCACCACAAATAAATAAATCGAGGTGGCATGCTCATTCATAATGTGTATACGTTCAGGTTGCCCATCCTCACACTTCAATAAAATCTTAACTCCAGAACCTGACTTTGCTTGGGTGCATATTGCGATGGGGATTCAAAGACCTCCTCATAACTTTGGAGTAAAAAATCCTCATAATATAGGACATATTGGTTGGTATCCAATTCCCATTGGGGATTCGCCTTATCTTAAATGGCCCCAAGATACCCTAGTTCATATTGTAGAGAGTCTGATGATACCTTCATCAATGGCAAGGGGCCCTTGGATGAAGTGGGTGTTGCAGAGTCTGATGTAACTCCATCAACAACATCCTTACTCACCTACAATCTCCTATTTGGAATACCAGTTGAATTAGATGGGACATTTCTATCATGTTTGAATGCCCTACTTTCAAGTGTTGCAGTAGAGACTCTTATGAGTGTTCTAACTTTGTGTCTATGAAGAGACCAGCCACTGAATGTGTTTGGGTGTGTGTAGTTATGGGGTACAAAAACACCATTAAAAGAGGATGCTGCAACTAAAGATGGGGCAAATAAAAGCCTCAAGTAGGGAGTGAGTGTCTCCATAATTGTATTTGTGACAAAATAAAATGAAATGGTTCTCGAGTAGTTTGCAAAATGATTTACTCAACATAACATAAGTATATAGTAATTTTCAAAACTAAAATGAGTGTTTATAAGCTAGTAATGTACGTGCATCATTATGGAATAGTGTTAGGCATTAAGGCTTCCCCTTACAGGTTAAGACCTCTAGAATCCCACATAGCTACAGGTATGTATAATTTCAAAATGTATATGAAGACTTTGGTCTATGAGCATTGCTCAAAACAACAAAACTAGAGAAAAACTAATAATGGCCCTCTTGTTGCATATAACTACCAATTAAGTCCAAAATCACAACAAATATCATTTGCTTGTGGAAATACATAAATATACTTAACTGTAATATTTCTAGTAGCTGAGTGTGGGATGAATCTTTTCTACCCAACCGTTGACTATGGTCCAGTCACCCCCGAGCCAAGTTCTTAGGCGTGAGGAGACTGCTTAAGGGAGCAAGAATACCTCTCAAAATACTCTACCTCTACAATGCATCACATATATAGCAAAAGTAGGATTTCCAATGCTAAACTAGGAAAGCACAAAATTGCATCACCCGTTCTTCCTATCTCTACAACCCCACTAACTATTTCAATTGGAAACAATTATTGATTAGTGCATAGACCTTCATAAGATTGCCCAAAATGTTGCTTCATAAGCACAAGAAGGTATAAATGAAATAAGATTTGTAGAAAGATACAATTCTAGTTCTTTCCCTCAACCCAAACAGAGAACAACATGTCCCATATTTCTTATATTTTTAAGTTCTACTATTGATTGACCTCAAAATAAGTATTCTTTATTGGAATCATAAGAAGAAAATTTAAATTTATCTCATCTAGATAGCCTTCTATCTTTCAATGCAGAGGTTCGCAGGGCCATAGATTGAGATATAGAAATAGATCCACGTAATCTACAAGCAATGGGTGATATGGCATGGTCTTTTTCTTGTACTACATTATGGCACCAAATATGGTTCCACCTACTCTAACTTCTTTGCTTTATACACTAGTACAAAGTGGCTAATTAGTTACTAAAGAAAAGGACTAAAATTTACATATAAATGACTATTTTTCAGTTAGTGACCAATAGTGGCTAATTTACAGTGTCTTATAATGCGGTCAGCATTTAATCATACTAGTTTAATAATTAATTGATTGTCTTAATTTTATCATTTAGTAGTATATTTAGTCATAAATTTGGTCATTGATTTAGTCATTAAATGTCACAATCAATGACCAAATACACAACAAAATATGCTACTACATGATCACCCGAGAAAACTAATTAATGACCAAATAAATATGACCAAAATGTTGACCGTGTTATAAGATACTATAAATTATCTACTAATAGTCATATATATGAAAATTTTAGTCATCGTTTGAAACCAATTAATAACCAAAGAATTAGGACTAAATTTTAGTCATTTTATATGATACTATAAATTAGCTATTAATAGTCGTATATAAGAAAAATTAAGTCATCATTTGTAATCACAAATTTATCATTTACAATAGTAATTTATATTTTTTTGGTAGTTTAATATTCTTTATATAAATGACTAATTTAGTAGTTTATATTCATTTGATTTACTTTCATTAATAACCATTATAAACGACTAATTTAATCGTTATATATTCATTTTATAATATTATAATATAAATTAAATATTTTGAATGAATAATATTAATATGATTCAATATTAAAATTCAATATAATAATATAATATTCAAATCTTTCATCAAAATCAAACTTAAAATTCTTAAAAATATCTGCCAAAATTTTAAACAAATTTAATAAATAAACAAAAACCAAAACATCTTTTAGTTCAAATATACTTTTTAAATATTCTTAAAATTAAAAAAACAAAAAACAAAACTATGCATACTTAAATCTCAATTATATGCATATCGTATATCATATAAATGTAAAAATTGAGTGAACTTAAAAATTCCCACGTATGTTATAGAAGATGGCATACCTCAAACAATTTTACTAACCATACCAAAATAGTCATTATATTATGAACAATAAGCCAAACACCAACATTTAAAATCCTTCACAACAACCTTACCAACATGTTAAAATATACACGTAGGTTGAAAAACTATAAAAACATGCATATATCTATCTTAATTGTATATAAGGTAACCAATATAAACCCTTTGGAATAGTATGGCACCTCAAAATCATGGTAAGAGAGAACGAACAACGATAGCAAATAATTGCAATTTTTTTGGGCTTGTGATAGATGGAAATGTAGAATTCCATTTTTCATACAAAGGAAAATCCTTTTTATATTTCATTTATAATTTTGTTAATAAATTAAAACCTCTATCCATGTGGTAAGTTATCATTTTATATGGATTTTTTTATACTAATTAGATGTGAAGTTCTATGATCTTCATGGAAAAGCTACTCCTAATGGTTTGCAAATCAAATTTTGATTTATATATAAATATAAATAACTAAAAACAACACATACAAGTTGATATATATCTATTATCTTCTATCAAAACTGCACCAAATGCAGTGATTGCCAATATAACTACATTTAAAGTTTTGGTTGATGTGCTAACCATATTTGATCAGCCAAAAAAGGAAGTTTGAAGTCAATGTACAATACTTCCCACTAGAAATATGAATTGTCCACGTTGAGTTCAACCGATAAGTTGAATCCCTAAAGTCATGATATAATAGTAATTCTATAAGCTATCCTCAATCCACAACATTCTATACAGACATTGAGCCATGGATATATATACCACATTGGGGATCCACCACTCTATGAAGAAGCTGAATTTTCCTTAACCTCCTCAATCCTCTTCAAAACCTTCCTCATTGTTGGCCTTATTTATGGAAATGGAGCTATCTAGGCAATTATTAGATCTAGTAGTATTATCATCTTATCCTTGGGAATTCAGTGGAAGAGACAAAGCCATTAATAACACCAGATTCAATTTCTTCTACTCGAACATAATGAACTCATTTTTGTAGATACATGGCTTCTCCATTGAGGATGGACTATCATGGGATTGTTCCTGTAAGAAGCTAAAGTAAGTACACCAAAACTATAGATATCTTATTTGGGTCCCATTCTCCTATTATATTTGAGACATTCAGGAGCCTTGTAGACTAATAGAGTTGTGTCCTCAACTTGCTCGATGTCAAACACAGTAAGGCTATCATCTGTAATACAATCTTCAAAATCCCCTCCTAATATAACATTGGTATATTTGAGGTTACCGTGAATTAATATGGACGCCTGATGCAGGTGGGACAAGCCACAAGCTACATCTTGAACAATACTGAATCATGACATCTAGTACAAAGGCTTCCCCTTTGATTTTGAACCTGAAAAACTAGTCAAATGACATAAATCAGGCATGAAATTACACATAAAAAATTGTCTCCTAGAATTAGATGAACTTGTTATAATATAAATCCAATGTAATATAATGATCCATGTTAGCTTTACACTCCTTATTGAAAAGTTTACTCTTCAAAAGGTTGGCATCTAAAGGCCTTGCTGGCTTGGTCCTAACTAGAAGCTTAATCCTCGTTAGCGAGTTAAGGTTGTGCCAGTGAAGACTTTCTGGGTTGATTGTGACATAAAAGGAAGTCCATTTGCTTGGAGAATTGCATATTCTTAGAATATACAACCATCTTGGGACATTATAAACCTTTATTCTCAATTCACCACCTCAAATTATGTTTTCTGGTGATTTTTTGGAAACATCCATATTCATTGTAGTTTCATATCAGTTTTATAAATATGTAGTCTGAAAGTCATGTTATTAGAAAAGAATGACTTATTAAAACACCATATGGGGTTTAAACAATTTAAATCCTGAGAAACAATTATTCATATCACAAGTAAGCTAGGGCGGGGGGTTGATTTTGAGCTTTGTTTGACTAACTAGTTAAAACCCGTTTTTAAAAAATTCATTGCAAGTTTTATTACTTAATTAAATTGTTTATATATGCAATTGGAATTTTGATATTAGTGTCACCTAGTAACCAATCTAAGTTAATGGGGATGGAATATCTCTGGTAAAATTCAAAGGGAAAATAAAATAAAATAAACAAGCAAGTCTAAATGATGCCCAACCAGAAATCGTAGAGAATCCTTCAAGTCTAACCTACAAAGAGAACCATAGAGTTTTCCAAATGGTTAAGGGGACAAAGAATAAAGAGATCCAAGACCTATCTCATGAGGACAAATAATTTGGTAATATTTGTGATGTGTGTTGTGACCTTGAGTTTGTTATGATCTAGGGGTTCTCTAAGCACAGAAGGAGACTTACTTATTTTTATTAAGAGTTTATTTGTAGGTTGCTCTATTCAATGTCGAGCTTATATATTCAACACAATTGCATCTTGTCAACATGCGTTACAAGCAATAGTAAAGATCTATGGTTCAAATAGATGAGAGCAATGTTCAAACCCCATGGAAGACATGAGTGGCTATCAGGTTGAGAAACAAAAATTGGGTAACAAATAAAAATTCTGTACTTCTATTTTTCCAGCTTGAAGAGAAGGCATTTAGAAGGAATCATGCACATACCATGGAAGAGATAAAAGAGGCTTCCATTGGGATAGTGATCATAGAAAAGAAACTTGTCTTTAGCATAGAAATAAGCTCTTAGAGAAACTATATTCTGGTGTCAAAGCATATCCACCATCTCCACATGCCTCAAATTCATCCCTAGTAATATTGTCAGAATTATTCAGTCTCTTCATAGTTACAGTCATTTTGTTCTCCATCAAAGCCTTATAAGTAGTCCTTAGTATGCCTCTCCCCATAATTTCAGCAAATGCATGGAGAAGATCCTCCAAAGTGTACATATGAGCTTCCCCACTGCAGAACATAAGAAGCCAACTCCCATGTTGCTCATATTGAACGCTCTTAACATCTGTACTAACATAATATAGATCAAAACTGATCTCCTCAATCGAAAGCTTCTCACCTAAAACATTTCAGCCTCATACCCAGCCTTCTATTGTATGCACCTCTATTGAAATATGGCAACAAGAATATTCCAATTTAATTTGTCCTTGAATTAAATTGTGAATTAAAATCGAATTTACTCTTAACAACTACTTGGAAATAATTAATTAATTTATTTTAAATTAATTAGTTGGAGAAATTCAAGTTAGAAGTCTTTCTGAAGTCATGCAAGAGTTATCCCTTAAATTAAGGAGATAAGGTTGAGTTATATTTGAGTTGTAATTAGTTAACTCAATTTACTGAGTTAAGTCTAGTTAAATTAGTTTCAGACTGTTTGAGGAACTAATAGTGAGTTAATAGTCAGTTGATGCATGCATGCACTCAACTAGTGCTACTCCAGTTAACTGAATATTCCCTCATCAGAACCTCATGCATGTCTATTCTGAAAAAAACCTAGTTGAGATTAAAGTTCAAGGATAGTGTACTATCAATTGCATGTGTTTTCTCATGGAGAAAACTCATGCTTGCAGTCTAGGTTTCATCCTTGAGGATTGCGCAGTTTTTAAGGCTTGATCATCCACTTGGTAATAGGAAATCATCCACAAGGAATAGCACAAGGAAATAGGAGCTTGGAGGGCAGCGGGGAAGGCTGGAGAGAAGCCAAGATTTCCTGTGAGCATCTGTGAGGATTGTACTAAGAACTGGCTAGCTATGAGAGCTAAGGCTTTGTATAATTCCTATGTATTTTCTCCATGTATGATAATACAATAATGCGGGATTCTTAGCTGAGGCTTTCCCTAAAGTATTTTCATGTGTATTGTGCCATTGATTCTTCTTCTTCTATTTATATTTTTCATCTTGATCTTTTATCTTCTGCAAATTGATAGTAGAAGTAGGTTATAGTATTTTACTTTGATTTATATTGCATTATCGGGTTAACCTACACAGATTTTCTACATGGTATCAGAGCTGGATTTGTAGATATTTTCTACATGGTGTCAGCGCTGTGAACAGTATACTGAGAAGAGAATTCGAAGTTTGAAGTTCGAGGTTACAAGTGAAAATTAAATTCATATCATATTTCAAGGTTGACTAATGGCATTCTATGGCTTGAGACTCTAGTATGCCTTGGAAGGTAGCTCGAATTACATAGCATGGAAAGATAGAATGGAGGCTGTATTAGAAGATAATGGCTTGAAGGAATTCATTGATCAAGAAATCCAAAATCCAACTTCCACATGAAGCCTCATTCCACATGACCAGTGACAAAAAATTATTTAGTGCCTTGGAGGAGAAAGACCTCAAGATGTGCATAGAGATGGGTGACGACGGAAGGTATAGTGTTTCAGCATTGGGCACAATTGCTTTCCATAGGGAGCGTGGAGCTCCTCTCACCTTGATAGATGTGATGTATGTGCCTGGACTGAAGAAGAACTTGGTATCGATCATGATGTTGGAGGACAAAGGCTACAATGTTGTCTTCAATAAAGGAAGGGCATTCCTAAGACACATAGACACGGGTTAGACCAAGAGGACAGGGATTCGGGTGAAGAATCTCTATAAACTAGAGGTAGATGATTGTGCAGCAGTGAGTACGAAAGTAGAATTGGTGCAAAGCCAAGACATTGGCGAGTTGTGGCATAGGCGGTTGGGCCATTTACATCATGGGGATTTGAAGATAATGTAGCAGATATCTACAGGACTTCCCAGAGGTAAACTTGAGCAAGTTGACAATGCAAAGGTTGTACCTTGGGAAAGTACACCAAGTCTTCCTTTCATGATTGAGATAGTCGAGAAGAGGGTATCTTAGAGCGAGTTCATACTGATTTGTGTGGACCATTCTCGACGGCATCCACATTAAAGTAAAGGTATTATGTGATTTTCATTGATCACTATTCTCGTAAATGCTAGATTTATTTCATGCAGAAGAAGGACCAAACTTTCACAAAGTTTTGTGAGTTTAAAGCTTTGGTCGAGAAAGAGTCAGGGAAGAAGATCAAGGCCTTGAGAAGTGAAAACGGTGGAGAATATGTCTCTCAAGAGTTTAAGGACTTTTGTGCAGTGGAAGGAATTAAACGAGAGTTGACAGCACCTCATAACCCATAGCAAAATGGGGTGGCCGAGAGGAAGAATAGAACTATTGTAGGGGCAGCATGGGCAATGCTGCATGACCAAGGCCTACCACTTCACTTGTGGACTGAGGCATTCAACACAGCAGTCTATTTGCAAAATAGAAGCATGCATCACATACTTGGGATAAAGAAACCAGAGGAAGCTTTTTCCAGTAAGAGACCAGATGTGGGTCACTTCATGATCTTTGGCTCATCAGTATATTTCCATGTGATGAAGGATGCACGGAAGAATATTGAGCCAACAACAAAGTTGGAGATATTTGTGGGGTACACTTATACACCTCACAACTATCGGGTGTACTTGCCTACCAATCGGAGGATAGTGGTTCACATAGATCTCAAGTTTGATGAGCAGAAGGCCATGCAAGTTTCCCTTGAGAGGGAGCTCCAACTACAGGTTGTGGAGGAACTGTTGGTTCCTAAGGAGGAGGAGCCTCAGACTGATGCGGAGCAGCTGCATGTAGAGGTTCTAGTAGTGGAGACATCCACTCAAGTAGAGTCTTCCAGAGATGGATGGAAGAAAACAAAAGAAGATGAAAAATTATTGGAGGATGGGAGAGAGAATGTGGGAGCACCATCTTCTCAGTGCAGACAGAGGAGGTCACCTGAGAGGTGCACTGGATACATGGCCCTTACTGGGGAATGTGTTGAGACCAAGCCATATTCCTTTGAGGAAGCTGTGCAGCAGTCGATTTGGGTTGATGCTATGGTGGAGTATGGCTCCATAGTCCGTAATAGTGTTTGGGATGTGGTTCTGAGATGGAGAACAAGTCAGTTGTGAGTTCCCATTGGCTTTGCAAGGTAAAGCCAAGTTGTTGATGGTAGTGTGGAGAAGCATAAGGCAAGATTTGTTGCCGTGGATTTTCATAGGTCGAGGAGGATCATGTTGCTGCAACATATTTCGACAGAGGAGCGATATGCTGACATTTTCACAAAGGCATTGTCAAAGTGTAAATTTGAGTTCCATAGTGACAGGATCAGGGTGGCAGATAATCCCTTTCTTGTTGAGAGGGAGTGTTGAAATATGGCAACAAAAATATTCCAATTTAATTTGTCCTTGAATTAAATTGTGAATTAAAATCTAATTTAGTCTTAACAGCTACTTGGAAATAATTAATTAATTTATTTTAAATTAATTAGTTGGAGAAATTCAAGTTAGAAGTCTTTCTGAAGTCATGCAAGAGTTATCCCTTAAATTAAGGAGATAAGATTGAGTTATATTTGAGTTGTAATTAGTTAACTCAGTTTACTGAGTTAAGTCCAGTTAAATTAGTTCCAAACTATTTGAGGAACTAATAGTGAGTTAACAGTGAGTTGTTGCATGCATGCACTCAACTAGCGCTACTCTAGTTAACTAAAGATTCCCTCATCAAAATCTCATGCATGTCTATTCTGAGAAAGACCTAGTTGAGATTAAATTTCAAGGACAACGTACTATAAGTTGCTTGTGTTTTCTCATGGAGAAAACTCATGCATGCAATCAAGGATTCATCTTTGATGATTGCACACTTTTGAAGGCTTGATCATCCACTTGGTAATAGGAAATCATCCACAAGGAACATCACAAGGAAATAGGAGCTTGGAGGGCAGAGAGGAAGGCTACAGAGAAGCCAAGATTGCATGTGAGCATTTGTGAGGATTGTACTGAGAGCTGGCTAGCTGTGAGAGCTAGGGCTTTGTATAATTCCTATGTATTTCCTTCGTGTATGATAATACAATAGTTTGGGGTTTTTAGCTGAGGCTTTCCCCAAAGTATTTTCATGTGTATTGTGCAATTGATTCTTCTTTTGGTTATATTGTTCAGCTCGATCTTTAAGCTTCCAAAAATTTATAGTAGAAGTAGGTTATAGTATTTTTCTTTGATTTATATTGCATTACCGAGTTAACCTACACAGATTTTCTACAACCTCTTGCCATAAAACCTAATAAGGAACACCATGGAAATTAGCCCAATAAGGGATCCTGCAACAATCCCTACTATCTTTCCCCAATTTAGCCTTTCATGCCTTTTAACAAATTTCCTGAAATATTGCTCCATCTGCAAGCTTGTAATAAGATAATAGGGCTTAGAGAAGGGGTCACTACTACGTTAAGCATGCATAGCCTGAGAAATGGTCTCCCACAGAGCCTAATATTTCCCAAAAATGAAGAAGCATTGAACATAGACAGAACTGTAGTAGATGGTATTCTTCCATAGGGCTGGTTATTAGAAACATTCAATACTTTCATGCTAGATTGATTAAAACTAGGAACAAGACCCTCCAAATGATTGATTCTCCAAAAAAAGAGTATACAATATTTGAAGCCCAGTGAAGGCACCAGGTATTTCACCACTCAAGAAATTATCCGAGAGAGCAGTGACCTTCAGACAATGGAGACCAGGAAGAGACCTGGGAATCATACCTTTGAGCATGTTATGATCCAAAAACAAGTTTTTCAGATTACTTAGGTCCATTAAGTTGGGAATAGGTCCTCTGAGTGAGTTCCCCTTGAGGCTTAGGACTCACAGTTGATCCAGCCTATTCAAGTTGTTCTCATCAAAAGTGTCATTAAAATTCATATATTCTAAAACTAGATTGGTGACTCGACCCTCTAACGTGCACCCCATGACTCCATTCCAACTGCAATAATCTATGCCAGATCTCCACTTTGAATTCAATCTATGCTTGGGATCTGAATATTCCTTGAATATTAGAAGCGTAACAACATATCACACCATTTTAACATGAACAACAACAATAAATACAGAATGTTGAAATATAAATAGCAAAAGAAAGAAGAACTCTAACATTATTTTTGGCTCGTAGTACCCCATGATTTCACAAATGTAGGTTGGACTATGAGATTTCAGTATAAAGTGGGCTCAAATGACTGGAATTAGTTTCCAGTAGAAAATGTTTAGAATTTGTATGTTGTAAGGCTCAATGGTTTGCACAAATAGTCAGTTGGGCAGTGATCTAGAGGTAGATTTGTGGGAGTTGATCATAACTAGCCTAGATTTTATCGTCAGTTCATTTCTATAGAAGTTTTATGTGAGTATTCTCAAAGAAACATTGGATGAGATGTGATTTAGTGGTAGACTGGTGGTAGTTTTCCACAACTAGCCTAGACTTGAGTCTCAGCTCATTTCTGTATAAGCTCTACTTGAAAATCCCTAGAGCTACAGGGTATGGTCCAGGAGTAGATTAGTGGGACTTTACCACAGCTACCACATATTTGATTCTCAACTCATTTCAACATGAAATCTACCTAAAATCCCCCGAGGACATGTCTTACAACTAGAAATTGGGTGATTTCCATCAAACACAAATCAATCTTCACCTAGAATATGTTACCCTTAGACATTCCTCAAGGTACCAATCTCAAGATTACATTCAGAAACAATGTTGCATTTGTACCATTTAGAAAGTTCAACTGTCATTGAAATTTCAGCACAAACTATACTGCATTTGTAACTCAAAAACTGACACAGAGCCCTTTTAACTTCAAACTATTATGAGCCACACCAACTTCAAAGTCAACTCAGATTCAGATTTCAATACAAATATATTACATTTGTATCATTTAGAAATTTTGCATGAGATTGAAATTTCAGAGCAAACTATGTTGCATTTGCACCTCAAAAATTAGCACAGATCCATATTCACCTCAAATTTTTATAAGTTAAGAGATATCAAATCCTTAGTGGTACCAATCTCAAAATTTTTATTGGGATCCTCAAAGCTAACCCAATATACATTGGGGATTAAATTTTCACTGCTATGTATACCATAATCTCATGCATATTTATAAACTCTCAAGCATATTTATAATTGATTATCCCACACAAATCAAAAGTCTAAAAATACAATCTGGGATTGTATGACCTTGGCATTACACTAATCAAATATTTGATCCAGTTCTAAAGTGTTGATTATAACAACTAGGTAATCAACAAAAATTCAAAAAACTAAAGTACAATTTGGGATTGTGTGACCTTAATAACTCTTGGCATTACAATGATCAGGGCTTTGATCGGGTACCACATATTTGATGAAAGATTCAATATTATGAATGAATAATATTAATATGATTCAATATTATGAATAAATAATATTAATATGATTCAATATTATAAACTCATAAGTGTTTCTTGGTCCAAGTGTTATGGCTATGCAGATTTATCAGTTTATAATCATGATGAAAATCTGGAGAAGATCCCCTTACTTTAATTTTCATAAGTGTTGTCCTTATTCTTCATGCCAAAATTTGAAATAGTTAATATGTGTCAGTACAATTGAAATTCAAGGAGGCTTAGCCACCAATTTTGTAAGGATAAAGTGACTTAAACTCTCTTAGACGTCCCTGCACCAATTAACTATTTATAGCATATAAATCCTATCCCTCACCTACTTAACCAAAAATACAATGGATTCCAACACTCTTAGAAAGGTGGGTAATTAATTTTATGCTAAAATGGCCACCAAGAAACCAAGTATAACATTGATTTTGTAGCTCACTCCGGTTAAGTATGTCAGTAGTAGGACTTGTTGTGCTAAACATTAACCCCCCATTTCTTATATAAATTTATATAAAATTTTAAATAAGAAATGGGTCCCTTTAAATAAACTTAGATAAGATTTGTGTGTTCATAAATAAAATTGGTATTAACCCATCATAAAGGAAAACCTTTATGAAAAGGCTTAAGGTAAATGAATCATTATAAAAGCCTTTTGAATGAAAATAAAGCATGACTTTTAAAAATATTATAAAACTCTTCGTTATTGCGATAAAGCGATCGGAAGATTGCATATCACAATAACAAAGGAAATATACGCAAAGCCACAAAGAACCTTCTCAATTCTCTCCGATCCGAAAAGGCAATCGCAATCGAGAAATCAGAGAAGCCAAAAGCCAAGCACAATATAACCAAGCCCCTTAATTCCTTCGATGCGATAAATCATATCACAATCGGCAAATCGCCGATGACAACAACAAGCCAACACATAAACAAAAACATGCTCAAAGCCTCCAATGTGATAAAGCATATCGCAATCAGCAATTGGTGAAATCACATTGACAAAACAAGAAAGCCCGAGTCCATTCCCGATTGCGATATATTAATTAGGCACACATCTCGAAAATGTATTTAAAATGGTTTGCATGCATTGTATCACCTTTCGGTGATCGTAGATATTTAAAGCAAGTATTAAAGCCTTTCCCTTGATATTCCCGATCACCGATTTGCGATTTATCATGAACCATCCATCAAAGAAATCTAAGGCATGCTTGAATTAATCATTCGATATATAAGCAACATGATGGGCATTTAGAACCTTCTTTACCATGATTTACACGTTAAATGACTATTCAATGAAGCAGTTATGGGTAGATCTTTTCATTAGATTTTATCCGCAGCGATCTTTAAATATATTCCATTATCACCTACAAATCAATGTAACTCTTGTTCATTATCATATTGGTCTATAGCATCATTTCTCTGTATCATGGTTTTTCAATCGCTTGTGCAGAATTTCGCCGAAACCAGGAATCTGAAGAAAATGGGAAAGAAATCAAAGAAGTATGCAACAACGGCTCCTCCAAAAAAGATCTAGGACCAAGTAAAACATGGATTAATATCATACACAACATGTCTCAAAATGGGAAACACTAGCTGGGAGAGTATCTATAATCTAATTGAAGTTGAAGAGCCCGAAGAATTATCAGAAGAGGCCACAGCTGATTGAACTAATAAGTCTGAAGGAACTCTTAAAGAGTTGGCATACTCCTTTCTTCACAGAATAGCAGCGCGAGATAAATTCCTCCCATATACTGATGTCGTGAGATGGGTAGTGGAAAAAATTCCAATTACAAATAGAACCTTTTGCACAGTTGACGGCAGGATATTTGGCTCATTTTAGCTTGATAATCTAAGGAAAATGCATCACTTACCTGAGCCTGAGAAGAGGTACAACAAATCATTCCTAGAATCTTTTGCAAAGGAAAGCGAGTTAGAATCAGCCCTAATTAAGCAATGGAGACACTTCCCTGAGAAGCACAAGCACGAATCATCGGGTAAGTACTCTATAGACTCATTGGCTTCTCCTTACTATTATGTCGGAGCTATGATGTGTAGAATGTGGGGAATACATGACTCAGCTAAACTCACTATAGAAATGGTCCCTCTAATGGAGGCTGCAATCAATGGCTATGTGATGGATTGGGCCAATATTTTATCTAATAAACTAGCCACAGCAATTTTAGAGTACAAAGCAAATGTATATTATACTACTAGGACCATTCCCCCATTCTATTATAGTGCATTCATTATGGACATTGTTTGTTTAAATTCTGAATTTCCATTGCTCGGGTGGAGATGGGCCCCAGCAGACCCTAAACTAATACATATCTATCATGTGCAATTATGGAAGGCCAATTACAAAAATCATTTGTATAAAATCTACAATGGTTTTATTTTTCCTATTTATTACTCTATTTTGATAATCCTGCTCCCAAGATATCTCCGAAGCAAAAACAGATTTGACAGTAGTAGGCAATTGGTTTGGGGAGGAAAGATTCACTTATATAAGGATTTTTGGTAGCAATACAAAACCCTATGTCCTTCCCCTGTATGTGCCCGATAAACTATTAGCTCAGGAATTGGCTTATTAAATAACAGTGGATGGGACATCCAAAACCCTTAAAAATTTCAAGAAACAGGTATGGCCTACATTCCCATTATGGTGTGGCATTTTCGCTCTTCATGATTACAAGCATGCAGAGAAGGAGACAGAAAAATTGCAAACACTAAAGCTTGCCATGATTCTTAACAGACAGTATGATCCCAGAAAGGTGGCCTATAATGTTCTTGACCAAGCCAAACTTGCCAAACTTGCCAAATTTGGTCATGAAGATGATGTCTTTGATGATATATTTGCCTCAACTGAATCATTATTCCAAGTTAAAGCATTGGCTAAAATCAAATATCAAGATGAAGGATTAGAAGTGTTTAATAGGCTTAGAGAACAGAGGTTGCAAACTCTGTCTTTAGACCTCTTAGTCACAACTCCTACAGTCCAGTCATCTGCTCAGACTGAACAAATAGTTACTGGTAAGACTTCTGATATTGAAAAGGTCTCCAAAAAAGAAAAGGAACAAGAACAAGAACAGGGACAGGGAAAACATAGTCAACTCATAGATACAGATACTCAGATTGATCCCAAGCTTCTTAAAGAATGGAAATAGTTTGATTCCATTATAAGCAATACTGAGAACTTACAGGAATTTAGCACACCTGAAGTGACAACTGGTCACAAGACAACAACTAATATGGTTCCAATTGAAGGAACCAGCGGCCCACCAAACACTCAAAAGGATATGGAGATCATTCCAGAAAATCCATCCGATGAAATCATCCGACATGTAGACGAAATACCACCTTTAGATGTCTTCTACAGCCCTAAACATAGGGCTATAGTAAAAAGACAAAGGAAAAAGAGAAAGCTTGATCAACCTTCTCTTTTACCTGCACGGATGGAGATGGCTAATGCGGTATGGAGAGAGGAAGTCAATCCTTCTGAAGACCTCACAAAGCTCTCTCAATATGTCGGGCTATATTCCGAAACTACTATGGATAAAGCATCGGAAGTCAGCAATTTACTCAAAGAAAAAGATCAAACAATTATTTCGCTTGAGGCACAGGTATTTCAAAAGCAGCAGAGGATAGAGCAATTATAGCAGCAGTTAGCAGCGCAACAGCAATTAAAAAACCAGCTAAACGAGCAATTGCTCAAGGAGAAGCAAAGGATAGACCAAAGCGCAGTTCAGAAACAAAAAGAATTATCCTTAGCATTGGCCAAGTTGAAGTCAATGAATGAACAATTGAGCAAAACAAAAGATGAGAAAATCGCTCAACTGTGACAACAAATAGAAAAGTTCAAAGTTTTTCCTCAAGTAGCAGAGTTCAAATCCAAAGCTTTCTCGATCAATAAAGCATTGATTAATCAAATAAATCTGCTATGTCATAATATTTCTCTTGCTGAGCCCCTCTGTGAAATTTCTTCATCAATGATTGATAAATCAGTTGATGCAAGACAGAATTTGGAGCAGGCCGATGAGAGATTAATAGACTTTCTTTCTTGGCAAGAAACCAAGGAAGGACAAGCTACAAATCTGCCTTGAATTCTGGAATCGCACAAGGAAATTCTTTTCCTAGAATGGAAATCTCAATTGATGAAAGCAGAGAGGGAAACTTCAAGATGTAGATCAGCGACTGGTAATTTGATTAAATTAATCAATGATACACTTTATCTGTATAATTTGATTTCAGATTGTACTCCAGGTAAACTACCATCAGCTAAAGCATTGGAGCATACATGCAAACAGGAATTAGCAAATAAGGAGAGATTAATCGCGGGCATCCAAAGTTTAACTTGGGACACCTTTTGGTTCTTCCTGGTTAAACCACATAGTCAAAAGGCAACAATAAAATGTTTAACAGATGCAATCTATTACATGATTCCTGAAATTAATAATGCTACGTATTCAGCCCAACTGCATTCGCGTATGAGTCACCCTCCAGAATTGCAACCAATTCTCGCTATATGCTAGCTCAAGCCAAAGTATAATCAACCGAAACAGTGAATCATTCTACCGACTACAAGCATGTCTATTTCAAGGAGATTTTCATGATTTAGTTATACCACCTCATAGCATTTTTATTTCATAGTTAGTTAGTTAGTAAGTATTTATAGACCCTTTCATTGTATTGGAAAGGGTCCTCAATTTTTGTATCAAAACTTGGATCAGGAGTTGCACTATTTTGCTTCCGATATATATTTTTTTATGAATACTAGGCCTATATTCTAAATTTTAATGAAGAATGCTTTGATAAGATATGCACTATTGCTTTTTGTGAGAGTATTTCTAAGTTGAAAGACAGGATCTAAATGCGATTGATATCAGAGGGGATTCAAATTACATATGGTACTATTATCTATGTCTTTGTTCCATTCTTTTATATGAATCAGCATTTATTCAATTATTGCTATCATTAGATATATGTATGTATTTTAACAGCAGTCCTTTTACTTATCACTATTGAATGTTTAAGGTATGTTATTCTTTCAATCGTATTTATGTCAATGATATATGAAGAATAAAGTAATAATGTTTTAATTATTACTTTTTTCAACTACTTGAACAAAGTAATTATCATATGAATGAATGTCTTTATTTATAAGTGGAGTCATCTATATGCCTATTTGTAGATAAAGATCATCAAAAGTTGCACTTAAGTGGAAATTTCCCAGGATATATTAGTTGTTTATTTTTGCATTATAGAGTAAATCATCCATCATTATCATTAGATAACAGAAGATCAATCACTTATCCATCCTATTTACAAACCATTGGGAAACTGGTCTTATTATATCCATTCGGATCCACTAAACCAAACGGAAAAGAAGCTGCCTTTAAGGTCCAGACCGGGTGGTTTTCCCTGATGTTGATGCAGCGATTTTTGAGGAATCAACATTTTTGGCACTAGAAGGAGGGCCATGAGTTGTGAAAGGTGAGAAAATCCAAACCTACAACCCGTTCTAAGAGTAAATCTCCCTCCACCTCACCTCCGACTTTTCCTTTGCATGCTGGAACTCCAGTCTTCAAATGAGAAGAATAGGAGACAACTACCACTGCTAATCCCCAACATATCTCAGATAAATTAAGTACCGAATCTCCTGAAGTACAATCTCTCATCCATAAACTTTAAGGCTTCTCAATATCACCACAGAAATATGAGGTATCTCAAGGCAGTGTGACTTCGCAATTCATTCCCTCTCACCCCCTCACCAGACTTCAGAGTGAAAATCTTGGTATGGAAACTACTGCGTTACCTTTACCTAAAAGGAAAAGAGCAAGGAAAACAACTGAAGGATCTGATAATGAAACAATCTCATCATCATCATCCTCCATTTCATCTTCTCCATTGCAAAGTCAACAATCCACTCCCCCATTACAAATTGTTGTTCAACAGGGAATAGGAACTTCAACATCAACATCACAACTTTTTGGAATCTCAATATCTGCCCTTTCCCAACCATCTAGAACTTCATCAGCATTATCATCTACTATCTTGACAATGGCACAAAATCCATGGAGCAGTCCTGGTGCAGTCACTATGCCTGCACCTTTACATCCATTGCCAGCTCACCCCGAAAAATGGTTGCCAAAATTTAATCCAGATGCAAGAATCCTAGCAGACAACCATATTAACAACTTTATGTTATCAGACAATCTAAAAGTAGTTACAGAGGAAGATGTGGTTGTTAGGCTTTTCCCTTATACCCTACAAGGGTCAGCTAGGTCTTGGTACTTTTCTCTACCATCAGGATCCATTACCAATAGGAATATTTTTCAAGAACAGTTCTTGACTAAATATGGTGATGACAGATCTGTAGCAACATTAATCAATGATCTTTCAAATCTTAGGACAGAGTCCAAAGAACCTATAAAATAATTCAATTCCAAGTTTAATAAACTCTTGAATAAGATCCCAACTGCCTCTAAACCTAGTGAACAAGTTAGAAGTGAATGGTATATAACAGCTTTACCTTCAAACATAGCTATCTTTGTAGATAGAGCTGGAAAACCTACTCTAGCAGAAAACATGAAAGAGGTAATTGTTGTGGAAAAACGTATCACCGCTTTGGAAAAGAAAGCTACTCTTGAAGACAGAAAATCTAAAAAGGTCTCTTTCAAAGATGATTCAAAGAAGAAAATGGCTAAAGATCCATACGATATGGAGGGTCTTCAAAAAGTTCTCAAAACTATGTCAAATGAAATGGTAGAAATAAAAAAGCAGGTAGCTGAAACTTCAACAAAAAGGCCATTTAGGAACTTTAAGAAACCTGAATCAAAGCCACCAAATGCTATATCCAATGCAGACTTAGATCCGGAAGAAGATGAAGAAGAGGAGATTGTCTTATCATCTAAAGAAACTGAAGAAGAAGTAACTGTTGAATGCCATGGCATGTGGGATTTCATTTTACCTAATTCTGATACAAAAAATGAACAGGAAGCTTTCCCAGTTACTACCAAGAGTAAAGGTACTTCTAAAACTGTTTAAATAAATCAAAAGAAAAGGAACACCAGTACTCTACAAAAGAGAAAACTCCCACAAAGAAATATCCAACCCCACCTTCTCAAAATCAGCCATCAGTTTCAAATCCACCTACAACAGCTAAAACATTAGTGGTTACAACTCTATGGACTACAACATTATTGAAGACATGAAGAAAACGAAAGAAAATATTACCATGTTTGAACTCAGTAAACTCAAACACCAACAAAAGTTGTTGCTTAAGGAGTTAGATGCAGTACCATCTTCTCCTCTTCCTAATGTTGTACTGTCCAAAGCTGCCAATGCATCAGGTAAACCACCCCTTGGTAGAGTAGAAGCTACTGATGTTGTTTTAATCGGAGATAGATCAAATTCCCATACTCCTCCTTTTCTCTTAACCTACGAGATATATAATAGAAATCTACATAAATGTTTGATTGACTCAAGGGCTTCTTCAAATATAATGTTAGCTTTGGTTTGTTCCCAACTCAACATTGAACCCCAAAAGTCTGCAATTCATATTGTTTAGTTGGATAGAACTAAGGTCCAGGTTTTAAGAGAAATCAACTCAGTTACTATTAGGTTATTAGTTGATCCAAGAGTGGTTCAGAGAATTGATATTTTAATTGCTGATATACTTGAATTCTATGGTTTGATTTTGAGTAGAGATTGGTATGAAAAACTTCATGGTTATATTTCCACTGATTGGTCTCATATGTGGTTACCTTATAAAGGAAATCCAAATCAAATAAAGATCGATTGAGAGAAACATATGACTCATACTGTCACTGGGTTTGAACAAAAAAATCGACCAATAGCATTCAATAATAACATTTTGGGGAATTACGCATCTGAATCATTTTTTTGCAATTTTGTTGCTCAACCATCACCCTTCTCAGTTAATAATTTCACATCTCAAATTGAAAATTTTTCTCAAAAAGATATATCAAGGTGTGTTAAAATTGCTGAGGAAACTGTAAATAAAACTGTAGATAAATCTTTGTTTTGGTCGTTGTATTTTGATGGGTCTAAATCTAGTGAAGGTGCAGGAGCGGGATGTATTTTAGTTAGTCCCAAGGAAGAAAAGACCATGTTGTCATGTAGGTTGGAATTTGAATGCAAAAACAATACGGCCGAATATGAAGCCTTGGTTCAAGGACTTTATAAAGTAATTGGTTTAAAGTTCAATATTTGAAAGTGTTTGGTGATTCGGAAATTGTTATAAGACAAGTCAGAAATACTATTCATTGCCTTTCTAGTCACCTTAAACACTATCATTCCTTGGTACAAGACCTAATATCTCAATTTTTGGCATTCAATATTTCTCCCATCCCTAGATCCCAGAATGCAACAGCAGATTTACTAGCTAATGTTGCTTCTAAGCTCCTTCCATCTGAAGATTACAATCCTGATAGATTCTCAGTAGAATTAATTTTTAGGCCATCAATTTCTGATAATGTCACTAACTGACGAGTGTTCATTCATGATGAAGACATTTTAAATTTCTTAACTTCTAACAAATCCTATGATGATCAAATTATTGATGAGAGTGACCATGACCTTCAAATGAAGGAAAATCTTGAAGAAAACTCAATACCTAGACCAGTGATCAAGCTTGAAGATCTTTATGACATTAAAGATAGGTTTAAACAGGTTACTAATTCAAAGCTCCAAATTTCAACTTTGAGATTTGAATTAATAAACCTTGGTACTGAAGACAATCCACAAAACATCAATTTAGGATTAGGACTTTCTTCAGAAGAAAGAATTGCATTCATTAGATTATTGCATAAATATAAAAATGTTTTCACTTGGAAATATGATGATTTGAAAACATATGATACATCTATCATACAATATATGATTCCAATGCTTTCTGAACAAAAACCAGTACATCAGAAATTAAGGAAGATTCATCCTAACTTAGAGAGTCAAATAAAAACTGAATTAAATAAACTCTTGAAAGCTAAAATAATTTTTCCTGTTAGACATTCAAATTGGGTGTCCAATATGGTGCCAATTAGGAAGAAAAATGGTGACATTAGAATTTGTATTGATTTTAGAAATCTTAACAAAGCAAGTCAAAAGGATAACTTCCCTCTACCAACAATGGAGCAAACTCTCCATTCAGTAGTAGGTTCTGAACTGATGTCCTTCGTAGATAGTTTTTCAGGGTATAACCAAATTTTGGTACACTCTGATGATAGACTTATGACTACTTTCAGGACTAAGTGGGGAACTTATGCCTATCAAAAAATGCCTTTCGGGTTAATCAATGTTGGAGCCACGTTCCAAAGAGCAATGAACATAGCATTCAAAGGACTGATCAATAAATAAGTAGTTGTCTATTTAGATGATATTACTGTATTCTCTAAGAAAAGATCAAGTCATTTGCATGATCTAAAACAAATCTTTGAACGTTGCAAAAGGTATGGTATTTCACTCAATCCTAAGAAATCATTTTTCGCTCTTGACCAAGGTAAACTCTTGGGTTTCATTGTTTCAAAATATGGAATTTATATTGATCCGGATAGAATCAAAGAGATTTCTAATTTTCCATTTCCTCATAATAAAAAATCCATGCAATCATTTTTAGGCCAAATTAACTTTGTAAAAAGATTTGTACCAGATTTCTCATATATTGTTTTACCATTACAAACCATGATTAAGAAAAATTCATTGTTTATATGGGGACCTGTAGAAAAAGAGGCATTTGATTCCATCAAACAATCAATCATAAATTCCCTTGCTTTAAGCACTCCTACTTTTTCAAATCATTTCATCTTATATACTCTTGCATCTGATTTGTCTTACGCAGCAGTACTAACACAAATTAATGATCAAAACTTGGAAGCACCAATCTCATTTTATAGTTCAAACCTTCAAGGTGCTGAACTTAATTACTCAGAAGTTGAAAAACAATCCTTTTCTGTATATAAAGCCATCAAACACTACAGACCCTTTCTCTTAAAAGCTCACACAAAAGTTATAGTCCATTTTTAGCAGTAAGACAATTACTAGTTCAAAGGGAATTAGGAGAAAAGAGAGCAAATTGAGTCACAACACTACAAGAATATGACTTGGAAATAAAACTAGCAAAGATTTTCAAAGGCCAAGGTTTTTGCAGGTTGTTGGCAGGAGCTTCTAACATTCAGGAACCTGAAGGTACAAAAGATACTGAAGAAATCAATCACATATGTACCACTAATCCTGAATCCCAATACGCAGATATGATTTTCTATTTGAAAAATGGATATGCTTCGTCTAATATTTCCTATAAAAACAAAAGTGCCATAAGACTGAAAGCCAAAAACTTCATAATTGTAGATGATGTATTGTTTAGATGGAATTATGATTCAATTCTGTTAAGATGTTTAGAAAAACCTGAAGCGCAAAAGGTCTTGCAGGAGCTACATGATAGACCAGCAAGAGGACATTTTGGAACTGATACAACAACCCACAAAAACATTCATGTTGGGTATTATTAGCCCACCTTGTTCAGAGATACTCATGAATATGTAAGGAAATGCCAAAGTTATCAAACTAATAGTGGAAGACAAGAAGCCAGCTTTCCCTTTGCAACCAGTCAACATTGAACAAGATTTTGAACAATGGGGATTGGATATCATTGGAGAAATCATGCCACATTCATCCAAACAACATAGGTATATCCTCATAGCCACTGATTACTTTACTAAATGGGTTGAAGCAATTCCTTTGAAGACAACAAACTCTGAGGAAATATTCAAATTCATAGATCAGTTCATCATTACCAGGTTTGGTGTCCCAAAGGCTCTTATTTTTTCTAATGCATCTTACTTCTCTGGTAATTATATATTTTACTTTTCTATCAAAAGGGGATTTAAGTTGAGATATTTTTCAAACTACTACCCTCGAGGTAATGGTTTAGCAGAATCTACCAATAAATAGCTCATCAAAATCATTAATAGGCCTATCGAGCAGAATCATAAAAACTAGCATAAGTCTTTGACATTTACACTATGGGCTAGCCGAATAACACAGAAGGCCTCAATAAGCACTTCTCCATTTAATCTAGTTCATGGAAAGGAAGCTATCATACCAGCAAATTTAGTACTTCCATCACTAGCCTTAGTGCAATTTATTGGAGAAACTCCCTCATCTTCTATCCAAGTGAGACATGATCAGATCCTGAAACTAGAGGAAGAAAGGGAGAAAGCCCGAATTATACATGCAAAACATCAGCATATTATTAAGTCATCTTTTGATGCAACTTCAACCAGCTCAAAACATTTACAAGTTGGTGATCTAGTTTTGAAGTGCGACAAATCCCATGAGGATAAAGGAAAACACACTAAGTTTCAGAAAATGTGGCTTGGACCATTCCAAATCAGTGAGAAGATAGGCCCTTCCACATTCATATTACAAAATCTATCAGGAAAGAGAGAATCTCTTCCTGTCAACGGCCTTATTCTGAAAAAATTCTTCAATTGAGGAGGTAACCCCTTCTCCCTTTGTAAATATTCAATTTCAGCAGGATTTGTTTGAATAAATTAGTTTCTTTAAAATCCTAGCAAATAAAGTTGTGAAAAGCCTTCCATTGGTCTTTGCTATATTGAAAAAGTTACTCAAAAGAAAGTAGTTTTAATATTTACTTTTAAGAAATGGAAGCCATGAAGGAAAAGGAAGATTCTAGGAAATTAGGTATAATTAGATTCTGAAAACCCCATTTTATTTTTGTGAAATCTTCCCAAAACTTAGAAATACTATAAATCATTTTAAAGTTTTAGAAGCCTAAAAACGGTTATCAATACAAAACAGAGACTGATTCAATCTTAGCATATTCAACTCTTACCCTGTCATCCATATTCTCTTAAGGAGAAAATTGTTCATCCCATTCATCAAAGTTTATAATTACTCAAAGTGTAATTCTAAAATACTGCATAGTAAAACAGGGTAATGGCTTATTATTATAAGACAAGGGGTCTCATCACGAGCCAGCTTGTTCAGTTAAATTACAACCAGTGAATGGCATTGTCAACAGCTGGCCACCAAACCAGGACAATGGCTTTTTATCTTACAAAATAAGGAAAAAATAAAATGCAATACAAAAAATGTGGAAACATATCTTTTGAATTCATTCTTTTTAATTATACTCTGAAATGGATGGAACAATGAATGATCAAATGGTTAAAAGGTAACCCTGCCGAGACTATAGACGTTTGCTAGCAGCAGAGGCTCTACCTATGACAAAGGAGTCATTATAAAAGCTAAGTTGGAAAAGTCTTTTGTTTTATCATTATCAACCAATTAAGGTTTATTTAAAGCTTAGAATGTATTTAGTTTTAAGAAGAGAAAGAGATAGAAAAAATAGTTATCATTATGTTTAGAATTTATGATTATCTAGTTATATTAGATTTTCTCTATCAATTAAGGTTTTTAGGTCAAGAAAGTTAAAGTATTATATTACTTTCTCAGAGATAACTGTTTCTCCCAGTAAATCGCCAATTGTTGTGCTAAACAACAACCTCCCATTTCTTATAGAAATCTATATAAAATTTTGAATAAGAAATGGGTCCCTTTAATTCAACTTAGATAAGATTTGTGTGTTCATAAATAAAATTGGTATTAACCCATCATAAAGGAAAACCCTTATGAAAAGGCTTAAGGTAAATGAATCATTATAAAATCCTTTTGAATGAAAATAAAGCGTGACTTTTAAAAATATTATAAAACTCTTCATTATTACGATAAAGTGATCGGAAGATCGCATATTGCAATAACAAAGGAAACATACACAAAGCCATAAAGAACCTTATCAATTATGTTCAATCCAAAAAGGCAATCGCAATCGGGAAATCAGAGAAGCAAAAAGCCAATCAAAATATAATCAAGCCCCTTAATTCCTTCGATGCGATAAAGCATATCACAATTGGCAAATCGGCAATGACAACAACAAGCCAACACATAAACAAAGACATGCTCAAAACCTCCGATGCGATAAAGCATATCACAATCGGCAATCGGCGAAATCACATTGACAAAACAAGAAAGCCCGAGTCCATTCCCGATTGTGATATATTAATTAGGTGCACATCTCGAAAATGTATTTAAAATGGTTTGCATGCATTGTATCACCTTTCGGCGATCAGAGATATTTAAAGCAAGTATTAAAGCCTTTCCCTTAACATTCCCGATCGTCGATTTGTGATTTATCATTGATCATCCATCAAATAAATCTAAGGCACGCTTGAATTAATCATTCGACATATAAGCGACATGACGACCATTTAAAACCTTCTTTACCATGATTGACAGGTTAAATAGCTATTCAATGAAGTAGTTATGGGTAGATCTTTTCTTTAGATTTTATCCATAGCAATCTTTAACTATATTCCATTATCACCTGCTAATCGATGTAACTCTTGTTCATTATCATATTGGTTTGTAGCAGCATTGCTCTGTATCACGGTTTTTCAATCGCTTCTGTAGAATTCCGCTGAAACCAAGAATCTGAAGAAAATGGGAAAGAAATCAAAGAAGTGTACAACAACAGCTCCTCCATCAAAAGATCCAGGACCAAGTAAAAAGGGATTAATATCAAACACAACGTGTCTCGAACTAGGAAACACTAGCTAGGAGAGTATCTATAATCTAATTGAAGTTGAATATCCCAAAGAATTATCAGAAGAGGCCACGGATGATTCAACTAATAAGTCTGAAGGAACTCTTAAAGAGTTGGCATGTTCCTTTCTTCACAGAATAGCAGCGTGAGATAAAGTCCTCCCATATACTGATGTCGTGAGATGGGTGGTGGAAAAAATTCCAGTTACAAACAAAACCTTTTGCACAACTGACGGGAGGATATTCGGCTCATTTCAGCCTGATGATCTAAGGAAAATGTATCACTTACCTGAGCCTGAGAAGTGGTACAAAAAAGCTTTCCTAGAAGCTTTTACAAAGGAAAACAAGTCAGAATCAGCCCCGATTAAGCAGTGGAGACACTTCCCTGAGAAGCACAAGCACGAATCATTGGGTAAGTACTCTATAGACTCATTGGCTTCTCCTTACTGTTATGCCGGAGCTATGATGTGTAGAACATGGGGAATACATGACTCAGATAAATTCACTATAGAAATGGTCCCTCTAAAGGAGGCTGCAATCAATGGCTATGTGATGGATTGGGCCAATATTTTATCTGATAAACTAGCCACAGTAATTCTAGAGTACAGAGCAAATGTATTTCATACTACTAGGACCATTCCCCCATTCTATTATAGTGCATTCATTATGGATACTATTTGTTTAAATTCTGAATTTCCATTGCTCGAGTGGAGATGAACCCCCGCAAACCCTAAACCAATACATATCTATCATGAGCAGTTATGGAAGGCCAATTACAAAATTAATCTGTATAAAATCAGCAACGGTTTTATTTCGTTTATTTATTACTCTATTTTTTATAAGCCTGCTCCCAGGATATCTCCGGAAGCAGAAATAGATTTGACAGCAGTAGGCAGTTGGTTTGGGGAGGAAAGATTCACTTATATAAGGCTTTTTGGTAGCAATACAAAACCCCATGTCCTTCCCCTGTATGTTCCCAATAAACTATTAGCTCGGGAATTGGCTTATCAAATAACAGTAGATGGGACATCCAAAACTCTTAAAAATTCCAAGAAACAGGTATGGCCTACATTCCCATTACGGTGCGGCATTTTCACTCTTCATGATTACAAGCACGCAGAGAAGGAGACAGAAAAATTGCAAACACTAAAGCTTGCCACAATTCCTAACAGACAATATGATCCCAGAAAGGTGGCCTATAATGCTCTTGACAAAGTCAAACTTGCCAACTTTGATCATGAAGATGATGTCTCTGATGAGCTATTTGCCTCATCTGAATCATTATTCCAAGTTAAAGCATTGGCTAAAATCAAATATCAAGATGAAGGATTAGAAGTGTTTAATAGGCTTAGAGAACAAAGGTTGAAAACTCTGCCTTTATACCTCTTAGTCACAGCTCCTACACTCCAGTCATCTACTCAGACTGAACAAATAGTTACTGGTAAGACTTCTGATGTTGAAAAGGTCTCCGAAAAAGAAAAGGAACAGGAAAAGGAACGGGTACAAGGAAAAGATAGTCAACTCACGGATACAGATACTTAGATTGATCCCAAGCTTCTTAGAGAATGGCAACAGTTCTATTCCATTATAAGCAATACTGAGAACTTACAGGAATTTAGCACACCCGAAGTGACAACTGGTCACAAGACAACAACTAATACGGTTCCAACTAAAGGAACCAACAGCTCACCAATCACTCAAAAGGATATGGAGATAATTCCAGAAAATCCATCTGATGAAATCATCCTACATGTAGAAGAAATACGACCTTTAGATGTCTTCTACAACCTTAAACATAGGGTTGTAGTAAAAAGACAGAGGAAAAAGAGAAAGCTTGATTAACCTTCTCTTTTACCTGCATAGATAGAGATGGCTAATGTGGTATGGAGAGAGGAAGTCAATCCTTTCGAAGACCTCACAAAACTCTCTCAATATGTCGGGGCATACTCGGCAGCTACTATGGATAAAGCATCGGAAGTCAGCAATTTACTCAAAGAAAAAGATCAAACAATTGTTTCACTTGAGGCACAGGTATCCGAAAAGCAACAGAGGATAGAGAAATTAGAGCAGTAGTTAGCAGTGCAACAGAAATTAAATAACTAGCTAAACAAGCAATTGCTCAAGGAGAAGCAAAGGATAGACCAAAGCACAGTTCAGAAACAAAAAGAATTATCCTTAGCATTGGCTAAGCTGAATTCAATGAATGAACAATTGAGCAAAACAAAAGATGAGCAAATCGCTCAACTATCGCAACAAATAGAAAAGTTCAAAGGTTTTCCTCAAGTAGCAGAGTTCAAATCCGAAGCTCTCTAGATCAATAAAGCATTGATTAATCAAATAAATCTACTATGTCATAATATTTCTCTTGCTGAGCCCCTTTGTGAAATTTCTTCATAAATGATTGATAAATCAGTTGATGCAAGACAGAATTTGGAGTAGGTCGATGAGACATTAATAGACTTTCTTTCTTGACAAGAAACCAAAGAAGGATAAGCTACAAATCTGCCTCGAATTCTGGAATCGCACAAGGAAATTCGTTTCCTAGAATGGCAATCTCAATTGATGAAAGCAGAGAGGGCAACTTCAAGATGTAGATCAGCGACTGGTAATTTGATTGAATTAATCAATTGTACACTTTATCTATCTAATTTGATTTCAGAATGTACTCCAGGTAAACTGCCATCAGCTAAAGCATTGGAGCAGACATGCAAACAAGAACTAGCAAAGAAGGAGAGATTAATCGCGGGCAACCAACGTTTAACTTGGGACACCTTTTGGTTCTTTCTGGTTAAACCACATAGTCAAAAGGTACCAATAAAATGTTTAACAAATGAAATCTGTTACATGATTACTGAAATTAATGATGCTATGTATTCAGTCCAACTGCATTTGCATATGAGTCACCCTCCAGAATTGCAACCAATGCTCACTATATGCCAGCTCAAGCCAAAGGATAATTAGCTGAAACAGTGAATCATTCTACCGATTGCAAGCATGTCTATTTCAAGGAGATTTTCATGATTTAGTTATACCACTTCATAGCATTTTTATTTCATAGTTAGTTAGTTAGTAAGTATTTATATACCCTTTCATTGTATTGGAAAGGGTTCTCAATTTTTGTATCAAAACTTGGATCGGGAGTTGCACTATTGTGCTTTCGATATATATCTTTTAATGAAGACTGGGCCTATATTCTGAATTTTAATGAAGAATGCTCTGATAAGATATGCATTATTGCTTTTTGTGAGAGTATTTCTAAGTTGAAAGACGGAATCTGAATGCGATTAATATCATAGGGGATTCAAATTACGTATGGTACTATTATCTATGTCTTTGTTCCATTCTTTTATATGAATCAACATTTATTCAGTTATTGCTATCATTAGATATATGTATGTATTTTAACAGTTGTGCTTTTACTTATCACTATTGAATGTTTAAAGAATGTTATTCGTCCAATCGTATTTATGTCAATGATATATGAAGAATAGTGTAATAATGTTTTAATTATTACTTTGCTCAACTACTTGAAAAAATTAATTATCATATGAATGAATGTCTTTATTTATAAGTGGAGCCATCTATATGCCTATTTGTAGATAAAGATCATCAAAAGTTGCACTAAAGTGGAAATTTTTCGGGATAGATTAGTTGTTTATTTTTGCATTATAGAGTAAATCATCCATCATTATCATTAGATAACAGATGATAAATCACTTATCCATCCTATTTACAAACCATTGGGAAACTGGTCCCATTATATCCAGTCGGAGCCACCACACCAAACAGAAAAGGAGTTGCCTTTAAAGTCCGGACCGGGTGGTTTTCCCCGATGTTGATGCAACAATTTTCGAGGCATCGATAGGACTCTCCCTATTAAACCCTCAAAACCAAAAGCGTAACTCTTCTCTCAATGAGGATATACTCTAGCAATACATAAGGCACATCTTAGTGGTAGATACCAGATCTAGATTTTTCCCATGTTAAAATGATATCTTCACCCTTTGTGGATCTCAAGGCTACATCTTCTCCTTCTTAGTCTCTTGCTTCAAAATCTACTTCCATTTTGAATATGAAGTAGGTGCCACTCTCAAATTTTATTAAAGAATTTGTCATTTACCTTTTCTTTTAATGTTGCTACTATGTGTCTCATAAAAACAGGTGCACATGAGACATGACAAAGAGGGAAATGAGACATATGTCCCAACAAGAAATGAAAGGCAAGGACATGACACATCATCCCTTCCGAACTAGAATATATAATCTACACTTCATAGTTAATTTGGTCATGCCCATCATTAATTACAGGGATTACCTCTTCATGCAAGGAGATCAAGGCAATAATGTTTCATTCAGTATAATGTCTCAATTTTTCACCCCAAGTACCAGATAAAGCATATGATTTTTATTTATGAATCTCTTTTCTTTTAACTATACCTTGAGAAGAGACAAATATACTTAAAAGTTAATTGTTATTCTTCTTAAAAACTCTTACCATACTAGTTGTAAAGAAGAATCCCATTTTACACTAATTTAAATTTACAATCATATGGAAATCAATTTCATGTGTTTGATGCATTGCAAGTAAACTGAAAAAATACTTAATTTGATGCATGAGTAAAATTATACCCACATTAGTACTATGTTTTCCCTGTGAATTCATTATTTCTTCCTCTTCTAACAATTCTTCAATAACTAGTTGTAGATGTTCATCAAGGGCTCCAACTTCATGCAACCTTTTGCATGCCTCCAAGCATACAAGTTTCCTGGCAGAAGCAAGTTTCTCATTTGGAGAACTAATGACCTCCTGAAAAGGTGCATTTGGTGGCAATTTCAATATGCATTCATATTAGTTGTCCTCCCCTGCTACTTTTCTCGGTATAAACTCAGGTCTAGGTGAGTAATATCTACACCAACAAGCACAAAATTAGTACATATCCAAAACCTTACATTAAATAGACCATAGTCACATGGAAATGGTGATTTAAATCACCAAAACATAATTCTAACTTGGATCACCACTCAAAAGATTTGATTTAAATTTTTTAAGTTTTAATCGCTTTAATTGAGATTGACTTGGTTAACCAAGCTATATTCGCAAGTTTGAATCAACTCAGTAAGTAAAAATTGCAAGTTAAACCTTTGCAGGCCCAATCTATGTGTAAATGCAGTTTTGCCTGGGCTTTTTGTCATTTTCGACCATCTGTTTGAGCTAGTTTCACCTTTGCCAAGTGAAGAATAATGACTAACATTGTCATTTTCTACCATCTATTTGAGTTAGTTTCACCTCTGCCAAGTGAGGAACAGTGACCAACAATGCTACAGGAGGACAAAATCATCAATCTAAGGCCATCCACAATTGTTGTTGGAGAACTTGGGCATCAAAAACAGTGGGGTTTAAATCAGTGACTATTGTAGACCTATTTTTGGTATTTCTTCACCTTTTGGGGTAACCCTACAAGCTACTTTCATAATTTCTTAACTGTCGGTTATTATTTAGGAATATTAGAGGTTTTTTGGAATTTTTTTTAGTTATTTAGGTTTTTTTATTGTTTTAATTTTTGAGGGGGTTTAAAGTCTATGAACAGGTTTTAGCCTAGCCTTCATTCTCATTAGATCCTAAGCACTAAAGAGCATCTTTTAGAACCTAGGGCCTAAACAATAGTCTTTAAGCTCTATCCATAATCAAAGTGAGCAATACATAGTGAAAAATAGCAAGGGAGAAAGACTTCGCTTGTCTTAGTATGAAAAATTTCCATATTAATTTAAGCTTTAGTGTGAATATGGTATGTTGCAACACATCCTAGCACGAGAATATATATATATATATTCTCGATATATATATATATATATATATAAGTGATTTCCTATTAACAAATATGATTATATGAAATAAACCTTGAACTTCTCATATATTCGTCCACTCTGTGTGTTAGTTATGGATTACAACTCCAAAGAAAAATATCCATTTCAACTTTATCAATTAAGTTTAATGACAAGTTTTTCAAAGCATGAAGAAGCCTTTTAACACACGTTCTTAATGTTTTATTAATAAGATTCACAGCTTCATCAAATTTATGAGGTTTCTAATAACCATTTGCAAATATTATTGTGATAATTATTATGATGGGAGCACAGTCCTGGGTGCATTCACAAGGAGTAGTAGGTAAGTCAACCCAAGCATTTTCCTATGTGTGCCAGAGTATGAGGAAAAGTGAGTCTGGAAAATTTCATCATCTATATAGTGGATGTAGATATTTGAATTATATGAAATTGTTGGCCATGGTTTTGTGTCTCATGTTAGGGAAGAAGAAGACAACACTTGAATTTAATAGTTTAATCAAGTGTTATGTGATACATCAACTCGTCATGAGGATGACAGTGGGATGAAGGAAGATTTATAGCATTGGCAGCTATCCAACACCCTCTAGTGACATCAAGTGCACATATTATATCCTAAAGTCAGTTTGTGTTATCATATAAGTTGCTCACACGAAATTAAGAAAGAGTATAGTGAAGGCATCAAAATAAATTTGGATACAATAGTCTTATGAAAACAAGGAACTGATTTGTGAAATAAATATTAATTTTCAAAGTGATTCTATAAATTTACAATCCTCCCAAAGAGGATTATGAACTCTTTTCATGGGAAATAGATGCTACAAATGTCCTCAAAGTTATAGTTAATGCATTAACCTAGAAACTTGTCTTAAATTCGAATTTAATGCTTCAAAGAGATTCATGCATTCTTCATGTGGTTAGAGTTCATCTATCACATTGTGGGAACCCATATTCCAATTTTGATTCAGCTATGGAGTGGTTACTCCATCCTCATTTAAAGTAAACTACTACTGATATCAGCTTCATAACTTTCATAAGATTATGTGTTTAAAATTTTAGAACACAAATTGGAATGTAATGTCTCATGTTTTCTTACACTTGGCTATTTAAATATATTGGTCATATAGTGATCTCTTGGGTACAAGGCTATGGCTTGATAGCTAACACCAATTCTCTCCATATAACTAACATTGTTATTGCTCTTCCACATGTTATATGATTTTAATATATTAGGAAATTCACCATGATTTTAGCTTTTGGAAAGAGTAGGCTAGAATACCCAAGGAAATCAACCTTCTTCCATTATGCAAGTTCAACAAAACCCAACCAGAGTCACACAAAGTAGTAAGATCTACTTAACTCACAAAAATAAATATGTAAATTATAATTTACACAAACAAACAAAGTTCCATTTAGGAAAGGAAATACAAAATAAACTCAAGGTCTTCCATATCAATGCTTGAGATTTTAGACCAACTAGTATAGTGTCATTTGAATATCAAGTATCAGGAAACCTCTCTCATGGTGATAATGGAATAACTACATATGGATTTCCCATAGAAACATCAGAAAACAGTATTAAGTCTAAATCAAAATTGTAGGCCTTGATCACAAACCAAAATGGTTTAGCACTGACAAGTTATAGCCCATAGATAATGTTATATTAATAATCGTAGTTCAAAGTTCCAAATAAAGAAGTTGATGAGTGGATAATTACATAATGTCTATCAGCATTTTTAACGTTTGGGTTAATGATGATAATCCTTCCAGACACCTTTGGAGAATAGACAGCATACATGGGGCTTTAAATATGATGATAAATGTGTAGTAGAAGCAGAAGCCTCCAACAAGAGAAACCATGTCGGAATATATTTCTTAATTAGAGGATTTGGTTGTATCCACTCTTCCACCAACAGCACTAACTTCCCTTTCTGCAACACAATGAATACACATGTGAATTCAAAAGGGAAAACATGCATCTAAGAGTGTTATAATCACCACTATGGACTACCAAACAGATAAGACGACAAACAAACAACAAACTATACAAAATCTCATCGTCCCTAATAATTGAAAAAATCACAAGAAACTCCATAAGAAATTTTAACTAAGATTTCATGTGGTTTCTTTTGATTTTAATTAAGGAGTATGGCATACTGGGTGGTTTTGTGTGGTGTTTTTGATCTAGGATTACTTCTGGGGCTAGTAATATTAGACAGAGAAAGTTAGGGAGGAGAAAACCATAATGTCATTATTATGACTCAGACTATTGTTATTGTTTTGGATATCTCTTGGATTGCTTTCCCATTCATGGTCATCAGTACCATTCATAAAGTTACGTTGAACTCTTGAAGAAACATTCTTGCACTCCAAAATCACAAGCAAGTCCACAAGAAATTTTAACTGAGATTTCATGTGGTTTCCATTGATTTTAGGCAAGGATTATGGCATACTGGGTGGTTTTTGGTGGTTGTTGCTGATCTAGTACTACTTTTTGTGCTAGTGCTATTAGATAGAGAAACAAATATATTTTGCAAAACTCTTGTTGGGGAGGAAGAAACCACAATGTCATTTTTATGACTCAGATTGTTATTGTTTTGGATATCTCTTCGATTACATTCCCATCCATGGTCAGCAGTACCATTCATAAGGTTATGTTGAAGTCCTGAAGAAGCATTCTTGCACTCACTAGTAAATTGAAGAACCTCAGGGCACCTACTGGACACTCCAATGTAATGGGTATCCAATTATTGTGGTGATGCCTCTCCTCCTAATTAATTATATTTCCAACTCCAAGACCCATATGAGTATCATCATCATGGTCTTTATACATAGATAATTTTAGAGTGGAAAGAGATAAATTTCCACGAGGGGAGCTTGAATTTGTTGCAGAAAGATCTGAGGCCAATGTTTTATCTTCTACCAAGTTGTTGTAGCAGCTACAACCACCCTCCAAATTTTTTTCTTAGCTTCGTTTTGGAGTTTCCCTACCAATGTTTCATAGCAACATGTTTTGCCTTGCCAGGTACATAAGCTTCAGTGATTTTATTGTAGAAAGACAACCTATCTATCAAATCTTGATGCATTTCCCTCACAGGTTGTTTTTTCGAGCTTGGTTCAGCTACAGGCTAAGCATCTCCCTCAAGAAATTGCGCAATTCTAGAGGGAAACTAGCCTTCCTTCCAGAAATTGCACAATTCAGTCTGGCAGCCTATTGGGCTTCAGAATTGCGTAATTCTGCCAGTCAGGCTTCATCCAGAAAATTGCGCAATTCCTCCCAGCAAGGTTGCTCAGCCTTAGATTTGTGTAGTCTTGGGCAGAATTCAACTTCTCTACCGAGAAATTGCTTAAATCTCCTGGGCAGCCAGCCCAGCTCCCTTCCAGAAATGCGCATTTTCTCCCAACAGTTGAGCCACCTCTTGCATGTGCAGTTGAGTTGACTGGTTCCCTCCGGGACCAAGCAAAACTGATTTGCATGCATGGGTTGCTTCTCCCAAGGTAGCATGCAAAGGCATCCCTTGATTCAGGGATCTACTTTTAGCAGCTGGAGGTTACATGAAAGGATCATTTCAGAAACCTCCCATCAAGTGTTGCTCTTCCTAGATTTGTGGCATGCGCGTCACATCTTCGATTTTATCAAAACTCATGAACCGGATGCTGAAAAAGTTCATTCCTCACATCATACTTGCAACTCTAACATCCCACATTGCATCTAGGAGTCATTGTCACATTCAACTCGGCTGTTTTGGGGTAAACACGCCTTCCATGTCTTGTGTTGCATTTCTATCACTTTTTTGTTTCGCTTCATATGAATGTTATCTCGTTGATTTTAGTGAGCGCTTGCTGTCATTTTGATACATACTAGATTGTACTAGCATTGTTTCATTTTTTGTTAACATCTCTCTGTTGTCGCATGCATGAAATTGTTTTTCATGAATAGTCATTGATTCGGTGACTCACCTCACCCACATGCATGTTGTTTGGTTTTCTGAGCCTTTTATTCACCATTTGCATGCATGATCACTCACTTATGCTTACACTCAGTATCAACATGCATTCACATTCACATTCGCTTTCAGTTGCCCATCGGCGAGTTTGGGTAGCCTTGGCTCAGTCACTGCCTCACCAAGATAGCATTGCGCAATCCTAAAAGGGAAGGCTCTGTCTTCCTCTCAAGAAATGCACATTTTTTCCTAGTGACTGTCCTCTAGTCTTGCATTGTGCAATTCGGAGGGACAGTGGCTACTGTCCCAGAAAATTGTGCATTGTAGTCACTGAGCCTACAACCATTTCCAGCTGAGATTGCGTAATTCCAACAGTCAGTAGCCAAGATGGATTGTGCATTGCGTAGTTCCAACAATTAGTAAGCCTCCTGATAGCCCGGATTGTGCCTTGCGCATTCTTGGCAATCAGTCTCCTGACCTCCTGGCGGAAATTCCAAACCCTTCATGATCATTCACACAGGTACATTGCAAGTCAGTTCTCAAGTTTATTTTGTTTTTTGACCTGCAAATTTCTTACCATGAGTGTTTCCATGTCTCTAGGTATCACAAGTGTTCATCTTCCTCTCAGCAGCACAGGTACATTGTTCTCCAAGAGAGTAGAGTTGAAGACACCATTGAAAGCACACTTGGGGATGCAGTCAATCAAGTGTTTGTGAAATTGCCTACCCACGAAGACATCAAGTTGTTCGTAGACAAGGACATAAAGATATGACAGTAGTAGAATCACAGCAAGAAGCACCATTAACAGTAGCTGAAGGCAACATACCGGATGCAATGAATGCAAGAGGAAGGTTGTTGAAAACACAGAGGCATAACAAAGTTGAAATCTCAAGCAGATTTACCTGTGGTAAAAGCAACTTTGGAGGCTTATGCTATGAGGTGACAACCCAACATGAAGATCACGTGAAGGCAGAGAATGGAACAGAGAATAAGTTGCATGTGCTCAAGCAGCAACTCAAGGAAGAACAAGAGCTACATAGATGAGAGAATGAGTTGCAGCAGGAACAAGTACAACAGGGGGCGCAACATGCACTCACAGATGAAATTGCACCTGTACAAGTTATAGATCCATCCTAGTAGCTAACACAGAGTAGACAAGGTGAGTAGTGTTTTTGATTGCATGCAAAGGAATTCAGCAGCATGCATGTCATTGTGCACATGCATGCGATATAACTCATTTGGCACACTCACTGAGGAAAAGACAAGAAGAAAGTCTGACTAGAGTTGAACATGCAGTCAACAATTGTTGCGCATGACCACTAGGACACACTGGAAGATCAACACGAACACTATGCATCAGTGTGCTGCTGGTTTGACCATACCCAAGAAGACCACACGCATGTTAGTAGACGAGTTAGATGTTGGAGCCACACCAATGCACCAGGATGCAACAGAGGCAAGAGTTCGCTTCAGAAAGATGTCACCATGGAGCACATGCACACCATCACGAGCAACCAAGATTGGCATCATCTCACCACCTTCACCATCACAATCATGTCAAAGAGTTGGTCTCACCACAACGGTCTGAGTGTCAATGATGTCTTGCATGGGTTTCTCAAGCCATTTTGTCTCACATGGGCACATGTGCATTGTAATGTAACATCTTTTCAAGTGGAAGTTCAACTGTCGATAACTAAATGTAACAGTCATAGAGTAGTTGAAGAGTCATGAGAATAGATGAATAGTCTCAAAGGGGAATTCCAAGGGTCACCCTAACTTTGCTATAAATAGAACCTCATAACTCATTGTATGGGCTTTTGGTCAGCCAAGCTTTCAATAGGAGTATCTTAGAGAAAGCTTGGACAATATTTTAATGAGCCTTGGCTTCTCCACTGCACAAAGCTAGTACATCTCTTTGGAGGAGAAGGCGGTTGTCGCTGTAATGTTCCGCTATTGAAACTAGTGGTTGGAAATGGATGTATTGTATGACTAGAACTTACACTTCTTAATATAATAGAGCCATCATATTTCATGCATATGTTGTATTGTATTTTATGCTATCTAGTTTACTATAAATGATATATGTATTTGTTTGCTTATGTGTGCATGTATGGACTATTCTATATAAGTATGTATGAATCTTTTTGAAATGTGTTGTTGGTTTAACCATCACTTTGTATTGCTCGCTAACCTGCTTTCTAGCGGGTGATGCATCTTCACTCGTGTGTTACCTTCCAAGCCACATACTATTACAAGTTTCTAAGGGGCACACTCATCTAAACCCCCGTGTGTTAGAACCTCTCATGCACCTTCCTTATCTTACTACAGTTGTCACACCCTTGCTACCAACAGAGTCACCTTACCTTCCTCTGTGAGAAATTGCGGTCAAGGCATTACCATACGACCCACTGCTGGGACTCCTACACCAAATGGTCTGAGGTCTAATTGGGACTTCTTACGGGTAGATCCCTTGACATGTTGGCGGGTCCAACACTGTTAACACAAGTCAAAGGTACCTTTACCTCCAAAAAAGGGGTATGGATCCCAATAGGACCAACTACTCTTTTACGGGAATTATGTTATCACAACGATGAGGCAGCTACAAAATTCTCGAAAAACAAATTACGGTATTCCAAAGAGGCTATGATGTGTAGCCAATTGTGGTACCCATTATGGAGTTTGAAATGTAGTATGAATGTGACCCATATCTGGTATTATGATGTGGTATTAGTGTGTAGGGTATGTATTATAGATCTTTCAACTACAACTCATGTACATCAATTCATGATTTTTTGTTAAAGGCAAGCATAGATAATGTTATAAAACATTACAATGTAAGTTCTCAACCTGTGAAAGAAATGAAATTGCTCCAATATAAACCATTTTTTATTTTTGTATCAATAAGAAAGTAATCATTCTCATGAGAAGGAAAGTAATTATGTTTACTCCTAATTTATTTGTGATTTTGTCATACAATCAAAGTAGATTTTTCGGAAACAATATAGTTTTGACATCAATTTTCAAATTTCTTAGATATTTGACAAACTTTTTTTGAAAAGAATGAGTGGACTCTTATGCATGATATATCCTCTGTATGGTGTCTTTTGTGCATGGGTATGTTGATCATGTGATCAAATTTAGCGTTGGAAGGTCCTCTGGGGCCAACCAACTATATTGTGGCCTAATGAGGCTAGTGCTTATGTCCCAAGGCAGAGTTTACAATTTTTTAATATTTCATGGTAGCCAAAGATACCTAAGTTCTAACCTAATTCTTCTAATCATCTCAGAAGATGTTGAAAGAGAAACAAATACACCCACAAATATACATTCAAATGTTTTTATTAGACTATCTTCTTTTTGTTATGATTTAGCAAGTGTGCCCTACCCCTATCTCAGGGTTATCAAAAATGCACTCGAATTTATAATGCTTCAACTATAATCTTTGGATAAAGAAGCTATGAGTGGGAAATATATATTCTACCAAAGTAACCTGGGACATGCATGAGGCCTCAATTTCAATCATAATCACAAGAAAAAGTGGCCCAGAAGGGGCAAACATGTCACAAGGGAGACTTGAACCTTGGCCAAGGGTGGTTTATACTGACACCCTTCTTTCACTAAGCAGGAAATCCCCATTGACAACATTCAAATAGTTTTATTAATACACAATCATGTATTCTTACAGTTTTCTAATTTCATTTCTTCCAAACATTAAAACATATCAAGGCCTTGTTCTATTGTGGGAAATCCAAGCACTGAACCTGTCAATAATGGCCTAGTTGGAGTATATGATGTTTCTTTCCCAAAGTTTAAGAACCAGGGAAAGGATGTGGGAGTAGCAAATGACATATTGTTAGCTCAAGAGTTTAAGGGGATACTAGTATTTGGAAGTGTTTCACCATGAATAGAAGTACACAAACTCTATGAATCTTGTTCTCCATCTAATGTCCCAAGGGAC